>OX387243.1:85301307-86551307 GCA_947561735.1 Cenchrus americanus
TCCGGTGCGAAAGCCCAGAATGTGATTGATCTGGATGCTCCGGAAGTTGAGGCTTCGGCGGCACCGACGTCTCGCTCGCCTCCTCCGGTGTCACAGGATGTTGGCCCGGCGTTGGCGAGACCTATTGAGGCTGCCGCGTCGGAAAAATTAACAGCGTCCGAAAGTCTTCAGCCCGAAGATGCTGGTACGATGCAAATTTCCGAACTTTTTTCTTTCGTGTTTTTCCTTTTCATTACGCGTTTCCGTTTGTTTACGCTTTTTGCTTTGATGTTGTTTTTTGGCAGCGAACACTTTGGTCAACTTGAGCGTTAAAGACCGGGAGAAAGAAGTGTTCCAGATTGAGGCGGATCCCTCCGCATCAGGGCCGGGTCTCGCGTCAATGCTAGGGGAGCCAGGTGTGATGTTTTGCTTGCCGTTTTGCTTTTTGATTTTCGATTTTGCCCCTTCGTCGTGCTAACGATGTGGATTTTGTTACTAATCATCTCGCAGATTTTGAGCGTACCCTGGAGGGCCTCAGCGCTGATGATCTGATGAAGATTGTACGCGCTTATCTTTCGAGGGGTATCCTCGCCTGCCAAAAGGGCTTCGAAAGGGCTACGTCGGAAGCAAAAACCTCAGTTGATAGGCAAAAGGCATTGGAAGATGAGAATCGACGCCTGAGGGAAGAGAATGAAAAGTTGAGACGCGACGCCGATGGTTGGGCGAGTCAGCGCGTCAAGCATCAAGAGGCCCTCGACGCCTTAAAAAGGGAGCTCGAGTTGAGCGTTAAGTGTTATGAAGAATGTCGTCAGGAGTTAAAAGATATGGTGACGCAAAACGACGCGCGAACATCTCGTTGGAGGCCAACGCCAATCTCATTACAGAGCTGAAAAAAGTGAAAGGCGAGCTCGAAGATACTTTGGAGAAAAATGAAGCTTACTGCCACCAATGGGGGGCGTATCTGGCGACTGAGTATCGTCGGGCTTTGGAAAGCTTTGGTGCCGAGGCCCAAGACTTTAAGATTACCGACAACATCTCAAGTTTTGTGGAGTGGCTACATAGCGAATTGAAGCTTCTTCCCGACACCATGAGCAAGATTGGGGACTATGGCGCCGCTACCCCGCTCCGAGATGTTGCTTGAGCCTTCTCGAGCAACAGGGTTGCGAGCACTTCAAAACTTTTGGGAGCCGAGGCTTCGTGTTTCCTTCACCCGACGACGCTCCAGCCCCAAGCAAGACGGTTGATCTGATAAACAAGATCATCCTTCGGAACTTTTGGGCCAAAAGTGGGCGAGCGCATGCACGGAAGAAGGCGGTGGACCGTTTGGCGAAGGTAAGTCGTTTTGGTTTATTTCAGCTTCGGTCACCTTTACTAATCGACTGCTTATAATGGTTGTTAATGCTTTCTTCCTTCTCATAGCTCCATTTTGGGCAGGCAAAACAAGCTTTGGAGCTTCGAGAGCATCGCACAACGCACGGTCTCGAGGCTACTTTGGGGCCTTACGGACCCGCAAGGGATTGGCCGCCGAAGCCCGCAGATGATGCCCCTGAACAGGCGATTCCCGGAGCCCCGGTTCGCGAGGCGCCTCAAGGCGAAAGCAGCCAGGTGGACCCCGTCACCGGAGAAGCGTTGGCTCCCCTTCGGCTCTGAATTAGTGGACCAATGTTGTGAACGAAAAATTGAGAATGGCGTGTTAGCCCGTTAAACATTTGAAAGATGAAGTGTAAACTTGAATGCCACTGTTATGTGCTATAGATGTCGATCGTAATTTTTGCTGTGTTAAGGCTGTTGAACGTTCAGAGCTTAAGTTATCGCTGCTTTCGAGTTACAGGTTTCGAAAGAAAACGTCTTCCCCCCCTTCGGAAGCAGAGATAACTTAAGATCGACTATCTCGCTTGGGATTGTTATGTAATCAAAGCTTAGAACTTGTTGGTTCATTTAGATGTTTCACGATGCTGAGTGTTGCATTTTCTCGTTTGTTGCTTACAGTTTTTTTTTGGTAAAAAACGAATACGAAGCTAGCCTTCGACGCGACGCCTAGGCATGTAACGTGTCGAAGGACTAGGAGCCGTTTTGGATTTGTCAAATTTTACAGCTTTTAAGCTGTTTTTTGACGAGGCGTTTGCTCGCTTCTTCATTTTTGAGAAACGGTCGGCTTTGGAGTGCGCCTTATTACTTGCGACGTGGTTTTCGCACGAGTTAAGGACTGTAACGTTTCGGCTATCGATTTGTTTCGATTCGGGATTGAATCGCTTTTAAACGCCCTACCAGGACGGGCTGCCGAGAGGGCAGCTCTTAAAACATTGATTCTTGTGAATCGTTATGACTACACCACTTGTGGGTGGGCTACTAATGAGTAGCACTTTGATGCTCTCGCTTTCGGAGAGGGCTATTTTGAAATAGCACTTCAATTCATCCTCTTTTGGGATGGGCTATGTTAAGATAGCACTTTAAACCATGCGAAAGATACACGACAAAACTTTTAGGGAGGAAGTATTCCATTCATTTTGGGAATAAATTTTACATCAAGGCTGCCTCGTTAAAAACCTCACGCTCCAGAGTGGAGTCCTCCCTATGTGAGGAAAAGAGTACCCGCCTTGTTATTGAATTGTAAACTGCGAAAATAAATGCTAGAAAAGGTAAATCTAAGATGAATCCTTCGCACTTATAGTAACACGCGAAGGGCTCCTACGAAAGTAAACTACGGAAAAAACTTACACAAGTTGTCCACATTCCATGAATAAGGCAACTCCACACCTTCGTCTTTGAGACGAAAGGCCCCGTCTCGAACCGAGCTTGAGACCACGTAGGGTCCTTCCCGGGCGGATTGGAATTTTCCTATAGCGTCGGCGTTCTTCTTTCTCTTCAGGACGAAGTCTCCCACTTCGATGTTCTTGAGGGATACTTTCTTGTTCCTCCATTTCCTGGTTTCCTCTTGATACTTCAACAGATTTTGGACTGCATCAAGTCTGTCGATTTCCACCAAGTCCTTGTCGGCTTCTTCGCTCTCGCGAGAGCTACCAGCCAAAACTCTAGCGCTCTGGTTGGATAATTCTTCGGGGCACATTGCTTCGGCCCCGTACAGCAGTCTGAATGGTGTGAATTTAGTTGTTCTTGACTCTGTAGTGTTGTGCGACCAGACAACCCGCGAGAGCTCATCTGCCCATTTTCCTTTCTTCTGTTCAAAGAGGCATTTCTTGATAGCAGAGAAAATTTGCCCATTGGCCCTTTCCACAGCGCCATTGGATTGGGGGTGGTACACGGAAGCGAAGCATAGCTTCGTCCCAATTGAACGACAGTATTCCCTGAAATCTTGACAATCAAATTGCTTTCCATTGTCGACAGTGAGCTCTTTGGGTACCCCAAATCTGCAAATGATTTGCTGCCAAAAGAATTTCCTGATAGTGGCTGAGGTGATGGTAGCGAGAGGTCTTGCTTCGATCCATTTTGTGAAGTACTCGACTGCTACCACTGCGAACTTGAAGTTGCCCTGGGCAGTGGGGAGCGGCCCGACGATGTCCATTCCCCATCGCTGCAACGGCCAGGTTGGTGTGATGAGCCGTGATGGCGCGCGGGCCTTCGCTGGTGCTTTGCGGCGAACTGGCATGCCTTGCAAGTTTTCACGATGTGCTCTGCATCTTTTATGGCCATCGGCCAATAAAAACCTTGCCTGAAGGCTTTTCCTGCCAATGCTCTCGCTGCGATGTGCGAGCCGCACATCCCTCCATGGATTTCTCTCATGAGCTCGATGCCTTGATCTTGGGAAATGCATTTGAGCAGTGGTGCACATACGCCCAGCTTGAACAAGACATCATTCTTGAGGACGTAACCCTTGGCTCGTGCCTGCATTCTTTTGAGGTCATGAGTTTCGACAGGTTCATAGTGTCCGCGAAGGAAAGCAATTATGGGGGCTCTCCAGTCCAGGCTTGCGATTGCATTGATGGTGCTAAGTGGTTGCTTGTCTGGCTTTGTGGATGGGGCAACTAGAATTTCAAAAAATACATCTGAGGGCATCGCCTCCCCCCTTGCGGCCTTCTTGGCGAGCTCATCGGCTTCGCCGTTGTGTTTCCTGGGTAGGTGCTCGATGGTGAAACCCCGAAAATGCCTTTCCATTTTGCGTACTTCCGCTAGGTATTTGATCAGCTCTGGCTCTTTGGCCTCGCTCTCTTTTTCCACGTGATCTTTTATGACCTTGGCGTCGCACTTGACTAGGAAGTTGCTGGCCCCTAGAGCTCTTACTTTGCGAAGGCCTAGCAGCAAGGCTTCGTACTCAGTGGTGTTGTTAGTGCATCTGTCGGATGGATCCTTGTAATCAAGCCGGGCGGCGTATCTTAGCTTGATGCCTGCCGGGGAGGTGATGATAGGCGCAATGCCGGCCGCCCTTGCGCCCCCGAGCTCCGTCACATCCGATTTCCCAGTTGGTACTAACTCTTCGTCGGTATTGATATTGCTAGGCGAAGTCCAATCTACGATGAAGTCTGCTAGGACTTGGGATTTGATTGCTGATCTTTTTCCAAAGTCTATTGTGTACTCTGACAGTTCGGTTGCCCACTTGGCAATTCTGGACGAGGCCTCCTTGTTAATGAACAGGTCGTTCAAAGGTTGATCTGTAAGCACTGTGACTTTGTGAGCCTCGAAGTAATGCCTGAGCTTTCTTGTGGTCATGACTACGGCATAGGCAATTTTCTCTAGCTGCGAATAGTGCGGTTTTGACCCCCGCTAAGGCTTCGGAGACAAAGTAGGCGGGGATTGATATTTGCTTTTTTCAGTTTCGACCTCTCGAACCAGAGCGGCGCTGACTGCGGCTTTTGAGGCGGCTACGTAGAGGAGTAGCGGCTCCGAGGGTGAAGGTGGGGACAAGATTGCCATCTTCTCTATGTAATCTTTGAGCTCGGCGAAAGCCTTGCTTTGCTCGGGGCCCCATTCGATTGCGCCCTTGCCTTTCAGCGCCTTGAAGAATGGAAGGCTTCGCTCTGCGGACCTTGAGATGAATCTGTTTAAGGCTGCTACACGGCCGTTCAATTTTTGGATGTCTTTCTTTGTTTTGGGTTCCTCCATTTCCCTGATTGCTTTGATCTTATCGGGATTGGCTTCGATTCTCTTAGCGAGAGATGAGGCACCCTAGAATTTTTCCTTTTGTAACGCCAAACACACATTTGTCTGGGTTTAGTTTCAAGCCTGCCCTCCTCATGTTGGCGAAGGTTTCGGCCAGATCATTTATGTGGCTGGCTCTGTCGGAGCTTTTGACGATGAGGTCATCGACATAAGCCTGAATATTCTTGCCGATTTGTGGCTTGAATACTGTTCCGGTCATTCTGGTGAATGTTGAGCCGGCATTTTTTAACCCCTCTGGCATACGGACGAAGCAGAAGGTTCCGAAGGGTGTGATGAAACTGGTTTTCTCCTCGTCTTCTTTCGCCATCCAACATTGATGGTAACCGGAGAAACAATCTAGCGAGAGACATGATCGCGGCGTTGGCCGCGAGAATCTACCACTTGATCCATTCGAGGCAACGGATAGTTATCTTTTGGCGTTGCCTTGTTGAGATCGGTGAAATCGATGCACATGCGCCATTTGCCGTTCTTTTTCTTGGTACCGGTACCGTGTTTGCCGGCCATTTGGGGTACATGACCTCGCGAATGACGGTGGCGTCAAGTAGCCTTTGGACCTACGATTTGACGGCTACCACCTTGTCGTCGGACATCTTTCTTAACTTCTGTTTACGTGGCTTGACCGACGGGTCGATGTTCAATTTGTGTTCGATGAAGCTTCGGTCGACGCCAGTGAGATCTTTGGCGGACCATGCGAAGACATCTTTGTTTTTCTGGAGAAAGAAAACTAGACTTGCTTCCTCATCAGCCGAAAGGTCCGAGCCGATGACGACTGCCTGATCGAGGATCATTGCGTCCAGAAGGACTCGCTTGGTCTCGCGATCCGGCGGATGTTGATTTTTTCTTTGTCCGCCTTCGGTCCGCTTTTCTCGCGTCGTTGCGTTCGATTGCCTCGTCGAGGGCGTGCACGTTTCGCCGTCCTAGGGTGCGGCCTCTTTCTAGGTTTCGGCCATCGTTTTGATGACCCCAAATTGTGATGACCCCTAGCGTCGCCGGGATTTTGATGCATAGGAACGCTTGGTGGATGACTCGCTTCAAACTTGTTGAGGAACCCTCGGCCTAGGATACCGTTGTATGGGTAGTACATTTCCACAACATCGAAGGATAAGTACTCAGTTCTGGCATTTTGGACTGTGCCGAAAGATACAGGGAGGACCACCTTGCCCTCTTGCGTGGATGACACGCCCCCCGAAGCCATATAGAGGTGTGTCGGTGGTTGCAGCAAGTCTCTATTGAGCCCCATCTTGTCGAAGGCATCGGCGAAAATGATGTCTGCTGATGAACCGTTGTCCACCAAAAGTTTTCCGAGAGTCCAGCTCGCAATATTGGCTTCTATCACGAGAGCATCATTGTGAGGGAAACCTTGCAGCCTTACGTCTTCCTCCGAGAAGGTGATTGGGATGTGAGACCATCTTGTTTTTTCCACTCTACCTTCCACACAGATGTTTCGCACCTCGCGAAAGTAGTGTTTTCGTTCCTTCTTGGTTTCAAACTCCAGGGCGGAGCCCCCTGAAATAGGCATTATGGTGCCGACAGATGGTAGAGGGTCGTTTTGGCCCTCGAGCTTGGCTGGGAGCGGTGGAGCTGAAGGACCTTTGTATGGAGGGGGAGGGGGCGGAATAGGATGTTGCTCGATGGGCCTGCGCTCGATATTCTGAGCTTGGAAAGTTTGTGATTGCCAAGGCGGAGGCTGTGGGTAATTGTGTAGTGGTGGCCGGTATTGAGGTGGTTGGAATGGGTTTGCGAAAGGGTTTCTCCCAAAATTAGGATTTTGCCAAGCCGGAGCAGAATGGTTTACAGCACTCGCTCTTTCTTTCTCCTTCCTCTCTTCCTCGAGGATAGCTTCGAACCTTTTCTTATCTGGGCAATAGTTTGAGCTATGGTCATCGTTTTCCTTGTGAAAAATGCAGTACCATTTTCTTTTCTCGTTATGGCCTCGGCCTCTGCCTCGGCCTCTGCCCCTGCCTCCACCTCTTCCGCCCCTGCGGCCTCCCCCCTGGTTGGGATGAGGAGGACTGGGTGGGCTTGGGACCAGACTCTGTGGGTCAGCTTGAGGGCAGGGATTCTCTTGGGTGTTTTCGCCCTCTAGGCCGAAAACGCTTCGAGGATTAGTATGGGAGGTGTTTCTGGGATTGGACCATTCCCTTTCGCTGGGCTGGTTGGCTTTCGCAGACTTTTTCTGCTGGGATTGTTCTTCCATGCACATTCTGAAGTCATTGTCTGAGCGACAATACTTCTCGAATTCTTCGTAGAGGCGCTGAATAGTTTTGGGCCTTTCGCGCATGAGATGTGAGCGGAATTGACCGGCTCTTAAACCCACGATGGCGGCGTTGATGGCGACGGCGTCCAACACGTTTGGTGCCCGGGCTCTTAAGTGGACAAATCTTCGAAGTAGTTTTGAAGGGGTTCTTTGTCCTTCGCTTACGGAGAAAAGGTCACTCTCTGTAAGTTCCGGACGCCGGAAACCTTGGAAGTTTGAGAGGATTCGGCGCCCGGATCATCCCATCCATGAATCACGCCCGGGCTCGGGGAGAGAATACCACCTGTGTTGCCGCGTCATCAGCGGCGATGATGAAAGATTTCACTAGCACAGAGTCGTCACCGCCGGCTGAAAGGATGGCGGCTTCGTAGCTCATTAGGAATTGTCTTGGGTCAGACTGGCCCGAGAATCTAGGCAATGGAACTGGCCTGTAGGTTTGCGGCCATGGGGTGATTTGGATCTCTTGAGACAAGGGGGATTTAGGGTCCCATGGTCTCGTGCGAATGGTGTGGATGTCTTGGTGCGAAGGACCAGACTCAAAATGGCTCGCGAAGGGGTTGCGGGCGAATGTAGTGTGCGGAGGGGGCCGGGTGAAAAACTCGGTGCGCTCGCCGAAATTAGGGCCGATTAGGAACCGTGTATTCGGTGAAGGTTGGGTGAAGCTTAAGGATTGTTTTGCTTTTAGAGCGCGCAATTCTTCCTTTAGGGTAGCTATTTACGCTTTCTTGTTTTTGAATCTCGGCTTCGTGTTGAATTGCCAAGAGCCGTTTTTTGGTCCTGGCCAATTCCTCAGCCTCCTTGCGCAGTTTGGCCAGCTCCGCTTCCTGCGTTGGGTCGGGATCCGGGAGCGCCTCTCCCTGGGTGAGCATGGCTGAGAGATTGAGCTCCTCGTCCAAGGAGGACGACGCTCCTTTTGTGGAATTGACGGTGGTTCTCTTCTTCCTTGTGGACATTCTGGGTTTGATACTCGAGCCAAACACAAACGGTGGGCGCCAATTGTTGTGGCGAAAGAGAGAGAGCTCTCGCACACGAACAATGAGGGAATACAAAAGCTCAAGAACCAAAACCAAAACTCAGGACAAAGGACAAAGGACAACCAAAAGTTCTTTACTCAACAGTTGATTTCTCAAAAGTCGATCCCCTTTACATGCGCCGGTCCGTCTCCTTTTATAGGGAGGCGGGCGGACTTTTTACATTCCGAGAATACCCTCGTGTAAAACGAATCAGAATGGAATGTGCTAGGCTATCTTCGGGTAATCTCCAATTAGCTCTCCACGTAATCGGCGCTGCGCGACGTCATGCCGCAAATCGCGGCGTCTTTCCGGCCTCCATCACGTGCGCCCGTCGGAGAGAGGGCCCTCGGGCCTTTCGGAGATCCCCCCTTTCGCCTAGCGTTCTTCACCACCTGAAACAAAACCATACTCAAGTTTGGATTCGTTAAGTGTTAGAAACGCCGAAACCCTTTGTTCGAATCCCAAGCCAAAACCTGCCGGTGAATAGCATTCGCCCTTGAGGTTTCGTCGTGGAATCGTTCTAGAGGATTCGCACGAAAGCTTTGGTAGCGGCGAAGGGTGCCCGATGAAAATGCAATGCCCGTGAGAAAGGAAATAGGATTTGTTGCTTCCGGAGGTTTTGCTACGGCATCCTTCGCATAACCGCTCTTTATATTTTGAGTATGTGAAGGCTCGATTTCGAGTCCCCCCAACAATGACATACAAACTTGTTCTAACTATAACATTATCTTGTTTTGACAGTTGTTTATTTACTCTGACACTTTATTTTGTTTGTTCGAGATGACATACAAACTTGTTCCGGCTATAATAATAAGTTGTTCTGGATATAATAATAACTTGTTCTGACCTTTGTTTTGATTTGTTTTGGCACTATTTTTTTGTTCGGGATGACATACAAACTTATTCCGACTATAATAGGATCTTGTTCTGACAATTTGTTCTCGTTTGTTCTAACACATCATTTGTTTTGTTCTAACTCTAATAGAATATATAACCTTAATTGAAAATATAAATTAAAAAAGTTTGTCAAAATATAGTCAAGTGGGATCTTGTTTCAAAGTTTTTATTATCAGAATTCAATGGTGCAAGCAGAGTTTAATTTTGATACTCAGTTTATGAGTTATAAATTTTTTAAATTCAAATAACTTGTATGCAAAGGTGACATCAACACTTTTGTTCGACACATATACATATTTGTTCTGGCAGTTCATATAACTTGTTCGGTACGTACAAATATTTTGTTCTGGTAGTTTGTAAATTTTATTTTGGGTTATGTATTACACATAATATATAATCTTAATTAAAAATACAAATTTAATAAGTTTTTCAAAATATAGTCAACTAGGATCCTATTTCTAAGTTTTTATTGTCGGAAATTCAATGGTGCGATCGGAATCACTTCCCTTTGAAAGCGCAACCAAAAGCAGGAACATCATAGGGCCACATCGACTATTTTTTACTAGACGTTGGGTTTTAATGGAGCGATCCAGAAGCGAGCTTATCGTGTAAGTTTCTAGAACCTCCAAGTGTTGCACACTTGCATCGTGGCTTGCGGCCGTGCCCGCACCGCGCGCTCGCGAATCACGGGCTCCTCACCGTCGACGCCAGAGTCCACCAAACACTCGTCGTTCACCAGTAAGCCAATTCCTCACCCTTCTGTCTGGACCATCACTGAGAGCCGTAGTTGTCAGCCTCCACCGCTCCATGGATCAAGCCGCTCCTACTCTCCCAGAGCCGCGAGTCTCATCGGCGGAGCTCGCCGTGCGCCCGTGCCACAGGGCCCGCCACCTATCCCAACCCGGCACT
The DNA here is from genome assembly GCA_947561735.1 of Cenchrus americanus. Classification (NCBI taxonomy): domain Eukaryota; kingdom Viridiplantae; phylum Streptophyta; class Magnoliopsida; order Poales; family Poaceae; genus Cenchrus; species Cenchrus americanus. The sequence goes on from OX387243.1 coordinate 85,311,478, forward strand.
CACCGTCGTACACGGTACATCGCTATCCAGCTCGTGGAACTCCTCACCGGGGAGCATTTACTGGATCTAGCGACGAGGACGACGTGGACGGCTCCATGGACGCCTGGGCGTTGCCGTTGGCGACGACAGTGGAGGCCCCCTCGTCACTGGAGTCGGCAAGGACATCCTCCTGCTGCTGCTTGCACGTCTGGCGGATGATCTTGGCGGTGAGGGAGGACAGGATGAGGGCCTCCTATGGCGTGTACACCCTCTGTCCCTTTATCACCGTCGCTAGAAAATCGAGCCTGTGAGGGCATTCCAGTTCCTGAGCGGCAATAAAAGCGGGACAGAGGGAGTATGTATATTTCATAATCTCGAAACAATAAGTATGTGCGCTTATATTAGTATATCCAATAGATTGAGGAAGAACTTAGTATCTACCTATGGCATTCTCACCCTATATCTACCACACAACCTAATGTGTTGTGGCTCAAAAGCAATCTATGAATTTGGAATGTTGGTCTCACAACTATATCTAGATTGTGTGTATCACAACTATATTACCCTGATCAGTACCTATCAAATAATACCGCTAACCATGAAAATGTCAAATGCTCTTTCGTTTTCATTAAATTTAATGCAGGCAACTGCAGTGCTACCTATATCATCCTAATTGCTAAATTACTTGTACGAAAACATAAGATGCTTGCATAGAGTTGTATCTATGTAAATGTAACACCCATCAGATATTCAGATGTCCTCCACCCTTGCATTGGAAGACCTACAATTTTTCTTGATATTTCCTAGCAAGCCAAAGTGCCAAATTTTAATTTCCTTAAACAACACCGTCGACATAATTGTATATGGGCTGCTATTCATTCATGGGGTCTAGGAAAAGGTCCAAGCGCGGTAACACCGCACGTTGTTTCTAGTTTAATTTTGATGTTTAGATGGTGATTTATAGATTTTTTAATTTGAAATTCTACGCTCACGTCATCACTGGTGGGAAAGTACATATCCTTCAGGGACTTCAGGGACAGCGTCCCAAAGTCTCAGACGTGCCCAGGCAGCTCGGCCGCTTAGGGGAGTCGGGAGTACGTGGCTCTGTCTGTTTTCGACACACCTCTCCGCTGCGTTTTTTTTAAGGACGCGTGGCGTGGCGTGATGACTGGATTGGATTCTGATCAGGCGTCGTCTTCGCACAGGCTGCTGGTTGAGAGCGAGGGGAGGGGAGTCGCCGTCCGACGAAACCGTGTCCGTCGTCGCCGTCGCGGAGCCGGGGGGAGCGTAATCATCGTCGTCGTCCGGCTCGTTAACTCATCATGGCTCGCCGGACTTTGCCGTTGAAGCTACGTCAGTGTGCCGATTACGGCCACCATCACGGGCGCGCTTTGCTTAGCTACCGATAAGATAATCGCGCCACCTTGGGCCGCTGCCGGCGATAATCCTCGCATTCTCCTGCGCCGGGAGCAGAGCACACGGCTAGGCTAATAAGCAAAAGCAGCGACCTGACGCGCTGAGCTCCTGTCAAACTTTTGCCGTTAAAGCGTCTGCGCCTCTGCTTCTTTTCTTGCTCACTGATGACTGATGACTGGCCTCGAAAGCTCACACCACACGTACTGCTGCTCCGACGCATTTTCCTTCTTCAACTGGGAATATGAGTCACCTGCTCTTTTCCCCCATCATCATTATTCCGATCCCGTAGCTTGGCACGCACTTCTATCCGACTTGGAGGGCAGCAAGCAAGGTTGTGCCATGATGAAGCACATTCCCAGTTAGCTACTTTTGCTTCTTTTTCCCCCGGAGCTTGAAAACTTTGTCTTTTTATTTCATGTGAGGAGAATAGGAGTAGTACTGTACTACTCAATAGTTTCCTTGGCCGGTTTGGAGAAGCACATATACCTTGGAGTGGAACACAATAGTGCGTACGGAGGCGGGAGGTCTTTTGATGCAGAAGCAAGCTGCATGCATGTCTGAACCTGACAAGACCATTATGCTCATCGATGTCCTTACTCGCGAATGCTAGCGGCACAGTAAACAATTCGTGGAGAATGACATGAGCACCCACTCGTGCGCATGAGCCGCTAAAGCGTGAAAGAGTTAGGCTCTTTAATCCCCAACCACAGAGGCCCAACGTTCGAATCAGACAGGTTGATATCTTGCTGAATTTTATAGCCCGTCGCGGTTACTTAGCGCCAGTGAGCACCACCAGAAGAACTGCGCTTTTCCTTTATCACCCCACTTGGAACCTTCGAGCTCTCCTTTCCTAGTTCCTACCACAGCACCAGCATTCCACGCGTAGGACTTCTACCTTGCACTAAGCCACTAACGCCTGACTTTACGTAGGACACAACAGCATGTGAAGGAGGAGCATAGCAATCCTATCACGTCGTCGTCGGTCGAGACGTAGAAACGTGGGAATTGAAGATTTGCCGTGGCCCGTGGTGGCTCGCAGATCGTCCTAACGCGGCGTTCTGTTGTCTCTGTCTGCACGGGGGCCGCAGTGTACGCCAATTCAGTTCGCCGTGCAGAGGCAGAACAGTGGCCGGGGTTACTGGATTCATCAGCACCGGCTTCGTACCGCCCCGGCTGCTCGCTCTAATTGCGCAGAGATAGCAGCATACGAGTACATGGCGCAGGTATCCCTTGCTGCTCAGCAAGGAAAATAAAGCTCGTTTGTTCTGCAACCAAGCGAGGAAATAGCAAATCTCCATGCCGTGCCTTCTTTCGGCAGGCAGCAGGATGACGGTCACGGATGCCTTCACCACGGGCGGCGGTTAGCATCGGAGACCCTCGAAACCCGGCAAAAAGAAGAGAGAAAAACGTCGCTTCATTTGCTCCACAACGGCCACTTTTGTTAGTGCAAATGCTAAAGAAAACGCCCCGGCAATCCAATCAATCTTTCTGGAATATATGCACAACCAAGGAAAAAAAACAAAAAGAGAGCCCGCGCGCGCCCCCTGCTTTTGACTCCCGGCGTCTGCTCGTGCTCGGCTCGGGCGCTCCCCTCCCCGTCGCCATCCTCCGGCGCGCTCGCTCTCGCCCACGATCGAGTTGCTTCATCTCTCACGCACGCCACGGGCGCCTCTCGACATCGCATGGGCCAAAGTCTTCTGTAGCGTTGCGGATACATGCAAGCAAGCCATTAGTAGGGTGCACCCGCATCACCACATGCCATGTCCTCGTCTTCGACCGGCTCTCAGGGTTCGTTGAGCATGCCGATTCGGTGCACGTAAATTCGGCGACCTTCTCGCGCTGTCGTCCTCGCTGGACTCCGGTTTCGGTACTCCTGAACAAACGTGCAGAACACCGAGACACGGGTTGAGAACGAAGGAAATGAGCTGGCGGCAGATGCTGGCTGCTCGTACCGAGAGCAGTGGAGGCTAGGGGACTGCAGAGCAAGCAAGCTGCCGAGACAGGGGTCAAGGCGTTCGCCCTGCTCGCCTCAGGATCCCCTCAGGTTTACTTTTCCGGGTTCGAGGCTAATGGTGATCAGTGCGAGCGTGTGGATGTCTGTACATCGTGGACAACAATGGCGTCAGTAATTCCCTTAATTAACCCACGAAAGCACATGATTCTCGCACCGTTTCCACCTCGCTCGCTCTAGAGTTTTCCGGCAGTGAGAAAGTGAGCAGAGGCGCGCGGCCAGACCAGGACAGCCGTTGCTCGTCGGGCGTTGCATTTGTTTAGCTTGGAGTAGGCGTGTAGCGTCCCCGGAGGCCCATGGTGCCGTGTCCGTCCCCATCATTGCAAGTAACCTCTCCGCCGCCGGGCGGAGCGCTCCTTTTTCTCGATTTCCCCTCACCAGCCAGCCGGCAAGGGCAGCAGAAAGAGACCAACAGCAACAGGGCCGATCCATTCCAGCCGCGCGCGAGCTCAGCGCTAAGCAGCTAGCTTATCTCGGCCGGCCTCGTGTCAGCCTCAGCTCATCTATATAAGCGCCCGCCTATCTCCTCACTTAAAGCAAGCACCCAGTGTTAGCTCCGCCCCCCACGCACGGAGCAGCGGCTGCGGCTGTGCGAGCAGGCCATTAACGCCAGACAGATAGGTGGTAGAGGTAGAGGTGAGAGGGAGAAGAAGGCTAGCGAGAGCTAGTAGCTGCGGCTGAGCTGAGAGACGGATTGAACAAGGAGAGCGCAGCCAGCAGCTGCGACGAAGAGTATAGCTAGCTAGCTTGGAGGCAATGATGAGGTCGACGACGAGGCTGCCGTCGTTGCGGCAGAGCATGGTCGCGGCGGTCGTCCTAGTGACGGCGGCGACGGCGTGTTGCGCGGCGGCGCAGCTGAACCAGAGCTACTACGCGTCGACGTGCCCCAACGTGGAGACCCTGGTCCGGGGCGCCGTCACCCAGAAGCTGCAGGAGACCTTCAACGCCGCGCCGGGCACGCTCCGCCTCTTCTTCCACGACTGCTTCGTCAGGGTAAGTAGCTAGTCTGCGCGCGCGCGTGCATGGCGATTGCCCTGCCCCCACGTCCTGCTTCTGCTGTCGCGTGCGTCGGTCGAGACTGTTGACATCGCGCGCGCGCGGCGATCTTTGCAGGGCTGCGACGCGTCGGTGCTGCTGTCGGGCCCCGACGACGAGCACAGCGCGGGCGCCGACACGACGCTGTCCCCGGACGCGCTGGACCTCGTCACCCGCGCCAAGGCCGCCGTCGACGCCGACGCGCAGTGCGCCAACAAGGTCTCCTGCGCCGACATCCTCGCCCTCGCCGCCCGCGACGTCGTCTCCCAGGTACACACAGGCAGCCGCCCCCCAAGGCCCCAACTCTCGTAGAAAGAAATTTCGTTGGCGCTGTCGCTCCCTTTCCGTCGCTTTCGGCGCCTGGACTGGACGGAGAGGGAAACCGGCGAGCCAGCCCGTTCGCGCAGACAAAGCTTGCTTGCTTTCCAGGCGGTTATGCCACTTTGGCCGGTGCGGGATTAGCGAAGGGAGCTCACGCTTAAACCCTACGCCATTAGCGGCACCATCCAACCTTCAGCCACGCTAATTAATTTACTCCCCTGCTCTCGAGTGGTTTCTCGGCTGCCGCGCGCCCGCCGGGCGACAGCCATGATGGCATGTACGGCGGCCACTGCGCCCGCGCATGCTCGACGGGTTCCGCAGCCGCAGCCCGGTGGCAGCGCCATTCCACACTACTGCTGGGTCTCAACAACCATCCGTGTCCATCCCCCCTGCCCTGTCGCGTCGTCGTCATCTTCTGAAACATTCTGTCGTCGTCTTCTTCCCCTGATTCTCCCAAGCAACCTCTAGCCCGTGCAGCGGGAGGGATGCTCGATTAGGAATTCAGTTCAGGATTAGCACGAAGCAGGAGGTGCAAACGAGGAGTTCAAAGAAGGAAAAACTGGGTTCAGATTTGGCGCTAAGACATGGGATTGGGAGTGGTCCTTGCAGGGCTGGTACCGCGCCCTGTCGGAATTCCGCTGTCCCAGCTCATTCATTCGGGGCAGGCAGGCAAGGCAGGCAGCCGGGCCGGGACGGGGCATGGCGCGACGGGGACGGGGAACGCGTTACTGCTGTTCCGCCCGTGGTGCCGGCGGGCCTTTCCTTCAATTCCCCCCTCCCTCGGCCTCCCGCCTCCCACCTTGACGAAACCCCGGACACGGTTTCGCGCCGTAAATGAGGCGGTACGGCGTCGACAGATACGGCCATCCGATACCTAATCCGCCGGGACGGACAGATGCTGTGAAATGTCTGCAACCTCCCTCCCTGGACGGACAGACCGACCGGCCGGCGCTCGTAGAGTAGTAGAGTCCTCGGCCGAAACTTCTGCTCATGTTCATATGTTCCTGCAAGCTGCTTTGGATGTGAATTCCTCTTGTTTTTTTTAGTAACTAATGAAGAAGATTTGACTGCAAGACTACTGAGAATTACTGACGGTGAGAATTCGATGGTTGTGCAGACGGGCGGGCCGTACTACCAGGTGGAGCTCGGGCGGCTGGACGGCAAGGTGGGCACGCGCGCCGTGGTGAAGCACAGCCTCCCCGGCGCCGGCTTCGACCTGAACCAGCTCAACACCCTCTTCGCCGCCAACGGCCTCACCCAGACCGACATGATCGCGCTCTCTGGTACGCCGCCGCCGCTGCTGCGCATCTTTTTTATATGTATATCTGTTCACGTCGGCATCACGACATGGTTAGCGAGTCGCCTGTCACGAACGCGGCGGCGAACCGGGGTTGGCAGCTGCGGTCGGGATCGCTGTGGCTCATAACTCCGTTGGTTCAGTCTCGTCTGCGCCTCCGATCCCGGCGACTACTAGGCACGTTTGTTGCTCGTAGAAGCGCATGTCCTTTCCAGCCTGGCGTTGGGTATGCACGTCCAGCTTCTCACTGCGGCGGCGTGCGTGCAGGCTTTTTCCTTGGCCATGGTCCCCTGGTTCGGTTCATGTTCATCCATGGACTCATCCAGTCGCCCAGAGTCCATTGTTGCTGCTCGCTACACGTTCTTAGGTGTCAGCCTGTCGAGCGCTAGCTAAGTGAGACCGTGACCATGGACAAATTGTCACACTACGTACTTCGCAGTAAAAACTCGAGACTGTGCCGTCCGCCGTGACAGCGTTTTCAGCCTGCCAGCCACGATCGTAAATCGGCCATCAGAACGATGACGCCGCGCACAGTGTGGCTGACGCGGATTCTTTGCTTGCAGGTGGGCACACGATCGGCGTGACGCACTGCGACAAGTTCGTGCGGCGGCTGTACCCGTTCAAGGGCTCCCGCGGCGGCGCCGGCGCGGGCCCGCCGATGAACCTCTACTTCCTGCGGCAGATGCGGCAGACGTGCCCGCTCAACTACAGCCCGTCGGCGTTCGCGATGCTGGACGCCGTGACGCCCCGCAAGTTCGACAACGGCTACTACCAGACGCTGCAGCAGATGAAGGGCCTGCTCGCCTCCGACCAGGTGCTCTTCGCCGACCGCCGCTCCCGCGCCACCGTCAACTACTTCGCCGCCAACCAGACCGCCTTCTTCGACGCCTTCGTCGCCGCCATGGCCAAGCTCGGCCGCATTGGCGTCAAGACGGGTTCCGACGGCGAGATCCGCCGGGTCTGCACCAAGGTCAACTAGCCCGAGGTTGATCCGCCGTCACCGTACATTACCTTACCCGGGTAGCAGAGGATCGCCAAGAATGTCCATGTCCATGTCCATCGATCACAGATTCACAGTCACAGTGTATTAATTCGTTAATCCGCCGATTCTTTCCATGATTGTGTTGTAAAAAAAAACATGTAACAAGAAGAGGTAGCCCCATACAGAACGTGAACGTCTTAGGATCTTTTCAGTTCGTGGCCTACCACGTGAATGTGATAGGAGAAAGAAGGGGACTAAGATTTTTAGTGGGCGTCAGCCCGGGTGGGTGTTATCCGGACCGTAGGTAGGTGGTCCCATGCTTGGCCGAGATGCGAGCCGAAGCAGGCGTTGGCAGGTGCGTGCAGCGCGAATACAGGCTGTGGGGTCGGGATACGTATAGCGTTGAACGTTGGTTTTGGGTGGAACATGGCCCGGGACAGGGTGGGGCAGAGTGGATGTGGACATGTACGCGAGTCCGGCTGGGCCAGGTTTTTCGAAAAAAGACCAAGCCCGTTCGGTAGAAACGGAAGGGTTGGGCCATTTAGGCCGGCAGCGCCGCTGTTTTCGTCCGGCTCCGCCCGTGTGAGGGGGCCCTGTCTCTCTCCCCGTCGCCGCCGCCGCCGCTCCGCCGACGCCATTACCTAAGCACATCCGCCGCCGCGGCCCCGCGACCCCGAAGTTTCGCGCGTCGGCTGCGTCTTCCCGCGGCGCGGGGGAACAACCAAGCCCTGCAGGGTCGCGGTGAATAAGACATTGATGGCGGCGGGCGATTCAGATGCGTCGCTTGTTGCCGTTGCGGAAGATTCGTTCGTTGGAAGCTGCGGTTCAAGCTGTTTGGGGTCGAGCGCGTATAGCGTGGGATCTGGTAAAGCTTGTACGCCCGGCGATTCGTTTGCGTCCAGGTATGCGGTATACTTTTTGGAGCACTTTGCATAATTACCTAGTTTTCTGTACAGTTGGGGGTGTGATGCCCCGACGAGTCGTAATTGATCTAGAAATGAGTTTGGGACTTCGTTTCAGGTGCAGGGGCGTTGCTGGGGGGTGGAACCAAGCGACATGCGCGGGGGGGGGGGGGGGGAATTCATACCGGGTTAGTTCGTACCCCCCTCCCTCAAAGCACTGCTTACAAAAAAAAAAGTGCATTGGCATGTAGTGTCATGAATTTGTTGTTATGTACATTAGTTCAAACGTTAACCGTTATTGGCACCTATATTTTCATGACGAGCGCGCATGTGTCCCCGGGCACCGGAGAGTCCCGCGTCTGTCGGTTTCAAAGGATACGATCCCGGTTCGACAATGCAACGCAACGGTGAGTGTGGCCATATGTTTTCTTTTTTTGGACGATTACTCATTTCACGAAGGCGGTAGCGATGATGTTGTTTTTCTCATGTGTGTTATTGCGCATTGGTAGTGGTTCGGCCAAAGCCGTGGTGGAGCGAGAGGAGCGGTGGGCGTGTGGAGGTCGAGAGATGTAAGGAGTCCGGACTCGAACCGAAACCCCAATCTAGCCATTCTAGTTGCGGTTTAGTACGTGGGCAAGGAACATGTATTGTATCCGTTCATGCGGAGAAAAGAAAGGACCGTGACACCTAGGCAAGCTAGTTATGCCCATCTCCATCTCTTTTCCATTGGTACCACACTTTTTCCGAAAACTACGATTTTGCATACGGGGCGGCCGGTGGACTGTATCGTTGCAAGCAACCGGTTCCCGAATAGAACTTGTGCCCGCCGATGCGGTCCCCGAAAATGACCATAATGATCGAAGGCAAGTCGGTGCGGCATGTGTGTTGTTTGCATTTACGTTACAAACGTTTCCACATTGATGAAACTTGGCATGATGACCGGCAACATGTTTGCGAGGTTTGGGGAGCGGGTGGGTCTTGAGCTCGCGGTCGGGGAGTGGGGCTGCGGGGGGCGCGCAAAACATACACCACCTATGGATGCGAACGGGTGCCCCGAACGAGCGGTTCCGCGGATCCATCAAAGTCGATAGATAGAGGTCAAAATTCACCATCCCACGAGCCATTGCACGACGCCTCGAATGAACCGTAAACCCTCCCTCCCCCACCTCGTCGTTTCTTGTCTTGGAAAATAAAACCGAACCGGAATTTCTTTTTTTGTTTTCTTCCTCGGTTTTCGGGCGATGGATTTGAACGTTGCACCTTGCGCGAGCCGATGTAGCGGCGGTGCCGCTACAATGGCAATAGATGTTGTAGATGGAGTTGTACCACTTGGGGTGCGCGGTCTTTGGGTGTCTTTGCGGAATGCTAGCCCATGGAGGAAAAGGTAAAGTATGGAGTTTTGTTTGACCTTTCCTTTTTGGGTTGACCGGATGTTATAGTTAGACCGTCACGCCCGATTTCTGCGGGATGGCGTTTTGAATGTACACCGCCTTGTTTCGTGATGACGACGGGGAATTGTGGGGCGGTTGGGCCACATTGCGGGGGCAAAACGGCGGGGAGATTTTCTGCTCCGGAACGGGCGATGATGTCATTTGCGACGGGAGTACAAGCCACGTAATTAGTCCGGACGTTGGAATTGAGTTTGACCATGTCGAAGAAGCCTTTGAGTACTACAACATGTACTCATGGGAGCGAGGCTTCGGTATTAAGTGGGGTAAAGAGAGGATCGCAAACAACGGGGAAGTCGCAAGTTGCCAATTGAGCGAGAGATACAAGCTTGGGAGGGAGCTAAATTGCGGTTGCGGCGTAAGTACCGGAAAACAACAAATCTATCCGTAATGCATTTTGTGGCTGTTTTTTACGTCGAATCATTGGGTGCTATTGACCTCCCGGTGATTTTGTCCTTGTTTATTACCCCCCGATCGCCCCGTATGCTTGTGTTCTAATGAGGACGGCTCTTATTTATGTACGGGGTAGGCCAGCGGCGGATGTGAAAACAAGTTCGATCGGGACGCAATGCCTGCGAAGCGAGGCTCGGTAGAACCGGTGATCATGGGTGGATAGTGGTTGAACATACTTCCGAGCACAACCACGAACGGCGATAGTTATGGCGAAAGCCGCCAATGGCCTTCTCATCGGCATTTGGATAAGTACACGCGAGCCCGGTGCGCAAACTTAGGGAGAACAACATCGGGATCACTAAGTTGTATAGTATTCTTGGAACCTTTTTTGGTAAAATGGCTAATGTGCCAACCACAAAAAGAAGTCTAAAGTACCTATGTCGAGAAGATAAACGGGGAGGAGGTCGAGGATGACATAAACAAGACATTGGGCAAGTTTAGTGAGCTTATGAAGGATGACCCGGATACAAGTATGTGATTGACCGTGATGACGAAGGGAGAATCAAAACATTGATGTGGACAAATACAAGGAGCCGGCTGCAATACTCACATTTTGGGGATGCAATAACGTTTGACACCACGTACAAAACTAACAAGTATGAGATGCCCTTTGGTCTCTTCGTTGGCGTGAACAACCACTTCCAAAGTGTGTTGCTTGCCTTGGTGTCTTTGATGGCGACGAAACAATTGAAACGTTTCGTTGGGTATTTAGAGAATTTGCCAAGTTGATGGGTGGTAAAGAACCCGGCACAATCCTAACGGGTATGTCCATTCTAGCCTCCGGGTAATTATGTATCTTGCTGAAACTTTCATGTTGTTGGCACTTGCGGATGTTTGACAAGTGGTTCTATGTACATGCGGATCAATGCGAGCCATGGAAGTTGCAATTGAACGAGAGTGGGAACACACAACGCATAGATGGTGCAAATGGCATGTATTGAAACGCGTTGGGGAGTGTGTTGCAACGTACAACTCCAACCTGGACTTCAAAGACCGAGTTCCACAAGTTGTTGAACGAAATGATGAGTGAAGAAGAATTTGAGGCGAGAATGGCATATTTTACTTGAAGCAATATGGGCTGCAGGACAATGTTTTCCTAGGCCAAATATTTGCTACAAGGCGGATGTGGGCAAAATGCTATTTCGGGGATGTTTTTTGTGCAAGGATGACAAGCACGCAACGTAGCGAAAGTGCTAACATGATGTTGAAGAACATTGTGCCCCCTAATGCAACACTACACAAGTTTGTTGAGCGAAGACGATAAACTTCGGTACATTAGAGATGAAGAAGAGGATTTCCGGGAGAAACAATCAAAGAAAGTACGTATGATGTGTATATAGACCCATTTCGTTTGTGTTTGGGTTATACTTTGTTCGACAAAACTAACAATATTTTGTATTTCCTGGTCCCTACGAATTCTAAAAGATCACGCGGCGGGGGCCCATTGATGTTGCATGGGTGCGAAGTGTACACACCCAATGTCCGGAAAATTTGTTCTTTGAAATCAAGGAAAAATCGAGTTCTATCGAGCAACCGAGGTTGTCCCGAGGATTAGTTTATGAGGTTGAACACTACAACGTTCGGCATGTGGAGCGCCGGTGCGGGGCCAAGTACCGAGTGGAAGTGAACGGCGACGGGGGCATGTACCAATGTGAGTGTGGGCTGTTTGAGCATTTTGGCGTGCCTTGTCGTCACATTGTACGGGTGAGCGCTGCTAACTTCAAAAAAACTTGTGTTCGAAGCACTATACTATAGTAGTTATTCAACTATTGTTGCAACGGTGAAAAATATACGCGTCTAGGGGGGGGGGATACATGATAACGTAATTTTTTTCTAATTATCGTGCGGGTCTTGATTTCGAAAGGAGTGCGAGAAAATACGGATAGGCCGATAATGAAAAGGTGGACGAAGAAGGCAAGACTTGTGCTACCAACACATTTACAACACTTGAACCGAGTTAACCCCGGAACTCGAACACGGACATACCGTCATTCATCCATAATGATAAGGTTGCTGGAGTTTGCGGAGCTTGCGGATAAGAATGTGGAGGCGTACAAAATAGGCCTACAAGTTCTAACCGACGGGAAATTAGCCATGGAAACGATTGGGACCGAGCCGGATGGGCCGGGCCTAGCCGACCGCGCCCCCGAAACGGCCCACGAAACCGAAGAGCAAGGCGTGGACCGATTCCCGTTGCGTGTTCCACGGAGTAGACGGGAACCCGGTCGTCCGACAAACAAGCGACCTCGGGCGCCTCATGAAGGGTGTTCTAAAAGACCAAGACATTGCACAATATGCGGGAGTGAGAAGCACAACGGTGAAATGTCCCGACGGAGATGTCGCCGGCCGAAGCCGAACGTCGGGCTAGCACTCCGCACATCTTGTGGCCTACAAGGACACGGGTCAAACACGTGCGGGCGGTCGGGTGCTCGGCTCGCATTCGCTCGCGGGAGTTTATCGATAGTGATTTGTCTTGTGAAATGCCCCATGCGTTATTCCGATGAAGAATTTAATAGCTTTTAGATTCATATTAGTTGCTGATGACCGGGTGTGTGTACGAGTATGGGGGGTGTAGATTTTGGTATGTTCTTTTCTTGGGGCTCCCATCGGTAAAAACGGCCGTTGTTGTGTGTACGAAGGAAAAGCTGGTGTAGGTGTCATACTTGGATCTACAATATGTACTTGTTTGGTACAAAAATGCAAGTGCGGTTCGTGTTTCCTTTTTTTGATATGGTCCTTTTCCTTTGTTCCCATAATTAGAAGCAAGGGAAAGGGACATGTACGTTGTGGTTTAATAGGCCTTTGGCATGCGAGTCCTTTGGCATGACCATGGCTAAACGGCCGTGGGTCGTCGTAACAATTAGAATGCGAGGAGTTCTTTTTAGGCCCACTCTAGGTGCTTTGTTTGTACCGTGGAAAAAACGAGCGGTACCGATGACGATGTGAAATTTTGCCGCCGGCTACTTCGAAAAGTAGTGGGTGGGCGGGGGTCTCCAAAATGTGGGCGGCATGGAGTACAAAACGACACGGACGAGAAACGAGGGGCGGCACATACCGGTGGTGTACAAGTGGGTAACGCCGGTGCCGGCAAAGGCGTTCCCGAAGATGAGTTCTTCCCGGGGTGAGACGGTAAGAGGGAAAACGCCGACAAATGTTTGTAGGTTAGTGATGAGTTTTTTCCTTAATTCGTTGGATCTTTGGATACGGGAACTTTCGGCATTTCCCGACATGGGGCTTCGACGACGGTACTAAAGGATGGAGAAGCGGCTGCTTGTTCTTGGCAAGCGAAAAAGGGAAGACGATGGCTCCGGCATCGTTGAATCTTCGGATGAGGTGCATCTTTTTGGCGGAATGAATCGAGCAACCTAACCGACCTTGTTTCCCCCCCTCATTTTTGCTTTCCCCCCATTATGGTAATCATAAACCGAGGACCTCCTTTTTACTTTTCTTCAAGGAATCCGTCCGAGGTTGCATAAAGGTTGGTGTTGTCGGCGGATCGGATCCCGAGGCCCCGAAAGCACGGGTCTTTTTTTGTCGTGTAAAGTTCCTTAAATCGAATATAAATGCTTTGTGGTCCACCGCGCGGTTGGCTTATGTCCGTTTCTCGTTTTGGTTCTTCGAAATGTCCTGTGTGCGGGGAGTTCGATGTGGATTTTGTTAGCAATTATGAGGAACAGATTGGGGAGCATGTACCCCGGAGTACTACGGGGGGACCGTGGTTGTTGCTGGGGGACCTTGCGGAGGGGGATCGGGCTTCGGGCGTGTTCGGTTGCGAAGTCGATTTGGATGGTGGCGAAGCGACGATGCGGATAGCTCCGGGCGGACGGTCGGGGGACAACTGAAATTTCGTGGGCCACGGGTGTTGTGTCTTTTGACGGCGGATTAGTGTTAACGTGGTTTGGCAACAAGAATTAGTTAGAGTTGACTTCGACTTTGGATGGTTGGTGTATATTTTGTACTAAAGGTTGCGGGGGAAGGAAACGATGTTTCTTGTTCCGCCGGGCACCTTTCATATATGGTTGATGCCGCATTTGTAATAGTAGTTTTTGATCCGGCGTAGAGGTCGGTGTGTGACGTCGGGACAAGCTTTGTGTTTTGTACAAGCTCGTACTAAGAACCAATTTGATCATCAATCCCCTGGATGTTCCGTGCTTCGTGATGGAAAGAAAAAATAAGTTGAATGCCATTTTTATTGCGGTGGGCCGGGGGAGAAAAAAACTACGGCGGGGAGAAACGAAAGGTCCAAGGTCTTTCAATATCCTTGAAGCTTCGTCCCCGGACGGACATATCTCCCTCCGCCGGCGCGTTGACCGCCACTCCATGCCCAACCTTGAAGCTTCGTCCACAACCCCCCACCCCACCCCCCCCGGCCTCGACCACCGCCTCGAAGGATAGAGCACAAGAGAAACGAACACTCGGAGGTTTCGTGCACCGCCTAATGGTAGTACGGCTAGACAAGGTTAGGGATCCGTTTTTTTTAGCGAGAGATTTGGGGTCTCCATTTGTTAGCCATTTCCTTTGATGAGGTGTTCATCGGTAGCCTCCCAAATGTTTTATAAGAAAGCGATGGCGGACATTTTGAATCGCGGATTTGGACGGGTTTTTAATCTCTCCCGGCAAGGGGACAATGCGGGCGGGTGCGTGTGGCGATTCGCATCCTAACGACGGCGGCGAGGGCGGCGCTAGGGTTACGAGGAGCACCGTTCGTGAGGATAAGCATGTGGTGAGGGAAGATGAGGATGGTGTCCGTGGAGATGGTTCTGTTGTAGCCCCACCTGGAGGGAATGTACATCCGGAAGATGACTCTAAGTTGCGGCCGTGGGAAGATGCGAAGGTGCTTCGGTTCCATCCGGCCGGGTTCCATGGCCGGAATTGCTCGGACGCCGTGAGTGCTCTCGTGGCTACTTTTGGTGAAAAGAAATTGGCTTTAATGGAAAAAATAGGGCCGGGAGGGCTAGTTCATGTTAAGCTCGTAATGGCGCACGGCAAAAGCTTGTTGCTTGTGGGTATACAAAAGGATTGATACTCCTAAGATGCGAGTGAACATGGGTGATGGTAGGTTCATGCCCCCGAGTGCTAAGTCCGTCGAACGTATCCTAGGTATAAGAGGTACTTGGTACGGTTTGTAGAGGAGGAAGAGGATGGCGTCGGCAACAGTGAAGTTGCGGTTGCATAAGATGTTCGGTACGGCGGATCTTTGGAAAATTGCCGTGTGTAGGGGAGTTGCAACGGGTTTCTTTGAAGGACTACGGCAATGAAATGAGCGCGAGAGGATGAGGGTCGTTTCTCAATAGCTCTTGCCGCTTTCTGCCGTGCCCATATGCTTGGTGCTAACGATCGGGGTGCGGTGATCCCTAAGAACATTTGGAAATTTATTTCAAGTACGGATAATTTGGAACGATGCAAGCGGGGCGAATATGTTGTACGTTGTGTCGTGCGGAGTGCTAAAGAGGTGCGAAGCATCTCCAGCGGGACAATGCGCCGTTTTACGTGAAGCTTGGGGGGTGCTGGCTATATTTGGAGGTAAAATTAACTTTTGGTGGCTACGCACAAGTGAATGAATCTTGAGTGCGTGAGTTTTGTATAATCACAAAAAACTAATTATTCCGTGGTTGTTTCCAATTTGCGAGTGATGTATGTAGACCACATAGATGCGGGGACTTTGAAAGTGCCGGATGATGTAGTCCCTAGGGTGTCTTTGGCTTACGGGAACCATAACATCTCCAAACTAATAGCTATGGATGAAATAAGCAAGGTGGAATATGGGAAGTTAAAGGTGCGTATGTGTGTAGGGGTGATGTGGTGTTTTTCGCGTGCCATGCAATTTCCATTCTTTTTAACCTTAATGTGTTTTTGATGGGTTTGTTTTGTTACCACGGATCGAAGAGGGGGTTAGTGGAAGAGGCGGACGTTATGGAGGCTGCGGATGCGATGCCGCGGACCCACCGAGTTCAACGGCTACGCCGGGCCGTAAGTGCTTCTATGAGAAAACATCCCACTTTTTGTTCGGTAAGCATGGTGACGGATATTACATGACGCCATGATGAGGGATACTGTTATTGGGACGGTAATCATGGAGCTCCTATTTAGCATACAACATCCGATTGTTTTTTCTGTTTTTGGGTTGCGAGTCTTTCTTTGTCTAAATTAGAGTCGGCGCATGACATTTTCATGGCAAAGGTGGATGCGACAGAAGCGCAACGCTGCAGGGATAATGCGCAACAATTCGAGCCGATGCAAAAATCCGTTAGTAGAAGGTACGCATTGATCAAAGAGGCGGCTATTGAACACAAGAGGGCGGTAATAGCTATGGTCAACGTTTGGGGGGCCGGTTGCGTGCTAGGCGGTCGGGTGGGGGGTCCCACGGTGAGAAGCATTGTACAACGGTGGTGTAGGGCCTTGTGGCGGTGGCATGGGAGCGGGACATGTACAAGGCCGGGGCCGCGTGCCGAGTACACAAAAGAAAAGAAGAGTGTGCTGATACTTGTAGCTACATCAATTGTTCGGCTATTGCACATTTGACATCCCGTTCTTCTCCCCTTCGGTTTCCGGTGGCGACAAAGGTGGTGGGGGGGGGAACGGTGCACATTAGTGTCTCCAACACACGCGTCGGGGGGTGCGTGTGCGGATTCCGCACCGACATCTCGGGTAGTTAGCATCATTATCTGTGTGCGTCAATGATGACTTAACATTTTAACATAATTGTTTGACGGTCGTGCGTCGACAACGACTCCTTTTCTCGAAGGTGACGCACGAGGCCCAGGCCGGTGCGGAATGTGGTTTCGGTAGTGGGGGTAACCACACAAGGGGCGGGGTGGACGATAGTTGCCGTGACCGGGGTTCGATGATGCCTTGAGCATGGATTGTACTACGGTATGTACGCAAATAATTGGTAATGGTGTTGTGCGGGTTGAGTGTTTTGTAGATATTTTTGCCATAAGACGACAACTAAGCGAGCTCTAAAAACTCGTAGGTGGAGGTAAAGCGAGTGGAACCTGGGGCCGAGGTCGTCCAAATAGGGGAACTTGCGGAGGAGGCCGTTTTGCAATCTGCAGATAAAGGTAAATGTTTTGTGGCTATCGGTTTTTTCTCGTTGGGGTGTTACCAAACAATTTTGTATGCCTAGGTACTCCAAATTTGGAGGAACAAACCGGGGTGCCACCAAGTTCGACCTTACACCCAACGCGAACGGGATGCGGAACCGAACTATGACTTGACGCCGTGTGTAGGTATGCAAAACACTAAGTCTTGCATTTGGGGTCGGCTTTTAATTGGTAAGGCACAACACGCGAAAAGGTCATAACTACTTGTTTTGAGCGGTGTTAGATTGGGAAGAGGTAAATGCGAATTTGGATGGTGGCATTGATTTACTTAACAACCTTGTAAATACAAATGTGAACGATGTAGCGAGGTAAAAAAATCTAGGCTCTTATGTCGTACATGCTTACCGCTTTTGCATACTTCGCGAGTTTGGCGTACTTAGCGACATCGGTTTGTGATTAATCTTATACAGCAACGAGGAGATGGTGTCGGGCACGAGGAGGTGAATATGTCGGAGCGGAAAAATGCGGCGGCGAGAGGGGGGCGTGGGTAAGCAAAAGGAAAAAGCAACCATACGTCGGACGTCCAAGGGGTTGGGCTTCAACGGAGTACATGAACTTCCCGGTTTGAAATACTTAACGAGAATCCGTTTTGTGGTTAATTTTATACGAAACAATAGTTGGTGATTGTCACGCGGGGCTGAATATGTCGGGACGGAAAAGGGCGTCGGCGGATGGAAACATGGGTAAGCTAAGGAAAAAACTAACCATACGTCCAAGGCTTGGACGTGAACGAAAGTACATGGGCTGGGATTTCTACCGGTTGCATGGACAATTCGGAAGCGTTAATACATGAACTTGACCTGCATCCGTGGAGAAAGTGACACCACTCAAAAGATATGTCGCGACTCAACTATTTTTCCTATTTCACCATTTGAGGAGGACGCTGAAATGCTGGCCGCATCGGTGATGCATCCGTTAAAAAGTGGAAGGTGTTCTCGAAGTATACTGGAGATGACTTATCGAAGTATGTTTAAAAACAATGCTTTGCCTTCGAATGCTTGTGTATTGTTTTTCTTTGAGGACCGAAAAATGGAGAGTTTGTTTGTTGCTTACGGGATCCGGTATAGGCATGAGGTGCCATATCCGGTGTGCATGGCCGGCGGTGGCTTGTATCGGCGGTGCGAGTTGGAAAAGATCGACACCGGATATAATGACAGCATACGTACGCCTTCTCCAATCCCAAGACCGTACGGCCTATGAGCGGCATGGATGTGTGGCTATGAAGTGGAGGCATTACATGGAGCCTTTGTTTGCGGTATGTAATTGCTTTGACACAATCCTCCGGTGCGGTAATGATTTCTGTCACTAATCAACTTGTCGCTTGATCCAGGGACACATTAATTAAGCGAGTGGTCGCATTTGGTTGACGATTCCATCAAAGAGATGGTTGTCGGTGCACACATCGAGGGTCCGTTCGAGAACACAAGACCGAGTACGTGCAAAAAATTCAACCGTTTGGTAAAAAACAATATGGTGTTTGCCGCATTACCCGACATGGTTTGAAACAAATGGATGTAGGTTATGGTGCCAAGCAATGCAAATAAGACATGGTGCCTATCTTGTTTTGACAGAAGGACCGGAAAGTATATGTCATAGATCCCATGCTTTGCGGTACATTGCCCGCACCGACAAACGAAGGTACTACAAGAATCATGAGTCGATTATTACGCGGATGCGGAGTGGTTTCGGTTTGATATCAACCGAACCGTTCGCCAACCGGGATTACGACTATGGTACGATGCACATCGACTACATTGACTCGAGGGACCAATATTGCGAAGTGTACGTGTGAATCGCACGAATAGTTGCATGTCCGATGTTATAGGACAATTGTA
Source organism: Cenchrus americanus (assembly GCA_947561735.1). NCBI lineage: Eukaryota > Viridiplantae > Streptophyta > Magnoliopsida > Poales > Poaceae > Cenchrus > Cenchrus americanus. The sequence goes on from OX387243.1 coordinate 85,330,260, forward strand.
GTAGTTACATTGTAATACTAACATGACACTTGTCTGCAGGGGGGGAACAGTGGGGTTTGTGTACTTCATTTCATGCGCCGGTTTGACGGTGACGATTGCAAGGGTCCTTGGTGTGGTATGTAAACACCGCCAACAATTATTGAAATCTGTTGGATCAATGTGACCATGTTGCAAGTATGCGATTCCTAAATAAACTATATGTGCATTGCGGGAGGAGGTCCCGAGGTTGAAGAAGTCTATTTTGTATGACCTCTTAACCATGGAGGGTAACAAAGGAGATGTCCCGGTGAACTGATTGATCGGTAGTGTAACTATCTAGCACTTTAGGAATAATGTTTGTTGTGTTCGATGGCGGATAGCGTGGAAAAGGGATGTGGATGGTTGCACTTGTCATTTAGATGTACCTTTTGGGATCCTAATCGTATTGTGTAAAAGGCTTGGTCTGTGGACATAAACAATGGAGCCGCCGGTAAAAAATGTGGAAAACGTTTGGGTGGAGCAACTTAGTCTCCAGGTTGTTAGATTTTATTTGTCGCTAAGGGGTACTTTTCCCTAGTTAGAATGAAATATTATGTCTCGATCGGCTGCGGTTACTATGAGAGGGGGGATCCGCGGTGTGTATGCATTGATCTAGGTACGCCCATTAGTCGGCGATTGGAAGTCATGATGCTTTTCGCGATTTGGTAATGTGAAACCGCATGATGGGAGGAGAACGTTTGGCGTCTCATATCATTAGAATGTGAAGAAAATACATTGGCGGGGGGGGGGGGGGTGTCACACCACGGTGCATGAGGTACGACCTAGTGTGTGTAAAAAGGATGACCGCCTACTTCGACCTGAATATGTAGAAGACCATAACGACAATGATGACAATCGGAGCCCTAAAATGTAGTTCTTCATCCTGCGCACCGAGGCATGCTTTGGAGCCCGGGGCATGGGGGCGACCTCGGCGTTGTTGAAGTAGTCACGAAGAGCTTCTTCGCCTTCTGGCGGGTACGGCATCCCCCGAAGCTTGCACCCTTGAAGCCATCAACTTGGGCGTTGCGGGTGGCCCATTCATTGTACACGCCGGGCTTGCGCCCCCGAACACAACGTACCACTTCATCTCCCCGTGCGACCCGTGAAAAGCATCAAATGAGAACGACGGTTTCTAAAAAGAATTTGAGACGGGCGGCATGGAGGAGAATTACGGATGAGAAGCTAAATTTGCGTAGACGGTGCCGTTCGGGGGTGTGTGCGTGTGTGTGGTGGGTGTTGAGGCGGGGAAGGAGGTGAGGGGGAGGGGGAGGGGGAGCATTTATAGTGAGAGCCCAACGGCTCTTTGTGGAACCACAACGGTAGTCTTTCGTGGAGATGCGGCATGTTTTTCAATAAAAAATAGCTGCCATGTGTACGGGGTGTATGTGCACTTGTGCGTTATGCAAGCCAACGGATTTCGATAAAATGCCGCCGCAAAAAAGAAGACAGATGATTAATGCTCGATTTCACTGCGAGATACATGAAAACTTACGTCCGGTCGATACAATTATAAAAATGTTGCACTGCACTTGGCGACCCGCGCAAAAAACATTGTTAATAAGGTTTGCGTACATCAAAATGGGACAATGGCGAGCGCACAAAATGTAAGTTCATTTCCTATGAACCTTGCGGGCGCACAAAATGTAAGTTCATTCCGGCTGAAAAAACCGGTCATTTCGCGCAACCAATGATGCGGCATATGCCCGTAGGGATGTGGCCTTCGTTCGGCAAAGCGACATGGCTTCAATGACCATGTTCCGCCGTTCCCCGTCGATGGTGTCTCGAGCAAAAAGGATGAACATTGTTATTAAGGAGCAACGAGTGATGGTGTTCCCTGGGTGATATTGTTGGGATTAGAGGTTTTAAAGAGACCAAACCTGGTCACAAATCTCCTCAAGATCAATGCCATTGTAATGACGAGCCATATGTAGCATGCAAATTGCGCCGTCTTTGCTTGGAAAGAGTCAAGAGGAAAAGTGTTGCACGAGTCACATGAGTCGGTTCCGGCACGACTTATGAAGCTAACGTTGACAAAATAGGGAACATGGGGCATGCAATATACCGATTGCTTAGATTGCATTTCGTGTCGGGGTAGTGGAACCGCCACTCGAGTTCGAGCCTAATCATCCGGTTGTCGTAGAATGCTTCGAAACATCGACTAAGTGCACGGATGAAAAGTTTGCTAAAAAAGTCGTGTACACGACCCCGTTCATCATCATGAATGGGGTCCAAGACGTGCACCTTGTTACATTTAATGTCGAAAAAGAATGCAGCCCATATTCCATCAACGAAAACCGGTACAATGACTGTTACAAAATAGTGCAAATTAGGTGGTAATTTGGATTTACGGTACATGGTAGTAAAGTAGTGGCGTAGAAATGGTAAAAAAAGGAGGGGATCCGTCACAAGAATGAGGGGAGCACCAACCATTGTAGAAAGTGGGATGCAATGGTCCATGTGCGGGAATTGGTGCGGGACGGACAACATATCGTGTGGTGGATGGCCACCAAGAGATAACACCTATGATCACAAGAAAGACAAAAAATAGTGGTAAAAAAAAGCTGCGCGTGTGTGAAGGAAAAACATTGATAGTAGCATGAACCTACAGCGAAATCGGTTTCCGGGAAGTGCCGCCACCGGTACCACTATTCCCATTAGCAATTGTTATATCCGAGTTGATTGAAGCGTCTAATGATTGCGTCGACGAATTCCGCGTCAAACGCTTCTATGTTGTTGTAAAAACGCTTAATCCGACCAAAGACAAACAACTAGTTTCCGGGGTACGGATGGATGATCCACGAACTCGCCAGAAAATGAAAAGGTAGACACATTAATGGTCTTGACGATCCTCTAAAATAACTACAACTGTTGTCCAGGGGTGTGGAGGATATGTATGTATTACCCGTTGTAATCAATAGATGTGTCGTTTTGAAGGACCAAAGACAACATGTTCGTATGTCGGGCTCGGGCCGTGGATGCCTTTGTCTTTGAGAAAGTTAAAGGTTTGCTCGGAAGTTGGTGCGGTACGGTTTGTTTGTCGAAAGACCCGCGTTTTACTAGTTGTCCATAGAGTACCTCGTCCCGTTGTGACGAGCCTTCGTCCAAGAATGCCATTTGGTCATACGAAGGTTATTTGCATATTGTAGGGTTGCAGCCTTGGGAGAAAGGACCGAGGTGTTTGAGGAGTGTCTGTCATCGGCGCTTTGGTTTCTTTGGCGAGTGGCTTCGAATAGGAAGATTGTGTTGTTCAAAATTACGGGACAGGTATGGTTTGGCGGGCGACAATGTTATGCCAAGGTCAAACGATGGAAAATCTAAATGGTGCCATGGACACAAAAGGAAAATATGGAACAAAAGCAATTAGCATTTTTTGGCTAAACAGTGCCAACATGTGACTATTATTATGTTAAACGTGAGTAAACATGGAAACCTACCAGCATATTGGTCAAATGCGCGGTGAAGGTTCCGGACTAGCGGACATGGTGGTACCTGCAGGGCCGGTTCTTGCTTATTGGCGGGTGTTGCACATGCTTGCATGAAGAAGGAAACTTAAAAACAACATCGTGTGGTTAACTTGCTTCGTAATAAAAAGGTACCGATATGCAATACTATGCGTACCGTGATAAGTGGTTAGGAATTTTGGTGTTCCAACAAAGCAGCTTCATTGAAAGATCGTTGGTCCGGCAATGTACGTGTCAATGGAAAAGGGGTGTTGCGGTACATGTGGAGATGTACGGCATGAAAAGTGATGGTGGGCCTTACCTCCGGATAGGTTAGAACCCACCAAAGGGCCTCGGAGGGTCGATTACACAGTGCATGATCGTTACGATCACGTCGTAGGGGTCCGTATAACAGTGTGTTATCCAAAAATAATGCAATACAAAATCACGGGGTAAAAAAAAAAAAAGAAAAATGCTGCAATGTGTGGGGGCTAGCCTTGTGCGGCTGTCGCAAACGAGTGTGGTGCGGGGGTTTGGACCTCCGGATCGTTTGGCTCGCAATGGGATCGAAAAGGAAGTGGATGAAGATAGATGGGCATGAAAAACAAGGGTACAGAGTATTACATACCCCCTCTGTTTGGCCTCTTGGGAGACCGCCACCGCCGCCCGACGTGTTCGGACGCTTGGGTTTAGGCCACACACGCGTTACGCGCGCCGCCCCCACCGCATATCTCGTTAAAAAACAACAAAATGTAAATGGATGAACAATTATTCGATGAACCGTCTAAGTGTATGGAGGATGGCAAAAAAAAGAGAAAAGAACTAACCATTGGGTGGTGTTTGGATTTGTCGTGGTGCCCCTACGCCGTTTTTGAAAGCATCATGCATAACCGCGCCTAACACGACGAGTACATTAAAGAACGAAAAAAAATGACACATTTTTCGATGATAAATGCAGGGGGGAATGTAGGGGCGCAGATATAACTATATAGTAACCTTTGTTAGACGGCCGATCAGAATAGATAGAGCTGGAACTATGTGGGGTGATATTTGAGGTGTTAGGCATCTTATGCATTCTCTGAATATTCTCAATACCCACATTCTTAACGAACCAGTCAAAGAACTTCGCATTCTTTCTTATCAGGGCGCATCTGAGATTTGCAACCTCCCGCATCATCTGTGCATTGTGCATCTTGAAATAATCAAGAACATAATGCCTAGCCTGTAGGTACAAACACCACCACATTTGTAGAAAATAAAAAAGGGCCACCTATCGGTGAACAATCATATGTGTGCACTTGTGTAACGATTGGTTCGGGTGTATGGATATTACCGAGGGAAGGATATTTGGCCTGTGCGTATGCTCCAAAATCCCCAGGGTCGCTAAATTGGTACTCTTCAGGACGCACCATAGTGATCCTGCCGCAAACATTCCTTTGAGGGATCAGTTCTGGCTCAATGTGTGAGGTCCTTTGCATAGGCGTTTCAGTAACAGGTGGGCGGCCATCAGATTCGTATGTTGACCTCATGTACGTTACAAGTCTCCTCAACCGAAACTGTCATATATAGCCAAAACGAAAAGCCAATGAAAAAAATGTATACTGTGGAGAATAGGATGCAATACATGAGGTGTGGTTTGCATACTAACCCCAATGAAGTTGGAGAAATCATTTTCATCTCTTGAAGCGCGAGGATTCGATCATCCTCCTCGGATACAAACCGGTCAAATGCTTTAATACGCGGTAATACATCATGTTTCTTAGATAGGTGACGGATCTCAACATTGTCAAGGAAGAACACCTGTGCAAAAAAGGCATAAAAAACAAGGAAAGCAAAATCGTAAGTGACACAAAGTTGGTCATGTGTGGGTGGATGCGGTGTGTGATGAGAAAAGGACATAGACACCTCGCAAAAACAGATGGCGACTTGGAATTCTGTTACACGACCCTTTCGAATTAACTCGTCCCTGACCTTTTGAGCTGCCTCCAGAACATTGCAGTGAACATACCGGCACCAGTTGAAACGATCAATTATTTCAGGGTCTTTGAGAGCACCCCAATAATCAATGTTGCCGTGGTCATGTTTGACAGAAGGAGCCAGCAAATGACCCATCACAAATATGACAAATGCAACCTTGAACCGATGAACTTCTAGTCTCAAAGATTTGTCGTCAATGTGTCTAGCCAACACGTGTTCCAGAGACTTGAAAGATCTGAGACTATTGAGCCCACAGTCCTCCCGAATGAATTCTAACTGCTCAGCTGAAATCTCGGTAGATCCAACATCCAGATCTCCGCAGGGGATACCGAAAACCTTGCCCACATCCATCTCGTGCACATACAACCGACGAGAATCAGAAAAAACAAGGGAACTCTCGTCCGCGTCCAGCTTGCTGAGCAACCAAGCAGACAACTTCAGATTTACCTTCGTAATGCAGGGTAAATGAAGAATCCCCCCAAAGCCGATCTCTCGCACACATTCCTTCTTGAACTCGCTGAACTTAGACACCACAAGATAAACAGCCTTCGGGGAACATCGATTCATGATGTTGCATGATGATACTCCCTCTTCTGCTCCCTCATCATCACTTGGACTTGCGTCGTCGAACCCCGTTGATGACTCCGGACCAGCTTCACCGAATCGATCCGCACGGGGTGGTGGATCAGAGAAACACCCCGTACGGACAGGGTTCCGGTGAGAAGCCATAGCGATGCAGGTAGAATGGTTCCCAGGTGTGTGGCGGCGGTAGAGCGGATATGAGTCCTTACGGAGACATGGCATTAAAGTAATATTGCAGCGGCCAGGGTTTGGTACTGAGTGGTGCGCCGCGGCTGTACATGGGGTGACCACTTCGTGTAAAATGAAAAAAAAATGGGCATAAAAAAAATCACATTTCCATGTACGGAGTCGACGGGGCGTCCGGAAGCGAGAAAACGAGTCCGCTTTTGAAAAAGTCTCACATGGAAATGTGATTTTCCAACGGAAAATATTAAATTAATATCTTGTTTTGTTGCATAAATTGCAACGAACATTATCCCGCAGTTGGATTTGCGAACGGTACAATCATTAGCGGAATATTTAGGACCAAAACACACCAAAAGCTCCATACCTGGGTATTCGTGCCGCGTAATGGCTGTCCCCGCCTGCACATGTGTGCGTGGGCCATGCAGACCAGTTGGAGGTGGAGGCCTTGGGACAGAAACGCGGGCGTACAGGGCGTCGTTCAGAATACGTCTCGCCCCCCGTGAACGGTGGGCCGGGTTTAGCCAACTTTACCCGACATCCGGCGCTTTTACGACCGACCGTCCGACGACGGCATACGAAGAATTGTTTAGTTGGAATACAGCTCCATACGGCGGACGGGACAAGATCGCACGTGTCCCGAACATCTCTTGACGGCTGGGATAGACGGCGCCCGGGCTGCAAGGTGCCAAACGGCATTTTCGAGAAAGAAGGTACCATACTCACCACATCGATGTAAATGCTACAGTTTGGTGCAGTTGATCTCTCAAGTATATGCCCACCTTCCTTTTTGACAGTTGCTGCTCCCAGTCACGAGAAACAGAAATGAGGTCGAGCCGCCCTGTACTGTCCGGGCCGATGACAGAGCACGTACAGTATGGTCCAAGTTTCTCATAAATACAGCCGGGCATGAGCTGTGTGTGTGTGTGTGTGTGTGTGTGCAATGCTGTTCAGCAAACCATGTGATGCTTTCAGAGGTGTGCAAGCAGAAGTTAAGGTGGTTGCTGAGGAACAGTGACAAAGTAAAATGGTGATTCTGCTTTCATGTGATGCACAGGAAAAATATGACTGGAAGATGTGATTCTGTGACACAACAAAGCTGAAATGTGAGGCAATGAACCACTACTTTTTTTGACCTTTTTTCTATTCTTGGTCACTAATAAAAGTTTCAAGGCATTGGCATCATGGATTCTGAATTCATACCTTCATGCGTTGGTACGGCACAATCGCAAGATCCCTTTCTTGATCAGGAGGAGCCGCCAAATTTGCTGTTTTCCAACCAACTGATGAAGTTGAAGTGATTCTTCCTTCGGATGCTCTGGAGCCTAGCACAAGAAGCACATTAACTGAATGTTGCAGGTCTGCAGCATGCATGGGTAATCTTATATCTGACCCGCATTAATCATTGAAGTTTAAGCCTAAGCAGTAACTGTTTCTCCCCTTGGATGCTCTGGAGCCTAGCATCAAGGAGCACATTAACTGAATGTTGCCATCTGCAGCATGGGTAATCTTGACCTCATATCTGACCTGCATTGATCTTATCGACCTGCATTAATCAGTGAAATTTCACAGTATGTGTGCTTTCATATGGCACGGTGGTGGGTCACAGTCTCTCAGGGCTCACAGGCAAGTCTATGTCACCTTCCTGTTCATGTCCACATTGCATTTCACGCCCATCTTCTGATGCTAGTCCATTTCATGTGTCTCAACTCTCACCGAAATATGTCAAACATCATAGGTTGTTTTCAGGACCCTGCATATCTGACAGAAGCACACCACTGTATTAATAAATAGTAACCACCACTGTATTAATAAATAGTAACCACCACAGTTTATACTAGAAACATTTGTTGAAAAAATAGTCTTCTGATGAACATGGCAGTAATATTTGAATCTCTGATCCATGAACAAATGTCTCCAAAACTAGTAATATTGGACAGGAAGATTCAGGATGGTCCAAGAGAGCCTTATACCAAGTACACAGCAGTATGAATGTGATCAGCAATTCGGCACAGCTATTGAATATTGATCTTGTCTGTTTAATACCAGCTGAAGCATGTACCTGATAGCCAGAAATTCCATGAATCTGGCCAGAAATATCAGATGGCCTCGGACCTCAAATCTCACATCACCTTAAATACTTGACCATTCTGATTCAGTCTTGAAGTGCATTTAAACTAAATAGTTTAGGTTGTCCCAAACTGCTTTCTTTCTTTTTCTTTGTTTTTTTTGGTTAAATCTGCCTGCTCTAAGCAACTGATATAGAAGAGAATTTTATAAGCACCGACCGTAGACATGCTCTTAGTTTGATCCCCTATCTTGGAAAAATAACATAAATTAGAAACCACAAGTCAAGCATACAAGGAAAGTAGAGTGCCCAAATATGTGGCTACAGAGTATAATTCCTCTTGCCTGCCACACACTATTGCTTTTCTAGGTTTACATTATTGAAGCAAGTAGCATGCCTTTGGATTGCATTCTATCATTCCATTCCTTGTTTGGCAAAATGTGCAGTCGCTTTCTAAAGGTAAAGCAGCTGTCGCAACTAAAGACTTTAAGCCGGTTACCATGCCAAGTGATTTAAGGGAATTATGAAATCAATACCAAGCTGCCAAAGCATACATCATGATCATTTTGACCAAAAGCTTGGGGTTTATCAGCTAGTAAACTGGGAACAGGACTACAAAAGACAGAACCTGGCAGTTTCCTAAACAGGATTTACCCAGGCTGTGCAAAAAAAGATAGCCATGTCATTGTAAAAAAAACAGGGAATTGAGAAGTTCCTACTGAGATAGCAAAATTTTCAATTCTGGGAAACCATGAATAACTTTTTGTAAAAAAGAACATTTATGGGCTTTGGGCAACTTGACATAGATGAAGTACCAACAACAGGCACCATGCTCAATTCATATCCTTATCCCTTCCCACCTAGCAATGCAACATTCATCCGAAAGTTGCTCATATTAGCGCACAACAAAAAGACCGACTTCACACCTCCCCTCGTACTCATGGACTCCAAACTGTTATGGTCACATCCCAAAGAACCAACCCAGACAATGCTGCTGCAACAGGTGGCATGCAAGGCCAGGACGATCAATCTGATCATGCCCTGCTCTTTTTCTGTATCGTCCCAATTTTATCGGATGTCTCCGAAGAGACATGCAAGTATCTGTCTCTTTGCTTATTTAGCTGGGCTGTATCTGCTGATGTGCTGAAGTAAAATGCTTTCTTAATCTCCAGTGGCGCACATCTCAGAAAGCAAAACACATGACCATATTAGGTTGCTTCACAATGTGACGAGGGCCATGCCATGGTCACATGAAACTGTTAACTGGGGGCACTTTGTGTACAAGAAATCTACAGGCAGACCTGCAAAAGGGGATTTCATAACAAAAAAAATCGTCTACAACAGAAGTAATTAAAAAACTCAACAGGACACTGGGGAACCTTTATGAATTATCGCACGTGCAAGATAAATGTGCAAAATAATGTGCTACATTCAGTACCAAAGACCCTACAAAGATCTTAGGGCCCGTTTGGCACAGCTCAGCTTCGCCTGTAGAGCTGTTTTTCTAAAAAACAACTCCATGAGCAACTTCATGAGCGGGGGAGAGAGCCATGTTTTGGCAGCTTCACCATGTGCTTAACTTTGTGAGAGTGAGTTTTCAAAGAAGCTGATCAGAGAGTTGGGCAGAGAGTTGGCTGTTTGGCTATTGAAGTTGTGGAGCTGCTCGTGAAGCTGCTCATGAAGCTGTACCAAACAGACCCTTAGATAATTGGAAATGATGGTGCATGATTCTTCTGAACAATGACACGTCTGGATAAGGCCAACCTGAATGGCAGCTAAGCATATCTGGCATAAAGTTGTCAAAGAATTGTTGTGGATTCCTGAGGAAATATTCTGTGGACTGTTTCATTGTCCCAAGAACAGTATCCATTTATTTTCTTATTATGATATGGGAATATGGGAGCATATTTAGACAGGAGATATGATAGGGGCAATCTTCCCAATTCTTTCATTTCATCTTACTATTACTAATTGGAGGCTCCTTTTGAAGCCTACAGGTGATGCCACCTAGGATCCTAGGTGGATAACCTAAACAAATAGAGAAATACTTAAAATTTTCACAAAAATCAGAAACATCCTGCCATCAATTCAACATCTCTAATCATAATAGTCATTGGATCTGTTATCTTTCTAATAAATTACCTACCTTTGCCATTATGAAAATAGACCAAGGTAACCCCATAAATATGTATCTAAATTACCCACATATGCTATTATAAAAAATAATTTAAATTAATCCTTAATTTTCATGTAAATTACCCACTTATGCTATTATAAAAACAATATCAAATAACCCCTAAATTTGCATATAAATTATCCACTTATGTGCTTATTAAATTTAAAGTAACCTCTAAATCTGAATCTAAATCATATAGTTATAATAAAATCTTAAAGGGCATCAATATAAAATTTTAAATTACTTCTATAATTATTAATATATTATTTATGTTTTTTCTCAAAAATATATTATTAATGCTATTATTTATATAAAAAATACCGTGTAATCATATACTCATATATTCATGAATGAGAGACAGATAAGAATACCAAATTTTCTGTTGTTCATAGCTTAAAATATAGTGTTCAATTAGATACAAATCAAACACATATGGAGGTGCTATGCTAAGGGAAAAATTGTTACTAACTAGACCTATTACAATTATTAGAATATGTAGTAGATGAATGAGAGTATGAGATAGATAATTATAATTATTAGTTATTTTTAGCCCGTGCGGTGGCACGGGTTGATAGACTAGTATCTAATAATCCCAACGCATCTGTAAAAATCATTTGACAGATAACTAGGAACTTTTTATTTGTTTAACCTGTGTGTTTGTCAACTCTGGGCCTTTTTTTCGATAAGGCATTATATTCATTCGCCATGTTGCACATCGATGTTCAAAATAAACTGTGTGTGTATGCTACTCAGTTCAGACTTCAGAAAACCATGTGATGCTTTCAGTGGACGAGCAAGCGGAAATTAACTTCCACCACACTCTCGATTACAGAGCATTTAAATTCTAACAAAAATTCAAACCAATTCAATCCACAGGTCACCACTCAAACCACAACGCAAATTTCATCATTTCTAGCTAGTCATTAGAATAAAAAAACAGGGAAAGCAGATTAAGTAAAGGCACTCGGCGGGGGAACTTAGGGTCCGTTTGGCAAGACAAATTTCGAGCACCAGAAATGCTTTTTTTAAAAACAACTCCATGAGCAACTTCATGAGCGGGGGGAGAGCCATGTTTTGGCAGTTTCACCATGTGCTTAACGAGAGTGAATTTTCAAAGAAGCTGATCAGAGAGTTGGACAGAGAATTGACTGTTTGGTTATTGAAGTTGTGAAGCTGCTCATGAAACTGTACCAAACCGACCCTTCGGACCCTTCCAGTAACCCGTGGCAGCGGTGGCCCGACCGTGCTTCTCCTACCTGAAGATCCGTGTGGTGTGGGGGTTTTTCGTCCGCATAGGCCCGGCGGCCGCCATCGCGACCCCCCCCCCCCCCCCCCCCAGGCCCCAGCATTCTCCTCATCGGTGTCGCGATGGTGGCCCAGCCCTCCTCTTCTCCCCGCGGGCCGGGCGAGAGTTAGCGGCAGCGCCGCGGTAGACGCATCTGCCGGCCCGCGCAGTGCTACACAAAGGTAGAACAGAGCACAGGGATCGATCATCGAACAGAAACAGACATGAAACGACATCTTCCTCCTCCGAACTCCAGAGACCCTATCCCCCCTCTTGATTTCTGCTGCATACGCTCACGCTCCCGAATTTCTCCATCAACAACAGAAATCGGAGGGGTAGATATCTCTAGAGTTCGGAGGAGAAAGACGAGCTCCCGTTTCCTCTCTTTCTCTGAATTCTAAATCGATGATTGATACTTGTGCTCTGCTCTACCTTTGTGGTATTCACTTTGGTTGATGGGCTTCTCCTGAGCCATCCCTGGGTCATGACAATACAGTGCAAGCAAAGCGGAGACCAAGAACTACTGCACCAGTATCTGCAGATTATTTTGAGGACTGAGATGCACTTTGCCATTCCCCACAAGTCTTACAGCCATCACATACTCACAGTAGCCACTTATACAATCATGAACATTTCTCCTTTCAGCAGGAATGTTTTTTTGCCAAACATTTCAATCAAGGAGGACCATTTCTTAAGAAACGGGGAGAACTCCTATTATTTCCTAGTTTCTGACCATTCTATCGTCAAGGATGCGCCATGAAGAGGAAAGATGCAGGAGAGGGAGGATCTATCATATTCACAAGTTGGAGCGAACTGTGTCAGCATCTACAGTGTCTAATAACAAATCCATGCTATTTACGAGATTGAGCCAAGATTCACGCGTCTCCCTTGTCCACCTCTGATGGTATTGCTGAAGCTTTGCATATTGGACACCAGTTCTTCTGCCTTAGCCATTCGTGAATGCAGCAAGCATGGTACTGATGCCCACATTGCATCCTACCAATATCTTCACCTTCAACATATTCCTCCTGGAACATTAAGTTGGTGACACTCAGAAATACAGGATGCAGAAAACAATAATCATCTAGAGTCCAGGTAGATAGTTGTTTATCTTAAATAAGCAATGGCTAAGGGACATTACATGTCAAAAGGCAAAGTATATAGATATGTATTCGTTTTCTTAATTGGAACACGCCCTAGCCACAAACTTCCACAGCATGATACTTGTGTTTCTTTTCCCTGTGTGCAACCTATGTAATTCCAATTTTACACAGTTCCCCTTCCAGTTAGCCTATGCTTTGCCATCTGTCAGACAAGGCACTAATGCAGTGCATTTCTTCCCCCCAGGAAGAACACAAGTATACCGTCAGAATTAGAACACTGAAGTTACAGTATCAATTTTTCATCAGAATTTAGAACCATGATTGAAGACTAAAAATACTTGAGCAAAGCAATACCTGACATATGCTACACTTGACATCGTCTACTTCAATGTTGTTCCCATCTCTATCTGAATTTCGTGCTTCGTACACACTTTGGTTGATACACTTGGCAAATTGCTCTTCAGTAAGGGCTGTACTCACTGAGCCAATATGCTCTTCCAAAGCTAGTAGTTCCTAAAAGAGAAAACAAAGGGAGACAGATTACATATCAACGAACCAAAATTTTTTAAATTTTTTCCACAGGATATTGAGTTCAGACAAACTATGGAGACAAGAAGTTGAAAGTAATACCTCATACGACATATTGTCAATATCCAATCTCATATCTTGGTGCTGATCATGCAAGCCAAGGCCACTCAGAAGCAGATTAGTTTCCAGCACCAGCAATCGCTGACATTTTGTTTTTGGTTCAGAACACATCTCAGTACAAAGTTAGTAAAAGAGAAAGAAATGAATATCAAGGTAAAGGATGAACCTCGTAAGTCAGATCATCATCGTGTTCAATCATATCCAATGCTAGCAACACCTACAGAGAGTAAACATTGCAAATATCACAATTATTACTCCATCACAAAAAAAGGTACATAGCTTAATCAATTTAATTGCAAATGAAATTGACAAATGTATTTTAAAAGTAATATAAACCAACCTCTGCAATTCCTTCCATGTTTATGTGTCTGTTGCCATCTCTCTCCCCCAAAAGGCCATGGAACATTTGTTGAGGCCTTTCTTCAGGATGAGAAGATCTTCTCCTTGCTGTACGGCTACTTGAGCCTTGGTGATTAGATGAATAAATTTCATGAGGCAATTCTCCATAAAAAGGTCTTGCTAGTCTCTGTGGGGAAATGTCATCCGTGGGGAAATGTCCTCTTTCTGGACGACGAACCCTCGTAACAGTCTCACGAAGAGCAAATACACCGTCTTCTCTTTCACCCGGCATCCTCTCCCTGGCACGCAGAATAGAAGGCCGTCTAGTCCTTACTGAATCTGTGGAATCCTGAATACTTGTGCTATTGGTCCTTGCTGATTGTTCAGCTTCAGCAGCTCTAGCTCTAGGAACTGTACTACCCGAATAACTAGCACGTGGCTGACCTAAATTAGATTGTTCATTTATTCCCCTTGATCTTGAAGAACTTCCTGCATTTCCAACCCTCCTATTGCGAACAGAATCAGAAGAACAACCTGAAGGCAAAACATCAGATATTGAAGTGCAACCAAGGCTTTTTAGACCACGTCTCTGCAGTGCAGTACTGGTGGTACCAGGGGCACTTGATAACTTGGCACCAGTGGTGAGAGTTTGAGGTACAGTACGCCGATTAACAAAAGTGGAAGCACCTTGAGGTCTACCTGAACTCAATTCTTCTCTATTTTTTTGCCTACGTTCCATACCACTCAATGCGGTATTTCCAGAATCAATAGTACGTGCAGAACTCCCTGAAGAAACAGGAAAGTCTAAAACTCCAAGATCATGCTCTTCTGACAAGCCTCCTTCAGTATATGTTGAGGATGATGAACCTCCTGATGTACTCTTCTGTGTATCTGGATGCCCATATTCATTATCAACAGCTTTCTTGCCACATTGTAGATGTCTGACTTCAGTTCTTCTGTTGCTGCTTTCAGCAATGTCTGCCTCTGCCAAGAAGGGCCTTTTTTGCCTTTCATCGTGATATTTTCTAACAGGAGCTTTTGAAGAGCTCACAGATGAGGCCTTGGAGCCTGATGAATGGAATGGCTCTTGTAAATACCGTGACTTCTCCTTATTTTCATTGAATCGTGATTTCACAGGATTGAGATTTGTACTCTTCCCTGGTTTATTGTTGTATTGGCTCGGCCTATCCTCATTGCTTTTATTTCTCAAGGAAATACCAGAGCCTCTTCTAAGAAACCTAATTGGGGCAGCGGACCTACTGGAAGATTCGTCCATACCAGAATGCAGCACAATGCAGAGGTGTATTATTCTCCAGAAGACTTTTGCTAGAATTCTACAACACAAATTTGGTAATGGTTAGCAGTGGACAATAGGTTTGAGATGATATGAATACACACGTGCAAGACATACTGGAGAAAAATGAATAAGCACGATGCTGTTCAGAGAAGTAACAGTAGAGAAGGAAATAATGTCACCAATCTCCAATAGAAACAACCAACTTTGGACCTACTGTTAGTTAATAATATTCACCATCAGACCATTTAAAAAAAATGAAATTCATCGTTGTCCCATGATAGTTATATTTACCTAGATAAAGTGATCCCACAAATTTAGTGCATTGTAATATAGCAACCTCAGCATTTTTTATCATTATCATGCTTACTCTTCACCTTTAAGACCAACAAAAAGTTAAACGACATCAAAAAGTTTTGTCCACATCAAAACAGACAAGGGGACGTTATCTTCGTGCTGTAGTACTCTTGTGATCTTGTCTGGTTCCTTTATTTCAGGGGAATGGAATTACCACATCAATATCACGCCATAGAAGTTGCGGTTAGAGTGTGATACAGGATATGCAGATCGAGAGGCATTTTTTTGGGACCACACGCTGGATAAAAACATGGGTCATTGATGATGATAGCATGTGGAAACATCATTCACCCATCTAGGATCCCATGCTAAGCAATTCCTTTCAGGTTCTTAAAAAACAATAAACTATGCTATAATGAACATCCATCCACCAATGGAAAGAAATTCTAATGGATGGCACTGTATTCCATCCAGTTTCCAGTTGTAAGAAAAATATGCATGCTATGGCACTATCGACATTATCCCATCGCTGAATGTGGTGGCTTCAGCTGTTCAGCCTAATTTCAAGAGGGCTCTAACTCTGAACTCAAACACATGTAGATTACTTCTGACTTCTGAGTTCTGATTTTCGGAGAGAAAACTTCCCTACATACCAAACAGGTATACCAAACTAGGAACAAGAAAAAACAAGAACAACGCAACTGGGAACAACAATATAACCAAGGTCGAAACGAGCCGCACCAGAACATCAACCGATCCATGCCCAACCTTTGAATCGAAATCTACATATATTCGCAAATCATTTTTGAAAAAAAGAAGAGATAGAAGAGAACATGTCTCATGTCTGTACGACCTCTTAATTCCAAAACCACCCAAATTCAAACATACCAAACGAGGAAACGATCAGAGGATTCCAACTGCCAGAACCCGTCCCTCCCCCCATCAGATCAGAGTCAGCCATGGCCGTACCTCGCGGAAGCGGAAGCGGCGGCGGCGGCGGCGTCTTCCCCCTTTCTCCCTTCGTTCCCTCGCGGGGAGGAAATGGAAGCCGGACCAGACGGCGAGCAAACGGAGGGCACGATTTGGTCAGATCCGAGGCGGATTTATTTAACGGCCTTAGCGGGTCGGGTCCGGTGGACGCGTCGCCGTCACGCGGAGTGATGAGCGCGTGATGACATGATCTCCCGGCGGGTTAACGGAGCCCCGCCTCGGTCTCGCCCCCACACGTGGCGGCGCTGACTGGGCCACACCGGCGCACGCGTCGTCGTCGTGGACTCGCCGGTGGGTGCCCGTGACTCGCTCGGGGTCGGGTAGAGATCAGCCGCCGTTGAGATTGGTGGGGGAAGACGAGGACACAGTTGTCCGATCCGCGTCGGCGCGAGCACGGGTTAAACGCCGACCGCGGCCGCCGGCTGGAAGTTTCAGCGGCGCTGCCAGTAATCTCCGAAGAAACCAATCGACAGACGGCGCTCTGAGCTCTGAGGCAAAGGTTTTTCCCCGTGACTTATCCGTTTGAAATTTCTTCTAATAAAGTAGTAAAGTGGTAAGGAAAAGTATAATTGTTTAAGAAAAAAGATTGATTTCTAATCGGAATTTTGAAAGATGGCGGGAGTAGCTTTCTTGGCCCCCATCCATCATTTTCCGTCCTTTTTAGAGGGGCCTGTCATCCATCATCGTCCATGGATCAAATTTTAGATAGAGAATGCAATGCTCCATCAGAAAGATTCGAAAGCAAGAGCACGGAAAGGATAACCCAAAAACTTGTGTTCCGACCTCACAGAGGTGCTGGAAATATTTTCAGAGAGGTTCCAACAACTTCATTAACACATGATTTCCCCCCCTTGTTTAGATAGTATTATTGCTCAGCGGTCAGCAGTGTTTGCTTAATATAAGGTGCCTAATCCACCTCATGGTTCAATGTCGATGGGATATATTTCCTGTTAATCTTGGTTAGAAAGATGATTAGGTAAGTTAACATGAGTTGAGTTGCTCCTTTCTCATCAAATGAAACAGATGCATGGCTTGTCCAAGTCCTATTCTCGCCTTAATCTTTCCTCTAGAATCTATTACACAATGGTGAACAATGCCTTTCAGAACAAAATAAGAGCAAGTTTATGGTACAAGCTTGTGCTTCTTGACATTTTTTTTAAAAAAAATGTGCATGGCACACTTTTCATTAAGAAGTGTAGGCGTGCATAGCTTGCTTCTTAGGAATGAAAAAAAAAATATAGTTTTGTGATTATGTCTGTTTCAAGGGTTCTTATTTGGTGATTGAGAATATGTTTGGCACATCTTCTGTTGATTTGCATGACAGATTTGTTTTGAGAGAAAAATATTTGTTCTGAGAGAAAAATACTATGCTAGAATCAGAAATATTTCTTTGTCGGATTGTCTTCTTTCTGAAAGAAGATTGTAGATTGTCTGGGCGGCGATGTGAGGAGTTAACTCCTTTTCTTTGTCATTTTTGGACCAGTAAGGAACTGGGACCAGCAGCAAGTACAAACTACCAACTGCAGAAGGGGTGCTTAAATATTTTGGATCATTTCGATTAAAACATTCCAGCTGCTCGAATGACAGGCTAACACATACGAATAAGCTTCTTAATCAAAACATATCAACAGAGTTTAGCGGGTACCGAAAAGAAAGGGTTAGGTTTTCCTTTTTTTAAAAAAGATGGAAGGTTAGGTCGAAAGAGAGACACTGTGATGAACATGAGTTGCTATGGCAGTTGCAAAATGGAGGAAATGAAATGGAAAAGAAAATGAAAGATGGAGTTAGTAGGTAGCTCATGCAAGATACCGGGACAAGTGTCGGATCAAATCAGCAACAGCAACAGCAACCGTGTCCTTGTAAGTTGTAAGCTTTTTTAATTGAAAAAAAAGGAACTAAACGAATAAAAACATAGAGGCATTGAGGCATCCAGCCTGACAAAGTGCATCCACTTTGTAACCGTGCCAATGCAACGGGGGAAGCTCCGTGCGTGTCATCTGTTCCATCATCTTGTCTATGTGCATTATTGTTCATTATCGGAATTCCTTCATTATTCTAAGAACACATCAAAGTGTCATGCATGTATCAGTATTGTAGTGATGAACTCAACCAAGAGGTTCTCTTGGTTCTGACATGATGCCGTAATCTAAGGGTGACTGAAGCTTTTGTTTGGGATGTTTGCAAACCAAAGCCGTGTGCCTCCTTTGCCTCCGTCTTTGTCATATCCTGCCGTGGCTTTTGGTTGTGCCTTCCTTTGGTGAAAGGGAGCATCTATCTAGTGCGTGCGTAGCCCCCTTTTGCTGCCTTTGGCCATGATTGCTTCTCGTCTCGAAACGGAACAACCAGCTTTTGCGAGGAATTGGACCCCCCCTCCTTCCCTGCCACCAAAATCGGTTGATTCTTCAGGGTTCAAGAAGCTTCATTCGGGAGTCTTGGCTCTTGCATGGCATATCATGGCCGATCAAAGAAATCATGCTTAATTTTACCCATAGTGTTGGGTGTTGTGGTGACAAACAAAAATACTAATAGCTCGTTCTGAATCTGAATACCTGGTGATGATGCAGGTAGAGGTGGTTGGACGTCGTCAGTGATCCGTGGCACTAGACGATGATGACCATGACGAACGATGAGCGAGCGAGCGAGCGGCATGCCATTACCTGGCGTCCGTTTGGCCAATCATCATGCAACGGCAATCGGCAACAGCATCTGTCCACATAATCCTTGCCGCGCGCTTATTACCTGAACTAACAGGCCATTATATATGTTTGCTGTCTTCAACGGAGACGACGGAGTATGAAGACTTTGCTTGGAGCGCACCAGCTTTTGCCCGGTGACTGCAGAAACCCGTATGATTGGATTGCCGCTGCTGGGGGCATTGGCATTGCATCCCCTCCCCCGGTGCCGCCGTGCCGGTGGTGGCAGACAGAGAAAGCCCGGAGACGTGGCAATAAACAAGTCGTAGCCAGATTGGCAGATCGCCACCCAAGTAATCCCGCAGCATGAATCGTGCAGGTCTTTGTAAGCGCCTTGTTTATTAGTCGATCACAGCCGGAACCGAAGCGACACCTCATCGACATCGATGCGTGCTGGGCCGAGCGTGTGCGTGTGCCGGTGCCCCCGAGAGCGTGAGACCACGCGTGTTCTTCATCTGCCAAAGGGTGCGTGCGCGTTGTTGCTGGGTACGGTGCGCCACCGTGCACGCCAACGACGGAGCACGGCGCAGCGCTGGCCCGGGGGGCCCCAGGGGCGATGGCGCCGTCGTACTTGCCGGTGGGTACGTACGAGTACGAGAGCCACGGCGGCGAGCCGGCGACGCGAGAGTAGATGGATGCAGTTGGGGTGCGTCTTTCTTTCGGCTGCTGTTGGCTACCGCCAGATGGAAAGCTGGTCTACACAGCTTGCGGGGTCGCGCTGGACACCACCCGCCACCGCGAGGGATCGGTTGGAGTGGTGTCAACGTATATCCTGCTTCCGGTTTGGTTTCGACTCCTGCCCGCAGAGATTGGAATCGCGCCTGGCCGTCGTCGTCCCGGAAAAAAAATTGTGATTATAAGACTCCCTCCAAACGTGATTTGCTATTTTGACAACCTGTGTGGATGACAAATGGGTCCATCTGTGTCTATGAAATGTGGAGCCAGTGTCAAAATAGCAAATCGTGTTTTGCCCTATGGCGCACGCCAAAAGCCGGCTAAAAACGTTCAGCAACAGGCCCATCATCAGCATCACCCCCTCGCCCCCGCTGTCTCTCCTCCACCGTCGTCAAGCTAGCGTGCCCCGCCGCCGCTCAGGATGTGAATGGGCCGACCCGGACCTAACCCCCATGGCCCAAGGCCCAATCCTAAGAGCCACAGGCCGATCCAAACCAGTATGTACCTATGGCATCTGTTGTAATAGTGATTGGGAACAGTAAGAGTAGAAGTAAAATGAAGGCTTAATTTTTATTAATGAACATTGAATACATTTATATACATATGGCCATGGAGGCCGGTTGCCGGGGCGTGCCCGCTCCCATGAACCCCTTTGTGGAGGTTTTGATAACTGCTGTTAGCAGTTGCTAATTGATCATTGAGAATATAGGAATATTCTCAACACTCCCCCTGATCAATTATCTTCCGGATATTTCAATGTTCATCATAATATTTAATCTTGAAAACCCCTGTGGGAAAAAACTTAGAAATGCATTGATATATCAGGATAAATCTCCTTAAAACCCAATGGGAAAATATAGGAGAAAACACCATGATAATCATGTGTATGCCCTTACAATATCATCTTAAAAAAATCCTGTGGGGAAAAACAAGATGATATGACATACATAATGCTGATATTGCCTCGTTAAAAACTTCATATGAGAAACCATCGAAGTAAAACTCATATAAAGAAAAGAGTACAATACGATGCACAAAGAATTTATTTATTCAAATTTACTCCCCCGGATTTCTGCAAGTCTCATACCTATTCTTTCAACACATTTATGAAATGATGAATATGGTAGAGATTTTGTGAATAAATTAGCAAGATTATCACAAGACATAGTTTGCAGAATCTCTATTCCCCATCCTGTTATAACTCATGGGGATAAGATAACTTGGGAGTAATATGCTCAATCAAGTTACTCTTGATGTAACATGATTCCATTTGTGCAACACAAGCAGCATTATCTTAAAAGGTAATTGTTGGTGCATCAAGTGCACCAACTCCACATGATTTTAACATGTGGTCAATCATTCTGCGAAGTCAAACACACTAATGTGATGCTTCATACTGTGCAATTATCTCAGAACGATTAGTGGAAGTGGATATTAAAGTCTGCTTGGATGATTTCCAAGAGATAGCAGTTCCACCATTCATGAAGACAAAACATGTCTGAGATTTACTATTATGGGGATCAGATAGGTAGCCTGCATCCGCATAGCCTAAAAGATTATAATTTGGATTTCTTTGATAGAACAATCCAAGATCTCAGATACCTGAATACGATCTTAACCCCGACTCAATGTCGTTTCGTAGGAGCTGCACTGCGTTTTGCTAGTAGATTCACCGCAAATGCAATGTCCAGCCGGGTACTATTAGCAAGATACATCAATGCTCCAATGGCACTTAGATAAGGAACCTCAGGTCCCAAAATCTTTTCATCACCATCTTATGGTCTGAAAGGATCTTTCTCAATATCCAAAGATCTCACTACCATAGGAGTCTTACACAAGTAGGCTTCATCCATGTTGAATTTCTCCAACATTTTCTGAATATAAGCACCTTGGTATACAAATATCCCAGATGGTAAATGTTCAAGCTGTAGGCCTAAACAAAATTTGGTTTGACCCAAATCTTTCATTTCAAACTTCGTCAAATGATGACGAATTTCATTGATGTCATGTCTTTTACCAATGATAATAATATTATCAACATAGACAGACACAATGCAAATATACATTGTAGTTCTCTTGATGAAACCACATAGACAATCATCATTGATTATGTATCCCTTGTGCTTAAGGAATACTCAACCGATCGTACCACATTCGGCTTGATTGTTTTAAGTCATATCATGACTTCTGCAACTTAACACAAAACATGTTGCTATTTGCCTTAGGATTTGATATACCTATTCCATCAGGAACATTCATGTATATCTTAGAATCCAATGACCCATACAAATATTTGGTCACTACGTCCATCAACTGCATAGATAGACGATTTTGTACTGCCAAAGATATTAAGTATCTAAGTGTTATGCCACTCATAACTGGAGAATAAATTTCGTTGAAAATCAACATCAGACCTTGCGTGAAGTCCTTTGTAACTAGCCTTGCATTATATCTCACCACTTCATTGTTTTCATTCCGTTTCCGGACAAAACAAATTTATATCCAATAGGATGGACACTAGGAGGTGTTGGCTTAACGCTAGGAAACACTTCCCTTAGTGAGCAAGGCTATCTCTGTTTCTATTGCATCCTTCCTATGTGTTCCAGTCCGAGCGCATCAGGCACTCTACCATGGATTTTAGACCCCGATCACTTTGAAGGATTTCAGCAATTTATCAGAGAAATTACTGTCGACAATGATAGCAAGACTCTCCAGTCTTTATGTAGTTAATGGCAAACCCTTTAATAGTGTCGTATGGACCTCCCTGGGCCTACTACCTCGGTGGGTACCAGGACCGACTACTCGGTGGGTCCCTGGGACTACTTGGCTTGCGCTACACGGCACCTGATGGAGTGGAGCACAAGGACTACAGAGAAGTACTCAGTTAGGAAGCTGTACATGTCCCGCACTGTATGGAAGACTCCTAGACGTACTCGACTAGTACTCTCTCTTTGCTCCGACTTGTAACCCTGCCTCCCGGACTATATAAGGCGAGGCAGGGACCCCTCTCTACATCATCTCATCTCACGGTGTACAAATACACCATCTTTTAATCGTACCCAATCAATCCAGAGCTACGTAGCATACAGGACGTAGGGTATTACGCGCCTCGCGGCCCGAACCTGTCTAAATTGTGTGCCACGTGTCTCTTCCTTCGAGTTACCGATCTCGGCGAGGCCACATTCATCTACTTCGAGTAGTCCCCTTAGTAAGTTGCCGGTCTAAAACACCGACAAATAGATCATCATGATTTCCCAAAACAATCGATCTAGGGTCTTCAGATTTCCTAGTCTCACAATTTATGCGCATATGTGAGCTGGGTGACAATCAAATCTCTCTCAAAAGAATTGATTACTAAAAGATTTATATCAACAAGAGTTGATTTTCGTTTACCATTTTCTTTTATTTCGTATCTTGCATCTTAGAATTGTCTCTCCCCCTCTTGCGTCCAAGAGGGATTATTCAAGTGATTATCTTTAGGATCTTTCACTCTTTCAGGCATGTTCCTTGCAAGATAAAAGGGTTTAACAACACCTTTGTATTTGGTAAACAAATTTGGCAGATTATTTGCAACATTTGCAAATCTATAAGTCTCTAAACATAAACTTTAGCGTCCATAGTACGTGGATCATAAAGGACATGCTTCTCGCATTCCAAAGGACATGCTTCTTGCATTACAATCAATTTCCAGGCATTCAAATTTAGGTACAATTCTCCCCCTTAATGCCGGAAAATGATCCTTACTAAAAATACTATCAGCAAAACGGGCCGTACATAGATCACCTGTCGTAGGTTCTATATACTTAATGGTCGACTGAGATTTAAATCCCAGAAAGATCCCCAAATTTCTTAATGGCCCCATTATTGTCGCTGATATGGTGAGATGGGTACATAAACAACTTACCCAAACTTACGCAAATGGGAAATACTTTATAAATTTCCACGTACCAACGAAAGGGGGGATTTTAATATGCAGTTAGTCGTAGTTGGATTGATTCAGCAGTGTGCAGTACTGCATGATCCCAACACGATGTAGGAAACTTGCAATTCCTCAATATTGGTCCTGATACGAGTTTAAAACTCTTTAATCAATGGCTTAGGCAAGCCATTTTTTGTGTGGATATATCGTACAAAATGCTAAACCTGAATTTCCGACAGAAAATTCAGCAGCATTGTACATTCGAATCAATTGATTTCGATGTTCAGAATAATGAGTCTCCAACTTCATTAGTTGAGACAATATTTCAGCTAGCTTTATTCATGGTTTCATGTCTAAAAGAGACACATAAGATCATCTTATAGATGCATCTATAAATACCATGAAAAATCTGAACAATCCACTATCAGGCTGAATCAGTCTACAAATATCACCTTGAATTCTTTCAAGTAATTTGTTTTGTTTCAGCATTCAATTTCCCTTTAGCACATATAGTGCATACAAATCCAAATATTGTGGAACTTTGCTTTACGCAAATCAAGACCAATGGAACTACTAATAATCTTCCTCATCATTCCAACTCTAGGATGACTTAAACTATCATGCCATGCTTGGAATGAATATATGTTTTGGGAGATTATTTTATATGCAACAAAAATATAGGTTTTATGAATGTATAGTACAATCCATATTCGAGGGATGAAATTTTCATAAATTTGTTTGCCATATCCCGTAAGATTAGTGAAGTAAATTAATTCTTCTTTCCAATCTTCATGTATTTCCACATGAAGACCATTCTTACGGATATGTTTAATGCATAATATGGTACAAGTTAATCCTGGATACGATAAGGTATCCTCTCTCATTAATTGAGCACTCTTAGGGAGAATAATAGTGGATCAGACTGAACCAACTATCAAAGCATCATACATTGATGATCATAATATTTCCTTCTCTTTTCTAAGAGTCCGGAAAGATTCAACTCCCAAAGAATATAGTTTCTAGTACCACTATCAATAATATATAATTCCATCCTACATTGGATTGACATCAAATATATTCTATAGTCTAATAAGAATGCATACTAAAGAGAACTTCTTATTAAACATATAGAAAAACATACATAATCACACAAATGTATTATAATATCCAACATATGAGTATGACATTACAATACAAATGTACTCACAATACATCCATCACTAGCAAGTTTGCAATGCAACTCTTCAAATCACACAGAGTTTGCACAATATAAATTATTACAACAATTCAACAATCCCACACTATAATGAAATAGATAGTAGCTTCGGCTTGAGACAATTTATTATAAGTCTCCAAACATGTCATTTGAGGTGAACTCCATGAGCATGTCATTAGTACTTGGAAGCTTCTCCTTCATGAGATCTAGGTTGTCATTGTTGTCTGAGCAACCCACTTCCTTACTCACAGCAGGAGCTAGATTGAAATGTGCTTCATATCTTGGCGATTTGTCCTTGCTTTGCTTTGCATCGTTTAAAGACTTTTGGTAGAGGGCTACCAATTGCTTTGGAGTATGGCAATCTTTAGCAAGGTGATTAAAAGTGCCACATCTATGACATTTGGAGTCATTTTTGGCTCTAACATCACCACCTCGCTCACCCTTATGATAAGGCTTGTGCCTTTTGTTGAAAGTTTTCTTCTCGGGCTTGTTCTTTGGGTCACCAAAATTGGAGCCCTTGAACTTTCTCTTATTTTTCTTTCCCTTACCCTGCACATGATGAACTTCAGGAAGAGGTGCTGCACCCGTCGGGTGCTTATGATGGTTCTTCATTAGAATCTCATCATGTTTCTCGGCCTGAGTCAAAGTGTGGATAAGTTGAGAATATTGAGTGAATTTATTAGCCCGATACTGCTGTTGCAATACTCGATCCGCAGGAAGCATGGTAGAAAGAGTTTTCTCAATCTTATCAGCATCCATTGGTTCTTTCTCACAAAACTTCAACTTAGAGCAAATTTTATGAACAACATGATTGTAGTCTGCAACGGACTTGAAGTCTTGCAAACGTAAATGGTTCCACTCATGATTAGCCTCCGCCAAATGAGTTCTTTCTCGCCGATCATAACGCTCTTTAAGTGCAAGCCATAAAACATGAGGATTCATCTCCCCGAGGTACTCTTGTTTGAGATCCTTATGGATGTAAAACCTTAATAGCATTAAGGCACCGTACTTCTTTTGTTCATCCAAAACGACACTGCAGTAGGCTCGCTAAGGTATGGCAAAAGTCCACGGGATGCAAAGCTAATCTTTATATCCGAAGCCCAAGTGAGGTAATTGTGACCATCAATGGCAAGTTCATCGAACTCTTTTGCCATGGCCATAGCCTACGAAGTAGGACCACATGATTCAATAATTCATTCATGAAATATAATCAAGTGGCTAAAAAAAAGTTGTAATAAATGTAAATTAATTCGAATAGCATAACTCTTCAAGAATTAAGAAAAGTACAAGGTAAACAAATAGCATGTAAACCCTCAATTTTTAATCTCATTAACTTGTATACATGGTAGATGGTCTCAAATGCCATAGGACATAGAGAGTAGACCATAATGATAGGCAAATTAATTGCTGCCAAAGCATGGTCTCGAGGCAAATAAATCATCTCAAATTAAATGCAACCTTTGCTAAGGTCTCTATCTCACCATATGTATACACAAGTTAATGATTGAGCATTTAATTTGGTAATCACTACAATAGTGTTAGCCAAAATTCTCAATGGTAATCACTTCAATAGTGTAAGCCATTGTAATATTTTTATATTTAATCCTTGTTTTGGGAACATTCTATAGGTAATCATCAATCTTCAAAATGAGCATGATGTAGACCTTTAGTAATAGACCGTCAAAATCCATATACATGGATATGATCTCTATCACATAATGTGTGTATCCCAAATTTTTAGAGAAATGCATAAATTAATTGCAAAAATCACTAGTAATATTTTACCAGTGAGTAAAATCACGGCATTGAGATGGTGTATGTGATAATAATTATTGCAATAACGAAAATTGAGTATGAAAGTGCATATAAAATGACACAAACATACTTGCATTCTATCATAGAATTCGAAATTGCATGTGTACAAATATAATAAAACATTTGTACGAATATATCATCACATGATAGATCTAGACTTAAACAAGTAGCAAGACTAAACATTGATAAACATCAGTAATTAACATAGACTAATATCTATTGATTGGAATATAAACTGCTGGAAATTTCTAAATGAAATAAGTAAAAGAAATAGGGCAACAGGCCCAGGATGCATGGCCTCATGGCCCGGTCCAGGCGGCTTGCATCGCCACGGCCCGCGTGGGCGCCGCAGCCGGTGCCGCCGCCCGGCCCATCCGGCCCGTGCGGCGCGCCCGGCCGGCGGGACCTCGGTTGGCCTCTTTGATGCGCGGCCCGGTCCAACAAGTCGGCCTTGCCGCCGGCCCGGCGGCCGTGCGGTCGCCGGCCCGGCCCGAGAGGCCCATCCGCCCGCGCGGTGCCCGGCCCGGCCCGCAGGCCCGGCCCGGCGCGCATATAAGAGGGGCGGTTAGGGTTTCCAACCCTAACGGCCTCCTCCCCCAACCCGCGGCGCGCGCCGGGGCATGGCCGCCGCGCCGCCCCCCCCTCGCCGCAAATCCCGCCGCCTCCTAGCCATCTGCAGCCACCACGCGCCTTCCTTGTTGTAGATCCGCCCTCCCTTGTCCATCTACCGCCGGATGTTCGTGTCCCGGCGCGGTTGAAGAAGGGGCCGCCACCGGCCCCCGACGCGCGCCTAGCGGGCAAGCATGGCCGCCGGTGCCGCCGGTGGTCCGGCGTGACTCCCCGCCGCCTCCCCGTCCTCCTCCGAAGCCGCCAGAGCGCGAGCTCCGGCGCAGATGGGGATGAGGACCGCCGCCGCCCCCCGCACCTCGGTCACCGTTGACGAGGCCGGGCCGGCGGTTCCCTCATCCACGCCGGCTCGCCAGGAAGGAGGGGCGTCGCGCCTCTCCCCGGAAGGAGAAGCCCGGCGCCCGGCTTCCCCACCGACGCGCCCGCCGCCTTGAGTCCCCGAGCTCGGGCCGCCGCGCGTGCGAACGACGACGTGTGCAAGGCCCGGCGATGAAGGAGAAGACGGGCCGTGTGGGACGCCGATCCACGTCCGCGGAGCGTGGGGGCGACCGGCGGTGAAGACCGAGGTGGTGGCGGCGGGGCCCAACGCCGGGCTCGACGACGGTGTCGCCGACGTCTCCGGAGAAGAGGCGCGGCGGCCGGCATGCCCCTTCGGGCCGCGATAGTCCCCTCGGGTGTGGCCGTTGGTGAGCGGGCGACCGGCTGCAGTAGCCGGCCCGTTCAACCTCGGTGCCGTTCGGGGAGGTGGCGACGGTGGAACCGGCGCCGAGGAGACGACGTCGTTCGGCGGCTCGGCATCTACAGGGATGGTCGCCGGAGTTGCATGCAGTGTACTGGGGCCTTCGTCGCCGCTGTCCCTTGGACAGTCGGGCGACTCCACAGCGTTCCAGAGGTACAGGGCCTCCTCAACGGCATCAGGCGACGCCATGTAGTTGTAGAGGAGGGTGTGGCGCACATAGTGCTGAAGCAGGGACCTCAGGTGAGGAGCACGGCGAGGAAGAGGAAGATGCATGACATCGCCAACAAGTTCGTCGATGGTAGGCATGGTACCTCTCCTGGTTGGAGGCTGATTTCTCCTTCTTCTCCGGCGAACTCGCCGGCGAACTGCTCCCGGCCTTTCTTGTGTTCTCAGTGGTTTGAGCGTGACTGATAACGTGTTGTAATAGTGATTGGGAACAGTAAGAGTAGAAGTAAAATGAAGACTTAATTTTTATTAATGAACATTGAATACATTTATATACATATGGCCATGGAGGCCGGTTGCCGGGGCGTGCCCGCTCCCATGAACCCCTTCATGGAGGTTTTGATAACTACTGTTAGCAGTTGCTAATTGATCATTGAGAATATAGGAATATTCTCAACAGCATCGACGACCCAATGGGTAGCACGGGGCGGTCCATTCACACATGTCAGATTACTTGAATTTAACCAGCACAAATAGCATTTAATTTAGCTATATCATCATGAACAACGATCATCACAGCAATAATCTTTGAATTACAGGTTATTAGCAAACTGTTGAGGTGATTCGGAGTCGATTATAGTAAATTGTCTTTTTGAACCCTTGCGAAAGCCTAGTGCAATGCAAAGTCTTGCGTTATGCAATAACAAAATCAGCAAAACCTTCCAACTTATCCTTTTGCAGGCGCAAAGTAAGGAAAGTTTTTCTTTTCCGACCACGTTTAGGTATTGTTGGTTTTCCCTGAAGATGAAGCCCAGGATCGAATCCTCGCATCAAGGGAAATCTTTGCCCTAGTTTCGCTTTGGTTTTGCCAGTACTAACAATTTGCTCTCCATGTTTCGTCCAATGCTTGCAGATAACTCGATTGATCGGGCGAAGGACATCCCAGAATCAGAGGTCTTCATCCGACAGACGCACGTGCTTATGCCGGAAAAAGTGTTGTGATGTGCGGCGCGATGTCAGGAAAGCGTCAATTATGTGAAGACCCGATGGAGGAATCTCATATTTACCCTAGCACATTCCAGTTAGATTCATTTTACACAAGACTATTTCTTGGATGTAAAAAGTCCGCTCGTCTCCCTATAAAAGAAGGCCGACCGGCACTTGTAAAGGGTATCGACTTTTAAGAATTACACTATTTAAAGTTTTTCGTCCATCATCTTTCGTGCTTTCAATCTGAGTTGTTGTTACTGTTCGTGTTAAGCTTTGCATAGCACAACACAAACATCATACAAAAACAATCATGTCAAAATGCTATCTTCCCTCGCTCCTCACGAATTCATCACCTGCATGTTCATTAGTAGATCAATTAAAAAAAGGAACTCGGCATGTTCATTAGTAGATCAATTACAAAAAGGGAACTCTGAAAACAAAAGACGAAAACAATTTCTGTAGCTACAGATAGCAACCGGAATTTCTTCAAACGGTCAGAGCATGATTTCTGAAACTATAAATAGCATGATTTTTGAAACTATAAAGAGAGGTAATATTAATTGTTATTTCACATAAATAATTGGAAAAAGACTATTTTTGACCATCTAATTCTTGCCTCAGTTAGATTTTGGTCATCAAACTTCAAAATCGGGTACCTTTGGCCATCCAACTCTTAAAACTGTTCACAATTGGCCATCGGGCGGTTTTGATGAGTGGTTTTAACTTTTTTATTTACAATTTAGTCCTTAGATCTTAAAATGATGAGTATTTTTTGCTCGTACCTCCGATTTAGGTGATCCTTGAGGCCACATGTTCGTAATAGTGAGATTTATCTTCCAAAATGTTCTTTATACTATTTTATCGCTATTTGTTATATTATTATTATGTTGTTCCGTAAAAACAAAAATATAAGAAAAAGTAACACAAATAATTACAAAAAAATATGAACACATTTTAAAAGATAAAGTTCATCGTTATGAACGTATGGGCACAAGAATCACTTAAATAGGAGAGACGAGAAAATAATAATCTTTTTAATATCCTATGACTAAACTGTAAATAAAATGATTAAAAATAGTCCTTGAACCTTAATAATACTTTTTTATCTCGTATCTCTTATTTAAGTGTTTCTTACAGTAAATGATGAGTTTTACCATTTAAAATGTTGCCTTGTAATTGTTTGTTTTACTTTTCTTATATTATCATTTTTACATAACAACATAAGAATAATATAAAAATACTTATATAGTATAGAAATATTCTAACATATAAAGCTCACCATTATGAACATGCGACCTCAAGAGTTACCTAAATCAGAGGAACGAGCAAAAAGTAATGACCATTTCAAGTTCTAAGGACTAAATTGTTAATAAAAAAGTTGAAACCACCTATCAAAACCGTGTGGTGGCCAATTGTAAACGATGTTAAAAGTTGGATGATCAAAGATATCTGGTTTGAAATTCGATGAACCAAACTGAGGCAAAAATTAGATGATCAAAAATAGACATTTTCCTAAATAATTTAGCTGGCTACCGTTCCGAGTTATGCTAATCCAAGTAGTTTCTGAACCAAAAGGTCAGAAACAAAAAAAAACGAGAGATGTTGACGGCCATCAGCACTGCATACAGCTGATCATTTAGCAAACATTATGGTAGGGGGCAATCGGCCCACCCATTCGGGGTACCAAACCAAGGAATCTAGCTAACCAAAAGTCTGTGCCCCCGATCCAGATTAGGGCATGTACAGCACGACGCTTGAGCGCGTCTGTACAAAGGTGATTTTGCAAAAACGTCCTCCCGTGTCCCTACCGACGCCCCCCCGCATCGCTAGATCAGGCGACGGGGTCGTCCCGCTCCCCGACGCCAGGCGATGCGCCATGCCGCACGCTGTGGAAGGCGTCCCCACCCAAGCGACGCTGGGTTGGATCCCACGCTCCACCTGCAAGAAGGTCCGCCGCAGGAAATTACCCGCCAAGAGAAAAGTGCAGGAGAGGGAGGCGGCGGAGAAGGACGAGCTCGGGGTGTCCTACAGAGCTTGCCGCTGAGGGAGCTCCTCACCGCGCCGCCGTTGGTGGCCCATCGGAGGAACTCCGCCGCGCCGCACACTGGAGCTTTGCTGCTGGCTGCGGCTGCCGGAGTAAGTACGCCTCGCCGCAGATCTGGCTGGCCATGCCCGTCCTCATGCTGTTGCTCCACGGCTGCGCCACCCTCGCGCTCGGAGATGGTGTGGGCCCGGTGGTGAGTGCGAGTGGCGGAGGAGTAGAGGGAGATGGGGAACAATCGGAGGCAGGCACGAGCGCAGAGAGGAGCCAGCGGCGGGGAGGCAGTGTCGCCGGTCGTCCTCGGCGAGTCGCCCCGTCGCCCCCACTCCAAGCTTGGCCGCCCGCCAACCGCCGGGAAGCAGTGTCGCGTTTGGATTTTGCGAGGATGGAAATTGGAAAGGGTGTGAGCCGTGAGGAGAATTCTGCCTGGGAAAAGATAAGATAACAAGGGTAGTGTTGTCTTTTCCGGTTGCTATCCAATATTCCAATTAAACTAAGTAAAATAATTTGGGATAAGCTAAGAATAGAGGAGTGTGGAGAGATGAAAAAAATGAAAGAAGACCAACATGTGGATCCCGTGTGTCATATGAATAGCAAGAGCTGTAGAATAGGTGTCAAATATATTCTACTAAACAGCCACACAATCATATAACGAACACATTTGTAGTTGATCTTAAGCTACATGCAAAGCATTAAACAGCTTACAGACGACAATTCTGTATGTGGGCTATATGACCTGTCTGTACATCTGTCTGTACACACAGTTTGAAGTTCTACAAACGACCCCCTGTCTAAGGGCTGTACATGCCCTTACAGCAGTACTGAAACCCACCAAAATTTCCCTCACACAACTCAAGGGCAAGGCGCAGATCACCACAAGCCCGCATGTCCGACTCGGATTCCTCCCAAGACAGCCGAATCTAACCAACTAGCCCCAATGCAACGACCCTCCGTTCATGAAGCGACACATGAATCCCGCGAAAAAGCTCGTCGAATCTCAGCAAGGGGAGTGGGGCGTACCTCTGGATCGGAGGCATAGTGCGGCGCTCGCCGAGGTGGGATCCGACTCCGGCGGCAGAGCACAACTGCGGCAGGGGAGGGCAGGGATCCGCCTCGAAATTAACAGGGACGAGACTGATTTTGTCTCCGTGAGGCTAACAGGGCGGGGGTGGGGATGAATTTTGCCACTCTGGGCATCACGGGGATCCGATATTTAAGAAACAACGAACACTTTTGGCCCATCTAATTACATAAAGGCCCAATAGCCCATGTATCTAAGACATATATACACTCCCTTCCTCACTGAAACCCTAACCTATATCCCCATTCCCCATTCCCCACTCCCTCAGGCAGCCGCCGGCTGCCGCTTCACAGCTAGCTGCGCACGCGCAGCGAGGCCAATGACGCAGCTAGGTGGAGGTAGGTCGCGAGATGGAGATCCTTGCCGGCTAGGCAGCGGTCGCCACTCCGGTCCGTCCTCCCGTCGTCAGCGTTCTGTGCTGCTCCTCTGCCCAAATCTGAATACCGAAAATTGAGATCTAGATAGTATATCCTTTTTTAGCCCCAATATCACTTCAAATGAAAAAAGTTTAAACTACAAAATTGTAGTTCTCATCAAAAGCTACAAGTTTTGTATAAAGTTTATCTCTATCCGAGTTCATACAAAAAAGTTACGATTTTTTGAAAACAGACCTAACCGCCATGGGCCACGATGGTGGTAGGTTAGTTTTGCAAAATTTTGAAACAATAGTATGTCTTCCCAAAAATGAATAAAAAAGAAATTAAAAAAATAAAATTCCCCTTGTGTGGATGGGATCGCATGTGGGGGTGGGGATGTGGGTCAGCCTGTATCTCCCATCGGGTCCGCGGGCCTTGGCTCTTTTGGTCCCATTGTGGTTTAAGACCACCCCCAATGGCCCATTAGCCTCATTATTTTGGGTCGGGCCAGGTACTTGTTGGGTTGACCCAGCCCATTCTCATCCTGACCCGCCGCACCTTTCCCCTAACCATCCTCACTGTGCTCCTCATCATTCCGGATTTCTGGTTCCTAAGCGAATCTTCAACACCGAAGTCAAATAGCATCCCGGTGTGAAACGAAGGCTTGATGCCTCATATCTTTTGTAACGAGTCTGATCAAGCTTGTAAACACTACTATGTGCTAACATTTTGCTACTTTATTCTTTTGCAATGCAATCCAACTGGGGCTTTGTTTGGAAATAGGGGTATTGATGGGTATCGGAGGTCAAACCCCGCCTTGCGGGGTCCGACTCCGCGCCGGGGTGAGCTCCCCCTCCCAAGAACAAATGTGCATTTGGCTGCACTGGGGTTGGCTCAGATCCGACCCAATTCCCACCGACCCACGTGTGTATCTAGCAACTCCTCCGCTGTTGACGGTGCAAAACCGTGCTCAAGTTCACCGCAAGGCTACAGGGTGACTTGGTGCCTTTTTCACCAAGGAGGGTTCTCCCTAGATTTGTCAATCCAAGAATCGGAAGCAAACCACTAAGGTTCTCTATTACCTACCGGTCTAACCCTATGCAAAGTGTTGATTGCATATAGGTTAAACATACATGAGGATGTATGAACCACATCCATTCATTGTGAGTTTTTACATTGGAAATTTCACAAACTTGACTGGGCATCCACTCTAAACCCAAAACGGCCTTTTGTGATTACCTCCTTGACAACAACCCAAATTGAGTATGGATGATCTTTCGACGAATTTTCTGAAGATTTTCTGGCAAGATTTCAAGACTTATAACATATGGAGGGACTCATCAATGCAACAAGATCAGGTTAGTTTCAACATGGAGGATGCCCTTGAAGATTTCAAAAGATTTATAAAGGAATACAAGGGTTTTGTACTTCTTTAGCAGCCATAGGTCCCCTCACTTCTATGCTCGAGGACGGGCAATCATTTAAGCATGAAGGAGGACTGCTATAGCAAGTACTATGTTGCTTAAAAGTTTGGAGGGGCATAAAAAATGATGAATAAAAAAATAAAAAAGAGAAGAAAAAAATGAAGAAAAAAGAAGAAAGAAAAATAAAGAAAAAAATAAGAAAAGAAAAAAAGAGAAAACAATAAAAATGCTCTACGGTTCTTTTTAGCTTCATTTAAATCTTAGAGAGCTTTAAAGACAAGTCCATACTCAATCTTTTCCAACCATGTGCAATCTGATAACGAGAACTTCATTTGTGTCTCGGGACCACCCATTTGCCACTTGCACATATCCACCTTTCTAAATGTGTGTGTTCCATCTCTCTCCCTTTCCAACATTTATTTTTCATAGCCTTTTTTGACTAGTCTCGATAATTCCAATAGATCTCTCTTAGTTTAACAATATTTCAAGTATAATGTTTTGCTAGGATTGTTTTTACCTACCAAGCTCCACATAAGCTTTCCACTTTCATATTTTTGAGTAGAATAGGTTGAGATAATCTAGTGTAGGCATGAGTGACTTGACGAGATGAGAGTTCCCATGAGCTTTCAAGAGAACCTCACTTATGTTAGATGTGCAACTTTTTGAAAACCCTTCACGATGCGACAAGGTAAAGGTTTGAAGTTTGATTAAGTTCAAGAGTACTATATTTGTTTTATTGTGGCATGTTCTTTAATGATAGTCTATCTTCCATAATGAAGTAGCCGGTCAAAACTTTAACCTTAAATGCTAAATACTTGAGAGAGCAATATGTCTTGTTGTGTATAACTAAGTGCAAAGAAGACATTGAAGGGCAACACTGATTTCCAAGGATAAGCAAAGATCTTGGACTTGCCCGAGGACGAGCAAGGTTTAAGCATGGGGGTATGTTGACGGTCGATTTTGGTACACCTAGCTATGAGTTTACCGTCAACATTTGCACGTATTTGATATTCTAACTAATGGTACTAACCCCCTGGAGGTACCAAGTTCACTCTCGCATGTCGATTTTGACTTATAACTAATGGTACTAACCCCCGGAGGTATCAAGTTCACTCTCGCATGTCGATTTTGGCTGTGCTAGCCAAAATCGACATGCGAGAGTGAACTTGATACCTCCGGGGGGGGGGGTAGTACCATTAGTTAGAATATCATATACGTGGAAATGTAGATGGTAAACTCATAGCTAGGTGTACCAAAATCGACTGTCAACATACCCCCATGCTTAAACCTTGCTCGTCCTCGAGCAAGTCCAAGATCTTTGCTTATCCTTGGAAATCAGTGTTGTCCTTCAATGTCTTCCCTGCACTTAGTTATATACAACAAGACATATTGCTCTCTCAAGTATTTAGCATTTAAGGTTCAAGTTTTGACCGACTACTTCATTATGGAAGATAGACTATCATTAAAGAACATGCCACAATAAAACAAATATGGTGCTCTCGAACTTAAGCAAACTTCAAACCTTTACCTTGTCGCATCGTGAAGGGTTTTCAAAAAGTTGCACATCTAACATAAGTGAGGTTCTCTTGCAAAAGCTCATGGGAACTCTCATCTCGTCAAGTCACTCATGCCTACACTGGATTATCTCAACCTATTCAACTCATATATATGAAAGTGGAAAGCTTATGTGGAGCTTCGTAGGTAAAAACAATCCTAGCAAAATATTATACTTGAAATATTGTTAAACTAAGAGAGAGATCTATTGGAATTAGCGAGACTAGTCAAAAAGCCTTTGGAAAATAAATGTTGGAAAGGGAGAGAGATGGAACACAGACATTTAGAAAGGTGGACATGTGCAAGTGGCAAATGGGTGATCCCGAGACACGAATGAAGTTCTCGTTATCGGATTGCACATGGTTGGAAAAGATTGAGTATGGAATTACCTTCAAAGCTCTGTAAGATTTAAATGAAGCTAAAAAGAATCGAGGAGCATTTTTATTTTTCTCTTTTTTTGTTTTTTCTTTTCTTATTTTTTTCTTTCTTCTTCTTCTTTTTTTCTTCATTTTTTCTTCTATTTTTTATTCATCATTTTTTATGCTCCTCCAAACTTTTAAGCAACATAGTACTTGCTATAGCAGTCCTCCCCCATGCTTAAATGATTGCTTATCCTCGAGCATAGAAGTGAGGGGACCTATGGCTGCTAAAGAAGTACAAAATCCTTGTATTCTTTTATAAATCTTTTGAAATCTTCAAGGGCATCCTCCATGTCGAAACTCGCATGATCTTGTTGCATTGATGAGTCCCTCCATATGTTATCTGTCTTGAAATCTTGCCAGAAAATCTTCGGAAAATTTGTCGAAAGATCATCCATACTCAATTTGGGTTGTGGTCAAGGAGGTAATCACAAAAAATGTTTTGGGTTTAGGGTGGATGCCCAGCGAAGTTGTGAAATTTCCAATGTAGAAACTCACAATGCATAGACAAGATTGGCTAGCATGAAAAAGATATGCGAAGAAATGGCCAGCTTCTTAGTCTTGTAACACAGAAATCAATCCTAATCCTACTCATTAAGATATAAGTTTGCAAACTAAAGGTTATATCATGAAAGTACTTGTACGCATATAGGCTTTGGTAGGTAGATCCTTGCAAGAGATTCACAAATGTAGATAGCATAGTAATTTTAAATAAAACAAGTACAAGGCATAGGTCATCAGTAAACTTAAATTAAAGAGCAACATAAAGTATGTGGGTCTTAGAAATTAGTCGTTTAACCTCCACAAATGAAAGAGCCGGTATTTATCAATTTAAGTTCCTTTTAATAGAGAGCAAAAAGTTAAGTCATATACAACATCATGCAAGTAAAACAAGGTGGCAACTTCCATCATTTTTCCATAAGCAAGACATACAAATGATATGATCATGGTAAGCTCAAAAGAGATGGTGATTTATTTATTGAAAAATAAAAC
The DNA here is from genome assembly GCA_947561735.1 of Cenchrus americanus. Classification (NCBI taxonomy): domain Eukaryota; kingdom Viridiplantae; phylum Streptophyta; class Magnoliopsida; order Poales; family Poaceae; genus Cenchrus; species Cenchrus americanus. Next base: position 85,367,367 of record OX387243.1, read on the forward strand.
TAACTAACCTAGGTTGTCCTCCCAGTAGACATCTTATTGATCGAGAGATAAATATAAAGGTTGTCTATGGTTGAAAGCATATATGTGCAAGCATTTAGGAGATGAACAAAGATAAAGTTAAGGGTGAGTTACCATCTTTTTCGATGCTCGTAGTGAAGTGCAGCGCGACCTCCCCCATGCTTAAGCATTGTGCTCAATCATGGAAAAAGAATGATGAGCATCTTGTGGTGAAAGTGATCCTTGAACTCCATGTGGCCTTTTCCCCTTTCGTCCTTCAGATCCCCCATGGTTAGCATGTTGCTAAGTGTGGAAGAACTCGAATCGCTTGTAATTCCCTATTGCCATGTGTTTGAAAATCATCTTCACTTCCTTGCCTTTGTTTCTCATTCGTCCCTCAACTTCCTCTTGTTATCATCAAGCCATGCATCCAATCCTTCATCATATCGTCATCACCGACTTCCATCCCGTCCTTGTTGCTGCCTCATTTTCCACAGTTTTTCTCTTACTTGCAGAACAGAACACGTACTGAAACACACCTCCAAGTTGAAGTTCATACAATTATATTTCCAACGAGCCATCATACGCATGAAACGGGTTCCGAACAAGAGAGTTGTGCCTATTTTACTCCGGCGATGCAATCTGTCCAAGACTGATTTCAAACTGCGCAACGCTCAATGTTTTTGCCATATCTCCTTGTACGGGTCTTCAAAATTGATGATCCTTGATGTGTTGGAAAGATGGTTTGAAGGAGCTTCTGAAAATTAACTTTTCTTCCATTGTACATCTCTGAACACATGCTCAAATCTTGATGGAAACAGCGACTTCCCTCTCAATCCTTGTAGATGACTAATGACCTTGATTGCAATCGGTCAAGAACTTATGGGAACACTTCGTCATGCCTGCAAAACAAATCAAATGCACATTCTACCCCTGGGGTGATGGTCGGGAGTAGAAACAATTGCCAACAAACTAAACACATCCCTAAGATCTTAATTTGTGACATAGCTTACCTAGTAAAAAGAAAAGTAAGAACCTAATGGGTGTAGGTGCGTGTAGGTGAAAATGCAAATGAAAGGAAGGGATATAAACAAAACAATGTTTGCACCAAGTTCTAAACACCATATTTATAACTAGATTGCTTTATTTCTATATAACCATAAAGATTTAGCCAAGGTCAAAACACCATGTTCATTCCAAGGTTAATAATTCTTCATGTCGCAAGAAAGTGAAAGCACACTGCAAAGCTTATAAACCAACCTAATGAAATATAATAGCAAGGTATATAAAACTGAAGATGGGGTCTCCAATAATGCCTAAACACCATGTTTACACAAGATTGCAAAAGAAAATGCCTCGTGCTCACGAAGCACCATTATGGAAATTAAGCATTCATCAAAATGTTTCACAAAGAAACCAAGCTAACCTATGCATGATAGAACAAAGGGGTTGATGTAAAATGCAAATGCAAAGGAGTTAGTAAAAAGGGTAGCAATGCTTGAAAAAGTCTTTCGATGTTGTTCCTTAATAATGACAAGCAAGTCACTTATGAGAGGTAGAGTCTTGTCAACAAAAATTTTATCAGATGTCCTAAAACATGCTAACAAGGTTTTAAGGTAAGGCTTGTGGGTATCCTATATTTTTGGATTAAGATAAAATTTTGAAAAGATAAGTCGGGTGAAGAAATTCTATCTAAGGTGGTTTTGAAAAAGAAAAAAAACAAGGGATAGATTTTTGGATGAAAAACAAACCTATGTTTTTAGGATTACTATAGGTATGAGGGGTTTTTCCTAAGGGTTTAGAATGAGGCTAGTCAAAATTTTAATTAGAAAAGGGATAAAGATAGACTTTGTCGACTTGACATAAGTTGATTCCTCCCTTTGTTGGCCTAGGTTCTAGGTGTGGTTTGATAGAAAGGTTTAGGAAAAGATGTATTTTTTTCAAAAAGGGTTTTAGATATGGTACACATCATGCAACAAAATGCAAGAGTGGAGAACAATGTGGAATTAAGTGCAACATGATATGAATCAACAAAAATATATGACATGTTATGGTGGTGATCTAAACAAAAAGCAAAAGTTAGCCTAAGTTAACTAGCCACAAGTTTAGAATCAAAAGGGACTGTACTTCATATTTCTCTCTAAAGACACAAATAAAAAGACTCTGAACACTAATAAGCACACAAAAACGTGTTCTACAAGTTTTCCAAAATTCAAGTAGCAAAGTGCTCACTCAATATCTATTAAAGCATACAAGACGTGGTTGTGACATTTACTAGAGCAATGATACAATGTTACTTGAAGTTTTCAAATTAAGAACATAATGTAGACTTGTCATAGTTTATATAGATATATAAAAAAATCGGGTTGCTTCCCGCAAAGCACTTTGTTTAAAGTCATAGGGATCAACTTTCTCACGTAACTTTTTATCGTCGTGAAGCCATGGTTACTTGTGCGAGAATACAAAGTAGCTATGCAGCTTGATGTTGACTTGTGAAATCGATCGTGGTTTGCTTCCAACATCATCATGTGTTGAGTGGTGCCTCTTGTGTCTTCATTAATCCAAGCTCTAGAGGGTTTGGTTTAGTCCTTAGCTTCTAAATTTCATCATGTACGTGTTGTGGAATCGTTGCCCCATCTTCTCTTTATTGACACCTTGTCCATCTCCTCCATCTTGTCGTCATCACCTTGTTGCTGACTCTTCTTTGTGGATTTACTCCTGCATCCAGAAAAGAACATATAAAAAAAATATAGTTCTATTGAAAAATTTATAAAATTACCTTTCCAACGGGTACTCATTCGTCTTAATCGGAGTCTTAATGAGGGAGCTATGGCTGTTTCACTTCAGCATTGCTTGCTGTCTTCAGCATGTGCAGCCATCGGTGATTCGGCCATATCCGCTTGTAGGAACCTCCGATTGCCTTGCCGCTTGATTCGTTGGAACGTAGACTTCTTGGAGCTTCTGAAAATTCAAACATATCCAATTGTTTTCTGCTGAGGTTGTGCAAGGCATCTTGATGACATCATTATCCTTTTTGTCCATCGATCCGGAGATGTACGTGTGGTCTTCATCTTGAAGTCTTTTAGGGCACCATGCCACACATCCCTTGGCTTCAAAAAATCATTACCATCGCTGCATGAGCATAACGGCAATGTAATCCTTCTCCATCATGCTTTACATGGTCGTTTCCGAAAACTATGGCTCGATACAAACCTCCAAAAGAAATAAGTCTTAAAAACTTAATTGACACACATAGGCATACCTTGTTCATCTTCGTTTGCTTTGGGTGGGGGCTCGATAGCGGATTTTGGGCCACTAACCAAGGTTAGCACCTACCACTAAAGAGCAAATTTATGCGTAGCCATCAACTTGGTTGAGCGAGGTTGGACTTGTTGAAGTCCGAATGTTGAAACTTCTCTCGATCGCTTTGTGTATAGCTTTTCACCTACTTTAAAGGACACAAACAAGAAAGAAAGCATATATGCAATGATAAAAATTAGGGTTAGTTAAAAGAAAGATAGATCGCCCTAGGGCTCTAGTTGTCGATCTCCGGCAACGGCGCCAAAAAAGGGGCTTATTGACGGTGCAAAACCGTGCTCAAGTTCACCGCAACCCTACGAGTGACTTGGTGCCTTTTTCACCAAGGAGGGTCCTCCCTAGATATGTCAATCCAAGGATCGGAAGCAAACCACTAAGGTTCTCTATCTAACCTACTGGTCTAACCCTATGCGAAGTGTTGATTGCATAAAGGTTAAACATACATGAGGATGTATGGATCACATCCACCTAGCCATAAAGGTAAGCATCAAAAGGTAACCCTAGCCTATCGTCTTTTTGTTGCCATTCCAACCAAGGTGACAAAATAATCTAAACCTATACTATGATAAGGATTACACTCGATATGGAGTAACCCGATATGGGTCCGATACACGTTCATTCGCCGCTTTCTCCTCCACCATACTGTCACTACGCAAGGATATTCATCAACGACAACCTCGGTCTGTGCACTACAACGATGTATCCGCAAGAGATAGACTAACCACCATGATTAGACCTATTCCTACTAGAATCATATGCTAGCTACACATATGGATAAAACACTCATGGATGTAGATCAAAGTAGGACAAGATATGAATACATCACCATCGAATGTTGAAGGTACAAATGACTTGACGAATTCATGTAGTGGCTCCGGAACTCCACCATGGCTTCACCACACAGGGCCAACCATGACGGCTAGGGCATGGCCTATGCCATCTCCTAGGCAACTCAAGGACTTGCGGCGGCCGTCGGCTTCCTCCCAGTGCTTCTCCTTCACGTCAGCAGCTCTCTAATGAATGGATGGACCTAGACAATAATAGACGAGCACCTAGGTCAAAGGGGGCGTGAACCGGGCCCGGAACAGGCCAGGCCGGTCGGCCTAGGCCGACCGGTCCATGCCCGTTTTGGCTTGGTTAGGCACCGTCTCGCTCCCCGATGCTTCTCAACCAATTGTTGACTTGCTCCCTTATGCATGTGGGCCCTTGACGTTATCTTCTCCACAATTTAGATAGAGCTCCTTGTCGCGCAAGCTTCAGCATCTTCTGTCCAGGTCCCTGGAGTTTTCCGGCTTCATGCTTCGGTCCCTGAGCCATTTGGAGTCATGTTCATGATGTGTCTTGACTTGTGTCGGGCTTCATGATGTTCTCTTGAAGTGCTTGATGAACTTATCCTGAAAGTCTCCTCTTTAACGTTAATTTCCTGTGTAAACAACAAACTCCAAAATGGACATGCGAGAGTAAACTTGATACCTGGGGGGGTTAGTACCATTAGTTGGAATATCAAATATGTGCAAATGTTGACGGTAAACTCATAGCTAGGTTTACCGAAATCGACCATCAACATCCGCCCACCGAGATAGAGAGACATGTGCGCTCGTGTCTCCTCCGCTCGATTCCCTCGGGATTCATAGGTGCCACCGCCGCCACCTCTCCCTCGCGGCAGCGGCGTCGAGCTCGACCACAACTTGCAGGTACGCCATCTCCTCCATCTCATCCTCTTTTCGTTCCTTTTTTTCTCTCGCTAGGGTTCGTCAGGCAGTGGCAGCAGCGACGACTGCTGCTCCAACTTCGGTCTTGATTCGGCTCCACCATGTGGATATCCCATCATTTCCCCCTCCCCTCCTTGTGACAACCCGCCCAGGAAAATACCGTACTATCGCCTAAGACTGATCCACTTTGGTCATTAAGCAATAATAAGGTACCATCTTGTCGTTAGTTGCCGGGTTAACACCCGGTAAATCACTTGAAAAGCAACATGGATCGAATATATGCATTAAAACTCACTCGAAGGCGAGTCCAGAGATACAACAACATTAATATCCAAATTCGTACCCCGAAGGGGTTAATTATTACAAACCATAGTTTTTGCCATGATGAGATAGTTCAGAGTTTTTGAAAGCAGCGGAAATAAACTAACAGAAGCGAAGACACCACGGGAGGCCATCCATGATGCTTTCAGTAGTCGTCCTCCACCCACTCCAGCTCCCAGCCGGGTGGGATCTCTCAGGGACACACATCACTGAAAGCATTACCTGGATCAACATATTATAGCAAGGCTGAGTATATACTAATACTCAGCAAGTCTTACCCGTCGGTGATAACTACTTCACCAAATCTAGACCATGAAAGGCTTTTTGGCTACTGGTTGCTTTTGCTAAAAAGTAACAAAGAGTAGGTCCTTACTTTCAAGATTTTAGCACAAGTTATAGTAGTTTAATCTTTACTACATTAGCCAACTAGTACAAACAAGGTTGTACAATACAATTAATCAAGCATAAAGTTCATCAACTTCCATCATTAGGGATCTCATGACTAGTGGAGTAAGTAGTCTCGGATAACGGTGAGAGGCCGACAATCGATTGATTTAAACCTTGCAAGGTAGACCTAAACACACGGTAGGTTTCCAAAAATCCCGGGTCGGGATGAAAGGCCACGATCTTTGGTGCGGGCTATCCGGCATGTCCCACCCGAAGGCACCCGCAGTCACCATACACCACCGGTAGCTAGCCGTGAGAGCGAATCCCAAGAGTAGTGACAGTTCCATCCCTAGCCGTCTCATTAAGGTACTAGGCTTACCGGTCCCATACCCGACATGTGCTTAGTACATTCAAAAACTTAACCCACATAACCACTGGACCGGAGCCCAGATCCCATGCTATTACCACGTGAGCCATCCATTTAGGATATAATATGATTCCTATCTAGGAACCTATTCTCTCGAGTGAGGTCATCACCCGACTTGTAACGGTCCTATAGCTTAGCAGCTATCGACCTATCATTCTAGTAAGGACAAAGGTACCTAGGGATTATGCATCTAGGGTTTCATTCAACTCCTGAACGTAAATGCACAATCATCCATAGATAATTGAATACAGAATTTGAAAACTGGGTTAGATGCACCGGAGCTTGGCTTCGTCAGCTAGGTTAGCCCCGGGCACCCTCGGTGTCAAGCACTTCCACGTACTGCAGTGAAGCTTCCGCTCCTCCTTCCTCGGTTTCCGGGACAAGGGAGTAATCTCCGTCCGGAAGATCTACACGGAATGCAATGCAAGTTTAGGTGATGTGATAGTTTGTTGTCTTATCCAACTTCTGTTGGTCGTATTCACCTTAACAAGCATCTAGATGGTGTTTTCCTTTTTAGGAAGGTTATTAGTTGTACATGGGTTATTCTTTTATTGCACATTTGAATAAAGATTCTTATTGTTCTTGTTATTTCATGTGAATGGGTAGTCCTTTTACTTCACAAGCAAAGGTATAAATAATATTTTTATTCATGAATTAATTTTTTATCAGCAAGGATATTTAATTATCTTTTAATTATATTACATAATACCTTCAAAAAGGAAAAATAATTAATTAAGGGTTTTTTCTTTATTTAACTTCTCTTTAATATTAAAAGGGCATTTAAGCTTTTTATTAAGAAATTAAATTACCAAAAATTAAAGGAGTGTTTCTTAATCATACTAGCACCTATCCTGGTCCATTGGACCCACATGTAAGTGTTGGATGCTAGGAAATTAAATACTATTGAAATTAACAAGGCTAGCTTAGTGATTCAATTTAAATTCATACAAAAATAATTGAGCACCAAACTGATCCCAACTTTCTCATGAATGCTCGCTGGTCCTAAACATGCATATTCACCTATGAACTCTACTGATCTTGGTTCATAAATTTTCAAAGGAAAACATGCATAAATCAATAATAAATATTTATGGTAAGCCAAAAATCATGATTAATTCACAAGATGTGTATTTTGGTATTACAAGACAGTGTGCACAGGTTGAGCTCATAAACATAAATACAATTAGCAAGAAAAATCATCTAGGCAGTTTCTGCAGGAATGGAAAACAATTTATTTAACAAGATCTACTGCATAACTTTGTGCAATTTTTGGCACAACATCTAGTATAATGACCTAACACACAACATATCCAAAATTGGGATACAGAGGAGTTATGGATTTCATGTTATGCCAGATCGAGGTTTTTCACATTTATATTTTTCATGCTAAAACTATTTAGAATCCAGCCATGTCAAATAACAAAAGTGGTGGGATTTTTTTCCTGAACCCAACAAAATTGGTTTGGTATTTTTCTGATTTTTCTACGAATTTCTAGGAATTTTACAAGGCGCTGGGCTAAACTGCAAGAAACACTAGATAGGGATCTTCACAAACAGGCCCTGGACTTTTACGCGAAACACCCTAGAAGTATTCAAATCAGAGCAATCTGGCCCTTGGCCGGCCGGGCGGCGCGGGCACGGCCAATCGCCGGCGAGCCGGCGGCGGCCGCCGGCCGGCAAGCGGCACGGCACGTCCACATGCTCACCTAGGAGCGGTAGGGGACCGGAGTGGAGGCGAGGGAGATGGCCGGTGGACGAGGTTCGGCGGCGGCCGGCGGCGGTGGCCGCGGCGACTCGGAGAATTCCGACGAGGGGGCAAAATGGGTGGCAAGAAGCGAACGCGTGAGCTTCACTAGGCCCTAGGGGAGCTAACGGGCGGCCCCCGCGACCCGGCGGCGAGCACGGGCGGCGAGCTCCGGCAGACCGGCGGCGGCGGCAATGGCGGCGGGCGGCTCGGGCCGGCGCGCGCGGAGGGGCGATGGGGCGCTTTTATACGAGGCTCGGCGCGTCCGCGTGTGACGAGGGGGTGACGGCGAAGATACCCGCCGTACAACGGCGGCTCGGGTGACGCGCGTACGGCGGCGGACCGGCGGTCCGCGCACGCGCGCGCGCGCACGACGGCGCCGACCCCCGGGCGCCCCGGGCGGGGGTGCGTCGGGGTGTGGGACCTCGGGCGGCGCGTGCCTCGGGCGGCGCTTAGCCTCGGGCGCGCGCGGGCGCGGACGCCGGGCCGGCCGCGCCGGCGGCGGCCGGCGACGCGCGGCGCGGGCGCGCGACGTCGCGGCGCGCCGGCGTTCGGCCTGTTTTTATTTTGCTGGAGCGGTTTTGGAAATTGCAAAACTCAAATTTTTTGTACAGAAGTCGACCAAGTGATGAATACCAAAGTTGCAGATCTAGTTACCCTTAACATTTTCAACAAAGGCTATATAGGGTTTTTCTGCCCAGATTTGAAGTTATTTGAATGCCACAAGTGAATGTCAGCCTGTCTTGGCAAACAGTAAAATCTGCCTTGCAACTCATTTTCCAAGCTTTTCCCCTCAAAATTTGAAATGCCAATCTACATGAAAGTTGTGTCCCTCATCAAGATGGACAACATTCATAAAGGTAGATTTTGAAGTCTTTAGGTGAATTTTGGAGAACGCGGCAAAAGTTCCGGACGACATTCGCTGACGTCAACGGTTAAGCCGGTTTTGACCGTGTCTTTGACCACGGGTCCACCATGGGTGTGTGTAGACTTGGTCAAGGGGTTCATTGGGGTTCGTTAGCGAGGTTTTCGAGGTGATGACCCAGGTTGACCTAGGTTTGACTCGGCTGATCTGGTCATTAGCATTAGTAATACTAATTAAAAACCTGGGGCGTCACACTCCTTTCTTTTTGCACGGTTAAACATATGCTCATGTCCCAGGTGCCTTTCATGGAAGCCTATGTTTAATTTTCCCCTTGATCTATGACTGAAAAGTCAACTAATTGTTCTGGCTAGAAATAGTTTGTATGCATCTTGCAAAGTTACGCGAAAGTATTTGTTAGTTCACATATTGTTCAGATTAGTTTACAGCAAACATTTGTTCAGACTTTGGTTCAATTTAAAACATATATGGCCATAGAAACCAAACTAAGCCAAATGATATACTAGCATCGGAGGGATTAAGAGCCCCCCACGTGGATTGGGTGGATGGACGGGTTCCACCCAAACCTCGCGCGGGTAGTTTCACATGTGACTTGTGCTCCACTGCCACTGAACGAAGCCTGGATGGGATCCTCCTCCCTGAAGATAGATATGTTTCACGGGCTTTTCTTTTCCTCCCCACCCCACTCGTTGCTAGACAAGTAAATAGCCCAATCGGACGGGGTTAAATTGGTGGGTTCTCAATCATATACCGGCTCAAACAACCCATATTAGTTCAAGATCACTATGAGCATTGAGACCAAAGATGTTCTTTTTTTAAAAAAAATAAAAAGAGTATTTGTCTCCTCCTTCCTCGTGTGAGTTGTGTTTGACTGTGTCGATGTCCCAATCCGACTGGCCAGTGAGTAAAGTTGAGCAGTAATTCGTGTTGATGTCCCAATCCAACTGGGTGAGTTTGTTTTTTCCTACCTATGATCTCCCAGGATCATAGTTTTGTATTTTTTATCTTCTATATCAATGAAACACGCGTTTGTTAAAAAAATAAAAAAGAATAAAATAACCATGAATGCCTCCGTCCAATAAAACCAAGACAAAAAAAACTGAAACGCAAGTGATCAACAACTTCAATGGAGTTTGAGAGACCAAAATTGGCAACTTGATCAAAATGCGGTCCTAAACTGAACCTTGGATCATCTGACTTTTGCTGCTATTTTTTTTGAAAAGGCCTGAAAGGCCCAACTTTGATTAAAGCTAAAATAACAACTGGGGATACCAGTTTTACAATGAGAAGCACTGGAACAGTTTCCCAAGACTCGGAGAACTCACTCTAAACCTCACACTGTAACTCACGAACAAAAGCCAGAAGATTAAGTGCATTACAAAGCTATTTAAAAGAGTTACATAGCAGAGTTCGACACATAACTAAAGACAACAAAGAAAGAAACGTTAAAACTGAAGACTAAAAGTTCTGGAGGTCTTCTTCTTCAGACAGCGCCAATCTTCATGCTAAGGATGACAGTTGGCGCTTCAACCTTTGTGTCACCAAGTCTATCCATTGTTGTTTCGTTTCTTTGTTCAGAATCTTCCATTTTTCTTTGTTCAGAATCTTCCATTTCTGTAAAAAGGACATAGAACGATATAAACCAACCGAAGGTGAGGACACCAGGGTCCCTTGGAACACAAACTCGTTACGGATCAACCAAAGAGCCCAATCAACACAACCAAAAAGAAACAAAATGTTTTTAGTTTGTCTATTTGACAACTCTCTACAAAAGCCCTGAATATCTTCTGGGACAGATGGTGTGAAAGGCCACTCTAGAACATCTCTGGACACACACCAGCTAAAGTGAGCAATGGCACAATGGAAGAAGATATGGGCAGCAGATTCAGTTTGATTACATAGTTTACATTCTATAGGGCCAGACAACTCTCTTTTTTTTCAGTTGTTCTGTCGGTGTTTTAGACCGGCAACCTACTAAGGGGAGTACCCAAAGTAGATGAATGTGGCCTCGCCGAGATCGGTAACTCGAAGGAAGAGACACGTGGCACACAATTTAGACAGGTTCGGGCCGCGAGGTGCGTAATACCCTACGTCCTGTATGCCGCGTAGCTCGGATTGATTGGGCACGATTACAAGATGGTGCAATAGTGCGCCGTGAGTTGTATGAGATGTGTTGTGTTCCTAGAGAACGGTCCCTGCCTCGCCTTATATAGTGCGGGAGGCAGGGTTACAAGTCAGAGTAGGGAGAGAGTACTAGTCGGGTACGTCTAGGAGTCTTCCATACAATGCAGGACATGTATAGCTTCCTAACAGTGTACTCCTCCTCCGTAGCCCTTGTGCTCCACGCCTTCAGGTGCCGTGTAGCGCAAGCCGGGTAGTCCCAGGGGCCCACCGAGTAGTCGGTCCTGGCACCCACCGAGGTAGTGGGCCCAGGGAGGTCCATACGACAAGCCCCCGAGTACTTTGTAGTCGAGAAGGATAGCTTCAAGTAGTCTTGACGGCCTTAACGAGTAGTCCTCAAGCGTCCCCGAGCACTACAAGTCAAAAGTCCTCAAGAGTAGTCGAAGCATCCCGAAGCTGGAATGTACTCCAGCTGATGTTTGAGCAATCTTGAAGTCTTCTCGAGTAGTCCCAAGCGTCCTCGAGCGCTGCCTTCGAAGGTCTTCAAAAAACGCCCATCTTGTCTTGAAGCCGGAGCTGATATGGAGGTGCGATTGCAAAATCGCACTCCATATGGAGTAGCCCCCGAGCCTTAGGTTGAGCCACGAGCTCGGGCCGAGGGTCCATCTGAAGTCTTGGCAAGAAAATCCCGAAAAATCCAGAGAGAAAAACCGAAGGACACGTGGCACGGAGCCCCCGAGCCTTGAGTCGAGTACTTCCTCTCGAATTGAAGGGTCATCTTGAAGAATGTGTCCTGAGATGCTCCTGAGTCTTGTCACTTCCCAGGTAGTCGAGTAGGAGTAGCCGAGCCCCCGAGGTGAGGCGCGTCGACTAGTAGAATGCGAAGAGCCGTGCTTAGCCGCTGAGTCAGCCGAGCGTGGACTTATCCAGCCGGCAGTTGCGGAGCCGGTTTGGCTTATAAATAGAAGCAAAAAACCCTTAGGGTTTTTCACCCATCGCTGCTGTAACCATTCCGAATCAATCTGAGGTAGATCCACTTCCAGCGCACACCGCCGCCGCAGTAGATCCAAGTGCGCCGCCACCAAGAGCTTCCAGAGTAGCCCCCGAGCGGATGCGCGTGAAGACGCCCTGTACTTGGAGAATGAAGCCTTCACCGTCCAAGTCTGCGAAGGTCACTGGGAAGAAGAGAGGCCGCGAAGAGGCCGCTGCAGCCTGCAGCTGCCACTGGAGCAGCGCCGCCGATGTCTCCACCGCGAGCAGATCCAAGCCGCGAGTGGAAAAAGTCAAAGGTGAAGACCGAAGATCTGTTGGCCCTTCTGAACAGCGGATTTAACCGGGAAAAGGAGGTGGATATGTGGAGGGCCGCCGCCGGAGATCCATACCCAATGGAGAAGGCTGAAGACGAGATCCCAATGTTCGCGCTTTTCGTGGAGCGTGGGCTCGCGCTTCCGGCTAGTGATTTCTTCAAGGGCCTCCTCGGGTACTACGGAGTTGAGTACCTCAATCTGAATCCTAACGGCATTTTCCATACCGCGGTCTTCGTCCATTTTTGTGAAGCATTCCTTGGGATCAAGCCGCACCGGATCTTCTTCCGAAAATTCTTCGGGTGAAGCGCGCCCAAGCGCCAACAATCCACGAGTAGTCGGAGGGGCTGGCATCCAGATGAGAGAAGACGCCGCTGAGCAGTACCTGGCGTACAAGCTCATTGATTCCAACACCGATTGGAAGGCTAGGTGGTTCTACATCACGAACCACCACCCCGGCCTGCCGAAACTGAGTGGGAGGCAGCCCAGGCACCGCGACTTGTGGAACACGGAGCCCACAATGCAAGAGGGGATCCAGCTTCTCGAGCTGCTGGCACACATCAAGGTGCTCAGAGAAGCTGGACTGAGGGCCGAGCACGTGGCCTTCAGTTTCATGAAGCGGAGGGTGCAGCCGCTGATGGCCCGCGACACCCTAAGCTTCGAGTACACCGGCGACGATGACACGTCGCGGATGCCAGGAGGTGAAGTCGACGACGACGACATCATCGATAGGCTGTCGCGCATCTTCAAGTACATGACGCCGTACACGGCGTGCCCCGTCCAGGAGTACTCCACCGCGCGCCCGCCAAAAGAGGTAAGTAGTCGTACCCCCCTAGTCGAGTATCTTGCTTGTGAGTAGTCGCGCTGATGTCTTGTGCCTTGCAGGATGACTTGAAAATGTTCGTCTCCGAGCCGCAGCCGCCCCCTCATGGAATCGAGATCCCGAAGGAAGGGAAAGCCAAAGCCAAGGAGCGGCAAGAAGTCGGTGAAGGCGATGACACCGTCATCGTGGAGGACACCTCCGACGATGACGATGATGACGATGACGAGGAGACGTTGCAGGACCGCTTTCAGCTGCGGTCGAGGTTTAGCCGTCCAAGCTTGCCTCATGTACCTCTTGTGCAAGACCCGCCAGCTAGCCTGTAGGCTAGTCTGGCTGCGCCGCCACGGAAGCCGCACAACCCTGCCCGCAAGCGGGTAACGAAGAAGTTGAGGGTCTCGGAGACCACGTCTCAAGAGGTGAGATGTCTTGACTAGTGTAGTCGAGTACTCATCATGCGAGTACACTTGCTGATGAGTAGTCTTCCTTGTATGCAGGAGGTGCCGCTAACGGAGCCCGTCGAAGCGGGCGACGAGGGTGAGTGGAACACAGTGGGGGAGCCCGCTGGAAGTCGCAGTCCAGCCCCCACTGTCGAGGAGATCCTAGCGCAGTTGGAGCGCCAACCCCCTGCTCGTCAAGAGAGCACAGGACCCGCAGCCCCCGCTGTCGAAGAGTTGGTGGCTGTGGGTGCGCAGGAGGGCGCTATGCCAGCTGCCGTTGCTGCAGAGGAGGCAGCGGCTGCAGAGGCGCAGGAGGAGGCGCCCGCCGAGGGTGGACTGGTAGACATTGCCAGCATCCTCGGTGCCCCGGCCGTGACGATAGTCCGGTCCAGCCTGTAAGTACTGAGCCTTCCCGAGTAGTACTTGGTGTAGTAGTCATGCTTGAATGACAACTAGCTTTGTGTACTTCTGTAGGAAATCAACAGATCTGTCTTGGGAGGGGGATGAACCCTCTACGGCGGTGGCGGAAGAAGAAGTCGCGCCGCCCACCGAGGAGTCCGCTCCTGCTTCCCAGGCGGTGCCCAAGCCGCCGACTACTGAGACGTCGTTGCCGGAGGCGAGCGTGGTCGAAGGTAAGTACTCTTCTGAAGCTGTAAATCTCCTCGAGGAGTAGTCGTAATCGCTGATACACTTGTCTTCTCCTTGATAGGCGCTGAGGCCGGAGGGAGTGACATCCTTGCGGGGGTGCCAATGCAGAAGTCGACGCCAGAAGTGCCGGAGGCTACCGGAGGAGCCCCCGAGCCCATGGAGGAAGTCGTCGAGGAAGCCGCCGTGGTGGCCGGAGGAGAGGGGGTCACCACGTCGCCGAGAGATCGCTTCCCGGAGGTGGCTATCCGCTCTCGGAGATCCAAGACGCGAGCCCATCCGCTCTATGCCGATGACGGAGGCCGCCGCGAGTAGTCGTGGCGGGATAGAGCCGCTCGCGGACGATCCGGTCGACCCGACAAGGTGGGCGGGGCACACAGGGAGGCGGCCCGCTGTGCCGAGCAATGGATGAAGGTAAGGAGCCTTAGCTTCTGAGTAGCCAATCCTCTGTCGTTGAATACTCGTGTGACATGAGTTGTCTATGCAGGACGTTGCGGAGAGGTCCCGCGAGAAGTCCAACATGCTGCAAGGCTTTGGTGACGCGGTGCTCCGGGCTGAAGCACTGGAAGAGCAGCTTTTGAAGTCGCGGAAGCACGCGGCCGCCATGCAGTCTAAGCTCGACGCCGCCTTTGCCAAATATCACAATGATGTCCAAGAGTTGCAGGCAAAGGGCGATGACTTGGTGCGGAAGAACAAGAGCCTCCGCAACAAGAACAAAGGTACGCCGCTGGACTTGTCGGGTAGTTGTTGGAGGTCGAGAGGTAGTCTGACCCGCTGCACTTTGTTGTGTTGCAGAGCTTGAGGGCCAGGTGGAGCAGTTGAAGTCCTCGGAAATAAGCATGAAGAACCTCTTCTACCGGGAGCAGGAAGCCCGCCAGGTACTCGAGCTTGACTACAAAGAACTTGCCTTCGAGTGCGAGAAGCACATGGAGCTTCGGATTGCATCTGAATGCGATCTCGTCAACTGCTACAAATCATTGCAGAAGTTGAATGAAGATTGCGAGGCGCTGCGGGCCCAACTGAAGGATCTTGAAGAAGCCGCGCTGCCGATCGCAAGACTCTTGGTTCCTCATCCGGGCGGCCCCAAGATCGCTCCACTCGCGGATCGCCTCAGGGAAGCCCCCAGCAGGCTGGCGGCTTATGTGAAGCACATGGCGAGGTCGATCCCGAAGCAAATCTTGGCCTTCATGAAGTCCTATTTCCCGAAGGCCCCGGTGGAGGTAGTCGGCGGCGGGGGTAGCCGCCAACTGCACTGATGAGCAGTATGCGGAGCTGCTGGAGCAGATGGCTCCCATCGCGGAGCAAGTAGCTGATAAGCTCAATCTCCAGTAGCCCTGTAATAGTTAGCTAGTAGCCAGAGTTGTACAGATTCAATTGTAATGTAATTTCTTAAGTATTAATGAAAGAAAAATTCCAGCAATGAGTACTCGTAGTCGCGATCCCAGAGTGCGGAGCCCATCGTGGAGTGGATGCGAGTAGTCGTACTCGGCAGTAGTGGTCCCGTTGAGGGAGGTAGACAGTAAAGAAGTTGATGAACGATCAAACTTTATTACTGAAGAAGTACACCTGGATGGCCGGTGGCCGTAGTTACGAGAAGTCGCCCGGACCGCGAGGCCGCTTACGGCCGAGTGGTACTAGGGCGAGTAGCCGCTTACAGCAGTAGATCCGTAGGTAGCCGTGTAGGCTGGATCTTAGGGTGTGGTCTCTTAGTAGACCGATGCTAGAGTCCTTGACGCTCGTCGCAGCCCAGGATCCGTAGGTAGCCGCGCGGGCTGGATCCTGGAGAGGGGTAGTCCTGAGACTGGAGCCAGGACCCGGAGGCCGCTTACAGAGGGGTGTTGATGTAGTCGTGTAGACTTGAACCCCGGAGTAGTCGTGTAGACTAGGCGTAGAATCGACAGAGTTGGTCGACGTTCCACGAGTTGCTGACGTCTTCGCCTTCAAATGTTTGGAGGCGGTAGGAGCCCGGCCCGGTCACCTTTGCAACGGTGAAGGGAGTCGTATGGACCTCCCCGGGCCCACTACATCGGTGGGTACCAGGACCGACTACTCGGTGGGCCCCTGGGACTACCCGGCTTGCGCTACACGGCACCTGAAGGCGTGGAGCACAAGGACTACACAGGAGTAGTACTCGGTTAGGGAGCTGTACATGTTCCGCACTGTATAGAGGACTCCTAGACGTACTCGACTAGTACTCTCTCCCTACTCCGACTTGTAACCCCGCCCTCCCGGACTATATAAGGCGAGGCAGGGACCGATCTCTAGCATCCAATCTCAATCCCCTACAACCCACGGCACACTATTACACCATCTTGTAATCGTGCCCTATCAATCCGAGCTACGCGGCATACATGACGTAGGGTATTACGCACCTCGCGGCCCGAACTTGTCTAAATTGTGTGCCACGTGTCTCTTCCTTCGAGTTACCGATCTCGGCGAGTCACATTCATCTACTTCGTGGTACTCCCCGTAGTAGGTTGCCGGTCTAAAACACCGAAGCTGGCGCGGGGTAGGGGCTCTCGCTCGAGATCACATGGCGAACTCGACGGCTTCCGTTCACATCAAGCCAACCGTCGCCTTCAACCGCGGCGACACCTTCGTTTTCGGCGCACAGCATTAGTCCTTGTCTAATTACTTTAAGATCCGTCGGAGTACGATCACAAACAAATCTATCCACCGCATGATACAACTTGCATGAAAAACGTACCACTTCCCGCAAATAGATCTATCCACCGCATGATACAATCTAAATACGGAAAGCTAAAAGCATACATCACTTAAGGCACGAACGAGGCACGTGTTCTACTCGTGAAAATATAACCGAATGCGGGTGAACAGTGCCGATCCGGAGTCCATGAAGAAGGAACAAACATTACCACGTGAATAAATCTATCGAATTGAATTGGAAATCTAATCCATCGGATGACTAGCCCCAAAGCAACCCAAAAACACTGCATCTACGCATGATACCGGTTCTTTCAAGATTTATACGCACAAAGCAAGCTTGAACCCGCAACACGTGACAACCTAGATCAATTCGGTTTCGGCTATCGGAGAGCACAAGATCCACGCGTCAAAACACGAAACTCTGCTCATGCACGGATCTTAAAAGGAAAAGAAGCCGATCCAAACCCATCTAGATTGGGCAAGAGTGTATTTCATGAATTAAAACATAAAAGTAAAACTCATGATAACACGGGGTAACTTAATGAATCCTCTTGGATCTTGCCAAAATCCAATAGAGCGGAGTAACTAGCTTCGAGCTAGATCTTAGCCTACCGCATGGCTCATGATCTAACAAGAAACCCTCTTGAACCAAGCTTGAATCTACGCATGACACGAAGCATGGTAGCAAGACTACTTGCATCGGATCTAAATCCACCGCATGATACTAGACATGATACAAGGTTGCGGTACTCACGGAGGTCGACGGATCGATTGGTCCTCTCGAAGAACTCGACGACACGACAAGGGACTCTAGGGTTTGGCGTAAGGGCGGTGTGTATTGAAGAATGAACGTGTTTTTGTTACATACACCCGGGGATCGTATTTATACCACTGGCGATTACAACTAGCGAATGGATTCATTGCCTAACTAAACTTGATCGCCTATCCATCCATTCGCTTCCTACGATCGAGCCACGTCACGCGTCCAATCACTAAAATCAGCTCTCTTGTTCCTTTGCCGGCCGGAAGCGGATAGCCGACCGCGGATCCTTACGCCGAAAATCTCCGAAGACATCTTTCCTTCCACCGGACGGACTCTTTTCCGAATCGGACCCACATGTCATACTCCTTACCAAATTTTGGTGTTAACACATGCCCCTTAAATTGTGGGATAAAAGTAATTTTGTTCCACAATTGACTCCGACCACGAATCCTTGAGCCAAACCCACGTCAACTTTGTTCTTCGCAATCCGTAGGATTCTTCGTTCGGATCCAACCCTAGATCCCCTTCGTTCCGAGCTCGAATCTCCAATGGCAACTCGGAACCAAGGCTGCTCGGAGTAAATTCACCCCTCCAAACCTTGTTCGGCATTAGGTTTTCAATTTTACACGAGATTTTCTTCTTAAAGCTCTCTTCCGAGAACCTTCTACGCGCTCTTTTGATTCCTATTGAGGCCAATTCGCGAGTCTTATTATCTTGGTCCTCGAAGGGAATCACGACCCTCGAGATTTTATTGCCGGCAGAATCTCGGAAGAATCCCTTTCAAGGTAGCTTTATCTCCACCTCCTCGGTGGCAAGATGCGTTCAAGAAGCCGCGCCCTTTGCCCCCAATCGCGAGTCAGGAAGACTTGGTGCCGTAGGATTCTTGCGGATAAGAGTGGATTGACCAATGCGGATACTCTCCGCATTGCTCAATGTACGGAGTTATCCGTAGGCCCCGAGACGCCCAAGAATGAAGATCTTCGATAGCCGCATGCCACTTCGGGTCCAAACGGCGTCAACGCCTTCCTTTTTGGGCATGGCCCAATGTCTCCAACTTTGGCCGATGTGTACATGATCACCGGCCTTGACATCCACGGGTCCGTCCGACCTTGGAACTTCAAGAATTCCTCACGCTCAAACGGGGGTAAAGC
Organism: Cenchrus americanus; assembly: GCA_947561735.1. Classification (NCBI taxonomy): domain Eukaryota; kingdom Viridiplantae; phylum Streptophyta; class Magnoliopsida; order Poales; family Poaceae; genus Cenchrus; species Cenchrus americanus. The sequence continues at coordinate 85,386,067 of OX387243.1, forward strand.
CGGGGAATGGCTACAAGCAATATATTTCGAAACACATGAGAGACAATCCCCTTGGTGAAGTTGAATATAGAAGCCTTTTTGAACATGTGGTTATGTAGATTTGTCCTTCGTGGCAAGAGCCAACGAACCCACTGCGAATCATATCGCAATGGCGATCCCATCGGCCGGTGGCAATCGCCTTCCTGCGGGAAAATTCCTCTTGGGCGAGTGTATACCATATGCTTCATCGAGACGGTTACCCAAATGTATACCGACGAGAGGATAACGTGCGTCAATGGTCCTTGGTGGTTTGTTCAAATTTGGGCACGCAACTTCACATGCATCGGATTGTAGGCGTCGACTTGAACTCCGGGTTCTTTCCCCTGGTCTAATCCCCTTGAAGGAGAGCTTCAAGTCACCGGAGGATGCCAAAGTTATGGAGAAGCGACTTCAGCTTGTTATCGTTCGACGGGACATCACCCAACTCTTCGAGTTGTTTTTCAAAAGGCTTCCCCAATCCTCTTTGGCTCCCTTATCTAGGCTATGACACTCTGACCTTCCCTGTCGAGTTCTCCTTTGAGCCCGGCCATCAAGATGGGAGATTCTTGGAAATCTTTAATATCATAATCCGCCCATGCATATTCACCGAGCGAGTTCAATGGAGGGAGGCGGAATGCGGTACTTATGAGTACTACCGACCTAATGTAATGGCCGGGCGGCTTGGATGCGGTCGGTACCCCCAAGATTGTTTCTGCATGAATTCCCTCAAGCCCGGGGAGGAAATCAAAGAACTAATGCGATGCGAGCGAGTTTTCAACTACGTGTGCGGTTCCACGTTTGTCTACACATGTCCTTTTGTGCACGCAACCATAGCTCACCCCACCTTCAATTCATGGTGGCAAGAATTCCCATGACCACATCTTTAGTGAACCCGTTCATGTGTTACGTGCGAAATTGGCGCACGATTTCTCGCTGACTTCGGAAGGTAACACAATGAACCCTTGGATCAAACACTCCTTCTCCATTCATGGTTTTGACCTTCATCTTTTGTCCACGGAACACGGTGCACGCCCCTCGAGCCGGGGTAATCACTTATAATGCCGAAGGCTAATTTCAACAGACGGGGTTTAAATCCACCACCACTGCGCCAGTCGATGGACGGAGTATGCCTACCATAGATCCTAGCCTTTCTAGCCTTGCGTGGTCGACGGAGGCAAGGTGCGCATACGATTCCCCCTCAGGCGCTAAAAGGAGGAGAAGCCGTCAAGAAAGTACTTGGTTGAGGTAAACTCCTTTACCTTCTTGATTCTTGGGTCACTCCGTTCTTGATGGATCATATCATTGTGTATTTCGGACAGAGCCCAACGTTCTTCGAGCTCGACACACACTTGATACTCCACCCATTGGTATGACTTTTCGTTGTTCTTTCTTAAGGATGAGCACGCGGCACTTATCCCTTCAATTGGACATTTGCGAAGAAAGCGTCGGGAGAACCACTTGTAGATGTTCTAGTGGTTCAACGAGTCGAGCCCTTCCGGGGTTGAATTGTCCATCCCAATAGAGATCTCATCTTCATCACCCTCTGCGCGGAAGCGATACGTTCTCCGAGAGATGAATCCCCCAACTCAGCCGGAGCCACCAAGTTCCCCCGGGATGCCATCGCCTATCGGTCGAGCGACAATGACCAACCCAACGGAGGAGGATCCGACTCTTCATCGACCAGAAACACACGAGTCAGCTGGATTCTTGCATCCGGCATCTCCGACTTAGAAATTTCGGCTCTACTCGGAGACGCCTCTTGCGTCTGCGGTGCTCCCGCTCACGAAACCACTCATGAGGTGCCCGATTCCGCTCTTAATCTTGATACCTTGATCCTAGCATTCTCACCTCGGCGAGTGTTGTTTTCGGGATCACGCCCCGTCATCATCGAGCTTGCCATCGGAAGGGGCCCATCAGCGCGCCGTGTGATGAAAGAAATAAACCAGCAATTTGTTGCCGGACGAGGTGTTGCTCAAACTCAAAGAAATTGCGACACTGGCTAGAAAAGACGTTCGGGATCGGCTCAATGATCTTCGCCATTTTGAGAAAGATGTTTTGAGCCCATTAGTCGCAAACTTCCGGAAGTGACACATCGGAGGCACCAAGCAAATAGTCTACGACTTGAGACCCTTTTATGTTCCTTGAGGCGCACTTGGAGAAGTGCGCTCCCGCTCGGCCATTGAAAAAGGAGAAAGCGATCTTCCGAACAGGCCATGAACGGGATGCAATCCCAAGCGAGAAAGCCACAAAGATGCCTTGGGTGACACCCAAGCCTCTTATGATGCGAAAGTCGCCGAAAGGCACTCTGGGCGGGCAGAAGCTTTGTCGGCGGAGATGGAGATTGACCGAGAAGAAAATAGCCGATCTTCCTGGATTAGTACTTAAGACCCAAGCGAGAGGTGGATTAATTTAGCCAATCTGATCCATACCCCATTACTGAATGGCCATGGCTTGATGATGGGGTTAATGTTGTCCGGGACTCTTTGAATATTCCCGAACCTGCTGGCAATCTTGACACCCCTTGTAATACTCAAAGCGAGATCCTCTAATATCGTCGGCCAAAAGCATCCCGGCTGCCTAATAACCCATTTCATCGATAGGCCGATTGGTGCGCTCCACATATCCCATCGTGCACCTCGCTCATCATGTTCTTGCTTCCTGCGGACCCCGGGCATCGTAGCGATTAACTCCATCTAGTGACTTATAGAATAAATTCATCCCGGAAGAACGAACTTGATTGCCTTATACTGTCTTCCTAGAGACTTTTCGGGATGGATCTCTCAAATAATCAACGATCTCTTTCCTCCAATCATCTTCTGTAAGATCCGTCCCCGGTCAGCTCACCTCGCGGCAAATGCTTCTTGACTCTCTTTATAACCGGAGGCGCTGCGAGCCGGCTGTTTGCTTCCTCGTTATGCTCTCTAGGAATGTCTTTGTAGGGTTACCAGTGGAAAGCCCTTCAAGATTTCTCTGCATTCCTCGTAGTAACTCCTCAGCGCCTCGCTTACACCGCACTCGTGCCCCGTTCAATTGCTTGATGACCAACTGCGAATCTCCATAAATTTCAAGTAGAAACGGCCCCGGCTTCTCTCCAAATATTGAAGCCCTCGAAGCGATTGCCTCGTACTCGGCTGGTTATTTGTGACGGTGGGTTGTATAGGAATGGCGAGGTCGAACATCTCGCCTCTGGGAGAATTAGTAGGATCCCTACTCCCCACCTTTGCCACATGATGACCGAGTCAAAGAATAGAGCCCATGGGGTAATTTCAAACGGATCAATCGAAGGGTCACGGTGTTCGGTTATAAAATCGGCGATGACCTGACCTTTGATGGCTTTGCCGATTCGAACTTCAACTCGAATTCGATAGAGCTAAAATCCATTTGCCAACCGAGCCATTCAAAATTGGCATAGATAACATATGTTTTATCACATCAAACTTCGAGTATACGGTGCATCGGCATTCAACAAGTAGTGCTTAAACTTTGTAACTACACGAGTAGTATACGCAAAGACATAATCTTTCTATGGCGAATGCCTGGTTTCGGGGATCAAGTAGTTTTCGGCCCCATTCAGATAGGCTACTACCCGCTCCTTCCCTTCGAATTCTTGAATAAGGGCCGATCCAATAGTTTGGGTATCGGCCGCCACGTACAACTTGAAAGGCTTGTTCGGTGAGGAGGAACCGGCACGTAGGCGCTCCTTCATGTATTGCTTGATTTCCTCGAAAGCCTTTTGTTGTTCGTCGCCCCATGTGAATTTCGATCCTTCTTCGGCTTGACAACGGAGAGAATGGCAACACCTTCTGTGATAAATTTGAGATGAACCTTCTCACAAAGTTGATCTTGCCGAGCGAGTGATTGCAACTCCTTGAGGTTGGTTGGAGGAACGACTTCATCAATGGCCTTCATGCTCTTTTTGCCAACCCGATCCCTCCTTCGTGGACCAAAAACCCCAAGAACTCTCCGGTGACACCCCAAATGCACACTTGTTTGGATTCATCTTCGAGCCATGCTTCCGGGTGCATTCCGGGGTCTTCTTCACATCTTCCGGATAGGGTGTCATGACTTAAAGACTTGATCACCACGTCGTCAATGTCGTTTTCCACGGTCTTGCCGATCAACTCATGAAAAATGTAATTCATGGCCCGGTAGGTTGCACCGGCATTTTTTCAACCCAAATGTCATGACGATCCATTCAAATAGGCCTATATGACCAGGACATCTAAGGCGGGTCTTCGAGATATCTTCTATTGCCATAAAGATCGATTGTACCTGTTGCCATCCATGAAGCTAATCACCTTGTGCCCGGCGGCGGCGTCAATTAGCAGAGCGGCAATAGGCATCGGGTATCCATCCATGGGAATGGCTACGTTTTAGGTCCCTGAAGTCTATGCAAACTCTCATTTTCCGTTTTTCTTATACCACCCGGGGACGATGTTAGAAATCCACTCCGCATATACGCGGGGGCGAACGAAGTTTGCGTCAAGTAATCTTTCGATTTCCTTCTTCACATCGACCAATACTTCATCCTTGTAGATTTTCCGGGGCGAGGTTTGCTTATATGGCTTGAAACCGGAGGCCGGTGCAACCGGTGCTCGACAATGGATCGATCCAATCCGGGCATCTCGAGTAATCCCGGGCGAAGCAATCTTTATATTCTTTGAAGCTCAATTAAGTTCCCCCTGGTCGGCTGCAAATGCACGCGATGAACGTCGGCCTTGGCTTATCACCGCTTCCAATGCTTGACTTCCTCCGGCTTATCGGCGGACATGGAGATCCTCGTCCCGGCTTGCCATCGGTGCCATCCACGAGGTTCTCCATTAAAAATTCTTGTAGAGCCGGCCCTTGGAATCGGTACATTTGGTCACTGACGACGAGGTTCAACGGGACCTTCTCCCCGGTCCTTCCCCTGAGAAGCAATCGATGCCTTGGTACTCCCGAAAGGCCCCGGTTCCATGTTAGCCACGCTCACGGAGTCATCCACCCAAGGACGACCTCGATTTCATCGTCCACCCACTTGGATCGGTTGTTGATGCATAGTGGATGGGACGCGGCCGGTTGGCGTGGATCCGGTCCCGCCCAAGCCGAGCGGAGTTTGTAGGCTCCCTTCCCTTCGATGACGAAGAAGGTAGTAAGCAACGTCTTGGACACGATCATCAAGTCCACGTGAGCGCATCCTTTGGTGTACGGAGGGTTCCGGCGAAGTCGTTTAGGATGATGCTTGTTGGTGTCGGATCGCTCGGGGTCATGCCAAGCTTCTGAAGGTGGTGTACGGCATTACGTTGAGCGCCGCGCCACCGTCGACGAACATCTTGGTCAATGGCTTGCCATTGACGTACCCCCTCAAGTAGCCGACTCATGTGGCGATTCTTGGCCGGCTTGTCCGAAGATGGCACCTTGGCGAGCACGGGCACAGCGCCATCATCTCCTCGGGTTGCTCGTCGTCAAAGGCTTCTTCTGCCATCACCTGGTTAGCGGGAGCCATGAACTCGTTTGGCGGGAAGTACCATGCATGCGGGGGCGGACGCTTCGATCCTTCGGCGGTGGTCCTTGGGGCGCCATCCTGCCTTGTACGGATCCCGGCTTGTTTCATCTCGCGGTTCCTCAAGCGTTGGACCCGCCTCTTCGGCTCTTGCGCGGGTTAGGGTGGGCACCATTGCCCTTACGCCGGACGTATACATCTTCGTCCTCCTCCTGGTCGGCCCACCGAGATCGGCTTGGCGCTTCTGGGGGTGATCTATAACCTCAATTTTTTGCCCGCGTCCCCATTTGGGTGAATCCTTCCAAGTCTTTCATGGACGGATCGGCGATTGCGCGATTTCTGCCTGTACTCGGCATATCGTCCATTTGCATTCGGGACGGTTCCTTAATGTGGGCGGCTTTAGGCCCTCATTCCGAGCGGTGCTCGAAGAGGCGCATCCCCGATGGGCGCGCTCCACCTTTCGCGCGCGTGCGCATTCCCCGATTCCATGCGCGCATCCTCTTCGACCTGCGGCCGCTCCTCCTCGTGACGACGCTTTTGGTAGCGCTCCCTTTTCCATCGGCGCTGCCATTTGTTGAGGAGAATGCGTGAGCGTCACCTTGGTCTTAGGCTTGGACGATTCCCCAATCTCGATGTGGCTCTTGAGAACGCGGGGCGTCGCCATGCCTTGCTCTAGGGTCACTGACGCTCGGGTCAAGCGGTCCATCTTGCTTGGACACAGGTGAGGTCGGGACCTTGACTTTCCCTTTCTCTTGGTACATTATCGCGTTGATAGAAAAGCGAGGCATGTTCGCGGGGAAGGGGTGGCCATCCGGCTTCATCTTGTTATCGAATTTGAGGTGCCCTTCCTGGATAGCCTTACGGATCCTCATCACGAAGACCACCGCAATCGTTGATGGAGTGCGAGTCCACTGTCATGGAAGCGCGGTAACGTTTCGCTTTGACTCCATCGGGCAGAAGCATAGAGTGCCCTTCGGGCGGCTTGATTCGGCCTTCCTTCTACGAGAGCTCAAACAACTTATCGGCCTTTGTGATGTCGAAGTCGTAGGTTCCTTTGGTGCGACCCACCGTGATTCATTGTCGGGGCTCTCTTTACTCCCTGAATTCTGCTGCGGCTACCTCCAATTCGTCATCGGAATCTCGCACAATCGGCTTTGTCCAAGAATTGGTTGTAGATGTCGGCGATGTCGTCTTGCTTGCCAAACTTAGGGTCCTTCTTGAGGCCATACGCACGGGTGCTCATCAAGGATAAGCACGCGACAGTTGGCCCAAGTTTTCAAACTCCATCCCAAATAGCTTTTCGCGCCATGGTAGTAACATCCGGCGACGGCCATATCGGCCGGGTGATCGTACGGCAAGTTCAATAGAAGCACATGCCCTTGACTTCTGCGGAATCTTCGAGAACTCCGGCGGTGTTTCTTCGTGCCTTTGTTTCGGGGTGGCGAGGTCAATCAACTTCTTCTCGGAAGCTTGCATTTGAAGTAATGAGCGTGGAATTGCGCTCCAAATCTTTCCACACGGCCCGCGACTCGGGCGGCAAGGACGAGAGCCAGCGAAAAGGCCTGGACCGTCGGTGAGGCGGGGAGTAGCGAACACGAACGTCTCTTCGGCCGAACATTCCCCAAGTCGCATGAGATAACGAGCGATATGCTCGACCGGGTGCTTGTCTCGTCTGCCCGGAGAGAGCTTTGCGAATTCCGTCGGCGGTTTACCCTTGGCGGCGGGAGCACGTTATAGTACCACTGCGGGAACGGCGGCACTGTGGGTGGGGCCACTGCATCCGCGGCTTGAGGCGGCCCGATCCTGCATCAATTCGGCCATCTTGCGTGCTAGGGCATCTTCCTCACGAGCGCACTGCCGGCCGGCGCGTACCACGGGTGCGGGGAAGGCGTCGAACGCCCGTAATTTCCCACTTCATGATAGCCACCGCGTACGGATTCTTCGGGAGCCGGTTGGTTGACGGAGCTATTCTTCGGCCGGGGGTCAAGTGGGGCCCCGGAGTGAGCCGAACGCTAGGTCTCACGTACGTGAGGTGAGGTACGGATCGATGTTGTTGCACGGGCGGCCGTCTTTGCTCGTGGTGGCGGCGAGTTGGGCGGCTTCCACCGAAGCTGCGGCGGAGGGCGGGCGGGCGCCCCCCGGGCGCCTGCGGAGGAGGGTTGGAATGTCTCGCTCCGGGCCGCTGCGAGGAGGAGGCCTGCGCAGCCCCGGCGCGGCGGCGGCCGGGAGCTTGATTCACCCGGCTCACGGTGCTCTTTCGGGTGTACGTCTTTCCAAACGCATCCCGCGCCGGGCAAAGAGGGCCACCATCATCTGCTTCGGAGCGACCCGGGAAAGCTTGGTTGTGCTTGGTGAGCATGTTGTCTACCGATTCTGGAAGATCCGCGCGCATTCCTCTTTTTCTTGTTGGGTCGTGGCGTCGGTCTCCCCCGGCAACGGCACTGCGGGCGGGCTACTCTTCGAGATATGGTACACCACTCCCGATTCTTCTTAAATGACATGAGGCATTTTTCTGAAATTGATTCACGGCGTCTAGGAGGCTGACGTGCCTGCGGAGAAAGCTCCTCGATGTTGACATCCGGGAGGTACGGAACTTGAGGCATCTTGAACCAATTCGGTGTATGTGTCCCCGATTTAGGCGTGCCAAAAAGTGTGTTGACGCAAAATGTGCACTCGGCGCCAATCACACGGCAAGCCGAAAAGCTTAGCTTCGCACGCGCGAGAGAGAAATGACGTGCCGATCAATTTTCCTGAAAATTAACAAAAGATAAAACAGTTAAATACCAAAGCTTGGAACCTACGGTTGGTACCGGGCGAGTTCCATATTTACGGCTAAGAAGCCGAAGCAAGACGACATGTAGCTATGCGAAGCTACTGTCAAAGAACCACAACCATTCGGGTAACCGCGAAGGAAAAAAGAACATTGCCGAATGGATGACGTAAGCATGACAACGATCGATCTTTGAATAAACATGGACGCATGTGCAAAGCCATGGCCGATCCTCATGAAGATTAACATTAAATGAAGTAAAAAGCACGAACATGATCATGTATTAAAATAAGCATGCATAGATCCAAAGCATTAGTCTACCGCATGTCTAATTACTTTAAGATCCGTCGGGTACGATCACAAAACAAATCTATCCACCGCATGATACAACTTGCATGAAAAACGTACCACTTCACGCAAATAGATCTATCCACCGCATGATACAATCTAAATACGGAAAGCTAAAAGCATACATCACTTAAGGCACGAACGAGGCACGTGTTCTACTCGTGAAAATATAACCGAGATGCGGGTCCGAGCGGCCGATCCGGGGAGTCCATGAAGAAGGAACAAACATTACCACGTAGAATAAATCTATCGGAGATTGAATTGGAAATCTAATCACTTGGGATGACTAGCCCCAAAGCAACCCAAAACACTGCATCTACCGCATGATACCGGTTCTTTCAAGATTTATACGCACAAAGCAAGCTTGAACCGCAACACGTGACAACCTAGATCAATTCGGTTTCGAGCTATCGGAGAGCACAAGATCCACGCGTCAAAACACGAAACACCTGCTCATGCACGGATCTTAAAAGGAAAAGAGCCGATCCAAACCCATCTAGATTGGGCAAGAGTGTATTTCATGAATTAAAACATAAAGTAAAACTCATGATAACACGGGGTAACTTAATGAATCTGCTTGGATCTTGCCAAAATCCAGTAGAGCCGATAGCTAGCTTCGAGCTAGATCTTGGCCTACGCATGGCTCATGATCTAACAAGAAACCCTCTTGAACCAAGCTTGAATCTACCGCATGACACGAAGCATGGTAGCAAGACTACTTGCATCGGATCTAAATCCACCGCATGATACTAGACATGATACAAGGTTGCCGGTACTCACGGAGGTCGACGGATCGGTTGGTCCTCTCGAAGAACTCGACGACACGACGAGGGACTCTAGGGTTTGGCGTAAGGGCGGTGTGTATTGAAGAATGAACGTGTTTTTGTTACATACACCCGGGGATCGTATTTATACCCGCCGATTACAAGCTGCCCGAATGGGTCCGTGCCTAACTAAGCTTGATGCTTTGTCCATCCATTCGCTTCCTACGATCGAGCCACGTCACGAGTCAATCCCGCAAAATCGACTCTACGCATTCCTTTGCCGAAGCTAGACGGATAGCCGACCGCGGATCATACTAGCGAAAATCTCACCGAAGATACCTTTCCTTCCACCAGACGGACTCTTTTCCGAATCGGACCCACATGTCATACTCCTTACCAAATTTTGGTGTTAACACGTGCGGCTCGTCGGGTCGAAGTGCTCCGGATGTAGCACCTTCAAGGTATCCACACGTACGGAGAAGGAAGCGACGCACGCCCGGACGCTGGGTGGCGAGTGCGACGAGGGAAGACGGTGGCCGGCGCGGGCGCTGCTTGAGAAAGTTGTGTCTTTTCGGGAGGGGTGTGGTCCATATTTATTGGGAGGAAAACCCCCACACCATCGTCCATTAGCAATACGGGACTAATAAGTGGTGTACCCCTTCCAATACTAATGGGCTTTACAACATTTGTGACCCATTAGGACTTTTACACCATAATGGATCAAATCCCATGCGAGCCCACTAGTGGATCAAATCCGATTGACTCTAGGGCATATTTCCAACGGTCTCCCACTTGCACTAGAGTCAACTATACTAATATATTCATCCTCATTCGGCTTCCAACCCCTTAAGTGTGTGACCCTATGGGTTCACATACACATAGACTTGACCGAGTACATTACTCGATCAATAGTTGATAGTGGCCTCTGGCAAGGCGTGTCAACTCCTATGCATACATAAAGATCTTATCGGACAAACCATCACAACAATTCATACATGCTATTCCCTTTGCCTCACGATATTTGGTCTAGCTCCAAGGCCGACCTCTCTTTCTCGGCTCTTGTGATTCGGATCATCAAAAGCGGGTTAACCCTTAACTTGACACGGCAATACATTTCTTGATCCGATCACTCGGGGGCCCGGAAGATATCTCTCTCAAGTAGAGGGCAAATTCTATCTTGATTGACCATGCCTCACGACGCATGCTTCCACGACAAACACCGAAAGTCATCTTTATGACTACCCGGTTACGGAGTAGCGGTTGATGGCCCCTAAGTAGGTCAATTCACATCTTGAGTACATGCGACAATCTCAAGTCTAAGGACATAGCATATCGTTGTGTAAACGGAGAACAAGGTCTCAAATTGGGTCGGTCGGCCCCATGTCATACATGTGTCCACATTATTAGTTATACATCTCCATGTTCATGACTTGTGAAACATAGTCATCAACTAATTCATGTGCTAGTCATTAACTCATACTAGGAACAACTTTTGAATAACCATACAAGTAAAAGAGTTTCACAAACAATTCACATAATTGCCAATCAAATACAAGTCGCCTTTCATGGATATTCAATAAAAGAACCAAGTGACATGGATATAATGAAATATAATCATCTCTATAATTCCTTATAGGACATATTTCTAACATTCTTCCACTTGCACTTGAGCTAATCTAGAATATATCTAATACCCATAGCTCTCATGTCCGCCTCATGCTTAGAGTTTGTGGAAGGGGTTTTGTCAAAGGATCTGCAACATTCCAAATCCGTGTGTACTTTGCATATCTTGATATCACCTCGTCCCATAACGATCTCGTCATCGGATAAGAATTTCCGCGGTATGTTTATTCTTGGTGGTTCCTTGGCTCCTTTGCTTGCGCAATAGCCCCATTGTTGTCACAATAAAGATCCGATGGGCTAGAGACACTCGGAAACACACCAAGTTCGAAAAGGAACTACTTATCCAAACACCCTCCTTTCACCGGCCTCGAAGCGCGATCGCCTCGACACGGTTTGTTGTAGAATCGCCCTTTGTCTCCTGTGGAACTCTTCCGGCTCACGGCTCTCACCATTTATCGTAAATAAGTATCTGATTGCGACTTTGAATCGTCTTGGTCGGTTTGGAAACTAGCATCGGTGTAACCGCGTTACAACGACTCCTCCTCACCTCCATAGACTAGAAACATGCCTTTAGTCCTTCTTAAGTACTTAAAAACATTTTTAACTTGTCCATTGACCCTCACCTGGATCGGATTGATATCTGCTTGTAATATTTGTGTGCATACGAAATATCTAGACGTGTACATATCATTGCATACATAATAGACCCGATGGCCAAAGAAGCATACGGTATTCTACTCATGCGTTCCCGCTCATCAGTTGTCGAAGGACACTGAGTCTTGCTAAGATGTATGCCATGTGACATAGGCAAGAACCCTTTCTTTGCCTCTTCCATGTTGAACCTTTTCAACACTTTATCAATGTAAGTGTCTTGGCTTAACCCTATAAGCCTTTTTGATCTATCTCTATAGATTTTGATGCCCAAAATGTATGCCGCCTCACCTAAGTCCTTCATTGAAAAACTATTTTTTTAATGAGGTCTTAGCGGCCTCGAAGCATAGGAATGTCATTTCCAATCGGTAATATGTCATCCACATATAAGATTAGAAATACTACGGGCTCCCCTTGCCTTCTTGTAAACACAAGGCTCTTCTTCACTCTAAATGAAGCGAACCCTTTTACCACCTCATCAAAGCGAAGGTTCCAACTCCGAGATGCTTGCTTCAATCCATAAATGGATTTTTGAAGTTTGCACACCTTTACGGCATTGGTTGGATCAACAAATCCCTCGGGTTGTGTCATATACACATCCTCAGTCAGATTTCCATTTAGGAAAGTTGTTTTGACATCCATCTGCCATATCTCATAATCGAAATATGCAGCTATAGCTAGAATGATCCGAATAGATTTAAGCATCACTACGGGTGAGAATGTCTCGTCGTAGTCAACTCCTTGAACTTGTCGAAAACCTTTTGCAACAAGTCGAGCTTTATGGATGTGAACATTTCCATCCATGTCCCTCTTCTTCTTATAGATCTATTTTTCCCCATGGGTTTAACACCATCGGCGGGTCAACCAAGTTCCAAACTTGATTGTTATCCATGGAATCTATTTCGGATCTCATGGCACTTTGCCATTTCTCGGAGTACGGGTCCATCATTGCTTACGCATATGTCATAGGTTCATCATTGTCTAACAACAATATGTCGCGCTCTCCGCGATCATGAGATTGAGCTTATCGGTTGCGCGATGTGCCCTTTCGGACCTTCGTGGTTGTGGTGGTGCTTCTCTTGCCACATGCATCTCAACTCGTTCGACGCTACATTAGCATCAATTGTGAAATCTTGCCCAGCCGGCTCATCTTGAACTTCTTCAAGATACACCTTACTGTCTACATTTTTCTCTTTTAAACTCTTTCTCTAAGAAAACGGCAGGTTCCGAGCGACAAACACTTTGCCTTCGACCGGTTGTAGAAATAATATCCCAAGGTTTCCTTTGGATATCCCACGAATATGCACTTGTAGATTTAGGTGTTAATTTATACGGTGAAGTTTCTTCACATAACCTCACAACCCCAAATTTTCGAAAAGACAAGCTTGGGAGTCTTACCGGTCCACATCTCATATGGTGTCTTAACTACGGACTTAGAAGGTACCTATTTAAAGTGAAAGGACTGCGGTTTCTAGAGCATAACCCCAAAATGACAATGGTAGGTTCGAGGCGGCTCATCATTGATAGGACCATGTCCAACAAGGTTCGATTCGTCGCTCGGATACCCAGTTTCTTTGAGGTGTTCCGGGGTGGCGTAAGTTGTGGAACAATTCCGCAACTCTTTGAATGATTGTAAACTCATGGCTCAAATACTCCGCAGCCACGATCGAACGCAAGGTCTTGATTTTCTTGCCACGTTGATTTTCTACTTCACTGCGAAATTCTTTGAACTTTTCAAAAGTTTCGGACTTGTGCTTCATTAAATAGACATAACCATATCTACTTAAATCATCGGTGAACGTTATGAAGTATTGGTATCCACCTCTAGGTAATTGTACTCATTGGTACTTTGCTCCAGGTATGTATGAGTTCCGGTAAGTACGGGACGCTCTCTCATGAATGAAAGGCATCTTGGTCATCTTGCCTAGCAAACAAGCTTCACATGTCTCGTAGGATTCAAAATCAAACGAAGTTAAAAGTCCATCGTTATGGAGCTTCTTCATGCGCTTTTCAGCGATGTGACCCAAGCGTGATGCCATATGTAGGTAGGACTTAAATCATTAGGTCGGAACCTTTAGCATATGTTACGGATAGGTGAATCATCAGATTTAAAACAAATAAGCCATTCACAATGGATGCACAAGCCACAAACTATATTATCCTTAGAGATCACACACAACCATTGTTTTCACTCGCAAATGAATAACCATCCTTCATCAAACATGAAGGGGATAAAATGTTTCGACTCAAACTAGGAACAAAATAACAATTATTCAACTCCATAATAAATCTACGACGGAGGTGGAGTTGCATCGTCCGACGGTCAACGCGGCAACTCTTGCATTATTGCCCACGCGGAAATCAACACGCACCAGCCGCTTCTACTTCTTATCATTCCACATTCGAATTGCAAATGTGAGCAACCAATCCGGTATCAAATACCCAAGAATTAATGACGGTATTATTAGCGAGGAAAACATGATGCGCAACATAAACATGAAGTGTACCGAAGTGGAAGTACCCTTGCTTCCCTTGTTCTTCAAAGAAGCTAGGTACAACTTGGGTTTCTTTTCCAATGACCCAATTTCCTTACAATGAAAACATTCGACGCATTGGCGAATTTGGACTAGCCTTGGGCGTACGGTTTTGGCATGGGGATCTTATCCTTGGCCTTGCCTTTCTTCTTCCAAGACTTGCCCTTCCTTTTAAAGGTCGGCTTGTTTTTGGATCGCCATCACATGGCTAGCTGCCCGGTGCCTTTCTTGATGTCACTCTGTTGTCTTTAGCATACCACACGAGTTCATTCAAGCCCTTCTCCGCCCCATGCATATGGTGGTTCGAGATGAAGTTCCATAGCTGAGCGGAAGAGATGTGAGAATGAAATCGGTGGACAGCTCCTTGCCCGAGTGGGAAGCCTAGCTTCTCCAACCTTTGAACGTAACCAACCATTTTGGGTACATGTGGTCCTGCGGCGCACCTTCGCAATTTGCACTCCACAAAGGCTTTAGAGACATTGAACCTTTCGGTCTAACTGTGTGGCGAACATATCATTGAGTGCCACGACCATATCGTGCACGTAGATGGAAAACTCAAGTTTGCATTTGCAAGTCGGGTTCCATACACGCAAGCATAAGGCAACCCACTTCAAGATCGACATCCCATGCCTTCTTGTAGCGTTCTTTACGAGCGAGTGTTGCATTTTCATCGGGCTCATCGGGTAAAGGGGTGTCTAGAACCTCTTCCTTTTTCTCTGACCTTGAGAATAATTCTAAGGTTACGGATCCAATCCGTATGGTTCGTTCCATTCAACTTGTCCTTCCTGAGGATCGTACGCAAAGAAAATTCCTTACTAGGTGCCATCTACAACAAAATAATAAATGCAAAATGCGAGACAAAATATCCATGACTGAATAAAATAAAATAATTTACTCCCACTAAAATCAATATCCCCACATTGATACTTAGTGATTCGGAATCCACAACTAACAAGTCTACTAGTGAGCTTTTGCGTCACGCTAGTAAACAAGGTAGATCGGTAAGCAACTTCTTTGCTAATCATATCACATATGACTCACATTTGTTGGGTGACATCTCTATGTCTAGGCTCCCAACCTTTATGCCCCAAAATCCTTAACGTTAAGATGACTTTGATAAGCAAACCAACACTTATGCGTGTAAGTGTCAGATACAACCCGTCTAGTCGAGAAAACTAGTGGCACCTAATTTCATAGACCCACCACTAATTGTACGAGACGTGGGACGGTAGCAAGTGTTGGGAGGGCATGTTAACTTAAAATTCCAAAGGGATCGTTCTACTCGTAACATCACACGCAAGAAAATAACATTGTCGCATGTAAAAGTAGAACGGTAAGAACGACATTCACACGATTTAGCAACACGGTATGTCCTATTGTTGCATGGTGATCTCCATCTCCATTGACATGTACATCATGTTGATCTCCATCTCCATGATACATGTGTGCCATCCTCCATGTGATGAGTCCTCCAAGAACTATCTAACGCGTGCCGATAATGAAAGTTACACAATCGCGTATTAGATCATCACAAATTTGGTACGCGGAGACCATTACATTAATTTTGACAATACATGTGGCTCAAGCTAGTATTGCTTTATGCGTGACACGCGGGTCACGAAAAATTACACACATGCATCACATACACATATAGGCCATACCGATTACAAAACCTGCAAAGTGAATTATCGCAATTCGAAGCGTCCAAACTTAAAACGCCCGAAAACCCATCTTGCAAGCCCGAATTTGGCAAAACTAATTTCCGCGAGACCGGCAAAGCTGGTTTATCACATGTGTACAATTTTACGTAGATCAATTTTTCGTATAGAAAACGTCTTCATCCGAGTTAACCACGAAAAGTTATGACTGTTTTACCGAACAATATATTTTCTGGTTTTTCCGGGCCGGTAGAGATACAATCTGCCACCGCCACGCATCCCATGCGCACGGCACCGCGGCTAGCTTCGATTCAACCAATCCAATTGATCCCCTTCTCGTTGTTACGGGTTTACATGTATCACTTAACTCGATGGCGGAATTAAAATAGGTAGGAGTAGTCGTTACACGACCACCACGTCAAGAACACGAAGCCGACCAAAACTTTGATCTACATACGCATATCTCTATATGCACACATCCGAATCTAAAACTTAGCGGCTACGGCTGCGATACCCTTTGAGAAGGAAACGGGTGGCTACGCTAGCGCAAAACAAAATTTTCCCGCAAAACGAGCTGTTCTTGTCGAGAGATCACGGGATTACCACTAGACGCGCGGATGCGGCGGAACCGTCTCGATGTAGACGAACGCGTCGAGGTAGCGAGCGATGCGGTTGCTCACGTCCTTCTTGACTTGCACGTGCGGCTGCGTGCGTCCGAGTGCTCCGGATGTAGCACCTCCAAGGTATCCACACGTACGGAGAAGGAAGCGACGCCGCAGCCGAGACTGTAGGTCCCGCGAGTGCGACGAGGAGAGAGCGTTGGCGGCGCGGCTGTGCGAGAAAGTTGTGTGCTTTTCGGGAGGGTGTGGTCCATATTTATTGGGAGGAAAACCCCCCACACCATCGTCCGTGCTTGATACGGGGCCCAATAGATGGTGTCTGCACCCGACTCTTGTGGGGCACTACAACGTTGTGGCGGTGGGGCTTACACGCGTAATGGATCAAATCATCGATCCCACTAGTGGATCAAATCCAGTTGACTCTAGGGCATATTTCCAACATAAGCCGCTTACAATCTCCAGTGATCAGTAGCAGAACACCAAAACTATAGGCGTCACTGCGTCAGACTTGACAGAGAATGAGCCCTTCCATAGCATATTTGGGAGACATGTAGCCGCTGTTTGAGACATTTCAAAAGTAAATGGGATGTACAGTTTGAATTTGTTCAACTACAGATATTTACGGAGAATCTTTATCTATAGCTTTGGTGCTCTCCAAATCTTTGTCCAGTTCCATAAAAGAGTGCAAATTTAGTTTTTTTAAAAGACATATTAGTGGAGGAATGAAAAGACTTGAATACCCTTATTTATTTGCCAAATACAGTAAGTTTTGCCATGCAAATCAGATCTGGCAACTTAATTAGGAAGGTCAGCCACAGAGGCAGCGAGGGGGGCGGAGGGGGCTCCAGCCCCTTGTTGCCTTCAAACTCCATTAACTCTCCTTAGTTTCTCTAGTTTTTTTTTGCCGTATATATAGTAGAAGGGCTTGCATTCGAAGCGGAGAAGAAGATGATTTTGTGATTTTTGATCAGAAAAGATTATTAAGTCCATGTTAATTGTATTGAGTCTTTCTATTATGTATAGTTCGGCCCCACTCCGTACGCCCGAATTTTTTTTTACGGATCCGTCGGTAAGATGTATTTTCCCCAGGATTGTATTGCTGTGGGATTTTTTTTAAAAAAGGGTAGAATTGCAATTTTATGGGACGGAGGGAGTGTTGAGTCATTTCAGAAAATAGTGCGGCGCACAGTTTGAATTAGTGAAACCGAATATTTCACCACGTTAATTGTGGATGAATTACGTATGTATGTTCCAACCACGTGTTGTATTTGCTTGCCGTTCCCTGCCACGAGAAATCCAGGCCACACCAAAATCTGATATCTTGGGACATGTCTGTGTGCAACAAGATATTGCTTGCTTCAAATCTCTATGAATTATTGTTAGTCTTGAACCTTGGTGGAGATAACGAAGCCACTCTTGCCACCCCTTTAATTATTTTGAACCGGGTTTGGCCAATCAAGCAAAGATTTTCTTGTGCCATCTTCCAGTTTTTTGTGAAGAAGGGCCGGCCTCCATGAATACATTTCAGTATTTGGCATAAATTGTTTTGCAGTATGCGAACAAAAGTGAGAGTATACCAAAACAGAAAGTGTCCATGTTTTGTTGATAAAAAACTCATAGTAGATAGTACCTTCTCATCTTCATGAATGCAGGAACCAAGAAGTCTAAGTTTACATGCTAGAGCTACTTCATTTCTAAACTCTTGAACCCTTTCACAGAACCAAGGCTTTTGATAGCAACTTCCTTGCCACCTCTCACAATTCCCTACACGATAGCAACATTCTGTGATTGGAATACCTATAACACAAAATATATCATCATCATACAAAACTATATAAGAGCACTCCACTACGATTTTCTCTCAATCCTCAACGTGGCATGTCATCCGCCACATCACCTAGCTTTGATTAATCTTAGCATGCACCCTAGCTTTCATTAGCGGACCATCCGTCCGGCAGCCCCCGGCGCCTTTCTCTATTCGGCTTCACACGGCTCCTCCCTTCAAGTCCCTCTAGGCTCTCTCATCAATTCTCCCATTCATTTGTGTGTTTCTTCTAGTGATTAATTTCCCATTCATATTTGTGTTTCCTTTGTGCTCGTGTTAATGTTCTGCTCCATCTTCCTCCAATTGCTTACTCCCATGGTCATTGTATATATTTGTAGGATTAGATAATATTTGCTGCAATTACAAACATCTTAGCTCACAATTAGACTGATACTTGGTCATGTATTGCATAATAAATGCTATGCATCCATTGGATTGGTGCTTCAAATTCCTGCAGCAACGCGGGGTTCAACTAGTTCTTCTAATGAACATGGAACTTTCCATGATCTCGTGAAGTTTTCCAATACCACATTTTGACATTTATGAGAAATTGTTTGTTAAAGTCATTATGTCTTCAAAGCTAACAATGGAAAATCTAGATTTTCTTTCCCAAGGGTTCAATCAGAGTAGATTCTTCTGAACTTTCATGATTTCATGTTTCACTAGCAGGAAGGAACACCTCATATTAGTATTATCTCTTACAAGTACCTAACCAACTCTATACTTGTGAAAATATCCTACCTCATTCCTTCAATACAAACCATATGCATGTGATTAGAAGAAAAGTAGCCATAGCCGGGACTGCAATCTTAGTACAGTGATCTTCTTCTCGCTTACTGCACAATTATAATGCACAAGCAGAACAATATTGTCTTGGTCTATTGCCACACATTTCAAGTCTCTCATTTACCATGAAAACATTTCATTAGAACAACATCTAACATTATTGTCAACATTAAACGTTGTTGTAAATACTTCTCATGATCATTTGAGATTACTTGAAAATATGGTGCTTCTACAAGCAATAATCTAGATGGTAACATGTAACACCCGGAAATTCCATCACAATAAAATATTGCTAGCAACATGGTTTAGTTTTTATTTTCTAAGGATTTAATAAATTTGAATAAACAAATTTGCCTTTAATTAAATTAAACATCTTTTAAATAATTAGAATCACCCAAGTGTTTGTGCATTATTTTGGTATGCATGAGTTTTGTTGTTGTGAGGCTTTAAAAGTCTTTAAAATAATTTATAAAAAAATTATGAAAAGGTGTAAAAGGGTTTGATTTAAAAGGGTTTTCAAAAGTTGTTTAAAAGGATTTGAAAAGAAAAAAAGAAAACCCAAAAAAGTCCCCAAACCAAACCCCCAAACCCCTTCCCCCCGCCGGCCTACTCCCTTTTCTTTTTTCCGCGGCCCAACCTACCTTCGGCCCAACGCACCGGCCAGGCCTCCCCTTCTCTCTCTCACTCCCACCGTTGTGGTGGGGCCCTGTCGGTCTTTCTTCCACCTTCGGCCGCCCCAATCCTCCTCCCCTTCCTCCGCAGCGCGACCCGCCGCCTCCGGCACGCGTCTCGCCTTCCCCGCGCCTCCTCACGCGCCCCACGAGGCTGGCATCGATGCGCGCGGCTTGCTCCACCTCACCCCTTCCTCTCTTGCAACGGCCAGCACCACCGAGCTCCCACCATTCATGGCGGCCGCCACCGACCCTTTCCTCCACTACCTTAGCCGCGCCCCTCCCCTCCCCTCTCCACCTATAAAAGGCCCCACGAGCCCATGCTTCTTCGCACCAGCACCTCACTCTCCTTCGCATCCGGCGTGTCACACCCTGAAATTTCCCAATTTCAGGATGTGAATACAAAGAATAATTAAATAATGATTTTCTCCTAATTTTAAATTTTTCCAACATTTATTTTTCTTTACAGGAAATATAGTATAGGAAAAATCCTTTGTTTGATTTTCCAAATTAAAACAAAGTTGAGAGTGTTGCATTCATGCCGATGCATCCTAGTGTTTCTTGAGTGCAAAAGGTTTCAAAAATGCGTTTAGGAGCTGTCCCCAACTCTTGAGAATTTCGGATTTTTAAGGAATTTATTCTCATTTTCTACGAGCTCATTCTATTTATTAGAAGGCTCTAAAAATCCTTTTCATGAGCTCCAAATGCTTTACTTGGATTGTTCATGTCATAATCTATCTCTAGGAATTTTCCTGGAATTTTTATGATTTTCGGAGTATTTTTCGTGCCTTTAAAAAATTTCTAGGTTTTTCTGGAATCATTTTCGCATTAAAATAAATTCGAAAAAAATAAAAAAACTTATCCTATCCCTTCGGGCCAAGCCCGTGGGCTCGACACTTTAACGCCGCGCGGGCCCATCCGCGAACAGCCCGCCAGACGCCGGCCAAGGCCCGGCCATGGCGATGTTCGCCGCCGCATGGGCGTGCGAGCCAAGGCGGCCAGCGCCCACCCCATGAAAGGGCGGAGCCGTGCCGCGCGTGCGCCCCTAGCGCCCGTCCTCGCCGCGCGCGCGCGCCCGCCTGCTTCGCGCCCCACGAAGGGCCCGCGCCACCGCCGAGGTCGAGCGCCGCCGCGGGCGCTCTCTAGATTCACCGCCTAGGGCCACGGTCGGGCAGGCCGTCGTCGCCAAGAGCTTCTGCGTCGACGAGTCGCATCTAAGGAGCGTCGCCCCTTGGGTGGAGACCTGCGGAACACCCGCGCCCCCGTCCATGGGCGGGAGCTATTTGCCGTGACCTTCCGCCTGCCGCCGAATTCCGACCACCACGGTCGAGTCCCCGGCGTCGGTGAGCATCTCTCAGGTGTTCGTCTGCGTCCTCCTCCATCCGTTCCCCATCTCACGCGACCCTAGCTCGCCGGGCTGCCGGTGCGCCGGCCACCGGGGCCGCTACCG
The DNA here is from genome assembly GCA_947561735.1 of Cenchrus americanus. NCBI lineage: Eukaryota > Viridiplantae > Streptophyta > Magnoliopsida > Poales > Poaceae > Cenchrus > Cenchrus americanus. The sequence goes on from OX387243.1 coordinate 85,407,267, forward strand.
CCCCCGCTGTTGCTCCTATGCGCCACGTGCGAGGAAGGAGATGAAGTTATGACAATTTTGCACTTAGACATTTGGAGAGCCATGTAATGATTAGCATATCTTTTTGTGTCTTGCAATCTTTGCTCCTAACCCCTAGATGTATTAGATCTTCACAACCGGATCCACCGAGCTCTTTTTCAGATCTAACCTACGATCTTAGATCTGTCGCGAGCAACATTTTGTGGTGTCTCGGGAATCTTTTCTGCTACCCCTTGAAATCTATAGATAATCACGACTAGGTCCCTGTAATCTTTTTTTGCTCTAGTTTCTTCGTTTTAGCTCCGATTTCATTCGTTCAAGTTGCGTTAGGTTTATAATAATGTAAAGCATGCGTTAGTGGTGTGTTTTCACCATGTTTTGTTTTCTGAAAATAAAATTCATATTAATTTTGATTAATGTCTAGTTATACATACCTTTTATAAATAAAAGCAAAATAGATCTATGCATCGTTTTTCATAAGCAAATTTAATTTGGATTAATGTTTCTATCACATGTTTTGTATCTTTATCTCGGTTTTCGTAAACCAAAGGTTAATTTGTTTAATAGTTAATTAATCTTTTCTAATTAAAATTTGGTTAAGCTTTTACATCGGCTTTTATAATAAATATTAATTTGATTAATGCCAATACCATAATGTTTTTAATAATAATATGATCTACTCAAATTACAAAGTTTCGTTTAGATTGTTCATATAGTTTAGTTTTTCTAAATTAAATGTTTAATCGGTTTAATCAATATATGAATCTTTATTAATAAAACTTGACTAGTTCGTTACACCGGTTTTGTAAATAAAGTTTAATTTGCTTTAATTCCAGCCTGGGGTATTTTATTTATATCCTTATATATATTTCATTAATTAAAATAAACCCAACTCATGGTTAGTCTCTCATTAATGCAAATAATTTGTTAGACGTTAAATGTCGGCTTATCTTAGTATCTCTTTTGATCAAGTTTATCGGAAGCTCTAAACCTTTCTAGTATGTACAGGCTAAGCAGGTGTGCATCTAATCAAGCCTTAGAGTTTTACTGCTTGGCTTAGTAGCTTTATGTTTGTGTGTGTAGTTGCCTTTTGCTCATTTGCCTATCAAGTAATCTTATCACTCTTGTTTCATGTTAGAATCATGTTTATCAGCATCTAGCTAGTTGATGTCTATCCCATCTCTATTAGGTTGTCTTTTTATAATCATCATGTTCTTATGCCCAATCTTTCGTAGCTATACCTTTCTTTAGAGCTAATCTTGTTATCGGTTCCTTTACCATAGCTTACCTTTGTTTAGTGTTCTCCCTTCAGCCTAGTTCTCTTTGTAGACTAGTTCTCCTAACCCTCGCTTAAGGTTTCTTGTGTGCTTGATAGTTCGTTGCTATCGTTCTAGTTCGTTTCACCATAACTCATGTGTTAGCATGTGTATCACTTGTTACTTGTTTTAAACATCAAACTTATGATAATCTTGACTAATATTTATTCCATTACTTTTCTAAATAAAAGTGATTAGGTTCTATTCCGGTTTTCTTTAATCATGATGTAAATTGGTTAATGCTTAACTAGCTTTTATAAATAAAAGATGCTTAGTGCTACATATCGGTTTTCATAATAAATTTAATATGCTTAATGGTATTATAATTATCTTTTCAATATTAATATGCTTAGTTGAACACAAAATATAAAATTATTCGATTAGATTCTTTCACATGATTTGTCTTTTAATATTAATTGTTAATTAGATATAACTTGTACTTAAATATCTGCTAATAAATATGATTAGGTTTACCGTGTTTTCTTAACTAAACATAGCACCTTTGTAATATTCTTGCCACATTATTTTATAATTAAAACATATGAAGCACGTAGTCTCTTGTTGTTGATAATGATCTTTCGATAGCTTCGACCTTAGTTTCGTTTTCGGCATTCCTTGCGTTTGCGTAACCATAGAATCGAGTCTATCCTTTAGTGCGCTCTTTTAAGTTTTCTTTGATTGGTGTATTGTTCTTAGTTATACTTGTTGCTTTGTATGTTGTGTTGATGTTTGCTTCAGCCAGAAGAAGGATCGTTGTTCGTTGCTTTGAAGATAAGGAGTTTCAAGGAGCAAGTCTTTGAAGCATTAAGAGTAGCTTTTTGTTGGAGAAAGGCAAGTGTCCCTAACCACCTTCTACCTATGCTTTCTTTACAAGAATACTTTTGCATTAATTGGAACATGGAGAACCACCTAGGAAAACAGTACTACCACAAGACATATGGCTCTGTCTTAGCTAATTAATTAGAAAACCTGGTGTTAGGTATGGCACACGATAGGGGTTGGGGATGCCGTGGATGGTGTATAGCTCGACCCTTGGGCGGTACGCTTGCTCTATGGTAGCCCTTGGTGAGAGAGGTTTATGCATTGCGCTGTCAAGTAACCTAGCGAGCAGTCTGCACCAGGGGATCTTTGTAAAGGCCTCATAGCGTCACTATGCAATCACACCTCGGTAGTGTGGTATGGTGTCTTGCAAATACCGCATGGTTGGGTCTAAAGTTCTTCGGGACTTTTATGGGCATGTGGGTAAAGATGTACAACATGCACGGAGGGTAAAATTAATCGATTAGCGTGCTCACGGTCAAGAACGACTTTGGACCCTCACATGATTAATTAAACTTAAAGATGGACTTTAAATCATTTCTGGTTAGTTCTTGTGGCCTTCTTTGAGTACCAACCATAAGTGTACTCATCCTTATTCACTGGCACCTTTCAGAAGCAAAAGGTGTAGAAGGGGGTTGTTGAAGATGGTGTTGATGCTAGGCGTACGTAGCCCCCGGTCGATTGCTTGTGGAGTTGGCGCCTCGTTTCCGAGGATTGAAATTTGTATAAATGCGATAGAATAGTAAGTTTGTTTATGTTTTTATACGGATATTTATTCTTGTTATTCACTTTGGTCCACTATATGTATGAAACTAGATCCTGGCATACATATAGGTATGCACTTGGTTTGTTTTATCTAAGCCGGGTGTGACACGCGCTACCGCCGGGCTTCGGAGCGCGCGCAAGCCGCGGCGTCGATCTCCTCTTCCCTTGCCTCTGCGACACCTTTTTCCTCACAGGAGCTTCGCGCGTAAAGGTAAGGGTCCTTCCCGCTCCCTTTCCTTTCGCACCGAGCCGTAGAAGCCACGCGAGCTCGCCGGACTTGGAGCCCACGCCGCCGTGCGCCTCGCGGCCTTCGTGCGGCCCCTCGTAGCCCTATCCACCTCCCTATGTCCCTAGTTAAGCTCGCCGCCTTCTCCTCTTCGTGTGGAGCTAGCGAGCGCACTCAATTCGAGCCCGAGAAGCTTGAAGCCCAGGAAGGCATCGCCGGTGAGGTCGTCGGCGAGTCATCGACGGGCGCCACCGCACCGTCGCGCCCTCACTGGCTGGCAGCTGGCCGTCGCCGACGCTGCCGGCCGCTTGATATGGAACCGACGGCTCAGATCTATCCAACCCCCAAGTCAACAGAAGACCATAATGGTCAACTAAGCCGCCGCCTGCCTTTTTGCAAAAAGAACCCTGCGGTTTTTAAATATTACATAAATACCCTTCCACATTAAAGAACCATCACATATAAGTCCTGCCTTTTCTGTTTAGGCTCTTGAACTCCTTAGTTTTTCTGTTCAGCAATCCATACTTGATCTTTTACATGTTAGACCTACTTTTACACATAATTATGTTTTAGCCCCTGAACTTTTATAGAAAACCCCCTAAGTTCCAGTATTTTTACAATCTAGCCCCTGAACCTTATTTCAGCCATATCTTTTCCGTGTTAGCTCCGTTTTAAGCGTTCTTGGTGTCCATGCGTCCGTCTCTCAGAGCCCATCAGTTATAGAAGCTTGTTTTAGTCTTTTGATAATGTGTGACGTATTGTTTTATTTATTGCATGTTTTCTTGCATGATCGTAGACAACGCGGCGGTCGAGAGAACAAGTGCGGAAGCTTTCAAGTTAAAGGAGAGTACCTTATCGTTGGAGAAAGGCAAGTGACCCTAACCACCCTTCTACCTATGCTTTAATCAAGAATACTAAAAATTAATCGGAACATGGAAAACCACCCGGAAAACGGTGCAACCCACGATCTACATGGCTTGGCTTAGCGATTAATTAGGTGTGTGATTGTATTGACAGCCTTAATCGAAAGGAACACGGGGGGTACGGGTTGCAGGGGTATAGCCGGTCTTTTTGGGGTAGCGGCCTTTGCTAAGGTGCGACCACTAGGGAGGATTGTAGTCCATCCCCATTGCTTGGCATCGTGGGTTGTTAGTGCTTTTGCATATCTTTGTAAAGGCTTCGTAGCGTCCCTATGCAATCACACCTCGGAAGTGTGGTATTGTGCACGGTGACACATGCGTGGTTGGGTTCAAAGTTCTTCGAACTTTTTACGCGAACGTAGTGAAAGTGTACAGCTCTGTAGTGTAAAGGCGATCGATCAGTAGTGCTCACGGTCAGAGCGGCCTAGAACCCTCACATGATTAATGAACTTAAAGATGGATTTAATATTGCTTTTAGGTTATTCTGTGACCTTCTTGATGCAATATAGGGTGTCTTTCGTCGCTGCTCTGTTGTTCGAGAGGAAAGTCTCGGAGTGGAGTACTTCATAGACTACGAGGAGTTCGAGGATGCGATCAACCGATCGAGGCTTTGTGGAAGATGGAGATGAAGTCGTGTCTTCATAGTTATCGTTGTTCGTGTAAAGACCTTCGTGTCTACCCTCGTGAGTGTATAAAAGTTAATAAACCTTTTCTGTACGTTTTGAGCAATGTTTTGTGATATTACACTCATGAGTCTATCATATGTGTGAAATTGAGATCCTGACACACATATGAGATGCATTCGGTTTTCTTCGGAAAAACGGGTGTGACATAACATGAACATTTAAACCTGAACTAGATTAATTGGTAAAATCAGTAGGCTCTGATGACCTGAATGACAAGCATGGCTCTGACGAAGAAAATTGCAGAATCAGAGAACAATGAAGCTTTTGCATGGATTTAGGGGCAGAACACGACTGGTGATGCTGAACAGGACTACAACAAGGCTAATCATAAATGCAATAACAAAAGTAAAAACTGTGGCTAGTGTGGTTGACGTTTTCAAAACTTATAATTTCACAAATTCTCACCGCAGCTAGGGAGCACAGTAGAGACCCTTGATCATTGGGCTCAGTTGGGGCCAGTTGAGGCAGCGTCAAGCCATCAGAAAATAAAACTGCACCATGCTTAAATTTTGCCAGCATACTAAGCTAATCATTTGTGAATATGTAAATACGTGCACAAGGAAATGTAAATACCTAGTGACCAGGAACCTGGTGATAGAGGTTCTCACCAAAAGTGCTACCAAACTTCTCTAAATCGACAAGCTCCCCATCCAAACCAAGCACCTTATCTGGTCCAGCGTCTCATCAACATTTTTCAGGCTAGCAGCGCATGAAGCATATGCTCGGCATGAGCAGTTGTGACTGTAGTGCATTGGTAAAAGCTTTGTTCTTGATGTACAACAGTACAAGAACTTGTCAGGAGTCTTCATGGTGGGCCTAGCCAAGAAACTATTGCTGCTGGCCTGCCGCCACCACATTTGAGTTCCTCCTTTCTCCATCATTATTGGAAAAATTAAAATCACTGGACTTCATACCCACCGAGGCAAATGCATGTCAGAACATACTCGGTGCTATCAGCCTATCACAATACTACAATAGCCAAATGGGCCCCGAAAGGTATACCGATCACAGGATGGACTGGTGAATTTTTTGAAGGCTGCCCATGAGGACGTGCTGCTGTACCATGTTTAATAAGTTAACATGCCTGTTATTGTAAGCGTGCGCTCCGGTGAGCTGTCGGGGGCGATGGCCCCCGATGTTTTGGAACATCATGAAGCTGGAGTTGCTCCATGCAGCTCTTCGTCAGTATGGCGTTGAGCTTGAGTCACCACCCATCAGTAGCTGGATTGGGTTTAGGCCCCACCTTCCGGGCAACAAAGCGCATAGTAACACCAAACGAGCTCAATGAAAACCTTACATTGGGAACAATGGTGTCGGTAGGGAAGGGTAGTGGGCTCCCATATGTCAATGCCAATAGGTGACCAGACAATCAAGTTCCCGGAGTCGAGCAGGACCACAACAGACCAGCGATGTTATTTGTCATCATCCAGATAGCGCCTGTGGAGTCTAACAAGGCAAGGTCAGAACTATAGGTAAAAACCATCATCCCAGGCAAATGATTCAGGTGTGAACTAGGTAAAAACCAGCTGCACAGGCAAATGATTCAGGTGGTGATTGTGTTGTCATGGTCGGCAATACACATATATGCGTAAGGACCAAGGGGATGTTACTCAAGTCTCAGATTCAGTCAGGCCCATCAAGCATTATATGTTGCAGACAGAAGACTACCATCAAATTCAAGCATCCATGAGGCCATGAAGATACAAAGATGGTCACATTGTAATAGCAGACAGGGTTATAATATATAGGTGCCTTTGACTTAGTGACCAGATACAGCGGTTGGATAAATAGCCGGCCCTTACATAAGGAACACCCTTGCCTAATTAACTTAGTTGCCACATAGATAGCACAGCATACAGATGGACTCATATAACTCAATAACACCAGGTCATAAACTTTGCTAGTTACAAAAATAGATTAACGAAAATATTAATAGATATATAGGCAAGTACTCGTCATCTCAGTTGGTGTTGAGTTCAGGAACAACCTCCTCCTCCTTGTCCCCGCTCTCGTCCTCGTAGAAATCGAGGCGACGGTTGCTGATCTTCAATCCGGGGATACTGATGTCAGCATCGATCAACTCCACCACCCACTGCGGGAGAGTGGCCCGAAATTCAATGTCCTCCACGGACAAGCCCCCCTCAGCCTCGAACTCTTCCTCCACTGCCCCCTCGTCGCCGCTGTCACCGGCCACCTCCACCGCAGGCATGTGGCCCTCATCACTTCCCCACCCTAAAAGTCTTGTTTGGCAGCTTGTGTGCAGGAAAGACCTCCCCTGATTGATATTAAAAAATGCATCATCTGTTTAGTTCGAATTTCTAACATCTGCACGATAAGGTCCCATCAGCTCATCTCGAATCTAGTTGCATTCACCTCATCACAATTTCTGTTGTGCGCTGTCTGAGAGGTCCTGCTCAGACGTTACCCCGTGGTGGGCGGCGGTGTCTACCTGCGCGATGACTGACGGAGCGCTAATGCAGCGGTGCTCCAAGGCCGGACAGCCATGGAAGGGCCCCCTGCCGCCGCGGAGGTCCGTCCAGGTAGGGTAAAGGTAAATCGAGAGCCAGGCTGACAGAGTGGTTGGAGGACGAATTTGGGGTGCCGCCGCCGGGAGCGTCGCCGGAGGAGGTGAAGACGTCGGCGCTGCGGTGTGATCCGGTTTCAGATTTCAAAAATGAAATCAGGGTGACGTCACAGGCATGTGGGCTTGTCTCGCGGACTGGAGTGGGCCGAAAGTTGGCCCATGGGACCTTTCATTTCTTGTTGGACTAGTGTCGGGGGCAGTAGGGGTCCCACTGTGTGACACCGTAAGCGACGAAGCAGCCTTGGCCTGGCAATGCGGTGCTGTAAGTGCGAGGACACGGCCCCCGCCGGGGACCCGAACGGCCCACCAAGGCGGGCCTCGCCCAGAGATCCCCTCGAGCGGGGTTCGCCTCGCTCGGGGGATGCGCGCCCCTAAGGCGTGCTCGCCCCCGTTCGAAGGGCGGCCGCCGCCGGCGGGGTTCGGCCTCCGCTCGAGGAGCTCGCTCCAACGGCCGAGTTCGCTGCATTTCGGTACGTCCCCGCCCTTGGCGGGAGTCCGCCACGCTCGAGGCGCCTCCACGCGTCTTGGCCGGCCGCCGTACACGGGCATTTAACACACGATGCGGCGGACGACGCCATCATGCGCCGGGGCTCGCGCCGGTGCGCCGCACCGGCTCCCGGGGAGGGGCCCATCCTTACCCTTTGTGGGAGGGACGTACGTGCGGCGGGGTGTCGATCCGTGCCGCGCGCACCCCGCTCCGTGCGGCTAACGCGCCGGACCCTCGAAGGGCGGGCGCACCTGATTCACTCGGCCTACGGGGTTAGGTGGAGGCGCTAGGCGGTGGATCGCCATCTGGGCAGCCCCTTTGTAACGACATGGCCACCGTCCGCGCGTGCGAGCGCACGCCGAGTCTTGTGGCAACCACTCCAACAACGTGAAGCGCGTTGGGGAAGGGACGCCCGTTTTACCTACTCCTGTGCCCAGTACGGACCAACGTCGCTTTCCTGAAGCCTGTCAGAAGACATCGCCACCGTACGCCGCGCCCTGCCTCGAGCCGTGGCGCATTTCGGGTCGAAGATGAGCCATCATGGCAGATCCTTCCGAAGATGAAGGACGGCCGCCCACTCTACGGCGTAGCACGACGTGCTTCCCCTACGTAGCTAGATAGCGCGGCGCGCGCGCGGCCCGCGCGCGGTCCCCAAAAGGGGGGCGGGCTGCGGCCCGCGAGAGAGACTCGGTAGCACACGGCGCTTCACGGACCACGTACTCATTCTCCCGCATCTTCGGCCACTCCTCCCGGGGACTTGGAAGCCGGGCTTCCTCTCCTTGCGCCTTAGCCGCCCTTCCTCGCTTTCTGATGCTAAGTAATATAGTGCAGCAGGCACGCCTCTCTTTGGACGTACGGCCCCCTCGGCCGGAACCGAGGATAAAACCTCTGTGTCTTGTTACTTAGCATCGACCATTGAGGGATAGACCACGACGCTATCTGCGGTTGGTGTCGGGACCATATTCGCAGAAGCGGTGGCGCCCACCGTGGGAGCAGCGGCGCTAGGTCATTCCGACAACTCCCCTCCATGGTGATCGCGCGCGAAAGTGCGGTGGTACCCGCTCTTGCATGGGTAGCTCGGACCCCCTCCCGGTGGGTTCGAAATTCGCTTCGGGGACTGAATTTTCGGACGCGGGGAACGGCTATCTCATACGCCTCGCAGCCGTGAGGGAGCTCCGCGCGCGGCGCGCGGGCCGGGTCCACTCGGGTCTCAGCCGCACGCACCACCACGGCGCGGGCGCCGCGGGCACGGATGCCGCGGGTCCTCGACGCGCGACGTCGCCGCCGCTCTGGGCTACGTTCGCGCCGGGCGCGGTCACGGCGGCGGCGGGCCGGCGCGCCGCCACTCGGCGCGGCGCGCCCACCGTCACGACGACGCCACGCCCCGGCGGGCAGCGCGCGGTCTCGGGGCCACGACGCATCCCCATCGGGTTGCGTGGCGCACGTCGGCCTACAGCAGCACGTCAGCACCACGATGCGGGGTTTCCTGGCCGCCACGTGCGCGTCGCCGGGGATCCGTGCCTCAATGGGCGAGCGAGTCGTCCCTAGGCTCCATCGACGCGTTGCCACCTTGGCACCCCGCCACGGGTACGCGGAGTGGGACTTCTCCCGTCGTGCGACCGGTCGCCTCCTTCGGGCGTTTCCTCGACGAACGCGGACCCCTGCGGGTTCGGGCACGCTCACGACGACTCCGGCACGGGAGCTACGACCCCGCGGGAGTCTTTGCGCCGTCATACGCGACCCGGCCAACGCCGGCTGGGCCGGCGGGCGAGAGATGGGGAGGTCACTTTTGCCCCGAGGATCGCCGCGCGCATGGCCGCGGGGCCAAGCGCCTCCGGCGGCCGACGCCGACGCGCCGGTGGCCCCAAGCCGCGAGCTCGGGGCCAAGGCCCGGCGAGGAGGGAATACCGGACGGTGCGGGCGCTTTCCGCGCCTCAATGGCGGGGGAAGCCTCACGGCGCGCGGCGAACGTGCGCGGGAGGCAGGCGGATCCGCGACCGCATCCGCTGCCGTTCCCAACGTCGACGAGCGCGGATGCGCCCCGCGGGGCGGGCAAAGCTCATCGCCGCCGCGGCCGCGCCGCGCTATGCGCGGCACCCTCGACCCGGGAGCTCGAGACCGCCGCCGAGGGTGCAAACTCTCATCGAGCAAGCGGCGCGTCCGGCGGGCGAGAGCTCGGCCTCGCGCATCCGCCAACGGGGAGACGCGCGGGCGACGAAGCGCCGCCGGGGAGGCAGACCCTCCCGGTGCACGCAGGGGGCCGGCGGGGCAGCCCGCCGACCAAGGACGCACGCGCCCAGGCCAAGGAGGCGGCTCCTTGACACACGCGAGGGCGGATGGCGGCAGCCGCAGCGTCGTGCGCGGCGCACGAGAAGGGCGGATGCACGAGCGGCGAGGGGCTACCACCCTCGACGGGGTGGGCGCTACGACGGCGAGGACCGCTCACGGCCGAGGCCCCGGGCACCGTGTGTTCGGCGGAATCCGCGGCGGCGTTCCCCAACGCTTCGCCAGCCTGCGACCATCGTCGTACAACGGGGAGAGCGGACCCGCGTGTGGCTTAACGACTACCGCTTGGCTTGTCGGTGGCGGGGCCACCGACGGCAAAGGGTCATCATCCGCCTTGCCCCTGCATCTCGGCGACACGGCCGGGACATGGCTCGAGCACTTGCCGCCAAATCCCTGGTGGGACGATGCGGTCCACACGTTCGTGGGCAACTTCCGGGGCACGTACGTGCACGAGTACGGGACTGCGCTCACCGCACGCGGAAGCCGGCCCCGAGTCGGCTGGCGGGACTTCATACGGCGCTTGTCCAAGCGGCGCACGGAGAGCTCCCCCGGCGTGGCGCGGTCGAAGATCGTGCATGCCTTCCTCGAGGGCACCACGTGCGGGACCTCGTACGGGGCCGGGACGCGGCCCGCCGCGGACTCCAACGAGCTGTTCGACTATCGCCACCGGCTTCGCCTCGGAGGGAGGCGGTGGGGGCGTCTTCGGCGGCAAAGGGCAAGCGCTCGGAGGGGACGCGCACGCGGAAGGCGACAAGTCCAAGGAGCCGCCGCAGCGACAAGCGGGACAAGAAGGGGAAGAAGCGCGCCGCGGCGCGCGGCGAGCGCGGCGGCAATGCGAGGCCTTCTTGTTGACCGGCTCGACGGGGCCCTCGGCCAGGCCCCTCGAGGTCGGGGGGGTGTTCGGCCGACATGCTGAAAAAGCCATGTCCTTACCACAAGACTCCGGTGAACCACACCCCATGAGAGTAGTGCGATATGCTCAAGAAATTTTATGGCGGGAGTGCCGCGCGAAGGGAGGGCGGGGGGAGCGAGAAGGAACGGGGGCGATGGCGGCGCGGGCGGCTTCCACCGCCCGTTGAAAATGTGTTCCTCATCTTTGGGGGGGCCAACGCGTCGACATGTCGACCCGCCGGCGCAAGAAGGAGCGGCACGAGGTCCTCGCCGCGGAGAGGGCGCCTCCGTCCTTCCTCGATTGGTCGGAGGATGCCATCACCTTCAGCCGGGAGGACCACCGAACCGCGTCCCCAACCGGAGCCGATGCACGGCCGGTGGTTGACCCCATCATCGGGAACGCCGGTTCTCGAAGGTCCTCATGGACGGAGGCGACGACCTCAACATCCTCTACGCGCATAAAATTTGCGCCTCATGGGGATCGGGTTGGACCGGCGAGGCCCGGCACGAAGCGTTCCACGGCATCGCGCATCGCGGGTCAGCCCCTTGAGCGAATCGACTGCCCGGTTTGGTTTGGCACCCGAAGAATTTCCGTAAGGAGATCCTCACCTTCGAGGTGGTGGGGTTCAAGGGGGCCTACCACGCTATACTGAAGGCGACCTGTTACGCCAAATTCATGTCGGTCCCCAATTATGCCACGAAGATGAAGATCTTGGGGCCAGAACGGTGTCATCACCGTCGGGTCATCCATCGAGCACGCGTTCGGCGCGACGTCGAGTGCGTGGAACACGCGGGAACGCGGCGGCCCGGAGCGGGCGGTGAACACGGCTGAAGATGGTCAACGAAGACCTCAACCCTTACGAGCACGCGGCACCTTCGAGGGCGCGGAGCGAACCAAGGGGGTCCCCTCGACCGTCGGCCCGAGGGAGCAAGGCGTTGAGGGTCAGCTCCACCCTCGACCCCAAATAGGAAGTGGTGCTCGTCGACTTCCTCCGCGCACGCCGACATCTTCGCGTGGAGCCCCTCGGATATGCCGGGCATCCCGAGGAAGTCGCGAGCACTCCTTGACATCACGCAACGCCGCGCGGGTGCGGCAACGGTGCGCCGCTTCGACGAGGAGCGGCGACGGGCGATCGGAGCGAGCACGGAAGCTTCTCGAGGCCGGATTCATCAAGGAGGTGTTCCACCCTACGTGGCTAGCAAACCCGTGCTTGTAAAGAAAAGAATGGGAAGTGGCGGATGTGTATAGACTACACTAGTCTTAATAAAGCATGTCCTAAAGTTCCTTTTCCTTTGCCGGCGCATTGATCGGATCGTTGATTCAACGGCCGGGTGTGAATTGCTTTGCTTCATGATGCTTACTCCGGGTACCACCAAATAAAAATGAAGGAGTCCGACCGGCTCGCGACTTCGTTCATCACGCGGGTCGGGACGTTACTTGCTACGTCACGATGCCGTTTGGCCTCGAAGTATGCGGGTGCAACATATCGGCATTGCATGCGGCTTGCGTTTTGGGACCACATCGGGCGGACGGTCGAAGCATACGTGGACGACATCGTCGTAAAGACCGAAGCGTCGGACGACCTGGTTGGCGACCTTGGCGTCGTGTTCAGCTGCCCTATGGGCCAAAGGGGTCAAGCTAAACCTAGAAAAATGCGTCTTTGGAGTGCCGCGAGGCATGCTCCTGGGGATACATCGTCTCCCAGCGGGGAAGTCCGGGCCAACCCTGAAAAAGTTACGCCCTGAACGAATGGGTCCGATCGGGACCTCAAAGGGGTGCGAGAAGGTCTTTGGGGTGCCTCGCGCGCGGGCGGCATCCTGGCGGCTCGGTGAGAAGAGCACCTTCCCTCTACGCACAGCAAGAGAAGCACAAGCGCTTCTCTTGGACCACCGAGGTCCGGGACGCACTCGACAAGGCTGAAGGCGTCTCCCCAACGCATCTTGCCGTCCTCACGCCGCCGCAAGATGGCGAACCCCCTGCTGACTCTACGTGGCCGCAACCACCCGGGTGGTCGGCGCGTGATCGTCGTGGAGCGCACGGAGGAAGGGCACGCCTTGCACGTACGGCGGCCGGTCTACTACATCGGTGAGGTCATCGGACACGAAGACGAGCTACCCCCGGAGTCCCGGGGGGAAGTTGGCGCCACGCGGTAGTCCTTGCGCGGCGCAAGCTTCGCCACTGCCCGAGGCCCACCCCGTCACGGTGGTTTCCTCCTTTAAGCTAGGAGAAATCATCGCAGACACGACGCCGCGAGCGGGATTGCCAAGTGGTCCGTATGGGCGGTCGTGGCAGCTCGCCTACGCCGCGCGAGGCCATCAAATCGCAAATCTGGCGGATTTCGTCGGCGAGTGGACGGACACGCGGTTCCCCGCCCCACAAATCCGAGGACGAGTGCGGACTGCGGTACAACGACGGCTCGATGATGAAAACGGGAGGCCGGGCGCGGGCTGCTCTTCGTGTCACCCCTCGGGGAACACATGCGCTACGCGATGCGCCTCCACTTCCCGCGTCCAACAACATGGGCTGAATACGAGGCCCTTCTGCGGCCTCAAAATCGCCATTGAGTTGGGCGTCAAGCGCCTCGACGTCGGGGGACTCGCGGCTGTCGTCGATCAAGTTATGAAGAACGCGAGGCATCCTTGACGACAAGATGGAGGCCTCTTGCAAGCCGTGCGAGCCCTCGAGGACAAGTTCTACGGCATCGAGCTCAACCATGTGCCCGGCCGTTACAACGAGGAGCGGACGGGCGAAAGCCAGATCGCGTCCCGGGTGAATCACCGTTCCCCCAAGCGTTTTCGCGCGCGACATCGCGCAAGCCCTCGGTCATCCTCGAGCCTACCCCTCGAGTCACGACGGACCCTCGGGGGCTCCCTCGAATCGGTGCGGAACCCATGGATGAGGACCCCCTCGAACGTGAGGGCGTACGTGCTCTCCCTCCTCGAGGGGTACGGCTCCCACAGGGCCGACGCGATGGACATTGAGCCGGCTCCTGCTCAAGAGGACTGGCGCGAAAAATACATCGCCTGGATCGCTCGGGGAACTCCCCACGGACCGACACACGGCCGGGCGCATCGCCGGGGATGGACCGTCTTTTTGCCCTGCGTCGAGCGGCGGGCGCGCAAACGCGCCGCCTCCGCCCATCTACGGCGGTGTGTGCCCATCCCGAGGGCGTGAGCTCTCGCGGGACATTCACGCGGGGATACGTGGCCACCACGCCGCCGCACCCTCGTCGACGCGCGTTCCGCCGGGGCTTTTGCGGCCTCTGCGGTCTCGGGCCGCGGCGAGATCGTGTGCACTTGCGAAGGGTGCCGGTTCTCGCCCGCAAGTCCAACTTGCCCCGCCCATGCCACCGCAAACCATCCCCGCAACATGGCCATTCGCCGTGTGGGCGCCCGGACATCGTCGGGCCGCTGCGGAAGCGCCGGGAGGCTTCACCCACTTGCTGGTCGCAATCGACAAGTTCTCCAAGTGGGTGGAGGTGCGCCCCATCACGAATCTAAGGGCTGAGCAGGCGGTAACATTCTTCACCGACATCGTCTACCGCTTTGGAGTGCCAAACTCCATCATCACGGACAATGGGTCCCAGTTCACGGGCCGGAAGTTCTTGGGTTACGCGACAAGTTCCACATCCCACGTGGATTGGGCGGTGGCACATCCACGGACCAACGGCCAAGTGGAGCGTGCCAAGCATGATCCTACGGGGCCTCAAGCCCCGGAAATTTTCGACCGGCTCAACAAATCTGGGCGAAAATGGCTCCAGGAACTACCGGCGGTTGTGTGGAGCCTAAGGACCACATTTTGTTGACGGTGAAAATCCGTCAACCTAGCCATGAGTTTACCTTGATTGTTGGCATAACTTTTGTATCTTATTCATTGGTACTAACCCCGTGGTATAACAAGTTCACTTGTGCATGTCGGTTTTGGAGTTATGTGTTTACGCGGGGTTTAATGTTGAAAGCAAGACTTAGGGATATGTTCATTAAGCACCTCATGACAAGATCTTGAAGCGAGCAAGTCAAACAATAGTGAACATGGCTCCAAGAGCCTAAGGACCAGCTTGAGAAGATGATAAACTCCGAGGAGCGGAACGGAGAAAGTCTTGAATCTTGCAAGACAAGGAGTTGAGTCCAATTCGGAGAGAAACCGACGTCAAGGGCCCACATGCAAAAGGGGAGAACATCTAGAAGACGTGGGAAGCAACACGGGGCGGGCAGGAGCCGCGGGATGGGCGGGTGGAGGGCGGGCCGGTCCCGGCCCGGACGGCCGGCCCGGTAGTCGGGCCCAATCGGCCTCTCGCGCGGCCTATTGCTTCTCGGGCTCGTAGCCCCACGGCGGGCGCCCGCGGAGACAGTCGTATTCGCCGCCGAGGAGCGAGAGAAGCTTGAGGACACCAACTTGAAGATGAGGGTCGTGCTAGTTGTCTAGGGTTTCTTTGGCCAGAGCGTGGGAACCTTGCATGGAAGACCACGTCGGAGCTCGGAGGACGGGGTCAAGATCGAGGAGGGCCCGGTGGTGATCTTGTTCATGTAATCCTTCATGGTGAAGTTTGTAAGTGAATGCGTTCTAGCGATTAGTGCCTTCTCGATGATTTTGATTTCTTCTTGGTTTTGCTTCTTCTACGATCTATATAGATAGATTACTTAGGGTGCTCTTGTAGCCGCGGTGGCTAGAGGTGCATGCGGACAAACCCAGTGATTTCAACTTGTTCTATCGAACTCGCCTAAGCTCCCCGCATGAATAGGAATACGTTTCGCCCGAAGCGAACGGGGGTCTCGAAAGGCGGATGTTTTCGGAGTCGGATGGGAAGGCCACGATTTAAAAGATACTTTTAATGAGATTCGCTTTGCTATCTTCATCTATCTTGTTTGGAGCTACAACATAAGCATGATCTAGATTCTCTAGATTGGTTGTCTTTGCTTTCTCTTGCTACCTCTTTAGTAGATTAGATTAGATTCGTTTTCTTTATGAGTTAGTGATTAGATGCATCTTGTCATCATAAGATAGCTTACCTTGCTTTACTAGATTGAATCCTTGCGTTGCACATTGTTCCACGGATTCGATACCTTAGATTCCACCACTGAGGAAGAAGGGTCCCTTGACTACGACGGGAGACTTGTGCGCTTGCAAGTCACAAACGAACTTCGATACAACTGATAGCAGTCAACAAGCCTTTTAAGGCGCCGTTGCGGGGAACAAGCAATCCGATCCGATCTAGTATCGCTTATCTTTCGAGTTTTTCTTTTGATTCCTTTTGCATCTCTTATGTTTGATCATCCTCAAAAAGAAAAAAAAAAATTCAATCTAATCTAGTTTTGATTAACCCTAGTTTTTATGTTTAGATTTTTTATTACTAACCCTAGCCGGAGATGGTTGGCTACCTCTCCGAAACCCAAACTTTTGTGGATGATCCCGGGAAAACTTTACGGGCAAAGGTGACATGCAACACAAGCTAAAAGGGGTGGAAACCCTAGATTCAAAAGTTGAAGTCGAAGGGCCGTCGAAATCTCCAAGGGAATCACCACCTCCAAGTCAAGACGCGGAAGGCCCATTCAAGATCAAGAGGAGGATGGAGAAGATGGAGATGGAGAAAGAAGCTCAACACCTAAAGGCCGCCAACGCAAGATCCACATGCAAGGAGTGTGAAGAGTTCATCGTGATAAAGATGCTAGGCATGGTAGGACAACTGTAGGGCGCCGATGGGTAACAAAGAAGAATATCCCAGAGACAACTCCAAGGTCCCAAGACGGCAAAGGCTACTCGAAGCTCATTCGGGAGAGATGAAGGGATCACACTAGAGACCATGAAGATCACGGCCAGAAGGACCGGAGTTCAAAGATGCCGAGCCACAAGGAAGTTGCTTTGCATTCGTCAAGACCAAAGGACAAAGCCGACTGTGAAGACCAAAAAAAAATTTGACTAAGCCAAAGTGGGTACCCAAGATTGCAACGCACTTAAAGAGCGTTGATCGGAGGAGTAATCAAGTGAAGAAGTCTAGCCATGAATTTATAAACGAAGCGCTAGGCGAGGAGGCAACCCGTTTCGTCGAGTCAAGAATAAGCTACCGGGAGGACAACCCGATTCCGGGTTTTTTCAAGTCTTTTTAAATATAATAATTCAGTTTTGAATTTTACTACGCAAAACCTTAGACTTAGATTGGTTGAACAATATTAGAGACATAATTCTTGGTTGAATATTTTGCTTGATCATAAACCCTTTACATGAACCATCCTATGTGATTGCTTGCTTCTTTTTCAGAAACCACAACCAAAACCAAAAAAAAAATTTCAGAACCTTAATCAACTTTCACCCTCATTATGGTGCTGAGGTTGACTTATTTTCATGCTAAAAACACTCGAGTAGAGCCACGACTTGTATCTAGATGTTATTTAAATTTCAGCACGTGGTAGGACTCGCGTGAACCTAGAAACTTGATTTTTGGTTGGTTTTAAAAATCCATATCCTTGGTTTCTCTAAGATTAGAATTTTTCTAAGCCTCACTTAATTTTATTTCATTCAAAATCTCTCTCATCTAATCAAAATTAGGACCTAAACCTATGCCCCCATGATCAAGCCGGGGAAAAGCTTGCTCTCAACCAATGAAGGCAAACTATACCGGTGAGACCGAAATCGACGTAATAAAAAAATATTTTCAACTTGCATTTGTTTTTAATGGTTTAAAAACTTCTCCTAAGAAGTATGTTCGAGCTCTTGCATGGCTCTGAAAAATATTTTTAAATTTCGAAATTAGAGGAGTGCTTAGCCTTAAAAGGAGGCAATCTAGTTAACCTAACCATGCATGCACCATGATACATCACGGGATGCCCCTCCAACATATTTAAACCACATGCAAAGTACAAGCATGGGGGGGGCAGCCAAGGCCTTGTTTTGTAGGAATATCATGGATGCATGTGAGGCAAGGGAGTATGGAAGTGAGTCAAAGCGAAAGCATCAAGTGGAAGGAGCAATAGTGCAAGCGAAGGAGTGGACGGGAACGTTTGGAAGGTGTACGCGATCACGAAGCAACATGAATGCACTGAGAAGAAGCAGGAGCCAAGAGGAGGAGAGAGGTAGTCTTTCATCCAACTCTTTGTTCGTGTGCTCTAGTTTGTAGGCCGGAATCACCTTAGACTTAGCCATCCACCGCGTTTGTTTCGTGCAACAAATCACATCCTTAATCCACTCAAAGTCAGGACTCCAAAATAATATTTGTGTACCTTGTTACCGGGTGGAAACCTAGGATATTTATTTGTGAGGGAGGAAGTCTTTAACGTCATGAAAAAAAAAAAACTACAAGCCTTTCACTTAGAAGAAGAAGGGATCATCGTCGTCTAAGCCATCATCGACAACCTTTTCGAGGAGGCACTCGTTTCCGAGTTTCCTCGGGGTATGGAGGAGGACACGGCACCGCCAAGGAGGAATCGCACTTTTTCCTTGGTGGCATAAGGGCTACACGAAACTCGTTTATGAGGTTTACCAAACTTCAATAACATATGGAGGAGCCGCTCGTCCAACTGCCCTTGACACGATCATCCGCTCCACCTCCATATGCTCCGCGGTATTCCGAGGGTATGTCATCTCGACGGAGGAGGAGAAGAAGCTCGCTCGCCTTAAGTAGAGGCTTGTAGCGAACGTCGACATCGGCAGCCAGCTCTCCACATATTGGGTTTCACACGGGACACCGGTGCAATTCTCTAGCGGAGTGTCGGCAAACTCCCACAAGAAATTCGCCTAGGAAATTTTCATGACCATGGCGTATACTCTTGATGAAGGAGTGCGGAAGGTCTCTCATTCCGTTGGAGGAGCCCACAAGTGGAGAAGAAGGAAAGACGTTTTTATCGTCGGAAGGGCAGCACTGATCAATGATGCTATTTCCTAGCACCTTGATGGGGTAATCTCCTTTCATCCATGGGTTGCAATCGGTCTTGAGATGTAATCGAACTTTGTTGGATTATCTATCTTCATCTTGTGTTGAAAATACTTTAATGCTTAAGGCTAGCAACCATGCCATAAGAGGGAGTAGGGCTCCAATGCTTCCTTAGATCCATTCAACACAAACCCCGATAGATAGATTGGTTTTCATGTTCGAAACGATTGCATGTCTAGTATCGTAGACCCATGGGCGAGTGTCTCCTACTTTCAAAAGGGAGCTCCGGAACAAGTATGTGCATGAAGGCACATGGGAAGGCTTTTGGAGTATGATCACGGGAAGAGACCATCAACGAAAAAAAATACTATCCGAACCCATAATCCAAGTGTGTCACTTTTGTGCAAGTGGATTTTTGGGAGAACAAGAGAGACAAAGATAACCAACACAAAGTTGAATTGGCTTTACTCGGCTTTGATTGCCAAGTGGCCAATAGACCCCACTCACCTATGATCAACCGGTGGTGTTGTTGCAACATCGAGTTCGGAAGATATTGGTTCGGGGTGTTACCTCTCCATATTGGCTATCTCTTTAAAACCGGGTACTACAAGGAACCCAAATCATCTCCTACCGGGACTTCCCTAGGAATATATGAAGAAAGGAAAATATAAGAGTGAAGATGAGAGAGGAGGCTTACAAGTGGCCTAGGTGAATTTGCCCCTTCCGGATTTGAAGATTAAGACTTTTCTTGAGGGGAAGAAGATCGGTTAGAGGAAGGACTTCTTGTGCCGGCGAAGAAAAAAATAATAAAAGAAAAAAAATTATAGGAGAAGGATCTTCTATGGTCCAAGAATAAGGTGCACAACAAAATTATGTCCCACCATTGGGAGGAACCCGGCGCCGCCGAGTTACTACGGTGGTGTACCAATGCAAGCATGGGGGAGTGGTGCAGCCATACCCCCACCATTTTTGCGGTGCCCAACGTAGCCTTTGCGGAGCCATTTGCACACCTTCCTCAACCACAACAAAATGTGGCCACCATTGGAGGATACGCTGCAAGGAACATGCAAATTATTGCAGCCATCCTAACCAATGCAAACCAAATGGGTGAAGGAAATGCAAACGTCGCTTATGAGCTTTGACACCTTCACCTATTACCATTGGACAATTCATAGGAGTAGTGGTGCATTCCTATTACAAGTAAGGGTACAACAACCAAGATTATCAATATCAACCATCGGCGGAAGATTAGAGAGAGGAGGAGCTTTAGTTATCTTTCCTTTACCCCTTTTCTTTAATTTTCAGCTTGTTTGCGCCCTATGTATGCGTAGTGTTTTCAGTTTTTTTTATTTAAATTTCAGAAAGTGTGTTAGTTTAATTTTTTTTCAGCATGTATCTTAGTGTTTATTTTCATCATGAATAATGTCGCCACCAAGTTTTTACCTTTGGTAAATTTACAAAGTTTGTGCCATGATGATATATGATTATAATTGCCGCTTTGTTTATCTTTGTAATTGATTTATGCATGTTTGAACTAGTGCTCTCTTAAAAATACAAATCTGAAATTATCTAAATGCTAGCTTAATCTTCAGCGGAGGTTATGATTAAAATAAAGACCCATAGTGTTTTATGTGCTCTCAAGTTATGAATAGATTAAAGATGTCTTTTATGCTCAAAAATATTGCTAACCTTGTCATAAATATCACTTGTGTGTTGCTCAACCTATCCGAGCCTTATATATATTTGAGTGCATAAACTTTAGTGTACAAGATTTATTTTTGAGTGAGTTATTGCAGGCCATGATTTCTCCGGCCCGAGACTAAGAAGGTGGTCATTCCGTTTTTGCGTATCTATCTTTTTGCTAGCCTTTTATCCGTGCATTGTGTATCCCCGCATCGGTGATCTCACAAACTTCGCCGGATATCCACCCTTAAACCAAATATCATCTTTTGTGATTACCTCCTTGACCACAACCTATCGTTGAGAATGGATCATCAATTCAAGGAAGATCGCAAGACGGTGCCAACGTTGAAGATTTCAAGTATCTCTCCAAGGAAAAATACCCCGGTACCTACCTTATTTTTTCGCCTCTTTGCTCGAGGACGAGCAACGTCTAAGCATGGGGGAGGAGGTAGGTACGGTGCAGTTTTAGAGTTAAAAGGGGAATATTTTAAAAAAATGATGATGAAAGAAGAAAAAAATCCAGCGATATTCATGACTTTCAAGGTAAAGAAAAAAAAAAACGGGGGGAATATATATATGAAAGAAAGAAAGAAAGAAAGAAAAGAATGAGAAATATGAGAAAGAAAAAAAATGTGCGTAAAGTGAATTCCCGGTTCTCTAAGAGTGCATTCAAGGCTTCAAGTTAAAAAGATCCATTCTCATTTTCCAACCATGTGCAATCCGATAACGAGGACTTCCTTTGTGCCTCGGGATCACTCTTTGCCATTTGCACATGTCCACTCATCTAAAAGTGTGTGTATTTTTCTCTTTCCCCTCCTTGATTTAACATTATTTTCCAATGACCTTTTTGACGAGTCTCGGTAAGACCATGGGAAGCTTGTCTTGTTTTGACAACACCTCATTTATAAAATCTTGTTAGGACTAAACTTTCCCAAAGCTCCATATAAAGCCTACCACATATATATGAGAGGGAAAGGAGTAGAATATATAGGCTTGAGAGACAAGTGAGATGAGAGTTCATGAGCAATACACGAGATGATTTAAATTTGTGAATTTGGTTTAGCTTTTCTTTATCTCGTTCTTTATTTCAAAAATTCCCGAGATCTATTTAAAACTTTGTGAGCATGTTAATACTTGTGGGATAAGCTTAATAAGAATCTACCCTTCGTAGAGGTGAAGGCTAGCACATTATGGAACTTTAACGAATTAAACTTTTGAGAGCATTATGTTTTTTTCATGTATGATCAAGTGCAAGGTTTAAACATTGTTTGGCAATGATGATATCCATCGAAGGCTTACTCGAGGACGAGCAAGGTTTAAGCATGGGGGAGATGTTGACGGTGAAAATCCGTCAACCTAGCCATGAGTTTACCTTCGGTGTTGGCATGACTTTTGTATCTTATTCATTGGTACTAACCCCCGTGGTATAACAAGTTCACTTGTGCATGTCGGTTTTGGAGTTATGTCTTTACGCGGGGTTTTAACGTTGAAAGCAAGACTTCCGGGATAAGTTCATTAAGCACCTCATGACAAGACCTTGAAGCCCGATACAAGTCAAGCAATGAAGTGAACATGACTCCAAGAGCCCAAGGACCAAGCCCGAGAAGATGATAAACTCCGAGGACCGAACCGGAAAAGTGCCGAATCTTGCAAGACAAGGAGTTGAGTCCAATTCGGAGAGAAACCGACGTCAAGGGCCCACATGCAAAAGGGGAGAACATCTAGAAGACGTGGGAAGCAACACCGGCGAAGCAGCCGCGGGATGGGCCGGGTGGGCCCGAGCCGGCCGGCCCGGGCCGGCCGGCCCAGCCCAATTCGGGGCCCAATCGGCCTCTCCTTTGACCTAATTGCTTCTCGGGCTATAAATAGCCCCCCGACCGAGAGCCACGCGAACGGAAGTCGAATTCCGCCGCCGAGGAGCGAGAGAAGCTTGAGGGACACCAACTTGAAGATGAGGGTCGTGCTAGTTGTCTAGGGTTTCCCTAGCCGACGTGGGAACCTTGCATGGAAGACCACGTCGGAGCTCGGAGCGAGGATCAAGATCGAGGGAGGGCCCCGGTGGTGATCTTGTTCATGTAATCATTCATGGTGAAGTTTGTAAGTGAATTCGATTTCTAGCGATCAAGTGCCTTCTCGATGATTTTGTTTTCTTCTTGGTTTTGCTTCTTCTACGATCTAGTTTGCGGCTAGATTACATAGGGTGCTCTTGTAGCCGCGGTGGCTAGAGGTGCATACCGGACCGGCCAAGTGATTTCAACTTGTTCTATCGAACTCGCCCTAAGCTCCCCGCATGAATAGGGATACGTTGTGACAGAACGGGGGTCTCGAAAGGCGGATGTTTTCGGAGTCGGATGGGAAGGCCACGATTTAAAGATGCTTTTAATGAGATTCGCTTTGCTATCTTCATCTATCTTGTTTGGAGCTACAACATAAGCATGATCTAGATTCTCTAGATTGGTTATCTTTTGCTTTCTCTTGCTACCTCTTTAGTAGATTAGATTAGATTCGTTTTCTTTATGAGTTAGTAGATTAGATGCATCTTGTCTTCATTAGATAGCTTTACCTTGCTTTACTAGATTGAATCCTTGCGTTGCACATTGTTCCACGGATTCGATACCTTGGGTTCACCACTCGAGGGAAGAAGGGTCCCTTGACTACGACGGGAGACTTGTCCGCTTGCAAGTCATAAACGAACTTTGATACAAATATTAACCGTCAACAGGCTTCAAGACAAGACGAGCACTTCTTGAAGACCTTCGAAGGCGGATTTCAAGGACGCTTGGGACTACTCGAGAAGACTTCAAGATTGCTCAAAC
This sequence comes from Cenchrus americanus, assembly GCA_947561735.1. Lineage (NCBI taxonomy): Eukaryota > Viridiplantae > Streptophyta > Magnoliopsida > Poales > Poaceae > Cenchrus > Cenchrus americanus. Next base: position 85,430,629 of record OX387243.1, read on the forward strand.
ATCGGTGGAGTACATTCCCGGCCTCGGGATGCTTCGACTACCCTTGAGGACTTTTGACTTGTAGCACTCGGGGACGCTTGAGGACTACTCGTTAAGGCCGTCAAGACTACCGGAAGCTATCCTTCTCGACTACAAAGTACTCGGGGGCTTGTCGTATGGACCTCCCCGGGCCCACTACATCGGTGGGTACCGGGACCGACTACTCGGTGGGCCCCCGGGACTACCGGCTTGCGCTACACGGCACTCGAAGGCGTGGAGCACAAGGACTACACGGGAGTAGTACTCGGTTAGGGGAGCCGTACATGTTCCGCACCGTATAGAGGACTCCTAGACGTACTCGACTAGTACTCTCTCCCTACTCCGACTTGTAACCCCGCCTCCCGACTATATAAGGCGAGGCGGGGACCGATCTCTAGCATCCAATCTCAATCCCCTACAACCCACGGTGCACTATTACACCATCTTGTAATCGTGCCCTATCAATCCGAGCTACGCAAGGCATACGAGACATAGGGTATTACGCACCTCGCGGCCCGAACCCGTCTAAATTGTGTGCCACGTGTCTCTTCCTTCGAGTTACCGATCTCGGCGAGTCACATTCATCTACTTCGGGTACTCCCCGTAGTAGGTTGCCGGTCTAAAACACCGACGGGACCTTCCCGGGGGGGGAGCCGAGCTTGTGTAGTCCTTCCGTGTTCGGGATGCGGCGGAGGACAAGATCTCAAACGTTGAAGGCGCGTTCCTTGACGTTGCGATCATGGTAGCGTCGGATACCCTCCGGGTACCTTGCCGATTGGACGAGGGCGGCGCGGTGAGCTTCTTCGAGGCTGTCGATGTCAACTCATCTGCTGTCTTCTGAGACGCCTTCGTCGTAGTGCTCCACTGCTGGCGAGTTCCATATGACGTCGGCAGGGAGAATTGCTTCGGAGCCGTAGACCAGGAAGTAAGGGGATTGCCCCGTTGGCTTGGATGGCTGAGTCCGTAGCCCCCAGAGTGCGTTGGGTAGTTCCTTGATCCACTTGCCCCCTTTGGAATTAGCAGCATCGTGTAGCCGCTTCTTGAGAGCGTCGAGGACCATCCTGTTGGCGCGCTCGACTTGTCTGTTGGCCCGAGGATGGGCAACTGAGACGTATCGGACGTCGATCCCGCTGTTCTCGCAGTACTCCCAGAACTGGTGATTATTGAAGTTGGAGCCCAGATCTGTGATGATGCGGTGGGGTAGTCCGTAGCGATGTACGAGTTCATCCAGGAAGTCGAGAACTCTGTCAGCCTTGGGGCATGTTACCGGCTTGACTTCGATCCACTTGGTGAACTTGTCGATGGCCACCGATGCTACTGTTGAAACCACCCGGCGCGGTTGGCGGTGGCCCAATCATGTCGAGCCCCCGGCGAGGCAAAGGGCCGGAGTTGGTGGTATGGTGACTAGCTTGTAGGCTGAGACGTGTTGCTGCTTGGCGAAGTACTGGCATCCCTGGCACCTTCTGACGAGTTCTTCGGCGTCGCCCAGAGCCGTGGGCCAGTAGAAAGCTCGCCGGAAGGCCTTGCTGACCAGCGTGCGAGAGGACGCATGGTTGCCGCAGATGCCCTTGTGGATCTCCTCCAAGATGTCCTTGCCTTCTTGTCTGGAGACGCACTTCATGAGTACTCCAGAAGATGCGCCCCGCTTGTAAAGCTTGTCGCCGACGAGGACGTAGGACTTGGCACGGCGGATGAGCTCCTCGGCCGAGTTCTTGTTAGAGGGAACCTCCTGCTCGCTGAGGTAGTCGATGAAGGGTTGCCTCCAGTCCACGTCGATCATCATGACCTTCCGTCCAGCTGGTTGGTTTGCCGGGACAGTGGTCGGTGGCGCCGGCTCCGGGATGGATGGCGCGTGAAGCTCGTGAACGAAGACACCCGCTGGTACTTGAGCGCAGGTAGATCCAAGCTTCGAGAGGACGTCCGCTGCAACATTGTTGTCGCGGACGATGTGGTGGAACTCGAGACCGTAGAACTTGTTCTCGAGCTTGCGGACTTCTAGGCAGTAGGCGTCCATGTTCTCCTTGTTGCGGTCCCAGGACTTGTTGACTTGGTTGATGACCCATTGCGGAGTCGTCGTAGACTAGTAGCCGCTTGATGCTCAGTGAAGCCGCGAGGCGGAGCCCGTGTAGCAGAGCTTCGTACTCGGCTTCGTTGTTTGAGACCTTCCGGAAAGATCGCGGGACGTACTTGAGTTGTTCGCCCGTTGGAGAGATCGGGAGTACCCCTGCACCTGCGCCCTCGAGGTTGAGTGAGCCATCGAAGTACATCACCCAATGCTCTGGTCGCACGGTGGGAGTGGGTAGCTGGTTCTCCCGCCACTCAGCCATGAAGTCGACTAGCGCCTGCGACTTGATGGCTGTGCGTGGCTTGAAGTCGATGGTGAGGGCGCCGAGCTCGACTGCCCACTTGGAGATTCTTCCAGTAGCATCTTGGTTCCGCAGGATGTCGCCGAGCGGGTAGTCGGTGACAATGGAGATCGAGTACTCTTGGAAGTAGTGTCGTAGCTTCCGCGAGGTGATGAGTACTGCGTACAGGAGTTTTTGTACAGGCTGATAGCGTGCCTTGGACTCTGATAGAACCTCGCTGACGAAGTAGACTGGGCGCTGGACTGGGTAGGCGTGGCCGTCTTCCTGCCGCTCAACGATGATGGCAGTACTGACCACGTGAGTAGTCGCAGCGAGGTAGAGCAAGAGGCCGCTCGCCCTTGTGAGGAGCCGTGAGGATCGGCGGCTTCGATAGGAAGTCCTTGAGCCGGGCAAGGGCTTGATCCGCCTCCCGGAGTCCACACGAACTTCTCTTGATGCTTGAGTAGTTTGAAGAAGGGGAGCCCCCATTCTCCAAGCCTCGAGATAAATACGTTCGGTGCCGCCATGCACCCGGTCGGGCTTACGGACGTCTTTGATGCTCGTGGGAGCTTTCATGCTGGTGATGGCGGAGATCTTCTCGGGGTTGGCTTCGATGCCGCGCTGGCTGATGATGAAGCTGAGTAGTTTGCCCGAAGGTACGCCGAAGACGCACTTGTTCGGGTTGAGCTTCCAGCGGTACTCGCGCAGTGATGCGAAAGTCTCTTCAAGGTCGTCGATGAGGGTACTGGAGTCTCTGGTCTTGACGACCACGTCATCCACGTAGGCTTCGACGTTCTTGTTGAGTTGCCTCTTGAAGCAGGCCTGGATAGCTCGTTGGTAGGTGGCGCCGACGTTCTTCAACCCGAAGGACATGGTCGTGTAGCAGTACGCGCCAAACGGGGTGATGAACGCGGTCTTCTCCTGGTCTTCTTCCTTGATCGCGATCTGGTGGTACCCGGAGTAGCAGTCGAGGAAGCAGAGCAGGTCGCAGCCCGCCGTGGAGTCGATGACTTGATCAATCCGCGGCAACCCGAAGGGGTCCTTGGGGCAGTGCTTGTTGAGGTCGGTGTAGTCGACGCACATTCTCCACTGGTTCGAGTTCTTCTTGCGGACGACGACAGGGTTGGCGAGCCACTCGGGATAGAAAACTTCTCTCGATGAAGCCAGCCGCGAGTAGTTTGGCGAGTTCCTTCTTGATGGCGTCCCGTCTGTCGTCGGCAAAGTGTCGGAGGTGTTGTCGCTTGGGGTGGCCTTAGGATCGACGTTGAGGCAGTGCTCGATCAACTCCCTGGGCACTCCTGGCATGTCCGCTGGCTTCCATGTGAAGATGTCGCGGTTAGCCCGGAGGAAGTTGATGAGCGCGTCTTCCTATTTGGGGTCGAGGCCGGCCCCGATGGTGGTGGTTTTGCTTTGGGGTCGCCTGTACCAAGGTCGATCGTCTTGACGAGTACCTCCTCAGGTGGCTGAGGCTTGTTGGCGGCTCGTCGGACTTCTGCGGGATGTCGAGTTCACTTGTAGCAAGCTTCTACGACGCGGCGTAGACCTCCATCATCGCGTTGGGTACTTGGTTTGTAGAGGCGATCTCCACGGCTTCGTATCGCGGTCGTGGGAGATCTTCAAGTCCCCTTGGAGGGAGAGTACACCCGCCGAGCTTGGCATCTTGAGTACCAAGTAGGTGTAGTGGGGCACCGCCATGAACTTGGCGATGGCCGGTCCGCCGAGGATGGCGTGTAGGAAGTCTCGAAGTCCGCGGCCTCGAACTTGACGTACTCGGTACGGTAGTTGTCCCGAGATTCCCCGAAGGTAACTGGCAGGACCACTGAGCCCAGTGGGATAGCCGCGTTACCGGGGACGATGCCGTAGAAGGGCGTGTTGCTCTTGGTGAGCATGTGAGTGATGTTGAGCTTCATTTTCTTCAAGGTCTTGATGAAAAGGACGTTGAGCCCGCTTCCACCGTCGATGAGCACCTTGTTGAGCTTGGAGCTCGCAACCACTGGCTTCAGGACGAGGGGGAACCGTCCTGGTTCGGAGAAGCTGGTCCATTGATCCGCGCGGGAGAAGGTGATGGGTACCTCCGACCACCTGAGAGGGGTCGGGACCGCTGGCTCAATGGACATGACTTCACGACGGGTAGCCTTCTGCTCCCGCCTGCTGGGTAGCCCGCCGAAGAGGACGTTGACGGTCTTGTTAGGCTCCTGGAAGTCATTGTTGTCGCCGTCCTTCTTCTTGCCCTTCTGGTCATGAGGTGCGGTGGCTCTGGCGTATCCTTCAGTGCATGCCTGAGTTGGTAGCACTGCTCGGTGGTGTGGATGCCGTTTGGATGCCACAGGCACTTCTCCTTCAGCAGGTCTTTGAAACCGTCGGAGTTCTTCTTCGAGTTCCCTTTCGCAGGGCGCTGGATAGCCGCGACAGTGTTGTCTGGCTTGCGCTTGCGGTTGGGACCCGAGTTGTTGTTGTTGTTGTTGTTGTTGTTGTTGTTGTTGTTGTTGTTGTTGTTGTTGTTGTTGTTGTTGTTGTTGTTGCGACCGCCTTGGTTCGCGTTGCTGCCGCTGTCGCCGCCCTGGTTCTGCTTGCTCTTGCCACGAATGGCGTCGTACTTGGCGTTAGCCTTGTCTTCTTCATCTGCCCAGGACGTGATCATGTCCTTGAGGTGGGGGATGGACCTGGGGCGGCGACGACCGAAGTCTTCGAAGGTGCGGCGGTGGTAGAGGCCGTCTTGGAAGAGGTCAATGACCTCCTTGTCGGTGACGTCGACGACGGTAGCGCGCTTGTCGAAGAAGCGGCGCATGTACTTGCGGAGGGTCTCGCCTTGTTCCTGCTTGATCATGGCCAGGTCCATGCGAGTACCCGATCGGCCCATGGCGCCCGCTTAGTTGCTCGGTGAACCGCTCCTTCGGTGGTCCCACTTGTCGATCGAGTGCTTGTCCAGCGACTCGAGCCATGTGAGTGGAGCCTGGTCCAGGCAGAAGGGGAAGTAGAGGCACTTGGTGTCGTTGTTGCCGCCAACGTTCTCGATGGAGAGGGCATAGCACCTGAGCCACTGGATGTGATCTTGCTTCGCGTCATACTTGGTGATCCCCAAAGGCTTGAACTTGTCGGGGAGGAGCAAGTTGCAAAGTCGAGGTGAGAAGGCGGGGAAGCCGTCGCCGTCGCCTGCGGTGGTCGACTTCTTCCGCCGCAGCTCCTCAATTTTCTGGCGGGCGTCGTACCCGCCCTGTGAGGCGCCAGAAGCGTGGCTATTCGCGTGGCCTCGGCCGCCGTGACCGCCGCCGCTGCCGCCCTCCGTTGGCTCCATGGTTGGAGCTTCCGCCGTCGCCGCCGCCGCCGTCGGGGATCGTGGCCGCCGCCGCCGGCTGGGGCACGGTGGGGGACAACGTCGTGGTTGCTGTTGCCGCCCTGTGGACGTCCACCGGCGTTGGAGCGGGTGCGGTTGGGTTCGGCTGGAAGCTCAGCTCGAGTGCGGTTGGGACCGTTGCCGCCGCTGCGACTTGTAGCCTCATTGTCGCGGTGCCTGGCGGGAGGAGGTTGGTTGACCCTGTTGTCGACTCGCATGAAGTAGGCATCTTCAGCTAGCTTGGCAATGACCTCCCCACCGCGTATGCCCTGAGCCTGGCGTGCGATCACTGTGATCGACATGAGGCATTGCTCAGGGGTGGTGTGTACTCTGCTCTCGACCGCCTCGAGAGCTTCCGCAAGGTTGCGGACGGGGAAGTTGTCGCGGAGGCACCGGCGGCGTTCGGCGCGCTTCCGATTACGCTCGCGTCGAGCGTCTTTGTGCGGGGTCCTCGTTTGGTGGAGCATCGGCGAGAGAGCTCGTCGGGAGGAGATGTCTTCCGGGTACTTGTCTTGAGCCGTCCCCGAAGGCCACGGGGTATCGCCGGCGGCCATGAAAACTTGGCGATCGGGGGTGCCAAGGCCGGACTCGGGAAGGCGCCACCTCGGTTGGTGTGTTTGAGTCGGCCCGGGCAAGTGGTGTTCCCTCCCCGGAATGGTAGTGAGTCGATGTAGGTGACGTAGCGTGAGTCCCCACTTATCGGGTCAGCAGGCTTGCGGTCTGGCCAGTAGACGAATCTCCCTGCCGGTGTGGATGTTATAACCAGCCTAGAGGCCGGCCCTGACAAGGGATGCTCAGTGGAGTTGTCCTCGGACTCGGGCTCCTCAGGGTCCGACCCGAAGTCGAACTCGTATGCGGGGTTCGAGTAGAACTCGGAGAGAGGGCTGGAGTCCGAAGCGTGACCGGGGGCGGTGTCGGAGTCCGAGTTGTACTCGGGTATGGGCTCCTTGCCGGCCCGGCGCGAAGAGGGAGCCCCCGTGCAGGCCCGGCTGGGGATGCGGGGGCCACGCGCGGAGCGCTCACGAGGTGAGGGGACCGCCTGCGATGGCTGAGAAGCCGGCTCGCATGCGATGGCCCATGGAGACGTCGAGTTCGAGTTGGAAGCGGGCTCGAGCTCGAAGTCAACGTGGTGGTTGAAGAGCGAAACTTCGCCGAATTTGCCAGCGAGTTCGCCTGTGACAACTTCGGGAAGCGTCACGATGCCGGTCTTCGGGTTGGGCGGCATGGTTAGGCGGCGCTGGAAGGAGCCCGTGCCGTCAGCAGTGCAGACCCAGGCGCCGAACACGAAGGTGTCACCACGGTTGAAGGCGACGGTTGGCTTGAAGTAGACGGGAGCCGTCGAGTTCGCCATGTGATCTCGGGCGAGATCCCCTACCTGGCGCGCCAGCTGTCGGTGTTTTAGACCGGCAACCTACTAAGGGGAGTACCCGAAGTAGATGAATGTGGCCTCGCCGAGATCGGTAACTCGAAGGAAGAGACACGTGGCACACAATTTAGACGAGGTTCGGGCCGCGAGGTGCGTAATACCCTACGTCCCGTATGCTTTGCGTAGCTACGGGATTGATTGGGCACGATTACAAGATGGTGCAATAGTGCGCCGTGAGTTGTATGAGATGTGTTGTGTTCCTAGAGAACGGTCCCTGCCTCGCCTTATATAGTCCGGGAGGCAGGGTTACAAGTCGGAGTAGGGAGAGAGTACTAGTTGGGTATGTCTAGGAGTCTTCCATACAATGCAGGACATGTATATCTTCCTAACCGAGTACTCCTCCTCCGTAGCCCTTGTGCTCCACGCCTTCAGGTGCCGTGTAGCGCAAGCCGGGTAGTCCCAGGGGCCCACCGAGTAGTCGGTCCTGGCACCCACCGAGGTAGTGGGCCCAGGGAGGTCCATACGACAGTTCAACTGATTGAATTTTGTCATTTGTCGGGGACAGCCACGAGGGTCCCCTAAAAAACCGGGGGGGGGGGGCGGATCCTGCTTAAAACCTGCAAAAAACACAAAACACAAACACACCTCGAACATAACACAAAACGTACGCACACAACACAGCCCACGCCGCGATGGCCCCCGCGGCCCAACAAGGCGCCCCCTCGAGCAAGGCCCGCCTCGCTCGAGGGCTCACGCCCCCCTCGAGCGAGGTCCGCCTCGCTCAAGGGCTCACGCTCCCTCGAGCGGGCTCCGCCCTCGCTCGAGGCCTCGAGCTCCCTCGAGCGGGCTCCGCCTCGCTCGAGGGTCCCCGCCTCCCTCGAGCGGGCTCCGGCTCGCTCGAGGCTCCCTCACGAGCGCACCTGCTCCCGCCCGCGGGTATGAGCATTTAATGCTCTGAAACAGCAGAGCCGCGCCATCACACGCCTGGGAATCACGCCCCGGTGCTGTTCCGCCCACTCCCTAGGGGGAGCCCATCCCCGCCACTGTGGGGGAATGTGCGACGAGGCCGGTGTCAGCTCCGTGACACTGTGCCGCCCACTCCTGTACGGCTAACGCACCGCACCCTCGAAGGGGGGCCGATCGCACCCTCGAACCCTCTTCTCGTGACTCCGCAGGGTCAAACCATGACGCCAGGCCGGCAGGAGCGCCATCCCCGTCGCTGTCAGTCCTGTACGGTCATCCCTATCCCTGTTGCACCATGCCATGCACTGCTACAACTACTCCGACGCTATTGAGCACGCGGGGACGGGACGCCGCCACGCCTGCTACTGCACCTCGTACGGAACATCGTCAACGGCTACCTCGAGCCCGCTTGAAGGCGTCCCGATCAACCACTATGCCTCCACCCTCAAAACCGCCCCTGTTCAAGCACAGGGCACGCCGCAATGCCGTGACCGGCACAAGATTCGCCAGAATGGGTGTCATCTCCACGGAACTGTACGCTGTACCGCCACACGTAGAGAAATAGCGTGGCATGCCTGTAAATCACCCTCTCCTTGGCCTATAAAAGGAAGGTGATCCCCCTCGCCACAGGGGGAGAAGACACGAGACATCAGACACGGGACAACGGATAGCGATCGTTCACACGCTTTCCGTTTTCCCCACGATATTGGCACTCGCCACAATCACTCCTCTTGGGACTTGGAGGCCACGCCTCCTCTCCTGCCTTACTTGTAGCCGTCCCACTACAGGCACCCCGGTGCAAAGCAATATAGTGCCTCGAGCACACCCCTGCTGGACGTACGGCCCCGGCCGGAAGTAGGATAAACCAAGTGTCCTTAGTTGCTTAGCACCGACCATCGAGAGACATATCTCAGCGCTTATTACTAGTTAGTGTCGGGACTACTTTCCGCACCGACAGTTGGCGCCCACCGTGGGGCTCTGCGCGTTGAAGATCAACTCGACACCAGCTCTCTCGATGGTGATTCGCACCGAGTACCGCGGTCAATGTTACTCCATGAGCAGCTCGGACCCCCTCCCGGCCGGATTCGAAATTCGTTTCGGGGGCCTGAACTTCCAGGCCACGGGGAACGGCTACCTGATGCGCCTCACTAACCGTGAGGAGCTCCGTGCGCGGCGCCAAGCCGGGTCCGTCCCGACCGCCGCCGCACGCGCGCGCCACAACGCCGGCACCCGCCGACACGGACGTGGCGGGTCCCTCGCGCCACGGTGCCGCCGTCGTTTCGGCCGGCGCTCGCGACGGGCGCGGTCGGAGCGCGCGGCATGCCACACACGTCGCCTCTCAACGCGACGTGCTCACCGGCGAGACGCGCGCGGTCGCCCGGCGGGGGAGCGCTCGGTCTCCGAACCGCGCTTCCGTATTGGTCTGCGCGGCGCCACGGCGGCATATGTCGCCAACGCCAACGCCAACACGACGATGCGCAGGGTTCCCCCTGGCCGCCACATCCTGGTTGCCAGGGACCCTAGCGCCTCCGCCAGCGGCGAGTCGTCCCAAGGCTCCACCGACGAGCTGCCACCCGCCACTTCACATGGATATGCAGAGTGGGAATTCTCCGGCGTACCGGACCCAGTGATGTTCCGGCGGTTCCTCGACGCCACGGACTACTGGTTCGGCTACTCCGACGACTCCAGCGCCGGGAGCTATGATCCCGCGCGGGAGTGCTGCGTCGTGATCGCCAGCGACCCAGCGAACGCCACCGACGCGGCGGGTGCCGACGACGGAGAGGTTCCTCTTGCTCTGGGAACTGGACCGCGCCTAGCTGCGGGGCCAAGCGCCCCTCCCCCTTCGCCACCAAGGGGGCCGACATCCACGCACAGCTAGCCCAGGCACGCGAGCTCGATGTCAAGCTAGCGGAGGAATACCGCACGGTGCGGTTGCTTCGCGCCTCTATGGCGGGAGAAGCCTCTGCGCGCGGCGAAGGCGCACGCGAGTTGGGCAGGCAAGCTCGCGACCGCATCAACGCCGACTTCAATGTCAACAATTCGGACACGCCCCCGCGAGCGAGCAAGAAGCTCATCGCTGTGCCCGCCCCCTCGACGCCCGAGGCGCGGAACCTGCACCACGAGGTGCAGGCGCTCATCGAGCAAGCGGCCGTCCAACAAGCTGAAAGCTCGGCGTTCCGCATTCGTCAACAGGGGAGCACGTGGGACGATGGGGGTGCGCAAGGCCCTGAGCCCTCAGTGCACGCGGGCGGCGCAGCTGAGCGTCCCGCCAACCCGGGGCGCACGCCGGCCAAGGAACGACTCCTCGACACGCGCGGGCAAGCCCAAGATGGCGACGCCCGCAACGTCATCAACGCCCGACGAACGAGCAACGCAGAGGAGCGGGCGACAGCGGGCTACCACCCTCGACGGGGCGGACGCTACGACAGCGGTGAGGACCGCTCGCCGACACCGGAGCCCCCGGGAACCCGCGTGTTCAGCCGGGAGATCCGCACGACAACCTTCCCCCAACACTTCCGCCAGCCCACGACAATCGTCAAGTACAACAGGGAGACGGATCCCCGCGTGTGGATCAACGACTACCGTCTGGCATGTTAGCTAGGCGGGGCCACCAGCGACGAGGTTATCATCCGCAACCTCCCCCTGCACCTCGCCGACTCGGCGCGGACGTGGCTCGAGCACCTGCCGGCCAGCCAGATCCACAACTGGGACGACCTGGTCCGCACGTTCGTGGGAAACTTCCAGGGCACGTACGTGTGCCCTGCGAACTCCTGGGACCTGCGCTCTTGCTCCCAGAAGCCCGGCGAATCGCTCCGGGACTTCATACGGCGCTTCTCCAAGCGCTGTACGGAGCTCCCAAGTGTGGCGCAGTCCAAAATCGTGCACGCCTTCCTCGAGGGCACCACATGTCGGGATCTTGTGTGCGAGCTTGGGCGCAGCCCGCCAGCTGACTCGAACGAGCTGTTCGACATCGCCACCAGCTTTGCCTCAGGCGAAGAGACGGTGGGGGCGATCTTCGACGGCAAGAAGGGCAAGCGCGTGGACGATACGCTCGAGGAGGGCAGCAAGTCCAAGGAGCTCCGCCAAAAGAACAAGCGGGGCAAGAACGGAAAGAAGCCGCGCCGCGAGGCGTGCGAGCAGGGGCGCGACGACGATGACGGCGAAGCTCTTGCTGTTGACCCGGCTCGACGAGGCCCTCGACCGGCCCCTCGAGGTCCGGGAGTTTTCAATGACATGCTGAAGAAGCCATGTCCCTACCACAAGACGTCGGTTAACCACATCCTCGAGCAGTGCCACATGCTCAAGCGTTTCTACGGCCGCGCCGCCGCGAAGGACGACGAGGCCAAGAAGGACGGGGGTGACGGCGACGCCGGCGGCTTCCTCGCCGTGGAGAATGTCTTCCTCATCTTCGGGGGGCCGACCGTCGACATGCCCAGCCGCGAGCGCAAGCGGGAGCGGCACGAGGTTCTCGCCGCAGAGAAGGCGCCTCCCTCTTTCCTCGACTGGTCGGAGGACGCCATCACGTTCAGCCGCGAGGATCACCCGAACCGCATCCCCAACCCGGGTCAGGACCTGCTGGTGGTCGACCCAGTCATCGGGAACGCGCGGTTCTCGAAGGTCCTGATGGATGGAGGCAGCAGCCTCAACATCCTCTACGCACACACGCTGCGCCTGCTGGGGATCGGGTGGGACCAGCTGCGGCCCAGCACGACGCCGTTCCATGGCGTTGCGCCGGGCAAGCGCGTCCAGCCCCTCGGGCAGATCGACCTACCGGTCTGGTTCGGCACGCCGGACAACCACCGCTAGGAGACACTCACCTTCGAGGTGGTGGAATTTAGGGGCGCGTACCACGCCATACTTGGGCGGCCCTGCTACGCCAAGTTCATGGCGGTCCCCAACTACACCTACCTCAAGATGAAGATGTTGGGGCCCAACGGCGTCATCACCGTGGGCTCATCCATCGAGCACGCCTTCGACTGCGACGTCGAGTGCGTGGAACTCGCCGAGGCCCTAGCGCTGGACGAAGCACTGGTGGCCAACATGGAGAAGATAGTCAACGAGGACCTCGACTCCACCACCAAGCACGCCGGCAGCTTAGAGGCTGCTGAGCAGACCAAGGAGGTGCCCCTCGACCCTGCTGCCCCCGTGGGCAAAGTGTTGAGGGTCAGTTCTACCCTCGACCCGAAATAGGAAGTGGTGCTCGTCGACTTTCTCCGCGCCAACACCGACATCTTCGCGTGGAGCCCATCGGACATGCCAGACATCCGAGGAAGGTTGCCGAGCACTCCCTTGACATCCTAACTCACTCCCACGCCGTGCAGCAACAGCTGCGCCGCTTCGACGGGGAGCGGCGCCGGCAATCGGAGCGGAGCTGCGAAAGCTCCTCGAGGCTGGGTTCATCAAGGAAGTGTTCCACCCTACTTGGCTAGCTAATCCTGTATTAGTGATGAAAAAGAATGGGAAGTGGCGGATGTGTGTAGACTACACTAGTCTTAATAAAGCATGTCCTAAAGTTCCTTTTCCTTTGCCGCGCATCAATCAGATCATTGATTCGACCGCCGGGTGCGAGCTGCTCTGTTTTCTTGATGCCTATTCCGGGTACCACCAAATAAAAATGAAGGAGTCCGACCAGCTCGCGACTTCGTTCATCACGCCGTTCGGGATGTACTGCTACGTAACGATGTCGTTCGGCCTCCAAAACGCGGGCGCAACATACCAGCGATGTATGCAGCACGTCTTCAGAGACCACATCGGGCGAACCGTTGAGGCGTACGTAGACGATATAGTCGTAAAAACCAGGAAGGCGGACGTCCTGGTTAGCGACCTTCGCATCGCGTTCGGCTACCTACGGGCCAACGGGGTGAAGTTAAACCCCGAAAAATGTGTCTTTGGCGTGCCGCGGGGCATGCTGTTAGGATACATCATCTCCCAGTGAGGCATCGAGGCCAACCCCAAAAAGGTTGCAGCCCTCGAACGAATGGGTCCGATTCGGGACCTTAAGGGGGTCTAAAGGGTGCTGGGATGCCTTGCCGCCTTGAGCCGCTTCATCTCGCGGCTCGGCGAGAAGGGCTTGCCCCTCTACCGGCTCCTCAGGAAGCACGAGCGTTTCTCATGGACCACCGAGGTCCATGAGGCGCTTGATAAGTTGAAGGCGTCCCTTACCCACGCCCCGATCCTCACTCCGCCGCAAGATAGCGAGCCTATGTACCTCTACGTGGCTGCAACCACCCAGGTGGTCAGCGTCGTAATCGTGGTGGAGCGCACGGAGGAGGGACACGCTTTGCCAGTCCAGAGGCCGGTGTACTACATCAGCGAAGTCTTGTCTGACACCAAGACGCACTACCCGCAAGTCCAGAAGCTGCTTTACGCAGTGGTCCTCGCGCGACGCAAACTCCACCACTACTTCGAGGCTCACCCGGTCACAGTGGTTTCCTCCTTTCTGTTAGGGGAAATCATCCGTAACCCAGATGCAGCGGGCAGAATTGCCAAGTGGTCGGCGGAGCTGATGGGCGAAACGCTCGCCTACGCCCCGCGCAAGGCCATCAAGTCCCAAATCTTAGCAGATTTCGTAGCCGAGTGGACGGACACGCAATTGCCACCGCCACAGATCCAGGCCGAGTGCTGGACTCTGTACTTCGACGGCTCAGTGATGAAGACAGGTGCGGGTGCGGGCCTGCTCTTCGTCTCACCCCTCGGGGAGTACATGCGGTACGCCGTGCGCCTTCACTTCCCGCATCGAACAACATGGCTGAGTACGAGGCCCTGCTTTGCGGCCTCAAGATCGCCATCGAGATAGGCATCAAACGCCTCGACGTGCGTGGGGACTCGCAGCTCGTGATCGACCAGGTCATGAAAAACGCGAGCTGCCACGACGATAAAATGGAGGCGTACTGCAAGGCCGTGCAGGCCCTCGAGGATAAGTTCTACGGCATCGAGCTCAACCACGTACCCCGCCGGTATAACGAGGAGGCAGGCGAGCTCACCAAGATCGCGTCGGGGCGGATCACCGTCCCCCCGAACGTCTTCGCTCGGGACGTCGCCCAGCCGTCCGTCAACCTCGAGCCGCACCCCTCGAACTGCGTGGAGCCCTCGGGGGCTCCCTCGAACCCAGCGGGCGCAGAGCCCATGGACGAGGACCCCTCAAATGAGGCGTACGTGCTATCCCTCCTCAAGGGGTACGGCGCCAACGAGGCTGAAGCCATGGACATCGAACCAGCCCCCCGCGAGGTGGACTGGCGCGACAAGTATATCGCCTGGATGGACCGAGGGGAACTCCCCTCGGACCGAGGCCAGGCACATCGCCAGGATGGCCAAGTCCTTCACCCTCGTCGACGGCGAGTTGTACAAGCGCGCCGCCTCCGGCATCCTACAGCGATGCGTGCCCATCCCCTAGGGGCGCGAGCTCCTTCGGGACATACACACGGGCGTATGCGGCCACCACGCCGCACCCCGCACCCTCGTGGGCAATGTGTTCCGCCAGGGCTTTTACTGGCCCACCGCGGTCGCTGATGCCAGCGAGATTGTGCGCACTGCGAAGGGTGCCAGTTCTACGCTCGCAAGTCCAATCTCCCCGCGCATGTCCTGCAGACCATCCCCATCACGTGGCCTTTCGCCGTGTGGGGACTGGACATCGTCGGGCCCTTGCGGAAGGCGCCCCGGGGCTACACCCACCTGTTGGTCGCAATCGACAAGTTCTCCAAGTGGGTGGAGGTGCGCCCCATTACGAATCTCAGGGCAAAGCAGGCGGTGACGTTCTTCACCGACATCGTCTACCGCTTCGGAGTGCCCAACTCCATCATCACCGACAACGGGTCCCAATTCACAGGAAGGAAGTTCCTGGAGTTCTGCGATAAGTTCCACATCCGCGTGGACTAGGCAGCCGTGGCGCACCCACAGACCAACGGTCAAGTGGAACGTGCCAACGGCATGATTCTACAAGGCCTCAAGCCCAAAATTTTCGACCAACGGAACAAGTCTGGTCGGAAATGGCTCCAGGAGCTGCCGGCGGTTGTGTGGAGCCTCAGGACCACCCCAAGCAGGGCCACCGGGTTCACCCCATTCTTCCTGGTCCATGGCGCGGAGGCCGTCCTCCCCACGGATTTGGAATACGGGTCGCCCAGAGTCCGGGGCTATGACGAAGGCGCCAACCAGCGAGCTCGTGAGGACTCGCTGGACCAGTTGGATGAAGCACGGCTCGTGGCCCTAATGCACTCCGCGAGATACCAGCAGTCCCTAAGGTGCTACCAAGCTCGGAAGGTGCGGCGGCGGGACTTCAGCGAAGGGGACTTGGTCCTAAGGCTACGCCAAGATAATCGAGGCCGCCACAAGTTGTCACTCCCATGGGAGGGACCCTACGTCGTGGTGAAGGTGCTCAAGCCCGGCACGTACAAGCTAGCCAACGAGGATGGCGAAGAGCTCACCAATGCTTGGAACATCCAGCAGCTACGTCGCTTCTATCCCTAGCTAGGATTTCCAAGTTTCTGTTGTAAATTACATGCCCAACACCCCAGTTGGCAGCACAATGTAAATAACAGCAAGTCAATAAAGTTAAAGGGCAACTCAGCTTTCCCCTGAAAACCAAGTCACCCTCGGGGGCTACTGCGGGGGGCACCCCCCCAAAAATGGTCCCATTTTTTCGCAAAAAATTCAACTCGCAGGCGCGCTAAAGTATGTTTTGACCTTGGCCTCGAGCGAATCCAGGCGGGGCGCGGGTGGCCAAGCGGAAAGGACGCGTGAGCCAGAGATAGCCTACGCCTCCGCGAGGATACGGCCCTTCTCTCTTGCCTCCGGCCCAGCGGGCTGCTCACGAAAATCGAACTCCCCCGACCCGAATTCGCCCAAGCAAAGGAAGAAACAGAGTAGCGCGATAAATGAAATAAGAAACACCATTCACTTCCACAAGTGTTTAAAACAAAGTACTTGTTCATTTACACGGCCACGTGGCCCAGTTACTAACATTCAAACAAAAAATGGGCCAAGTGCCCAGCGATCTTCAGGCTTGAGGCGCGTCGGCATCAGCAGCGTCCGGGTACAAGAACTCCACGAAGGCCTCGGTGAGCGTCTCGGCGGCATCAGCGGCGAGCGCGTCCACGTGCTCCATCGCCGCCTCATCCTCGACGCCCTCCGGGACGACATAGCCTGACGCCACGACCTCGAAGTTCACCTCGTAGTGGGACCGCACCACGTCGAGGGCCTTCTGGACGCCCAGGTGAAGCGCGCGGAGCATGCGCCTCGAGACATGCCCACTGAGGGCGCGCAGACGGCTGGACAGCGAGCTTCCGGCTTGCGCCTCACCCTCTTCGACCGCCTGGCAGGTCTCGAGGGCCGCAGTGCGCAGCTCTACCAGCTCCCGCTCGGAGGAGTCGTAGGCAGCCTGCAGCATCTCGACCCGATTGGTCGCGTGCCCCAGCGCGGTGCGCAGGCCTGGGTGCCACGAGCAAAGAAAATCAAGAGGGGAACGGACCCCCAAAGGGAAGATCAACAAAACAAAGAAAGAAACGGCAACTCACCTTCGACCTGCTTCCTCTCCACTCGAGAGCCTAGCGCTCGACCTCGACCGCCTGCTGCAGGTTTAAGACCGTGGCGCTCTGCTCCTCGAGGGACCGACGCTGGTCCTCGTTCGAGATGCTGAGGGCGGTCAGCTCCCCATCGAGCTTCGAGAGCTCGTCTTCACGCTCCTTCAGCGACGCCTGCGCCCCGCGAGTGCTGTGCGCTCCCGCCCGAGCGCCGACCTGGCCTCAACAAGGACGGCCCGCTCCGCCGGAGCCGACCATCGGCCTCCGGCAGGTGGCACGCTCCGCCGGGAGCCGCTCCTCTCGCCGCGACGACCGCGGCGGCCATGGCGGTGAGGGCGCCTTTCAACTCCTCGGCCTCCTTGGCCCTCTGCTCGGCCTCCAGCGCTCTCTCCTCGGCCTGGCTTCGCTGGGACCGCGCCTCCTCGAGCTCCACGCGCTCCTGCCGGCGTTCAGATCGGACGGAGACCACCTCCCTCTCCCAGTCGGCCGCCATGGAGCGCGCCCTCTCCTGGTCCTCCCTCGCCTGCTGCAGCGCCTCGTCCCGGTCGATGAGGGCCGTGCAGACCCGCTCAACGGCGGAGGCACGTGGCGTGGGCTGCCCCTCTAGCTCCAAGAGTTGGTCGCGCAGCGCCCCCGCCCGGTACGCCAACCAGCCGTCCCGGGTCCTCAGGGCCTCGGCGAGGGCGTCAAGAGCATCGCGCTGCTCCCGGAGCTGGTGACATCAGCGCTCATCTGGTCGAGAGCGCCGTACCTGTCGCGGGCACGGAGCTCCAGCTCCTGCCACCAACAGACGGAGACCAATGAGCGTCGCGCCGTGAAAAACAAACACGAAGACGACAGAACAAGGAAAGAAGCAACAATCTAGTGGACGGCAACATACCTGAAAGACACGCCACGCCGGGCCGCCGTGGATCTGCAACGCCTCGTTCAACGCCCGGTGGAGCGAAGCGCCATGGCCGCGCAGCTCCTCCCACAGCTGCTGCTCCTCTTGGGCGTCGGTGAAGAGGGGGGATGGCGCATCAACGTGCTCTTTCCCCTGCCCCGGGCCCACAGCTGGATCGCTCGAGCCAGGGGGCCGGCGTGGGACGAAGAGGCCTCGACGCCATGCCTCGAGCCCCCGGCCACCATGTGGCCATCACACCGTCTGACGAGCGCCCCCGCCTGAGGCTCGGGGGCTGGTGTGGCTAGGCTTCCCCACTGGTCCCACCTGGGCGGCGGGGCATCATCGTTGGGAATCTCCACCGCCGTCGCCTGGGAGCTGTGTTGGGGGGATTCAGAATCAAGCCTTTCGTATACCAAAAGTAAAAGAGTGTTTTTAGCTGCCCAAATCCACATGCGAAATGCCCAGTAGCGAAACCCCCGGAGCCGTTAATCCCTTTTCCAATTTTCAGGATTCATCTTCCAACTGGTACCCTTCGTCGCCAATGGAGTTGCAAAATAAGCTCAAAGCAATCTAAGGCGTTGGGGTCTTTGTCAGGCGGATTGATTTATTCCGCGACGAAACCCCGAGCGCGAATCTCATTGACCCAGGCAGTTTTGGCCTGGGAATCGCTCAGGGGGTTTCGTCGTTCCTAATCCCTAACGGCATCAAGTTTGAATGTGAATTCCTTGTTTCAGGTGATGAAAGGTGCCGGGTGAAGGGGGAATCTCCAAAAGGTGAAGTTTTCCTCCCGACAGGCGCACGTGATGAGGGCAAGAAAGGCGCCGCGATTTGCGGCGTGACATCATGAAGCGTTGATTACGTGGAGGCCTAATTGGAGATTTCCCAGAAGTAGCCTAGTACATTCTGTTTAGATCTGTTTCGCACGAGGGTATCCTCGAGATGTAAAAAGTCCGTCCACCTCCCTATAAAAGGAGACGGATCGGCACTTGTAAAGGGGATCGACTTTTGAGAAATCAACTGTTGAGCAAAGAGCTTTTGGTTGCCCTTTGTTCTGTGTTTTGGTTTAGGTTCTTGAGCTTTTGTTTTCCTTAATTGTTTGTGTGTGGTAGCTTCGGCCATCCCCACAACAATTGGCGCCCACCGTTTGTGTTTGGCTCGAGTATCAAACCCAGAATGTCTACAAGGAAGAAGAGAACTACCGCAAACTCTACCAAAGGGGCGTCGTCATCCGTGGACGAGGAGCCGAACCTTTCTACTCTGCTCACCCAAGGAGAGGCGCTCCCAGAATCTAATCCATCACAAGAGGCAGAGCTGGCCAAACTACGCAAAGAGGCTGAGGAATTGGCCAGAACCAAGAAGAGGCTCCTGGCAATACAGCACGAAGCCGAGATCCAAAAACAAAAAGCCGAAATCGCTAGCTTAAAGGAAGAATTGCGCACTCTGAAAGCAAAGCAATCCTTAAGCTTCAGCCAACCCTCACCTGAATACACAGTTCCCAACCAGCCTAACTTCAGCGAGCGCACTGAGTTTTTCACCCAACCCCCTCCGCATACCACCTTCAGTCGAAACCCTTTCGCGAGCCCTTTTGAATCAGGCCCCTCGCACCAGGATGTTCATACCATTCGCACAAGACCGTGGGACCCCAAATCCCCCTTGTCTCAGGAGATTCAGATCACTCCATGGCCACAAACGTATAGGCCGGCTCCACCGCCGGATTCTCGGGCCAATCTGACCCAAGGCAATTCCTGATGAGCTACGAAGCCGCCATCCTTTCGGCCGGTGGTGACGACTGACCGGTAAAATCTTTCATCATCGGCGCGATGACGCGGCAGACACGGTGGTATTCTCTCGTTAAGCCCGGGCGTAATTCACGGATGGGACGATGCGAAACGCCGAATCCTCTCAAACTTCCAAGGCTTCCAACGTCCGAACTTACGAGAGAGTGACCTTTTCTCCCGTAAACGAAGGACAAGGAGCCTCTCCAAAACTATTTCAGGAGATTCGTACATCTGAGAGCCCAGGCGCCAAATGTCTTGGACGCTGTCGCCATTAACGCTGCAATTGTGGGTTTGAGAGCTGGCCAATTTCGATCGCATCTCATGCGCGAAAGGCCCAAAACCATCCAGCGCCTATACGAAGAGTTCGAGAAGTATTGTCGCTCAGACAATGACTTTAGAATGTGCATGGAAGAGCAATCCCAGCAGAAAAAGTCCGCGAAAACCAGTCAAACCAGCGAGAGGGAATGGCCCAATCCCAGAAACACCTCACACACTAATCCTCGGGGCATTTTCGGCCTGGATGGCGAAAATACCTAGGAGAACCCCAATCCGCAGGCTGATTCACAGAGCCTGGTCCCAACCCACCTAGCCCCCCTCATTCCAATCAGGGGGGAGGCCGCAGGGGCGGAAGAGGTGGAGGCAGGGGTAGGGGCCGAGGCAGAGGCCGAGGCCACAGTGAGAAAAGGAAATGGTATTGCATTTTCCACAAGGAAAACGATGACCATAGCTCAAACTATTGCCCAGATAAGAAAAGGTTCGAAGCCATCCTCGAAGAAGAGAGGAAGGAAAAGGAGAGAGCGAGTGCCGTAAACCATTTACGCTCCCGGACTCGGCAAAATCCCAATTTTGGGAGAAACTCTTTCGCAAACCCATTCCAGCCACCCCAATACCAGCCATCACCTCCCAATTACCCCCAGCCTCCGCCTTGGCAATCACAGACTTTCCAAGCTCAAAACATTGAGCGCAGGCCTGTCGAGCAACATCCCATTCCTCCTCCACCCCCTCCTTACAAAGGTCCCTCAGCTTCGCCAATGCCAGCCAAGCTCGAGAGCCAGAGCAATCCCTTGCCATCTGTCGGTACCATAATGCCTATTTCAGGGGGCTCCGCCCTGGAATTCGAAACCAAGAAGGAACGGAAGCACTACTTTCGTGAGGTGCGAAACATTTGTGTGGAGGGGAGAGTTGAAAAAACAAGGTGGTCTCATATCCCGATCACCTTCTCAGAAGAAGACGTGAGGTTGCAAGGTTTCCCTCACAACGATGCTCTCGTGATAGAAGCAAACATAGCAAGCTGGACTCTGGGGAAGTTGTTGGTGGACAATGGCTCATCAGCAGACATCATTTTTGCCGATGCCTTCGACAAGATGGGGCTCAACAGAGATCTGCTGCAACCACCAGATACACCTCTATATGGTTTCGGAGGGCGTGTCATCCATGCACTGGGAAAAGTGGTTCTCCCGGTATCCTTCGGCACAGTTCAAAACGCTAGAACTGAGTATCTATCCTTCGACGTTGTGGAGATGTATTATCCCTACAATGGCATTCTGGGCAGAGGTTTCCTCAACAAGTTCGAGGCGGTCATTCACCAGGCATATCTATGCATCAAAATCCCGGCGACAATGGGGGTCATCACAATCTGGGGCCATCAAAACGACGACCGCAACCTAGAAAGAGGCCGGACCCCAGGTCAGCGAAACGTGCATGCCCTCGACGAAGCAGTCGAGTGCAATGAGGCGGAAAAGCAGCCGAAGGCAGACAAAGAAAACATTAACATCCAGCCAGACTGCGAAACCAAACGAGTCCCATTGGATGCGATAGTCCTCGATCAGACCGTCGTCATCGGCTCCGATCTGTCGGTTGACGAGGAAGCAAATTTAGTCTTTTTCCTCCAGAAGAACAAAGATGTGTTCGCATGGTCCGCCAAAGATCTCACAGGCGTTGATCGAAGCTTCATCGAGCATAAATTGAACATCGACCCGTCGGTCAAGCCACGCAAACAGAAGTTAAGAAAGATGTCCGATGACAAGATGGTGGCTGTCAAGTCAGAGGTCCAGAGGCTGCTTGACGCTACTGTCATCCGCGAAGTCATGTACCCCAAATGGCTGGCCAACACGGTGTCGGTCAAGAAAAAGAACGGCAAGTGGCGCATGTGCATCGATTTTACTGATCTCAACAAAGCCACACCAAAAGACAATAATCCACTGCCACGAATGGATCAGGTGGTGGATTCTGCAGCCAACGCCGCGATCATGTCCCTGCTGGATTGTTTCTCCGGATACCACCAGTGTTGGATGGCGAAGGAGGACGAGGAGAAAACCAGTTTCATTACACCCTTCAGAACCTTCTGCTTTGTTCGTATGCCGGAAGGACTGAAAAACGCAGGCTCAACATTCACCAGAATGACCGGAACAGTGTTTAAGCCGCAGATTGGCAAGAACATTCAGGCCTACGTCGACGACCTCATCGTCAAAAGCTCCAACCGGGCCAGTCATGTAAATGATTTGGCTGAGACCTTCGCCAACATGAGGCGGGCCGGCTAGAAGCTAAACCCAGAGAAGTGCGTGTTCGGGGTCACGAAAGGAAAAATTTTGGGGTGCCTCATTTCTGCCAAAAGAATTGAAGCCAACCCCGACAAGATTAAAGCAATCAGAGAAATGGAGGAGCCCAAGACGAAGAAAGACATTCAGAAACTGAATGGTCGAGTGGCAGCCTTGAACAGATTCATTTCAAGATCTGCAGAGTGAAGCCTTCCATTCTTCAAGGCGCTGAAGGGCAAAGGCGCGATCGAATGGGGCCCTAAGCAAAGCAAGGCTTTCGCTGAGCTCAAAGACTACATCGAAAAGATGGCAATATTATCTCCACCTTCACCGTCGGAGCCACTATTCCTTTACATGGCCGCCTCAAAGGCCGCGGTCAGCGCTGCTCTGGTCCGAGAGGTCGAGACTGAAAAAGGCAAACTCCAATCCCCGGTTTATTTCGTTTCCGAAGCCCTGGCAGGGTCAAAGCTGCACTACTCAGAGCTAGAGAAAATTGCCTACGCAGTAATCATGACCACGCGGAAGCTCAAGCATTATTTTGAGGCTCACAAAGTCACCGTGCTCACAGATCAACCTCTAAATGATCTGTTCATCAACAAGGAGGCTTCGTCCAGAATCGCCAAATGGGCAACTGAGTTATCAGAGTACACAATAGATTTCGGAAAGAGGTCGGCAATCAAATCCCAAGTTTTAGTAGACTTCATCGTAGACTGGACTTCACCTAGCAATGTCACCGCTGACGAAGAGCTGGTGCCAATCTGAGAAATCAGATGTGACGGAGCCTGGGGGCGCAAAGGTGCTGGCATTGCAGCCATCGTCACTTCCCCGACGGGTATCAAGCTAAGATACGCCGCGAGGCTAGATTACAAGGACCCATCCGATAGATGCACCAACAATACCACTGAATACGAAGCCTTACTGTTGGGCCTTCGCAAAGTGAGAGCCCTGGGGGCCAGCAACTTCCTAGTCAAGTGCGACGCCAAGGTCATCAAAGAACATGTGGAAAAGGAAAGTGAGGCCAAGGAGCCGGAGCTAGTCAAGTACCTCGCGGAGGTGCGCAAAATGGAAAGGCACTTTCGGGGTTTCACCGTCGATCATCTGCCTAGAAAAAGCAACGGCGAAGCCGACGAGCTCGCTAAGAGAGCTGCAAAGGGGGAAGCGATGCCTCCAGACGTATTCTTCGAAGTCCTAACCGCCCCGTCCACAAAGCCAGACAAGCAGCCGCTTAGCACAGTCAACGCAATTGCTAGTTTGGATTAGAGAGCCCCCATAATCGCCTTCCTCCGTGGACACTATGAGCCGATCGAAACCCATGACCTCAAAAGAATGCAGGCGTGGGCCAAGGGCTACATCCTCAAGGACGACGTTCTGTTCAAACTGGGAGTGTGTGCACCATTACTTAAATGTATCTCTCAAGACCAAGGCATTAAGCTCATGAGGGAGATCCACGGAGGGATGTGCGGCTCGCACATAGCTGCGAGGGCTCTGGCTGGAAAAGCCTTCAGGCAGGGTTTCTATTGGCCAACGGCCATAAAGGATGCAGAGCACATCGTAAAAACTTGCAAGGCCTGCCAGTTCGCAGCAAAGCACCGGCGAAGGCCTGGCGCACCATCGCAACTTATCACGCCTACCTGGCCGCTGCAGCGCTGGGGAATGGACATTGTTGGACCGCTTCCCACTGCCCAGGGCAATTTCAAGTTTGTAGTTGTAGCAATCAAGTACTTCACCAAGTGGATTTAGGCAAGACCTCTCGCTACCATCACCTCAGCAACCATCAGAAAATTCTTTTGGCAGCAAATTATATGCAGATTTGGAGTACCCAAAGAGCTCACTGTTGACAATGGAAAACAATTCGACTGCGAAGATTTCAGGGAGTACTTTCGATCAATTGGAACGAAGCTCTGCTTCGCATCCGTGTATCATCCCCAGTCCAACGGCGCAGTAGAAAGGGCCAATGGGCAAATCTTCTGAACCATAAAGAAATGTCTCTTTGTGCAGAAGAAAGGGAAATGGGCGGATGAGCTTTCGAGAGTCATCTGGTTGCATAACACCACGGAATCGAGAACCACTAAATTCACCCCATTCAGGCTGCTGTATGGGGCCGAAGCAATGTGCCCTGAAGAACTCACCAACGAAAGTGCCAGAGTTTTGGCCGGCAGCTCTCGCGAGAGCGAAGAAGCTGACAAAGATCTCGTGGAAATTGACAGGCTTGATGCAGTCCAAAATCTGTTGAAATATCAAGAGGAAACCAGAAGATGGAGGAAAAAGAAAGTATCCCTCAAAGACATCAAAGTGGGAGATTTTGTCCTAAAAAGAAAGAAGAATGCCGATGCCGTAGGCAAGTTCGAGTTTGCTTGGGAGGGACCTTACGCGGTCTCAGGCTCTGTTCGAGATGGGGCCTTTCATCTCAAAGATGAGGCAGGCGTGGAGTTGCCACATTCGTGGAATGTGGACAACTTGTGTAAGTTTTCCCCGTAGTTCGTTTCAGTAGGAGCCCTTCGCACGGAACTATAAGTGCGGAGGACTCACCTTAGCTTTACATTTTCCAGTCTTTACTTTCGCGCATTTTAAATTCAATAACAAGGCGGGTACTCTTTTCCTCACATAGGGAGGACTCCACTCTGGAGCGTGAGGTTTTTAACGAGGCAGCCTTGATGTAAAATTTATTTCCAAGTGAATGGAATACTTCCTCCCTAAAGTTTTGTCGTGTTTCTTTCGCATAATTTAAAGTGCTATCTCAAGATAGCCCATCCCAAAAGAGGATGAATTGAAGTGCTATTCCAGAATAGCCCTCTCCGAAAGCGAGAGCTGTTGACGGTGAATTTCCGTCAACCTAGAGTACTTGTTATACATTGGTTTCGATTATGATTTGCAACTAACCCACCACTAGGCATACTAATGATATAACAAGTTCACACTTGCATGTCGATTTTGGAGTTTGTTGTTTACGCAGGAAATCTACGCTAAAGAGGAGACTTTCGGGATAAGTTCACCAAGCACTTTGGAAGAAGATCATGAAGCCCGACAAGAGTCAAGACACGTGATGAACATGACTCCAAATGACCCAAGGACCGAAGCGTCAACGTGCAAGTCTTCAGGGACTCAACCGGAAAACGGCGAAGCTTGCTTAGCAAGGATTCAAGCCTTAACCGTGAAGGAAACGACGTCAAAGGCCCACATGCAAGTGCACACGAATAAGGGATCACGCGAGAAGCAACCGGGGGAGGAAACCGGGGCCGAACCGGGCCAAAGTGGACTTGGGCCGGCCGGCCTGGGCCGACCGGCCCAGCCCATTCCGGGGTCGGTTCGGTCCCCCCTTTGCCCTAAGTGTTCATACATTTATTGCCTCTGCCGCTGTCGGCCGCCACATCGAACAAATCATCCTACCGACGCGAATCACCAGAAAACCGCCGCCGCAAGATGAGGGAGAGAGTTAGATGAGCTCGTCACAAGGATCAACGCCGGCGGAGAGAAGGAAGCAAGAGGAGGACTCCAAGCCGCTGGCCTAGGGGTGTTTCAAGCTCCATCGCCGCCATCTTCATCGACGACGTT
Source organism: Cenchrus americanus (assembly GCA_947561735.1). Taxonomy (NCBI): domain Eukaryota; kingdom Viridiplantae; phylum Streptophyta; class Magnoliopsida; order Poales; family Poaceae; genus Cenchrus; species Cenchrus americanus. Next base: position 85,455,921 of record OX387243.1, read on the forward strand.
CTCCGGAGTCTCCATCACCCCTATGTGCTTCAATCCGTGTAAGATGATGGGGTAATGTCTCTGTTCATCCCTAGGATTAGATGGATACATGCTATGTGATCGCTACTTGATTCGTGGTTTCAATCTATTGTTTTCATGTTGATAATGCTTTGATGATTAAGGTAGGGCACCGTGTTTTTCGGGCGTATGACATCCGCTACTCCCATAGATTCCATCAACATACCGTGTCCATCATAGGTCTAGTCACGAATACCTTCGCGTAGTGACGATACGAGAGGAGGGAAAGGGCGAAACCGTGGTCACAACCCCCGTAGATTGGTTTACCGCTTTCGTGTAGTAGATGCATACCATGTTATCCTAGATCCTAGGGAGGGAACGCTTATCTTTCTTGCTCACTCTCTTGTGTTCACCCTTTACCATCTAGTTTAACCCTAGATTTGTTTGATCAACTTAACTTAGATTAACTTAGGTTAGATTGTCTTTACTTTTAGATTAATACTCTCTTTCAAAGGTTTTCCATTCAACTAGATTAGTACTTGGTTAAGCGCTAGTAATCCCCTTGCTCCGCGGATTGACAAGAACCTTGGGAATCCCGTGGTGAAAAAGGTGTAGGTCCGTACGCTTGCGGATCGTAGGTGGATACGAGTTTTATTCGTCAACAAGCCCCTTTTTTGGCGCCGTTGCCGGGGAGCAAGCCGTTTGCTACGTTTAATCTAGTATTAATTTTGTTGATTACTAACACCTAACCCTTATTTTCTAAAAAAAGGAAAAAATCTTTTTTGTTTTTCTTTCTACTTTTCTTGTGCCTAGATGAATTTGTTCACCTCGCCATTGGAAGACGAAGAGATGTCGCTAAGGGAGCTAGCAATGCCGTGAATGGAAGACATTGAGATGCAAAAATTAGATTTGACGTTTGCTACAACCCACTACGGAGTGAAGCCTGGAATCATCAAGTTAGTGGCGACAAAACCATTTAGAGGATTGGAGGATGACAACCCATATAGACACATTAAGGAATTTACGATGTTATGGAACACGGTGCAACAAAAAGGAGTTCCGGCCGCTTGGTTCAAGTGGAATGTTTTTCCGTTCTCTCTCGAAGATGAAGCGCGAAGATGGTACACACTTGCGTCCGTTGAAGCAAAAGGAAATTGGGATGAGCTAGTGAAGAAATTTCTTTTGAAGTTCTTTCCCATAAGCAAGGTCCAAGACTTAATGAGGCAAGTGCTCACTTTCAAGCAAGGAGAGGATGAAGGAATTGATGAAGCATGGGACCGTTTTAATGAACTACTTGAGCGAGGCCCGAACTTGGGATTTTCCGGTGACTTGATGTTGCATACCTTTTATTTTTCACTAACCCCTAACTCGTCTCGTTTTGTAAGCATGTGTGCAGGCGGTGATATAATGGATAAAACAATTAGTGAAGCCGCACAAATCTTACAAAGGAGAAGCAATGGATAAAGAACACTACGAGATTGGCAAAGATGTTGTCGAGAGGAGCAAAATGACAAAAGCAAGCCCAAGGCGCTTGCTGAAATTTCTGAAAAAAGATGAACCGAAGGTCAAGGAAGATGAACCGACCATACAAGAAAGTGAAGATCCACTTCCCAAGGTAAGAGAGGTCATTTCGGATGTTAAAAATGTTGAAACTAACATGAATGTAGGCCGAAGTATGTGGAATGCTAGACCATTGGCGGAGTTCATTCAATCCGGTTGGGTTCAAGTTGATTTCGCCCCACTAATCAACTACCGAAGGAAGGAGGAACGCCGACACATTGCCAAACTAATTGAAGATATATTTGATCAAGAGATGAGTGGAGAGTCGATCCAAAAGATGTTTGAAGAAGAAAGAGAAGAAGGAGATGAAGGATGGATCGACCGGTTTGACAACTCAAAGATTTATGATGAAGGAAGAGAAGAGTACAACCGTGATGAGCCTAGTGACTCAAAGGATAAATGGGAGGAGATAGGACTCAAGCTAGATGATAGCTTGTGTGCTATTGAAGCCTACACACTAGCAAATCAAGACATGGAAGTACTCAAGGATGAAGGAAAGAGTGAATCAACAATGAGCGATCTTGACGACATGTGGTACATAGAAGATAAAGAAAGCAACATACAAGTCTTTGAAGATGAAGATCTTGTTGATAAAGAAGACTTCAAAGAAGAGATGAATGCGTACATAGTTGAAGGATTACATGTTCCACATGATGAGTTGAAGAAATTGCAAGATGGTGATGAAGAGGCAACTACACTTGTTGAGATCGATTCGCCTTCAACACCGCTTGATGAACCAAATATCACTCTTGTTGAAAAATCTCTAAGGCCAAGGTACGCGCTGAAATCTCAAGATATTATTGGTATTGATGTTGATAAATTCAAATACTCATGCTCAACCAATAGTATGAATGATAGTTTAATGTCTATGCCTTGTTCCAATAGTGATCATGTTGATAGGCTAGATTTTCTTGAGAATGAAAAAGAGGAAACATTTATTTTTGATCCAATTAATCTCACACCTAAACAACCTTTGCCTAATGATGAGCTAAGTGCTATGCATGAAACATATGCTTCTTTTATTTACACCTTGACTTGTTGCTACAATTCACATGTGGTGTTAATTATGGACGCGTATGTTTACAATAAGTTTTGTAAATCTCGATCATGCTTTGCGCTTGGTCAAGCTAATGACCTTAAAGAATCATATGTCGGGAAAGGCCCGATTTTCACTAACCATGTAGACAAGGCTTGAATAATGAAAAAAAAGAAGTCATGCCTAAAAGAGTTGCAAGATAAATCATCAACCTCTCCGAATCCCGCGATGGATGCTGCTGTCTTCATCAATTTGAGAGCTTGTTCAGAGGTGTTCAAATGAAGAAAATGAGATATTCAGGAGCTCCATCAAATTACCATTCCAAAGCATCAAGAACCAACAAGTTTGAAGACCCGTGCAAGGAGTTATGGAGAAAACATTGAGCGTTGCGCGTTCTGAAATTTCTGGACAGATTTCATCGCCGAAGTAAAACGGACGTAACTCTCTTGTCCGGGGTCCTATTTGAGCAAATAAAAACTCGTTGGAAAGGAAATTTTGTGCACTGTGCAATGGAGTAGAGGTTGAGTATACTTTCTGTTCTGCACATTACAAAAAATTCATGGAGTGAAGGCAGCACCGAAGGATGATAAAGAAGGAGATAATGATGAAACAAAAGGATGCTTTGGGCAAGTCTTCTATAAGTGATCAAGCACAACATGGGAAGTAAATTAAAGCTGCATTGGTACCTTTTCTTCTTGCATGAAGGGTCATGGCTATGCAACGAAAAGAAGGTATGTGAGAAAGTCGAGCTCTATGACTTTAAATGAAGCGCTTTTCGGGAGGCAACCCGTTTCTTTATATTTTTACTACTTTCTTAGAGAGAATAAAGAATGTCACCATCTTATGATGATCAACTTGTGGTTATTAATCTAAGTTTAGATTTCCTTTATATAACCACCATCATGTTCATGCTCATATTTATTTATTTGCATGCATTGCATTTTGTTGTCCTCGTGATGTTTCTTTGTGTATACATGTTTTGGACATAGTTGGCTTGATTGTTTTATATACTTAATGATGTATGCTTCAGTTTCCATGTTAATGCTTCATAGGGCCCTATGAGTATTTTCCTTTTGTGATCTTGTGTAAACGTGGTGTTTAAACAAGATTGCGGACCATCATCGTTAAGTTCGATAAACCTAGCTGGCTTTTCGTATGTTTTCATGTTGCTTCGGTTAGTTTATAAGCTTTGCAATGCGCTTAATTTTTCTTGTGCTATAAGAGTTATTGATTTAGGGATAGACATGGTGTTTTAACCCTAGATATATAAACCTTTATGGCTATGGAGAAATTCAGCAACCTAGTTGTAAACATGGTGTTTAGAACTAGGTGAAAACATTGTCTTGTTTATATGCTTTCCGATCATGTGCATACACACCTTGCACCACGTACACTCATTAGGTTTTTATTCCTCATTAGACTAATTATGCCACAAGTTAAGAATCTTAGGAGACATTGTTGGATTATTGGCAATTCTATCTACTCCCAACCGTCACCTTGGGGGTAGAATGTGCGTTTAAAACGTCTTACAGACAAGATAAAGACTCTCACTACAAGGAAATTGAAGAATGGCTAAGATAAAAATGCTTTGTCTTCTTCTTCAATGACTAGCAAAATGCTAAGCATGGGGGAGACCCTGAATCTTCAACACGGAAGTGCAACATGACACTCTAGAAGATAGAATGATAAAGATCATTAACATCTCCGGATCAATGCGCAAGAAGCCACCAATCTCATCAAAATTATGCATGGTCTCGAAGGAAAAACACTGGATATTTTTGGATATTTAGAAGCCCCATGAAGTTACGATTCCAACAAATCAAGAATCAAGACAATCGGAGGTTCCTACAAGCGGTTATGCCCGAATCACCGAGTGCAACACGTCCTGAAATCAGTTTTGGACAGCACGCAGTGCTGAAGTAAAACGGACATAGCTCCCTTGTTTGAACTCCATTTTCGATGAATGACCACACGTTGGAAAGGTAATTTCATAAACTTTTCAATAGAGCTATATTTCGATATATGTTCTGTTCTGGACAGAGGGGGAAATCCATGAAAAAGAGACAGCAAGGAGATGATGAGAACAAGAAAGAGGAGATGGTGATGACAACATTGAAGAGAAGGGTGACCAATGACTCCATTAAGCATACAAGATCAAATTCAGAAGTTTAGGAGCATTAATAAATCAAGACAAAAGCAAAAGTCACATCGATACATGGAGATGTCGGAAGAAGGCAACGAAGAATTACAAAGGATGGTAACATCTCCATGGACCTTCTCTTTTCCAAACACAAATGCTTGTAAGTATGCCTTCAACCTCAACTAGGTGCAACCTTTTGTTTTTCTCTTCAAACAATAACATGGCTGCTAGGAGGACAACCGGTTTCTTTTTACTTTCAATAGATAAGCATGACCATGTGTTCAGCTCGATGTTCTATATTGCCTATACTTACGGAAAGATGATGAAAGTTGCCGCTTTGTTTTACCTACATGAAGTTATACATGTCTTGGCTAATTGCTCTCTATAATATAATCTGAAATTAATTTAAATACCGGCTCTTTTATTTGTGGAGGTGAAATGACTATGCTCTAGACCCACATACATATCTTTGCTCTTTGATTTAAGTTTATGGGTAGCCGGATAACTTGTTGTTTTTATGAAAACTTAACTTTTATGCTATCTACATATTTGTGATGCTCTTGCAAAGTTCTACCTACCAAAGCCATATACATATATGTTTTATGATAACAAAACCCGTAGATTGCAAACATATGTTTTGATGAGTTGGATTAGGATTGATTTCTATGGTTAGAGACTAAGAAGCTGGTCATTCCTTTCTGTAACTTTTTCATGCTAGCCTTTTTGTCCATGCATTGTGGGTTTTCACGTCGAAAATTTCACAAACTTCGCTGGGCATCCACCCTAAACCAAAAACATCTTTTTGTGATCACCTCCTTGTCCACAACCCAATTTGAGTAAGGAGTAAAATTCTCGATGGAGATTCAAATATTCTGCAATATTATGGAATTTATACTTACTTTAGCAGTCATTTCCCCTCTCTTTTATGCTCGAGGACGAGCATCGTTCAAGCATGGGGGGGAGTCATTCTCTGACACAAATGCTATGTAAGTATTATGTTGCAAAAAGTTTTGAGGAGCAAAAGAAAAAAAAGAAAAAAAAGAAGAAGAAAATGAATGAAAGAAGAAAAAGAATATTATGATGAGAAGAAGAGAAAAGTAAGGAAAAAAGGAAGAATAAAGAAAAAAGAGAAAGAAAGAAAGAGAGAAAAATGAGAAGAAAATAGAATAAAAGTAAAAAAATAATAAAGATGCTCCTTGGATCTTTTTGCTTCATAAGTTCTCAAGTGCCTTGATGACAAATCCACACTCAAATCTTCCAACCATGTGCAATCCGATAACGAGGACTTCACTCGTGCCTCGGGATCATCCATTTGCCACTTGCACATGTCCACTTATCTAAATGTGTGTGTTTCATCCCTCTCTCTTTCCAACATTATTTTCCATGGCCTTTTTGACAAGTCTCGGTAATTCCAATAGACCTCTCTCTTAATTTGACAATATTTCGGATGTATGTTTTGCTAGGATTGTTTTTAACCTTCCAAGCTCCACATAAGCCTTTCACTATCACATATGAGTAGAGTAGGTTGAAAATAATCTAGTATAGGCTTGAGTGACTTGATGAGATGAGTGTTCCATGAGCTTTTGCAAGAGATTTTCACTTATGTTGGATATGCATCTTTTTGAAAATCTTCCATGTGACAAGGTAATGGTTTGAAGTTCACTCAAGTTTGAGAGCATCGTGTTACATGTGGCTTGTTCTGTATTGTTAGTCTAGATTCCATAATGAAAAAGAAGCCGGTCACAACTTGAACTTTAAAAATAAATTCTTAAGAGAGAGCAATTTGCCTCGTCATGAATGACTAAGTGCGGGGATAACATTGGAAGGCAACGCCGATTTCCCTTTTAAGCAAGGATTACTTACTCGAGGACGAGCAAGGTTTAAGCATGGGGGAGATGTTGACGGTGAATTTCCGTCAACCTAGAGTACTTGTTATACATTGGTTTCGATTATGATTTGCAACTAACCCGCCACTAGGCATACTAATGATATAACAAGTTCACACTTGCATGTCGATTTTGGAGTTTGTTATTTACGCAGGAAATCTACGCTAAAGAGGAGACTTTCGGGATAAGTTCACCAAGCACTTTGGAAGAAGATCATGAAGCCCGACAAGAGTCAAGAGACGCGATGAACATAACTCCAAATGACCCAAGGACCGAAGCGTCAACGTGCAAGTCTTCAGGGACTCAACCAGAAAACAGCGAAGCTTGCATAGCAAGGATTCAAGCCTTAACTGTGAAGGAAACGACGTCAAAGGCCCACATGCAAGTGCACACGAATAAGGGATCGCGCGAGAAGCAACCGGGGAGGAAACCGGGGCCGAACCGGGCCGAAGTGGGCTCGGGCCGGCCGGCCGGGCCGACCGGCCCAGCCCACTCCGGGGTCGGTTCGGTCCCCCTTTGCCCTAGGTGTTCGTCTATTTATTGCCTCCGCCGCCGTCGGCCGCCACATCGAACAAATCATCCTACCGACGCCAATCACCAGAAAACCGCCGCCGCAAGATGAGGGAGAGAGTTAGATGAGCTTGTCGCAAGGATCAACGCCAGCGGAGAGAAGGAAGCAAGAGGAGGACTCCAAGCCGCTGGCCTAGGGGTGTTCCCAAGCTCCATCGCCGCCATCTTCATCGACGACGTTCTCCGGAGTCTCCATCACCCCTATGTGCTTCAATCCGTGTAAGATGATGGGGTAATGTCTCCGTTCATCCCTAGAATTAGATGGATACATGCTATGTGATCGCTACTTGATTCGTGGTTTCAATCTATTGTTTTCATGTTGATAATGCTTTGATGATTAAGGTAGGGCACCGTGTTTTTCGGGCGTATGACATCCGCTACTCCCATAGATTCCATCAACATACCGTGTCCATCATAGGTCTAGTCACGAATACCTTCGCGTAGTGACAGTACGAGAGGAGGGAAAGGGCGAAACCGTGGTCACAACCCCCGGTAGATTGGTTTACCGCTTTCGTGTAGTAGATGCATACCATGTTATCCTAGATCCTAGGGAGGGAACGCTTATCTTTCTTGCTCACTCTCTTGTGTTCACCCTTTACCATCTAGTTTAACCCTAGATTTGTTTGATCAACTTAACTTAGATTAACTTAGGTTAGATTGTCTTTACTTTTAGATTAATACTCTCTTTCAAAGGTTTTCCATTCAACTAGATTAGTACTTGGTTAAGCGCTAGTAATCCCCTTGCTCCGCGGATTGACAAGAACCTTGGGAATCCCGTGGTGAAAAAGGTGTAGGTCCGTACACTTGCGGATCGTAGGTAGATACGAGTTTTATCCGTCAACAAGAGCATTAAAGTGCTACCTATAGGTAGCCCACCCACAAGTAGTGCAATCGAAATGATTCACAAGAATCAATCCTTTAAAGAGCTGTTTTCCTGGCAGCCCGTCCATGAAGGACGTTCTAAAGCGATTCAACCTCGAACCGAAACAACCCCCTAATAGGGACATTGCAATCGTCAATTTTTGCAGAAACGTCGTCGCAAGCAACACCTAATGCCTCAAAGGAGAACCCGCTTCAAAACTAGAAATGAGTACGTGTCGTCAAAAAACAACTCAAAAGCTGCAAAATTTGACAAGTGTAGATAGCCTCTATGCGTTTCACACCTAGGCGTCGCATCGCAGGCTAGTCTTCGCTCCTAGCGAAAGACCGCAAGGGAAAAACGAGCGAACTTAGCACACAGCGTCGTGCAAGGTCTAATAGATCAACAAATTCGAAACCTTATTAACCTGACAATTTCAACCAAAATGGACGAACTGAAATTATCCCCGCTTCCGAAGGGGGGGAAGACGTTTTCTTCCGAAAACAACAAGTCGAAAGCGGCGAGAAGTTCAGTTCGAAACATTCAAAAACCTTAATATGGTAAAGAATTTCGGGCGATGCATTCAGCGCCATGCTCTCCCATTCAGTTTGTCAACCACAAGACACATAACTTTACATCACAACTTTCAAAAGTTTAAGTGTCCATCATGCCATTCTCAGTTTTAGCCTAGCATTGCTCGGTCGGGTTAGTGCCCCGGGGCAATCCCTCGTGCCGAAGGGGAGCCAGTGCTTCTCTAGTAACGGAATCCACCAGGCCGCCTTTGTCTTGAGGTTCTTCGCGAACAGGGGCTCCAGGGATTCCTTGCTCAGCGGCGTCATCGCTTGCTCTCGGTGGCCAATCTCTAGGGGGTCCATAAGGCCCCAGAGTCACGTCGGGACCATGCGCCGCGCGATGCTCACGAAGCTCCAAAGCTTGTTTCGCCTGCCCAAAATGGAGCTATGAGAAGGAAGAAAGCATTAAGAATCATTGCAAATGATCGCTCAACAAAAATGATTGATCCCAAAGCCAACCGAAAGGGGCTCACCTTCGCCAACCGGTCCACGGCTTTCTTTCGAGCGTGCGCTCGTCCACTTTTAGCACAAAAGTTGCGAAGGATAATCTTATTGATTAACTCCACTGTCTTGCTTGGGGCTGGAACCTCATCGGGCGAAGGGAACACGAAGCCTCGGCTCCCAAAGGTTTTGAAATGGTCGCAACCTTGGCCTTCGAGAAGGTGAAGCAACATTTCTGAGCAAGTGGCTGCCCCATGTCACACCCCGAAATTTCCAATTTCGGGATGTGAATAGAAATAATAATTAAATAACGATTTTTCGATAATTTTAAAATTTTTCCAACATTTATTTTCTTTACAGAAATATAGTATAGGAAAAATCCTTTGATTGATTTTCTAAATTAAATAAAAGTTGTGAGTGTTGCATTCATGCCGATGCATCTAGTGGTTCTTGAGTGCAAAAAGGTTCCAAAAATGCGTTTAGGAGTCAGTCCAAAACCTTCCGAGAATTTTCCGAATTTTCTCGGAATTTATTCTCATTTTCCCCGATCTATTTCTATTTATTAGAAGGCTCTAAAATCTTTTTCATGAGCACCAAATGCTTTATTTGGATTATTCATGTCTTAATCTATCTCTAGGAATTTTCCGGCATTTTTGTGATTTTCTCGAGTATTTTTCGTGCTTTAAAATAATTCACGCCTTTTTTACGGATTATTTTTTGCACCGGAAATACTTTCAAAAAAAAAGAAAAAGAAACCTATCCTACCAGGCCGGGCCGAGCCCGTGGGCTCGACCCGCCCGCGCCCGCCCGCGCCGCGGCCCGGCCCGCCGGGCCCATCGGCCGAGGCGGCCATGGCGCCGCCGCCCGCCGCCGCCCTCGCCCCGCGCCGCCCCATAAAAGGGCGAGCCGCGAGCCGCCGCACGCGCGCCCTCCGGCCCGCGCGCCGCCCTAGCGCGCCCTCCGGCCCGCGCCGCCGCCGGACGAACCGCGCCGCCGCGGCCATTGCCGAACTCGCCGCCGCCGCCCACGTTGTGCCGCCGCCGTTGACCTCCGAGCCGAGCCGGCACCACCGGGGAGATCCGAGCCGTCGAGCCGCGCATCCTCCGCCCCTTCCCTCGGCCGGAAGTACACCGAGCGCCGCCGCCGCGGAGACCGCCGCCGCCGCCGCCGCTCACCGCCGCCGGCCACCCCCGCCGTCTCCTTCCCTCCAAGGTGAGCACGTCTTCGAGTTCCCCGTGGACTCCTCTTCCTTTTCCCCAATCTAGTCGAGGCCCTTGCCGTCCCAAGAGCCGGCGCCGCCACCCCCAAGGCCGCCGCCCCTCCCCGGGCCGTGTTCGGGCCCCGAGGAGGAAGAAGGTGTGCCGTTTTGTGAATGGCCCCCCGCAAAATCCTCGTAATAGCTAGATCTAAGGGTGTGTCTTGCGCATCTTGTACGTGACCCCCTAGATTTATCGGATCTTCACAACCAAATCCAACCGAGCCCTTTTACGGATCTAACCCCGCTCTTTAACCTTTTCCCGGCTCTATTTAGTGTGTCTTGCAAATCTTCTTAGCTAGCCCTTGAAATCTATAGTTAATCGCGTAAAGGTCCTTCCAATCTTGTTTTCTTCATATCTTGCACGTTTTAGCTCTGATTTAATCCGTTCAAGTTGCGTTAGGTTCATAATAATGTAAAACACGCGTTAGCGGTGTGTTTTCACCATGTTTTGTTTCTGAAAATAAAATTAATATTAATTTTGATTAGTGACTAGATATACATGTCTTTTCCAAATAAAAGCAATATAGATCTATACATCGTTTTTCATGATCAAATTTAATTCGATTAATGATTACTTTACATGCTTTTATGAATAAAATCTAATTAGATCTTTTACTCGGTTTTCCATAAGTCAAATATTAATTTGCTTAATGATTAATTAACTTTTATAATTAAAAGTTGATTAGGCTTTTACTCCGGCTTTATAAATAAATGATAACCTTGATTAAAGCCAATGTAATACTCGTTTTTGATAATAATATGATGAACTCGAATTACAAAGTTTCGTTTAGATTGTTCATATAGTTTAGTTTTTCTAAATTAATTGTTTAATCGGTTTAATTCATATATGAATCTTTATTAATAAAACTTGACTAGTTCTTTACACCGGTTTCATAAATAAAGTTTAATATTGCATTAATGTCAACACGGGGTATTTTATTTCTGAAATATCCTTTATATTTGTTTTGTTAATTAAAATGAACCTAGCTCATAGTCTTGTTCTCTCATAAATGCAAATAATTCGTTAGACGTCGGCGTCGGCTTTTATCTTAGTATCTCTTTTGATCAAGTTTATCAGAAGCTCTAAACCCTTCTAGTGTTGGCCAAGCTAAACCGTGTGCATCTAATCGAGCCTTAGAGTTTCTGCTTATCCTAGAAGCTTTGTCTATGTGAGTGGTTTGCACCGCTCATTTGCCTATCAAGTAATCTTATCACTCTTGTTTCATCATAGAATCTTGTTTATCAGCATCTAGTTAGTTGATGTCCATTCCATCTCTGTTAGGTTGTCTCTTCATGAGTCAGCTGTGTTATTGTACCTAATCTATCGTAGCTATCTTTCTTTAGTGTTTACCGGTTATCTACTTCACCGTTAGATCGTTCACCCTTGGTTAGTATATCGGTTGTTCATCCGAGTTCCCTTTGTAGACCAGTTCTCCTAAACCCTAGCCTAAGGTTTCTTATGCGCCGATAGTTCGTTGCTATCCGTCTAGTTCGTTTCACAAGTAACTTGTACGTTAGCATGTGTATCACTCGTTACTTGTTTTAACATTAAAGATGCTTGTTAATCTTGACTAATTCTTATTGCAATGCTTTTATCCATAAAAAGTGGTTAGGTTCTAATCCGGTTTTCTTTAATCATGATGTAATTGGTTAATCCCTATTCATAACTAGTTTTTCTAAATAAGAGATGTTAGAGTTAAACATCGGTTTTCATAATAAAGTTAATATGCTTAATAACATCATAAATGCCTTTTCAATATTAAATATGTTTAGTTGAACACGTGACATAAAGTTACTCGTCTAGATATCTTATACTTATCTTTTTAAAGTAATTGTTAATTTGACATAACTTCTACTTGAATGTTGTAAATAAAATATGATTAGGCTTATCGTGATTTCTTTAATTAAATGTAACTTGTTTAATGGTAACATAGAGTATTTCTCTGAAATATTCTTTCACATGATTTCTTAATTAAAATATGCCAAGCGTAGTCTCTTGTTGTTTGATAATGATCTCACGATAGTTTCGAGCTTAGTTTTGTTTTCAGTGTTTCTCGCGCTTGTGTAACCATTAGAATCAAACTCTATCCCGCAGTGATCTTTCCAATCTTCCGCAACCATCTCTTTAAAGCTAACCAAGACTTTCCAAGCACCCTTTGTGTTCTTTAGTGATCCATCTAATCAAGCCTATCCTTGAGTGCGTTCTTTTAAAGCTTTCTTATGTTTGGCGCTTGTTCTTAGTATATGTGTTTGTTTGCTTTGTGTATGTTTGTGCCCGATGATTGATGCGCTTAGAGTGAACGCCGTTCGAGCAGTTGGAAGAGCTTGAAGTTGAAGATATTCTGAGCAACGACATTGCTTTGGTTAAAGGCAAGTGTGTCCTTGATCTTTTGTCCTAAGAACTATATTTAATCACTCATTGCATTGCTTGCATTAATATGATGGGACCCATGTTTAAGGTTTGACTAGTGTTATTTATCCTGTGCCTTGATCAAACGGGTTTATCTTTATGTTGGGTAGCTATGCTTAGTTGCTATACCTGGGTTATGGTGGTTTTAATGAACATTAATGATGAATCATGTTATACCTTTATGCTATGTCTTTGGATGCTTAATACAAGACCATAAGATTAATCGGAACATGGAGAACCACCCAGGACAACAGTGCAACCACAAGGACTATATGGCTCTGGTCTTGGCCGAGTAATTAGGGAAGTCTTTGTGTGGTTATTACTCGCATAGTAGGTTGGGGACGGAGGAATGCTTTTATGGCTCTTCTATTCCGGAGCGGTGATGGAACGGAAGACTCTATGGCTTACCGTCCGTAATAGAAGTGTGGTACGAAAGATAGCCTCTATGACATACTACTATGGACTAATACGCACGGGAGGACTCTTTGTAAAGGCCTCGTAGCGTCCCTATGCAATCACACCTCGGAAGTGTGGTATGATGCATGCGCAAAGATCGCATGGTTGGGTCTAAAGTTCTTCGGGACTTTTACGCGACTTGTGGGTAAAGATGTACAACCTCTGCAGAGTGTAAAACTAATCGATTAGCCGTGCCCACGGTCACGGGCGGCCTGGACCCTCACATGATAATTAAACTTGAAGATGGACTTAAATCGTGTTCTCTGGTTATGTTTGCCATGTGCTCATGGTGTACCTCTTATCTTATGCTTAATGTGGGTTGGTATAAACTTATACTTTATTAGTAATCAGGTGCTAATAAAACTTGACCAACTAAAATTGCTTAAATGCTTATAGCCCAGTCCACTACAAAGCCTTTGCATTCATTCTTTTCTCCACACTTGCTGAGTACGACAAGTGCTCACCCTTGCTATAAACAATGTTGCTCAGAAGGAGGAAGCTACATGAAGATGACGTGAAGATGTTGTGGAGTGCTAGGCGTACGCAACCCCCAGTCGATTGCCTGTGATGTTTGGAGCCTTCGTTTCCAGGATTAAGCGTAAATCTCTGATAATCTTTCTTTTTCATACGTGATACTGTTTCTGTATTCACTTTTATGTCACTATATGCATGAAACTTGATCCTGGCATGCATATAGGTATGCACTTGGTTTTCTTCGGAAAGTCGGGTGTGACAGAGTGGTATCAGAGCTGTATCGACTGTAGGACGTAAGCCTAGTTAGCACTGGTCGTTTCTTGATGCCTCTTTTGTTCTACAATCCCTCCATACCTTATCCTTGACCTCTCTGATGAAGGATCTCACCCCTTAACCATCTTCTTTTCTCCATACCATGAATTCTTGTATATTTATCTTCACTCTCCTTGAACATCTCTTCGATCTCGTCTGTCCTTTCTCTCAAACAATAAACACCCCCTTGATTTATTGGTAAAACCGTTACCCTTACCATTCTATCTATTCGCGCAGCTCCTCGACACATCAGCGCTGTTTTAATTCTTTCTCGAGCTACAGAACTCCGATCGACATGAAACCAGTTGGGTTAGTTCCTAAATTTCATAAGTGAATTTCTATCAAAAATCCAGCCCTATCCAGTACCTGTTCCAGGAGCTATGCTCGAAACATTGGAGCTATCAGAATCTGTAAATTCTGCTGACCCAGTTACCTTCATTATTTTATATCTCGGGCTATGGACCTCCGATTAAGGTAAATCCAATTGGAGTAGTTCAGGAATTTCATCAGCTTCGCTCTGTCCAAAATTCAGCAGTATTCGTTTTGTATCCAAGGAGATACCTACGAATTAGTGGAGCATTCAGAATCTGCCAACACTGCTGACATAGCCATCTTGTTTAATTCATATCTCGAGTTCTGAACCTCCGATTGAGGTGATTCCAGTTGGGATGAACTCATAATTTCATACTCCTTGATTTGGGAAAAATCCATTATTTATGGATATCCTTGCTAGAAGATGCATCTGATCTATTAGGAGGATACCCCCTGACTTCATTAACAACGTGTAGTATCGTTCCCTTAGCTATGCCTTGATTGGTGGAATTCAGTGCTTTCATGATGATGCTTGGTTTTATGAACTTGATTGATTCGCTTCTTTGATGTGAGTGTTGGTGTATTGTGGGTCTTACATCCGCAATAACATCAGTTGCTTAGTTGGGTTCTTCTTTTGTACCTCCCACCTCCTTGTTCTCCCCACTCGTTTTGCACTACTCTTGTTCCCCTTCTGATCATATCTTTACCTACCAACCAGATGGAAAACCAAGAGGGAGGAAACCAAGGAGAAAGCTACGAGAACGGTGATGACTATGGATACAACCCAAATGCGCTATCATTTCCTCCCTCAGATGATAAGTATGCAGAGTTCATGAAGACTGAGCCACCAATGTTCTCCAGTACCACATATCCCTTAGAAGCTGAAGACTGGATCAAGACAATTGAAGAGAAGCTAGATATGATACAATGCAATGATGGAGAGAAAGCTTTGTATGCATCTTGGCAACTTATAGGAGCAGCTTCAGAATGGTGGAATTCTTACATCAATGGACATGAGCAACCTGAGAGTATTGTGTGGAAGGAATTCAAAGACAACTTTATCTTACACCATACTCCTGTGAGTGCGATGAAGCTCAAGAGGAAGGAGTTCCTTAACTTAAAGCAAGGACAGATGACGGAATCGAGTATGGGGATAAGTTTATTCGAGTTATCTCCGTATGCCCCAAGATCACTGAAAGTGATAAGAAGAAACGAGAGCATTTCATCAAAGGGTTGAATGAAGATCTTCAAAGTATACTAAGCCTACATGAATACTCCAGTCTACAAGATTTAATCAACAAAGCCGTTGGGCTAGAAAGCAAGCTACAGGAGATCATGAGTAAGAAGAGAAAACGGGAATATCCAGGGGAAGCTAATAACAATTCTCACCTACATCATATGTCTCAAGCCCAAGGTTTTTCTCGAAGATCACAATGAAGATGCATATCTAGAATATCCTCATGGTGTCACAATACCAGTGATTTATGAGACACCACAGAATCGTCGGAACATTAGGGAAAGTAAAGCCTGTTTCTATTGCAAAGCTGGTGGACACTTTATTAACAGATGCCCGAAGAAATTTCTTGATCGCCATTTTAAGAGGGAATGGCGACAACGACACAAGCAAGACAAGACCCCCGATACCTAAGGATTATAATATAAGTTAGGCTGTGGAAAGATTTCTGTAATATGAAAGGAAGAATATTGTTGAAGGATATGAAAAGAGTTCGGAATAAACCCTTGTCTTTTGCTAGCCTTTTTCGAATCTCGGGACGAGATTCCTTTTAAGGGGGGTAGATTTGTCACACCCTGAAATTTCCAATTTCAGGATGTGAATAGAAATAATAATTAAATAACGATTTTCTCGATAATTTTAAAATTTTTCCAACATTTATTTTCTTTACGGGAAATATAGTATAGGAAAAATCCTTTGATTGATTTTCTAAATTAAATAAAAGTTGTGAGTGTTGCATTCATGCCGATGCATCTAGTGGTTCTTGAGTGCAAAAAGGTTCCAAAAATGCGTTTAGGGAGCTGTCCAAAACCTTCCGAGAATTTTCCGGAATTTTCGGAATTTATTCTCATTTTCCCCGATCTATTTCTATTTATTAGAAGGCTCTAAAATCTTTTTCATGAGCACCAAATGCTTTATTTGGATTATTCATGTCTTAATCTATCTCTAGGAATTTTCCGGCATTTTTGTGATTTTCTCGAGTATTTTTCGTGCTTTAAAATAATTCACGGCTTTTTCTCGGATTATTTTTTGCACCGGAAATACTTTCAAAAAAAAAAAGAAAAAGAAACCTATCCTACCAGGCGGGGCCGAGCCCGTGGGCTCGACCCGCCCGCCGCCCGCCCGCGCGCCGCGGCCGGCCCGCCGTGCCCATCGGCCGAGGCGGCCATGGCGCCGCCGCGCCCGCCGCCGCCCCCGCCCCGCGCCGCCCCATAAAAGGGCGGGCCGCGAGCCGCCGCACGCGCGCCCTCCGGCCCGCGCGCCGCCCTAGCGCGCCCTCCCGGCCCGCGCCGCCGCCGGACGAACCGCGCCGCCGGCGGCCATTGCCGAACTCGCCGCCGCCGCCCACGTTGTGCCGCCGCCGTTGACCTCCGAGCCGAGCCGCACCACCGGGAGATCCGGGCCGCCGAGCCGTGCATCCTCCGCCCCTTCCCTCGGCCGGAAGCACACCGGAGCGCCGCCGCCGCGGGAGACCGCCGCCGGCCGCCGCCGCTCACCGCCGCCGGCCACCCCCGCCGTCTCCTTCCCTCCAAGGTGAGCACGTCTTCGAGTTCCCCGTGGACTCCTCTTCCTTTTCCCCAATCTAGTCGAGGCCCTTGCCGTCCCAGTAGCCGGCGCCGCTACCCCCAAGGCCGCCGCCCCTCCCTGCCTCTGTTCAGTCCTGAGGAGGAAGAAGGTGTGCCGTTTTGTGAATGCCCCCCTGCAAAATCCTGTAATAGCTAGATCTAAGGGTGTGTCTTGCAGATCTTGTACGTGACCCCCTAGATTTATCAGATCTTCACAACCAGGTCCAACCAGAGCCCTTTTACAGATCTAACCCCGCTCTTTAACCTTTTCCCGGCTCTATTTAGTGTGTCTTGCAAATCTTCTTAGCTAGCCCTTGAAATCTATAGTTAATCGCGTAAAGGTCCTTCCAATCTTGTTTTCTTCATATCTTGCACGTTTTAGCTCTGATTTAATCCGTTCAAGTTGCGTTAGGTTCATAATAATGTAAAACACGCGTTAGCGGTGTGTTTTCACCATGTTTTGTTTCTGAAAATAAAATTAATATTAATTTTGATTAGTGACTAGATATACATGTCTTTTCCAAATAAAAGCAATATAGATCTATACATCGTTTTTCATGATCAAATTTAATTCGATTAATGATTACTTTACATGCTTTTATGAATAAAATCTAATTAGATCTTTTACTCGGTTTTCCATAAGTCAAATATTAATTTGCTTAATGATTAATTAACTTTTATAATTAAAAGTTGATTAGGCTTTTACTCCGGCTTTATAAATAAATGATAACCTTGATTAAAGCCAATGTAATACTTGTTTTTGATAATAATATGATGAACTCGAATTACAAAGTTTCGTTTAGATTGTTCATATAGTTTAGTTTTTCTAAATTAATTGTTTAATCGGTTTAATTCATATATGAATCTTTATTAATAAAACTTGACTAGTTCTTTACACCGGTTTCATAAATAAAGTTTAATATTGCATTAATGTCAACACGGGGTATTTTATTTCGAAATATCCTTTATATTTGTTTTGTTAATTAAAATGAACCTAGCTCATAGTCTTGTTCTCTCATAAATGCAAATAATTCGTTAGACGTCGGCGTCGCCTTTTATCTTAGTATCTCTTTTGATCAAGTTTATCGAAGCTCTAAACCTTTCTAGTGTCGGCCCAAGCTAAACCGTGTGCATCTAATCAAGCCTTAGAGTTTCGCTTATCCTAGAAGCTTTGTCTATGTGAGTAGTTTGCACCGCTCATTTGCCTATCAAGTAATCTTATCACTCTTGTTTCATCATAGAATCTTGTTTATCAAAGCATCT
This sequence comes from Cenchrus americanus, assembly GCA_947561735.1. Taxonomy (NCBI): domain Eukaryota; kingdom Viridiplantae; phylum Streptophyta; class Magnoliopsida; order Poales; family Poaceae; genus Cenchrus; species Cenchrus americanus. Next base: position 85,474,266 of record OX387243.1, read on the forward strand.
AGTTAGTTGATGTCCATTCCATCTCTCGTTAGGTTGTCTCTTCATGAGTCGATTGTGTTATTGTACCTAATCTATCGTAGCTATCTTTCTTTAGTGTTTACCCGGTTATCTACTTCACCTCGTTAGATCAGTTCACCCTTGGTTAGTATATCGCTTGTTCATCCGAGTTCCCTTTGTAGACCAGTTCTCCTAAACCCTAGCCTAAGGTTTCTTATGCGCCCGATAGTTCGTTGCTATCCGTCTAGTTCGTTTCACAAGAACTTGTACGTTAGCATGTGTATCATGTTACTTGTTTTAACATTAAAGATGCTTGTTAATCTTGACTAATTCTTATTGCAATGCTTTTATCCATAAAAAGTGGTTAGGTTCTAATCCGGTTTTCTTTAATCATGATGTAATTGGTTAATCCCTATTCATAACTAGTTTTTCTAAATAAAAGATGTTAGAGTTAAACATCGGTTTTCATAATAAAGTTAATATGCTTAATGACATCATAAATGCCTTTTCAATATTAAATATGTTTAGTTGAACACGTGACATAAAGTTACTCGTCTAGATATCTTATACTTACCTTTTTAAAGTAATTGTTAATTTGATATAACTTCTACTCGAATGTTGTAAATAAAATATGATTAGGCTTATCGTGATTTCTTTAATTAAATATAACTTGTTTAATGGTAACATAGAGTATTTCTCTGAAATATTCTTTCACATGATTTCTTAATTAAAATATGCCAAGCGTAGTCTCTTGTTGTTTGATAATGATCTCACGATAGTTTCGAGCTTAGTTTTGTTTTCAGTGTTTCTCGCGCTTGCGTAACCATTAGAATCAAACTCTATCCCGCAGTGATCTTTCCAATCTTCCGCAACCATCTCTTTAAAGCTAACCAAGCCTTTCCAAGCACCCTTTGTGTTCTTTAGTGATCCATCTAATCGAGCTTATCCTTTAGTGCGTTATTTTAAAGCTTTCTTATGTTTGGCGCTTGTTCTTAGTATATGTGTTTGTTTGCTTTGTGTATGTTTGTGCCCGATGATTGATGCGCTTAGAGTGAACGCCGTTCAAGAAGTGGAAGAGCTTGAAGTTGAAGATATTCGAGCAACGACATTGCTTTGGTTAAAGGCAAGTGTGTCCTTGATCTTTTGTCCTAAGAACTATATTTAATCACTCATTGCATATGCTTGCATTAATATGATGGGAACCATGTTTAAGGTTTGACTAGTGTTATTTATCCCGTGCCTTGATCAAACGGGTTTATCTTTATGTTGGGTAGTTATGCTTAGTTGCTATACCCGGGTTATGGTGGTTTTAATGAACATTAATGATGAATCATGTTATACCTTTATGCTATGTCTTTGGATGTTAATACAAGACCATAAGATTAATCGGAACATGGAGAACCACCCAGACAACAAGGTGCAACCACAAGGACTATATGGCTCGGTCTTGGCCGAGTAATTAGGGAAGTCTTTGTGTGGTTATTACTCGCATAGTAGGTTGGGGACGGAGGAATGCTTTTATGGCTCTTCTATTCGGAGCGGTGATGGAACGGAAGACTCTATGGCTTACCGTCCGTAATAGAAGTGTGGTACGAAAGATAGCCTCTATGACATACTACTATGGACTAATACGCACGGGAGGACTCTTTGTAAAGGCCTCGTAGCGTCCCTATGCAATCACACCTCGGAAGTGTGGTATGATGCATGCGCAGCATCGCATGGTTGGGTTTAAAGTTCTTCGGGACTTTTACGCGACTTGTGGGTAAAGATGTACAACCTCTCGCAGTGTAAAACTAATCGATTAGCCGTGCCCACGGTCACGGGCGGCCTGGACCCTCACATGATAATTAAACTTGAAGATGGACTTAAATCGTGTTCTCTGGTTATGTTTGCCATGTGCTCATGGTGTACCTCTTATCTTATGCTTAATGTGGGTTGGTATAAACTTATACTTTATTAGTAATCAGGTGCTAATAAAACTTGACCAACTAAAATTGCTTAAATGCTTATAGCCCAGTCCACTATAAAGCCTTTGCATTCATTCTTTTTCCCACACTTGCTGAGTACGACAAGTGCTCACCCTTGCTATAAACAATGTTGCTCGAAGGAGGAAGCTACATGAAGATGACGTGAAGATGTTGTGGAGTGCTAGGCGTACGCAACCCCCGTCGATTACCCGTGATGTTTGGAGCCTTCGTTTCCGGGATTAAGCGTAAATCTCTCGATAATCTTTCTTTTTCATACGTGATCTCGTTTCTATATTCACTTTTATGTCACTATATGCATGAAACTTGATCCCGGCATGCATATAGGTATGCACTTGGTTTTCTTCGGAAAGTCGGGTGTGACACCTCATAATCTCCAATTTTGCTCATAGTGTCGGGTAGGAGTTTCAGCTCACTGTGCAACCATTCTACGAAGCTTGAAATATTGTCAGTAATTTTGAAGTCCTGGGCTTCGGCTCCAAAACTTTCCAAAGCCTGACGATACTCTGTCGCCAAATATGCCCCCCATTGATGACAATACGCCTCATTTTTCTCCAGAGTATCCTCAAGCTCGCCCTTCACCTTTTTCAGTTCCGCGATAAGATCGGCGTTGGCATTCAAGAGAATGTTCTGCACGTCGTACTGCGTTACCATGTCCTTCAATTCTTGGCGGCACTCTTCATAGCATTTCAAGCTCAGTTCAAGTTCTTTCTTCAAGGCATCTAGGGCTTCCTGCTGCTTAACGTGCTGATTCGCTTGCACACGAGCATCTCGTTTCAGTCTCTCATTTTCTTCTTTTAGGCGGCGGTTTTCATCCTCTACTAATTTTTGCTTATCGAGAGAGGTCTTGGCCTCCGCGGTCGCTTTCTCGAAGCCTTTCTGGCAAGCGACAATGCCTCTCGAAAGGTAAGCGCGTACAATCTTCATTAAATCATCAGCACCTAAGTCTTCCAAGGTGCGTTCGAAATCTGCAAAGAGGTTGACAATCATGTTATTAGCACGTATCCTTCGCAACGTCAACACGACGAAGACACCAAGTTGAAACACCAAAAGCAAAGCGATAAGCGAAGTTTCATACCAGGTTCTCCCAGCATAGATGTGAGACTTGATTTTGAAACGGAAGGGCCCATTTCGATTTGGGGAGTATCCTTCTCCCGATCTTTAGCGCTCAGGGTGACCAGAGTTTTCGCCGCTAAAATTAGCACGGAAACAAGAGGTATAAGCAAACGAAATGTATGATAAAGAGGAAGGACACAAAAACCCATCTCTGAGTAAAAGCATCATACCAGCGTCTTCAGGTTGGAGGCTTTCAGGCATTGTTGTTAACCCTGGCACGGCAGCATCAGCAGGTTCCGCCGCCACCGGGTCAAAATCATTTGACACCGGCGGAGGCGAGCGAGACGCGTGCGCCACGGAATTCTCAGCTTCTGGAGCATCCAGATCAATCGGACCCTGGGGGTTTGCACCTGAGCCTTCACCTAGATTCACCGCAGCAACCACTGAATCGCATCGGGGCTGCGGAAGAGATGCGTCTGGACTTTTTTCCGCCCGAGCGGTGTCGTCGTCAATGTAGCAAAGAGATTCCGATTCATCTACGACATCTACAAGGCCGGCCACACGCTCTTTTGGGGCTGCGTCGGCCATGGCAATCTCTTTCTGAATCAGCTCAGCCACACGCTTGCCCCTGGCCTCACGCGCCTCCGACTCCTCTGCATCAGCTAGGCCCGCTGGTGACGGTTCCTCCACCAATCTCTGTGCCGACCCTTTTGGAGGATAGTTGGTACAGGGTTGAATCTGAGGCGTCGGCAGAATGTCAACACCCTCGTCAATCTCTGCGACTGGGTCAATCCGCGCTCTCTTTGACCGCAATCTGTTTCACTCTATCCATGGTTTCCAAGGGCCTCTTCTTCAAGGCTAGTCTCTTGTCCACCTCACCGGAGATGGCGGGGTCATGTGTTTTCTTTTTGTCTCTATCGGTTGCGGCCACCTTCGCCGCCTCAGCCTTGCGGCGAGCCAAAGTTTCATTAACTTTCAACAGCTTATTAGATTTTTCTGCAAGCGGTGGCAGTGTAGCTTTAGTAGCACCCGCCTTTCGCTTGGCCAAGATGTCTTGGGCTTTGGTACTCTTCACAGCACTATCAACAACTGTAGTAGTTTTGCCTGGCTTGGTCTTTCGAGAGGTCTCGACAACCTCAGACCCAATATTGCCCGGTGGCTGCATTTTCTTGCCGGCCGTCGGAGGCACCAGACGAAGGGAATATGTAACACCCATCTCGTCAAAAACTCGATTGACACGGCCCTGATGCTTCAGAATTCTCTGGGCACATTCCCACTCCTCGTGGGTAAAATTCCCTATCATTTGCACAACTTTCCTTTCTACTTCAACCACAATTTCTTCGTCGGACATGTCCGCGGGCCGCTTAACATTGAATATGGGGCTTCGCACATTGTCGTCCAGCCCTGGCAGCCACTGCATTTTAAATGCCCACGACCCCCAACGGGGCTGGCACGGCCAGACGTCGGCAGCCACAAATTCCTCAAGGGCGCGCGAGTAGTGATCACGCGTGTCGCCTGGTAAAATGCGGTTGTGCTTGCTGAAGATCTGCTACCCTTCGTCAGCTCTGGCGACAGCTCAACTTCCAAATCGACCATACGGCTTGCCAGATCAAACGTTGTCACCTCCTCTTGCTTTGAGTTTCGCCCTATCACGGAGATAGGAGCATAAAACCAATACGAGGTCCACCGGTTAGCCCATTTGTTCTTGTACGCTGGGGCTAATTCCACCGGAGCCTGATTCTTGGCTAGACGACGGGTTTGGAAGGTACAGCAGCCATACTGAGCTTCTTTTTCTTCGTCATCAACTTTTACAAGCCTCCTCGTCCAGTGAATCTCAAAGTGACGAACGAAAGTCTCGACATCATTGTCCCCAGCGAAGGTCCGGCATGCCCACAGAAATTTCAGCACTTGTGGGATAGAGTTGGGCGTCAGTTGATGGATCTGAATGCCATAAGCCGCCAGGATGTCTGCAAACCTCTTGGACACCGGCAACCGAAGCCCTGCGGTGAAAAAATCCCGAAAGACCACGCTCTCATTTTTGCGGGGTTTCGGCGTGGTTTCTTTCCCAGGTAACTGGCAAATTCCGGGCTCGAAGCAGCCCTCCAACCGCAGTGCATCCAAATTTGCCTGAGTCATCAAAGATCGACCAATGTAACAGGTCCGGGCATTCGCCCCAGCCGGATTCCCTTCAGACCCCTCCATAGCTGCATCAATCTCCCCTCCTATCTTGCCCTCCTCCACGTCGATAAGCGCATGCTTTCCAACATCTGTGTCGCTAGGCATTATTTCGACATAACTTCCACCACCCGAACCGCTATTTTCATCGCTACTAGAGGAAGACGAGGTACTACCACTCTTGCGAGAGCTAGCAGACCAATCCAAACCAGAAATCTTACCAGACTCCGAGCTAGACGATGAGGTGGAAGACGTTGCGGCAGCCTTCGTAGCTTTCGGCACCGCTTGCTTCCCACGATTTGACGATGACCCTTCGTCCTCCATGATTTTGTTAGGGTGCCTGACTCAAACCGCTCGATTCCCTTAGAAACGTGAACTCAAGCGCGCAACACCGGAAACTGAAAAACGAAAACATGTACTCGGAGTAGAAGGTAAACTAACCTCTCGAATCGACTGGGGCTTCCGCTGAAGCGATTCGCAAGAGGCAAAGGCGGAAACAACAGCCGAAAAAATCGCAAGAGAGAAGCGAGGTTGGAAATGCCAGTGGGCGCGCAGCGGCGTCGGCCCCCGTCTATTTATAGGCGGTAAACTGTAACGGTCGAAACTTTTGAACCCAACGGTAAAAAGCAGCGCCTCGAGGGCATTTCAGGTATTTCCAGCGAGGTCCCCGAGAACCGCCGCCTGGGAAGACGTTTTCTTCCGCCTCGATTCTCGATCCCCGGGTTTCGCTGGCTCAGGTCTGCACTAAGGCAAACGCTTCGCCATCGAGGGGCTTCTGTTGGGGGGATTCGGAATCAAGCCTTTCGTATACCAAAAGTAAAAGAGTGTTTTTAGCCGCCCAAATCCACATGCGAAAGGCCCAGTAGCGAAACCCCAGGAGCCGTTGATCCCTTTTCCAATTTTTAGGATTCATCTTCCAACTGGTACCCTGCGTCGCCAATGGAGTTGCAAAATAAGCTCAAAGCAATCTAAGGCGTTGGGGTCTTTGTCAGGCGGATTGATTTATTCCGCGACGAAACCCCGAGCGCGAATCTCATTGACCCAGGCAGTTTTGGCCTGGGAATCGCTCGGGGGGTTTTGTCGTTCCTAATCCCTAACGGCTTCAAGTTTGAATGTGAATTCCTTGTTTCAGGTGACGAAAGGTGCCGGGCGAAGGGGGAATCTCCAAAAGGTGAAGTTTTCCTCCCGACAGGCGCACGTGATGAGGGCAAGAAAGGCGCCGCGATTTGCGGCGTGACATCATGAAGCGTTGATTACGTGGAGGCCTAATTGGAGATTTCCTAGAAGTAGCCTAGTACATTCTGTTTAGATCCGTTTCGCACGAGGGTATCCTCGGGGTGTAAAAAGTCCGTCCACCTCCCTATAAAAGGAGACGGATCGACACTTGTAAAGGGGATCGACTTTTGAGAAATCAACTGTTGAGCAAAGAGCATTTGGTTTCCCTTTGTTCTGTGTTTTGGTTTAGGTTCTTGAGCTTTTGTTTTCCTTCATTGTTTGTGTGTGGTAGCTTCGGCTATCCCCACAACAAGCTGCCGGCGAGGGCGGGCTCCTGCGGCGGCGCGGCGACCTCCGCCTCCGGCCGCGCCACCGCGGCTCCGGGCTCCTCGCCGCGGCGCGGCGACCTCCGCCTCCGGCGGCGTCTCGGCGGCCGCGGGCGCCGGACGCGCCTCCGCGGCCGATGACGCCGGCAGCGCCACCGCGGCTCGGGCTCTGGCCGCGGCGCGGCGACCTCCGCCTCGGCCGGCGTCTCGGCGGCCGCGGGCGCCGGACGCGCCTCCGCCGGCCGACGACGCCGGCGGTGCCACTATCACCGGCGCCGACGGCCGCGCCTCCGCCACCGGCCGCGCCTCATCCACGACCGGATCCTCGTCGCACCTCCGTCGCCGCCCGTCGTGGCTCCGCGGTTGTCGTCGCCGGCCGCGGCACCGAGGCCTCGGCCACGCCTTGCGAGCCCCCGCTCGCCGTTGCCCGCCGTGCTTGCGCCCCGCGCGCGCGCCCTCGACGAGCGCCGCCTGGTTGGGATAGACGCGTCCGCCCTCAGCACCTTGGCTGGTGCGAGAGGGGGCACGGTCGGCGCCACCCTGCGGACATGGAAACAAGTCGTCAGACCCCCGCCTATCGGGCACATGACCTCTCGAAAGGCAACTCCTTACCTCAGAGAGGAGAAGGCTCGCTTCCTCTTCCTCAAGGTCCCCGCTGACGTCGCGGGCGCGACCGACGTGGCCGCCGACGCGCCTCCGGCCCGCCCTCCACCGGGCGCGGGCTCCGCCGCGCGCGCGGGCGCCTCCGTGGCGCTCGGCGGCACCTCCGCGGCTCGCGCGCGCTTCCGCGCGCGCGCCCGGCGGCGGGCGCCCCGCGCCCGCCCGGGCGATGGTTCTCTTGCCACCGGAGTCGGCTCCGGTGACGGGGGTGCAGGCTCCCACCTGTCGGGAAGAACCTGCCCCTAATCCTCTTTCCCCTCTTCCTCCTCTTCCTCGTCCGACAATGAGTACTCCTCTGTCCCGGGCGAGGAAAGTCCCTGCTGCTCGCGCAGCCGGAACTCCTCGCTCCTCTGCTCCCGGCGCTCCCGCCGCCGCGCGTTCCGCTCCCTCCTCGCGATCCACCCGCTCCCTCTCTCACCGTTGCGCCGCGCGCGCGCGAGCGCGCGAGACCGAGGTGTGGGCGGGTCAGACCGCGCGGCGTTCACGCGCACCATCTGCGGGGAGGCAAAGCCTTAAAACACGTCGGCAACCCAAAAACCGACAGAACAAGAAAGGAGATCAAGAAATTCACTCACCAATGGGCCGACTGGGAGCATGGCGAATGCCCACAGGGACGCGTTATCACAACGCCTCGCCCCGAGGTCGATGGCGCGCCGTGCCCGGGTGGCCGCGTACTCCCGCGGGAAGGGGTCACGCAGTAGCCGCGACTCCGTCAACGCGACGGGGTCCGCGTCCTCGCTCATCTCGAAGATGCGGAGCCGCCTCTCCATCAGGGGGACGATCCGCCGGTGGTGGAGGTTGGCGAGGACGCATCCCGCGGTCAGCCCGCGGTCCGCCAGGTTCTTCAATGCGGCCACGAGCGAGTCCAGACGCGCCTGGTGCGAGGGCGGAGATACCCCGTGGTACCAGGAGGCGGCCTTCTCTCTCAGCACCTTGCCGGTGTAGGGGGGAGGCCGGGGTCGGCGTTGCGGAGGTAGAACCATCCCCGCTCCCACTCCGCGTTGTTGGAGGTCATCGTACAGGGGATGTACTCCTCCCTGCGCGAGCTCCGCAACGCGAGCGACAAGCCGCGGGCGCGCGCCGCGAGGCGAGTCCTCGGCTCCGACGTGGCCAGTGTGTGCAATTCCGCGCGAAAGAGGTGACCCAGAGATCCCAGTTTACCGGGATCCCCAGGAACCCTTCGCAGACGCCGACGAACGTGGCCGCCTGTGAGATCGCGTTCGGCGTGAAGTTGTGCAGCTCCACGCCATAGTGATAGCACTGGGCCTGCATGAAGCGACTCGCCGGCGCCGCGAAGCCGCGCTCGTGGAAGCGGACGAAGCTGACGACGTAGCCGAACGGGGGGTTTGGAACTCGGTCCCTCTCCGACGGCACGATCCACTCCGCGGGCTGCGCATCCACATTCACCGCCAGGTGGCCGCCGGTCACCAGCAGATTCAGAGATAGCGTCGTCGCTGTCGAACGCTCCCATGCCGGCGGGTCCATGACGGTGATGGACTGTTGGGGAGCCATACAGACGGGCGAGAGAATGAAGAACGGGAAGCAAGAACAGCTCTAGAGCGGGAGCGCAAAGGCAAGAATGGCTCGGGGGCTGAAGCGCGAGAGGTAGGGGTGGCAAATGCTAAGTGCAAAGGTAAAAAACCGCCCCTCCTCTGCCTATTGGATTTATAGACCACGGGGCGTGCTCTCCGGAGCGCACGCCCCGCACGCATTAACTGCAGGTGAAATATTCCCTCACTGACGAGCGGGGCCCACCACGACCGCGGCAGTCGCACGTCTGCACGCGCGCCATCATCACAGCGCAGTAACCGGAGGGCCGCGGCGAGCGGTCACGTCCGCCTGCCCACTCCGCCCACTACACGCGCGGCCGCGGCGCCTGAAAAGGCGCGCCAGCAGTGCATGACTATAGCCGCGACTGCGGGCATTAAATGGCCCGGTCCCTTACCAAGTAAGGAAGACACTCGAGCGGCCCGAGCCCCAGGCTCAAATAAGACCGACCCTCGAAGGGTGCGAATACCGACCAGTGGCCTCGAAGCCCGTTCAAAATAAATGGGCGCCATGGGTGCCCTCGATCTACAGAAATTACTGATCAGCGGTTCGAGGGCCGGCACGGCCAAGAACCCTCGAAACCTGCAGATGCGAAGAGACGGGAGCACTCTGCTGCTACCCCGCACAGCCCTACTGATCAGGGGTTCAAAACCTGACCCTCGACGGGTTCGAATAGGTGCCCCAGATCACCAGAGTCAGGGACGACAAGGGCGCGCGCATTCGAGCCTTTCCTCGAGCCCACCGGCTCGATGGTGCCCCACATGTCGTGTTCGAGAGCCAGCGAGGGCAGCTAGCCGGGGGGATCCCACCGAGGGAGAGCTTCCGCGCCCTCGGTCCCTAGCGAACGGGACCGAGCCCCACCTAGCAAACCCGCGCAAGCGCTTTAATGGACGAGTGTCTGGACCACGAGCCTACCCTTATCGAACGGGGCATGGGCGTCCACTTGAACCACCCGCCAAAAGCTCAACGAGGAATCCGCAATTCGCGACCCGGTCGATGGGGGTTGTGGAGACCTCACCCTCCATCCCGCGGAGGGACGGCGAGGGCGCGTTTAAAACAAGACGAAGAGCTCGCCCCGATCGCCTTGAATGGGCCCAGGCTCGGGGGCTCGACGCACGGCTACGCCTCCTGGGATGCACCGAACGCGAAAGATATTAGTTGTATGTGCGTCACCGAAGCCGGCTGCAACATCGCCGATGCCGGTTGAGACATGTACCACGCCTGCTGATAAAATTCCGCGAAAAAAGCCCTGCAGGAGCACTCACGCTCCTGCAGGGCTTCGGGGGCTAGACCCGCAGGTCCGCTGACGCGGCCCCACAGAAAGGCATTTGCGACCGGGAGGGAAGAATGTCCTATCGATGGCTCCGCATCCGGGGGAACTCGAGCGGTACGCCCACAGATGCTCGGGGGCTACTGTCGGGGACAGCCACGAGGGTCCCCTAAAAAACCAGGGGGGAATCCTGCTTAAAACCTGCAAAAACACAAAACCCAAACACACCTCGAACATAACACAAAACATATGCACACAGCACAGCCCACGCCGTGATGACCCCCGCGGCCCACCAGAGCGGCCCAACAAGGCGCCCCCTCGAGCAAGGCCCGCCTCGCTCGAGGGCTCACGCCCCCCTCGAGCGAAGTCCGACTCGCTCGAGGGCTCACGCTCCCTCGAGCGGGCTCCCTCACGAGCGCACCTGCTCCCGCCCGCGGGTACAAGCATTTAATGTTTTGACACAGCAGAGCCGCGCCATCACGCGTCTGGGAATCACGCCCCAGCGCTGTTCCGCCGACTCCCTAGGGGGGAGCCCATCCCCGCCACTGTGGGGGGACTATGTGACGAGGTCGGTGTCAGCTCCGTGACACTGTGCCGCCCACTCCTGTACGGCTAATGCACCGCGCCCTCGAAGGGGGGCCGGTCGCACCCTCGAACCCTCTTCTCGTGACTCCGCAGGGTCAAACCATGACGCCAGGCCGGCAGGAGCGCCATCCCCGTCGCTGTCAGCCCTGTGCGGCCATCCTTGTCCCTGTTGCGCCACGCCATGCACTGCTACAACTACTCCGACGCTATTGAGCACGCGGGGACGGGACGCCGCCACGCCCGCTACTGCACCTCGTACGGAACGTCGTCAACGGCTGCCTTGAGCCCGCTTGAAGGCGTCCCGGTCAACCACTATGCCTCCACCCTCAAAACCGCCCCTGTTCAAGCATAGGGCACGCCGCAACGCCATGACCGGCGCAAGATTCGCCAGAATGGGTGTCATCTCCACGGAACTGTACGCCGTACCGCCACACGTAGCGAAATAGCATGGCATGCCTGTAAATCACCCTCTCCTTGGCCTATAAAAGGAAGGTGATCCCCCTCGCCGCGGGGGGACAAGACACGAGACATCAGACACGGGACAACGGATAGCGATCGTTCACACGCTCTCCATTTTCCCCACGATATTGGCACTCGCCTCAATCACTCCTCTTGGGACTTGGAGGCCACGCTTCCTCTCCCGCCTTGCTTGTAGTCGCCCCACTACAGGCACCCCGGTGCAAAGTAATATAGTGCCTCGAGCACACCCCTGCTGAACGTACGGTCCCGGCCGGAACCAGGATAAACCAAGTGTCCTTAGTTGCTTAGCACCGACCATCGAGAGACAAATCTCAGCGCTTATTACTAGTTAGTGTCGGGACTACTTTCCGCACCGACATCATTGATAACCTGCCAAAGGAAGAATCTAATTTTTAGTGGAAGCTTGGTTTCCCACATGCAGACAAGCCATCTATTAGAGAAGCCAGTAAAAGTGAGTTCTTTATAAAGGGAAGAGGTAGAAAAATTGCCTGATTTTTCCAATACCCAAGTCACAGAATCTTCCGCATTTGTTAACTGAACATCTATTAGTAAGTCTGAAAGGTCACCGAATTCCAACTCCTCTCTAATATCAAAGTTTCTTCTAAAAGTCAAGTCATAGTATCCCTGTGCCATCACCCGTGTACACTCCAGTCTTGTGGTTACATATTTTAAAAATATATGGGAAAGCAATTTTCAGGAGGCATTCTCCAAGCCAAACCTCATGCCAGAATCGAGCTTTCTTCCCATTACCTAACTTATATTTCAGTCCTCTAAACATGCAGTCCTTTGTCTCCTGCAAACTTCTCCAGAACTGGGAGCAATTAGTTTTCCGACAACTGAAGAAGCCTTTATCTCCAAGATATTTCTTTCTAAGAAGGTTGCAGCAAATATTATCTTCACCATTTTCAATCTTAAAGATCCATTTCACTAAAAGACATTTGTTCATTAACCTAGTGTTAGTGAATCCTAATCCCCCACTCTTTTAGGTGTAGCCAGTAAATCCCAACTGGCCATATGGTATTTTCTTTTGAGGTTTGGGCCATGCCAAAAGAAGTTAGCTCTGGCCGAGTCCATCTTGTGGTGAATTTCTTCCTGTAGCATATAAACACCATGGTGTAATTCGGTATGGAACTAAGACTAGACTGTATCAGAATGGATTTCCCTCCAGATGATAATGCTACACTCTGCCAAGTAGGTAGTTTCTTTTCTACTTTGTGGTGAACATATGTTAGGTCAGCAGCGGACATATTCCTGTCATTTATCATCACTCCCAGATACTTCATTGGAAGGCTCCCAGTGTTACAGTCAAACATCTGAGTTACATTGGTTTGCTCCTCTTCCGTGCCTCCTACAACCATGATCTCACTCTTCTGATAGTTTATCTTCAGACCAGAAATATTTTCAAAGAAGTATAGTAGAAATTTGGTATGTGTAATTGATTGTTCCTCAAAAGATAGAAAAACTATGGTATCATCTACATATTGTAAGTGTGTAATGCCCCCTCTACAAGGTGCTGAACCAAACCACGAATCTGACCAGTCCTTCTTGCATTATCTAGCATTGTAGCAAGGGCATCACTAATTAGGTTGAAGAGTAAGGGAGATAGAGGATCTCCCTGTCTCAATCCTTTATGGGTATCAAAGAAGTTGCCATGTTCACCATTAATGTTAACTCCCACTTTTCCTCCCTCTACGCATTGCTTGATCCACTCTATCCACTTTGGAGGAATTTTTTTTGTCTCAGCACATCCCAAAGAAAGCTCCAGTGAACCTTATCATATGCTTTCTCAAAATCTAATTTTAGGATCACACCTTTTGTTTCGGACACTCTAAGCTCATGAAGGATCTCATGTAGTGTAATCACTCCCTCTAGGATGAATCTCCCTGGGATAAAAGCAGTTTGATTCTTGCTGATAAGTTTGTCTGCATATGGAGTTAATCTAGTTGTGAGGGTTTTTGTAAACCATTTGTAATCTACATTCAGCACACATATCGGTCTAAACTGCCTGATGTTTCTGACATCCTTTAGTTTTGGTATTAGCGATATCATCCCAAAATTTAACCTCCTTAGGTTAAACTGTCCTCTATGAAAATCCTGAAACATCTCCAAAATTGTTTCCTTAATATATTCCCAAAACGCTCTATAAAAGCCCACCGGCATCCCATCTGGACCTGGTGCGACATTGGTATTCATCTCTTTCAAGGCATCCTCTATTTCTTTTAATATGAAGGGTCTTATCAGATTTTTCACCTTCTTCTTCCGTCAGTCTGAACTCATCTGCCAAAAAATTCTCACCAAGGTTAATTTCTCCTTCTGTTTCCTTACTGAATAGATCTTTATAAAAGCTGTCAATGTGAACTCTTATTTCTTTCTGGTCTCTAATTTCCACACCCTCTTCTTCCAGGCAAAAGATGGAACTTTTCCGTCTCCTCCCATTAGCAACACCATGAAAAAACTTGTTGTTTGAGTCACCCTTAAGTGTCCATTTAATACCTCCATGACGTTTTAGTTGTAGCTCCTCTAGACGGAACATGTTCTCTAGCTCAGCCTCGAGATCATATCTGATTTGCCATTGCTCTGCGTCCAAAACTCTTATCTCAGCCTCTTCATCTATACTTTTGATAATATCCAACAGAGTTTGTTTTTCCCTTTTTAGCTGACTCTGGAAATTCGCACCCCATCCCTTGTAGAATTTCCTAGTAGAAGCCTTCAAATCTCTCCAGAAATCCTGGACACCTCTATAATCCCTTACAGGCCATTTACTTCTAACCAACTCCTTAAACCCCCGCTGTTCCAGCCAGTGTTGTTCAAATCTGAAATTTTTGTGGTGTACAAATCTGCTATCAGCAGTGTTCACTATGAGTGGACTATGATTTGATCCAATTCTGGTTAGGGATTCACATGAAGCATCTTTGAAATGGGTATCCCAATCTGTGCAAACTAACACTCTGTCTAAAACACTCATCACCGGAGCAGTCTGTTTGTTGGACCACGTAAATTTGTTGCCAATCCTAGCCAGTTCTAGCAGTCCATTGTCCATAATGAAGTTATTAAAAGCATCCATCCATCCCTGATTAACATCGTCTGAAGATTTCTCCCAGGGGAAGCAGATTAAGTTGAAATCCCCTCCTAAGATAAAAGGCCAGGATAAACCACTGATTTTCTGATTGAGCTCCTGGAGAAAGTCTAATTTCCTCTCTATCTGAACTGGGCCATACACATTGATGATCTCCCATTTAAAATTGTCATTTTTTGAAATTACAGTGAGGCTGGAGAAAAAACCCCTATATCTTTTGAGATAATAGTTGCCTCTGTTAAATTTACTCCAATCAAAGTTCCACTAGAATGCCCTACTGCCCCTGTCCAATTCCACTCAAAAGGTTCATTTTCACTCAGAATTCAGTTCAAAAACTGAAAAATCTGTTTTGATAGTTTCCTGTAAGCATATAGCTGCCACTCTATATTTACCCCGCAACTCTCTTAATTGGGTCCGTCTTCCACTTGATCCTAAGCCTCTAATATTCTAGAAGAGAATCTTCATTGATTTCTTTTTTTTTTTGGAAAAAGTCCATTTTTGACCATCCAACTCTTGCCAAAGTTTGGTTTTGGCCATCGAACTCCAAAACCGGTTATCTTCGGCCATCCAACTATCAAAACCAAATTTGGCCATTGAGCTGTTTTGATAGGTGGTTTTAATTGTTTTTATTTACAATTTAGTCCTTACAACTTGAAATGATTATTACTTTTTGCTTGTACCTCCGATTTTGGTGATTCTTGCGGTCACACGTCCATAACGGTGAGCTTTATCTTTTCAAAAGTTCTTTATACTATTTTATCATCCTTGTTATATTATTCTTATGTTATTGTGTAAAAACAACAATACAAGAAAAGTAAAATAAATTATTATCAAATAATACAAATAAACCTTTAAAAGATACAGTTCATGGTTACGAACACATGGCTATAAAAATCACTTAAATCGGAGATATGAGAAAAAACTAGTAATCATTTTAATATCAAATGACTATTTTCTTTACGGTTTAGTCCTTGAATCTTAAAATGATTAATATTTTTTCTCGTATCTCCAATTTAAGTGATCCTTATGGTCATGTGTTCGTAATGATGAATTGTGTCTTTTAAAATATTGTCTATATTATTTTTTGCAAACGTTTATTTTATTTTCTTATATTATTATTTTTATACAACAACATAATAATAATATAAATTGAGATAGAATTGTATAAAGAACTTTTGAAAAGATAAAGTTCACCATTATGGACATGTGACCACAAGAATCACTTAAATCGGAGGTACGAGCAAAATAATAATCATTTGAAGTTTTAAGAATTAAATTGTAAATAAAAAAAATTAAAACCACCCATCAAAACAGCTCAATGGTCAAATTTGAACGGTTTTGATAGTTTCATGGCCAAAGATAACCGGTTTTGGAGTTCGATGGTCAAAACCAAACTTTAACAATAATTGGATGGTCAAAAATGGACTTTTTCTTTTTTTTTTGGTGCGGCCATTTGCCGCTCTCTCACTTTTTGAAGCAGTGGCTCTTCTTGGTGGCTTTTTCAGTGGTCGCTCTTCTTCTGATCCCTCTATTATATTATAGTATCTTTGCTTTGGCTTTTATCATCTTTATGCTCACTCTTGTCATTCAGATTCTCATGCTCACCCTCTATGTTATTAGCTTGGTTTTGTTCACTTACTCTTTGCTTTGCATCAAGTAATGCAGCTCTGGCAATTTCAAGTGCTTGAATCGAACTAATAGAAGTTGCGACTACCTCCTTATTTTTCCCTAAATTAATGTTTGTAAAAGAGGCAACAGATTCCAGGATACAAGGATCTACTGAGTTAAGAATGTTAAAGGATGGTGTACCTGAGATTTCGTTCTTTTTCCTCTTCAAAGCTTCAGCCTTGTCTTGGACCTTCTCTGTGTTATCCAGGTTCCTGCTACTTCTTCTTAAGCCCCCTCTAGCATGGTTTTTTCCTTTCACAAGTGTAAATTCTTTCTCTGAGTTGCCCCACATATTTTTGTACTCTTTATCCCAATCTATCTCATCAGATTCTTCACTGCTTTTACTGCTACAGATCGCTGCATTGTCTTCTTTGGAATTGTCCAAGGTTGGGAGTTTGATTGCTTGTTCTTCTAGAAGTTTAGAAGCCCTCTTTCCACATTTTCCTCAAGGATAGCCATCTCTGACAGTTCATTCTGCAGTGGTTCATCTTCATCTTCATAGTCCAAGAGTTCATCTTCGTCCACCTCAATGTTGGATGTACCGCCTGCCATGATAGAGCTCTGTTGCGTTGATAAATTTTCATCTTTATAAGACTCTGACTCAGCCTCTGCATCTGGTTGAGATTCGATCAATTCACCCTCTTCTCCGGCCTGCTCAGTTGTGACACCCAGTCTGTGTGACCTCTTCTCACTGCCCCCACTAGCCTGATGAGTTATCACCACTTTTGCTGCTAAATTGGTCTTCACATCACCACTTTTGACCAGAACTCAAATGGGCATGTCTTTGCGACAGTCCAGAAAGGCCGCGTTCTTGAGAAATCTTCTGGAGAAACGAAAACGTCTCAACAGCATACGAAAACACCCATAAGGATAAAAATAGCCAAACGGAGAGCAACCGCAGGAGAGACGGGTGCTTCACCAGATGTCAACTTGTAGAGGCCCCCAAACAGTTCTGAACCATTTGACATGTTCTGCTTGCAAACATGCATGAGGCTCCTCTATCGCCCGTCGTTTTCTCATCTCGTCACCCTCGTCCTCTGTCCTCTCCTCGCTCTTCCTCCCCATTTCCCCCCTGCCTGCGCCACGCCATTCTTGGCCGTTTCAAGGTTACAAAGGCACGACGCTTTCTCCACTCCTCTTCGTTTCGAGACACGCAATGCCAATCAGACTAGATTAGTATGACATATTCGTTATCCCTGTGGTTTATTGAGAAATCAGTCATGAATTGATCTCGCTCATCGGGTTCCAGGTATGCTGTCGTTGTCCTTGTTCTTCGTACACTGACGCGTTTCGTGTCTAATGCTGTCAGATTAATCTTTCATGCACTATCATGCTACTACATCATGTCTGGCTTTTGAGTTTACACGAATTCACAAAGAAAAAGGTTACACAAGGAATACTATTAGAACATCAAAATCGGTTACCTTTCCTCCTTTATTTTTTTAACAGTCGCAGTCATTTCCTCCAACAGAATCGAAAGACTCCCCTGCATATTTGAGATAACAATTATCACAGAAAAGGGAACGAAATTTGATTCCTCCTTTGTTTTTATGAAAAGAATCAACATAAAACATTTGCACCCAAATAAATGAGAGAATATGCCAACAGTTACATATTACAGATTTGCAGTAGATCAAAGTTCAAACAGTTCTTTTAATCAAGCAAAAATTCAGACAGAATATTGTAGTCTACATGTGCAATATATTGAAATTGAGTGGAAATGGTTTGACAATGTTGGAGAGCACATGGACATCAAATCAAAATATTACTCTTTTTTATCTTTAAACAGAAAACATCAAATGCCCGTTCTACAACGTGGCAGGAGCGTCTGTCACAGAGACAACGGTGAAGAGAGAAAATACCCAGAAAAAACAGGGAGACATGGCATGCATGTTGTCGAGAAACATCTCAAGGTCAACCATATACAAAACCAGAACTTGATAAACTAGAAATCTCCAAAATCGCTGTTCATCCTGCCATGCATCATCAGGCTAAATCCGTGTTAGCGTGCAGTTAGCTCCAACAAACAACTGACAAATCTCTCCGCTTCGTTTTGTTATGCAGCGGAAGCAGCCGCCCATGGCCACGCGGCCGTCGCCGCGGTCGAGCGACGGCACGCGCCCAAGAAGCAAGATCGGGGCCGGCAGGCCCCCGTCGAGCCCGCGCAGCTCCGATCCGTCGCGCCCGTCCACGGGCCGCTCGTCCGCGCCGGCGTCCGACAAGCCGTTGCCGTCGTTCCTCCGCCCCACTGTGAGCTCGTCGCTGCACAGCTCCTCGTCATCTTCTTCCTTGGTGTCGCCCTCCTCCTCCCCCTTCAGCTCCAAGGGAACGGCGAGGCGGTCCGCCGACAAGGCCCCGGCTCAGCCGCTGGGCGCTCTGCGGCCGATCACGCCCAAGGACAAGGCCAAGGCGCCCGCGGCGGCGTCGTCGGCGTCGTCATCCTTGACGCGATGGTCCGCGGTGTCGCCGAGGCAGCTGATGCAGAAGGCATCCAACGCCCTCAAAACTACCAGCAAGTCCCACGGCAAGAAGAGCAAGGAGGCGGCGGCGTCCGGGAAGGGCGGGGCCGGTGGTTCCGCCAGGGCCAAAGGCGAGGCGTCGAGAGCACGACCCCAGCAGCCTGAGACGCCGGCCGAGCCGTCGCCTACCGTGACCCCCATGGACACGGAGGAGCCTGTTCTGTTGGAGCCCGAAGGTGGTGTTCAGAATGAAGAGCACGGAGCGACGTCGTTGCAGGAGGGTGTCAGTACTGACATCGCGACCGTGGAGGAGAAAGATCACGAGGAGCAGGCCGTCGAGGTGGAGAAGACCATACTGGAGGAGCCTGAAGCAGTGAAGGAGGCGGCGCCGGCGCCGGAGCCGCAGCTGCAAGAAGAGAAGCCGCAGAGTACTGCGGTTGCGGAGACAGAGGCGAAGTCCCAGGAGAATGCCGCAGAGGATGAGTCGTCTCCGGCCGTCGTCGTAGAAGAAGCCGCGGTGAAGGAAGCAGCAACACCTGAGGTACAAGACGAACCGGCCACCAGCACTGTGGAAGAGAAGGTCGTCGAAGAGACAAAGGCCAAGGAGGGGCAACAACAGGAAGATGCTCTGAAACTGAAACCAGAAGAAAACACGGAGAACTCTGAAATGAGCGTGATCTCTGACGAACAACCAAATGAAGGAAGCAGCGTGATATCTGAAGTGCAGCCAAAGGAAGGAATCAGCGTGATCTCTGACGAAGAACGACCAAATGAAGCAAGCACCGTGATCTCTGAAGAACTGCCAAAGGAAGCAAGCAGCTTAATCTCTGAAGAACCCAAGGAGGAACCGAGCGTGATCTCTGAAGAACAAGCGAAAGAAGATCCTGGGCCTATCCAGCAGAAGCACGAGGAGGTGGCCGAGGAGGCCAAAGTGGCTGCTGGATCGAGCGCGTCAGCCCCGACAACGCCACAGAAAGAAGCAGCTGACGACGACGACGAGGCAATGGCCAAGCAGGTGAGCGCTTCGGAGCCTGTAACGCCGGCTGCAGAGGACACCAACAAGGGCAAGGCGGTGATGGAGGCGCAGCAGAGCGCATCGGAGCCGGTGTCGCCGGTGAATGCCGCCAATAAGAGCGGCCCATCAAAGCCGCATCCGGCGACGATCCCCGAGGAGTCGTCGGCGATGGCGTTCATGGGTCGCAAGGTGAAGACGGCCATGGAGAAGCGGTCGGACGAGGAGCAGCCCAAGAAGAAGGAGGTGGCGCGGAGCAACGATGTGCTCGAGGAGGCCAAGAGCAAGCTGATGGAGAAGAGGAAGAGCAAGGTGAAGGCGCTGGTGGGCGCCTTCGAGACCGTCATGGACAGCCCCCGGTCAACTTGAGCTGATCAAAATGTGGAGGGAAAGGTTGAGTGGTGATGTCAGATGTGCGTGGTTTGAATTTTGATGAGGTGTTATGATAGTTTGCTTTTTTGTTTGTTGATCGTTGCTTCTTGAGCTCAATTAAACAGATGGAGATATTGTTATTGCTGATTTGTTTATTTCTTGATGGACATGTTATTTACAAATTACAAGGAGAGAATGGTAGTTTATATGTGCCTTTGTTTGATGCAATGCAAGATTTCTATATACTTCATCCGTTTTAAATTGTAGGTCGTTTTGGTAAATCTAGATTCATAGTTTTTATTATGTACCTAGACACAACTATACACCTAGATGCATAACAATAATTGTGAATCTTGAATGTCAAAACACTTACAATTTGGAACATAGGAATGATCATATTTGTGATGTAGTGCTACCAGGGTACCTTTCACAATACAATTGTAGAATCTATCTATAACAACTATATAGACGAGACCCCACTATAACTCATGCATAAATTTCTCAACATGCAAGCATTCCATGTCACTATCCACTATTTGACATGTCACCATCCACTAGATCATATATTTATGTCTTCAACTGATTTGCTGTGGTTAATATCATGCATTTGCGATTAGCATGCTACACATATATAATGTTGTTTGCAAAGAATGTTGTCGTGAAATCACTTTGGTGTTCCTACTTTCACATTGCACCTTAAAATTTTGATTAAAAAACTTCCGCAGCATCGTGTGGGGTATCACCTAGTAGCACAATGCAATGGAGGCCGATTCATGCGTTGTTGCAGATGTGCTCTACATGTTGATCCATATGGGCTGGGGTCTTTACATGAAACTGAGGCCTTTGAGAATCGGACTTTCAGTTGGTTTATCTGTTGAAAACTTGTGTGTGATTGTAGCAAAAAATGATTGTATAATCATTGTGGACTGATCCTCCTCGTTTGCAATCGTGGCGTCTGTTAGAAGTTGGTGTTGTGCTGCAGTCCAAATTCAGCTTGTGTGAGTCCTTTTCACGTTCGGCCCTCTCCTTGGTTCCTAAGAAAAACAGGAGTGCACATGTCTCTATGGTATAAACTTGATGGACATGAACTCGAGAGATAACTCACCTGATGATTAAGTTGCCGAGCACGAGCGAGTAATAGGACCAACGATAGGTGCTTATGTCGGTGAGGATGTAGGTACTTGTGTCGGCGTGGAAGCATCAATGGGCTTAGTCTCCTCATCACCTCCTACCCACCCCAACCTCTTCCTTGCCTCTATGTGTGCCGCCTCCCCACACCAGCTCACCACTGCTCCCACGCCGGAGGGTGAGGCGGGTCAAGCCGGAGCTTCCCACCCGTCACCTCTCATCTTCATCATGGAGGGCAGCAAGGGAGCGACGCGACACAAGCAGGCGCGGTTGGCGAGGAGTGGTGTTCTGCAAGGCTCGTCTTTCTCCTCACCTTATTCCTCGAGAGGTGTACGACCCCGTCTCCACCCAAATCGGCACTGATCTCTCCTTCACCTCTGTGAGGGAGGGCTAGAGGCACTCCACGACACAACATCGAGCGACACACTGAGCGCTATGGTAGGATCCAGTCTTGGCAACACATCGCTAGTTGGACCATGGCGACGGTGAAGTCAAACAGTCAAGGGGCATTCTCCTCCTTCGTTAATGGCGAGTTCTGATGGCGGGAGGCAGCACCATTGGGAAAAGCGAGGTGGGGGAGGCGACACAAAAGGTTCTTGGCACTAGCAGTTGCCTCTCCCACCGGTGGAAGGTGGATATGCATATCCAAAGGATATGCATATTTGCATATAGGAGAGAGAAATTCACATCATTACGTTAAAAAAAGTGATTTCCATTCCTCTTCATTTGCAAAAATGTGACATTCATTCTCCATGTTTCATTTGGTGTAAATCAACCCCTTAATGTTCTGAACTTAATCAGCACCGCCTTAATTTAACATTGATTCCATATAATATTAATCATACAGTCAGCTAGCTAATTACTGCTAAGCCACATCTTATGTTGATATAATCTCTATAATTTTTCATTGTCTCAAAAATATTATTGAGTGTAAATCAATGTCTTTAAGTTATTCAGAAAGAATTATAGAGTATCTAATTTAGAGAATTTACTAAAAAAATATGTGATCTTTATATTTTTTTACTTCTGGTTAGATATTACTGATCAATAAAATGATTATGTGACATAAATCATTAGTATATTTCACTAAAGCATTGTTAAACTACAATGTTAAATTGGTAAATGCACCAAATTATTTAGTTAAGGGATTGATTTGCAACAAATAAAACACGAGGGATGAATACCACATTTTTGCAATACTTGATGCATGAAAATACACTTTTCCAAAAAAAATTTAGGTATAAGTATCTATATATGTATGGTGTTGAAGCAAGTTTTTGATAAATTTTTAAGGGTGTGTTTGGTTCCCAAATACTTATAATAAGCACCTTCAAATTTGAGACTTATTTGTACTTATCAACCAAACACAATGTACTTATATGTGCTTATTTCTATAAGTATTTCATAAGCACATAAGCACAATGAATGATGCTTATGGTGCTTATTTTTGTGGTCCACACCTCTCCTTCCATCAGTTACCCTACTCCCTCTATTTTCGATTATAAGGTGCGTGGATGGTAATTCCAGAGACCAAGATGTAATTAAAACAAACACAGGATTCTCTCTCACCTTAATTGTGCATACAACCATGCATGAGCTGGCACATGGCTGCATGCACAACTAGCCAATGCATTCTTGTGCCTTAGATGAATGTAGGGCCAACTACGCTTATTGCCAACAAAGAACCCAACGGTTTTGTGGGTTGCCATAAACCCCGCATACTTGATGCAACCTCCCAAGATCATCTTGACTTGGCCGCCACGGTGGTCACAACTCGGTGTTGGTTTTGTGGAGTAAAATAACAAAATCCACGTGTAGATTTCGGTTATTAGTCGCCACCCTGCACTGACTCCATATTCACGACTTTGTCTTGCTTTTCTTGCCACCATGCGGTCCAACCCCCTCTAACTAAGTAGGCTAGAGGACATTTGGTAAAAGAATGAACTTCACATAAACACAAGCGGACATGTCAGCTGAACACAACCCGAACTAAAGATTCCAACAAGAACTTCTCATTTCCAAGACGGCCCGTGGAGCTCCCTCCCATACACCAAGCTCCTCAGTTGCGCGCACGTGGAGAGAAGGCTTGTGACCAAGACGTCGTTTATCCACACCGCTGCATCACACGCCATGGAGGAAGCAGCGTCTAGGGCATGGCAGGGGTGGCCGGAGCGCGTGTAGGCGGAGGCAAGCGTGTTCCATAGCGGGACGTCCGAGCGCGGGATTTCGTCCAACAGCTAGCACATGACGGTGATGCGGTTGGAGTCGGCGTATGATTTCAGCAGGGGCAAGCACAGGTGGAGGCGGGATGGGTGTCTGAGGCAGCAGTGTCACACCCTGAAATTTCCAATTTCAGGATCTGAATAGAAAGAATAATTAAGTAGCAATTTTATCATAATTTTAAATTTTTTCCAACATTTATTTTTCTTTACAGGAAATATAGTATAGGAAAAATCCTTGTTTGATTTTCTAAATCAAATAAAAATTTGTGTGTGTTGCATTCATGCCGATGCATCTTGGTGTTTCTTGAGTGCAAAAGGTTTCAAAAATGCGTTTAGGAGCTGTCCAAACTCTCCCGAGAATTTTCCGGATTTTTCTGGAATTTATTCTCATTTTCCTTGAGCTATTTCTATTTATTAGAAGGCTCTAAAATATTTTTCATGAGCTCCAAATGCTTTATTTGGATTGTTCATGTCTTAATCTATCTCTAGGAATTTTCCTGGAAGTTTTGTGATTTTCGGAGTATTTTTCTTTCCTTTTAACAATTTCTAGACTTTTCTAGAATTTGCTTTCGCATTAAAAATAAATTCGAAAAAAAAATCCTATCCTACCGGATTGGGCCGAGCCCGTGGGCCCGACCCATCCCCCTCCGGCCCGGCCGCCAAGCCCGCCGAAGCCCATCGGCCAAGCAGGCCATGGCCGACACCGCCGCTAGGGTTTCCTCGGCGTGCGCGCCGCCCGCGCCCCCATAAAAGGGCGGAACCGAACCCGCGCGTGCGCCCTAGGCCGCCTCCTCGCCTAGCGCCGCCGCCGCCCGCACCTCTCGCACCGGAGCGCCGCCGCCGCGCGGGGAAATCGAGCCGGCGAGCTCGCCGACCGCCGCCGGCCGGACTGCGGCCGCCCCTCCTCGTCCCTGCCGACGGTGAGCCCTCCACCGAGTTCCCCTCCTCCTCTCTTGATTCCCCATCTCACCGCCAACCCTAGCTCGCCGGAGCACCGGCGCCGCCGGCCACCAGGGCCGCCCCCCTGTTTGCTCCTGTGCTCGTGACCAGAGGTAGGAGATGAGTTGGCGGTTCTGCAGATAGCCCCCTGAGTAACCCGTATTTTCCGTTTCATTTTCTCGTCTCTTGCATCTCTTATCAATAACCCCTTAGGCCTTATAGATTCCTGCAATTAGTTCCACCTGAGATCCTTTTATAGATCTAACCCTGTTCTTTCATCTTTTCACAAGAACTATTTGATGTGTCTTGCAGATCTTCTCTGCTAACCCCTGAGATCTATAGTTATTCACGAATAGGTCCTCTAAATCTTGTTTTCTCCATATCTTGCACGTTTTAACTCCGTTTTAATCCATTCAAGTTACGTTAGGTTCATAATAATGTTAAGCACGCGTTAGTAGTGAGTTTTCATCATGTTTTGTTTTCTGAAAATAAAATTAATATTAATTTTGATTAAATGTCTAGTTATACATGTCTTTTCCAAATAAAGGCTATATAGATCTATTCATCGTTTTTCATAAGCAAATTTAATTTGATTAACGTTTCTATCACATGCTTTTATATATAAAATCTAATTAGATCTTTATCTCGATTTTCGTAAACCAAATGTTAATATGTTTAATAGTTAATTAATCTTTTCTAATTAAAATTTGATTAGGCTTTTACATCGGGTTTTATAATAAATATTAATTTGATTAATGTCAGTTCCATAATGCTTTTAATAATAATATGATCTACTCGAATTACAAAGTTTTGTTTAGATTGTTCATATAGTTTAGTTTTTCTAAATTAAATGTTTAATCGGTTTAATCAATATATGAATCTTTATTAATAAAACTTGACTAGTTCTTTACCCCGGTTTCGTAAATAAAATTTAATATTGCATTGATGTCAACATAGGGTATTTTATTTCTGAAATATCATTTATATTTGTTTCATTAATTAAAATGAACCTAGCTCATAGCCTTGTTCTCTCATATATGCAAAACGTTCGTTAGACGTTCTTTACACAGCTCTCTCTAAGTGTGATCTTTCCGGTTCTTGCTCAATCTTCCACAACCATCTCTTTAAAGCTAACCAAGCCTTTCCCTTCCAAGCACACTTTGTGTTCTTTAGTGCTCCATCTAATCGAGCCTATCCTTTAGTGCGATCTTTTAAAGTTTTCTTTTGATTGGTGCTTTGTTCTTAGTATATGCTCGTTTGTTTGCTTTATGTATGTTTGCGCCCGATGATTGATGCGAGTAGAGTGAACGTTGTCCGAGAAGCTTTGAAGAGCAAGAGGTGAAGACATTCTGAGCAGCTACTTTGGTTAAAGGCAAGTGTGTCCTTGATCTTTTGTCCTAAGAATTATATTTAATCACCCATTGCATTGCTTGCATTAATTTTGACGGGTTCCTATTAAGGATTACCTAGTCTTTATGATCATTCCTTGTTAACCTGGGTTTACATTTATGTTGAGTAGCTATGCTTAGTTGCTATACTTGGGTTATGGTAGTTTTAATGAACAATAATGATGGATCATGCTATACCTTTATGATATATTTTTGGATGATTAATACAAGATCATATGAGTAATTGGAACATGGAGAACCACCCAGGAAAACAGTACAACCACAAGACATATGGCTCTGTCTTGGCATAATAATTAGAGAACTAGGTGTTAGGTATGCTTTACCTGATAAGGGTTGGGGGCTGACGGTAGATGGCATATGGACCTGCTCGGGCGTAGGTGTGGGCTTGGCTAAGACACGGTACTCGTCCGGGAGCTTTATATGCTGCACTGATCAGGTAACATAGCGGGCAACCTACATCTGGGGATCTTTGTAACGGCCTCGTAGCGTCCCTATGCAATCACACCTCGGCAGTGTGGTATGATGCCTGATCAGCATCGCTTGGTTGGGTCTAAAGCTCTTCGGAGTTTTTACGCAACTTGCGGGTAAAGATGTACAACCTTTGCAGAGTGTAAAACTGACTAGTTAGCCATGCCCACGGTCACGGGTACGCGACTTGCGGGTAAAGATGTACAACCTCTGCAGAGTGTAAAACTGACTAGTTAGCCGTGCCCACGGTCACGGGCGGCCTGGACCCTCACATGATAATTAAACTTGAAGATGGACTCAAATCGTGTTCTCTGGTTATGCTGGCCATATGCTTATGGCGTATCTTATCTATCTCTTTATGGTAATTGTGGGTTGGTATAAACTTATACTTTATTAGTAATCAGGTGCTAATAAAATTTGATCAACTAAAATTGCTTAAATGCTTATAGCCCAGTCCACTATAAAGCCTTTGCATTCATACTTTCCCCACACTTGCTGAGTACGACAAGTGCTCACCCTTACTATAAACAATGTTGTTCAGAAGGAGGAAGCTATTCTGAAATCTTGTGAAGATGTTGCTGGTGCTAGGCGTACGCAACCCCCAGTCGACTACCTATGATGTTTGGAGCCTTCGTTTCCAGGATTAAGCGTAAATCTCTGATAATCTTTATTTTTCTTACGTGATACTGTTTCTGTATACACTTATATGTCACTATATGCATGCAACTTGATCCTGGCATGCATATAGGTTTGCACTTGGTTTCCTTCGGAAAATCGGGTGTGACAAGCACGGAGCGCGCGAAGGATGTTCGCGTGCCTGTGCACAAGGCGGTGGCGCTCAGCGTCTGCGGCTCGACCACTTTATGGATAAGGTCCCATAGAAGAATGACAGAAACCTGCTGCCTGACAGAAAATGGGCTGGGATTATTAAACGTAACGTAATGTTGAAGTGATGAAGTTTGACGCCAACAAAAAACATCAGACGGAGGGTCCCACAGCCTTATCTTCCGCCGCCGCACCCCCCTCAGAACCATGTGTTCCCCATTTCTCTAGCTTTTCTCTCTATGTTCTTCTCTTTGTTTCTTCTTTCCAATGGCATCCATGGATCCGAAGGCGTTCCCATCGGGGAAGGGGATTCACGCGTGAGGGAGTCGCTCCACCCGGGTGGGGGGCGTGAGCGCCGAGCCGCGCTCCCCTGCGTCGGCTGTTGGGAGGAGCTCCTCCGCTCTGTTGCAGCGAGGGGTGGATCTTCACAGGAGGCATCCGCCACCTCTCGCGGAGCCACTAGAGAGCGACCAGGTGTAGGCTGCCACTCCCCACGCTAGGAGCGGAGCTCCCTGCGACCCCGCGGTGGAGATCTCTGCGGCCACGGACGGAGCTCCCCGTGGTCGTCGAGGGCATGACCGGCCGTGTGTCGTTGCACCCCCCGCGCGTGGTTGTGTACTCGTGTATGTTGCAAAATTGTTTCTCCATGTTTCATCTCTTAATATATTCTGTTTGTCGGGGACAGCCCTGGGGTCCCCTTAAACAAATGGGGAAATCCCGCTTAAAACCTGCAAAAAACCAAAGTTAAGTGCATCTTGCTTAAGCGCACACGGGGCAGGGCCCACGCCGCGGTGGCCCCCGCGGCCCACCAAGGCGGCCCACTCAAAAGTCCCCTCGAGCAGGCTCCGCCTCGCTCGAGGGTACACACCTCCCTCGAGCGGGCTCTGCCCCGCTCGACGGTACACACCTCCCTCGAGCGGGCTCCGCCTCGCTCGAGGGTGCTCTGCACGCGCACGCCCGTTCTCCCACGCGGGTACGGGCATTTAATGCTCTGACAACGGCGGGGCGGCCCCATCATGCGCTTGGGACTCACGCCCCGGTCCTGCTGCACCAACTCCCTAGGGGGAACCCATCCCCGCCACTGTGGGAGACTGTGCGACATGGCCGGTGTCAGCATCGTGACGCCGCGCCGCCTACTCCCGTACGGCTAACGTACCAAGCCCTCGAAGGGGGACCGGCCACACCCTCGAAATGCTTTCCCGTGACCTTGCAGGGCCAGGTCAAGACGCTAGGCCGGCGGGGCGCCATCCCCGCCACCGTTAACCGCGGGCGGCCGCCCCCGCGCGTACAACCCCACGCCGGGGCACGCGTGGTAACAGCTTCGGCGCTGTGAGGCGTGTGAGAATGGGACGCCACCATGCCTGCCACTGTATCCCGTACGGATCGTCGTCAGCAACCCCCCCCCCCCCGAGCCCGCCTGAGGACATCACGGCCAACCATTGCGCCCCTACCCTCGAAGCCACCACTGTTCGGGTACAAGATATGCCATGATGGCCAGATCGCGGCAAGGACCGTCAAGGTGGCAGCCTACTCTACCGCGCGGCGCACCATACTTCCCCATGTAGCTGAATAGTGCGGCATGCATGTAATTCGCTCTCTCCTTGGCATATAAAAGGAAGGCAAACTCCCCCGCCGCAGGGGACGGACACGGGACATAGGACAGGAGACAACAGACAGCATACAACGCACCACACATACATTCCCCAATTCTCCCACAACATCTTCAGCCACTTCACCAGGGACTTGGAGCCCACGCCTCCTCTCCCGCCTTGCTTGTAGCTCGCCCCACTACGAGCACCCCGGTCTTGCCGAGCAATATAGTGCCCCGAGCACACCACGCTGGCCGGACGTACGGCCCCCGCGGGAACTAGGATAAACCTTGTGTCTTTGATTGCTTAGCATCGACCATTGAGGGATAGACCTTGGTGCTCAATGCGGTTAGTGTCGGGACCACATTCCGCACCGACGGTTGGCGCCCACCGTGGGGCAGACGAGCACCTAAGGTCAATCCACCGTCAACTCCCTCCATGGTGATTCGCACCGAGTACCGCGATACGCGCTACTCCATGGGCGCTCGGACCCCCTCCCCCGCCGGGTTCGAAATCCGGTTCGGGGGGCCCGAACTTTCGGGCCACGGGGGAACGGCTACCGATGCGCCTCACCAACCGTGAGGAGCTCCATGCGCGGCGCCGAGCCGGGTCCGCCTCGGTAGCCGCCGCGCGCGTCGCCACGACGCAAACGCCCGCCGGCACGGACGCCGCGGGTCCGTCGGCGTCACGGCGTTGCCGCCGCTCCGGTCGGCGCTCACGGCGGGCGCGGTCGGAGCGGCGGCAAGCCGAACGCGCCGCCTCCCAACGCGGCGCGCCCGTCGCCACGACGGCCGCCGCCCGAGCGGGGGAACGCGCGGTCTCCGGGCCGCATTTCCCCATCGGTCTGCGCGGCGCTACGACGGCCTACAACGCCAACGTCAACACCACGATGCGCAGGGTTTGTAACACCCTAAAATTCCATCACCAAATTAATATAAGCAACAAGGTGTTTTAGTTTTAATTTTCTAAGGATTAATTAAATTATCAAATAAATTTGGCCTTAAAAAAATATTTAAATATCATTTTAATAATTTAGAAGCAATAAGTGCTTGTGCATCATGATTTGAATGCATGGGTTTTGGTTGTGGTGTGGTTTTAAAAGCTTTTCAACTAAGTCCTTTCTTTTATGCTTAGGCCCCTGCAGTCCTTGATTTCTCTATTCTAAAGCCCACCCTTGACCTTTTACATGTTAGACCTCCTAGTTTCACACATAATTATGTTTTAGCCCCTGAAATCTTGCAGATAACCCCCTAAACTTTCAGATATTCACAATTAAGTCCCTGCTATCTTGCAGATAAGCCCCCGAAGTCCTGTTTCTTCACAGAAAAGCCCCTGAACCTTGTTTCAACCATATCTTTTCCGTCCCAGCTCCGTTTTAAGCGTTCTTGGTGTCCACGCGACCGTCTTTTCAAGCCCGTCAGTTTTATAACCTTGTTTTGGCCGTATCTTTTGCGTTGTAGCTCCGATTCCACCGTTTCAAGTTGCGTTAGGCTCATATCAACTCAAAGTACACGTTAGGAGCAATGATGTACATGTTCTTTGTTTTATATTTTCTTTTATTTAAATATTAAATATGATTAAATCCTATTACACATGCTTTTCTAATAAAAATCTAATTAGAGTTCAACACGTGTTTTCATAAGAAAGTTAATATGATTAATACTAATTAAATATTTCTTTTAATTAAAATTTAATTAGATGTATATCTCAGTTTTTATAATCAAACTTAATTTGATTAATGATTATGCAATTTGCTTTTTACTAAAATGTAACATAGGCTATATCCCGGGTTTTCTTAATTAAATGTTAATTTGATTAAAACGAATATAAATGTATTTTTAAATCATAATTTGATTAGAATAATTCGAAATATAAAGATAAACGCCTAGATGCTTTTACATGCTTCTTTTAAAATTAAATGTTTAATTTGCATAAATCATACTTGAATATTTATAAGTAAAATTGGACTAAGCTTACATCGTCTTTTAAATATAAATATAACTTGCTTAATTATAAATAGGGTATTTCTCTGAAATCACCTATACACATGATTTTACTTAATTAAAAGATATCAAACGCATAGCTAGCTCTTGTATGTGATCATCTAAACCTCCCGATAGTTCCGAGTGTTCCTTGTGTTCGCTTTCCTAAACCCAAACCCTGTTTTCCCTTTAAGCTTTTCATGCTTGGTGTATTGTTTTGTTTATTGTATGTATTCTTGTGTGCTCGTAGACATCGTGCAAGTTTCAAGCGAGCAGCCAATTGAAGTAGATCAAGAGCAAGTGTTTGAAGAAGAAGAACCTTAGTGTTTAAGCAAGGAAGGCAAGTGGTCTTCTCCCCCTGCATGATTCTATTTTATCCTATGTAATTGCATGACAACTAAGTTTATATTTATTATGATATTGCATTAAATTGATGGGAACACCCTTTTTAAGGACTTACCTAGACTTTTATCCACAATCCTTGGATCAACCCTGTTTAATAAATGTTTTTGGGTAGAATATGCTAGTTGCTCAACTTGGGTTGGATAAAAATGGTTTTCGAAGATAAATGCTTATATGTTTTATGACGATGATGCTTTTGGTAATACAAGATCATATGGTTTAATTGGAACATGGAGAACCACCCAAGAAAACATGCGCAACCACAGTGTTACATGGCTCTGACCTTAGCCAATTAATTAGGTATGCGATTGATCTGATGGCCCTTTTCCGAAAGGAGCAGAGGGGGATCTGGGTTGCAGGGGTATAGCCCGGTCCTTTTGGGGTAGCAGCCTTTGCTAAGGTGCTGACCACTAGGGAGGGTTATGGTCCGCCCTGATCTGTAACTATGCGGGTCGTTAGTCTTTTGTATACCTTTGTAAAGGCTTCGTAGCGTCCCTATGCAATCACACCTCGGAAGTGTGGTATGATGCCTGATCAGCATCGCATGGTTGGGTTCAAAGTTCTTCGGAACTTTTACGCGAGCTGTGGGTAAAGTGTGCAAACCTCTGCAGAGTGTAAAACTGATCGATCAGCCGTGCTCACGGTCATGAGCGGCTTGGACCCTCACATGATTAATAAACTTGAAGATGAGAATAAATCGTGGTTTGGTGAAGCTCGATGAGCTTTGGGTTGTTTTGTTTAAAAGTTTTCCTTAAGTGGGTTGGTATATACTTACATCTAGTAATTAGGCGTTCTTTAATTAAAAGTTTGACCAACATTAAAATGCTAACCGCTACAAAACCATAGCCTATCCTTGATAGCCTTGCATCTTCCCCCACTTGTTGAGTACCAACCATAAGTGTACTCAGCCTTGCTTACCGCTCGTTCGAAGAGAACAATGGTGAAGAGTTCTACAGCGACTTTGAGGAGTTCTGAGGCTTGCGTCTCCCCCAGTCAAGTGCCCGTGGAAGCGGAAGACGAAGACTCGTCGTGTAGTTATCGTTTTCCGATGTTAAAGACCTTCGTGTCTTCCGAATGAGTGTAGTAAGTTGTTAAACCCCTTGTTACGTTTTTACTCGTCTATGATATTACACTTATTTCGTCTATCATATGTGTGGAACTAGATCCCGGCACACATATGAGATGCATCCGGTTTCCCTCCGGAAAGCGGGTGTGACGGGGTTCCCCCCGGCCGTCACGTCTTCATCGCCGGGGATCCTAGCGCCTCCGCCGGGCGACGAGTCGTCCTTAGGCTCCCTTGACGCGTTGCCGCCCGCCAACCCCCGCACGGATACGCGGAGTGGGACTTTTCGGCGTGCGGGGACCCCCATGAATGTTCAGGCATTTTCTCGACGCCACGGACTACTGGTTCGGTTGCTCCGACGACTCCGGACACGGGAGCTACGACCCCGCGCGAGAATGCTATGTCGTCATCATCAACGACCCGGCAAAAGCCACCGGCGCGGCGGGCGCCGGCGACGGGGAAGTTACACCCGCCCCAGGGATCGCTCCGCGCCCGGGCGAGGACCGAGCACCCCCGCCGGGGGCCGACATCGACGCGCAGTTAGCCCAAGCCCGCGAACTCAAAGCCAAGCTGGCGGAGGAGTATCGGACGGTGCGGGCGCTCCGCGCCTCTATGGCGGGGGAAGCCTCTGTGCGCGGCGAACGAGTGCGGGAGCTGGGCATACAGGCCCGCGACCGCATCAACACCGATTTCAACGTCGACAACCCGGACACGCCTCCGCGAGCAAGCCAGAAGCTCATTGCCACCGCGACGCTACTGCGGGCCGTGCCCGCCCCCTCGACTCCCGAGGTGCGGAACCTGCACCGTGAGGCGCAAGCGCTCATCGAGCAAGCGGCCGTCCAGCAGGCCGAGAGCTCGGCGTCTCGCATCCACCAGCAAGGAGACGCGCGGGGAGATGGGGGCGCGCAGGGGGGCAAACCCTCGGTCCACGCAGGCGGAGCGGCGGAGCGACCCGCCAACCTGGGACGCACACCGGCTAAAGAACGGCTCCTCGACACGCGCAGAGCACGGGACGGCAACGCCCGCAACGTCATCAACGCTCGGCGGGCGAGCAAAGCGGATGCGCGAGTGGCGGCAGGCTACCACCCTCGACGAGGTGGACGCTACGATAGCGATGAAGACCGCTCGCCAACGCCAGAACCCCCGGGAACCCGTGTGTTCAGCCGGGAGATCCGCGCGGCGGCCTTCCCCCAGCGCTTCTGCCAACCCACGATCATCGTCAAGTATATCGGGGATACAGATCCTCGCGTGTGGCTTAACGACTACCGCCTAGCATGCCAGCTGGGCGGGGCCACCAGCGACGAGGTCATCATCCGCAACCTCTCCCTGCACCTCGGCGATTCAGCCCGGACATGGCTCGAACATCTGCCGACCAGTCAGATCCATAACTGGGAAGACTTGGTCCGCACGTTCCAGATCCTATTGGATTTCGTCGCCGAGTGGACGGACACGCAACTGCCGCCGCCGCAGATCCAGGCAGAGTGCTGGACTCTGTATTTTGACAGCTCGGTGATGAAGACTGGGGCGGGCGCGGGCCTGCTCTTCGTGTCACCCCTCGGGGAACACATGCGGTATGCAGTACGTCTCCACTTCCCCGCGTCGAACAACATGGCTGAATACGAGGCCCTTCTCTGCGGCCTCAAGATCGCCATCGAGATAGGCGTCAAGCGCCTCGACGTACGGGGGGATTCGCAGCTCGTGATCGACCAAGTCATGAAAAATGCGAGCTGCCACGATGATAAGATGGAAGCATGCGCAAGGCCATGCGAGCCCTCGAGGACAAGTTCTACGGCATCGAGCTCAATCACGTGCCCCGCCGGTACAACGAGGAGGCGGACGAGCTGGCAAAGATCGCGTCTGGGCGGATCACTGTCCCCCCGAACGTTTTTTCCCGAGATGTCGTCCAGCCCTCCGTCACCCTCGAGCCGCACCCCTCGAACCACACGGAACCCTCGGGGGCTCCCTCGAATCCAGCAGACGTAGAGCCCATGGATGAGGACCCCTCGAACGAGGCGCACGTGCTCTCCCTCCTCGAGGGGTACGGCGCCGACGAGGCCGAAGTGATGGATGTCGAGCCAGCCCCATCAGGGCGGATTGGCGCGACAAGTATATCGCCTGGATGGCCCGAGGGGAACTCCCCTCGGACCGGTCCAAGGCCAGGCGCATCGCCAGGATGGCCAAGTCTTTTGCCCTCGTCGACGGCGAGCTGTACAAGCGCGCCGCTTCGGCATCTGCGGCGATGCGTGCTCATACCCGAGGGGCGCGAGCTCCTCGGGACATTCACGCGGGCGTCTGCGGCCACCACGCCGCGCCCCGCACCCTCGTAGGCAACGCGTTCCGCCAGGGCTTTTACTGGCCCACTGCGGTCGCGGATGCCAGCGAGATCGTACGCACCTGCGAGGGGTGCCAATTTTCTACGCCCGCAAATCCAACGTCCCTGCTCACGTCCTGCAGACCATCCCCATCACATGGCCTTTCGCCGTGTGGGGGCTGGACATCGTCGGGCCCTTGCGAAAGGCGCCCGGGGGCTTCACCCACTTGCTGGTCGCAATCGACAAATTTTCCAAGTGGGTAGAAGTACGCCCCATTACGAATCTAAGGGCGGAACAGGCAGTGACGTTCTTCACCGACATCGTCCATCATTTTGGAGTGCGAACTCC
Source organism: Cenchrus americanus (assembly GCA_947561735.1). Lineage (NCBI taxonomy): Eukaryota > Viridiplantae > Streptophyta > Magnoliopsida > Poales > Poaceae > Cenchrus > Cenchrus americanus. The sequence goes on from OX387243.1 coordinate 85,508,837, forward strand.
ATCATCACCGACAACGGGTCCCGGTTCACGGGCGGGGAAATTCACCGGAATTTTGCGACCAATTCCACATCCGTGTGGACCGGGCAGTGTGGCACACCCACGGACCAACGACCAAGTAGAACGTGCCAATGGCATGATCCTAAAAGGCCTTAAGCCCAGAATTTTCGACCAGCTGAATAAGTCTGATCGAAAATGGCTCCAGGAATTGGCTGCGGTCGTGTGGAGCCTAAGGACCACCCCAAGCAGAGCCACTGGGTTCACCCCGTTTTCTCTAGTCCATGGCGCGGAGGCCGTCCTCCCCACAGACTTAGAATATGGGTCACCCAGGGTATGAGGCTATGACGAGGACGCTAACCAGCGAGCCCGCGAGGACTCACTGGACCAGCTAGATGAAGCGCGCCTCGTGGCCTTAATGCACTCCGCAAGATACCAGCAGTCCCTCAGGCGCTACCAGGCACAGAAGATACGCCGGCGGGACTTCAGCGAGGGGGATTTTGTCCTAAGGCTACGTCAAGACAACCGAGGACGCCACAAGCTATCACCTCCGTGGGAGGGACCCTACGTCGTGGTGAAGGTGCTCAAGCCCGGCACATACAAGCTAGCCAACGAGGACAGCGAGGAACTCACCAATGCTTGGAACATCCAACAGCTACGTCGCTTCTATCCCTAGCTAGGATTTCCAAGTCTTTTGCTGTAAATCACGTGCCCAACACCCCAGTTGGCGACGACCATGTAAACATCACCAGTTCAATAAAAAGGGCAACTCGGCTTTCCCCTGAAACCCAAGTTACCCTCGGGGGCTACTACGGGGGGCACCCCCCCAAAAATGGTCCCATTTTTTCGCAAAAATCCACGCGCGCTAAGTACGGTTCGACTTCGGCCTCGAGCAAAATTCGAACAGGGCGCAGGCATCCTAGCGGAAAGGACGCGCGAGTCAGAGATAGACTACGCCTCCGTGAGGATACGACCTTTCTCTCTTGCCTCCGGCCCAGCAGGCAGCTCGCGAAAATCGAACTTCCCTAACTCGAATTTACTCAGGAAGAAGGAGAAACAAAACAGCGCAATAAAATAAAGGACACCATTTCGCTTTCACAAACGTTTGAAACAAAATGATTTGTTCATTTACATGGCCATGCGGCCCATACACTAACGCACAAACAAAAAGGGCTTGGCGCCCGGCAATCTTCAGGCTGGCGGAGCATCGGCGTCGGTGGCATCCGGGAACAGAAACTCCTCGAAGGCTTCGGCAAGCGCCTCGGCAGCGTCAGCAGCTAACGCGTCCACGTGCTCCATCGCCACCTCGTCCTCAACGCCCTCGGGGACGATGTAGCCCTCCGCCACGGCCTTGAAGTTGATCTCGTAATGAGATCGCACCACCCCGAGGGCCTTCTAGACGCCGAGGTGCAGAGTTCGGCGCATGCGCCCAGAGACGTGCCCGCCAAGGGCGCGCAGGCGACTGGCCAGCGAGCTCCCAGCCTGCGCCTCGCCCTCCTCCATGGCCTGGCAGGTCTCGAGGGTCGCAGAACGCAGCTCCAGCAGCTCCTGCTCGGAAGAATTGTAGGAGGCCTGCAGCGCCTCGGCCCGGTCGATCGCGTGCCCCAGCGCGGTGCGCAGGCCTGAACATTGCCAGCAAGAGAGAAATCAGAAAAGGGGACAAACCCTCTAAGGGAAAATCAGCAAAACAAAAGACAAACAGTGACCTACCTTCGACCTGCTTCCTCTCCACCTCGAGGGCGCGGCGCTCGGCCTCGACCGCCTGCTGAAGGCCGTTGACGGTGTCGCTCTGCTCCTTGAGGGCCTGCTCCTGGCTCGCGCTCGTGATGCTGAGGACCACCAGTTCGCCCTCGAGCTTCGAGAACTCCGTGTTCCGCTCCTCCCGGCGACACGCGCCGCCTCGCGAGCGATGCGCTCCGCTCGAGCGCCGACCGGGCGTCGGCAAGAGCGGCCTGCTCCTCGCCGGAGCTCCCCTCAGCCCCCTGGCGGGCGGTACGCTCTTGCAGGAGCCGGTCCTCCGTGATGGCGAGCACCGCAACCTTGGCGTCGAGGGTGGCCTTCAGCTCGTCGGCCTCCTTGGCCCTCTGCTCGGCCGCGCGCGCCCGCTCCTCAGCCTGGCTCTGCTGGGCCTGCGCCTCCAAAAGCCACGTACGGACCCCCTGGTTCTCGGCCCGGACGGTGGTCACCTCCGCCTCCTAGTTGGTGGCCAGCGTGCGCATCCTCTCCAGATCCGCCCGCGCCTGCCGCAGCGCCTCATCCCGGTCGATGAGAGCCGTGCAAACCCACTCGAGGGTGGAGGGGCGTCTCGCTCTCTTGAAGCTGGTCGCGTAGGGCCTCAGCCCGGTACGACAGCCAGCTGTCCGGGGTCCTCAAGGCGTCAGCAAGCGCATCGAAGGCGTCGCACCGCTCCCGGAGCTGGCGGAGCTCGGCGCTCATCTGATCGAAGGCGCCGTATTTATCGCAGGCGCGGTGCTCGAGCTCCTGCCGCCAACAGATCGAAACCAGTGAGCGTCACGCTGCAAGGATCGAGCGTGAAGACGAAGAAATCCAAGAAAGTAGACGACGACGCCTCACCTGGAAAACGCGCCACGCAGGGCCGCCATGGATCCGCAACGCCTCGTTCAACGCTCGGTTGAGCGCAGTGCCGTGGTCGCGAAGCTCCTCCCACAGCTCCTGCTCCTCCTGGGCGTTGGCGAAGGCGGGCGGACCGTCAACGCGCCCCTCTCCCGGAGCGGAGCGGCCGGCGCGGGAAGAAGAGGCCTCGGCGCCGTGCCCTCGGCCTCCTGCCACCATGTGGCCATCCCGCCGCCTCACAAGAGCCCCCTCCTGGGACTCGGAGGATGGCGTGGGGAAGCTCACCCACTGGTCCCACCCGGGCGGCGGGGAGTCGTCGTCCGGGATCTCCACCACCACCGCCCGGGAGCCGCCGGCGGGTGCGGCCCCTCGCCGCGCTCCCACCCACGCCTCCGTGGCCGCAAGCTCCCGCCGCGACGCCGCGGCCGCCGCCTCCGGCGGTGTCTCGCAATCGCGGGCGCGGGTGGCCCTCCACGGTGGACGCCGCGCCGGCGCCGCCGCAACCGGCGATGTTGGGCCGCGCCTCCACCACGGCCGGCGCTGCGGCTCCTCGAAGGCCTCCGGCCCGCGGCGCGAGGGGGTGAAACCACGCGCCGCAACCTTGAGGACTCAACCGCACCTTGCGAGCTCTCGCCGCTACCGCCGCCGCGCTCGCCCCCCGCCCGCGGCGCCCTCGACGAACGCCGCCGGGGTGGGGACGGACGCGTCCGCCCTCAACACCTTGGCCGGTGCGAGGGGAGGCACGGTTGGCACCACCCTGCGCGAGCACGTGCAAACTGTCAGGCCCCTGCTTATCAGACACGCAACTCCTGAAAGAACAAATCTCTCACCTCGAAGAGGAGAAGGCGCGCTTCCTCTTCCTCGAGGCCCCGGCCGACGACGGCGGCGCGGCCGGCGCGGTCGCCGCCGCGCCTCCCGCCATCTCCCCCGCGCGCGGGGCCCCGCCCCGCGCGTGGGCGCATCCGCCGCGGGCACCTCGGGCGCGCACCGGCGCCTCTCGCGGCCCGTGCCGCTCCTCGCGTCGATTGCACGGCGGCGGGCGCCTGCGCCCGCCCCGGGCGATCTTGCTCCTATCACCGGAGCGGCTCCGTGTGAGCGGGGGTGCAGGCTCCCACCTATCAGGGAGGCCCTGCCCCCTCTCCTCTTCCTCCTCTTCCTCCTCCTCGTCCGATGACGAGTACTCCTCGGTCCCCGGCGAGGAGAGCCCCTGCTGCTCGCGCAGCCGGTACTCCTCGCTCCTCCGCTCGCGGCGCTCCCTGTGCCGCGTCGCGCGCTCCCTCTGCGAGCCACTCGCTCCCGCTCGCGCCGGCCGCGCCGCGCGCGCGAGTGCGCGGAGCGGGGAGTGGGCGGCACGGACTTCGCGGCGCTCACGCTCACCGGTGCGGACGAAACATTGAAAAGTGTCAACAACCGGGGAACCGACAAAATCGAAACGAAATCAAGAACTCCACTCACCAGCTGGCCAGTGGGCAACATCTCAAGATCCCACAAGGACCTGTCGGTGCGCACGGACTTGGGGTCGACGGCGCTCCGCGCCCGGGTAGCCGCGTAATCCCGCAGGAGGGGACTCTGCAGCGTCCGCGACCTCGCCAACGTGACGGGGTCCGCCGTCTTGGTCATCTCAAAGATGCGGAGCGGCCTCTCCATCAACGGGACAATCCGTCGATGGTGGAGGTGGGCGAGGACGGCTTCCGCGGTCAGCCCGCGGCCCGCCAGATCCCTCAGCGCGGCCAAGAGCGAGTCCAACCGCTTCTGGTGCTGGGGCGGAGACACCCCGTGGTGCCAGGAGACGGGCCTCTCCCGGAGCACCAGGCCAGTGTAAGGGGGGAGGCCGGGTTCGTCGTTGCAAAGGTAGAACCACCCCCGCTCCCAGCCTGCATTGTTGGTCGTCATCGTGCAGAGGATGTAGTCGTCCTTGCGCTGGCCCCGCAAGGCGAGCGACGGGCGCCCGCGCGCACCGCGCGGCGTGTCCTCGGCTCCGATGTCGGCTTGCGTGAACGGCCTCCCCGCGGAAGAGGTGGACCCGAGATCCCGGTTCCACCGGGATCCCCGAAAAGCCCTCGCGGACGCCGACGAACGTGGCCGCCTGCGAGATCGCGTTGGGCGCGAAGTTGTGGAGCTCCACGCCGTAGTGGAGGCAGAGGGCCCGCATGAAACGGCTCGCCGGCGCCATGAAGCCCCGCTCGTGGAAGCGGATGAAGCTGACCACGTAGCCGTTCGGAGGGTTGAGCGCGTGGTCCCTTCCCGACGGCACGATCCACTCGGCCGGCCGTCCATCCTCATTCGCCGCCAGCTGACCGGCGGCTACCAGCTGGCCCAGGGCCAGCCGCGTCGCCGACGAGCGCTCCCACGACAATGGATCGATGATGTCGAGAGGCGGTTGGGGCACCGTGCGGGTAGACGAAGGGGCGAGAGACGAAGAACAGGAAGGAGGAGAAGAGCTCCGAAGGCGGAAAGCTGCTTGGACAAGAACGGCTCGGGGGCTGGGGCGCAAGGAGCAAGAATGGCGAACGCTAAGGTAAAAAACCGCCGTTTTCCCCATTCGTCGGATTTATAGGACGCGGGCGTGCTCTCCGGAGCGTGTGCCCGCGCGCGTGCTTGCGGGGAGGAATATTCCCTCGCCGACGGACGGAGCCCCACCACGACCGCGGCGGCCACGCATCCGCTCCCGGGCCATCATCACGGCGTAGAAACGGGAAGGCCGTGGCAGGCGGTCACATCCGCCCGCCCACGCCGCCCACTACGCGCGCGGTTGCGGCGCCTAAAAAGGCGCGCCGCGGCGCGAAACTACGGCCCGCGACCGTGAGCATTAAATGGCCGGTCCCTTACTAAGTAAGGAAGACCCTCGAGCGGCGCGAGCCCCCGGCTCGGGAAAAAAAATTCGACCCTCAAAGGGTGCAAGCATCGGCCGGTAACCTCGGGGCCGTTTGAGTAAAACGGGCACCACGGTACCTTCGATGCACTATTTTTCTTGATCGGCGTTTCGAGGGCGACACGGTCAGGGACCCTCGAAACCCGCAGATGCAAAGACGGGAGCGCCTAGCCGCCACCCCGCACTATTTTACTGATCAGCGTTTCGAGGGCTGACACGGTCAGGGACCCTCGAAAATTCGCAGATGCAAAGACGGGAGCGCCTAGCCGCCGCCCCGCACTATTTTACTGATCAGCATTTCGAGGGCTGACACGGTCGGGGACCCTCGAAAATTCGCAGATGCAAAGACGGGAGCGCCTAGCTGCCGCCCCGCACGGCCCTACTGATCAGAGGTTCAAAGCCTGACCCTCGACGGGTTTGAACAGGCACTCCAGATCACCAGAGTCAGGGACGACGAGGGCACGCGCATTCGAGCCGTTCCACGAGCCTGCCGGCTCGAGGGTGCCCCACATGTCGTGTTCGAGAGCCAGCGAGGGAAGCTAGCCGGGGGGATCCCACCGAGGGAGAGCTTCCGCGCCCTCGGTCCCTAGCGAACGGGACCGAGCCCCACCTAGCAAACCCACGCAAGCGCTTTAATGGACGCGTCCCCGGACCGCGCAGCCTACCCTTATCGAACGGGGCATGGGCGTCCACTCAAACCACCCACTAGCAGCTCAACGAGGAATCCGCAATCCGCGACCCGATCGATTAGGGTTGCGGAAACCTCACCCTCCGTCCCGCGGAGGGACGGCGAGGGCGCGTTAAAAACAAGTCGTAGAGCTCTACCCGATCGCCTCGAACGGGCCCAGGCTCGGGGGCTCGGCGCACGGCTACACCCCCTGGATTGCGCGGCCGCGGATAGTGCCGGTCGCGCGTGCATCACCGAAGCCGGGCTGAAACATCGCCGACGCCGGTTGGAATATGCACCACGCCCTCTGACCAAATCCCGCGGTAAAACCCCTGCAGGAGCACTCACGCTCCTACAGGGCTTCGGGGGCTAGACCCACGGGTCCGCTGACGCGGCCCCACGGAAAGCGTTTGCGAACCAAGGGGAAGGACGTCCTATCAGTAGGCTCCAACATCTACGGGAGCCTAGCCGGCGGACCCGCAGATGCTCGGGGGCTACTGTCGGGGACAGCCCTGGGGTCCCCTTAAACAAATGTGGAAATCCCGCTTAAAACCTGCAAAAAACCAAAGCTAAGCGCATCTTGCTTAAGCGCACACGGGGCACGGCCCACGCCGCGGTGGCCCCCGCGGCCCACCAAGGCGGCCCACTCAAAAGTCCCCTCGAGCAGGCTCCGCCTCTCTCGAGGGTACACACCTCCCTCGAGCGAGCTCTGCCTCGCTCGAGGGTACACACCTCCCTCGAGCGAGCTCGGCCCCGCTCGAGGGTACACACCTCCCTCGAGCGAGCTCCGCCCCGCTCGAGGGTACACGCCTCCCTCGAGCGAGCTCCGCCTCGCTCGAGGGCACTCTGCACGCGCACGCCCGTTCTCGCACGCGGGTACGGGCATTTAATGCTCTGACAACGGCGGGCGGCACCATCATGCGCCTGGGACTCACGCCCGGTCCTGCTGCACCAACTCCCTAGGGGGAACCCATCCCCGCCACTGTGGGAGACTATGCGACATGGCCGGTGTCAGCCCCGTGACGCCGCGCCGCCTACTCCTGTACGGCTAACGTGCCGAGCCCTCGAAGGGGGGCCGGCCACACCCTCGAAATGCTTTCCATGACCTTGCAGGGCCAGTTCAAGATGCTAGGCCGGTGGGGCGCCATCCCCGCCACCGCAACCGCCGGGCGGCCGCCCCCGCGCGTACAACCCCACGCGGCACGCGTGGTAACGGCTCCGAGACCGTGAGGCGTGCGAGAACGGGACGCCACCACGCCTTCCACTGTATCCCGTACGGATCGTCGTCAGCAACCCCCCCCCCCGAGCCCGCGTGAGGACATCACGGCCAACCACTGCGCCCCTACCCTCGAAGCCACCACTGTTCGGGTACAAGATACGCCATGATGGCCAGATCGCGGCAAGGACCGTCAAGGTGGCCGCCTACTCTACCGCGCGTCTCACCATACTTCCCCATGTAGCTGAATAGTGCGGCATGCATGTAATTCGCCCTCTCCTTGGCCTATAAAAGGAAGGTGAACTCCCCCGCCGCAGGGGACGGACACGGGACATAGGACAGGAGACAACAGACAACATACAACGCACCACACATACATTCCCCAATTCTCCCACAACATCTTCAGCCACTTCACCAGGGACTTGGAGCCCACGCCTCCTCTCCCGCCTTGCTTGTAGCTGCCCCACTACGAGCACCCCGGTCTTTGAGCAATATAGTGCCCCGAGCACACCACTGCTGGACGTACGGCCCCCGGCCAGAACAAGGATAAACCTTGTGTCTTTGATTGCTTAGCATCGACCATTGAGGGATAGACCTTGGCGCTCATTACTGGTTAGTGTCGGGACCACATTCCGCACCGACACGGTTGCAACTTCTATATTTCAGTGTTTCATCATGCTATAGATGTTGCAGCAGTTGTTGTTTTGTGTTTCATCTGCTACTTCTTCATGTTGCAATATTCGTGGGCTCCTTGATCTCACTACAAGAAACTATTTAATGTGTGACGCATTCTCCGTGACGTTTTCGAGAAAACATCATGAATGTGCATCGCGACCCAAAACAACTTGCGACGATTTCTTTAATTCGTCGCGATTCTACGACGTATTCCTTTTTTTCGTCACGGATGTGCATTGAAGCCCAAAACACTGCGACGATTTGTTAAATTCGTCGCGATTCTACGACGTATTCCTTTTTTCGTCACAAACACTGCGACGATTTGTTTAGTTTGTCGCGATTCTACGACGTATTCATATTTTTCGTCACGGACGTGCATCGATGGATATTGAAGCCCAAACCATCACGACGATTTGTTAAATTCGTCGCAATACGGCCCACAACACCATGATGTTTTAGCAGATTCGTCGCGATCCTAAAAAAACGACCACCTCACCGGCACCTAGGACCCACCCACACTGCCACGCAGGCGCCACCTCACCCAAGAGCCATGTCACCACCACGTGAGCGCCCGGGGCCCACCTCAACGCCACGCGAGCGCCACCTCACCCAAGCGCCACCTCACCACCACGTGAGCGCCAAGGGCCCACCACACTCGCCACGCGGCGCCACCATACCCGGGCGCCACGTCACCACCACGCGAGCGCCGGGGGCCCACCACACCGCCACGCGAGCGCCATCTCACCCGGGCGCCATGTCACCACCACGTGAGCGCCCGGGGCCCACCTCCGCGCCACGCCGCGGCGCCACCTCACCCGGGCGCCACGTCACCACCACGTGAGCGCCAAGGGCCCACCACCAGCGCCACGCGAGCGCCACCTCACCCGGGCGCCACGTCACCACCATGCGAGCGCCGGGGGCCCACCTCACGCCACCCGGGCGCCACCTCACCCGGACGCCACCTCACCACCACGTGAGCGCCGGGGCCCACCTCAGCGCCACGCGAGCGCCACCTCACCCGGGCGCCACGTCACCACCACGTGAGCGCCCGGGGCCCACCACACCGCCACGCGAGCGCTACCTCACTCGGGCGCCACGTCACCACCACGTGAGCGCCGGGGGCCCACCTCCGCGCCACGCGAGCGCCACCTCACCCGGGCGTCACCTCACCCCCACATGAGAGTCAAGGGCCCACCACACGCGCCGCGCGGGCGCCACCTCACCCGGGCGCCACGTCACCACCACGCGAGCGCCGGGGGCCCACCTCAGCTGTCACGCGGGCGCCACCTCACCAGGCGCCACATCACCACCACGTGAGCACCGGGGCCCACCTCACCGCCACGCGAGCGCCACCTCACCTAGGCACCACGTCACCACCACGTGAGCGCCGGGGGCCCACCTCACGCCACGCGAGCGCCACCTCACCCGGGGGCCACATCACCACCACGTGAGCGCCCGGGGCCCACCACCTGCGCCACGTAGGCGCCACCTCACCCGGGCGCCACGTCACCACCACGCGAGCGCCGGGGGCCCACCTCAGCGCCACGCGGAGCGCCACCTCACCTAGGCGCCATGTCACCACCACGTGAGCGCCCGGGGGCCCACCTCACCGCCATGCGGGCGCCACCTCATTTTTTCATTTGTTAAAGTTGTAGATCTTGGTAGAGAATGATTTTAGAAAATTTTAGAAAAAAAGAATCATCGAATTTGGAGTTAGTATGAGGCGAGAAAAACTAGTTACAAGTTTTAGTCAAAGATTAAAAAGAGAAAACACACTTGTTCATCTCGGTTCATAGCAATTGCAATTTCTGTTTTTAATCTTCGGATAAAACTTGTAAACTGTTTTTTTTCCTCATACGAACTCCGGATCGGTGATTCTTTTTCCTAATTTTTGCTAAAATCGAGATGTTTTACTCGGTGACATTTGTTTGTATCTTAATTACTATTTCTTGGTTGCTTTTCATACAACATAACTTTTCCAACTAAAAAGAGAATATAAAAAACATGTTTTTTCATAATAATTGCTAATATAACTTAATATTCTCTAATGTTATGGTCAACATGAGATGGTGTCAAAAATTGAGGTGCATACAAGTTTGGTCACGTTATTAGTTGTTCAAATTTCAAAGTTTGTTTTCAATTGTAGGAAACTATGTGAGTCTTGTGTCTTATTTGTGAACATCTATAATCTCACTTTATTAAAACCATATGAATTTTTTATAGGAGCATTATACGCTTAAAATATGGTTTCATGTCAATTTGTACAATGTTTTGAACAAATTTAAGTATCATCATCATTATTTTACAACAAGGTGACCAGGTAGAAGTTCGAGTTTTTCCTACAAGTCAATTGAAGTTTTCGTCAATCTCCTACATGTGGCCTAGAATGGACCATAGAAGTCTAATTATGATTTTTGTGAAATTTTTCCAATCCTATTGGAGGTACACATAGTTCAAATTGTAATTATTTTTCTTATTTCAAATAAATGAAAAAAGAAAAAGAAAAAAATTAAGCGAGGGAGAAATATAACGGCCGTTTAAGCAAAACGCCCAATCATTTTAGATCGTTCATCCGCGAACGGGACGAGTTAAAATTGTGTTTCTTCGTATAAAAGATCCCCAAAGCCTATTGCACTGCCTCCCCCTCCCGCCGCCCGCTCCCTCTCCTTCTCCTCGCCTCTCCCTCCTCAGATCCACCGCGCATGGAGCAGATGCAACCCTAGCCTCGCTGCCCTCCTGCGTAGGTGCGGGGAGGTCTCCTGGCCGCCAGAGGAGCCGAGTCGGAGTTCCGGCATCGCCCCTCCCAGGCTGCAGCCTCTTCCCGTTGACCCCATCGCTCCCTCTCCTAGTCTCCTCGCTGCTCCCATCCTAGGCCGCCGCCGCCGACTCATCCCGCCCCCACCTCACCCCACCGCCACCACACTCCCTCCCTTCCACGGTTCCACCCCGTGCTCCTCCAAGATCCGGCCACGGTGGGCCTTGGTCTAGCTGCCGCGAACCCAGATCCGTGGTCGCCAGGCCACGGTGTTAAGCATGAATTATTTAACCCATAAAGCTCATCAGCTCAGCTCACAGCCCCTGACCCGCCCGCCACTGCTCGCGCTCCCAGCGCTGGCGCCTGACGACTGGAGAGCTCCTCCGGCCACGAGTCCCGTGTAGTGGAGCGCTGAAACCGGCAGGGCGCTTGCATTCCGCTCGGCGGTTTCCTTCGTCTTCTGCGCGTGATCTGGTAAGAGCGCCTGGCTGCTTCCTCTGTCTGTTTTCTGTTTTCCGTGGGGGAATTCATGATGGGGGTCGCTGGTGGATGGGATCTGGAAAGTTGAGCAGTAATGTTGTGTTGCGGGCGAGGGTTTGTCTGGATGGTGTGGGTTTTGGGTGTTTTTGTTGGGCGTCAGGAGGTGGATTTGGTACCAGACAGTGAGGGATCTGCTTCCGATTGGGTTTTGGCGTTAGGATTTGAACTGGTTAAGGAAAGGTGAGAGCGACATGCTCCGATCGCGATCTTTCTTGGTGTTCACTTGCTTGGTCAAATGTGGTCAAACACTTGTTGGTTCCTGAATTCACATGTTTTTTCTTGTGGGATTTTCGAGGGTTTTTCGAGAGTTGTTTGCTGGGTTTAAGGTGAAATCTCAGATTAACCCATAAAGGTTAGGTCTCCGAATTATTGAATGCTGCCAATGATCGAGGGGATTCACACCTGTTCTTAGGAGGTTATGTACTGCTGCTGTTAAACTGAAGCACCACCTCGTGTAACACCCTAAGCATGTTCTTACTGATCAACACTTTGCAGCACTTGAGCACCAAACTTGTGAAAATATATTTGCGTTTGTTTGCCGTGGACATTAGCTGAATCTGACACTTGGTTCTTGCTGCAGATCGAGGAGGAATTGGAGCGTGCCAGGGTTGCCATCACAGATAGTGATGTGGCTTCATTTCTCCCCAGCAAAAGAAATGGTCAGATATGTTTTCATTCCATATACCATCGCGCCGGCTTGTCCTTCGATCTTTGCTGCCATCCTGCATGTAAAGATTTGTTGAACCATGTCTTGTTTTTGACTGCACGAAGTTCTAGACGAGATTGAACCATGTCTTGCTACCATCCTGCATGTAAAGTTTCACTGCACAAACAAATGATCAGTAACCAAAGTAGTTCAGCTGGAGGATTTCATTCAGATTGGGATGGACATACTCTTGATGTCTTGTAATTTGCAAATGTGTAGGGCGTATATATGTACAGAAGCAAGATAGAGTCATAGTATTATATGCCTGCAAGAGCTCAGGAGTTCCTGCTACCAATTAATTGACAAATTTACAATTTCAATACCATTTGAGCATGTGAATCAGTGGCTGCCGGTTCAGACATGTACCTATGCATCTCTGTACTTTATGTAAAGGTTAAGCAAATGTGTGTTGGGCTGTTGGCTGTGCTTTATGAACCTCTGTACTTTATGTCATGAAGGCATGCGTGTGATTTAATTAACCTTTGCATTGCCTATGCATGCAAGGCCTGCACTTGACATGGATAGTTCATGGAAAGAAGACGAATCCGGTGCAGGTTTCAGTTACACTCCATGTATTGAAATATTTGATGAACAGAGCTAGGAAACTGAGGTATAATGTGAGGCAATCATCAATTATTTGGTTTTTTCATTCATGTTTCAATTGCTAACCATGAAGTGTATGTGTGCAGGGATGTTTTCCTACACAATTTGAGAATGGGCCTTCCTCTGCATCCCCTTCCTCCCCGGGCCGGCCCGCGCCCCGCTCCGACCTCGCCGTCACACCGCGCCTTCCTCGTCTTCGGGACTCGGAGCTTGTGCCGCACCCGTTCACTTACTCCTCCAACTCCTTGTCCTCGTCTTCCTCTTCGGAGGATGAGGATGATGACATCCACGAACATGTCGATTGAAGGTATGCGGTTGCTCCATGCTTACGTTTTCGTATCCGATCCCCGACCGCACCGTAAATGAGCCTGGTCTAGTTTTCTCGTCCTAGTTGTGGCTGGAGTCCGGATGCTCATCCAAATGGGTGTAAATTCGGTATCGAGTCAGTTCATAGGTCAATAAGATGTTAGTTGTCCATTTGAATCAATTTTGACTTCATCTCCTTTATAAATGTCTGTCGCCATATATTTTTTCAGAGATGCAAATGGGTGTTACTAGTAGCACACTTGTTATAGTCATTTGTAGAATTGTAGGTCCAAGAGAAAAAACAGAGAGATGCCTTTCACAGAAACATCTATTCTTGTGTTTTTGCTAGCAGGCTTCCGATCAGTCAAACCTTTGTGGGAGCACAAGGTGATCCTGATGTGCTATGCATACTCAGTTGACTGTATCATGATTCCTTCTTAGAATTAAGATCATGGAATTAGCTATCTTGTGCAAACTAATGCATGTGAGTTCATGCTACATTCACTCTATGATTCTCTTTGCTACAGTATCTTGCTTCACAGTTATTAGAGCTAGTTTTGAATTGTACTGTGATATCCTCAACTCTCCAATATGATGTCTGTCTCTGAGAGAGGAAGCATGTTATGCCTTTATTTGATATTGTCTATGTGTGGTCAGTCTTTGTCGCTTGTTACTGTGAATGTAATGAGAATATATATATATATTACCATGTAAATCATATAAGTACTAACACATCAGACTAGAATGTTAACTCTAATTTCCTTGTTTATCTTGTCTTTTAAGTTGCCTATACATGAATTCAAGATCTTTCATAATCTATGCAAACTCTGATATTCCAGATCCATCTTGATGCTAGCGAGTTAAATTAACCAAACAAATTGAAACTACTCTAGTAAATTTAAGCGATGAATTATATATACACGTTGTATGACCAATTTGTGAGTTTGTGCATCAAATATTTGTGGAGACAACGCAGATAAAGAACGAGATGGACAGGCTGGAGACATGCATCAGGTGGTTTGTCGGTAGAGCATGTTTCCAAGTGCAGATTTCATGTGTTGTCTCAGATATTGCTCTCATATGCTCTACTATAGGCTAAATTAGCACAACAAGCTTCTTTTTGCGTCATTCCTATTCTGTTGATTTATGATGCCGATTGTATGCTTATAGTGATACTTTCATTGTACAATGCACGCTTTATCTAGAACTCCAGTTTTAGTTTGGTTTCCCTTTATATATATATATATACCTTGCCAGAAAATTCAAAGTTGAGTTATCCTATATTTGATTGTCTTTTCTAATTGGATTATGGTTTCCTTTATTTCAGGATTTATACGAACTCGCAAGGAATCGAGAGAAAAGAGTGGCGAGAATAACAAAGAGGAAGGTGTAGTGTTTTAGGAATGGTAGACATCCGAATGCATGGTTATCCGCCTCAATATCCGATTGTGTTTCTTTGGGTTTTTTCCCAAAGATTGTATCGATTGTATCTAATTTGTCCGTTCATTGAATTTTGGTAAATGTGTTGGAAAAATGTACCCTCCGAAAAATGGGTTGAAGATGGGCTAATTTTGCTAATTTTATGCTTTGGAATATAATTCGAAATGGGTTGTGGTGGGCCGAATTTGTATCTGTAGGGCTTAAAATTTTTGCCACGTCATCGTCCACGCACGGTGCCATGTCATTGTCCATATAGGATGCCACGCCATCGTCCACGTAGGATGCCACGTCATCGTCCATGTAGGATGCCATGTCATCGTCCACGGAGGATGCCACGTCATCGTCCACGTAGGATGCCATGTCGTTGTCCATGTAAGATGCCATGTCATCGCCCACGTAGGATGCAACGTCATCATCCACGTAGGATACCACAAGCGCCATGTGTGTAGCAATCCGTGATGATTTTATTTTGTCACGGATAGTGAGCCATGGGTTGGGCTGCATGGGCCTCGGGGCTCCGTGACGATTCGGATACATCACGGATCGCGACGTTTATTAAGGGAACGTCGAGAGATTTAATCAATGACGCTCATTCCACCACGAAAATGTAAATCGTCGCGGATGCCGATTTGCGGCGAATTTTATTTAATCCGTGACGGAATGGTTACGTCACGCATTAAATAGTTTCTTGTAGTGTCTTTAATTTGGTTTTGCTAATAATTTTGTTTTTGCTAGTGTTTCTTGTATGTAGTACGCATTGAAGGTTCATACTTGGTGGTCCGGCTGGAACACCGGGCGACCCTACAGCTTCCCCCACATACACACCTCGCCGCCGCCGGAAATCCACGGGGCGCAAGGATGGCGGCAACAAGGCTCTCCCCTACGCATCTTCTTGTCATATTGGACACGACAACTAGCATATTGGACATGGCAACATTAATTCGCAGGACACCAGGTTGATCTTTTTTATCTATGATCCGGTTCTACGCTGGTTGATGTTGTCATATATCTTTGATGATCCCCCTCATGGGTTTGAGATTTGTGCCAAAGTTGGCAAATTGGATTTGTGTGAAGACGTCGGTCTTGATGGTGGCAGCTATGAACTATTATTTAGGGCTAAGGTGTACGGAACAACATCGTTTGCTATGTGTTTTTGGTTGCAGGAGATGTGCCAGGACGTTGAGTTAGATCAGATTTGTTGGAGGCTCGGAGCTAGTAGCAACTAGTTATAACACAACTGAAGGTTAGGTTATACCTTGTGCCTTTTTGTTGTGGTGGTAGTCCCATGGAGGTAGTGGTTCATCTGATGGTTACTCTGCTGCTAGATAGAAGTTTTTTTAATCTGCTCTTTTTTCCTAGGCTTATGTGCTATTAGGAATGAAGTTTTTCTCAGTTGTAATAATGATAGCTATATGCATCTTTTTAGATGCAGAAGCTGGAATATCAATATATTCTCATTTTTAAAAAATAAGGATGGGTTAACAATTGATTACTGGATGATCATGTATTCATGTTTCATATTTTCCCCAACCTTTGCTTCATGAGTATCACCATTGGCATAAGGGCATGTACAACCGACAGACGGCGGGTCGTCTACGGAATCTCGATTTTAGTATACAGACAGATGTACAGACAGGTCATACAACCCATAGACAGGAAGACCGTCTGTAAGCTGTTTAATGATTTGCATGATGCTTAAGATCAACTACAAATACCTTTGTGTATACCATTGTGTGGCTATGTGATTGAATAATATGCATCAAGCATAAATAATACAAACATAATGACAATAATTCAAAAAATAATAAAATAATAAAATTATTATATATAATTAAGAGCCGTTCATATTTACCATTCACATTCACCATTCATGTTTACCATTCACGTTCAGTAATTAGCGAAAAAACGCACCAAACAAACTATGCGGAGCAAGGATGTCTCTCGAACGTGGAGTAAGCATGTCCAAGTTTTCTTCGTGGGACACACCGTCCACATAAAAATCGAGCAGCATCTACCGCGTTGTCCTCATCCAGAGTCCAGTCGCCGCGTGAGGTGGCGGCGGCGGCGAGCGCTGCCGAGCTCGAGCGGCCGGCGGAGGCTCCTCCCTCTCGTGCTCCCGGGCTCCTTCCTCCTATCGCGACGCCCCTCCCCTACCGGTTCGGCGAGCCGCTCCGCGACCGGTGCGGCGAGCTCCCTAGCCTCCTACTAGACAACGCGCTCCACCTAGATGCCGGGATGACTTCGGTCGGGTGGCGGGCGCGGCGAGGCACTCGCGGCCGGGGCGGAGCGAGCCGCCGCAAGAAGACACCACGGCGGCGCGGAGCAGCCCGACCGTGGCTCGCGACGGTGAGGTCGACGGAGCTGGCGGCACTCGCATCCAGGGTGGCCGGGGTCAGATCTCCTCTTCTCCCAGCGGAATTTGGCGGTTGTGGGCTTGCCGGCGTAACCGGCGACGCCGAAGGTGGGCAGGCCCGGCGGCGAAGGTGGGCACCCTGTCTTTCCTTCCCCTGCATCCACCCCGTCTCTCCTTCCCGTGCGGTGCTTCACCCCATGAGACTGGGAGATTGAGCTACGAATTTGGCGCGAAGAACTCCCCCGTGCGAGATCCCAGCCCGCCGTTGCCTCGTGAAGACGAGGCTGTACAATGCTTGGGGGGCTCGTCGGCTTGGCCTCGGGCAACGGGACGGAGGCGTCGCCTCGCCAGGCGACGCGAAGCCCGTCGGTATGCAGGCGCGGGGCTTTTTTGCGAAATTGCGTCTATACAGACGAGGTTTACGACGCGTTGTACATGCCCTAATACTTTTTTCACAATTATATATCAATTTAAATTCGTGCCTAATATAACATGTGTCCTTGGTTTATTGATCAATGTACGCCCTACAAATTAATGCCTATGGAGGTGAGTCAAATTTCATAGGCTTTAGTTGGTGGACAATGGGGACCGACCTAAAACAAAGTACGACAATGTTGTACTCGTGAATGCAGGGAGTCGTGCAGAACTCAATTTAGCACTATTCATAAGTCTCTATTGAGTAAAGACGGATCATACAAGTACAGTTGTACTAGCAAAATGTTAAGCTGCAGGACATTCTCACCCTTGAACCTTGTAGAATCAACTGGAATATGCTAATAATTGACCACTAGTCTAAAATTTAGTTATAACTTTCTCCCGGCTTGTTGATGAATTATCTTCTTGCAATTAATCTCCATGTAATCATTTTATGAGAAAAACTCCTCCAAAAAACATGTGAAAATTAAGGAGAAAATGATACAACATATACATGTTGATATGTATACATTGATCCGCCATTAATCTCCTCCAAACCCAGATAGAAAAAATATAAGGAGAAAATGATACAATATATTGATTGTTGTCTCATTGTAAACTCATATAAGGATATAATCGCATGATTTGTGGATCATAATTGGAATAACTATGGAAATATATGAGGACAAATGATATGTCTTTAATACTCAAAAATCCTTGTATGTATGGCATATAATGTCTTAAATAGCGCCTTTAAATACTAATGAGAAAATAAGAGATACGGCATATATTTGCATCAATATCTTCTCACTAAATCCTATTATGTATGATAACCTTACAAATCATAAAGCCGTCGCAAAACAATTACACAAACTTATTCGAAAATGTCAAAATGTGGATGAGGACTTCGTGAACAAATCTACAATGTTATTTCAAACAATGTGTCTGTTGTGATGTAGCGAAGCCAATCGCGAACAATGAGAAGACCATTCGAAACGAACAAGACTCAAAAGGTAGAAAAGCAAGAACTTTATCACTGTATTTCTCAAAAGCCGTCCCACTTTACAAATGCTGGTCAACCTCCTTTTATAAGGAGATGGACGGACTTTTACATTCCTAAAATAGCCTTGTGTGAAAAGAATCATTTCAGGATGTACTAAACCTAACTAGGGATTTTGCATCCAGGTTGTCACTTAATCTACACTTTCCTGATTCCGCGCCGCTGTAAGGAATCGGATGCTCGTTAGCCTAAGAGGGGGAGGGGGTGAATTAGGCAACTTAAAACCTTAACCTATGGCTTCACTAATTTTGCGCAAAGCTAAACTAGAACATACTATCTATATGTGCAACTAGGTTGTTCTAGTGTGAAACTCCCATCCCAAAATAAGGTTTGCAACCTATAGCCAATCCTAGCATGATACTACTCTAGGAAAGTAGAGGCAAACAAAGATTGCAATAGAGTAAATGCGGAAACGTAAAGGGGGTGAGAGGAAGCAAACTCTTGACACGTGATTTATCCTGTGCTATCGGTAGGCACTAAGCCACCCCTAGTCCACGTTGTTGAAGCACTCACACAAGAGTATTGCTTCCCGGTCACCAAGTCTCTCCCAAGAGCACCACTTGACTCTCCACAAAGGCTAGCCACTTAGGCACTTGCCAAGCTCCCTTGGTCACCTTGATGCCGCCTCCACTAAGGAGTTTCTCCACCAAGGAAGGGGGTCTCCACGTCCCCCGCACAAAGTGTCCTCGCCGCTCCACACCAAGCCGGAGGGTCGATGACGATTGCCGGTGAGCCACTTAGGCCCCAAGGCTTCCGGCGAACCTTGTACAACTGGATTCACTCAAGAATCACCTCACAAGGTTGGCACAACCTTGCACTCACTCAGCTCTAAGCTAAGCCTAGCACTAAGCACATACACAAAGCATATACAAGTCTAAGGATGAGAAAATAAGCACTTGGATGGATTGGATATGATCTTCAATGTGTCTTGAACTCCTCTGCACTTCCACACAATCCAGCTACCTCAAATGGGTGAGTGGAGGGGGTATAAATAGCCCAAGGAATCAAACTAGCCGTGAGCTAACGGCCACTGAAAATAGTATTGTCGGATGACCTGACGCTATTTTTTTCCAGGGCGTTGGTTCATCCGGTGCCCCTCCCACGTCACGTAGCCATTGAGGTTCTCTGACACAACTACTCCGACGCTATGCACCAACGGTGCGTCGGATCATCCGGTGCTGAAGACTCCGCGCTCAAGTCACCTCTGTTAGCTTCCACTTGACCGTCGGATAGACCGACACTTCATCTTGACCAAGGCGTCAGATTATCTGGTGCTGAAGGCTTCGTCTTGGCGCGTCTCTGTCTTGATTCAAACTGAGTGTCGGATAGACCTACGGTGTTCCCACTCAGACCGTCGGATCATCCGGTGCTATTGTCTTCGCTGCTCTTCCTCTGCAACTCGTCCGACGCTACTAGGAAATGGACCGTCGGTTCATCCGATGGTACCTACGGTTTCACCCTGTATACCAACTCGTCCGACGATTGCACTGATGCTTGTATTTGAGGGATCGTCGGTTCATCCGACGGTGTCTTTTCTTTTCCTTTTCTTGCTCGGTTTTGACCCTTGTTTTGCTCATTTTTGCATGTAGTTTTCTTGCATCCTTGGGACCTAGAAATGTCTACAAAGACATGCTAAAACAATAAGGTTAATCCCAATGATCATGTTGTCATGAATCACCAAAATCAAACTCGAACTAATGGCATATGAGGCCATGTTCGCTACAGCCGCGAATCACGCCGTGTTCTCCGGGGGAAGCACATGCGGTTGTTGGGTCAAAATCTTTTCCCTGGATGCCCCTTCGTCCGCATAAACTTCCTCTTACAATCAAATGACAAAATAGTGTAGAAAATATGGTGTTCGAATTTGCGAAACCCAAACGAAAGATTGCCATGAACTCTTTTCGAGACGGGGATCGTCTGCGAAGCTTCGCTTGTGAAAAAGATGAAAAACGAAAACCCGAGGTTGGACAACCTCCCCAATGCTATGGGATCCGCGAGACGAAAGGTGGCCATCGAAACCTCTAGTGTTGAAAAGATTAATTTGGAGAAACCCTTCATGGGTTTCGCCATTCGCGAAAAAAAAACCCTATTGAAACCGCTGATGGCTTTTGTTAAAAGAGAAGATAGCAAACTTTTCGTACTCGGTTCTGAATCCCCAACAATGTCTATCTTCTCATTTCTTATAGTATGAATATAAAATATTTCTAGACATTATGTTTTTTACATTACTCTTTATTTAACTCGTTTTCATCTAAGCAATACAGGTTTTGTTACCTTTGTAGCTATTAATTCTCAAAGGTTTTTTAGTTACATATAGTTATTTCTGGATATCCTCTTCGACTCCCAACTTATGATGTGTTGTTGATACAGATACACTATTCTGTGCTGAGTACAATACAGTAGCTACAAATGTAAGTGGGTGCTTGGATCCATGGGTGACTAGAGACTAATTTTAGTCACCAAAGTGACTAAACTTCCAAACACTCCTGACTAGAGGGTGGCTAAAAATAGTTTAGTCTCTAGTCACCCCTCACCCAACTTCTCCTGACTAAAATCACCTCTTTTACCTAATTAATTGCTCCTCCCATTAATTCCGTGGACCCAACAAGAGATAGGAGATGAGAGAGAAAGGAGAGAGAAAGAATAATTTAATGTTGAGAACAATTAATACTGACTAATTTTAGTCATCATCCAAACAGTGGCTGACTGAAAAAGTTTTAGTCTGCAACTCTAGTCAGGTGCCTAAAGGGATCCGAACACCCTCTAATATTAGGAATAATCATACGCTTTTAAGGCAGTTTTTAAAATTTAGGTTTCCATTGTACAGAGATTATTGGTATCCGAATAATATTTTAATGGTGTGCATAGTATAATGAAGCAATGTTTATAAAGTCTGGTTTTCTTTCAAACCTTTTATAAAATCTGAGATGTCCATGTAGCGAAAGTCCTTGCAAATTAATATTGGATATAGGTTACGCGGAAGTCCTTGCAAATTAATTATAATTTGTACTTCCTAGATAATAATAGGACATGACAAATACAAACCCTGCTTTATTGAAAATAATTACCATATCTTAAAAGGTAGTACAGTGATGTTGCATTGATGGTGTTTGAGAATTTTTAGCAAGCTTGCTAGCCCGTACTCCGTTACTTTTCTCCAGGGCACGTGAATAAATTCATGCAAAATGAACATGCATTGCTGGTCCAATGAATTGTACCTCTAGGTTCTAGATATATTAGCACATGACTATATCTTCATCTATAGTACTATATAAACCTTCTACTTCTAGCACTGCCTTCCACCTCCTCACATCTGCAAGATGGCGGCTTGTTGCCACCTTTGCTGTTGAGGGAGGCATTAACCCATCCTCTCGAACCCACTAGTGATGGAGCATGTGACCGTGCTGCTGGAACAGACGATGCCTCGGCCGTCGGACCTAGGGGCACCAGGTTTCTGGCATGACTTCTTCGTGGGCATGCTCAAGCCGATCGCCACCATTGCCGTGGTCGCCCTGGCCGTTGTGCTCACCTTCACGCAGCGCCTAGGGATCGAGGGCGAGATGCTCTTCGCCATCATGCGCTCCTTTCTCCAGCTCTCCATTGTTGGCTTCGTGCTCCATTTCATTTTCACCCAGAACAACACCGCACCTTGGATCCTCCTTGCCTACCTCTTTATGGTACCTGATCTCAAACTATCAACTGATGATGGTCCTTTTACATTTTATTAATTATTAGCTGCTATTCTGTAAGATTTGGTTCCTCACTTTTTTGCATGTGAGCCTTCTATTGTAAACTGCTAATCCCAGTATGCTGAATCTGAACAACAGTCAGCTTTCAGTCATTAAAATCAGATACAATTGCGCATTGCTTTGATGTAACCTTAATCAACACATACAGGTGACAGTTGCTGGCTATACAGCTGGCCAGCGTGCGAATCAGGTCCCTCGCGGGAAGTATATCGCTTTCGTGTCCATCTTGGTTGGCACGGCGATCACCATGATCCTGCTCCTCATGCTCAAAGTGTTCCCATTCACCCCACGGTACATCATCCCTGCCGCCGGTCTGATGGTTGGCAACGCCATGACTGTAACTGGTATCGCCATGAAGAAGCTCCAGGAGGATGTAACGATCCAAAAGAACCAGGTCAGCTACTATACAAGCCCTCTCGCTACTTGGAGACATGCGATGCGCCACTTAATTTTCTTTTCCTTGGCTCAATCTTCTCTCTTCAACATTACAAAATGACAATTTTCTTGAGTATGTGTGATACACGTGTTTTATTAGTAGAAGTTGGAAACTAGAAGTTCAGAAATCTAAATTGCAACTTATGGAAATAAATAGGATAGAAAACACGACAAAAAATAAATGAAAGTGATTTTTACACAGATCGCGTATTGTGAATGTATGATTCACGAACTAAAAACAATATTAATTTGTGGAATGATCACCATACTAAAACTGCAAACATTTATACATCCATTTTGTTCTCTTTTCTTTGCAGGTGGAGTGTGCACTTGCTCTTGGTGCAACGCCACTCCAGGCGACACTCCAACAGGCGAAGAGGGCACTAGGGATTGCCTTGGCCCCCTCCATTGACAACGCCAAGACGATGGGGTTGGTGTCTTTCCCAGGCGCCATGACAGGGCTCATTATGGCAGGTGCATCCCCGCTTGAGGCCATCCAAGTGCAAATTGTTGTAAAGAACATGGTTATAACTGCCTCCACTGTGAGCAGCATCATCGCATCCTACCTATGTAGACAGGCCTTTTTTACTGAGGCCTTCCAACTTAATGAGGAAGTTTTCAATGACTAGCTAGGGTGTTTAATCAGTATTGTAGTGCAGGTGAACTTTTATCTTCTGCCTTGGTTTAATAGGTCAATGTGTCAGTGCAAATGATATTGACATGGTATTGAATACAAATGTATTGATTTGATTTACATAGATTGAATAGCTTCTGTGAACCTAAATAGATTGGCAAACATTCACAAAGATACGTATTTTAGAATTATATCATAAAATTAAAATTTTAAACATAATACGACTACAAATCCACTTGATTTCTCACTTTCGTTGCCTATAGTGCAAAGCATGCATTCTACTGATTTTTTTTGAACAAACAGGTACAAGAATGTGCCAATTTCATTGATAACGAAGAGTTTACAAGAATACAGTCCGGTACTACATTCAGAATTTTTTTTTGAAAAAAAAACTCTAAGCCACAGCAAAAAGACTCAAGGCTCCACACCTCTATCATTGTCAACCGTCAGAAAATATGTCGAGCTTTTGTATTGAAAAAGGTCTAGCGCCAAAGACGGAGTACCTCTCAAATAACCACAACACACCCAGCCCACCTCACAGCACATGTAGTCGTTCAAAGTCCTAAACATAGCTTCACAACATTATAAATCGAAGGATAAGTAGACACCACCATGCCGAGAAGGGTTTAATATATTGGTGTAATAGAATGATTTAAAACGGAGTTGTGAAAAGATCTCTAGCCTATAGTAGATAGAGAAAATGAATAGCATCCAGTAAGCATAGGTTCGACACCTTGTGCGAGTAAATTAAACAGGTATAGAATAAAAAATCATATAAAAATTAGGTTGTTTGTTCCCTACTAACTTCGATCAAGATCGATTTAGTATAGAGTTAAGTACACAATTAGCACAAACTTGGCAGATGAACATGGGTATTATATTTTCAAGGAAATCAACTCCGAGTTACTGTACATCCCTTGAACGTGACATACTTTCAACAAACTCTTTAATTTGTGTGCCAAACACACATTTAACTCTTTAATATAATACATCAAATTTACATAGAAAATATATTACTATTTTTGCACATCCTTGGATAACCATACTAGTATTTTACATATTCTTTAAGCTCCCATCATATGCACCTTGCACTACAAACATCATTCTTCTTCTTTTCCTTCAAAGTGCAAAAGCATGTATCATACCAATATTTGGTAGTATTACGCACATCTACGTTTATCTACAACATCAATCTCTATATATTTTGTTGGGGAATTCAGGAAAACTCGTCACCCTCGAAACGTTAAGTTTAACAAAGTTCTTGAGACATGTTTTTCAGGGGCAGGAAACTCACGATTTTCGGAAGTCTGGAACCTGTGAAGCGTCGAATTCGCGAAAGTGTGAAGTTCGGGAATCTTGATTCGTGAAGCAATGGGGTCACGAACACGCGGAAGCCCGGAACCTCGAGCTGACGATGGCGCGAACTTCGGAGGACGGCCGATTCGGGAATCTGTCAAGGGCTCAGTTCGGGAGTCACGCGCGAGGACATGCGCGAACCGGCGGAGAAGCAAGGGCGATTCGGAAATCTACTGAGGACTCAGTTCGGGAGTCACGCGGGAAGAAATTCACGAACCTGCGAAGAAGCAAAGTCAAAATTGTTGTCCCAAAAAGTCCGGGTTTAGAGTGTGAACTAGTGGCTGATTTGTAAATATGTTAGACGAGAAAGACATTTTTGTATGCGTTCACACTAGGAATATTCCCTGAGCTTGAGGGTGTTTTCGGTATGTAAAAGTCCCTTCATCTCCCTATAAAAGGGGGCGCGAGGGCACGTGTAAACGGATTCAGACTTTTGAGAATTTGTGCAACCTGCTGGGGGAATCACAGCCTCTCAGCGCTCTTACTTTGTGACTGAACGTGTTAAGAACTCTCTCTCTCTCGTGTTAGGGAAGTCATCTGAATTTTTCGGGTAACCCCCCAACATTGGCGCCCACCGTGTTCCAGTCGAAAAGAAACTCACGATGCCACCTCAGAAGAAATCCAAGAAGAACGTTCCA
This sequence comes from Cenchrus americanus, assembly GCA_947561735.1. NCBI lineage: Eukaryota > Viridiplantae > Streptophyta > Magnoliopsida > Poales > Poaceae > Cenchrus > Cenchrus americanus. Next base: position 85,533,824 of record OX387243.1, read on the forward strand.
GCACAGGCAAGTCGAGACGACCACCATCCTACCCAAAGGAACGAAACCTCTTTCGTCCCTGAACCTTCCGACACAACAGACCAAGAACGGAGAGCAAAGCTCGAAGCTATCATGAAGGCAAGAGCAGAAAAAATAGCTCATACCCAAGAACAACCCGCTGAACAGCAAGAGTTTGAGAATGTGGATGATGATGATGACACCATAGACAGGGAGGTAGTGATGGTTCAGCAAAAGATACAACAGCTACAGAAAGACAAAGAAAAGTTCGCAGCTCAGTTGCAAGTGAAGAGAAAAATCTTTGAAAAGCTATAGCAAATTTCGAACAAAGCAAAAGAGCAAATAGAAGCAATACGAGAAAGAAATTGATGAAATGAAAGAACAAGAGAACAGCTTCCCGTGGCAGAGTCACCGCATTAGAACCCCGGGCCGCAAGAGAATCCCAAAAGAAAACTTCTTCGTGGGAAACGGAGTCTCACACTTCGTGGATTATGAATCGCCGGTCGTCAATCGAGCCGCAAACAAGCACCTTGGCCGCCGAAGTTTAAGCATGTCTCTCTCCCCAAATACAACGTCTTCGAAACTCCGGTGCGGTTTCTCATGAGATACGAATCGGTGTGAATTCGGCGGGACGGGATGATGTTGCACCGGCCAAATCCTTCATCATAGCTTGCGAAGGACCGCATCGAATTGGTACTCACCGCCGCCTCCACATTCCGTCTACAGCGGGTAGATCTCAAGACAAAGTTCATGCAAGTGTTTCGGATGTTCCACGACACAACAAACCGAAGCCTCACATTTGTATAACTGTAAGCAGAAGGACAGAGAACCACTGCGGAACTTCGTGAGAAGGTTCATGCAACAAAGGTCTCAAATCCCCGAAGCTGATGACAAAACAACGATCAACGCACTGATCAAGGGTCTCACCCCAGGGCCTACGACTTCGCATCTCACAAGAAAGAAACCCAAGACAAGCTTGAGGAACTCTTTCACGAATTGGAGGAGTACATTTTGTCAGATGATGACCATCGCAGAAGAGTGGCCGAGCGGAACGAGGCAAGACAAGGCAACAGAGAGATGACGTGGAGGGCACCACCCCAACATTTGCAAAATGTCAATAACGTCGGAAACTCGCAACCTGAACAGAGCGGCAGGCCAAGCACCAGGGGAGGGTTCAACCCCAGAGGAAGGGGGAGAGGCAGAGGACCCCCAACACTCACGAACCACAACCCGAAAGATCCTTACTTCTATTGCCAGTATCATGGAAGGGGGCCACAAAGACCGAAGGGTGCCCAGAAACAAAGAAGAACATGGCAAGAATTCAGCAAGAGAAAGCACTGATGAGCATCGCATCCTCAATGCCAGACCGGTTTCGCCCAAATTTTTGGCGGCCTCAATTCGCGAACCCACGGTCCAAGTTCTATCCCGGTTCAAAGCAATTCCAAAGAACCACATTCGGCGTGGCGACCATCGCAAGCGATCCGGGCAATCCAAAGAACCGCAACCCATTCGGGAAATCCCTGCCGCCACCTCTAGAAAGTTCGTCAAGGCCTCGCCTCAAGTTCGGGACCCCGAACTCCAAAGCCTTGCCATCGTTCGGAACCATCATGCCAATTACGGGCGGGTCGCCCATGGAATTCGAGACCAAGAACCAAAGAAGCAATTACTTCGTGTCCGTGAACACTATCATCAACGACGGCCCACCGTACGGCCGGAGTGGGCAAAAGTGCCAATCACCATTACGAAGAAGATTTCGGCCGAAATCCGCAATTCACAACGACGCCATGGTCATTGAAGTGAACATAGCCGGATGGGTCATAGGAAAAGTCCTAGTTGACAATGGGAGCTCGGCGGATATCCCGTTCTTGAAAACTTTCGAAAAGATGAATCCGAGCCAAGACATGTTAGACCCACCGAGTACCCGCTTCGGGGGTTCGGAGGAAAGCCCATCAAGCCGTTTGGAAAAATATCACTCCCGGCTTTCTTTCGGAGATCTTGAGAATGCCGAACGGAGCGTCTCACCTTCGATGTAGTTGACATTTACCACCCATACCTCGCGATTTTCGGCAGAGGTTTCATGAACAAGTTTGATGCCGTCATAAGGCAGCAGCTTCTTATGCATGAAGATGCCTCGCGCCCAAAGGGGTCATCACGGTGTTCGGCAATCGGCAAGAGGCCGGAAACATAGAAAAAGGCCACACGCCCGCCAAACGAACGTGTACCACCGAAAGCTACCGACGAGAGGAAGGAAACCTACGAAGAGCCCAAACGAGACAAGGAAAAAAATGAGATAGCCGCCGAGGGTGAAACAAAGAAAGTGTATCCGGATGACATGCCCGATAGAGCGGTCATAATAGGGGCCAATCTCGCCGCCGAAGAGGACAAGGAACTTGTACAATTTCTCGAACGAAATAAGGATGTTTTCGCATGGTCGCCTAAGGACCGCTAGGTGTTGATAGGGATATCATCGAACATGCCCCGGAAACGGATGAAAAAATACCACCCAAGAAGCAAAAACTTCGGAAAATGTCCGAGGAAAAGGTCAAAGCAAATCGAAGCGAAGTTCGCAGATTACGGGATGCACAGTAATCGGAGAAGTCAAGTACCCGGTCCGGCTAGCCAACACCGTGCTACCAAGAAAAAAAAATGGAAAGTGGAGAATGTGTGTGGACTTCACCGATTTGAACAAGGCATGCAAGAAAGACGATTTTCCCTTCGAAAGGGTAGACAAAATCATGGATGATGCAGCCAATAGTGAGATGCTCTCGCTCCTGGACATGTTCTCTAGGTATCATCAGATCAGGGTTCGTAGAGAGGACGAGGAGAAAACAAGTTTCATCCCTCCCTTCGGAACATTTTTCTTCGTAAGAATGCCAGAGGGACTGAAGAACGCGGGATGTACATTTTCGAGAATGATAGCAATAGTACTGCACCAGCAGATTCGGAGAAACATCTTGGCATATGTGGACGACATAGTTGTCAAAAGTGTTCAGAGGAAAGACCATATCGTGACCCGGCGGAAACATTTGTGAACATGAGGGCGAGAGAATTTGAAGTCGAATCCGTAAAAATGTGTGTTCGGCATTCACGAGGGGAAAGTTCTGGGATGCCTAGTTTCAACGAAAGGCATAGAGGCAAATCCTGACAAAATTAAGGCTCTAGTGGAAATGCAAGATCCAGTTTCAGTGAAAGATGTCCATAAGCTGACAGGGAGAGTAGCGGCCCTCAACAGATTCATTCCCAGAGCCGCGGAAAGAAGCTTACCGTTCTTCCAAGTCCTCAGAAGTGCTAAGAATTTCCAGTGGTCTGAAAGAAGCGGGCCTTTCACGAACTGAAGGATTACTTGTCCACCATGACCAAACTTTGTCCTCCTGAACCAAAATCGCCACTTCTGTTGTATGTGTCCGCATCAAATTCGGCAGTAAGCGCAGTGCTAGTGCAGGAAAAGGAGGAAGAAGGAAAGCTCAGACAAATTCTTGTATACTTTGCTTCCGAAGCGTTGTCTGGTTCCAAGATCTTCTATTCCGAGCTGGAAAAAATCGCATATGCGGTCATCATGGCAGCAAGGAAGCTAAGGCATTACTTTGAGGGTCACAGAATAAGAGTCATCACCAACCAGCCGCTGAATGACTTGTTCGCAAATAGAGAGGCATCCACCCGAATCATCAAGTGGGGTGTTGAGCTTTCTGAGTACGTGGTAGACTTCGAGAGAAGAAGTGCAATAAAATCGCAAGTTCTGGCAGATTTTGTCGTGGACTGGACTTCATCCACTCAGAATCTCGAGGAAGATGCACCTGAACCTTGGATAGTACAGTGTGACAGGGCCTGGTGTTACAAGTGAGTTGGAATTTCGGCTGTTGTGACGTCCCCGACGGGCGTGATCATAAGATACGCAGCACGGCTCGTATTCGCGAACAATGAGCATTCCACGAACAACACAACGGAGTACGAAGCTCTTCTGTTGGCATTAAGGAAAATGAGAGCCTTGGGGGAAAAGCAGACCTTCATAATCAGAACGGATTCGAAAGTGATCCAAGAACATATCGAGAAAGAAAGCGAGGCAAGGAATCCCGTTCTCATGAAATATCTCGAAAAAGTCGGAGAAATGGAAAAACACTTCAAAGGGTATTCATCCAAAGATATCCCAAGGGATGACAACAATGAGGCGGACAACCGGCGAAAGCGGCAAATTCGGAAATCAAGAGCTACCCCGGATGTGTTTTTCGAAATCATAAGAGAGCCCTCCATCAAGGATTCGAGGGCCAAAATCGTGAATGTAGTAGAGACTCCGATTGGAGAGCGAAATCATGGCTTATCCGAGAGGACACTACGAACCACAAGATGAGTTAGAGGAGAAGAGATTGAAGCAAAGGGTTCGGGGCTATACAAAGAGTGAATGGAGAACTATACAAATCGGGAGTCACCGAGCCTTGGCCGCGCCGCATCACCTCCGAAAAAGGTCGGGAACTCCTAAAGGAAATTCACGACGGATTCGTGGGGCGCACATAGGCACCAGGGGCTTTGGCCGGAAAGGCGATAAAGCGAGGGATTCTATTGGCCCACCATAAACATTGATGCCAAGACATTAGTTCGGCAATGTGAAGCATGTCAAAAATGGCAAATCAACGAACCGCCTTCAATGCCGTTCACCTAATTCCACCAACTTGGCCTCTCGCAAAGGTGGGGAATGGATCTAGTGGGCTCGTTGCCAACGACTCAAGGCAACCGCCGATTCGCGCTTGTTGCGGTCGATTATTTCACAAAATGGGTGGAGGCAAAACCGCTCGCGAATATCACAAAGATCAACAATTCGAAATTCTTTTGGCGTAACATAGTCTCGTGGGTTCGGGGTTCCTAGAGAACTAACTCGTTGACAATGGCAAACGGTTCGATCGCTACACCTTTAAAGATTATTGCAAAACCTTGGGCACCGTGCGAAATTTTCGTCAGTATATCACCCACAGTCCAATGGTGCAGTTGAAAGAGCCAATGGCCTGATTTTTCCGGGAATCAAGAAATGCTTGTTCGATCAGAAAAAGCGAAAGTGGGTGGATGAACTTCCGAAGGTAATCTGGTCTCACAACACCACAGTATCAAGGGCAACAGGTTTCACGCCTTTTCACCTACTTTTCGGAACAGAGGCTATGGCACCGGAGGAAATCAAGAATGAAAGCATGAGGGTCCTGAAAGGAAAAGAGATAGAGGAAATTGATAAAAAGGTGGAAAAGGACATGATCGAGCTGACAATCCTTGAAGCCGCAGAAAACATTGAGAAATACCAGAGAGAAACAAGGGCATGGAGAGACAAGAAGGTGGTCCGAAAGGACATCAAAACTGGTGATCTTGTCTTGAAAAGAAAGAAAAATTGGGAGAACCCGGGGAAAACTTCATGAGTCATGGGAAGGGCCTTACATCGCCGGGAAAACGAGATATGCCGCAGGCTTTTCGCTTGATGGAGCAAACTGGCGAAGAGTTGCCGTATTCGTGGAATGCTGACAGTCTAAAAAGGTATTATCCATGAAAACCCTAGTTGTAGCTAGATGTAACATATAGTAGTTTTCCGATTATCGTAAGTTTGTACTCTAGAAAACTAAAAAATCCGAATCACGTGTCTATAAGTGATTTCAGGAGAAAAATTAGTTTTACTTTTTCTAGTCGCATTAGAATAAAAAGGACCGTACTCTTTTCCTTGCAAAGGGGGCTCTAAATCAAGAGGCAAGGTTTTTAACGAGGCGGATCCTATGTAAATACTCTTTGTGATATATATATAAAGAGTCTTCCCCCAAATCGCGTATTTCCAGAATTCCATCGTGAAAAAAGAAGAAAAGTTCTTGAGAAAGGCTTCGTGATAGCCAGAATTCCATCGTGAAAAGTGAAAAATGTTCGTGAGAAAGGCTCCGTGATAGCCATAATTCCATCGTGAAAAAAGAAGAAAAGTTCGTGAGAAAGGCTTCGTGATAGCCAGAATTCCATCGTGAAAAAAGAAAAATGTTCGTGAGAAAGTCTTCGTGATAGCCAGAATTCCATCGTGAAAAAAGAAGAAAAGTTCATGAGAAAGGCTTCGTGATAGCCAGAATTCCATCGTGAAAAAAGAAAAATGTTCGTGAGAAAGGCTCCGTGATAGCCAGAATTCCATCGTGAAAAAAGAAAAATGTTTGTGAGAAAGGCTTCGTGATAGCCAGAATTCCATCGTGAAAAAAGAAGAAAAGTTCGTGAGAAAGGCTTCGTGATAGCCAGAATTCCATCATGAAAAAAGAAAAAGTTCTTGAGAAAGGCCTCGTGATAGCCTGAATTTCACCATGAAGAAAGAGGCCTGAGACAACAACAAGTTGTGGCCTAGAACAATCCCATCCACGAAGGGATTCCCACCAAAAAGGCCTGAGACAACAACAAGTTGTGGCCTAGAAAAATCCCATCCACGAAGGGATTCCCATCAAAAAGGCCCGAGACAGCAGTAAGCTGTGGCCTAAAATCCCATCCACGAAGGGATTCCCACCAAAAAGTTTGCATGATGATTTCGAGAAAGTGAATGCCTAAGAGGTTGCCTGCAGATTTTCACTTAGTGTAGATTGTTGAAAATTTTTTAGATAACATCATTGTAAGAAAAGGGCAAGGGGCTCGTTCGGAGAATTGTAGAAAATCTTGGTTGAAGCAACTGAGGGTTGCAGTATCAACCGAGGCGAGTCTGCCGGTCGGGTCAAGTCCACAAAATTCAAAAACAAATTTTGTCGACTTGCGCAATGACGGTTGAAGTTTTCAAAAACTAACGAAGATTTCTCCTAAAAATATGCTCGAAATCCGTGAATAGTAAGTTTCGTCAACCTGCCTTCAAGTTTTCATGCAAAACGGCAAGGTGGGGGAGGGTGACGTTTTTTCTTTTTTTTCAAGAAAAAACGTGTTCATTGCCTTATTCGCATAAAAACTTCGGAATAGTTTATCAAGATTACAACAGTTAGTACAAAAATTTAGAAGGAAAGCTCCACAACGTGTCCTGGTTTACAAACATTGTCTTCGGCAATATCACTAGCATAAGCGAAGCCAGACATGCCTGCTAAGGGGCTAAGGGGCTCCGTCTTCGGGATAGTCGTGGAGCACGAAGAAGTAGATGCAGAGCGTTCCTTCTTACGAAACAAGAAAAAGGAAGAGAGATCAAAACAGCCCATAGAAAACTTAAGTGAGGCTTCGAGCCAAAAATCTGAGAAGTCCTGTTCGGGATGAGCTCGCTTAAACAAGCGCCACGCTTCGCCGCTAATGCACATCCTATCTCGATGAATTCGTAACGGCATCATGTCCCCGCGCAGCCCGGCCTTGCGGGACTCGCGTAGGTTAAAAGTTTACAAAACACTTGCTCAGAAAAGCTAAGTAAATTTACAAAGTGTACAGACAGCCTCTGAGGGTGTGCAAAGTTCGGGCAAAACGTTTAATTCGTGACATCCACCTTTGGAGAATTGTCTTCGTGCCCAGAAGCTTGTCCGTCGATGCCGTCCTCGTCGCTGCTGCTACTGGTACTGCTGCTGCCGCTTCCCGAATTCCTTTCGCCTGAGTCGCTTGAATCTTCACCGGAGGTTGACCCTTCGGGGGACGCAGCGACGTCCTCGCGAATCTCTTCCTCGTTCAGCTGAGAAGGAAAAGCAAATGTAAGGAAAACTTAGGAAACTGAAACATCAATAGCCGTTGTAAGTGATGAAATCGTGCAAAAATTTACCTCAGCAAGTTTGGCGCGCGCAATGAGCTTGACGGTCTCCTTCCCACTGGTCAACCAAAATTCCCTTCCGAACTTATTCTTGATAGCTTGAACATCGGCATTAGCTCGAAGTATCGCAGTGATTGTGGCGCTGGGGAATTGGGAGATCTTCTCGCGAAACTTCTCCAAGTCGGCGCAGTCATAGTCATGAAGAATCTTCAAAATACTCTCCACAGAGAAAGCAGCCGCGAAGTCGCTAGCGCCGGAGATCACCTCAGAGAGGGCCTGGAACTCAGCCTCCATCCAATCCATAAATTCGGAAATCTCAATGTTATCCGGAAGAGGAGCTGGACGAACGCCGAACTCGTTCAGTGACTTCTTGTATTCCTCATAAAGTAGTTTCAATTTTTCCAGAATCTCAGAAGTATTCCTCTTCGAGGCTACGTTCTGATCCGCAAGCGCCTTCTCAAGATCCTGGATTTTGCGATCTTTCGCGCTCAGAGACTTAGTGAGGCTGGCGTTGTTCGTTCGAAGATCTTCGACAATCTTCGTAGCCCTCTCGTGTTTCCCCCGAAGATTCTTGATTACACTGAGGTCATCTTCGTGGGATTTTTGAACTCTTTCCAGTTCCTTTTTGGACTGCTCAAGAGCCGATTCCACGAGCTTCTTTTCATCTTGACTTGTCTTCAAAGCTTCCGCCAACTCAGCCACTTTCTTCTCAAGTTCTATGTTCGCGGATTGGGCGAGGGCGAAGCTCCGCTTGACTTCCTTAGATTCTTGGGAAAGTCGCTTGTTCGCCTTTTCTTGTTCAACGAGCCGCTCGACGGCAACTTTCCCAAGCATAGAGTGTTTGAGTGCATAATCCTCCTGAAAGCACGCTAGCTTCGAGGGAGAGTAGGAGTGCAAAAGATCCTTGAATTCTGAAAAATTCAAGATCAAAGTATCAGGTAAAAATTCAAGAATCGGAAAAAGCGTGAAAAGGTAGTGAGAAGGAACGAACCTTGCTTACTGAAATGCTCCATGGTGACCTGTTTCGCCGAACTAGAAGAAGCCTTACCCTGAGGCGGAGGGGTGGCTTCGGAAGTAGGGTGAGGCACTTTCTCAGAACCCGAAGCAGCTCCTTCAGGTTGTCCCGAGCTCTCCCCTCATGATTCATCAACAGTCATAGATGATTTCCACAGTGTTAAAATCTTAGAAGTCTTGCTCCCAATGCCAGTTGTCTCGAAGCCAACACTTAATAATTTGCCGCGATGAAACGTACCAAAACTCTTGTTGAAAGCAGCCAAAGAAGGAGAGGGAGTTTGGTCTTCGGGAACAACCTCCCGAACTTCGACCAAGGGAACATGTTCGGTAGGATTCCCCCCTTTGTACGGTGAGCTAAAGTTCCTTGGCGAATTCGGGGGAGGCTTCATCCCGAGAGCGAGCAGGTTGAGAGATATCGGCAGCAGGGGCTTCGGCAGCAGCGGGGGCTTCAGCGGGGACAGTAACTTCAGCTTCGACAGTGCCCTCAGCAGCAGCAACAGGTACAGACTCCTTGCAAACTTCGGGAGCAGCATCTGAAAAGGAATCAACATCCACGAATTCATTCTCAGAACCCGACGGACAATTGTCTCGAAAGTTAAACAGAGGCCAGAAGCAGACACCTTTCCGACTCACTACTTCTACTAAGGCATCGGCGTCGAAGGCGGAGGGAACTCGCCGAACACCGACGGAAGAAACTTTCTTCACCGCCTTCTTCAACTTTTTGTGGCTCATCTGGGCCAGGCCCGAAGCCACCTGGAGCTCTGCATCCGAAGTTCGTTCAGAAGTCTTGCGCTTGCGTTTCGACGATTCTAGGGATCTTGTTCTGGAAAGCTTAACTCCAGAGGAAGTGCCTTCGCTGACAGATGATGAGCCTCGCTTCGAAGACCTTATTCGTGGAGCGTTGATGGGGGCAGCCGAACAACTGGCCACGGCAACTGCGGGAACCTTTAGCTTGGGGCCCAGGCCTTGAGAGCTGAAAGATTTGTCCCCGCAAACTTCGGAAAACACGCGGTTGATCCTCTTCTTGTGCTTCACAAGAGCCTTGTACGCCTTATACTCATTCATGATGTACTCGCCGATCATGACGTTCACCCTCTTTTCTATCTCAACCATGAAGGCATCGACGCTCTGGTTCTCATGAAGTTTAATCCCGAACTTCGGGAAAGGAACCTCTTGAGCGGCCCAGTTGACGTTGAAGTATACGATCTCAGTGGGAGACCAACCGCTCGAAATAGACCAGACCCGAGCAGCCACGAACTTTTCAATGATATCGCGACCACCAAGTATGGTACTGGCAAGGTGAAACGCACTTTCACGATTACGAATCCCCTTTCGAGTGTTCTGCCGCCGAGTGTTGAAAGTGCAACACGCATGTTGGGTGTGATAGAATTCCCCGTCGCTGCCCTTGATAACTTTGGGGATAATCACTAGTTCGTAGAGTCTGGCAAAAGCATGGACACTGGGATTGCAGCCGAAGGTCTTCATGATCCAAATGAATTTCGATATTTCAAGAAAGGAAGTCGGCGAGAGTTGATGGATCTTCACCGAAAAGGCGTCCAGGATAGCCGGCAGAATGGGTTCGCAGGAGAACCGGAGTCCGCAGATGAAGAAGTCGCGAAAGACGACAACTTCTCCGTCTCTGGGGGTAGGGATTTGCTCATCAAGCGGAGCTCGCCCGGCGCTCGGAGGGAAGAACCCAACCTTCTCGTATTCCCGAATCATGTTAGCCGTGACCTTGGATTCCCCGAAGGCGAGTGAGGGTGGCAACGGTCCGGCGGTCTTCGCTCTAACCAAGTCACTTGACGCCGGCCTCCACGTCTCCGATATCTTCGCCGTCATCAGATTGGACCTCCCCATCTTCGTGACTCCCGGAATCGCTAGGAGAGCCAGCATTTTTGGTTGGTGCAGCATGCTCACCGCTTTCGACAACAGGGTCAACTGGAAGACCAGCTGCAATGAGCTCTTCGGTAGTCATGGGTCTGGCAGTGCTTTTGACTCGAGCCACCTAACCAACAGAAACAAACATGCGAATCAATAAGAACAACATTCAAGAATGAAGCTCATACAATAAAGATACCACTGCGCTAAAGTATGACAAATAAGGATTGAGAGGAGAGAAATAAAATAGTACCTTAGAGAGATGCGAAGAGAGCCGGGATTCGCAAACTTTTTAGCGAGTAAAACCAAACTCCGCGAGCAAGAGATATCTACGAATCGCAAAAAGAGCAGGAAGGCTGTAAAATTTTTTAACAAACGACGACCGCTATTTATAGGGGCGGGGAGCGGTAGTTCCGCGAAGCCTGCCTCGATCCAACCGTTCCAAGGCTCCCGGGCGAAGCGTGTCCCCTCCGACGTTCCGAGGGTGACGCTTTTTTACTAAATTTCCAAAGAATTTGTGGAATCGGATCGTCGGAGTCAACCCGCTTCCCCGAGGGGCTAGTGTTGGGGAATTTAGGAAAACCCGTCACCCTCGAAACGTTAAGTTTAACAAAGTTCTTGAGACATGTTTTTCGGGGCGGGGAAACTCACGATTTTCGGAAGTCCGGAACCCGTGAAGCCTCGAATTCGCGAAAGTGTGAAGTTCGGGAATCTTGATTCGTTCGTGAAGCAATGGGGTCATGAACACGCGGAAGCCCGAACCTCGAGTCGGCGATGGCGCGAACTTCGGAGGACGGCCGATTCGGGAATCCGTCAAGGGCTCGGTTCGGGAGTCACGCGCGAGGACATGCGCGAACCGGCGGAGAAGCAAGGCCGATTCGGAAATCCGCTAAGGACTCGGTTCGGGAGTCACGCAGAAGAAATTCACGAACTCGCGAAGAAGCAAAGTCAAAATTGTTGTCCCAAAAAAGTCCGGGTTTAGAGTGTGAACTAGTGGATGATTTGTAAATATGTTAGACGAGAAAGACATTTTTGTATGCGTTCACACTAGGAATATTCCCTGAGCTTGATGGTGTTTTCGGTATGTAAAAGTCCATTCATCTCCCTATAAAAGGGGGCGCGAGGGCACGTGTAAACGGATTCAGATTTTTGAGAATTTGTGCAATCTGCTGGGGGAATCACAGCCTCTCAGCGCTCTTACTTTGTGACTGAACGTGTTAAGAACTCTCTCTCTTGTGTTAGGGAAGTCATCCGAATTTTTCGGGTAACCCCCAACATATTTCTTTTTTAAGAAAGTTTTTCGAAGCCCCATGTGTTTAATGTGAAGAGCATATATGTGATGCACATTTATTTTCTATCGAGCTTCCACGTTATAAATCAACGCCTTTAACTAGCTAAGCTCCAGGAAGCGCCGTGCCATCGGATGCTTTGCACTGGACAGCTCGGACGGTGGAAGCACCTCCACGATCTCGCCGGCGACAAGGAGGCACACCAGGTCTGCGATGCGTTGGATTTGCTTCACGCTGTGGGAGACGATCACCGTGGTGAGCCCCCTCGTCTTCTTCAGCCGCACAATGGTGTCCTCGATGTTCTGCGTGGATATGGGGTCCAGCGCGCTCGTCGGTTCATCCAACAGGAGCACCTGCATGCAGCAATGCAAGGGAAAAATCGTCTAAACAATCAGAAACGATGAAAAGAGTATTTATGACGAGGTGCCATGGTGATCGAGAGCACCCATGCCTCGGGTTCGTTGGCGAGCGTGCGTGCCAAGGCGACGCGCTGCGCCTGGCCGACGGACAGCTCGGTGGCTGGCTTGGAGGACATGGCAGGGTCCAGGTCGGCGAGGGCCAGCAGATTCTGCACTTCGGCTTCGGTGAGCTCCTTGCCACGCAGTTTCGGCCCGTAGCGCACGTTGTACGCCACGGTTCCTGGCGTAGTAGCAGGTAGCTTAGAAACACAAATCAAACCAAAATCTTATGTTAACCATTTGTATCACTCCTCGAAGAGTTGGTAATAAGGAGCTCTAATTTGATAAAGGACTCGGTAAACATTTGACTTCTCTTCCAGAACGAAGTAGACTCCGCAGCGTGCAATCTTTAGACCCTAGCTAGCAGGCATATACTACCTCAGTCTCATAAAGAATGATGTTCTGAGATTTATTCAGACAGATTAAGAGTGAATGCAAAAGACATATGTACCCTTAGCTACTTTAGTTTGTATATCTCTACCTAATATTAAAGCAAGGAAGCAATCCTTCGTTAGTTCTGCCTAACCCGGGTTTTCGGTCCGTCGGCGAGCAGCTGAAGCCGAGCTAGAAACGAACTCATGACGTTTTTCGTCCGTCCTCCGTGGACTCGAGCCGGATCCGTCTGTGACCAAGGTTGTTTCCCACGCGTGGGCCATAAAACCAAGTCCGATGCCCCCGTGCCCTAGCGCAATTTAACTGCTGCCATCAATAGTCCGCGGAATAGTTATAATATCTGTCTTCAAGAACTCAACGCCGAGCACTGCATTGAGGTGAAGCTTAGCTCCCGCATCAAACCACATTTTCGTAGTAGTCGTGGCTCGTGGGGGCACCTGGACTCTCGCACCGGCAAGGCTTTCTAGGTTTTGGCTTGTTGCCTGTTCCGTGACCTGGCTCATGTCCCTTACAAAAAAATATTGAAAATTCTTGAAACATATAACATGGTTGTTTTGTGCAGTACTTATGTTGCACGTACAAAAATTCTCTGATGATTTGATTAAGTAATCCAAGCCTTAGTTTTCTAAGCAAAAATTTGAGGCTGAGAAGCTCAGTGGGACTTGTAGTTATTATTTTCTAAAGCTTTTTTTTCCTACATCGGGATGTATATTCTTGGTAATTTTGTCATGATATTTAATTTGAAGTACGGTTAGCACACTGAATCAAATATATTTTTGCAGATGTCTTCGTCAGAATAACCCGACGACTGCGCTCCATTTAAACAACTAAGCAACAACACTTACACAAGTATGATCACTACTGCTGTTTATAAAATATCCATCCCAACTAATACTACCCAATTAAACGTGTATCGTATTTCTTTAGACGACAACAATATTAGCAATGGCAGTGGATCCACAACATCCAGCGACCAACCACTACTCAACGGTCCGTAAGAGGCAGCGAGAAAGGGATCGATATGCACAACTATGTGACTAGCAAAAGGATGAGTTACTAAAAAAAGTGTCGCGAAACTCATCGGCAAAAGAATGTTACAACTGACCTCACATCCGAGCAAATTGAAGTAAGACATGCAAATACTATGGAACGTTATGCACATTGAGAACCAGAGCAAAGTCGGGTGATACGTGATCGTCAAAGATTGCTCTATGCAAACATGAGTACTGAGAAAACATGCAAAGAGAAATCGTGAAAAAGTACGTTGTGTGATATGACGAAACACGTCGAGTAAAAAATCTATCACCATGGTGAATCCTTTGTATGATTCATCAAATTCGGACTAAAGAAGGTCATCCTCAACATGTTTTAAGTGTGAGAGCGCGATGTGAGATTGAGAATACACCATTTTTTATTGTTTTGCTTTAATTAAGTATGTTTATAAAAGTTATGATTCTATATTTGGTGGGATCCTACCATCCAAGTAAGCGTAATTTATGCAGAACTTGAAACCATTTCCAAATAATTTAGGTGGCCCATACATTAAAAAAATCACATAAATTTTGACTAGGTTTACTAATACTTTTTTCTCCTCCCGTTGCAACGCACGGGCATATTTGCTAGTATAGAAAATAAAGAAAATGTATTTCCATTTGATCATACATGCATGACATGCATAAGTTTTAAATCTTAGAACATCATTCTTTTAGGGACAAATTTTGAATGTCATAACATCATTCTTTTTGAGACGGAGAGAGTATACAATACACTATCCTTTCTGAAGAAAATATTTATCTTTCTAGTTCTTCTATTGCTGGGAAAGAGGGCAAGGTTACCATCACCTAGATGCTTGAGGATTGATGAACTGCTTATGTGTGCCAGGAACAATTCAAATGACATTATTGTATCCAATTGATATGAAAACGACATGTAGAGTTCACAAGCCAAAGTACACCATCGCGTGGAGTTCGAAATTCCGGAATCTTTGTTCAAAAATTATTGCGTGCATGCTTAAGAGTGCTTTGTGTACCACAATGCTTACTTAGTAACTAAGTACTACCTCTGTTACATAAATATATAACATACAGTTCGAACAAGCCAAATAGTTCAAAAATAAATTAATTTGCTCATCTTAAACATTATAGTATTGAAAAACAAGAATGAAATTCCGTCTAAATTTGCTAATTTGCACAGTACTTCTCAAAACCAAGATCATGTACACCATTACAAATAAATAGTGCTCTGATATCTAAACCATAATTTTTTTACAAGTTTTTTTTTAAAATATGTAGTACGCTTTCGAGGTAAATTTGCTCGAGCCATTTTTGAAAAATAATCAAAACTCAAGTACTCAACAAATAAAAATTAATATAAAACAATCCTTCAGAAACGGTGATCTAAGCTAATCTGAAGTGTCAGTTATTTGTTAATGTGTAGGGAGTATGGCCTCATATGCCATTAGTTCGAGTTTGATTTTGGTGATTCATGATGACAACATGATCAATGGGACTAACCATATTGTTTAACATGTCTTTGTAGACATTTATAGGTCCCAAGGATGCCAAAATACCACATGTCAAATTGAGAAGATAGTCTATTTTTCAAGGGTCAAAAAACGAGAAAGAAAAGGAAAGGAATGGACACCGTCGGATGAACCGACGGTACCAATATAGCAAGCGTCGGTGCAATCGTCGGACGAGTTGGTACACTGGTTGAAAACCTAGGCACCGTCGGATGAACCGACGGTCCATCTTCTAGTAGCGTCGGATGAGTTGCAGAGGAAGAGCAGCAAAGACAGTAGCACCAGATGATCCGACGGTCTATGTGAGGACACCGTCGGTCTATCCGACGCTCAGTTTGAATCAAGATAGAGACGCGCCAAGACGAAGTCTCAGCACCAGATGAACCAACGCTTTGGTCAAGGGGAAGCGTCGGTCTATCCGACGGTCGCGTGAAAGCTAACAGAGACGACTTGGTCGCGAGGTCTTCAGCACCGGATGAACTGACGCACCGTCGGTGTATAACGTCGGAACAGTTGTGTCAGCAGAGCTGCAACGGCTAAGTGACGTGGAGGGCACCGGATGAACCGACGCCCTGGAAAAGCATAGCATCGGTTCATCCGACGCTACCTTTTTCAGTAGCCGTTAGCCAACAGCTCTTTGGTTGCCTTGGGCTATTTATACCCCCTCCACTCACCCATTTGAGGTAGTTGGATTGTGTGGAAGTGCAGAGGAGTTCAAGACACCTAGAAGATCATATTCAATCCATCCAAGTGTTTAATTGCTCATCCTTAGACTTGCATATGCTTAGTGTATGTGCTTGGTGCTAGGTTAGCTTAGAGCTGAGTGAGTGCAAGGTTGTGCCAACCTTGTGAGGTGATTCTTGAGTGAATCAAGTTGTACAAGGTTTGCCGGAAGCCTTGGGACCTAAGTGGCTCACTGGCAATCGTAATCGACCCTCCGGCTTGGTGTGGAGTGGCGAGGACACTTTGTGCGGGGGACGTGGAGACCCTCTTCCTTGGTGGAGAAGCTCCTTAGTGGAGGCGACATCAAGGTGACCAAGGGAGCTTGGCAAGTGCCTAGGTGGCTAGCCTTTGTGGCGAGTCAAGTGGTGCTCTTGAGAGAGACTTGGTGACCAGGAAGCAATACTCTTGTGTGAGTGCTTCAACAAAGTGGACTAGGGGTGGCTTAGTGCCTACCGATACCACGGGATAAATCGTGTGTCAAGAGTTTGCTTCCTCTCATCCCCTTTACATTTCCGCATTTACTATATTGCAATCTCTGTTTGCCTTTACTTTCCTAGAGTAGTATCATGTTAGAATTGGCTATAGGTTGCAAACCTTGATTTGGGAAGGGAGTTTCACACTAGAACAACCCTAGTTGCACATTTAGATAGTATGTTCTAATTTATCTTTATGCAAAAATAGTGAAGCCATATGTTAAGGTTTTAAGTTGCCTAATTCACCCCTCCCCTGTTAAGCTAACGAGCATCCAATTCCTTAGAGAGTACTACTCGTCCCTTATTGATGGTCGTCCGAAAGCGTGTCTCGTGAGGGGAATCACTGTTTTTGGCGACCAACAAAAAGGGACGGAGGGTGTAGTGGAGTACTACAGCAATATTTGAGGAGAACACGTCGTCTAGAGAAAGGTCAGAGATCTCTGTCAGTCGTAGACTATGCTTTAGTTTGTCAAAACCGTCCTTTGGCTAATAATAAATCTCATTTTGAAACCAAGAAAGCTAAGTCCATGTCACCACACCTTTCAAGCAAAAGAACACTGCTAAAATTTTCAACGTGCCGCGCACCTGTCATCATCTGCGCGCAAAATGATGTCACAAAGATTGTGCTTAGCATCACCGTACTTCAACAACAAAAAGAAATTTCAAGATTTTTTAGAAAGGCATTTGATTTATGTTGTATTTGATTCAAATGAGACCTTCAAGGCTTCATTATTTTATTTATTCCAAATCAAATGAGCACTTTTGATTGGAAGATTTTTGACTGACTCTATAATTTTTTTGTTTGAAACAAAACTGCAGGTGGGAGCTCCCAGCCAGTTACAAAATGCAATATATGCTGGCAAGAATAACTTCCATTTTGTAGCTCACCCTTTGAACAAAAACAATCTTGGTCACACAAATCTTTACCCCTAAAACTTAGTTTTGGACTCGTCCAAATAAATAGTTTTGGACTTGGACTCGTCCAAATAAACTAAGATATGGATATAGGTCTTTGAAAGTAGCAAATATTTAGTTTCTTTTTTGCTAATTAATAATCAGTTTCTTTCGAAAATGTTCTGAGAACACGTGCTTTTTCAAAAGAAAATAATTAAGAGATGCAAGAATTGCATGTGTATACTGTCATAGTTGGACGTGTATGATTTTGATTTCCAGCCATTAAGAGATTTTCTCAATTTTAAGCAGGCGCTCCAAAAAGAATCCAAAACCATCCTTTTGGGTTTTGGCTCTTGCTTTGATCATGAGGGTCGATTCCCGATCGTACGGCGCACTTGGTCTTCTCTCGTTGAATACTGACAGGTTAGGCAGAGGGAACGAGTGTACTGGCAGGAGTACGTGACGTACCGTCGAACATGGCAGGTTGCTGGAAGAGCATGCCGACCCTTCGCCGGAGCGCGCGAACGTCGAGGCCGCAGATGTCTGCGCCGTCGAGGAGCACGGCGCCGGGGGCGGGCTCCCAGAGGCGGTTGAGCGCGCGGAGCAGCGTGGACTTGCCGCTGCCGCTGGGCCCGATGACGCCCATCACCACGCCGCGCGGCACGTCGAGGTCGACGCCGCGCAGGATCTCATGGCCGCCCGCCGCCTGCCGCCTCAGCTCGCGCACCCGTATCTTGGGGGGAGCTGCCGCCGGCCCAGCTGCTTCGCGGCCGGCGAGCAGCAGCCCGCCCACGTCCAGCAGGAGTTCCCTGGTTTCGTCGTCTCCTTCATCGTCGGGCACGCGAAACGTCGGTGCGATGGCAAGCTCAACGCCATGGTTCGTCTGGGATGGTTGCTGGCGTGAAGTTGAGTCCATTTGAGGGCAGCGAGGAGTGATATGTAGGAGACGAAACCAAACGCTTTGTGCAAGGGGATATTTGCTTATCGTGTGGCCTTTGCTATTGCCCTCTTTTATAGGGAAGAAGTCCTCAATGATGTTTTGGGCTCCAAAAGTGATTAGTAAAATATCATTTTCTGCAGTGGACTTTTTCAGTTTCAGCTCTTAATGCATTGACGAGACTGGCTTGGAACTATGTGCGGACAAAATATGATGCACATGAGCGCTGGGTATATCGGCTATCGACTAATTACATACGGCTTCCTTTGTTGTCAAAATATTTATCGTTGTTAGTTTTTGTGATATTTGATCCCTCATCTTATTTAAATTTTATTACAAATATAAAAAACATAAGTAATCTCATGATACATTTGTTTTTTTTTAAATTACACAGTACAACGCAAATGCTCACAACACACTCACCACTTAACACATAATGTTAGTAATTCCTGGGAAAATATCAGGAAAAAGTGCACCAAGCGGGTGGGTAGTGTCACTGTCCTACCATTATCCATTAGACTATACTACGTCCGTCCCAAAAAGAATGACGTTTAAGGATTCAAAATTTGTCCTTTAAAGAATGACGTTTTACTTAATTTGGCATGTGTGCATGTGCATGTAGGCATGCAACAATCAATCTTACTATTACTAATTGGAGGCTCCTTTTGAGGCCTCCACGCGAAGCCACCTAGGATCCTAGGTGGCCAGTCTAGAAAGAAAGAAAAAAAATAAAGAAGCCTGCACATGAAGCCACATAGGATCCTAGGTGGACACTTAAAAGATTAAAAAAATTACCCACCTTTGCCATTATGCATACTTAACTAAAATAATCACTTACGTCTATGCTAAAATTATCTAAAATCTGCGTTTTATAAAATTAATTTAAATAAGCTCTTCATATGCAATCTCCGACTCCCGAGATGCGTCCCCCACACAAATTCGACCTTCTTAAACCTCAATGGTCTTACTATTACTAATTAGAGGCTCCTTTTGAGGCTTCCACATGAAGCCACCTAAAATCCTAGGTGGATAGTCTAGAAAAAAGAAAAAATTAAAGAAGCCTGCACATGAAGCCACATAGGATCCTAGGTGGACACTTAAAAAGAGAATAAAATTACTCACCTTTGCCATTATGCATACTTAACTAAAATAACCCCTTATATCTATGTTAAAATTATCTAAAATATGTGTTTTATAAAATTAATTTAAATCAGCTCTTTAAACTATCATCTGTTCAATTATTAAAACATATAAATTTGATGTCCGCCCACCTATAATTTTCATATGCAATCTCCGACTCCCGAGATGCATCCCCCACACAAATTTGACCTTCTTAAACTTCAATGGTCTTTGGATGAGCATAAATGTAGCTGCAGCCCATAGTACTTACTATTACTAATTGGAGACTCCTTTTGAGACCTCCACGCGAAGCCACCTAGGATCCTAGTTGGACAGTCTAGAAAAAAGAAAAATTAAAGAAGCCTCCACATGAAGCCACCTAGGATCCTAGGTGGACACTTAAAAAGAGAATAAAATTACCCACCTTTGCCATTATGCATACTTAACTAAAATAACCCCTTATCTATGTTAAAATTATCTAACATCTGTGTTTTATAAAATTAATTTAAATCAACTCTCTAAATTATCAATCTGTTCAATTATTAAAACATATAAATTTGATGTCCGCCCACCTATAATCTTCATATGCAATCTCTGATTCCCGTGATGCGTCCCCACACAAATTCGACCTTTTTAAACCTCAATGGTCTTTGGATGAGCATGAAAGCAGTCGCAACCCATAGTACGTAGTAATCCACAAGGCTGCCACAAATCGAGTAGACCACAAGCAGTCAAGCAAGGATAGAGTGCAGGCTGCAAGCGAAGGTGCTATACATGGCACAAGCAGCAGAAAGGAGTCAGACGATGCTATAGGACGCGTTGTCGTTTAGCATGCAACAAATGGCAATGATCGAGAAGAATGTAGTCGACTATTATGTTTGAGATTGGGAGAAAGCATTCATGCCTATTGATGGAGAAAATACACGATCGAGGGTTGTATTCCTGCATATTTTTACTGGTGACTAAATAAAACTGATTTTACTAACCAAAATATCAAGTTTTTATGTCTTATGATGATAAGGCTTGACGGACATAGGTGGTGGAAAAGTAGTTGACACAGTTAAGATCTAAAAAAGAATACATAATAGATTGAAGATATCTTGATTTTAGGGTTATGCTGAGTTGACGACATATGAGTAGCAGTATATATTCGCTAGCCGCTAGAAATTAAAGATCTTAGTGCCTCTGTATAGATACAACTCACTCTGACCTCTCTTTTTGACATTTTTTACGTAATTTCCATGAAGCAGGCAATATTAATACAAACAACTTTGCATGGTCGATTAATTCTTACTTAATTAAATATATTAATGGGGCACCAACAGTTACATACTTACATAACAATTTCTTGCATTTGGGAAAAGTGATGAAACAATACGCATTTACATTGAGGTGATTATTGAAACTATAACATCATCTATGATACAATATTTGTATCATCAAATTCACCATGGAGTATGATTTGATAATGCATATATTTGGTTGAATAATATTTATAAACTTGGTCAAAGTTGGACATATCTGATTTTTGATAAAGCAATTGTGATATGTAAAAAAGGACGATATACTAGATTTTCAATATTAATTCATTTTATTTAAATATTCTATTACTCACTCTACAACAAAATGATCTTAAATCAGATTGATTGGTGCAAGCTGTTGGATAAAATGCTAGATATATAAAAAAATAATGACGTTTTTAGTAATAAACTAAATGTGTGGTCATTTATATTTACGTAATGTTACCTCTGTTCGACTGGTTGATAAACCAAACGAATAATTATATTAAAGTTAGCACCTAATATGACAAATAAATAAGGGCAATCGAGATCATTTGACCTCTTTAATAATCTGTCCTAAAATCCCTAAAATGAAATTCTTTTTGGGACAGAGGGAGTAAGTCATTTCGCTTGTGATACAATATCAACAAAAACGGAAGATGCCCACAGCTCGCGGCCCACCAACTGCTCAAATGGCGCTAAGCCTTTTTTTGTACATTTCCTGGGTGCGGCCCAGCTGCAAATCAACAAGACACATCATCACTAGAGTTTGGAGATTCAAAAGACGAACGAAATCGTACAGGGAAATGTTCGTCTTACATATAGTACACTCTTTGCTCTCGAAGAAAGGTACTTTACTACTTTTACAGATGGTACACATGCTTACTTTTACAGAGTGGACACGTGAAAACGTGGCAGATCAGGATTACAGTACAGTTACAAATCGGCCGGTGTCCTCCCTCTCTCTCTCACTCGGAGCTAATGAACTTCGACGGCTGGCCTTCAGTTGCTGAGCTCCAGGAATCGCCTGGCCATGGGGTGCTTGGCGTCGGACAGCTCGGACGGCGCGAGCACCTCGACAATCTCGCCGGCGACGACGAGGCATACCAGGTCCGCGATGCGCTGGATCTGCTTCACGCTGTGGGAGACGACCACCGTGGTGAGCCCCCTCGCCTTCTTCAGCCGCACGATCGCCTCCTCGATGTTCTGCGTGGAGATGGGATCCAACGCGCTCGTCGGCTCATCCAGCAGCAGCACCTGCAGCAATGGAAGTCGCCACGTACGGTGGTCTCATGATCAGCGATCGAGGCCGCAATGAAGAATGATGGCAGCAAGGAAGCCGAAGCATCAAGAACACGTGCCTCGGGGTCGTTGGCGAGGGTCCGGGCTAAGGCGACGCGCTGCGCCTGGCCGACGGACAGCTCGGAGGCCGGCTTGGAGGACATAGCAGGGTCCAGGTCGGCCATGCTCAGCAGATTCTTCACTTCGGCTTCGGAGAGCTTCTTGCCACGTAGCTGCGGCCCGTAGCGCACGTTGTCCGCCACGGTTCCTGAGATTGGCACGAACACAAATCAGAGCAGTCATTGGAGGCTTTGCTTCATCGGATTTACTATCTTGGGGTGAGCTGAACACAAATCATCTGTCTTCTCCCTTCCTACAAGTTGTTGAAGATAAAATTGGGCGATCTTACCGTGATTTGCCCGTTTGTTCCATTTGTCAATATTAATGTTTCACTCAGGGAGCAGTTTGCAATTTGACTTTTCGTTCAGGATGAAGCATCATATAACTCATAATGCAGTGCAGGTACTTCCCAGATTAAATTAGGGAGCAATGCCATTATGCAAGAGAAATTACAAATTAAATAAATTCGAAGCAGACGAACCTACCTTACATGCATCCAAGCAATACACTTGGCCAGATCTATGGCAATATACTAGATTATGGCTTTACTCTGTCCAAATTGCCAGTTGGCGATTAATTAGATGCGTCTCAGAATAAACAAACCCGAATGGCTGGAAGCAGGATCCCACTCAAACTTGACAATGGTTAGAGGTTTGTTTAAGCTTAGCACTAGCACTAGCAATTGCCTTCCTTGTCAGCTGTGCAAATGTGCATGCATGATCTGCTCGTAGAGGCTGAGCATTATTTGCATTAGAAAAAACAAGGAAACATGGTATGCTCAGAGTCAGTCAGAGACTCAGAGTGCCCAAAAATTACATTCACTTGGTTGATGCCCAGTTGTCACTAGCCTTTGCTTATCACTAGCTTGAGCTCTTGACCTATTCAACCTAGAAAGGTCAGTTGGATAGCTTATCAGAGTTGGCCACTAACTGTCTACTCACTGCCAACTATGTACATTGCCCAGTGCAAATGTCAAACCGCATTTGGCAACAGCTACATGCGCTTATCATATTCGGGCCAATTAGTACATATGTTCTTTATTCCATCAATCAAATCGAATACCAAACAGGACAGAGGTTGATTCTCTTACGAGATGAACTACTAGATCATTTCTGTGATGAGCTTCAGAAGCTGGCGCACGCACGTACCGTCGAACATGGCGGGGAGCTGGAAGAGCATGCCGACCCTGCGGCGGAGCGCGAGGACGTCGAGGCCGCGGATGTCGGCGCCGTCGAGGAGGACGGCGCCGGGTGCGGGCTCCCAGAGGCGGTTGAGCGCGCGGAGCAGCGTGGACTTGCCGCTGCCGCTGGGCCCGATGATGCCCATCACGACGCCGCGCGGGACGTCCAGGTCGACGCCCCGGAGGATCTCGTCGCCCGTCGCGTCCGCCACCCGGCGCAGCCCGCGCACCCGGATCTTGGGATGCGCCGCCGCGGCCGCACCGGCGGCGGCACCGTCGGCGAGGCCGTCCTCGACCACGTCCAGCAGGTGCTCCTGGAGATCACCTGCTCCACAATAAACACACAGGGTAGAGGAGGATCGTGTGACTGTGTGAGCTAATTAAGCACACGACACGGCATCCATGCGGATCATCAATAAGCTAAGCTCGGCAAGATGGCACACCTGAAGCTGAGCCCATTGTTGGATAGATGGTGAACCACGGCGGCGGCCGGCGAGGAGGAGAGAATTGAGGTTGGAGGTACGCGGAGTCGCTGCCGCTCTTAGTGGAGGAAAGAAATGAAAAGTTGGAGATGGTGCTTCTGCTTTCGCAGTGTAGCGTCCGATCGATCAGAATGATCAGATATGGTGCCTGCCTGGCTTTTTATTCGGTGGCCTGGTCTCGCGATCGAGCTTTTTCCTCGTGGTCCTTGGGCTCCAACTGAGGTGGGCGGCTTGTGGTGACGCGGCGGGTGGCTTTATTCGGTGGCGGCCGGGGGTGTGCCCGGTGTCATTCGGTGCAAACTCGACGTGTCGTGGCGCACCCCCCAAAAAAAAAGTTCCGGATCGGGTCGTCGCCACAGTCCCACACACGGACCCGGCGTGTGGTTGCAAGGCAGAGGTGAGAGGACTTCGGTGATTTGGTTATGATCGAAATCTGCCGGAGTCCTCGCTCCCTCACATGGCGGGGGCGGAGAGGACAAGGATCTCGCAGTAGCATATCATATCGTCCCCCCTCACGAGAAACCACCACGCCCACATAAGAGCTACTAGGCTTGGCTGTTTGCGTTACGATAAAAGGAAGTCAATCGGACTGGTTATCGCATCAGGCGCCTGGCGGTGCCGTCCGTACGGTACGATTAGGACTGAGCGTTCGAATATGCTATCCGATTTTTTTTATAAAAAACACAAAATACATAAATTTTATGTCACACCCGATTTCCGGAGAGAAACTAGATGCATCTCATATGTGTGCCAGGATCTAATTCCACACATATGATTGACAAACTGAGTGTAATATCATAAACAGTAAAAACATAACAAGAGGTTTAACAACTTACTACACTCATTCGGAAGACACGAAGGTCTTTAACATCGGAAAACGATAACTACACGACGAGTCTTCGTCTTCCGCTTCTACAGGCACTTGACCGGGGGAGACGCAAGCCTCAGAACTCCTCAAGTCGTTGTAGAACTCTTCACCATTGTTCTCTTCTGAACAGCGGTAAGCAAGGCTGAGTACACTTATGGTTGGTACTCAACAAGTGGGGGAAGATGCAAGGCTATCAAGGATAGACTATGGTTTTGCAGCGGTTAGCATTTTAATGTTGGTCAAACTTTTAATTAGAGAACGCCTAATTACTAGATGTAAGTATATACCAACCCACTTAAGAAAAACTTTTAAGCTGAACAACCCAAAGCTCATCGAGCTTCACCAAACCACGATTTATTCTCATCTTCAAGTTTATTAATCATGTGAGGGTCCAAGCCGCTCATGACCGTGAGCACGGCTGATCGATCAGTTTTACACTCTGCAGAGGTTTGCACACTTTACCCACAGTTCGCGTAAAAGTTCCGAAGAACTTTGAACCCAACCATGCGATGCTACGAAGCCTTTACAAAGGTATACAAAAGACTAACGACCCGCATAGTTACAGATCAGGGCGGACCATAACCCTCCCTAGTGGTCAGCACCTTAGCAAAGGCTGCTACCCCAAAAGGACCGGGCTATACCCCTGCAACCCGGATCCCCCTCTGCTCCTTTCGGAAAAGGGCCATCAGATCAATCGCACACCTAATTAATTGGCTAAGGTCAGAGCCATGTAACACTGTGGTTGCGCATGTTTTCTTGGGTGGTTCTCCATGTTCCGATTAAATCACATGATCTTGTCTTACCAAAAGCATCATCGTTAAACATACAAGCCTTTGTCATGAAAAACCATTTTATCCAACCCAAGTTGAGCAACTAGAAAATTCTACCCAAAAACATTTGTTAAACCGGGTTGATCCAAGGATTGTGGATAAAATTCTAGGTAAGTCCTTAAAAAGGGTGTTCCCATCAAGTTAATGCAATATCATCATAAAAGTAAACTTAATTGTAATGCAGTTATATAGGACAAAAATAGAACATGCAGGGGGAGAAGACCACTTGCCTTCCTTGCTTAATCACTAAGGTTCTTCTTCTTCAAACATTTGCTCTTGATCTACTTCAACGGGTTGCTCGCTTGAAACTGGCACGATGTCTACGAGCACACAAGAATACATACAATAAACAAAACAATACACCAAGCATGAAAAGCTTAAAGGGAAAACAGGGTTTGGGTCTAGGAAAGCGAACACAAGGAACACTCGGAACTATCGGTAGATTTGGATGATCACAAACAAGAGCTAGCTACGTGTTTGATATCTTTTAATTAAGTAAAATCATGTGTATAGGTTATTTCAGAGAAATACCCTATTTATAATTAAGCAAGATATTTGTGTTTAAAATACGATGTAGGCCTAGTTCAATTTTACTTATAAATATTCAAGTATGATTTATGCAAATTAAACATTTAATTTTAAAAGAAGCATGTAAAAGCATCTAGGCGTTTGTCTTTATATTTCGAGTTATTATAATCAAATTATAATTTAAAAACACATTTATATTCATTTTAATCAAATTAACATTTAATTAAGAAAACTCTGGATATAGCCTATGTTACTTTTTAGTAGAAAGCAAATTGCATAATCATTAATCAAATTAAGTTTGATTATAAAACCGAGGTATACATCTAATTAACTTTTAATTAAAAGAAATGTTCATTTAATATTAATCATATTAACTTTCTTATGAAAACACGTGTTTAAACTTCTAATTAGATTTTAATTAGAAAAGCATGTGTAATAGGATTTAATCATATTTAATATTTAAATAAAATATAAAACAAAGAACATGTTCATCATTGCTCCTAACGCGTACTTTGAGTTGATATGATCCTAACGCAACTTGAAACGGTGGAAATGGAGCTAAAACACACAAGATACGACCAAAACAAGGTTCTAAAACTGACGGGCTTGAAAGGACGGTCGCAAGGACACCAAGAACGCTTAAAACGGAGCTGGGACGGAAAAGATATGGCTAAAACAAGATTCAGAGACTAATTTATGGATATCTAGAAGTTTAGGGGGGTTTTCTGCAAGATTCCAGGGGCCTAAACATAATTATGTGTGAAACTAGGAGGTCTTTGGTGCAAATGATTGGCTTTGGACTGCGGGTGAATATTTTTGAAAGGTCAAGGGCTTGATTATAAAAACCAGGGGCTACATTGCAAGGGTTTTATATGGTGGAAGGGTATATTTGAAATTTCCAGAAATGGGGGGCTTATTTGCAAACTTGCCAGGGCGCCCGGCGGGTGAGCTGCGGTGGCGCCACGTGGCGAGCTACGATTGGTCGGCTGACGCGATGCTGACGCCATCGTTGACGCAAGCTCGTGGACCGGTGCGGTGGACTCGGTCCACCGGTCCACCGTGGACCGCCGAAGGGGTATGCCCCCTCTTCTAATCTAGACCGCACAGGTCAGATCGAACGGCTGGCGCGGCTTTAGGGGAGCGGGCGGCAGCGGTCAGCGGGAGGCGGCCGGCCGCGGCGGCGCCGGCGGCGCGCGCGCGGCGAGGCTCGCCGGAGGAGCCAAGGACGGCCTCCCGGCCACCAAATCGCACGGGAAAAACATAGAAAAGAAGAGGAAGGCTCGAGGAACTCACGGGAAGCCTTGGAAGGGAGGTAGAGGCGCCGGTGGAGGAGATCGGGGCGGCGCGGCGGAGCTCCGGCGGCTCCTCCGGTGCGGCGGCGCTGCACACGAGGGAAAGGGAGGGGAAATGGTGCGGGGTGAAGAGGAGGTGGTGCTCATTCTTTATAGGGCGGAGGGGGAAATGGAGGAGGCGCGGTGAGGCGGTGGCGGGTGCTCGCCGGCCGGCCATTAATGGCGGCGGCGGCGGCTCGGAATCGGGCGGGTGATGGCGCATGTGGAGGTGAGGAGAGGGTGTGGGAGCGCGGGAGAGTGAAGGGGCAGCCGCAGGGATCCTTGGGGCGGCTTTATAGAGCGGAAAGAGGGGGAGAGGGGCATCGGCCGAAGAAGAAATGGCCATCAATGCCATGGCGGCGGCCGGTCTTGATGACAGTCAAGGGGGAGGGGTCTTGATGAAGGAGAAACGGTAGGGGATTGATGGAGAGGATGAAGGCCGAGCTTTATATGCTCTTGAAGGGGAGGTTTTGATGGGGGAGGCGCGGGAGGCGCGGGGAGGCGGCGCCGGGGTGCGGGATGGAGTTGCGGCCGTGGAGAGGAAGGGGATGGCCGGAGGTAGGGGACGGGGCTGACGGGTGGGCCCCGTCCGTCAGAGAGAGAGAAGGAGAGAGGAGGGAGAGGTGGGCTGGCGGTGGTGGGCCGCAAGGAGATTTCGTGGGCCGCGGGGGAGAAAACGGGCCGGATTGAGAAAGGGGTTAGATAGGTTTGTTTTTTTCTTTTTTTTCCTTTTCTTTTTCAAACCCATTTTTAAACCAATTTCAAACCTTTTTAAATTCAAATCTTTTACATCTTTTCAAATTCAAATTTTAACACAAATTTCTCCAACTATTTTAAAGGCTTTTCACAAACCATTTTTAACAACTTTTCAAACATATTTGAAATTCAAACATTTACACAATTTTTCACAATTTTTTTCACAATTATTTTAAGACTTTTAAAACCACACCACAACCAAAACTCATGCATTCAAATCATGATGCACAAGCACTTATCGCTTCTAAATTATTAAAATGATATTTAAATATTTTAAAGGCCAAATTTATTTGATAATTTAATTAATCCTTAGAAAATAAAATCTAAACACCATGTTGCTTACATTAATTTGGTGATGAAATTTTAGGGTGTTACATTTTAGTAGCAATTTATACATAATTTCAATAACAATTTGTGAGAATATTATATTATAGCTACTTGTTCAAATTGAGAGAATTATACTCTAATGAAGTGATAATTTTAAGTGTCCAACTAACAACACGTGATAAAATACAAAGAGGATGGCAAATTTTGGGTGTGGTTTGGAAATACGCACCCATTCTTTCTTGTAAATAATTCTTGTTAGTAGGATAAAGGTGGTGAGTCTATTTCATTTCCTGTTTAAAAATGTTGAGCAATAGAACTACAAACCTTAATTGTTCTCCATCGGCTATAGATAAGATATACTCCCTCCATCCCAAAATAAGTGCATATCTCGCACTTTGAGGAGTCAAACACTTTAAAGTTTGACTGAGTATATATCAAAAAATATTAATAATTATGATACTAAATAAACATCATTAGATTAATCATATCATATATTGTCATAACAAACTTGTTTACAGACACAAATGTTAATATTATTTTCCATATATCAGGTCAAAGTTACAACTTGTTGACTCCTCAAAATGTGAGATAAGCACTTATTTTGGGACAGAGAGAGTATTCACAAATTCCGGTTGCAGCCTCCTTAATGGTCATGTTATCGACTTTAGCCTTCAATTCGTACAATAATGCTTGTGACGAGTCCAACATGTCACAATCATCTGGATCGATAGCTCCTTCAACTCTATTGTCTTCTATTTCATCAGATCCACTTGCCGTGTTTAATGCTGTATCCAACATAATTGCAGCTAACTTCAGTCTGAATTTTGTCATGACTCTCTACAAATATTTGTAGTTTATATAAATCAGTGACACATGCAATATATTTCGTTGATAATGAATGCTTAAAAATTATATTTGCATCCATTAGCTGAGTTATATTGTCGCTTATTAGTCGATCACCTGTCCAATACTCTATGAAGTTTAACATGAAAAGGACACAAGATACTCTACATGTTTTTTTATTTTAGGAATCTTTTATTTTAGCACGATGTTAGTACAATAGTAGGAATAATGGATCTTATGCGTTTAACAAGCAATTGTAGTGTTAGATTACCCATCATGCTGCATTTGGTCCTCAAAAACTTAGATAATTTGGCCACGAAAGAACCTAGAAGTCCGACCATTTGTTCAATACTTCAATGTCCTTGTCTTTGGTTGCGATAAATATTTGATTTTGGATGCCTTTTAGCTGTCACGTAAATTGTAACTGTTAGGTCAAAGTAATAATCATTTATTGCCTCCACCCCAAAAAGAATGTCGTTTTAGGATATTTATGTGTGGGTTTATGACCTGTTTACACATTATTGAATTAATAATCAAATGAAAACTCACATATATTGTATATATCTATAATTATATATATATAAGCATATGATTGTTCCTTAAATATGTAGATACGTACTTATGTTGTTGTTTATGTAAGATTTGGGATCTAAAAGGCATTGTATTTGTTTGTAATTAACAAATGATTCATTTAGTCTGACAACTATCCTCTCGTTTGCTGAGTTTTCAATTGATTGAATAATGGCATCATCTTCATCATCATCACTCTTGTAATCTGCAGTTATTTTCAGACATAACATGTTAGCTAATTTCAAACTTTAAAAGTAAATGTATATCTAATAAATGTTTGGCGGATACCTTTTGGAGAAACGACAATCATATATGTGCTTTCTTCAGTTTATTATGCCGAGAAGTCTTGAGATCGTTGGCTTCCAAGTGAGGTAAACTGCATAATATTTCAACATCATTGTTATCTATCTCATTCGGTTTCTTTGAATCAATCTTTTCGTCGTACAAATCGCTTTCATGTTCCGATGTAGCATTGTTATCTATTGTTTCTTTCATATCTTCTTGTTGAACCACGCTCATAGTTTTTTGCTTCTCTTCTTCTTTAACAGTGCCGGCAGGTGAATCTAAATTCCGATCAATACAAGACATGGTCTTGATTGATTCTTGCTTGTCGTCTGAGATTTTGTTGCTAGGCGATTCCGAACCATGTTCTGATGAACCCATAGTATTCCTGCATGGATAATACAAGTATATAAATAAAATGCAATCACATAATAATTCTATGCACACAGACAATACAACCCCATATCAGTTTATTTTCTTCTTAAATTACAATGTGTAAAATAAAAACTCCCATAATTAAAAATAGTACAATAAATAGCTAATCTTTTGTTCTTGTTGCTTCTTTTTTTCTACAGAGGGGATAGCATACCTAGAGGGTGGCCGGGCGGCGTGTGGACCGTAGGATGACAATGGCGCCTTGACTGAACGTCGGGCGCTAGCTCGAGGACGAACGACAACATCAAACAAAACAAATACTCCCTCCGGTTTGGTAAAAGAAGTCGTTTTGACAAGGTTTGAGTCAAACATCGGGAATATAAATTATGGATAACTTTTAAGTTGTTGAGTTTGGAAATGTGAAAACTACATGAGTAGATTTGTCTTGTAAAATACTTTCATAAAAGTATACATATGTTAGTTTTTAATAATTATATATAAAAAAATAAGAAGTCAAAGTTGTACTTTGGAGACCGTGTCGCTATCCTAAACGACTTATTTTACCAAACCGGAGGGAGTACCACGCATGGTGGGTCGAGGGGGTTAAACACTAGGCCAGAAATGATTTGTCCCGACACAAGTAAATTAGCGTGCTGGCGGGTGCAACTAGCAACCGCTAGCAAAGTGGGGCGTAGGGGCCCCGGGCCCGCAACCGCCAGCATTGAAGCATCAGTGCTGGCGGGCAACATAAGCCACCCGCCAGCACAAATGGTGTCATTTATGCTGGCGGACGAGTTATGTCGACCGCCAGCATAGAAGGATTAGTGGGGGCAGTCTACATAAGCCACCCGCTAGCACAAATGGTCCCATTTCTGCTGGCGGGTGGCTTATATCGACCGCCAGCAGGGATCTTTACTACTGACGGCTTTCATATGCACCCGCCAACACAGTGAAGCTGGAAATAGCTTGAAAATGATACAAGTCACCAATATTTCAACATGAACAACAACAAAAAGTCAAATTCAAACTGAAATATCAACACAAACAACACCTTAGAAAGGTTTATTTTACACAAACAATATGCATGATGACAAATGTTTCAAAGCACACTTAAAACCAACACAAATTAAAGTACACTACAATAGGGGCCTCACTCACAAATCAACACAACTTTGCCTCACTCATTTCTTAGACAGTCCGGCTGTGATATAGCTACCAAGCACTAAACCTATTATCAAGACCACAACAATGAGGATGGTGTCATGCATGCACAATCCTTGATTTTTCTTGTGCTTCTTCCGATAGCCATTGTCTGCCATAATTTCATTAAGTTGCCCTCTATGGTCTGCAAGTTCAAGCCTCATTTCATTACTCGCTATCTTCAAATCACTAATCCCCACCTTCATATCAGAAATGACACACTTCATCTGATTCCATTGATCCAGAATTTCAGAATATGATTGTGGTGCCGGTTGTGGCACCTGCACCTGCCCCGGTGGATACACACACTAGACGGTTGTGGTGCCGCTCCTGGTGCCGCTTCTGGCAGTGCAGCAACCAAACTGCTGAGCGTCTGATAGTTTGGCGGCACCAAATGAGGGTGAAATTTTCTCAAATGGTGGAGGTATTGATTTTCCTAATAAACTTCCTGACATGATTTAGGGTCCTCCTACAAGAATAAACAACAAATGTGGCTTCCATCAATAAATTGGATAATTCTATAGAAATAAAATTATATCAACTGAATCATTAATAATCAACAAATGTGGATAATTCTATATCAACTGAATCACTAATAATCAACAAATCCTACTAATATTATATCAACTAATAATCAACTAATATTATATTATATCAACCGAATCAGTATTAATCAAATGAATTAGGGCAGGAGATGAAAATCAAACCGCGTGGTTGTTTGGGCACTTGTAGACGATGCTATTTTCCTTCGTCTTGAACCAAACAAACTGGACCCGACAGACTGTGCAGGTCAACAGGGGGAGAGGCACGAATTGGCTAAGGTTCGGCGCCGTAGAGTTGCTCGCCATGCGGCGGTGATGCTGCTCGACATCGGTTGAGGAACTGGAGGTTGAAGAGTGGGTCAACAGTTTGCCTCTTCGAGCTCCTCCTCCGCCGCAAGCTAGCTGCGATGGCGGCCATGGCGCACGGGTGCTGCAGGCGTGCGAGTTGGCGGGGCTGAGGCAGCGACGCGGGGGCGAAGCTCACGAGCGACGGTGACGAGGCAGGGTCAGTTGCAGTTGCGGCAGGGCTCGCAGCTGCTTGCGGCGGCGGCTAGGGTTGGGAGCGAGTGTGTGAGTGAGTGAGTGGTTGTGTCAAACCGCGTTCTGACCAGAGTTATTCTGACAAGTGTGCTGGCGGTTGGCTTAAGAGCCCGCCAGGAGAGATATTAGTGCTGGCGGGTGGCTTAAGCGGACCGCCAGCATAAATGTACACAGTGCTGGCGGTCAACATAAGGCACCGCCAGCACAGAGATTACTGCTAGCAGTTGCCTTATGCCACCCGCCAGCATTGTGCCTTCTATAAATATAGATCAGCCCCTTCTTCCCAACAACCCTCCAATGGCGCTGTGCCCAAGAGGAGCTCGGGAAAAGCTCCAAAAATACCAAATCTAGGGGGAAGGTTTTGCTCTAGATTTTCTTGGAGGAGGTGGCTATATAAGGTGAGTTTGTGCTAGTTTAACCTTAGTTTTCTCCTTTTATTCATGATTTCTATGTAGATAGAGATCTAGATCTCGACGTAGGGTTAGCTAGGAGAGAGAGGGGAGTGAAGAGAGATATTGATTTAGAGATTTATTTTTTAAATAGCTTTAGATTTAAATTATTAGTTTGTCAATGCAAAATATTTAAATGTTCATGATATAGAAGCAAGTTATAGTAAATTATATAAGTTATTAGTTTGTCATTAATAGCAAGTTTACATTATAGAAGCAACTATATTAAATTATTATTGCAATTATAGAAGCAAGTTTACATATTAAATTATATAAATTATTAGTTTGTCATTAAAATTATTAGCTTCATTAATTAAAATTATAGAATTTAGTTTTGTTTTCGTTTTTTACATATTAAATGAAGCATAGAGCATGCGGAGTTTATAATAGAATTATTTTTATAGGTTATTTAAGATGGAACATAGAGCATGGATGTATGGCATACAGAGAAATTTGTCTACATTCTTGACAGAGTTAACAAACTTTCGTGAGGTTGCACAGAAGCATGCCCAAATTTCTAGGACAAAGCAAATACATTGTCCATGTTGTGATTGGTGCAACAAAATTGTGTGGGAAGATATTAATGCCATCAAGATGCATTTGATAAAGCGTGGTTTTGTGAAAGGATACAAAACTTGGTCCCACCATGGTGAAGCAGAAAGTACTTTCAACAGTGCAGACATCGGCACCATGTATGATGAAGTGGGTGATGAAGATGCGGATGAAAATGATCATGTCATGATGGATGACGCTTTTGGCTGTGAAGATCAAAATGATGATCAAACAGATGCACCACAGGTGGACGAGGAATGTGATGTTGATATGGAATAAATGTTGCGCCACATTGAATCGGAGGTGTTGCTAGGGAGTGCTAAAGGGTTAGAAAATTTTGAGACACTAAAGAAGGCAACAAAGGACCGTATGTATGAGGGTTATGGGAAGGAGTGGACCTTGTTGCGTTTCATGCTCCATCTTCTGATTGTGAAGGAGAAATTTGGATGGTCGGACAATAGTTTTAATGAACTCCTTACTTTGTTAGCCAATCTACTCCTGAAGCCTAACCTGGTCCCAAGAAACACATATGAAGCAAATAAGATTATCAACCCATTGAAGATGCGAGTGCAAAGAATACACGCATGTAGGAACCATTGCATATTTGTACCGCGGTGACTATGCAGAACTGGAGAAGTGTCCAAATTGCGATGCTAGTCGTTAAAAAAGTAATGCCGATTTTGCTGTGGAACGGGTCATTGCATCTAAGGCGCGAAGAGGAAGGTGGATGGAAAGAAAAGTGGATTTTCTCAAGTGGAGGAGTATAGTATTGGTACTGACACTGCTAGTCAATGTAAAGTCCCTGCATTGGTGATGTGGTACTTGTCGGTGGAGGATCATCTAAAGCGATTGTTCTCGAACCCAAAGACCGCTGAACTAATGACTTGGCACGCAGATCACCTAGAGAAGTCTGATGGGAAGCTTCGACATCCTTCTGATGCTCGGCAGTGGAGTACCTTTGATTCCAAGCACAAAGAGTTTAGAGAAGAAAAAAGAAATATAAGGTTCACGTTAAGTACAGATGGTATGAATCCATTTGGTGAAAGAAGCAGCATGCACAACACATGGCCAGTGTTGATGACCATATACAACCTTCCCCCTGGCTATGTCACAAGAGAAAGTTCCTTTTGCTTACCATTCCAATCCAAGGACTGAAGTAACCTGGTATTGATATAGATGTCTTCCTTGAGCCATTGATGGAAGAAATGAAGAAGTTTTTGGAAACATGGGGTTGAGATGTGGGATGAGTACAGAAGGGAGACATTCACACTTAAGGCAATTATCTTTGTTACCATTAATGATTACCCTGCACTATTTTCTTTGTCTGGTCAGAAAAAAGAAAAAACTGGTTGTGTAGTTTGTTTGAATGGTACAATATTTGTGTACCTGAAAGGATCTCATAAGACAGTGTATATGGGGCACAGACGCTGTCTACTAAGGACTCACAGAAAAGGTAAAGGACGGACTAAAGTCGCGTAAGGATCTTGTTGACCTAAAAATTAGGCAAGAACTCCACCCACAACCACGTCCTAATGGTAAGCAGTACCTTACACCTGCTAGCTACAACTTAACACAGCTTGAGAGGTTGGCTATCTGCAAATGCTTGCGCGAGCTGAAAGTGCCAACAAAATTCTCATACAACATCCGATCATTGGTCTCGTTGAAGGACATGACGTTTACTGGTTGTAACTCTCATTATTGTCATGTGATGATTACTATTTTTCTCGTGATTGCGATCCGAGTTGTCAAACCAGTATTCCTAAAGACGGTCATCATAAGGATGTGCTACTTTTTCAATGTCATTTCGCACAAAGTTGTAGATTGTGTAGAGTTGGCAAGGCTTCAACTGTTTATGTCAGAAACTCAAGCCCAGCTCGAGATGTGCTTCCCTCCGTCATTTTTTGATATCATGGAACATCTAATGATCCACATGATCGAACAAATTACTGAACTAGGACCTATGTACTTTCATCAGATGTGGACGTACAAACGGTTCATGTCGATTCTCAATGGATACATGAGAGACAAGGCATTTCCAGAGGGAAGCATGATCGAGAGCTACCATACAGAAGAGAGTGATGATTGTTGCATAGACTACATAAAAGATAAGAGAGAGATCGGTTTCCTAGTTCAGGGTTGTCCATAGTCAGAGGGATATTTGTATCCAGATTCCAATCAGAACCCTTGCTTGCATTGCTCAAGCAGGAGAAATGGTGGAATTTGCCAGCGGTGTGAACGGAATCTCGACACGAAGGCAGATTGTTAGGGAAAGGGACCATTGGAAGGAAAAGATTCATTGACGAGGACAACCAACAACTGGAGAAAGCACATGCTAGTGTTTTGCAACAACTTGCAATAGTGGAGCCATTTATCGTGCAACACGAAAATGAGATTCATGAAGAAAATGATAGTCGGACCGAGGATTGGGTCATCAAAGAGCAAAAACGTCGTTTCCCATCATGGTTAAAAAACATGTGCATATATTTCAAGGAAATTCCATAGATGACACAACGTTGACCAGGTTGGCGGCTGGTCCATCAAGCAATGTTACCTCATGGCAAGCATACGAAATTAATGGGTACACCTATTATACGAAGGCGAAGGACAACAAGAGTGTCGTGTATCAAAATAGTGGTGTTCGCATAGATGTGATTGATAAATCCGGAAACAACATCACTTACTACGGGTTCATAGAGGAAATATGGGAACTTGACTATGGAGAGAATATTAGGTTCCCCGTGTTTTGGTGCCAATGGGTTAAACACCCAAATGGCGTCACAGATGACAATTATGGGTTGACACTTGTAGACCTTGCCAATGTAGGTTACAAAGATGATCCATGGGTACTCGCCGAGCGTGTTGCACAAGTTTTCTACATAGCTGATCCTATGAATGTGAAGAAGCACATTGTCATCTCCGGAAAAAGAAGAATTCTAGGAGTAGAAGGTGTACTTGATGTTGAGGATTACAATCAGTTCGAGGAACTAGTCTTGTTCAAAGATCATGAGAAGAGAATAAAAAAATTGAAGCCAGCATTCCTAAATCGGAGAAGCCATGGTTACGTACAGACTGTGAAGGGAGAATTGTTAAAGGATAAACTTGCATTTCTTATTAGTCGGGCTTGATGTATCACTTGTACAACTTTATATAATTAGTGTTGTTGTAAGACTTTCAATCAATTTAGGAGAGTTTTGGAAGTTTCGATGAAATGAGACTCTCCTCCTATACTTAAATTCAAATTTTTATGATATTTTGGGAAGTTTCAATGAAATTTGAACAATTTAAGCCATGGTTTCAAATTTTGCAAATTATGGAAAACACTATGCCGGCGGGCATCTTAAGAGACCACCAGCGGTGAGACACACCGCTGGCGGTTATCATAAGTCAACGGCTAGCACAGTGGTTTGCCAAAATTTGAAAATTTGAAATCCTAGCCTGAAAATGTTCAAAATTCTTTGGAACTTCCAAAAATTATCATAAAATATTTGAATTTATGTATATGAGGTGTTTTGTCATAAGAAAATGTTGCATTTGAAAAGGTTAGTTCAAATGAGACTCTAGGGTCAAACAACCTATAACTCATTTGGTGTATGAACCTAGAGTCCTATTTGAACTAACCTTTTCTAACTAGTACTTATTTTACAAAAAACACACCCCCTATACTTAAATTCAAATATTTTATGATACCTTGGGAAGTTTCAATGAAATTTGAACAATTTAAGCCCCTGTTTCAAATTTTGCAAATTATGGAAAAACACTATGCTGGCGGTTATCATAAGTCAACTGCCAGCACAATGATTTGCCAAAATCTGAAAATTTGAAATCCTGGCCTGAAAATGTTCAAAATTCTTTGAAACTTCCAAAACTTATCATAAAATATTTGAATTTATGTATAGGAGGTGTTTTGTCATTTGAATTTGAAAAGGTTTGCATTTGAAAAGTTAAGTTCAAATTCTGGCAAATCACAACGCTGGCGGGCGCTTATGATAACCGCCAGCGGGAATTATCACCACTGGCGGTCGCTTAAGTCGCTCGCCTGTGCTAAGGTTCACCACTGGCGGTTGTCTAATGTGACCCGCCAGTGGTGCTTCCCTTTATATATACGAGTCGCGCTCTCAAAATTTTCTAAGTCTCGGCGCGAAACGAAATGACGCCGTCAGGCTGCCAAAATTTCCCACCGAGCGCCACCGTCCTCCCCGACCGCCACCGCCCCTCCGACCAACCCGCCGTCCTCCAGGAGTGCCCCGCTGACCTCCACGAGCGCCCGCCCCGTCGTCCATGAGGGCCCCGCCCCTTCTCCCCGTGGACCGCCGCCGTCTTCCGCTAGGGCCCCGCCCTTTCTCTCGTGGACCGCCGCCTCGCCGTCGTCCGCGGGCGCCCCGCCGACCGCCGACCTCCTCCCCGAGCGGCGTCGCCCCTCTTCCCTACCGGGATGACGTCTTCCTCCTCGCGGGCCGCTTCCCCAACCGCGGGCGGGAACCGCCGTCGACGGCTCCGCCGCCGCCGCCGGCGGCGCGCCGCCGCCTCCGCCGACGGCTCCACCGCCCCCGCTCGCCCCCGACGCCTCATCTCCTCTCCGCTCGCCACGCATGGAGGCTGGGGATGGGTCCAGCGACGCAGCGACGACCGCCCCGGCTCGGTTGGTTTTTTCTTTTTTTCAAAATGCAATTACATGTGTATAATTTTTAATATGGACTATGGATTGTGGATAAATAGGTTTAAAAATGTTAAAAATGGACTATGCATTGTGTATAAATAGATTTATTATAAGTATGGAGTATGGATTATGTCTAATTTTTAAATAGATTTATTATATAAAATGGACTATGGATTTAATTTAATTAGTTTTGTTGTATAAATAATTAAATATGGACTATGGATTCTGGATAAATAGATTTATTTTATAAAAATGGACTATGCATTGTGTATAAATAGATTTATTATAAGTATGGACTATGAATTGTGTATAATTTTTAAATTGATTTATTATATAAAAATGGACTATGGATTTAATTTAATTAGTTTTGTTGTATAAATAATTATATATGGACTATGGATTGTGGATAAATAGATTTATTTTATAAAAATGGACTATGCATTGTGTATAAATAGATTTATTATAAGTATGGGCTATGAATCATGTATAATTTTTAAATAGATTTATTATATAAAAATGGACTATGGATTTAATTTAATTAGTTTTGTTGTATAAAAATATATATATGGATTATGGATTGTGGATAAATAGATTTATTTTATAAAAATGGACTATGCATTGTGTATAAATAGATTTATTATAAGTATGGACTATGGATTGTTGTATAAATATGACTATGGATTGTTGTATAAATATGGACTATGGACTTGTAAATTACCTATGATCAATTGTAGAAAATATGAAGGAATTGTAAATTATCTATAATCAAATGTTAATAGTGAAGAATCCGGTGAGAAGGAATCCAGTGATAGTGGTATAATTGGAGACTATGAAACTCCCTCTGAGTACGAACCAAGCGAACCACGACCTCGTAGGCGTCCCGAAGATGATGATGTTGATTATGAACCAAGCGATAATGAGGTCTGCATGCACATTCACTCAAATTAATGTTTGTTTTTTAAATTAAGATATATTTTAAATAGTGTTTATGTGTAGAATAATGACCGATCCCCGTGACGACGTCGTAGAGCATCTAACATTCTTGCCCAAGAGGCAGAAGTCATTTCAGAACCACAACCTTCGGGTACTACTAGTTCTAGTAACCTGAAAAGGAAACGTAGTTATAGAAGAAGAAACCAGATCCCTGAAAGAGGACAACTTGTGATAGAACGGTTGCGTGACAAAGGTGAGCCCGTCGAACCTAAGGGGATAGCTTCTAGGTTTCGGAACATCGTCGGTGCAATTGTCAGAGATCAATTGGGGTCTTGGATCACAACTAGTAATTGGAAGACAGTCCCTAAGGCTATGAAGGATGTATTATGGGCCAAAGTGAAAGAAAAGTTTGTTTATCTAGAAGGTACAAAAAATGCAGGTAGAACTTTTGTTGAGGGCCTTTATGGAAGAGCTCTTAGGAATTGGAGGTCTACACTTAATACTGAATTTGTCCAGAAAGGCAAGGATGCTAGGGATGTGTATGGTAACATTCCACTAGCAGTCTGGGAAGAATTCGTAGATCAGAAGAAGACGGCAGAAGCAGTAGCTCTGAGTGTCCAACAAAAGGAGAAGGCTATGAAAGCTGCTGAGAACCCCCATCGCTTGGGTTCGGGAGGATACGCTGCCAAAATGGCAAAATGGAGGAAGGAGGAAGAAGAAAGGAGGGTAGCTGGTTTACCAACTATTTTTGAAGGCATGGATGAGTGTAGCAGGAATTGGATCCTTGCTCGAGTTCCGGCTATACCACCGGCTATACCACCTGACGGCAATGTTTCATTCCAGAAGCCCTCAACAGAACAAATTTATCAGAAGCTGGAAGGACTTGTGGAAATGCAAAAGAAAGGTCTTTTTGTGCCCGACAAGGAGAAAGATATGCTAACCGCCGCGATTGGAACGCCTGAGCACCCTAGCCGTGTTAGAGGGATTTCTTCTACCTTGCCCTGGGGTAAAGCATTTCATGAACACCAATCAAGTTATAAGAAGCGGGGCCGTTATAAGAAGCAGCTTGAAGACAAGATGAGAGAAATCTCCAAGCAAGAATTGATAGGCTTCTTCATACAACAACAACAAGCTTCTGTTGGGCATAGTGCAGAGAATCTAATATCTGGTGGTTCTGGACAGGTTCCTCCAAACTTGATGCTTGCCCAGATCGGATCCATCCCGACTCCAAGTAGTGTTGGTTCTATTGCTAACACCAAGCATCCTATGGATGACATTGTAGAGGATACACCATGCAAGTTGGTTATTCCATATGAAAGAAAACTAGATAAGTTTTGAGAAGTTGGGACAGCCATGGCACTAACAGGTCATGTGTTTCTGAATCCACCACCACCAGAGTACGCATGGGTTCAAGTTGTTTTAGTTTTTGATGAGTCATGCGAGATTGATATCTCTACTGAGGATGGGATCGAGCTTCTCGGTGATGCGAGGAATCAATACATATTGTGGCATCGTCGAGATATCATACTTAATGCATCACCAAGTCCCTTGCAACCTAGCCAAGAATGAGTACCCCCAAGATCCAGATGTTGCAATGGTCGAGTACACGATGGGTGGGGAACATGGAGGCGGTAACAATGACAACAACATGACCTTCCAAGATGTTGCAGGCGTCGGGAACATTGAACAACCTATGATGGTTGTGGAGCAGGGAGTTAACAATAATGACAACAACATGCCACAAACTCCTCCGCCATCAGGGACAGGGGCATCAACATCTCCGATATATGTTCCAAGATCACAAACTCCTCCGCCATCATGGGTAGGGGCATCATCATCATCTCCGAAATCTATTCTAAGACCACCATCTCCTCCGCCATGTCCAAGACCACCATCTCCTCCTCTAGCAACCAAGATGCCAACAATACACCAGATGATAAACTCATATGAACCAAAGACGAAATCATCTGATGTTGACTTGTTCTTGAAAGTACTGAAGAATAAACCTAAACAGGCTCTAACATCCGGTAAAGAATCACCTAATGTTCACGTACTCAAGAAGGCACCAGATGAAAAGTCTTTATCCCGCACCTCTTTTCAAAAAACAAAAGGTGAAGCACATAAGTATGTTTTCATCGGATGAGGTGCCCGACAAGTATGAGCATGGCAAACCATTCTTGTTTAGGTGGCAATGAATGAAGGGCCATCAGAATTGATGAGGCTGCATACTTGGATCATGCACGCCATGCAGCAAGGCATTCACACTATCACCGCTAATGTCCCGAAATGGGTGTTCAGTAGCTCTTTAGAACGAAAGGTTGCAATCGATTTCCCTGATTTGCATGCGATGTTCCATCATGACACTCGACATCAATCTCGTCACCATTGGTCCATGTAAGTCAACATCCCTATACGACATCCAAATCATATTCGATTCCATATGTATTGTTATTACCATCCTAAGTAAACTTTTTTGCAGGATGCAAGAGTCTGATGAAAGGAAGACAAATGGGAGGTGGAAGGTAGCATATATTGACCCGCAACAAGTATGCAAGTCACAACACACGTTCATAATGTCGGATCATCTAAGAAAGCAAATAGAGGAAGAAGCAAAGACACCAAAAGAGACAGAAGACTTAACAAAGGGTTACAAGAAAGCTAAACTTCACGAGGTGTCTGTATACATTGCAAGGGTATTAAGGAAAAACCAACATAAGGATTCTATCAAGTTTGCTTACAATTTTGAGTAAGATCCTTTGAATAACTATTTAATCATTTGCATTCATTTTTAGTCTATTTATATTAATTATTTTAATTTTATGCAGCGATCATTTCATTTGCTTTCACATGTGTCTGAAGTTGGGAACTATGAGGGTCTTCGACTAATTACACTATTCAGAGGCTTCATACAAGAAAATCATTGAGATTATAAGAAAGTATGACAATGTTGACGGTGAAATTCCGTCAACCTAGCCATGAGTTTACCTTCAGTGTTGGCATGAGTTTTATATCTTATCCATTGGTACTAACCCCTTTGGTACAACAAGTTCGTTTGTGCATGTCGGTTTTGGAGTTTAGTGTTTATGCAGGATTTTAGTGTTGAAAGCAAGACTTCTAGGATAAGTTCATTAGGCACCTCATGACAAGACCTTGAATCCCGGTACAAGTCAAGCAATGAAGTAAACATGACTCCAAGAAGCCAGGGACCAAACCCGAGAAGATGAAAATCTCTGAGGACCCAGTCAGAAAAGTGCCGAATCTTGCGGGACAAGGAGCTTCATCCAATTCAAGGAGAAACTGATGACAATGGCCCACATGCAGAAGGGGGAAGGATCTAGAAGACTCGGGAACCAACACCGCTCAAAGGAGGCCGCGGGCTGGGCCGAAGTGGGCCCAAGCCGGCCGGCTCAGCCCAGTTCGAGGCCCAGTCGCCCCCCTTTGACCTAGTTGCCTTTTGGACTATTTATAGCCCCCTGGCCGAGAGCCATGCAAGAATTCATTCGTCATCCGCCGCCGAGGAGCAAAGAAGCTTGAGGGACACCATCTCGGAGAGGAGGGTCGTGCTAGTTTTCTAGGGTCTCCGTAGCCGACGTGGGAACCTTGCATGGAAGACCACGTCGGAGCTCCGGAGCAAGGATCAAGATCGAGGTATGATCTCGGTGGTGATCTTGTTCATGTAATCATTCATGGTGAAGTTTTTATAGTGAATCCGATTTCTAGCGATCAAGTGCCTACTTGATGATTTTGTTCTCCCTTGGTTTTGCTTCTTCCTCAATCTATACTTAAGATAGATTGCATAGGGTGCTCTTGTAGCCGCGGTGGCTAGAGGTGCATACCGGACCGACCAAGTGATTTGAACTTGTTCTTCTCGAACTCGCCCTAGGCTAACCCGCACGAATAGGAGTGCGTTGTGACAGAACGGTGGCTCCAAAAGGCGGACGTCTTCGTAATCGGACCGGAGGCCACAGTTTAAAGATGCTTTTAATGAGATTCGCTTTTCTATCTTCATCTATTTTATTTGGAGCAACAACATAAGCATGATCTAGATTCTCTAGATCGGTTATCTCTTGCTTTCTCTTGCTACCTCTTAGTAGATTAGATTAGATGTGTTCTTTTGATGATCTCTTAGATTAGATGCAACTTGGTTCTTCGAAAGATAGCTTTTCTTGCTTTACTAGATTGAATCCTTGCATTGCACATTGTTCCACGGATTCGATACCTTGGGTTCTCACACTTAAGGGAAGAATGGTCCCTTGACTACGACGGGGGATTTGTCCGCTTGCAAATCCATACAAACTTTGATACGATAATCTACCGTCAACAAGCCCCTTTTTCTGGCGCCGTTGCCGGGGAACAAGCAATCAAGATCCAATCTAGTATCACTTTTTTGTGAATATTTTTCACTTTTTCTTTTGATTTTCTTTTGCATCTCTTAATTTTGATCATCCCCAAAAAGAAAAAAAATCAACCTAATCTAGTTTTTGATTAACCCTCATTTTCGTTTTTTAGATTTTATGTTTTTGCTAACCCTAACCAGAGATGGTTGGCTACCTCTCCAAGAAACCCAAATATTTTTTGTGGATGATTCAGGAAAACTTTACAGGCAAAGGAGATGTGCAACACAAGCTAAAAGGTCGGAAACCCTATATCCAAAAGCCAAAGTCGAAGGATCGTCGAAATCTCCAAGGGAATCACCACCTCCAAGTCCAAAAGAAGATTCAACCTCAACGCCACCCATGGGAGAACAACCACAACTGGAGCGCAAGATCGAGCTATGCACCCCAGACATCGTTGATTTACCTATCATAAACCTTCAA
This sequence comes from Cenchrus americanus, assembly GCA_947561735.1. Taxonomy (NCBI): domain Eukaryota; kingdom Viridiplantae; phylum Streptophyta; class Magnoliopsida; order Poales; family Poaceae; genus Cenchrus; species Cenchrus americanus. Next base: position 85,577,956 of record OX387243.1, read on the forward strand.
GACGTCGGAAGGCCGTTCAAGATCAAGGTGACAACTATCTGCATGGTGCAACACTCGCCTTTCACCGGTAAAGAGGATCCGAACCTTCACCTCCAAGCATTTGTTCAACTATGTCAAATTTTCGATGAGGATGGGGTGACTCAAGATCAAATGAGGACAAGGCTTTTTCCGTTCTCACTACATGGGAAAGCTTTGCGTTGGTTCCACACTTTACCGGCGGAGTCAAAACAAGATTGGGAAGCGTTGATGAGGAACTTTATGAAGGAATTTTATTCGCCGACCACGAATTAAAGTTTGTGCAACAAGATTGATACGTTTGTTCAATTTCCCATGGAGACGATTGCGGAAGCTTTGGAGCATTTCAATGAATACATGCGAGCCGAATTCCTTGAGTGGCACATCGATTTCCTTAAGAGAAGGATGGAGAAGATGGGCATAGAGGGAGAAGCTCAAGACCTAAAGGTTGCCGAGGCAAGATCCACATGCGAGGAGTGTAAGCAGTACGGCCATGTCCAAGGTAAACCCCAATTTAATGCAAGTTTGTCGATTCAATATTTGGTTCCTCTTTGTACACAATTGAAGGACTCCATGGAAGACCAAGCTAAGATCAACAAGTGGGACAACTTGTCAGGTACCCGATGGGTAACAAAGGAGAATTTCCACCCCAAGGTCCCGAGACGGCGAAGGCTACTCAAACTCATTCGGGAGAGACGGAGGATCACACTAAGAAGACCACGAAGATCACAACCGAAGGACCAGAGTTTGAGACGCCTGTAGATGGTGTATAATCGTATCAAACTTCAAGTAGACTTGCAAGCGGACAAGTCTCCCGTCATAGCCAAGGGACCCTTCTTCCCTCGAGTGGTGAACCCAAGGTATCGAATCTGTGGAACAATGCGTGATGCAAGAGTTGATTTAGTAAAGCCGAGAAACATAGATCTTCAAGAGGTGAAACCTATGCATCTAATCTTAAAGAACATCACAAGAACGAATCTAATCTATTAAAGACCGGAGGTAGCAAGAGATAGAGGGGGATGGATAAACCAATCTAGAGAGATTGGATCAAACCTTTGTTGAAGTTCCGAGCAAAGAAGAAGTAGCAAGTTCAATCTCATTAGAAGCCTCTTTAAACCACGGTTTCCCGTCCGACTCCGAAAACGCCCGCCTTTTGGAGCCACTGTTCTGTCACAACGCACCCCTATTCGTGCGGGCTAGTCTAGGGTGAGTCCAAGGACAAGTTGAAATCTTTCAGAAGGTCAGGCATGCACCTCTATCCACCACAGCTACAAGAACATCCTATGTGATCTATCTCGAGAATAGATCTAAGATAAGAAAAGTTGATCGAAATCAAAGACGTAGGAGAAACACTTGATCGCTAGAAATCGGATTACAACTTGATAATTCAACATAGTACATGATACATGAATCAAAATCACCACCGGGATCCTACCTTGATCTTGCTTCTAGCTCCGAGAACTCCGACGTGGTCTTCCTTGCAAGGTTCCCACGTCGGCTAGGGAGACCCTAGTCAACTAGCTCGACCCTCTCCTCTTCGAGATGGTGTCCCTCTCTTCTCTACTCCTCGGCGGCCGATGACGAATGAATTGATGCGTGGCTCTTGGCCTTGGGGCTATAAATAGTCCGAATGGCGGCTAGGTCAAAGGGGGTGACTGGGCCCCGGAATGGGCTAGGCCGACCGGCCTGGGCCCATTTTGGCCCAGTCAGCCGCCTCCTTCGTCCAGCGTTGGTTCCTGAGTCTTCTAGATCCTTCCCCCTTCTGCATGTGGGCCCTTGTCGTCAGTTTCTCTACGAGTTGGACGAAGCTCCTTGCCCCGCAAGATTCGACACTTTTCTGGCTAGGTCCTCGGAGTTTGTCATCTTCTCAGGTTTGGTCCCTGGGCTTCTTGGAGTCAAGTTTGCTTCATTGCATGACTTGTACCGAGCTTCAAGGTCTTGTCACAAGGTGCTTGATGAACTTATCCCGGAAGTCTTGGTTCCAATGCTAAAATCCTGCATAAACACTAAACTCCAAAATCGACATGCACGAATGAACTTGTTATACCAAGGGGGTTAGTACCAATGGATAAGGTATAAAAGTCAGGCCAACACCGAAGGTAAACTCATGGCTAGGTTGACGGAATTTCACCGTCAACAACGCCGAGCCACTACATGAAGGAAGTTGTTGCATCCGTCAAGACCAAAGGACAAAGCCAGCTTGTGAAGACCAAAAATATGACTAAGCCAAAGAATAAGCCTGTGCCCGCGTGAAAGTGGGTACCCAAGATTGCAACACCCACAAAGAGCGTTGATCCGAAGTAATCAAGTGAAGAAGTCTAACCATGGACTATAAACGAAGCGCTAGGCGGGAGGCAACCCGTTTCGTCGAGTCAAGAATAAGCTACCGAAAGGACAACCCGATTCAAGATTTTTTTTTTCAAGTCTTTCAAGTAAGTTAGTTTTGGAATTTTGCTACACAAGACATTAGACTTAGAATGGTTGAATAATGTTAGAGACATAATTCTTGGTTGGATATTTCATTTGGATCATAAACCCTTTACATAAGCCATCCTATATGTTATTTGCTTCTTTTCGAGAAACCAAAACCAAAAAAATCAGAACCTATCTCAACCTTTCATCCTCTTCATGATGTTATAGTTGACTTGTTTTACATGCTAAAAACACATGAGTAGAGCCACGCCTTGTACCTAGATGTTATTTAAATTTCAGCGCGTGGTAGGACTCGCGTGAACCTAGAAACTTGACTTTTGGTTGGTTTAAAAATCCATATCCTTGGTTTCTCTAAGATTAGAATTTTTATAAGCCTTATTTAATCTTGTTTCATTCAAAATCTCTCTCATCTAACCAAAATTAGAACCTAAAACTATGCCCCCATGATCAAGCCGGGAAAAGTTTGCTCTCAACTAATGAAGGCAAACAATACCGGTGAGACCAACATAAAAGTAGTCGGAAAATATTTTTGACTTACATTTGTTTTTAATACTTTAAAAACTTCTCTAAATTTATATTTGAACTCATTGCAAGTTCTGAGTTTATTTTTAATTTTCAAAATTGGAGGAGTGATTAGCTTTATAACATGCTTAGAGGGAGGCAATCAAGTTAATCTAACCATGCATGCACCATGATGCATCATGGGATGCTCCTCCAACATCTTTCGTCAAACCACATGCAAAGGACAAGCATGGAGGGCAGCCAAGGCTTTGTTTTGCAGGAATATCATGGAAGCATGTGAGGCAAGAGAGCATGGAAGTGACTCAAAGCAAAATCATCAAGTGGAAGGAGCAATGATGCAAGCAAACGAGTGGACGAGAACGTTTGGAAGGTGCAACCCCGTGGAGCACGCGGTCACGAAGCAACAAAGCAAGCATGAGCGCACTGGAGAAGAACCAAGCGGGGAGGAGCAGAGAGGCCCCTAGGCCGGTCGGACCAGGCCGGCCAGCCTACCCCCTTCGAAAGCCCCCTGGTGTCTGTCTTCCTCAGGTAAGTCACTTGCCCAGTTCCTTGTTCGTGTGCTTGAGCCTGTAGTTCAGAACCACCTTAGACTTAGCCTTCCACTCCGAGTTTGTTTTGTCCAACAAAACACATGCTAATTCCACTTAAAGTCCATACTCCAAAATAATATTTGTGTACCTTGTTACCAGTTGAAAACCTCGGATATATATTTGTGAGAGAGAGTGCAGCAACCATGTAGAAGAAAACTACCAGCCTTTTCACCGAGAAGAAGGGATCATAGTCGTCCAAGCCATCAACAACTTCGAGGAGGCACTCGGTTTCTGAGTTTCCTCGGAGTATGGAGGAGGACACGGCACCGCCGAGGAGGAACGATACTCTTCTCCTCGGTGGGATGAGGGCCACATGAAGCTCGTCTATGAGGTTCACCGAACCTCAAGGACGTACGGAGGAGCCGCCCGTCTGACCTCGCCACTCGACACGATCATCCGCTCCACCTCCATACGCTCTGCGGTATTCCGATGGGTTTATCATCATAACGGAGGAGGAGGAGGAGAAGCTCGCTCGCCTTGAGTAGAGGCTTGTAGCGAATGTCGACTCCGATGACCAAGCTCTCTACATATTGGGTTTTCATACGGATATTTTCTACATGTTGGGACACCTAGGTTGGGTGTAATTCTCCAACGGAGTGTCGGTAAACACCCACAAGGAATTTGCCTTGGAAATTCTCATGACCATGGCGCCTATCCTTGATGAAGGAGTGTCGAGTCTCTCATTCCGTTTGGAGGGAGTTGAACAAGTGGTTCCCTATGAGTATATTAGGGAATTGCTTGGTTTTCAAAAGGGAGCCCCAGAAAAAGTGGATGTGCATGGAAGCACATTGGAAGGTTTTTGGAGTATGATCGCGGGAGAAGCTCACCAATAAAGAAATAGTATCTGGAACCCCATCATCCAAGTATTTCACTCATGGATGTGCAAGAGGATTTTGGGGAGAATGAGAGAGACCAAGATAACTGACATGGAAGTGAATTGTGTTTCGACCCCACTCACCTTATGATCAAACGGTGGTGTTGTGAAGCAACATCGGGTTCGGGAGATATTGGTTCAGGGTGTTACCTCTCCATGTTGGCTATCTCTTTGAGACCGGGTGTTACAAGGAACCCGAAGCATCTCTTACCTGGGACTTCCCTTGGATTTGAATATATGAAGCAAGGTAAGAACATAAGTGGAGATGAGAGAGAAGGCTTTAAAGTGGCCAAGGTGAATTTTCCCCTTCCGGATAGAAGATTAAGACTTTTTCTTGAGGGGAAAGAAGATTGGTTAGAGGAAGGAATTCTTGTGTCGTTGAAGAAAAATAAAAGAGGAAGTATTATAGGAGAAGGTTCTTCCACGGCCCAAGAAGGAGGTGCGCAACAAAATTATGTGCCACCATTTGCAGGAATTCCGGCACCGCCGAGTTACAACGGTGGTGTACCAATGCAAGCATGGGGGAGTGGTGTAGCCATACCCCCACCAAATTTTGCGGTGCCCAATGTAGCCTTTGCGAAGCCATATGCACATCTTCCTCAACCTCAACAAAGTGTGGACATCATTGGAGGATACGCTGCAAGAAACATGCAAAATATCTCAGCCATCAAAACCAATGCAAACAAAATGGGTGAAGGAAATGCAAACATCGCTTATGAGCTTTGACGCCTTCACTTAGCACCGTCGGACAATTCATAAGAGGAGCGGTGCAATCCTATTATGAGCAAGGGTACAATAACCAAGACTATCAATACCAACCACCGACGGAAGATTAGAGAGGGGAGGGGCTTTAGTTAATCTTTCCTTTTCCCCTTTTTCTTTAATTTTCAGCTTGGATGCGCCTATGTATGTGTAGTATTTTCAGTTTTTATTTAAATTTTTAGCATGTGTGTTAGTTTTTATTTTCATCATGAATAAAGTCACCAACTTGTTTTTACCTTTGGCAAAGATACAAAGTTTGTGCCATGATTGTATATGATTAGAATTGCCGCTTTGTTTATCTTTGTAATTGTGTTATGCATGATTAAGCTTATGCTCTCTTAAAATACAAATCTGAAATTATATAAATGCTAGCTTATCTTTAGCGGAGGTTATGATAAAAATAAAGACTCAGTTTTTTTGTGCTCTCAAGTTTTAGATGGATAAAGAATAATTTATTTTTGTTCTTAAAAGTAATGCTAACCTTGTCATAAATACCAATTGCATGTTGCCCTACCTATCCATAGTCGTATATGTATTTGAGTGCAAAAACTTAGTATACAAGATTTATTTTTGGGTGAGTCATTTCAGGCCTTGATTTCTCTGGCCCGAGACTAAGAAGTTGGTCATTCTGTTTTTGCGTATTTATCTTATTGCTAGCCTTTTATCCATGCATTGTGTATCCCCACATCGGAGATTTCACAAACCTTGCCGGATATCCACCCTTAAAATCAAAAATATCATCTTTTGTGTTTACCTCCTTGATCACAACCTATCATTGAGTATGGATCGTCAATTCAAGGAAGATCACAAGATGGTGCCAAGATTGAAGATTTCAAGTATCTCTACAAAGGAAAAATATTTCGAGTACCTACCTTATCTGTATCACCTCTTTGCCCGAGGACGAGCAAACGTCTAAGCATGGGGGAGGAGGTAGGTACAATGCAATTTAGAGTTCAAGGGGAGCAAATAAAAAAGAAGAAAAAGAAAAAAGTGAGTGTAAAGAAATAAAAAATGAGAAAAGAAAAAAAATATATACGTATATATGAGTATGTATGATATAAAATAAAATAAAGTGAACTCCTCAGTTCTCTAAAGTGCATTAGGAATTTCAAGGTTTCAAGATTTAAAAGATCCAAACTCATCTTTCCAACCATGTGCAATCCGATAATGAGGACTTCCTTTGTGCCTCGGGATCACTTTTTGCCATTTGCACATGTCCACCTATCTCAAGTATGTGTATTTTTCTCTCCCCCTCCTTGATATAACATAATTTTCCAATGACCTTTTTGACGAGTCTCGGTAAGACCATGAGAAGCTTGTCTTGTTTTGACGACATCTCATTTATAATATCTTGGTAGGACTAAACTTTCCCAAAAAGCTCCATATAAAGCCTACCACATATATGAATGTTATGAGAGGGAAAGGAGTATAAGAAATAGGCTTGAGAGACAAGATAAGATGAGAGTTCATGAGCAAGATGCAAGGCGGTTTAAATTTTTGAACTTGGTTTAGCTCTTTTTCATCCCATTCTTTATTTCAAAATTTTTGAGATCCATTTGAATTTTGGGAGCATGTGATACTTGTGGGATAAGCTTAATTAATAATCTACCCTCCGTGGGGATGAAGGCTAGTACATTATGAAACTTTAACGAATTAGACTTTTGAGAGCATTATGGTTTCTCGTGTATGATCAAGTGCGAGGTTTAAACAATGAAGGGTAACGATGATATCCATCGAAGACTTACTCAACGATGAGCAAGGTTTAAGCATGGGGGAGATGTTGACGGTGAAATTCTGTCAACCTAGCCATGAGTTTACCTTCGGTGTTGGCATGAGTTTTATATCTTATCCATTGGTACTAACCCCCTTGGTATAACAAGTTAGTTTGTGCGTGTCGGTTTTGGAGTTTAGTGTTTATGCAGGATTTTAGTGTTGAAAGCAAGACTTCCGGGATAAGTTCATTAGGCACCTCATGACAAGACCTTGAAGCCCGGTACAAGTCAAGTAATGAAGTAAACATGACTCCAAGAATCTAGGGACCAAACCTGAGAAGATGAAAATCTCCGAGGACCCAGTCAGAAAAGTGTCGAATCTTGCGGGACAAGGAGCTTCATTCAAGTCGATGAGAAACTAACGACAAGGGCCCACATGCAGAAGGGAGAAGGACCTAGAAGACTCGGGAACAAACACCGGGCAAAGGAGGCCGCGGGCTGGGCCGAAGTGGACCCAGGTCGGTCGGCCCAGGTTGGCCGGGCCAGCCCAGTTCGAGGCCCAGTCAGCCCCCCTTTGACCTAGGTACCTCTTGGACTATTTATAGCCCCCTGACCGAAAGCCACACAAGAATTCATTCGTCATCCGCTGTCGAGGAGCAGAGAAGCTTGAGGGACACCATCTCGGCGAGGAGGGTCGTGCTAGTTGTCTACGGTCTCCCTAGCCGACGTGGGAACCATGCATGGAAGACCACGTCGGAGCTCTAGAGCAAGGATCAAGATTGAGGTAGGATCCCGATGGTGATCTTGTTCATGTAATCATTCATGGTGAAGTTTTTATAGTGAATCCGATTTCTAGCGATCAAGTGCCTTCTCGATGATTTTGTTCTCCCTTGGTTTTGCTTCTTCCTCAATCTATACTTAAGATAGATTGCATAGGGTGCTCTTGTAGCCGCGGTGGCTAGAGGTTCATACCGTACCGACCAAGTGATTTCAACTTGTTCTTCTCGAACTCGCCCTAGGCTAACCCGCACGAATAGGAGTGCGTTGTGACAGAACGGTGGCTTCTAAAGGCGGGCGTCTTCGGAATCAGACCGGAGGCCACGGTTTAAAGATGCTTTTAGTGAGATTCACTTTTTTATCTTCATCTATCTTGTTTGGAGCTACAACATAAGCATGATCTAGATTCTCTAGATCGGTTATCTCTTGCTTTCTATTGCTACCTCTTAGTAGATTAGATTAGATGCGTTCTTTTGATGATCTCTTAGATTAGATGCAACTTGGTTCTTCAAAAGATAGCTTTCCTTGCTTTACTAGATTGAATCCTTGTGTTGCATATTGTTCCACGGATTCGATACCTTGGGTTCTCACACTTAAGGGAAGAAGGGTCCCTTGACTACGACGGGGGATTTGTCCGCTTGCAAATCCATATGAACTTTGATACGATAATCTACTGTCAAGAGACAACTAAGTGCAATATATAATCACTACTGCGTGTATCGGCTATATTTCAAATTGTATTACTGATGTATGTCTTTGTATCCTTATAGTGCGTATAGGCTATACATAGTCAATGGCGGGGAGCACAAGAAGAAAAAATTGGTGATACGACATGCCAAATGGGTAAGAACACTTCTGTTAATAAGTACCAATCATTTTTATCAGAGTTGTACATTTCTATTAATTAGTGCCAATCATTTTTTTATTTGTTTGCAGTGCTACAAACAACCTCCTGGCAGTGTGCTATGTGGATATTATGTGTGTGAGGTGTTGACACAAAATCAGCACCTCGAGCCAAGCACACAGCAAGCCGAAAGAAGCTGGCTTAACACACGTGATGGATCCCGAAGCGTACCAATCAATTTTCCAGAAACTGACAAAGGAATAAAAATAGTTAGATAAAACATGGAACTTGCCGGGTAGTACCAGACAGTTCCGTATTTACAGCTAGAAAGCTAATTAAAATGACATATAGCTACAACAAGCTATCTGTCAGCAGTTTAAATATCATTCGGGAACTTTAAAACATGAAAACATGATATAGCCGAATGGATGACATAAGCATGACAAATGATCGGTCTTTGTTTAAATAGCGTTGCTCGTACATGATCATGACCGATTCTCGAGGATGAATAGCAATTTAAAACAAATAAGGTAAAAGCATGATTATAAATATGAAATAAACAAGCATGCATAGGCCAAAAGCACTAGTCTACCGCATGTCTAGGTACTTTCAAACCCGTCAAGCATGACATCGAACAAGTTAATCCACCGCATGATACAACTTGTTTGAGATCAAGCCACCAACCACAAATAGATTAATCCACCGCATGATACGATCTAAATATGGAAGGCTAAAAGCACACATTATTTAAAACAAACTTATGAACACGTTTTACTTGTGGAAGCATAACCGAATACAGCTGTACAGCCGAATCGGGTTCCGTAGAGAAGGAACAAACATTGCCAAAGATGATAAACCTGTTAGATTGAATTGAAATCTAATCCACCGGATGATTAGCTCTAAAACAACCCAAAAACCTGTATCTACCGCATGATACTCAGTTCTTTCAAGATTTATACAAGATCAACAAGCTTGAACCCGCAACACGTGACAACTTAGATTGATTCGGGTTCAGCTATTGGGGAACACGTGATCCATGCGTCGTATTAAGCTAAAGATATGAACATGTAACATAAGGATCACACACAAAGATAAAGACGATTCTAATCAATCTAAATTGGGCAAAGGAGTGTTACATGAATTTAAACATAAAGTAAAAACTCAAAGCAACATGTGGTAACTTAATGAATCTATTAGATCTTGCCAAATCTAATAGAGTCGATAACTAGCTCCTAGCTAGATCTTAGCCCACCGCATGGCTCATGATCTAACAAGAAACCCTCTTGAACCAAGATTAAATCCACCGCATGATACTAAGCAAGGTAACAAGACTTCTTGCATCATGGTCTAAATCCACCGCATGATACTAGACATGATACAAGGTTGCCGGTACTTACGGAGGTCGACGGATCGATGACTCCTCTCGAAGAACTCGACGACTCGACTAAAGGACTCGATTTTGGCACGGGGCCGGTTTGGTTGTGAAGATGTTCGATCCCTATTACAGACATCAAGGGTTTATATTTATACCCTTGTCCTAACACGACTCCTGGTCGACTACGAGTATAACATTTAATGTCTAAATTAATGCTTCGACGCCAATGTCCATCTCATATACGCCATCAACTCATTCCTTCCTTATATCGGGCTACGTCACCACGCATTCCCGAAAACTTCCCTTCAAAAGCGCAAACAGTCCTTTTGCTGAATGATGGCGCATTGCCGACTGCAAGCGTCCTTTACCGAATCCCCTGAGAAGATTTTTCCTAGCCGAATGGTATTTCATCACCAAGCTCGGCCCACAAGTCAGTCCCTTTCCTGTACCATTTTTTGGTGTTAACATATGCCCCTTCAATTACGGGATAAAAGTGATTTTATTCCGGAATTGACCATAAATACCCAACGTCTTCGAGTTAAATCCGTTCAACACCCATTCCTTCTCCTTGCAACTTGTTGGAGTCTCCGCTCAGATCCAAGCCCTAGGTCATCAATCTCCAAGCTCAAATCTTCAATGGCGGATCAAAATCAAGCTGTCCAGGTAAATCTCATCCCCTTTAGGTCCATTCGGTAGTGTTTTTTCCGATCCCCACCTTATATTTCTTCCTCTGTCTTTTCCTGATTGGCTCGATCCACTGAGCTTCTGATTCCCATCGAGGATAAATCATCATCCTATTTCCTCGGACCTGTGGGAAACTCCGACCCCCTTGAGTTTATTGAAGCCGAATCCAACAGAGTACCCTTCAAATTGGCTTTGGCAAGACCTCATGTGTGGCAAGACGCCTTTAAAAATTGGCCCCTGCCCCCAATCGCAGGCTGGAGGAACTGGTATAAGAGGATACTCGAAGATAAAAGCGTAAAAACCAGAAATTGGGACAGCCTTCGTATTGGCCAGTGTTTGGAGTTATCTCTAGCCGAAACCCCCAAGAATGAGAGTCTTCTAATTGCAGCTTGTCATTTCTGGTCAAACGGCGTCAATGCTTTCCTTTTTCGTCATGGACCAATGTCTCCCACTCTGGCTGATGTATACATGATGACCGGCCTTGATGTCACAGGATCCATGTACCCTTACAAGTACAAAAACTCCGTCAGACAAAGAGGAGTAAAAACAAGATCTGGATATAAACAATATATCCAAAACCATATGTCTGATGGTTCCCTGATTGAGGTTGAATACAGAGCTTTCCTGAACATGTGGCTATGCAGATTTATCTTTTGTGGCAAAGCCGATGAGCCAACCCTGAACCATATTGCAATGGCTGAAGACTTGGCTACTGGACATCGCATTCCTCTTGGGAAGTACCTCCTAGGAAGTGTTTACCATATGCTCCATCAAACCACTCATCTGATGTACACCAGTCAAAAGATCTCTTGTGTCAACGGGCTCTGGTGGTTTGTACAGATGTGGCTGCAACTGTATATATGCACCAAATTGTTGGTGTTAATCTCAACAATCGGCACTTTCCTTCATCCGACTATAAGGAAGGAGAAAACCAGATCACAAAAGGATGCCAAACTTATGGTGAAGCCGCCTCAACCACAATTATTGACCAAAACATCAGTCAACTCTTTGAGCTCTTCTTCAGAGGTTTCACCAATCCCCTTTGGCTTCCTTATTTGTACAATGATAACATGACCCTTCCTTATGAATTCTCCTTTGTGAATGGATGCAATGATGCAATATCCATAGAAATTTTCAATATCTTCATTCATCCATGCATCCTACCAGCAGAATTTTGTGGAGGAAGGCAAAATCATAGCACTTATGAATGTTATCAGCCAAACATGATGGCTCGACAACTAGGATGTGGCCAAGTGCCCCCAAGGCTATTTCTTCATGAATTCCTCAAGCCCAAAGAGGAAATAAAAGAAAGCCTGCAAGCCAAAAGGGTCTTTGAATATCAATGCAGTCCAACTATTTACCCTTGGTCCTTTGTACCAACTTCAATAGTTCATCCTCTTTTTGTCTCCTGGTGGCAAGAGCTTCATGATCATATCTTCAGTGAACCAGTGCACTCCTTTTGTCTTGAACTGATGCCTGACTTCCAACCAGCCTCAGAGGTAATGCACTTATCTTTTTCCTTTGCCAAGCATGCCCTTCACTGACCATGATTTTTGCCACTTTTTTGCAGAACACAGTGCCTGCCCCTCGAGCCAGGATAATTGCTTACAATGCAGCAGGCCTAATTTTTGCTTTGGGATTTAAATCCACAACTCTGGCTCAGCTGATGTCTAGATATGCCACAATGGACCCAACTCTTATCAGTTCAACTTCTGATAAGAGAAAAACTCCATCTTTGGTTGCCCCTCGAGCTGCCAAGAAGAAAAGAACCACCAAAAAGGTTCCCATTGAGGTAATATCTCTTCCTTCTTGAACACAAGACCATTCTTCATCTGAAAAATTTCATCTTGTGTAATTCCAGACCAAAATCCAGCAACCATCAACAACTTCAGAAACTGCCAATGCTCCATCTATTGGTATGGCCTTTATTGCCTTACTTTCTTTTCAAGACCATTATTCACATTAGCATTAACCCTTCATTTACCATCTGCAAAAGAAACATTGGTGAATCAACCTGTGGAGATTTCTTTTCCTCAACATGCCTCAAATTCAAATTCACCAAGGGTTCAAACATCTTCCCCTCAAGAAGAAACCTCAGCTTCACCAAGGATTCATTCATCCCCCTCTAAAGCAGAAGCTCTAGTTTCACCAGGGATGAATCCATCTTCACCTCAGCCAGAAGCTTCAAATCTACCAAGAACTGCACCAGCTTCCCCTCAATTAGAAACTTCGGCTCTACCAGGAACTCCTCAAGCTCCTCCTCAGCTGATTACTCAAGAAATCCCTCTTGAGCCTGAACAAACCTCTTCTCCAATTCAGGAAACCAGAAATGAGGTAAGTAAAACACCTGCACTTTCATCTCATTTAACAAATCATCCCTAATTCGGCAATTCCTCCTTTCAAAACCATGCTACATCAACATCAAGCCCTCCATTTATTGTGGATGACCCAACTGCCAAAAAAGGAGATGAGGTTTCTTCAAATCAAGCTTTATCAGAGGAGAATCAGGCAAAACTGAGAGAAGTCTTTTCTTTGTCGCAAAGGAATATCTAGGATCAAGTCAGAGACGTTGATCATTTGGAGGAAATACTTGAATCCATTGATCAAGAACTTCCAAGTAATATCAAAGCCTCCCTGGAATCCATCTCTCACCTGGACAATCACTATGCAGCAGTAAGGCGAGCTTTAAAGAACCAATCCTCACGACCAGTCCTTGAGCAAAAGAGAGCCAAAGTCAAGCAGTTCGTGAAAGAATCCCAGGCTCAAATCCAGAGAAACAAGGAGCTGATAGCTAAACTGCCACCTGCACTTGAGGTGAAGATTGCCAGGAAAGCTGCACTAGAAGCTGAGTTGAAGACTTTGACAGCTGAAATTGAGGCTGACAGAAAGAAGATAGCCGAACTCCCAGGATTAACACAGAAAATCCAGAAGGAAACTTCAGCAGCCATGATTGAATCAAACCAGCTCAAGTCAAAGATTTCCATCTTGTCCAACACTCAAGAAGCCGATCAAAAACAGTTTGAAGACATCAGCAAAATAATATCAGATGCTTCTAGTGAAATTGCAAAGTATTTGAACATTTGATTGTGCCAAACAAATTGTAGCTGAATGATTAATTGTCCTTGTAATTTTGTTTATCACAAACTTCACTTTCCATTCTCTGTATCTCCTTGTTTGCAATTTTTTGGACGATTCATTCAGTAACTCCGGCCAAACAGTACCATACCCGAATAACACTCCGACCACAACTCACCTGAGCCAGTCAATCCAATATGACTCAGCTTGAATTCCAAATGACCCGACGGCGATTCGGTTAAGGAAGCCTCTCCACCTTCCAAATTTCTCGGGATATGCACCACGATCCAGGGCCACGATCTCTTTGCCACCCCCATAAATAAAACCGTAGGTGCCCCCAGCCTTTCACCAAGTCTTTTGCCTTCAAGCCTTTGCCAATCTAAGCCTTCCTTCTCCATCTCTAGCACACCCAAAAAACCTGATGGCGGGTAGCAGCAGCAGGTGCCGCGCCAGCGATGAGGCGGAAGGAAGCCGCGCTGGCTCTCATCGGAGGTGGTGATCATCAACTTCTTTTACGATTCCTTCCAGATTTCTTTCTGTTCCAATGATCTCCTTTTGTTTCAGGCTCATCCATTGGAATCCGGCCCCTGCGCCGGCCATGAATCCAGCCCTGTCGGACGACTCCTCGGAGTCGTACAACTACTCCCCCTTGCCCTACGGCGAGCGCGACGCCCTCCGTTTCAAGGCGGAGCGTGACGAATCCCGGCGCGAGCTGGGAGAAGTTACCAAGAAAGCCGGCATCGCTGAGCTCGAATGGGAGCATCAGCGCAAACAGCTGCTGGAGACCATTGACGGTAAGTTTCTTGATTGACTCTGATCCAATCCAACTTTTGAACTAACCGCCATTGCCATGCAACTTCGCAGCCCGCGACGCTGAGCTCGACCAGCTGAATGGTGAAGCAACTGGCGGACAAGGTGAACGCCCCTGGGGACACGCCGGCGGAAGACCGTGTCGATGAGGTAGCCCTCCACGGCGTCCGCCTGGGCACCACCTTGGGCCTGGCCACCATGGCGACGCACACTGGCATCGACTACTCCATCCAGCCGCGCGGCTTCCAGGGCGGCGCACCAGAGGACATCGACGAGATCGAAGTCATCCTGGAGCGCCTCAACGGCCATGGCGACGCCATTGCCGATACCATCCATCCCCAATCTGTGCTAAACAGACTCTTTGATTAGTTTGTACTAGGGATGCTTGGCTTTCGGCAATAAATAAAGAATTTTAACTTCTGTGCTTGTATTGTGATGATTCCCTTCTGCTTGTGGATGCGAACTTTACTGTTTTCAAACGAATTCGGGAACTTTATCTTAGCCGAATACGCAAAAACACCTGCCCCTCGGCACAAAATCCGCAAAAAATCTTCAATTCGGGAACCATAAACACTGTTCAATGAAAACCCTTCGCATTCGGGAACCCTGTCGTTTGGTATTCCAATAACGTACGCCAACCAGTCACCACTCCCAATGCGCTCTCTCAGTCAATAAAATAGCCTCCTGGGTGCCCTGCAAATCCACTCGCATACTCTTCCGTCACTTCACATTTTCTCCCCTTACTCCAGAGGAGAAAACCCCGAGGCCATGGCGGACAAAGGAAAGCAACCCATCAATGTGGGCAGTACTCCACCAAACAAGCGTACCATTCGAGAGTGAGTTTCTTGTCAATCTGTTTCTTGCTCTCATTTGCAATCTCATGGTTTACCCCTCTCTGCTTTTTCCAGTCTTGACCTGCTCCCTGAAGAAATCTTTGGAACTGAAGAGGTTCTCGAGTACATCCTCTCCGATTCCTCCTCTGAAGAAGAAAACGCCACACCGGAGCAGAGGATCAACCATCAACTGCGCCGCCGCATTCAGCATCTAGAGCACAACCTGCGGGACATCACCGCCCGCTGCAACGCCGAACGCCAACGTCGCATGAGTTTGGAAGCGTTGATAGGGGGTAAGATCTCCATCTTTATTTGACTCCCATGCTTAAACTCAGATCTTCTAACAACTATTTCCTTTTCCAGACGTCTCTGACAGGTACAGTAACTTGAAGGCTTCGTGGGATAGCCTAATGGAAGCTGCAAGTCATGGCAACCCCCGATGCTTCTAGGTTGCTGTTACGGTGGTCCTGAAACAGTTGAAGAGGGAGGAGCTGAAGAGGAAAAACAAGGAATCAGAGGAATGAAGCATACTTCCGCTTCTTTCTCTAGGCCTTCTGCTTCCCACCCTTTTGTAATCTTAAGTAGCTGGGTTGTCAAATAAAAGCCTGCAAGAAACATCTGTAGTGTGTAGTATTTTGGTGCTAAGGGCAATACATCCCAGTATTGGCCATCTCCTCTGTTAGGATTTTTGTTCTAAAGACGGCTTCTATTCCGAACACCGGCTGTCTCTGTGTATCAGATGTTTGCAATCCTGGTGCTTGTAATCAACGATCAACTTCAATACTAGGATAATATTTCTTCAAATATCTTCCATTTATAGCAGCAGTAAATTCCTCCCCTAGCAAAGTTTTCAATATGTAAGCATTACCAGGCGCACATCTGACTACCCGAAAAGGACCCTCCCAATTCGGGGACCATTTGCCGAACGTACTGTATTTAGTCCCAATCGGCAATAACGCTTTCCAGACCAAATCTCCTTCTGCAAATTGCTTAACCTTTACTTTCTTGTTGTAATATTTAGCAACTCGCATCTTGTTCTTTTCAATGTTTTCCAGGGCCTTAAGATGAATCATATGCAAATCCACTAATTCGTCCATCATTAAGCCACTATAATCTTTGGAGCTTAAATCCTTTTGCAAAACCACCCTCCTTGAATCTGATTGTATTTCCCAGGGCAAAACAGCATGATGCACATAAACCAACTCATAAGGAGATGTTTTTGTAGCTCCATGAGGGGCCATTCGGTAAGCCCACAAAGCCTCATTGAGTACCGAATGCCACCTCTTCGGCTTCTGATCAATTTTCCTTTGTATAAGCTTGATCATGATCTCATTAGAAGCCTCTGCTTGACCATTAGCTTGGGAATAATAAGGAGAAGAATTCAATAATTTGACCCCCATGCTTTTAGCAAACTCTCTGAACTCTGAAGATACAAATTGTGCTCCTTGATCAGTTGTAATTGTTTGAGGAATCCCAAATCTGTAGATGATGTGTTCTTTGACAAATTCAACCATGTTTTCTGATGTTACTTTCTTCAATGGAATTGCCTCAACCCATTTGGTGAAATAATTTGTTGCCAAAAGCACAAAGTTATGCCCCTTGCTAGATGGAGGATTTATCTAGACAATCAAATCTATACCCCATCCTCTGAATGGCCATGGCTTGATAATTGGATTCAGAGCTAACGCTGGGACCTTTTGAATATTTTCAAACCTTTGACAATCTTGACAACCCTTGTAATACTCAAAGCAATCCTCCAGCATCGTCGGCCAAAAGCATCTAGTATGCCTGATAACCCATTTCATACGATAAGCCGATTGATGCGCTCCACATAGCCCATCGTGCACTTCGCTCATCATTTTCTTTGCTTCTTCTCGACTCAGGCATTGCGGCAACACCCCATCCAATGATTTGTAAAATAGATGTCCATCTAGAAGAACAAATTTTATAGCTTTATACCTGAGCTTCCTAGAAATTTTTCGGGATGGATTTTCCAGATATTCAACAATTTCTTTTCTCCAATCATCCTCTGCTAGATCACTCCCGAAAGCACACACCTCCATGGCAAACGCTTCTTGGTTTTCTCTATAACCTGAAGCACTTTGAGCCAACCTATTTGCCTCTTCATTGTGTTCTCTAGGAATATGTTGTAGAATTACTAACTGAAAACTCTTCAAGATTTCCTTGCATTCTTCGTAGTAATTCCTCAGGATATCACTTTTACATTCATATTGGCCATTCAATTGTTTTATAACCAACTTTGAATCTCCATAAATTTCAACTGAAATAGCCTTTGCTTCTTTTAAATATTGAAGCCCTCTGAGCAGTGCCTCGTATTCAACTTGATTATTTGTGACAGTAGGTTGAATAGGGATAGCAAACTCAAACATCTCACCTCTGGGTGAAATCAATAAAATTCCTACTCCACCCCCTTTGCCACATGAAGTCCATCAAAGAATAAAGCCCAAGGAGTAATTTCAAGCAAATCAATCAATGAATCACGATGCTCAGTAATGAAATCAACAATAATCTGACCTTTAATAGCTTTTGCCAATTCAAACTTCAGCTCAAACTCAGATAAAGCCAAAATCCACTTGCTAATCCTTCCATTCAAAATTGGCATAGATAACATGTGTTTAATTACATCAAATTTTGAATATACAATGCATTCAGCATTCAACAAGTAGTGTCGAAACTTTGTACACGAGTAATAAACACACATGCAAAGCTTCTCCGTAGCCGAATACCTGGTCTCAGGATCAAGCAATTTTCGGCTAAGGTACGCTACTATCCGTTCCTTTCCTTCAAATTCTTGTATAAGGGCCGATCCAATGGTTTGGGTATCGGCCGCCACGTACAACTTGATAGGCTTGTTCAACTGTGGAGGCACCAACACTGGTGGTTCCTTCATGTACTGCTTGATCTCATCGAAAGCCTTTTGTTGTTCGTCACCCCATACAAACTTCTGGTCTTTCTTGATCCTTAACAGCGGAGAGAAACGCAAAACCTTTTGTGACAAATTTGAAATGAATCTCCTCACAAAATTGATCTTGCCAAGCAGTGATTGCAACTCCTTGAGATTGGTTGGAGGAACAACTTCGTCGATAGCTTTCATGCTTTTCTTGCCAACTTCTATTCCTCCTTCATGCACCAAAAATCCCAAGAATTCTCCAGCTGAAACTCCAAAGGCACACTTGTTTGGATTCATCTTCAACCCATGCTTTCGGGTGCACTCCAGAGTTCTCTTTACATCATCCAAGTGTGAGTCATGATTCAAAGACTTGATCACAACATTATCAATGTAAATCTCAACAATTTTGCCGATCAACTCATGAAAAATATAATTCATGGCTCTCTGATAAGTTGCACCGGCATTTTTCAACCCAAATGTCATGACAATCCATTCAAAAAGGCCTATATGACCAGGACATCAGAAGGCTGTCTTTGATATGTCTTCTATTTCCATAAAAATTTGATTGTACCCTGCATTACCATCCATAAAACTGATAACTTTATGTCCAACAACAGCATCAACCAACAGATCAGCAACAGGCATCGGGTATCCATCCATAGGAGTGGCTCTATTCAAATCTCTAAAGTCTATGCAAACCCTCATCTTCCCATTTTTCTTGTAAACAGGGACGATGTTAGAGATCCACTCTGCATATCTGCATGGCCGAATGAAATTTGCATCAAGCAATCTTTCAATTTCCTTTTTCACGTCAGCCAATACTTCATCCTTGTAGATTTTTCGGGGAGGTTGCTTGTAAGGTCTAAAACCAGGCTTGATTGGCAACCGATGCTCAACAATGGAACGATCCAAACCAGGCATCTCCGAATAATCCCAAGCGAAGCAATCTTTATATTCCTTTAATAGCTTGATTAATCCTTCCCTGAAACTTGAATCTAAGTTAGCACTGATAAATGTCGGCCTTGGCTTATCACCATCTCCAATGTCAATTTCTTCCAATTTGTCAGCCGACATGAATCCATGCCCTAACTTCCCATCAGTTCCATCAACTGGAATATCCATTAAAAATTGCTATAAGAGCTGACTGCTTGAATCGGCTGTTGATCACTGCTGACTGGTTCAACAGGACCTTCACCCCAGTCCTTTCCTGAGAAGCAATCTATGCCTTGATACTCCCAGAAGTCTAGTTTGACAATAGCCACGCTCACTGAATCATCTGCTTGGACTACTTCTATATCATCATCTACCCATTGAACAAGCCGTTGGTGCATGGTAGATGGGATGCAGCAGTTTGCATGGATCCAGTCCCGTCCGAGCAGCAAGCTGTAAGCCCCTTTGCCCTCAATGACAAAGAAGGTCATGAGCAAAGTCTTAGATCCAATCATTAGGTCCACGTGCACGCAGCCCTTGGTATCTGAAGGATTCCCAGCAAAATCATTCAGAATTATGCTTGTTGGCGTTAAATCTCCAGGGCCCATGCCAAGCTTCCTGAATGTGGTGTATGGCATCACGTTGACTGCAGCTCCACCATCAACAAACATCTTGGTCAATGGCTTGCCATTGACGTATCCTTTCAAGTATAGCGGTCTCATATGTCGATTCTTAGCCGGTTTGTCGAAGGTTGCTTGCTTAGCCAACACCAGTTGTGCCATTAAACCCCCAAGTTGCTCATCCTCATTGATATCTGGAGATGTTTCTTCCTGCACAACTTGGTTAGCTGGAGCCATGAACTCATTCGGCAAAAAGTATACCATGCATGCTGGAGCCAAACGACCCGATCCATCAGGCCTATCTTTTGGACACCACACCTGCTTCCTCTTGATTCCTGCTTGTTTCAATTCTTGGTTCTTCAAGCACTGAACCCTTCTCTTTTGGCTTCTCCTCAAGCCAGGTGGGCACCACTGTCCTTCTTGCCAGCTGTATTCGCGTTCTTGTTCATCTTGATCAACCCACTTTTGATCAGCATGTCTTTTCCTTGGGTGATCATTGACTTCATTTATTTTTAGGCGCCGACCGTCACTAGGATGTATCCTTCCAATTCTTTCATGGACGGATCGGCGATTGGCAGTTTCCTGCCTATATTCACTCTACTTATCACTGCATTCAGGGCAATTGTTCAATGTGGGGAGCTTCAAACCCTCATTCCAGCTATGCTTGAAGAATGTGCATCCCCAATGTGCACGCTCCTGTTCTCGTGCATGCTCTTCCAGTTCTCTCCTGTGCGCTTCTTCTTCAAATCTCCGCTTCTCCTCTTCGTATTTCTGCTTCTGGTAGCATTCCTTTTCCTGCTGACGCTGCCACTTATTAAGAAGAATACGTGTAGTCACCCAGGGCTTGGATCTGGAAGGTTCCCCTACTTCAATCTGGCTTCTCAGGATGCGAGGCACTTCTTTGTGGACTTGTTCCACTGTCACTTGCCGTGTAGGATCAACTGATCCATCCTGCTTTGCTCTAGCTGAAGTTAAGACCTTCACTTTCCCCTTTTCCTCAGCAGTCACCATATTAACAGAAAAGCCAACCATGTTTTGAGGGAAAGGGTGGCCATCCAGCTTCATTTTATTGTCAAATTTCAAATGACCCTCCTGGATAGCCATTTGGATCCTCATCCTGAAAACCCTGCAATCATTAATGGAGTGAGAGTTTCTGTCATGAAAACCACAGTAACGTTTCTCTTTAACTCCATTGGGGGAGAAGCATAGAATGCCCTTCTGGCAACTTGATTCGGCCTTCCTTTACCAGGAACTCAAAGAGCTTGTCAGCCTTAGTCACGTCAAAGTCATACGTGCCCTTGGCTTGCTTTATCCATCTTTGGTTCACAGTTAATGGCTCTTTGCCCCACATGATCTCAGCTGCTGCTATCTCCTCATCATCATCAAACTCTTCCACCTGATCAGCTCTCTCGAGGAATTGATTGTAGATATCAGCTATATCGTTGTGCTTATCAAACCTGGAGTCTTTCTTGAATCCGTAAGCTTGATTGCTCATTAATGACAACCTTTGAGACAACTGACCAAGGTTGTCAAACTCCATCCCGAACAGCTTCTCTCGAATAGCTAGTAACATTCCTGCAACAGCCATGTCAGCCAATTGATCATCTGGCAAATTCAAAGAGAAGCACATGCCCTTGACCTCTCTGAACCTTCTGAGAAATTCCATGGGCGTTTCATTGTGTCTCTGTCTCAAGGTAGCCAGATCAATTAGCTTCTTCTCAGTACTGCCACTGAAGTAATGAGCATGGAACTTCTGTTCCAAATCTTTCCAGGTACCGATCGATTGAGGAGGCAAAGAAGAAAACCATGTAAAGGTCGGGCATGTCAACGACAAAGGGAAGTATCTGACCCTGAACGCCTCATCAGCTGAAGCTTCCCCAAGCTGCATCAAGTATCGGGCAATGTGCTCCACAGTACTTGTATCATCTTGCCCACAGAACTTTGTGAAATCTGTAGGAGGTTTCACCCTTGGTGCCAAGACCACCCTGTGGTACCACTCTGAGAAAGGAGGCGTATAATCTTGTCCATGCATCTTAGGTTTAAGGCCGAATTGATTTTGCAAAACATCGGCCATTTTCTGCACCAAGATATCATCATTAGCATCTTGCATTCTTGCAGCTGTACCATATCCAGGGTTTGGGAAAGCATCAATGGCGCCATAGTCCATGACTTCTGAATATCCCCCACCATACATATTCTTCTGCAGCCTGTTGTTGGCCGGGGCTATCCTGTAAGTAGAGTTAGGTGGAACTCCAGATGAACCGAACACCAGATCTTTATATGTAGGCCTATTTACCTGATACGGGTTCGGTTGTTGGACTGGGTGACCTCCATTGCTTTGTAGAGGCGGCTGGACCGGTTGACTTCCCATGCTTTGCGGAGGCGGTTGGATTGGTTGACTTTGCAGTGGCGGTTGAGCACTTGCATCTCGAGCTGGTTGAGCAGTACTGGTTTCTCCAACCTCCGCAGTAGATGTTTGAGGGGATACTTGGCTAAGCATCCTCTCCATGCCTGGGCCAAAGACTCCGACCATCATCTGCTTGAACATATTCAGGAAAGCAGTATGATGCTTAACCATTACGTTGTCAATAGTCTCCCGAAAAGCATCCAAAACCTCCTGTTTCTCTTGAGCAGACGTGGAATCGGGCTCCCCTAGTAACAGAACCCTCGGCAAGTCAGATCACTTCTGTTTTTGCCAAATGACATCAAGCATTTCTGTTGAAATTGGTCAATGGCATCCGTCAACTGTACTTGTTGTTCTGGAAACAGGTCATCAATGGTGACATCCATGACGTCTTGAATATCAGGCATCTTGAATCAACTAGAATGTCCCACTGGGCGTGCCAAAAAGTGTGTTGACGCAAAATCAGCACCTCGCGCCATGCACACAGCAAGCCGAAAGAAGCTGGCTTAACACACGTGATGGATCCCGAAGCGTGCCAGTCAATTTTCCTGAAACTGACAAAGGGATAAAAATAGTTAGATAAAACATGGAACTTGCCGGGTAGTACCAGACAGTTCCGTATTTACGGCTAGAAAGCCAATTAAAATGACATATAGCTACAACAAGCTATCTGTCAGCAGTTTAAATATCATTCGGGAACTTTAAAACATGAAAACATGATATTGCCGAATGGATGACGTAAGCATGACAAATGATCGGTCTTTGTTTAAATAGCGTTGCTCGTACATGATCATGACTGATTCTCGAGGATGAATAACAATTTAAAACAAATAAGGTAAAAGCATGATTATAAATATGAAATAAACAAGCATGCATAGGCCAAAAGCACTAGTCTACCGCATGTCTAAGTACTTTCAAACCCGTCAAGCACGACATCGAACAAGTTAATCCACCGCATGATACAACTTGTTTGAGATCAAGCCACCAACCACAAATAGATTAATCCACCGCATGATACGATCTAAATATGGAAGGCTAAAAGCACACATTATTTAAAACAAACTTATGAACAAGTTTTACTCATGGAAGCATAACCGAATACAGCTGTACAGCCGAATCGGGTTCCGTGGAGAAGGAACAAACATTGCCAAAGATGATAAACCTATCAGATTGAATCGAAATCTAATCCACCGGATGATTAGCTCTAAAACAACCCAAATGTCGGTGTTTTAGACCGGCAACCTACTAAGGGGAGGACCCGAGGTAGTCGAGTAGAAGTAGCCGAGCCCCCGAGGTGAGGCGCGTCGACTAGTAGAATACGAAGAGTCACGCGCGGCCGCTGAGTCAGCCGAGCGCAGACTTATCCATCCGGCCGTTGGAGGGCCGTTTTGGCTTATAAATAGAAGCCAAAACCCTTAGGGTTGGTCACCCTATGCAGCTGTAGCCATTTGAAATAGATCTTGGCCAGAATCGCTGCCATCGCACGCCGCTGCCGCTGTAGATCTTAGTGCGCCGCCAGAGAGAGCCACCGCGGTAGCCCCCGAGCGAATGCGCGTGAAGACGCCGTGCACTTGGAGGATGAAGCCGTCACCATCCAAGACCATGAAGACCACCGGCGGGAAGAAGAGGAGCCGCGACGAAGCCGCCGGATCTGCCGTAGGGGCAGCACCGCCGATGTCTCCACCGCGGCCAGATCCGAACCGCGAGTGGAAAAAGTCGAAAGCGAAGACCGAAGACTTGCTGGCCCTCCTCAACAGTGGATTCATCCGCGAGAAGGAGGTGGACATGTGGAGGGCCGCCGCCGGGGATCCGTACCCGATGGAGAAGAGCGAAGACGAGATCCCGATGTTCGCGTACTTCGCGGAGCGCGGGCTCGCGCTCTCGGCGAGCGACTTCTTCAAGGGGCTCATGAGGTACTATGGCATCGAGTAACTCAACCTCAACCCCAACGGTATTTTCCACACCGTCGTCTTCGTCCACTTCTGTGAAGCTTTTCTGGGGATCAAGCCCCATTGGATCTTGTTCTGAAAATTCTTCCGGGTAAAGCCACAACCGAGCGCCAGCAACCCGCGAGTAGTCGGTGGAGTGGGAATCCAGATGCGGGAGGACGCCACCGAGCAGTACCTCTCGTACAAGCTCATCGACTCCAACCAAGACTGGAAGGAGAAGTGGTTCTACATCACGAACCACCACCCAGGGTTGCCGAAGCCGAGCGGGAAGCAGCCGAAGCATCGCCCGTGGTGGAACACGGAGCCGACGATGCAGGAGGGGATCCAGCTCCCCGAGTTGTTGGCGCGGATCAAGGCGCTGAGGGAAGCCGGGCTGAGGGCCGAGCACGTGGCCTTCAGCTTCATGAAGCGCAGGGTGCAGCCACTGATGGCTCGCGACACCCTGGGATTCGAGTACACCGGCGACGACGACACGTCGTGGATGCCAGGAGAAGAAGTCGACGACGACGACATTGTCGACAGGCTGGCGCGGATCTTCAAGGACATGCCACCGTACACGGCGTGCCCCGTCCCGGAGTACTCCGCCGCGCGCCCGCCAAAGGAGGTAAGTAGCCGTACCCCCCGTCGAGTACACATTCCGTGTGAGTAGTCATGCTGACAAGTTGTGTCTTGCAGGATGACTTGAAGAAGTTCGTCTCCGAGCCGCCGCCGCCCCCTCAGGAAGTCGAGATTCCGGAAGAGGGGAAGACCAAGGCCAAGGAGCGACGGGAGGTCGGCGAAGGGAACGACACCGTAGTCGTGGAGGACACGTCCGACGAGGACGACGACGAGGAGACGCTGCAGGACCACTTCCAGTTGCGGTCGAGGTTCAGCCGACCTGGCCTACCTCACGTGCCCCTCATGCAGGATCCACCGGCTAGCCTAGAGGCTAGTCTGGCCACGCCGCCTCGGAGGCCGCGCAACCCTGCCCGCAAGCGGGTGTCGAAGAAGCTGAAGGTCTCTGAGACCACGCCCCAAGAGGTAAGCCGTCTTGAGTAGTGTAGTCGAGTACTAGTGTCTCGAGTTGATGTGTTGACAACTGAGCTTCCTTGCTTGCAGGAGGTGCCGCCTACGGAGCCCGTTGAACAGGGCGACGAAGGCGAGTGGGACACGGTGGGGGAATCCCCTGGGAGTCGTAGCCCAGCCCCCACTGTTGAAGAACTCTTGGCGCAGATGGAGCGCCAGCCCTCTGTTCGTCAAGAGAGCACGGAGCCCGCAGCCACCACTGCAGAAGAAGTGGTGGCCGCGGAAGCGCAGGAGAGCGCTGCACTGGCTGCTGTTGCTGCAGAAGAAGCAGCGGCCGCAGAGGCGCAAGAGGAGGCGCCCGCCGAGGCTGGACTGGTGGACATCGCCAGCATCCTTGGCGCCCCGACCGTAATGATAGTCCGGTCAAGCTTGTAAGTCATGAATCCCCCGAGTAGTACTTGATGTAGTAGTCAACCTTGATTGACAACCAATTTGTGTACTCTGCAGGAAATCAACGGATCTGTCCTGGGAGGGGGATGAACCCTCTACAGCGGTGGCGGAAGAAGAAGCCGCGCCACCCGCCGAGGAGTCCACTCCCGCCCCTCAGGCGGAGCCCGATGCGCCGGCTGCTGAGGCTACGTTGCCCGAAGCCAGCGTGGTCGAAGGTGAGTACTCTGCTGAGGCTATAGTACTCCCCAAAGAGTAGTGGTAGTCGCTGATGCACTTGTCTTCTTGTTGACAGGCGCCGAGGCTGAAGGGAGCGACATCCCAGCGACGGTGCCCATGCAGAATTTGACACCACAAGTGCCGGAGGCTGCTGGAGGAGCCCCCGAGCAGATGGAGGTGGCCGTCGGAGAGGCCGCCACGGCGACCGGAGGAGAGGAGGCCACCGCGCCGCCAGAACCCGCTCTGGAGGTGGTCGTCCGCTCCCCGGAGATTCAAGATGCGGAGCCCATCCGCTCTGCGCCGATGACTGAAGCCGCCACAAGTAGTCATGGCGGGGTAGAGTTGCTGGCAGATGACTTGGTCGATCCGGCAACGGTGCCTCGGCATCTAGAGGCCATCCGCCAAGCCGAGCAGTGGATGAAGGTGAGTAGTCATAACTCCTAAGTAGTCAATCCGTAAGCGTTGAGTACCCATTTGACATGTGTTGCCTGTGCAGGACGTCGTGGAGAGGTCCCGGGAGAAGTGCAGCATGCTTCAAGGCTTTGGCGACGTGGTGCTTTGGGCTGAAGCGCTGGAGGATCAACTCTTGAAGTCGCGGAAGCACGCGGCCGCCATGTAGTCCAAGCTTGATACCGCCTTCGCCAAGTATCACAACGACATCCAGGAGATGCAGGCGAAGAGCGACGACTTGGTGCGGAAGAACAAGTCGCTCCGCAACAAGAACAAAGGTACACCCTCAGTCTTGTTGAGTACTTGTTGGAGGTCGAGAGGTAGTCTAACCCGCTTTTCCTTGTTGTTTGCAGAGCTTGAGACCCGGGTAGATCAGTTGAAGGCTTCAGAGACGGATCTCAAGAACCTCTTCTACCGGGAGCAGGAGGCCCGCCAGGTACTCGAGCTAGATTATAAGGAGCTTGCCTACGAGTGCGACAAGCACATGGAGCTTCGTATTGCCTCCGATCGTGACCTCGTCAACTGCTACAAATCGTTGCAGAAGTTGAACGAGGACTGCGAGGGACTGCGGGCCCAGCTGAAGGAGATTGAAGAAGCCGCGCTCCCCATCGCAAGACTTCTGGTGCCTCATCCTGGCGGCCCCAAGATAGCACCGCTGGTGGATCGACTGAAGGAAGCCCCCAGCCGGCTGGCGGCCTACGTGAAGCATCTGGCGAAGTCGATCCCGAACCAGGTGCTAGCCTTCATGAAGTCCTACTTCCCGAAGGCACCCGTGGATGTAGTCGCTGGCGGGGTAGCCGCCAACTGTACAGACGAGCGGTATGCAGAGATGCTGGAGCAGATGGCGCCCATTGCGGAGCAAGTAGCCGATAAGCTTAACCTCTAGTAGTCCTGTAATAGTTAGCTCGTAGCAGTACATGTACAAAAACATTTGTAATGTAATTGTTCAAGTATTAATGAAGAGAAGTTCCATCAATGAGTACTCGTAGTCGCGATCTCAGAGTGCGGAGTCCCATCATGGAGTTGCCGCGAGTAGTCGTACTCGGCAGTAGTCCCTTTGAGGAAAGTAGACAGTAAGGAAGTTGATGAACGATCAAACTTTATTACTGAAGAAGTACACCTGGATGGCCAGGGCCGTAGTTACAGAGTAGTTGCAAGGACCTAGAGGCCGCTTACGGCTAAGTGGTGCTAGGGCGAGTAGCCGCTTACAGCAGTAGATCCGTAAGTAGCCGTGTAGGCTGGATCTAGGAGTACATGGTCTCTTAGCAGACTGCTGCTAGACTCCTGTGTCGCTCGTCGTAGCCCAGGATCCGTAGGTAGTCGCGCGGGCTGGATCCTGTAGAAGAGTAGTCCGGAGACTAGTGCCTGGACCCGGAGGCCGCTTACAGCGAAGGAGTAGTCTGGAGACTGGAGCCAGGACCCGGAGGCCGCTTACGGCGAAGGGGTCTTGATGTAGTCGTGTAGACTTGAGCCCCGGAGTAGTCGTGTAGACTAGGCATAGAATCGACAGAGCTGGTCGACGTTCCACGAGTTGTTGACATCTTCGCCTTCAAGTGTTTGAGGCGGTAAGAGCCTGGCCCGGTCACCTTTGCCACTGTGAAGGGACCTTCCCAGGGGGATCTGAGCTTGTGCAGTCCTTCCGTGTTCTGGATATGACGGAGGACGAGATCGCCAACGTTGAAGGAGCGTTCCTTGATGTTGCGATCGTGGCAGCGTCAGATACCCTCCAGGTACCTTGCTGATTGGACGAGGGCAGCGCAGTGAGCTTCTTCGAGTCCATCAATGTCAACTCGTCTGCTGTCTTCAGAGACGCCTTCGTCATAGTGCTCCACTACTGGTGAGTTCCATATGACATCAGCAGGGAGGATTGCTTCGGAGCCGTAGACCAGCAAGTAAGGGGATCGCCCCGTTGGCTTGGAAGGTTGAGTACGTAGCCCCCGGAGTGCATTGGGTAGTTCCTTGATCCACTTGCCTCCTTTAGAGTTCGCAGAGTCGTGTAGCAGCTTCTTGAGAGCGTCGAGCACCATCCCGTTGGCGCGCTCGACTTGTCCGTTGGCCCGAGGATGGGCAACTGAGACATATCGGACGTCGATCCCGCTGTTCTCGCAGTACTCCCTGAACTGGTGATTGTTGAAGTTGGAGCCCAGATCTGTGATGATGCGGTGGGGTAGTTCGTAGCGATGTACGAGTTCATCCAGGAAGTCGAGTACTCTGTCAGCCTTGGGGCATGTGACCGGCTTGACCTCGATCCACTTGGTGAACTTGTCGATGGCCACCAATACTCTGTTGAAACCACCTGGCGCAGTTGGCAGTGGCCCAATCATGTCGAGCCCCCAGCAAGCGAAGGGCCAGGTTGGCGGTATGGTGACTAGCTTGTAGGCTGGGACGTGTTGCTGCTTGGCGAAGTATTGACATCCTTGGCACCTTCTGACGAGTTCTTCAGCGTCGCCCAGAGCTGTGGGCCAGTAGAAAGCTCGCCGGAAGGCCTTGCTGACCAGCGTGCGGGAAGACACGTGGTTGCCGCAGACGCCCTTGTGGATCTCCTCCAAGATGTCCTTGCCTTCTTACCTGGGGACGCACTTCATGAGTACTCCAGAAGATGCGCCCCGCTTGTAAAGCTTGTCTCCGACGAGGACGTAGGACTTGGCGCGGCGGATGAGCTGCTCAGCCAAGTTCTTGTCCGAGGGAACCTTCTGCTCGCTGAGGTAGTCGATGAAGGGTTGCCTCCAGTCCACGTCGATCATCATGACCTCTTGTCCAGCCAGTGGATGCGTTGGGACAGTGGTCGGTGCCGCCGGCTCCGGGATGGATGGCGCATGAAGCTCGTGAACGAAGACACCCGCTGGTACTTGAGCGTGGGTAGATCCAAGCTTCGTCAGGACGTCCGCTGCGACGTTGTTGTCGCGGATGATGTGGTGGAACTCGAGACCATAGAACTTGTTCTCGAGCTTGCGGACTTCTAGGCAGTAGGCGTCCATGTTCTCCTTGTTGCGGTCCCAGGACTTGTTGACTTGGTTGATGACCACCGCGGAGTCGCCGTAGACTAGTAGCCGCTTGATGCCCAGTGAAGCCGCGAGGCGGGGCCGTGTAGGAGAGCTTCGTACTCGACTTCGTTGTTTGAAACCTTCCGGAAGATGCGGGACGTACTTGAGTTGTTCGCCCGTTGGAGAGATCAGGAGTACCCCTGCACCTGCGCCCTCGAGGTTGAGTGAGCCGTCGAAGTACATCACCCAATGCTCTGGTCGCACGGTTGGAGTAGGTAATTGATTCTCCCGCCACTCCGCCATGAAGTCGACTAGCGCCTGCGACTTGATGGTTGTGCGTGGTTTGAAGTCGATGGTGAGGGCGCCGAGCTCGACTGCCCACTTGGAGATTCTTCCAGTAGCATCTTGGTTCCGCAGGATGTCGCCGAGCGGGTAGTCGGTGACGACGGAGATTGAGTACTCCTGGAAGTAGTGTCGTAGCTTCCGCGAGGTGATGAGTACCGCGTACAGGAGCTTTTGCACAGGCTGATAGCGTGCCTTGGACTCTGACAGGACCTCGCTGACGAAGTAGACTGGGCGCTGGACTGGATAGGCGTGGTCGTCTTCCTGTCGCTCGACGATGATGGCAGTACTGACCACATGAGTAGTCGCAACGAGGTAGAGCAGTAGCTGCTCGCCTTTGCGAGGAGCCGTGAGGACTGGTGGCTTTGGTAGGAAGTCCTTGAGATGAGCAAGGGCTTGGTCCACCTCTGGGGTCCACACGAACTTCTCATGGTGCTTGAGTAGTTTGAAGAAGGGGAGCCCCCGTTCTCCAAGCTTCGACATGAATCTGTTCAAGGCCGCCATGCACCCGGTCAGCTTCTGGACGTCTTTGATACACGTGGGAGCTTTCATGCAGGTGATGGCGGAGATCTTCTCGGGGTTGGCTTCGATGCCGCGTTGGCTAATGATGAAGCCAAGTAGTTTGCCCAAAGGTACGCCGAAGACGCACTTGTTCGGGTTGAGCTTCCAGCGCTACTCGCGCAGGGATGCGAAAGTCTCTTCCAGGTCGTCGATGAGGGTTCTGGAGTTTCTGGTCTTGACGACCACGTCATCCACGTAGGCTTCGACGTTCTTGTTGAGTTGCCTCTTGAAGCAGGCCTGGATAGCTCGTTGATAGGTAGCGCCGGCGTTCTTCAACCCGAAGGACATGGTCGTGTAGCAGTACGCGCCAAACGGGGTCATAAACGCGGTCTTCTCCTGGTCTTCTTCCTTGATTGCAATCTGGTGGTACCCGGAGTAGCAGTCGAGGAAGCAGAGCAGGTCGCAGCCCCCCGTGGAGTCGATGACTTGATCAATCCGCGACAACCCGAAGGGGTCCTTGGGGCAGTGCTTGTTGAGATCAGTGTAGTCGACGCACGTCCTCCACTCGTTCGAGTTCTTTTTGCAGACGAGGACGGGGTTGGCGAGCCACTCAGGATGGAAGACTTCTCTGATAAAGCCAGTCGCGAGTAGTTTGGCGAGTTCCTTCTTGATGGCATCTCGTCTATCGTCGGCAAAGCGTCGGAGGTGTTGTCGCTTGGGAGTGGCCTTAGGATCGACGTTGAGGTAGTGCTCAATCAACTCCCTGGGCACTCCTGGCATGTCCGCTGGCTTCCACGCGAAGATGTCGCGGTTAGCCCGGAGGAAGTTGATGAGCGCGTCTTCCTATTTGGGGTCGAAGCCGGCCCCGATTGTGGTGGTCTTGCTGGAGTCGCCTGTTCCGAGGTCGGTCGTCTTGACTAGAACCTCCTCAGCTGGCTGAGGTTTGTTGGCGTTGTCAGACTTCTCCGGGATGTCGAGTTCACTTGTAGAAAGCTTCTTCGACGCAGCGTATACCTCCATCATAGCGTTGGGTACTTGATTTGTAGAGGCGATCTCCACGGCTTCTGTATCGCAGTCGTGGGAGATCCTCAAGTCCCCTTGGAGAGGGAGTACACCCGCTGGGCTTGGCATCTTGAGTACCAAGTAGGTGTAGTGGGGCACCGCCATGAACTTGGCGATGGCCGGTCTGCCGAGGATGGCATGGTAGGAAGTCTCGAAGTCCGCGACCTCGAACTTGATGTACTCGGTACGGTAGTTGTCCCGAGATTCCCCCCGAAGGTAAGCGGCGGGACCACTGAGCCCAGTGGGATAGCCGCGTTACCGGGGACGATGCCGTAGAAGGGCGTGTTGCTCTTGGTGAGCATGTGGGTGATGTCGAGCTTCATTTTCTTCAAGGTCTTGGTGAAAAGGACGCTGAGCCCGCTTCCACCGTCGATGAGGACCTTGTTGAGCTTGGAGCCCGCGACCACTGGCTTTAGGATGAGAGGAAACCGCCCTGGTTCGGAGAAGCTGGTCCATTGATCCGCGCGGGAGAAGGTAATGGGTACCTCTGACCACCTGAGAGGGGTCAGGACCGCTGGTTCAATGCTCATGACTTCTCGACGGGTAGCCTTTTGCTCCCGCCTGCTGGGTAGTCCGCCGAAGAGTACGTTGACAGTCTTGTCGGGTTCCTGGAAGTCGTTGTTGTCTCCGTCGTTCTTCTTCTTGCCTTTCTTGTTGTGAGGGTGCGGTGGCTCTGGAGTACTCTTGAGTGCATGCCTGAGTTGGTAGCACTGCTCGGTGGTGTGGTTGTCGTTCAGATGCCACGAGCACTTCTCTTTCAGCAAGTCTTTGAAGCCGCCGGAGTTCTTCCTCGAGTTCTCCTTCGCAAGGCGCTGGATAGCCGCGACAGTGTTGTCTGGCTTGCGCTTGCGGTTGGGACCCGAGTAGTTGTTGTTATTGCGACCGCCTTGGTTCCCGTTGTTGCCGCTGCCGCCGCCCGTGTTCTGCTTGTTTTTGCCACGGATGGCGTCGTACTTGGCGTTGGCCTTGTCTTCTTCATCCGCCCAGGACGTGATCATGTCCTTGAGGTGGGGGATGGACTTGGGGCGGCGACGACCGAAGTCTTCAAAGGTGCGGCGGTGGTAGAGGCCGTCTTGGAAGAGGTCGATGACCTCCTTGTCGGTGACGTCGACTACGGTAGCGCGCTTGTCGAAGAAGCGGCACATGTACTTGCGGAGGGTCTCGCCTTGTTCTCGCCGGACCATGGCCAGGTCCATGCGAGTACCCGATCGGCCCATGGCGCCCGCGAAGTTGCTGGTGAACTGCTCCTTCAGCTGGTCCCACTTGTCGATCGAGTGCGTCCGGCGACTCGAGCCATGTGAGTGGGGCTTGGTCCAAGCAGAAGGGGAAGTAGAGGCACTTGGTGTCGTTGTTCCTGCCAGCGTTCTCGATGGAGAGGGCGTAGCACCTGAGCCATTGGATGGGATCCTGCTTCGCGTCGTACTTGGTGATCCCCAAAGGCTTGAACTTGTCGGGGAGTAGCAAGTTGCGAAGTCGGGGTGAGAAGGCAGGGAAGCCGTCGTTGTCACCGGTAGTGGCTGACTTCTTCCGCCGCAGCTCCTCAATCTTCTGGCGGGCGTCGTAGCCGCCCTGTGAGGCACTAGAGGCGTGGGTGTTCGCGTGGTCTCGACCGCCGCGGTTGCCGCCGCCGCCGGCCCTCCTGTTGGCTCCGTGGTTGGAGCTTTCGTCGTCGCTGCCGCCGCCATCAGGGTCACGGCCACCGCCGTCGGGATTGCGGTGAGGAACGACCTCACGGTTGCTGTTGCCACCCTGTGAGGGTCCGCCGGCGTTTGCGCGCGTACGGTTGGGCTGAGCTGGGAGCTCAGCTCGAGTACGGTTGCGACTTGTAGCTTCGTTGTCGCAGTTCCTGGCGAGAGGAGGCTGGTTGACCCTGTTGTCGACCCGCATGAAGTAAGCGTCTTCAGCGAGCTTGGCGATGACTTCTCCGGCGCGTATTCCCTGAGCCTGGCGTGCGATCGCTGTGATCGACATGAGGCATTGCTCAGGGGTAGTGTGTACTCTGCTCTCGACTGCTTCGAGAGCTTCCGCAAGGTTGCGGATGGGGAGGTTGTCTCTGAGCCGCCGGCGCCGTTCATTGCGCTTCCTGTTACGCTCACGTCGAGCGTCCCTGTTGGCGGGGGTCTCGTCTGCAGGTGTGTCGGCAGACAGCTCATCTGCAGAGACGTCTTCAAGGTACTTGTCTGTAGCCGTCCCAGATGGTCCGGGGGTGTCGTCGGCAGCCATGAAGACTTGGCGATCAGGGGTGCTAAGGCTGGACTCAGAGGCCGCCACCTCAGTTGGGGTGTTCGAGTCAGCCCGGGCAAGCGGTGTTCCTTCCTGGAACGGGAGCAAGTCGATGTAGGCGACGTAGCGTGAGTCTCCACTTATCAGGTCAGCGGGCTTGCGGTCTGGCTAGTAGACGAATCTTCCGGCCGGTGTGGACGTTATAACCAGCCCAGAGGCCGGCCCTGATAAGGGATGCTCAGTAGTGTTGTCCTCGGACTCGGAATCCTCTGGGTCCGACCCGAAGTCGAACTCGTATGCGGAGTCCGAGTAGAACCCGGAGAGAGGGTTGGAGTCCGAAGCGTGGCCGGGGGCGGTGTCGGAGTCCAAGTTGTACTCGGGTACGGGCTCCTTGCCGGCCCGGCGCGAAGAGGGAGCCTCCTTGCGGGCCCTGCTGAGGATGCAGGGACCACGCGTGGAGCGCTCACGGGGTGGTGGGACCACGTGCGATGGCTGAGTAGCCGGCTCGCATGCGATAGCCCATGGAGACGTCGAGTTCGAGTTGGAAGCGGACTCGAGCTCGAAGTCAGCGTGATGGTCGAAGAGCGAAATTTCGCCGAACTTGCCGGCGAGTTCGCTTGTGACCACTTCAGGAAGCGTCACGAAGCCGGTCTCCGGGTTGGGCGGCATGGTGAGGCGGCGCTGGAAGGATCCCATGCCGTCAGCAGTGCAGACCCAAGCGTCGAAAACGAAGGTGTCGTCGCGGTTGAAGGAGACGGTTGGCTTGAAGTAGACAGGAGCCGTCGAGTTCGCCATGTGATCTCTGGCGAGATCCCCTACCTGGCGCGCCAGCTGTCAGTGTTTTAGACCAGCAACCTACTAAGGGGAGTACCCGAAGTAGATGAATGTGGCCTCGCCAAGATCGGTAACTCGAAGGAAGAGACACGTGGCACACAATTTAGACAGGTTCGGGCCGCGAGGTGCGTAATACCCTACGTCCTGTATGCTGCGTAGCTCTGGATTGATTGGGTACGATTACAAGATGGTGTAATTGTACGCCGTAAGATTAGATGATGTGTAGAGGGGTCCCTGCCTCGCCTTATATAGCCCGGGAGGCAGGGTTACAAGTCGGAGTAGGGAGAGAGTACTAGTCGAGTACGTCTAGGAGTCTTCCATACAGTGCGGGACATGTACAGCTTCCTAACTAAGTACTTCTCCTTTGTAGTCCTTGTGCTCCACGCCATCAGGTGCCGTGTAGCGCAAGCCGGGTAGTCCCAGGGGCCCACCTAGTAGTCGGTCCTGGTACCCTCCGAGGTAGTGGGCCCAGGGAGGTCCATACGACACCAAAAACCTGCATCTACCGCATGATACTCAGTTCTTTCAAGATTTATACAAGATCAACAAGCTTGAACCCGCAACACGTGACAACTTAGATTGATTCGGGTTCGGCTATTGGGGAACACGTGATCCATGCGTCGTATTAAGCTAAAGATATGAACATGTAACATGAGGATCACACACAAAGATAAAGCCGATTCTAATCAATCTAAATTGGGCAAAGGAGTGTTACATGAATTTAAACATAAAGTAAAAACTCAAAGCAACATGTGGTAACTTAATGAATCTATTAGATCTTGCCAAATCTAATAGAGACGATAACTAGCTCCTAGCTAGATCTTAGCCCACCGCATGGCTCATGATCTAACAAGAAACCCTCTTAAACCAAGCTTAAATCCACCGCATGATACTAAGCAAGGTAACAAGACTTCTTGCATCATGGTCTAAATCCACCGCATGATACTAGACATGATACAAGGTTGCCGGTACTTACGGAGGTCGACGGATCGATGGCTCCTCTCGAAGAACTCGACGACTCGACTAAAGGACTCGATTTTGGCACAGGGCCGGTTTGGTTGTGAAGATGTTCGATCCCTATTACAGACATCAAGGGTTTATATTTATACCCTTGTCCTAACACGACTCCTGGTCGACTACGAGTATAACATTTAATGTCTAAATTAATGCTTCGACGCCAATGTCCATCTCGTATACGCCATCAACTCGTTCCTTCCTTATATTGGGCTACGTCACCACGCATTCCCGAAAACTTCCCTTCAAAAGCGCAAACCGTCCTTTTGCCGAATGATGGCGCATTGCCGACCGCAAGCGTCCTTTACCGAATCCCCCGAGAAGATTTTTCCTAGCCGAATGGTATTTCATCACCAAGCTCGGCCCACAAGTCAGTCCCTTTCCTGTACCATTTTCTAGTGTTAACATGAGGTTTTGAGAAATAATGGGAGGTACCGGCCGAATCCTGAAGACGTAAACCTCTTGTTTGTACACAACTATGTATGTGCTAATTATGGTCCTGATGGCAATGCATAACAATCTTCATTTATTGTGTTTACGTGCATATACCTACCATTGAGGGATCATGGGGGGCAACTTGGTGACAATCAAATCACCAACATTTGTGCGGACATGGCGAGATTCATCCTACGTGAGATTTGCCACGAGGATGGAGAATTCTTCGATAAAGAAGAAGTTTTGACATAGACGATGCAGAAAGGTTATGTAGATGGGTGTCTTAGGGTTATCTATTACGCGCGATGTTTTGTAGTGTGACTTATGTATACATTTTTTTTAGTTTGGATTATGTGTTTGTGAGACGTATATTTGGATTTGGCGGTTAAATACAAATTACATCACGGTAAATTAAAGTGAATTTAGCATACAAATGCCAATATGAAAAAATAATATAAGAAAATGACAAATTATATACAAATAATAAACAATTATGGAGAATTATATAGGAAATGAGAAAAATGCTTTGTTCTGGCGGGTGGCCTAAGCAACCGCCAGCAAAGATGACCTTTGTGCTGGCGGGCGGCCTAAGCAACCGCAGCAAAGATGACCTTTGTGCTGGCGGGCGGCCTAAGCAACCGCAAGCACTGATGGCATTTGTGTTGACGGGCTGCTTAAGTAACCACCAGCTCTTATGACATTTGTGTTGGCGGTCGTTTAAGTGACCCGCCAGCACAAATGGCTCTGTGCTGGCGGGCCGGCCACCCGCCAACACAAAGGGTCATTTCTATTGGCTCAAAGTTGCTGGCGGGTGCGGTGCCCACCAGCAAAAACCGGTTTTAGCGGCCAGGACAAATCGTTTCTGGCCTAGCGAGAGAAAACCGGAGCTGTGAAAACTTTCCGCTTGAAAATTACGATTGTGCCATTAGCAATCCTACACATCAGCCCACCTTTTCTGCTCTCCCCGGCTTGCTAGATTTCTCTTCTTCTTTTTTGTGACAACGGGCTTTCTTGTTGGTAAAGCCCGGGCAACGGGGATAAGCCGACAGGGACACCAATGGCGGTGCCACCGCCGCAGCTCCTGCTGCTGCCGCTCCTCCTCGCGGCGGCCAGTGCCAAGACCACACCGGCGTCCGACTCCGGCGGCCCTCCGCCGACGCCTACACCGTGGCCGGAGCAGTACCACGCGGTGGTGCTCACCAACCACACCGAGAGGGGCGGCCGGCTGGAGCTGGTCGACATCTACTACGACTGGCCGCGTGGGCGCACCCTGAACGTCCTCCGTGACCAGCTCTCCGGCGAGCCGCTCAACGACATCCTTTGGGCCAACGGCAGCACCTACGCGTTCAACCACTCCTCCTGCAGCGCCGCGTTGCTGCCCGTCGGCCTCCTGCCTCCCGTCTGGTGGATCGACGGCGCCGCCTACGTCGGCCGGGACACCGTCGACGGGTTCGACTGCCACGTCTGGAGCAACCTCTTCTACACGCGCTACTACGAGGAAGTCGCCACCGGGCGCCCGGTCTTTTGGGTATTCTCTGGTTCGTACGTCCTCTTGCTGATGCTAACAGTAGCCTACGCTCAAGATCTCGAATGCTAACACTGCTACAGTGTTCGGTTGTTTGTGTCTTGTATGACATGACAGATTGACAGTCACTTGATTTTCCTGCAGGAACGGCGTATAATTCTGTAGATTCTGATTCAGATGCGCCGGCAGGTACATGCAAGTTACTTACTACCTCCGTTATTAAATATATGAAGTTGCGGATAAGTTTGTTCAACTTGTCCTAAACGTCATATATTTAAGAACGGAGGGAGTAGTTATTTTTGTCTCGAAGTTTGAGATCCCTCTGTTCTCCGTCTGTTGACAATCTGCTCGACGTAGGAGAATTACATGACTCTTGCGTCTTTGGTGCACTCTTGCTTTACAGGGATATTGCGGCATGTTCTGAGCTTTGAGGTGGCAGGAGTACCTGAGGAAAACTCCCCAATGTGGCAGGCACCAGCGTATTGCTTCACCGGGAGCAATGCCGATGCTGCCCATGGAGTTGAGAGCGAGAGCAACAGGGATGATGCAGTGAACGACGCGGTCCGGTTTGCCCATGCAACTGCATCGTTCAACCAGTGACAGTGAG
This sequence comes from Cenchrus americanus, assembly GCA_947561735.1. Lineage (NCBI taxonomy): Eukaryota > Viridiplantae > Streptophyta > Magnoliopsida > Poales > Poaceae > Cenchrus > Cenchrus americanus. The sequence goes on from OX387243.1 coordinate 85,615,724, forward strand.
TTTTCTTGAAGATTGTTGACTGATGATGAAAAGCTTCTCACAGTAGTGAATGGTGATCTTAATTACTCATGTGTTCGGCTCTGTTTTAATTCTTTTTTCTTCTGTAAGAATCAACAGTCCCTTTCCCTTAGGAACATTGGAACCGCATGGCATAAGCCTAGGTCGATAGTGCTACCAACACCAACGCAACTTGAGCTACTGAATGTGTTGATAAAAGAACTGAGAGTGGTGATTATACTTGTGCACTGTCGAACAATAGGGTGGACATTGTTCACAGCTAGGCTTGACCCCATGTAGATCAATTTCTCGTATCGGATTGTCGATCAACTTATAATTCCCATGCGAAAAATACTAGTATATTAGTGGGGGCGTCAGCCTTACGTCGAACAATTTATTATTGTGTCAGAATAGTATAATTTTGACAATGTTACACACTCATGCAGGTTTCTTTGTTCTGCCAAAGCGGATCATTGGAGATTGTTCCCACGGAGGCCGATCTCATACAAGAAGTTATACATACGACTGACTTTTGTGAGCATAGCGACCGGTGCCCACCCTTCTCAGTGTCATTCGATCTCTCAAAGCATTTAAGATTTGTGTAACGGTCTGACTTATTAGTAATTGTGGTAACAAAAATATCTTTGTTTATAGATCTAGAGGGGCAAGCCCCTGCAGATCAATATATTTAATTATAAAAGTATATTTACAAAAAGGGAATAAAAGGATGAATGAAAAAGGAAAAGAATACAGGAAAGTGAACAGTCAAATGTTCAGACTCTATCCGTAATTCTAAGAGTTCAGCAAGGCCTTTACGAACTCTATGGACAAGCATATTGTAAGCTCTCTCAAGAATCTCTCTCCACATGTTGCCACTATTATTGGGTCAATTCCTTGCAATATCCATTCATTTCTTTCCTTCCGGATTCTCCAGCACATCAAAATAATTATGTCCATATATATAAAGGCAACGTATCAGGTGGAAATCAACATCTCCATGTAAACTATGAAAACTTTAATCTGAGTCACACGATGTTGATCCAACGGGGCGCCCAGAGGAGGTGGGAGGAGTGATTTGCAAAATCACCTTTGCAAATCACACCTCCCACCTCCCATGAATTTTGCAAATCACCCCTTCCACCTCTCATGAGCTCTCCCTTGGATCAAGATCGAGTGACTCAGATTGAAGTTTTCATAGTTTGCATAAAGAGGTTGGTTTCCACTAAATATGTTCCCATATATAAAATGGTACGTTCAGCCTCCTTTTAAGCCATTTGATGAGTAATGACAACAATCAATTTTTTGTTACACAGCATGACTAATACTTGCCCTGTGAACACCATAATGAAAGCTCCAGTTTGCTCCGGTGTGCAGACTGTACAGTGTTGTGGTCCTAACGCTATTTGTGCACTGAGTTCAAATAGTAACTTGCATGCAAGTAAATGGAGCGTAGCTCATGTTTGGAACCTTAATTAATTTGCCACACTGCATATATTGTACAATATGTATAATACTTATATATCTATACCTATATATTAAAGCTCCTAGTCTCTCTCATGAAGTGTGGCCCCACATAATACTGTTCATGTGGGGGCCCACGACTGGTTTTCGGTGGGACCGTGGGACTCATGTACTGTTCAGGTGGGCCCGCGTGGGGCCCACATCATGTGGGCACATACATCGATAGGTGGGACCCACGTACTACTATGCGGTCCAATGTGGGACCCACATCTGTGGGGCCTCCATACATTGATTGGTGCAACCCAAGAATAGAGTGAGATTTATGATTAAAATTTATTTTTTCCATTCGATGAGTGGTGAAAACCTTAATGACGATTTTCGAAATTCGATATTCCCAATTTTGTTTACAAACTTTATTATTCAATACGACTTCTCAAAATTTACTTCAATTTGTGTTCACTCTAGAATGAAGTCATGCCTCATCAAGATCCCAGTAATGAGAGGAAGTCGTGCCTCATCAAGATCCCAGCAATGAGAGGTCTCTTGCTCTCTGCAACGGACAAGAAAGAAATTAGCTACAGGCACAAGTTTGTTAAAAGAAGCATAACAGGTTATGCAACAATGTTTGTTGCCGCAATATTGTTTTATCACAGGAGTGAAGCCTGTAAGAAGGTAGCTCACCCTTCGGTTTTTGGGCACAACCAGCAATATGCCCTGATCCTGATGTCGCGGCCTACTCCAAGTGACATCTTCTCAGCCAGAATGCCATTTGTATTATGGGGTGTCTATTCTGGGATGCGAAAGAGACTAAGTCTTTACAGCACGAAGGTAGCTCCCACTAGTACTCAGGGACTCTTTGGGAGGGCTTCTCCCACGGCTCCAACACCAGCTTCAGCTGGAGTCCTCCCAAACGGGCATTTCTTGGACGGCTCCAGCTCCAAAGCTCCGAAAAACAAGCTCTATGGAGCTCTTCTGCCGCGATGGAGCCAGAAAAGAGTGGCTCCGCCCGGCTCCACGCCAGTTTTGCCAGCTCTGCCCTCAGGCGGGCACGCACGGGAGGCCGAACGGCGGCGGCGGTCCGAGGCGCAACGCGACGGGGCGGGGAGGGAAGACGGGGGAAGCGGCGGCCCAAGGCGGCGGTAGGGGGGGGCGGAGCGAGACGCGTCGGCGAGCGGAGGGCCGGTGGGGGCGCGGGCGAGGCGGCACGGAGGCGCGACAGAGGCACCGACGAGGCGTGGTGCTCGAGTGAGGAGCGATGCGGCGGAATGGATAAGGTGAACGGATAAGAAAGAAGGAGAGGATGAGAAAAAAGGGAAAGGAAAAGGAAAAATAAAGAAAAGGGAAAAGGAGGGAAAGGGCAATTGAAACATTTTACAACCTCAATCCAACAGGTGAAGCCGTTTTGCCAAACGTTTTCCAAAACGTCTTCGGCTCCATCAGAAAAGCCGCTCCACCAGAGGAGCCAGAACCGTATTTGTTTTTGAAGGAGCCATAGCTCTGCCAAACAGACCCTCACTCTTCACCGTATCTTTCACGAAGCCCTTGTCCCTTCAACAAACTGCACTGCGCCACAATGTTGCTGCCGCTCAGCCGTGTCACAATCTCACAGGGAGAGCGATCAGCCGCCGAACAATGACCATCAGTGCAAGGCACAAATGGAAGCGAAAATGAAAAGTACAAGAAAATAAAGGTAGGCCATTGTTTCAAGTACTACAGCAAGTGAGCAACTAGTGAAGATAAGTTCCTCCAAAAAATTGTGAAGATAAAATTTTTGTAAATTCTATTTTTCTGCAAAAGCTTGTAAATTGTAGGTGCTGCATTATACTACTTAACAACTCAACTTCAAATTATCACAAAACCCCAATTTTATTTATTTTATAAAAAACACAAGAAACTTCATACAGTTCACAGGGCAGGAAACCAATGGGAACAAAGAATACTGTCTCCCACCCCCATTTTGATTTTAGGTCGCCATATCTACTCTAATAATTTTCCTTGCGCCATGCTTACATAAAAATAATATTAGCTCATTTACTTTATATTTTTCAATGTCTGTTTTCATGCTGAAAGATAGAATAGTTTCACACAAAAAGCAACATGTGCATTCCTGTTTTCGTAACATGTTCTGATCTTGATCAAGTATTGCTATGATATAATTTGTTCAAATCCAAGAAATGACATCGTGCAAAGCACAAAAACTTCAAAAAGAATTTGAATATATATATATATATATATGAAAAGTCTAAATTACAATGCATGCCTCAACACTATGTAAGAATATGTGGGCCGTCAATTGTGTAGTCCGTGGGCCGTACACTATGTGTGTCCTCGCTCGGCAGCCCCGACTACCGACGACAATCACAGAACAAAATGCCGTCAGTGTACAGACAGACCGAACAAACATATCCCCATGCCAATGCGGATGCCTCGCCAAGGAGGGTCAGGACCGGATGGTGTATCTTCGTGGTGTGAGTGGAGCCACTGGTGTTGCGGAGGGAGTGATGCAATTGCAAGGCGGTGGTTGGGGGCTCACGGCCGTGTGGGCATTCAGACGACGACAGTTGCATGGTGGAGGAGTTGTGGTATCCGCTTTGGCTTGCAGCAGGCTGCGGCTTTTGGTGTGGTTCATCGTTGGTAATGACGACGCAGTCGTTGGCGTCTACTTGTAGGCTCCTCTCCCGGGTTTGTGGTGATGTGTTTTTTCATGTTGTGCGTTGTGGTTGTGTGGTGTGGTCACTGGTAGAGACAAGGGCTACGGTCCTGGTTGGTAAGGGGTATAAGCCCCTCAAGTCCAACCGGGACTGATGACGAGCGACAAAGGGGGTCCTTTAGTCCCGGTTGAAGGAACCGGGACTAAAGGGGGGCTTTAGTCTCGGTTGGTAATACCAACCGGGACTAAAGGGGGCACACCAACGTCAAAAGAGTAAAAAAAATTTGAAAATCACCAAGAGGCCTCACACACAAGTCACAAGTCACGCGATTTTTCACGCGAAATATACGCGTGCACGGTTGCGGGGATTCGAACTCGTGATTTCCAGCCTCGCGCGTAGCTTCATCACCATCTCATATACACAGCACATCTGACTGAGCAGAGGATGTTACCAACCGGGACTAAAGGGGGTGACCCTTTTGTCACAGTTGGTAACACCAACCGGGACTAAAGGGGAGCCTTTTGTCACGGGTGGTGCTACCAACCGGGACTAAAGAGGGTGAACACTCATGGCATTAGTGGCCACGTCGATGAAATCCCTTTAGTCCCGGCTTCAAAGTTGAACCGGGACTAAAGGGGTGTACCGAAGGGTCTTTCTCTACCAATGGGTGGTGTGGCGCTTAGGCGCGTGTGGCGATTCGGCACATGTTGTATGGCTACTATTTCTCTCCTTCTTATATGACATGGTAGTAATCATGTCCTTTATTTGAAAAAAAACATGTCTGTTTGCAACTTTGGGACCAAAACTTAGAGGGTGTTTGGATCCATGAGTGACTAGAGACTAATTTTAGTCACAAAAGTGACTAAACCTCCAAACACCCTTGACTAAAATTAGTTTAGTCTCTAGTCACCCCTCACCCAACTTTTAGTGACTAAAATCCCCTCTCTCACCTAATTAATTGCTCATATCATTAATTCTGTAGACCCAACAAGAGATACGAGAGGAGAGAGAAAGGAGGGAGAAAGAACAATTTAATGTTAAGAACCATTAATGCTGACTAATTTTAGTTACCATCCAAACAGGGGCAGACTAAAAAGTTTTAGTCTGCCTAAACTCTAGTCACGTGACTAAAGCGATCCAAACACCCTCTTACGGATCCGCCGATCACGGCGATCAGCACCCCTCGGAAAGATCAAAAGGCTGGCAGTTACAGGTACCCTGACCAAACTGTGTGGCCATGAACAGGCAATGCAAGCAGCAGGCGCACCGCGCACCCTGCCACCCTTTCTCCTTCGTCCTTGCATTGTGTGCGTCCTGTAGTGTGTCTGCTCGACCCAATCCAGTGACGTCGCCGTCCATGGGGCGCCTACTAGCAACAAAGAGTCCCGTCAGAGACAACAGTGCACGACTAGCTTGTGCACCTAGGATCGTGAGTCGTGACGTGTCCTACCCCGTCTCCATGCACCCCACGCATGCAACATGCGCGCGTCGTCGTCGTTCCGTCGCCGCACGACGACGACGGCCGCAGCTGCCCGCTCCGGGCTTCCGGCCGTCGCCATCGCCTTCTCGCCGACAACAATCCACGCGCACGCCGCAATGCGTGCTCTTCGATACCCTCCACAGCTTCTCTTTAGAGTTCAGACGATCGCCGTCGCGGCGGCACCGTAGGAATAGGTAGGAAGCTGATGAACAGGCTTATGTCGCTCGCCGGGCCGACGCAAGGCCAGGCGCGACGCGAGCAAAACTATTGCGCGACAGCGGCGGAAACTGTTGCCGAACACCTCGATCACAGAAGTAACAGTAGGAGGTGCTTGGATCTGAATCGACTAGGGAACCTATGTTCCCAGGCTGATCTGTCATCGCGGACGCGGTGAAGCCGATCGAAGCTCTCGGCAGCGCCCCGTGCCTGGTGCATGGATCGGAAAGGGATCGACGACAACACCGGCGCGAGAAACAGGGGCACGGATCGACGGACGAGTGGTGTGTGTTCTTGCGGAGCGCGGGAAGGAGCGAGCCCCTGAAAGCAAGTGCGCGTAAAATCATGCACGCAGCACGCCAGATGATGGTGGTGGTGGGCTATCATTGGCGTGTACTTGCACAGTGCCGGCGCATCCAGATCTACTGGAGCCGCGTCCTGACCCTGCACCGTCGTCGTCCCCAGGCACAGGCCGCACAGGAAGCGTGCTCGCTCCGTACAGTTCCCTTCCTTTTATTTTTTTCAATTTGCCGACGACAGGCGAGGAGGAGTTGGACAACAGGACAAGGGCAGCGAACAAAAAGGGAAATTTAAGCAGTAGGCACACATGCTGATCGAGTGGTTCAAAGTTCGTGGAGTGCTGTGTTGGTGACTATGCACACTTAGTTTCATTCAGATGAAACCTCTAAACCTCTCTCCTCATTAAATAAAGTCGGAATAGCCAATTTAGTCCCTGAATCATCACTCAAAGCTCAATTTCGTCCCTGAACTATGAAAATAGTCGTTTTGGTCCTCAAACTTTCACATCTAGCCCAGTTTCATCCTTGAACTACAAAAATGGTCGTTTTGGTCCCCAAACTTTCACATCCGACTCAAATTTGTCTTTGTCTCATAGCCAAATACCCTTTTTACCCTTCTACCCTTATGCGTTGCTCGCTGCTAGCTGTTGGGGAACCCGCTGCTCCCTCTGCTCCTTATTGTCGTTGTCGTCTTCGCGAAGGCCGGCCCCTCCAGTCTGGCGGGCTGCTGCCCCGCCAAATCCACCACGTGCGGCACCTCTTCCTGCGTCAGCGGGCGCAGATCTTAGGCGCGGCGGCGACGGAGGCAAGCCATGGATGGGGCGTGGGCACGCTCGGCAAAGGAGGCGCGAGGCCCCTGCTCCATCTCAGGGGAGGACGACCTACAGCTCCGATTCGCTATCAGTGAGGGTGCGTAGGGATATGAGAAGGGTAAAAAGGTATTTGGCTATCGGCCAGGGATGAATTTGAGTCGAATGCGAAAGTTTGAGGACCAAAATGATCATTTTCGTAGTTCAGGGACAAAATTGAGCTGGTTGAGAAAGTTTGAGGACTAAAATGACTATTTTCGTAGTTCAGGGACGAAATTGAGCTTTGAATGATAGTTCGGGAACTGAATTGGCTATTCTGCCTTAAATAAATGTCTCATCATAAATAATGTTGACATGACACGATAATCAATGTGTAAAAAAATCTCTACGAAACTTGCCCTAAAATTAGTTTCATATGATATAACAGTGCTCCTACTTCATCTCTTCCTTAAAAAAATATTAGGATCCATCATTCAAGGCTCCAAGCTCCATTGTGTCTTGCATGTAGCACATACTATGAAATCGTACCATGAAATTTTGCATTGTAGAGAAGTTTCAAACACAATTTCATTTCATGTTGCTTAGGTGGATGTCTTTTTTTAATGAAACAAGAGGGCCAGGCCCCTACTGAAACATCATTAAAAGAAACATAATAGCGATTACAGATGGAAAAGAAAAGAGAAAAGGGGCTAAAAAAGAACCATGAAAAAGGAAAGGAAGATGGTAAAAAAAAGGAGCAATTACATGGTCTGAAGCAAGACCTTCATTATGGTAGCTTTATCTAGTATAACTCTGTGGAGAAGTAGGGTGAATTCTTATGAAGATCTTTGTTTGCATGGCCGAGGCATCAATGTTGTTGAAGACCCAATCATTTCTCACCGTCTAAACGCTCCAAGCCATTAGGATGATGATCTCCATGAAGAAGGGAACATCAAGATGGACTCTCCAAGCCATTAGGCGGATATCTTGGAAAAGTTTTTTTTTGAAATTTAGGCACGAGCACTGCCGCATCATTTAAGAAGGAGAAGAAGTTCTAGGTTTACAAAGTTTGTATTACATAAATAACTAAATAAACTCATAACACTAAAAAGAGGGCTTAACATTAAGCAACTAGAAGACCCCTTCTCCTGTAAAGGCCCCGTTGGCCTACTGCCTTACAACCATCTCTTCAATTGTCAGATGAAACACTTGCAGCGGTGTCTGAGCCCTCCCCTGGAAGACGCGCCTATTTCTTTCATTCCAAATGTTCCACGCAATGTAAATCAACACTGCAGCCTTGGCTCTTCGTTTGGGTCAGAGATGACAACGGGTAGAAACCTGTCGGGTAGTGTCGTTCCATGCCCGCACCCACCAACTCTAACTCATACCCGCTAAAAAACCCATACCCGCATGCGGGTTCAAGTTTTTACCCATACCCGTACCCGCGCGGGTTTTTTTACCCGTCGGGTAACCCATACCCGATAGCATACCCGTTGTAAACTAATATATTTGAGAACATAACACGTGATAAAAGTGCATACATCAACGAATTTAATTGATAAAAAAGATAAATGATAATTGTTAACTAATTAATAGTCTAATAAAGCATAACATTTTTTATTAGTTATCAATATTAAGTTATCCTTCACTAATAATGTACGATTTTACATGTTTATCACATATTGTAGGCGGGTTTATTTTACGCGTGGGTATGCGGGTATGGGTAGTATGTACCCACACCCGGACCCGCTTACCCGATGGGTACATGATGATGCTCATTTATGTACCCGCGGGTAGAAATATAATTCCATACCCGTCTACTTATCGGGTAAAACTCGTCGGGTACTCGGGTTTCAGGTACCCATTGCCATCTCTAGTTGGGGTTTTGGCAAAGCTCTCAGGGACATCCGCCACCAATCTTCAATTGAACTATTCGCCGGCGGGAGCTGTACAGGGATGGCAACAGGGTGGGGCGGGGCCGGGGGACTGCACCCTGTCCCCGGTCCTGGCCCGAAATCAAATCCCCGCCCTGGCCTCGAAACGCTTGTCGGGGGCATTTCTTGCCCCGTCTCCGCTTCCGTCGGAGCCCCGAACCCCGTCGGGGTCCCCGTGGGGATGATCTGTGCACGCAGAGGAAACACATATATCACTCACAAGCATTGCGTGGTAAATTTGATCCATACATCCAATGTCCAAACAAGCAAATAAAGTAGAAGATTACTAGCCTATTACAATAATATTTTCCAAATGATACAATGTCGAGAAAATATTGTTCGAAAGCATATACGGCTTGGACTATGTCAATTGCTTGGATGTTTCCAGTAGCTTCACCTTCACCAAAGCTGGGGCTTGGCGTTGCCGCAGTTTGGGAGGAGCTAGTGGTCACCAAGACTGCAAAAAAACAGCATAAGGAGGACAACATCACAAAGACCCACGCAGATCGAGCAACTACCAGCAATGTAGGAGCAAGTAATAATAACACACATCGACATAGATCGAGCTACTTGCTAGCAAGGTACTAAAGCGAAGCAGAACTGCAGAAGTACCGGTCGTACCTCATGCTGCCTGACTCCTACGCGAGCCCGTCGGCCACGACTCAGCCGCTCTGATGGTCGCGTCAGCACCGAGGAATGAGGATTGAGGACGAAGATGGAGACGCCGAGTGGGTGAGGCTACCTGGCTTGCAGCCACCGCGCGCCGCCACTTCTGGGTGTGGGGGAGAAAATGAGAGGATAGAGTTAGGGTTTGGGGAGGAGGCCTTTATATACATGAAGCTATGTTGATGGGCCGGAAACGATGAAGGTCTGTAGGAAAAATAATTTTTGGCAATCCTATCTCGGGTCCCCATTGGAGCCCCACAGGGGGGAACTGATACCCGCCCCGCCCCGCCCCGCCCCGCCCCGGTACAGTTGTGGGGCCCCACCTCGACGTCCCCGCGAGGGAAAATGGAGCCCTGTCCCTGCCCCATTCGGGTCGGGTCCCTGCAAGGATCCGCCCCCGCGGGGAAAATTGCCATCCCTAAAGCTGTATGAAATTTTCAGTCAAGTCACTAGCCATGTTCCTTACCTGCAGGGCAAAAGGGCAGTGCATGCACAAATGCGCTGCAGTCTCCAACTCAGTGCCCCACAGAGAGCACAACAGATTACAATTCCAGTCCCTCAGCATCATCTGGTCAGTAGTTAGGATCTTGCTATGCACTAGTAGCCGAGCAAAACATTTATGTTTACCCTCCATTGGTGCCTTCCAAAACGCCATATTGTCCATCGAAGCAAAGGACCCTGCAAATTGGATGTTGTATGCCGACTTTGCAGTATACTACCTCGAAGCTGTCCACCTCCAATGCATCTCATCATTTGAGTCTGTAAACTAGAATCCCTGAACCCTGTCCCACAACTCTATAAATTCAGCCATTTCAACAACAGAAGACATCCTCCGCAGGCCACGAGTCCAGTTTGCATTTGTCACTTCCTCAAAAACTTTCTTGTGCTTCCTCCAAGCCAACTTGTACAAATTCAGTACCAAATCCCTCGGTGCCACCCCATTCAGCCAAACGGAGTTCCAGAATTCAGCCTTGAGTCCATTCCCTAGTGTCACAATTGTGCTTGCCCTGAAAAGTTGCCAGTCAATGTCGTTCACTGGAGGCTCTGTCCCAAACCAAAGGCCGATCAGGTTCATGCCAAGCATACCAAAGCCAACACAGTCGTAAGATCGTGCTGAACAAATCCAGATCAATGACTCCAAGCCCACCTAGTTTCTACAGCCTCATAACTCTTCTCCAGTTAACTAGACAATGCCCCCATTAGCATTATCAGCTCCCCTCCATAAGAAAGATCACCTAATCTTATCAATTTTCTGAATAGTCCACTTTTGAAGTGCAAAAACAGTAAGGTAGAAAGTACGGATGGCACTGGGCACCGTATTCACTAGAATTAGCCTTGCTGCATTATGTTGGATCAGCGATAGGGTACCATATGAAGTGGCTAGATCAAAGAGCTTCTGAAGTTGCTCCATAGCAAGAATGAAGAGGAGTGGGCTTAATGGGTCGCCTTGTCTTAAGCCCCTGAAGTGCCTGAACCATGGTCCTCTAGCACCATTTAGCATAATTGAAGTCGAAGCTGTGGATAACAGTATGGACACCCATCCACACCACCTCATCCCAAACCCCATTTGCTACATAACCTCCAAAAGGAAGTCCCACCTGACACTATCAAAAGCCTTGGCTATATAAAGCTTCAAGAAAACAACGCTGGCTTTTTTGCTCAGTGTAACGCACAAACCAGATTTTGTGTGCAGAGAAAGTTGTCCTAGATACTCCTCCTTTTAATGAAGGTGCTTTGTGAACGCGACACTAGCTGAGGGAGGAAAGGCGACATCCGGTTAGCTAGCAGCTTGGGAAAAAATCTTTGCCACACTATGAGTGAGACTTATTGGTATGTAGTCTCCTAAGCACAGAACATCCTTTTTCTTAGGCAATAACACCATGTGTCCGGAGTTCAACTGTTTGAAGTGTTTGTCATGTTGCTGGAAGAAGAAAAGCACCACTTGCATCACATCTGATTTAATGAACCCCATGCAGATTTGAAAAACACACTAATAAATCCATTCGGTCCAGCGCCTTATCACTTGCTAGCTCAGAAATCACATCATGCACCTCCTCCTCAGTGAACATGTCCTCCAGGTTGTGGAGCTGAACCCGATGCAGACCGACTACATCCCAATCTAGCGTATGCGTTCTCGAGGGACGGTAGCCAAAGTTGCTAAAGTGTTGAAAGATGTGCTCTTGCTTGTCCAAGTGTGTGTGCACCACCCCCCTTCTGTTGACAGCCTCTGAATGAAGTTTCTTCGTTTCCTTCCATTGGCATACAAAAAGAACAACTTGGACTGCGCATCAGCCGCTCTGATATGTGCTAGCCTTTCCCTCTGCTTAGCCTGTATTTTCTCAATAGCCGTCATGCCTAAGAAATGTACTTTGAGATCCTTCCTCAAACGAACCTCCTGTGTGCTTAAAGATTTCCTTTCCAGAACCACGTCAAGGATACCGATCAGTTTTTCACCGCACAGAGCAACAACTTATTATTGCCAATCTTGGATCGTGCCCAATGCCTGAGTGCTTTCGCTGTACTTGGAAAAGATCAGACTCTCCACTGAGATTAGCCTAAAAACTGCAATAAGTATGGGTTTTTTCCTAATGTAACGGCAGGAGCACTGCCGTATCATTTAAGGAGAAGCATGCAAAAGTTTACAACGGTTTGATTACATAAAGGAACTAGATAAACTCTACTCAAAACATTTGGGGTCCCCTTTCAAGGTCTATTAGGAGTATTAAACGTAGATTTTTTAAAAAAATAATTACACGAATGGACCGGAAATTGCGGGACGAATCCATTAAGTCTAATTAATCCGTCATTAGAGATTGTTTACCGTAGCACGACATTGTCTAATCATAATATAATTAGGCTCGTTAGATTCGTCTCGAAAATTAAGGTAGGAGTCGTGAAATTGGTCTTATCATTAATTTAAATTTAATACTCTAAATTAGTGGAAAGAAGATTGATGTGACGGGTTGTTGGTGAAACTTTTTGAAAATAAACACCCGTCAAGCGATGCATGGTACGATATGAGTAGGAGAACAATGGCAAGCTTTCGAGGAAGCGTATTAGGCCAGTCTCAGTGGGGATTTCATGGACATTATATAGGTTGTCATGTAAGCACTTTTGATGATGTGGTAGTGTATTAATGAAGAGAGGGGTAAGATGAGTTTAATGAGAGCAAGTTTAATAATTTAGCCAGCTGCTGGCTGAATGAATTCTTATAGTCTACCTCTCAGCCAACTAGTATAATGGTTTAGCCTTTCACATTTAAGATAGGTGTCATTTATCTCTCTCACATAAATCTTTGGTTCTTGTGCCCACGCTGGCTGTAAGCTTGCAGCTCACATCTCCTCTCTCTCCTCTCTTCTCTCCTCCACATCATCATTTAGCCACCTTACAGCCCACCATAATACTTGCTCTGAGGATGAAACCCTCCCTACACAGTTACCTAGACAACTTGTGTATTGCATGCAACCTAGATAACAATAATAGATGAAACAATGCATTGAGAACAAGATATTTTTTTTATAATTGTAAATGTTTTAGATGATGCGTCCCTCCGTGTAATCGTATCCGTGACAGCTCCACACTTAAAACGGGCGCGGCAAAACCCTGAAACGGAAAGTGCGGGCCGCTAGTGGTCCTGCTGCAGTGCTGCTCCTGCCCGATTCCGCCTGCCGCCGCGCGCCGCACGCGAAAAAGATAGAAATTTTTTCCTCGGCAGCAAACATTCAAATTTCTCGCCAGAGCAGGGGGGAGTGCGGCCGCTGCTCCTCACGTGTCCCCCCGAGCATGGCTTATGGCGCAGACGCCTTCAGGCTGCAGAGCCCACTGCTCACCCATGCATCCCCCCGTCTGCCTGCCATGTGGGGACCACCCCGGCTGTCGCGGCCGTTAATCACCTCGTGTACACACGTCCTCGCTCGCCTCTCTGATCGTCTTTTGTTTTCTTGTTTACTCGTGGGCATTCATTCCCTTCTCGTTCCTCTGATCGTACACGAGGCTGCTGCTCCTGTTCGCGAGCCAAACACGGCCGGGCGGGTTCCCAAACTGCCCTTGGGCCGTCGCCGTTAACGGCCTCCTCCGCGGCGCCCAGAACAGTAATCTCCTCCTCCCCGGCGTTCTTAAATGTGCATTAAGTACATCACTCGCTCGAAACAGGGGTCTCTGCTCCCCCAACCCATGCCGGACTCTTTCGCGGGGCGAAAAAAAGAATTGCCACCCCTCTGACACGCGGCCCCACCGCACCACAACGAAACTGGCCAGGGAGCGCCCTAGGCTACAGTGCTGATGCCACTCGCAGCTCGGCATCATCACTCCGCGACAAGCCGCACGGGGGGTGGCCTCACCGGCGGAGCAGCGCAGCGGCCTGATGCTGCGGACCCACCAGTGAGCAGTGCCCTGGCCCCCACTGCCCCGTCTCCCCGCCCCATCGCCGGGAGATCCGCTCACCGCCCCCACGGCTAGCATCTCCTAGCCCTACTGCTCCGCTGTGGCCGCCTGCACGCCGCTAGGAGTAGTAGGCTCTAGTCGCCACCGCTATTATTACCCCTACTACCGCTTGATTACACAGGTCGTCTCGTGGTGGCAGCGGCAGCGGCAGCGGCGCAGCGCCACGGCCTGTGCCCTTTACCAGGTACCCCGCGGGGTCGAGATCGATCGCCACCGCCGATGATGGAGCCGTCGCGGCGGCTCCTGCTGTCGGACTACGACGGCGCGATGGAGTCGCCGATGCCGTCGCCGCCGCCCTCGTCGTCCACGCCGTTCCGCCCCGGGGTGGCCGTCGTCGTCGGCATCCTCACCAGCGTCTTCTCCATCACGTTCCTCCTCCTGCTCTACGCCAAGCACTGCAAGCGCAGCGCCGCGGAGTCGTCGGGGCCCTACGGGTCCGGCAGCGGCGGCGGGGCCGGCGGCCGGTCGTCCGCCACCGGCGGCGCGGCGGGCGACAGGAGGAACTCCGGCGTCGACCGCGCCGTCGTCGAGTCGCTCCCCGTGTTCCGCTACGGCGCGCTGCGCGGGCAGAAGGAAGGGCTCGAGTGCGCCGTCTGCCTCGGCCGGTTCGAGCCCACGGAGGCGCTCCGCCTCCTGCCCAAGTGCCGCCACGGCTTCCACGTCGAGTGCGTCGACACATGGCTCGACGCGCACTCCACCTGCCCGCTCTGCCGCTCCCGCGTCGACCCGGAGGACGTGCTGCTCCTCCCGGAGCCGCCCAAGCCGTCCACCACGGGGCCGCCAGACCCGCCGGAGACCAAGGCGGCGGCCAAGGAGTCGGCGCCGCCAGCTGCTCCCGCTCCGTCGCCCGCGCCGGCCGGGCGTAGGATCTCCGGCCGGCACTCGACCGGATCGGTGCGCGCGCCCGGGCGGGTCGGCCCTAGCTCGCGACGGTCGGCCGACGGCGGCGTGGCGGTGGGCTGCTTCGACGGCGCGAAGGTGCGCAAGGACCGGGTGCTGCTGGTGGAGCCGGCGGCCGTGGTGGCGGAGCCGGATCCGGAGGCGTTCGACCGGCGGTTCGGGCACCGCATCCTGGTGAGCACCGCCGGCGGGTGCGAGGGCGAGACGGCCCCCGCAGCGCAGCAGCGGTGGAGCGACCTCCGCCCGTCCGACCTCATGTTCGTCCGCTCGGAGTTCCTCGTCACCGACGCCGGCCGCTACTCCTGCTCCGCCGCCGTCGTCAACTCCGGCGGCAGCGCCAGGAGCGCCATCGGCGTGCGGAGCCTGTCGGAGCTGGCGGGCGTGTGCCGCCTCCCGCCCATCCGCGCCGGGGCGTGCGAGGGCGACGACGAGCCGCGGGCCGGCGGCGCCGCGCGGCGGTGGCCCGGGTCGAGCTGGTGGGGGGGCGCCGCGGGGCCCGCCCCGTAACGGCCCTAGCGCCTGCTAGGCCGGCTACTGTCGCGCGGGGGGGACCCACCTCGCAGCCGGGAGAAAAGTTTGATCTCCCGTCGACGTACAACGTTGCCGAAGTTACCCCCGGAGATGGCGCTGAATTACGGAGCGGTAAAGCGACGCCCCTCCCCGCCGGCGTGGTCACGTGATGGGCAGCGTGGTAATTATAGCGGCCTCCGTCTTTTCGGGGCCACGCCGGCCGTGGCATCGGAAGCCGCGACGGAGCGCGAGGAGGAGGCGGGGGATGTTGCTTTCGCGGGAATCTCGAGGCCGGTGTGTTGGTGACTTGGTGGTGGTTTGGTACGTGCGGCGCGGATTGGGCGGGGGCGCCGCGGAGGTCGAGGCTGGCCTGGGTGGGTGGGCCGGCCGGCCGCGGCCGAGGATCCCCTGCGGCGGCCGGACTGGGGAACGAACGCACGTCGGTGTGGTGAAAGCTTAGGCCGCCGGCAGGGCGGGGCCGTGCGGTGTGGTACTTGCGGCCGCGCAGGTGAGGTTTTGGCGGCTTGCGTCGGCCGGGTCGGGGGTTGGGGAACCACACAATACGAAAGCGGGGCGTGCGTGCGTGTGTTGGTGTAATTGTACTAGCGCTGCTGAAAATTCTTTTGTCTGTATGAAGAAACAAAAGTGCCGCGGCTTTTTGGTGCAAAGCAACTCCAGCAACTTGCAAGCTCTGCTCAGCCGTGTGACTTGTGGCCGGAGCTCTGCTGCAACGTCTCAGCTCAGGTCAGGAGCTGCGTGCTCATCGATCTGCACATGAGCGGACACATTGATCTGTGGCGCAGGCATCTCGTTTTTGTTTCTTCCTGCGTTGTTTTGCGTAGGTTTTGTTTTCGCCATCTAGCCTTTAGCGTAGCCGGCTCGGGTGGTTGGATCCGCGCCGCATGCGCATGGGAGGAGGAGCATTCGGCGGCCGCACACCTGCCTAGTGCCTCCCTTGCGCCCGCCATGGATCGTGGCCTCCCGTGTCGCGCATCACCGCGTGTCTGCCTGATGTCCCCACGCCGGGTCGAAGCCGAAGCCAAAGCGGCACAACGGCTTGTTCTCTCTCGGCGCCTCGGCGAGGGGATCAGGATAACCACCACCTCGCCGCTTGCCCGCTCCCGGACCCGGGGGGGGGGGGGGGGGGGATCGATCCTGTCGATCTCTTTCCAATAATTCTCGCCCGTGCAGCAGCTGCGAGTGAGGCGAGGCGACATGTGAGATGATGGAGCCGGGCCGGCCACCCCCCGTAGTTTCGGACAAGAAAGATCCGGGTCAGACGCTTCCTCCGTTTCTCGGGGCCGGGCTGGCATGCAATTTCGCAGAAACAAGATTGTTCGGTGATCCTGTAAAAGCATTGCAACCTCGAAACGTCGGGCTCATCAAAATTTGTGAGAAACCTGTGGGATGATAGGTTCAATTCGGCTCCTGTGTGATGTTCTGTTAATCGATACTATAAATTCGTGAGAAACCTGTGGGATGATAGGTTCAATTCGGCTCCTGTGTGATGTTCTGTTAATCGATACTATAAGGAGGGAACACAATTGAAAACTTTTCTCACCCAATTCGGACCCGCCTTACCCCTCACGCCGAACCCACCTGTCAGGTAGCGTGATGACCAAAAAGTTAGAACGACCATAAAAATCATAATTTGGAGAGCGTTTCTTCCAATATCATAATGTTTTTTGTTATTTGACATCGCCTTACCCACCCCGTGTACCCGCATCAGACTCACCACCCCTGCACTGACCCACCAGCCCACCCGCGGTACCCATCTGCCACGCCGTCCCAACTCCTTCTTCCGCTCCTCCGCGACCATGGCTGAGCGCGGCCCTGCCCTCCTCCAGAACGCCCCCACGGCGTGCCCTCAACGGTGAGCACGAGGAGACCCGCGAGACACTTCTTCCAATGTTCCCTCGGTCGCGGCGCTCCTCCTGCTTACCCTTAGCCAAGGCCAAGCTACGCCCAATCCCAGCCCTCGTCAGGGTGCTCCGTTCCTCCCCGCGCTCGGCCAAGGCCAACTCCGGCCAGCCCAAGCTCAGCCCTCGGCAGGGCGCTCCGTTCCTCCCCGCGCTCGGCCAAGGCCAACTCCGGCCAGCCCAAGCTGCCGATAGCAATCTCCTTGTGCCTCCCGTCGAAGCTTGCCTCCATATGGACTGGCAATGGTGGGGACCCGTAGCCCAGTGTGAGGCTGTGCTGATCTATTTGCTGGCTCGCGTGCTCGTGATCAAGTGCTCATCCGACGTCCCCTCAGTAATCCCTTGCTGACATCCTGGACTTGGTCTGCAACCAGTGCACATGCATACATGTGTGTTGGGGTGTCCGAAAATTCGGATGAGATCCCCGAACATGAGAGAAAGGAAAGTGAACACGTTCAAGTACATTGATAATGCAAAAGGATACAAGGAATCTCCCAAAGACTGCTCAAGCCTCAAAAGTTGTGAATCCTTTTACACGTGCCCTCGCGCCTCCTTTTATAGGTAGACGAAGGGACTTTTATATTCCGAAAGTACCCTCAAATTCAAGGAATATTCCTAATGTGAACACATACATGAATGTCTTTTACATCTCATACATTTACAAGTTTGCCACTAGTTCACACGCCGAACCCGGACTTTTTGAGGCAACGTCTTTGACTTGGCTTCTTGCTGGTTCGCGAGTCTCCCCATTCAGGAAATCTTCATACGCCGCGACTTCCGAACTCGAACTTCAGCGGATTCCCGAATTCCGCAGACTCTCGATTTCATGGTTTCGCAGATTCATGACTCCGGGTCTTCACAGGTTCGTGACCTTAGGAGCTTCGCAGGTCCAAGGCTTCAGATCTTCACAGGTTCGCGACTCCCGAGCTTCGCGGGTTCAAGATTCCAGATCTTCGCAAGTTCGCGACTTCGGAGCTTCGCAGGTTCAAGATTCCAAATCTTCGCAAGTTCGTGACTTCGGAGCTTCGCAGGTTCAAGATTCCTGATCTTCGCAAGTTCGCGACTTCGGAGCTTCGCAGGTTCAAGATTCCTGAAAACTCATTTCACGAATTTCATAACACCCGACGTTTCGAGGGTGACAGGTTTTCCTGAATTCCCCAACACTAGCCCCTCGGGGAAGCGGGTTGACTCCGACGATCCGATTCCACGAAAATCTTAGAATTTCAGTAAAAACGTCACCCTCGGAATGTCGGAGTGGACACGCGTCCTCCGGAAATCTCGCAATAGTCGAATCGAGGCAGGTTCTTGAAACTGCCGCCCTCGCCCCTATAAATAGAGAGTTGTCGCTATAAAAAATTTTCACCGGCTTCTCACTTTCCGCAAACTTTTGTTCATACTTTCGCAGAAGAGCGCTTCGCGATCAAGTGTCCGCAGCTTCAAGACTTCCTCAAACTTTCAAAGGTATTGCTTTCTTTGTTTTTTAGTTATCATTTCTCCGTTTCAATGTATTCACATCTTTTGTTTCACGAACTTCATTCACGAATGTCATCTTATTATTTTTTACTTATATTACTGTCGAATAGGTGGCTCGAACTAAAAGTACAGCCAGACCTAAGAACTGAAGAACTGATTGCAGCCGGCCTTCCGGCCGAACCAGAGGTTCAAGAACTAGGAACTTCCCAACCTGCCGAAGATAAGACCTCACCTACTGCTGGTGGATTTGGGAACCGCGAAGACGGGGAGATTAGATCAGAGGAGGAGGATATGGAAGATATCGACGCTGATATGAAAGATCTTGTTTCAACAAAAAGATTGAAAGCTCTCCCTGTAGCTTTTGTTTTCGGGGAATCCAAGGTCACAACTAATTTGATCAGAGAATATGAAGCAGCTGGGTTTTTTCCCGCTGGCAGTGGGCGTGCTCCCCTAGATGAAGAAGTCCCTTCTCCCGAAACCGACGAAATTGTCGTGTTTCGGGATTTTTTACCTGCGGCTTAAGATTTCCTTGTGATCCCCTTCTGCCAGCGATTCTGGACAAATTTTCTGTGAGAATTCATCAGCTCTCTCCGAACTCATTCCTGGAGGTTTCCAAGTTTCTTTGGATCATGAAAACTTTCGGATGTAACTTCAGTGCTGACGTTTTCACCCGTCTCTTTGAGCTACTCATCGTGCCTGATGTCATCAAGCTCAATGATGGTTAGTATTATGAGGCTCACTACACCTGCTGCACTTTCAACACCCGCAGGCAGAACACAAGGAAGGGACTCACACGAATCCAGATCGCACCCTGCTGCAAGACCAACTTCGCAAAAGATTGGAGTTCTTACAAGTTATGTGAAGATAGACATGTCGGCTATTCCTGACTACAACGGACTGGCCAATCCCTTTTCTACACCCATTGAAGCTTTGACTGCTATCAGCACTGCCTCGTATAATCAACGGGCAGTGGGTATCCGGAATTGTGAAAGCATGTTTCACCTTGCCAGCACAATCGTCGGCGGACGCGACCTCATTGAAGAATTTGTTGATGCTAATATTTGGCTGATTTCTCATGGCTGGGCTCCCATAGAAATCGTGAGTTTCAACGTCAACTGGGCAACACAAGAGGTTCCCTTTCCCTTATTCGGACTTCGTTTGACCGACGGCCGCAGCGCCGAAGGTTTTATGTTTGAAGTTGAGAAAAAGGTGAATGAGATGATTGGCCGTATACCATGAATGAGTATAAGGCCTACAAAAATCTGGTGAAACATAAGAGAAGAATAAACCGAGTGTTTTCTGAAGTTTGCAAAGAGAAGTCTTTCCCATCTCGCTGCCCAGGCCCTCCTGTGAAGATGTCATGTGTTGCTGTGGCTAGCTGTTCGGCTATGCCTCTTAAAGCCTCAAAGAAAAAATCTTCCAAGAAGAGTCAAGGGACCCCCGACGAGACGACGTCTTCTGGTGTTCAACCCGCGAAGACCAAATCCCTTGAATCATCCAAGCGGAAGCGTCGAACTTCCGAACAAATTTCAGATGTTGAGCTTCAAGAAGTCTCTGGCCTTGCTCAGATGAGCCGCAAGAAAGCCAAGAAAGCTGTTAAGAAGAAAGTTGAGGCTGTTGAAGTTCGGCGTGTTCCTGCTGCTTTCGACAATGATTTGCCGGTGGAGCTTGCACAGAAAGGTTTTTCCTCTTGGCCTTTCCTACGATTCTACTTTCCTGACCGGTGTACTCCAAGTTCTGAAAATGAATTCGTGGATATTGGCTCTTTTTCAGATGTTGCTGAAGAAGTTCGGAAGGAGGTTGTTTCGCGTCGCTACCGAGACTCCCGCTCGCTATGGATACTGTTGTTCCTCAGTCCGCCCATCCCCAAGAGGAGGTATCTCCCGAATTCATGAGAGATCTTGAACTAACCATTCACAAGGGCAAAGAGCCCGTCCAAGATGTTGCCTTGCTTGAAACTCACGAAGATCTCCCCGAGGGTCAAGATCCTTCTCCTTCCGTAGCCGCCTTCAATAAAAGCTTCGGTACATCACATCGCGGTGAATTGCTAAGTGTTGGCTGCGAAGTGGCTAGACACAAAGGTGGCACACCCAAGAATTTAACACTTTGGAAATCATCTACGCTTATTGATGAAACAGGAGAGGGGGGTTCAGAACAATCATTTCACTCGCTCGGAGAAGCTGCTCGCGATTCCGGAAAGGAACCTCGCTCCTCTTTGAAGAAAACTTCTGCCTCTTTGGGTAAATCTTCTGCAAGTTCGGGGAAGAAGGTTACCATACAAAACCTAAGCGAAAAAGGTTCATCTCTTTTCGTCAACTCTTGGGCCTCGCAGCTTTATGATTTCCTGCTCGTGACTTTAATTATGGAATTTTTCAGAATTTAAAGATCTTCATTCATACCCGCCGTCCAGATTTGCGAAGTACCAAGAAGATTATGCTCTTAAATCCTCCATGCTTGGAAAGATTGTTGCTGAATGGCTTATCGAACAAGAGAAGGTCAACAAACAGCTATCTCACGAGTCTAAAGAACTTAAACGCAACTTCGATCTTGCTCAAGCTGCAAATCTCGACCTTGAGAAGAAGGTAGCTGATCTGGCGGAAGCCCTTAGGTAGTGACAAGATGGCAAGAAGATCGCCGAAGAGGCTCTTGATCAATCTAAGAAGGATTTCGAGAAACTGCAAAAAACTCACGACGATGATCTGAGTTTGATTGAAAACCTTCGTAAAGATTATGATAAATCTTCGAAGACTGTCAAGGATCTTCCCCATAACAATGCTGATCTCACGAAGACACCGAGAGAGAAAGAGCAGAAAATTCAGGATCTTGAGAGAGCACTAGCTGAACAGAGGGAAGCCTCGGGGAAAGACATCTCTGAAATCATTAACAAGTTACATCTTCTATTAAAGGAATATGAGAAATCTTTGATGAATTTTGGCATTCGTCCCGCTCCACTTCCTGCTGATATAAGTCTTCCTGATTTCATGAGATGGATCGAGACCGAATTCAAGGCACCGCCCGAAGTTATTCTACCGGTGCTAGTGATTTTCTTCTGCGGCGTTTTCGGTCGAAAGTATTATGAAGCTGCTCCACGATTTTGATTTTGCTGATCTTGTGAAGTTTTGCGAGAAACTTCCACAATTTCCTGATGCTTCGAGCACTTCGAGACTTCGACCTAATGAAGAAGTCCTCACAATCAAAACTAAGTATGCAAGAGAATTTTGGTTTGCCAGTGGTAGGGAAACTGTTAAGAACATCGCCCGTGCTAAACTTGTCCAGGTTGGTTTTCTTAGAAATGCTGCTAATTTTTGCGAATTTGCGAAATTTTTTCGATTTTTCTTATATTTTTTCTCTTGCTTTCTTTAGTTGCTCGAAGAGGAGGAACGGGAAAAGAACACTGCACTGCCAAAGTCTTCTTCCGAAGATGAAGAAGATGACATCACCGACACAGATGGGGAGGACTCTGGCGACAGCAGCGATGACGACAGTGATGGCGATCGTACCTCCGATCCTGAGGAAGATTCCTCGAAGGTTGACATCACAGGCTAAACATTGATGAAACATTTGCCCTTCGTGGCCCTTGTGTACATTTTTAACTTTGTTAGGTCTGTAATATTTTGTCCGAACAAGTTGTCTTGTAAACTTTAACTCGCGCAAGTCCCGCAAGTTGGGCCTGCGCGGCAGATGTGATCTTCTTTCGCGAATTCATCGTGGAAACATGTTTGTTAGTAGTGAAGCATGGCGTCCGTTCCAAGAGGCCCATCCCGATCAAGATTTTTTCGATTTTTGGCTTGAAGTTTCGCTTAGATTTTCGATGGACTTTTTCGATCTTTTTTTCTTTCTTCCTTCTTCGTAAGGACGAGAACTCCCCTCTTGCGAACTCAAGCTCTTTGAGGATCCCGAAGACGGAGGCCCTTAGCCCCACCACTACTGAGCTCGACTTCGCCTATGCTAGCGATATTGCAGAAGATAATAGCCACGACCCAGGACATGTCGTTGAACTTTCATTCTAGGAATTGTATTTCTCAATGTAATCGTTATGAAACTATGTCGAAATTTTTATGCAACTAAGGCAATAAAGACATTTTCTTTGAAAAAACGTCACCCTCCCCCACCTTGCCGTTTTGCATGAAAATTTCGAGGCGGAGTTAAAGAAATTCTTGCGCTATGCGGATGTTTTGATTATCTGTACTTCTTTTAGAAATTTTCGCTAGTTTTGAGATTGCAAACAACGCGACGCAAGTCGACAAAATTTGCTTGTGAATTTTGTGGACTTGACCCACTTGGCACACTTGGCCTTGTTGATATTGCAACCCTCAGTTGCTTCAACCACGATTTTCTATGAATCTTCACTTGAGCCCCTTGCCTCTTCATTGTAACATATTCATCGAGAAAAAATTTCATGAATCTTTGCCAAAAAATTCTTAAACAATGACATATACATTCGCAATTACCATTAATTATCATAACGGAATCTTAGGCTACAACTCATTGTTGTCTCGAGCCTTTTCGGTGGGAATCCCTTTGACAGTGGGATTTAGGCCACAACTTGTTGTTGTCTCAGGCCTTTCAGTGGGAATCCCTTTGACGGTGGCATTTAGGCCACAACTTGTTGTTGTCTCAGGCCTTTCGGTGGGAATCCCTTTGACTGTGGGATTTAGGCCACAACTTGTTGTCTCAGGCCTTTCGGTGGGAATACCTTTGATGGTGGGATGTAGGCTTTCACTGTGCCTCTGGCTATCACGAAGCCTTTTCACAAACTCTTCCTCTTTTCACGATAGGATTCTGGCTATCATGAAGCCTTTTCACACGAAATTTTTCTTTTTTCACGGTGGAATCTCGGCTATCACGAAGCCTTTTTCACGAACTTTTCTTTCACAATGGAATCTCGGCTATCATGGAGCCTTTGCACGAATTTTTGTTTCACAATGGAATCTCAGCTATCACTGAGCCTTTTCACGAATTTTTCTTTCACAATGGAATCTCGGCTATCACGGAGCCTTTTCACGAATTTTTCTTCTTCACAATGGAATCTCGGCTATCACGGAGCCTTTTCATGAATTTTCTTTCACAATGGAATCTCGGCTATCACGGAGCCTTTGCACAAATTTTTCTTTCACAATGGAATCTCGGCTATCATGGAGCCTTTTCACGAATTTTTTCTTTCACAATGGAATCTTGGCTATCACGGAGCCTTTTCACGAATTTTTCTTTCACAATGGAATCTCGGCTATCACGGAGCCTTTTCACGAATTTGTCTTTCACAATGGAATCTACAAAATGCACGATTTGGGGGAAAACTATTTTCATATATATCACAAAGTGTATTTACATAGGACCCGCCTCGTTAAAAACCTTGCCTCTTGAGAGCCCCCTTTGCAAGGAAAAGAGTACGGTCCTTCTTATTCTAATTGTTGACGGTTAATAATTGTATCAAAGTTCGTTCGTGACTCGCAAGCGTACAAGTCTCCCGTCGTAGTCAAGGGACCCTTCTTCCCTCGAGTGGTGAACCCAAGGTATCGAATCCGTGGAACAAATGTGTGACGCAAGACTTAATCTATTAAAGCCAAATAACTGCAATCTTCAATAAAGAACCTAATGCATCTAAGTAAAAGACACAAAACAGATCTAATCTACTAAAAACCGGAGAAAACAAAGTAAGATTGGGTAGATAAACCGATCTAGAGGGATCGGGGTAAGCCTTTTGTTGAAGTTCCAAGCAAAAGAAGAAGTAGCAAATCGAATCTTAATAAAAGCCTCTTTAAATCGTGGTTTCCCGTCCAAATCCGAAAACATCCGCCTTTCGAGACCCCCGTTCGTCACAACGTATCCCTATTCATGCGGGGAGCTTAGGGCGAGTCAAAAGACAAGTCGAGATTCTTTCGGAGGATCCGGCGTGTACCTCTAGCCACCGCGGCTACAAGAACACCCTATGTAATCTATCTCGAGAATAGAATTGAAATAAGCAAAGCCGATCGAAAAACGAAATCTTCGAGGAAACACTTGATCGCTGAGAAAAGATTCAACTTGATAATTCAACTATAACAATGATACATACACAAGATCACCACCGGGATCCTTCCTTGATCTTGCTTCTAGCTCGGGAACTCCGACGTGGTCTTCCTTGCAAGGTTCCCACGTCGGCTAGGGAAACCCTAGTCAACTAGCTCGACCCTCTCCTCTCCTAGATGGTGTCCCTCTCTTCTATGCTTCTCGGCGGCCGAAGACGAAATCTTCTCTGCGTGGCTCTCGGTCAGGGGACTATAAATAGCCCGATTGGCGGCTAGGGCAAAGGACGACGCGTTTGGGCCCTAAATGGGCCTGGGCCGACCGGACCGGGCCGGCCGGCCCGGGCCCATTTAGGCCCGGCCCCGCGGGCTCCTTTGCCCGAGGTCGGTTCCCTTGCTTCCTGGATGCTTCCCCCTTCGCATACGGTTCCATGTCGTCGGTTTCTCTCCGAATTGGACTCAACTCCTTGTCTTGGAAGATTCAAGACTTTTCCGGTCGGGTCCCCGGAGTATGTCGTCTTCTCGGATCAAGTCCCCGGCTTCTTGGAGTTAATTTTACTTCATTGCATGACTTGTTCGGGGCTTCAAAGTCTTGTCATGAGGTGCTTGATGAACTTACCCCGAAAGTCTTGCATTCAACACTAAATCCCCGCATAAACATTAAACTCCAAAAACGACATGCACACGTGAACTTGTTATACCACGGGGGTTAGTACCAATGGATAAAGTATAAAACTCATGCCAACACCGAAGGTAAACTCATGTCTAGGTTGACGGATTTTCACCGTCAACATCTCCCCCATGCTTAAACCTTGCTCGTCCTCGAGTAAGCCTTCGATGAATATCATCATTGCTAAACAATGTTTAAACTTTGCATTTGATCATACATGAGAAAACATAATGCTCTCAAAATATTAATTCATTAAAGTTCCATAATGTACTAGCCTTCATCTCCACGGAGGGTGGATTCTTATTAAGCTTATCCCACAAGTATTAACATGCTCACAAAGTTTTAAATGGATCTCGAATTTTTGAAATGAAGAACGAGATAAGAAAAGCTAAACCAAATTCACAAATTTAAATCATCTCATGTATTGCTCATAAACTCTCATCTCACTTGTCTCTCAAGCCTATATATTCTACTCCTTTCCCTCTCATATATATGTGGTAGGCTTTATATGGAGCTTTTGGGAAAGTTTAGTCCTAACAAGAATTTATAAATGAGGTGTTGTCAAAACAAGACAAGCTTCTCATGGTCTTACCGAGACTCGTCAAAAAGGTCATTGGAAAATAATGTTAAATCAAGGAGGGGAAAGAGAAAAATGCACACACTTTTAGATGAGTGGACATGTGCAAATGGCAAAGAGTGATCCCGAGGCACAAAGAAAGTCCTCGTTATCGGATTGCACATGGTTGGAAAATTGAGAATGGATCTTTTTATCTTGAAGCCTTGAATGCACTCCTAGAGAACCGGGGAGTTCACTTTACGCACAAATATATTTTTTTTCTTTCTCATTCTTTTCTTTCTTTCATTCATTCATTTTTTTCTTGCCTCGTCATATATTCAGTCCATGACTTTCACAACGAAGTTTTGATTTTTTATACCTTGAAAGTCATGAATATCACTGGATTTTTTTTTTCTTTCATCATTATATATATTTTTTTTAAATACTCCCTTTTGAACTCTAAAACTGCACCGTACCTACCTCCTCCCCCATGCTTAGACGTTGCTCGTCCTCGAGCAAAGAGGCGAAAAATAAGGTAGGTACCGGAGATAATTTTCCTTGGAGAGATACTTGAAATCTTCAACGTTGGCACCGTCTTGCGATCTTCCTTGAATTGATGATCCATCCTCAATGATAGGTTGTGGTCAAGGAGGTAGTCACAAAAAGATGATATTTGGTTTAAGGGTGGATATCCGGCGAAGTTTGTGAGATCACCGATGCGGGGATACACAATGCACGGATAAAAGGCTAGCAAAAAGATAGATACGCAAAAACGGAATGACCAGCTTCTTAGTCTCGGGCCGGAGAAATCATGGCCTGCAAAAACTCACTCAAAAATAAATCTTGTACACTAAGGTTTATGCACTCAAATATATATAAGGCTTTGGATAGGTTGAGCAACACACAAGTGATATTTGTGACAAGGTTAGCAATATTTTTGAGCATAAAAGACATCTTCAATCCATTCATAACTCGAGAGCACATAAAACACTATGGGTCTTTATTTTAATCATAACCTCCGCTGAAAAATAAGCTAGTATTTAAATAAATTCAGATCTGTATTTTTAAGAGAGCACTAGCTTAAACATGCATAAATCAACTACAAAGATGAACAAAGCTGCAATTTTAATCATATATCAACATGGCACGAATTTTGTAACTTTTCCAATGATATAATCAAGGTGGTGACTTTATTAATGGTGATATCAAGTTGAAATACACACTGAAAATAAACATACATGCTTGCTGAAAATTAAATAAAAACAGAAAAATACTACGCAAACACACATAAGCAAAAGCTGAAAATTACAGAGAAATAGAAAAGAAAAGAAAACAAAAGTTCCTAAATCTTCTAGTCCTCCGCCGGTGGTTGATGTTGGTAGTCTTGATAATAATACCCTTGCTCATAATATGAATGAACGCTTCCTCCGTCGAATTGATTTGGCTCCACAAGGTGAAGGCGTCCAAGTTCAAAGGCAATATTTGCGTTGCCTTCACCGAGTTGAGCTGCGTTGGATTGGATGGCTGCGATATTTTGAGCATTTCTTGCAGCATACCCTCCAATAATAGTCATGCTTTGTTGTGGTTGGGGATGATGAGCGTAGGACTCCGCGAAGTTAGCGTTGGGCACAACATAATTTTGTGGGGGTACCGGTGCACCACCCCCCCCATGCTTGTTGTTGAGACCCTCCGTAATAACTTGGCGGAGGAGGAACCCCCGCCGGATGGTTGCACATTGGGTTGTGCTCCACCCGCTTGTGCGGAGGATGTTCCCTCTTCTACGATTCTTCCTCTTTTGTTCTTCCTTGCGGGGACAAGTAGTCCCTCTTCCAACCAATCTTCCCTTCCTTCGGTGAAAAGCCTAAGCCTCTCATCCGGAAGAGGGAGGTTCACAATGGCCAATCGGTAACCTCTTCTCTCATCTCCACTAATGTACTTGCCTTGCCGCAAGTACTCAAAACCGAGAGAGGTACCGCGCAAAAGGTGAGCGGGGTTTCTTGCGATCCCCGGTCGCAAGGAAAAGGCCAACATGGAGAGGTAACACCCCGAACCAATATCACCGGCCCCCCGATGTTGCTTCACAACACCAACGGTTGATCATGAGGTAAGAGGGGTCAATTGGCTGCCTGGCAATTAAAGCCGAGTATAGCCAATTTAACTCCGTGTCGGTCACCTTTGTTTCCCTCATCCTCCCCAATACCCTCTTGCACATCCAAGAGTGAAATATCCGGATAATGGGGTTGCGGATGCTTTTGCGTTGTTGATGGGCATCTCCGGAGATCATGCCCCAAAATTCCGCCAACATGCCGGGAGGCACGTCAACTTTCTCCGGAGCGCCCTTGTGGAATCCAAGCAGCTCCCTTACGTGCTCGTAGGGAACCACTTGTTGGATTCCCTCCAAACGGAATGACAAGCTTTGCACCCCATCATCATCAACGATGGGTGCAATAGTCATTAAAATTTCCAAGGTGTAACCCAAGTGGGTGTCCACCGATATTCCGTTGGAGAACTGAACCCACCCGAGGTGCCCCAACATGTGGTATATGTCGGTGCGAAAACCCAAGGTGTGGAGTGCTTGGTCGTCGAGCTCGACGTTTGGCACAAGCCTCTTCTCAAGATTTGCGAGCCTATCCTCCTCCTCCGCCGACAAGATGATGAAGCCGTACGAAGATTGTGTCGGGGGTGTAAGGAGGTGGTGCGGTTGAGCGAGTCGATCGTCGTGGTGGCGCGGGCTGCTCCTCCGTGTGCCCACGAGGTTCGGTGAACCTCATGGAAGTGCTTCTTGCAGCCCTCATACCACCAAGGAGGAGAGCGTCGTTCCTCCTCGGTGGTGCCGTGTCCGTCTCCATGCTCCGGGGAGACTCGGAAACCGAGTGCCTCCTCGAAGACGTGGTTGATGACGGCTTGGACGACGACGAACTCTTCTTCTTAGAGAAGAGACTTGTGGTCTTCTTCCACATGTTTGCTGCACTCTCTCTTCAACTAAAAATCCGGGTTGCAACCGGTAAACTAGGCACTTAAACTCTTTGCTTCGGATGTGGACTTTGAGTGGATTTAAGGATGTGGATTTTTCTTGAGCTCTCAAGCTTGGGTGGTTGGCTAAGTCTACGGAGGTTCTGAACACACAAACTTGAACACACAAACAAGGGAAGGAGAGGGAAGCTTGCTCGAGAAGACGGGCGCCGGGGGGACGCCATTTATAGGGCGGGCCGGCCGGCCTAGGCCGGCCGGCCCGGGGTCCTCCGGCTCCTCCTCGGCGCGTCTTTCTCCCAGCACGATCATTTCGCCTCGCAACTTTCCCTGCCCGCGTGCTCCACGAGTTGCACCGCCCAAACGCTCTCGTCCACTCCTTTTCTTGAATCATTGGTCCTCCCACTTGATGCTCCATGCTTTGGGTCATGTCCATGCTCCCTAGCTCCACTTGCTTCACATGCCACCATGAAAATCCTGCAAAGTTGATGCTTACTTGCCCACCATGCTTGTCCTTTGCATGTGGAATTGGTGAAAGTTGATAAAAGGGAATCCAATGGTGCATGCATGATTAATTCAAACTTGATTGCCTCCATTTAGGTGTGTTTAAGGTTAAGCACTCCTCTAATTCGAATTTTAAAATATTTTTCAGAGCCATGCAAGAGCTCGAGCATAATTTTAGAGAAGTTTTTAAACCATTAAAAACAAATGTAGGTCGAAAATATTTTTCGACTACGTCGATTTTGGTCTTACCGGTAAAGTCTCCGCTTTCATCGGTTGAGAGCGAACGTTTTCCGGCTTGATCATGGGGGCATAGGTTTAGGTTCTAATTTTGGCTAAATAAGAAAGATTTTGAATAAAACAAAATTAGAATGGGCTTAGAAAAATTCTAATCCTAGAGAAACCAAGGATAAAGATTTTTAAAACCAACCAAAAGCTTTGATTTCTAGGTTCACGCGAGTCCTACCACGTGCTGAATTTTTATAACACTTGAATATAAATCGTGGCTCTACTCGTGTGGTTTTAGCATGAAAAATAAGTCAACCTCAGCACCATAATGAGGGTGTAAGGTTGAGCTAAGGTTCTGAAATTATTTGGTTGAGGGGTTTCTCGAAAAGAAAAGAATCAAACAAGCACATAGGAGGGTTCATGCAAAGGGTTTATGATAAAGCAATCATTCAATCAAGAATTATGTCTCTAATATTGTTCAACCACTTCTAAGTCTAATGTCTTTGCGTAATAAAACTCAAAAACTAAATTATTAAAATTACTAGAAAAACCTGGAATCGGGTTGTCCTCCCGTAGCTTATTCTTGACTTGAGTTGACGAAACGGGTTGCCTCCCGCCTAGCGCTTCGTTTATAGTCTATAGCTAGACTTCTTCACTTGATTACTCCGGATCAACGCTCTTTGCGGGCGTTGCAATCTTGGGTACCCACTTCCGCACCATCTTGGGCGCGGGCTTGTCTTTTGGCTTGGGCGGCTTAGTCATTTTTTTGGTCTTCACGAGCGGCTTCTCTTCCTTTGTCTTGACGGATGCAACACCTTCTTTAATTTTCGTTACGTTCACTTTTTTCGGCTCCTTCTTCTTTTTCAGCCCCTCCGTTTGTTTTGGTTCTCCCTTCACTCCAATCATGTTGCATGCCTCAATCCTTGGACGGAACTTGAAGGAACTCCTTTCTCCGTTGATATCGAACATGATCTCCCCCTTGCCAACATCAATAGTTGCTCCCACGGTCTTGAGGAACGGCCTCCCTAGGATGAGCGGTGGCTTCTCCCTCTCTCCCATCTCGAGCACAACGAAGTCGACGGGGATGAAGTGGTGTCCAATCTTCACGGGTACATCTTCGGCAATGCCCAAGGGATAGCGAATGGAGTTGTCACCCAACTCCAAACATATTCCCGTAGGCTCCATCGGTAGGCGTAACTTCTCGAACACATCCCTCGGCATGACACTCACACTAGCTCCAAGGTCGCATAACGCCTTCTCGAAGTTGAAAGAACCAACCGAACATGGAATTGTAGGGCACCGGGGTCTTTTTGCTTCTCTAGCCCATAAGCAATAGCTGCACTACACTCCTCGGACATTTTGACATGATCTACCCCGAGTGTTGCTATCTCATATTTATTTGCAAGTATGTCTTTAAAGTAATGAGAATATGTAGGTACTTGTAGGGCATCTAGTAACGGCATGTTGATGCTAAGTCTACGCACAACTTCCACAAACTTCTCAAAGTGGTTGTCAAGTTTACCTCGGAAGTAGCGTGGCTTGAGTTGCGGTATCCTCGTGTCATCTTCCGGCATCTCGAATTCGGGTTCCTCGGTGACGATCCCCGTAACCTTCTCTTTAGCAGCTCCTTCCACCTCGGTGGACGGTTTAGGCTTCCTTGCTCCCGCGGAACGTTCCGGATCTTCAGTCTCCTTCCCCGAACGCGTTTGAATGGCCTTCGCCGATTCGGGACATTTGGGTTGTCCCGGAAGCTTCCCTTCATCATTTGTGAGGCGCCCCGCAAGTTGTCCAACTTGCGTCTCGAGCATCTTCATCAACGGGCAGTGGGTATCCGGAATTGTGAAAGCATGTTTCACCTTGCCAGCACAATCGTCGGCGGACGCGACCTCATTGAAGAATTTGTTGATGCTAATATTTGGCTGATTTCTCATGGCTGGGCTCCCATAGAAATCGTGAGTTTCAACGTCAACTGGGCAACACAAGAGGTTCCCTTTCCCTTATTCGGACTTCGTTTGACTGACGGCTAGAGCGCCGAAGGTTTTATGTTTGAAGTTGAGAAAAAGGTGAATGAGATGATTGGCCAGTATACCATGAATGAGTATAAGGCCTACAAAAATCTGGTGAAACATAAGAGAAGAATAAACCGAGTGTTTTCTGAAGTTTGCAAAGAGAAGTCTTTCCCATCTCGCTGCCCAGGCCCTCCTGTGAAGATGTCATGTGTTGCTGTGGCTAGCTGTTCGGCTATGCCTCTTAAAGCCTCAAAGAAAAAATCTTCCAAGAAGAGTCAAGGGACCCCCGACGAGACGACGTCTTCTGGTGTTCAACCCGCGAAGACCAAATCCCTTGAATCATCCAAGCGGAAGCGTCGAACTTCCGAACAAATTTCGGATGTTGAGCTTCAAGAAGTCTCTGGCCTTGCTCAGATGAGCCGCAAGAAAGCCAAGAAAGCTGTTAAGAAGAAAGTTGAGGCTGTTGAAGTTCGGCGTGTTCCTGCTGCTTTCGACAATGATTTGCCGGTGGAGCTTGCACAGAAAGGTTTTTCCTCTTGGCCTTTCCTACGATTCTACTTTCCTGACCGGTGTACTCCAAGTTCTGAAAATGAATTCGTGGATATTGGCTCTTTTTCAGATGTTGCTGAAGAAGTTCAGAAGGAGGTTGTTTCTGCTGCTGCTACTGAGACTCCTGCTGCTATGGATACTGTTGTTCCTCAGTCCGCCCATCCCCAAGAGGAGGTATCTCCCGAATTCATGAGAGATCTTGAACTAACCATTCACAAGGGCAAAGAGCCCGTCCAAGATGTTGCCTTGCTTGAAACTCACGAAGATCTCCCCGAGGGTCAAGATCCTTCTCCTTCCGTAGCCACCTTCAATAAAAGCTTCGGTACATCACATCGCGGTGAATTGCTAAGTGTTGGCTGCGAAGTGGCTAGAAACAAAGGTGGCACACCCAAGAATTTAACACTTTGGAAATCATCTACGCTTATTGATGAAACAGGAGAGGGGGGTTCAGAACAATCATTTCACTCGCTCGGAGAAGCTGCTCGCGATTCCGGAAAGGAACCTCGCTCCTCTTTGAAGAAAACTTCTGCCTCTTTGGGTAAATCTTCTGCAAGTTCGGGGAAGAAGGTTACCATACAAAACCTAAGCGAAAAAGGTTCATCTCTTTTCGTCAACTCTTGGGCCTCGCAGCTTTATGATTTCCTGCTCGTGACTTTAATTATGGAATTTTTCAGAATTTAAAGATCTTCATTCATACCCGCCGTCCGCATTTGCGAAGTACCAAGAAGATTATGCTCTTAAATCCTCCATGCTTGGAAAGATTGTTGCTGAATGGCTTATCGAACAAGAGAAGGTCAACAAACAGCTATCTCACGAGTCTAAAGAACTTAAACGCAACTTCGATCTTGCTCAAGCTGCAAATCTCGACCTTGAGAAGAAGGTAGCTGATCTGGCGGAAGCCCTTAGGTAGTGACAAGATGGCAAGAAGATCGCCGAAGAGGCTCTTGATCAATCTAAGAAGGATTTCGAGAAACTGCAAAAAACTCACGACGATGATCTGAGTTTGATTGAAAACCTTCGTAAAGATTATGATAAATCTTCGAAGACTGTCAAGGATCTTCCCCATAACAATGCTGATCTCACGAAGACACTGAGCAGCAAAGAGCAGAAAATTCAGGATCTTGAGAGAGCACTAGCTGAACAGAGGGAAGCCTCGGGGAAAGACATCTCTGAAATCATTAACAAGTTACATCTTCTATTAAAGGAATATGAGAAATCTTTGATGAATTTTGGCATTCGTCCCGCTCCACTTCCTGCTGATATAAGTCTTCCTGATTTCATGAGATGGATCGAGACCGAATTCAAGGCACTGCCCGAAGTTATTACTGGTGCTAGTGATTTTGCTGCAGCGTTTTCAGTCGAAAGTATTATGAAGCTGCTCCACGATTTTGATTTTGCTGATCTTGTGAAGTTTTGCGAGAAACTTCCACAATTTCCTGATGCTTCGAGCACTTCGAGACTTCGACCTAATGAAGAAGTCCTCACAATCAAAACTAAGTATGCAAGAGAATTTTGGTTTGCCAGTGGTAGGGAAACTGTTAAGAACATCGCCCGTGCTAAACTTGTCCAGGTTGGTTTTCTTAGAAATCTTGCTAATTTTTGCGAATTTGCGAAATTTTTTCGATTTTTCTTATATTTTTTCTCTTGCTTTCTTTAGTTGCTCGAAGAGGAGGAACGGGAAAAGAACACTGCACTGCCAAAGTCTTCTTCCGAAGATGAAGAAGATGACATCACCGACACTGATGGGGAGGACTCTGGCGACAGCAGCGATGACGACAGTGATGGCGATCGTACCTCCGATCCTGAGGAAGATTCCTCGAAGGTTGACATCACAGGCTAAACATTGATGAAACATTTGCCCTTCGTGGCCCTTGTGTACATTTTTAACTTTGTTAGGCTGTAATATTTTGTCTGAACAAGTTGTCTTGTAAACTTTAACCTGCGCAAGTCCTGCAAGTTGGGCCTGCGCAGGATGTGATGCTGCTGCGAATTCATCGTGGAAACATGTTTGTTAGTAGTGAAGCATGGCGTCTGTTCCAAGAGGCCCATCCCGATCAAGATTTTTCTGATTTTTGGCTTGAAGTTTCGCTTAGATTTTCGATGGACTTTTTCGATCTTTTTTCTTTCTTCCTTCTTCGTAAGGACGAGAACTCCACTGCTGCGAACTCAAGCTCTTTGAGGATCCCGAAGACGGAGGCCCTTAGCCCCACCACTACTGAGCTCGACTTCGCCTATGCTAGCGATATTGCAGAAGATAATAGCCACGACCCAGGACATGTCGTTGAACTTTCATTCTAGGAATTGTATTTCTCAATGTAATCGTTATGAAACTATGTCGAAATTTTTATGCAACTAAGGCAATAAAGACATTTTCTTTGAAAAAACGTCACCCTCCCCCACCTTGCCGTTTTGCATGAAAATTTCGAGGCAGGTTAAAGAAATTCTTGCGCTATGCGGATGTTTTGATTATCTGTACTTCTTTTAGAAATTTTCGCTAGTTTTGAGATTGCAAACAACGCGACGCAAGTCGACAAAATTTGCTTGTGAATTTTGTGGACTTGACCCACTTGGCACACTTGGCCTTGTTGATATTGCAACCCTCAGTTGCTTCAACCACGATTTTCTATGAATCTTCACTTGAGCCCCTTGCCTCTTCATTGTAACATATTCATCGAGAAAAAATTTCATGAATCTTTGCCAAAAAATTCTTAAACAATGACATATACATTCGCAATTACCATTAATTATCATAACGGAATCTTAGGCTACAACTCATTGTTGTCTCGAGCCTTTTCGGTGGGAATCCCTTTGACAGTGGGATTTAGGCCACAACTTGTTGTTGTCTCGGAGCCTTTCGGTGGGAATCCCTTTGACGGTGGCATTTAGGCCACAACTTGTTGTTGTCTCGGGCCTTTCGGTGGGAATCCCTTTGATCGTGGGATTTAGGCCACAACTTGTTGTCTCGGGCCTTTCGGTGGGAATACCTTTGATGGTGGGATGTAGGCTTTCACCGTGCCTGCGGCTATCACGAAGCCTTTTCACAAACTCTTCCTCTTTTCACGATAGGATTCTGGCTATCATGAAGCCTTTTCACACGAAATTTTTCTTTTTTCACGGTGGAATCTCGGCTATCACGAAGCCTTTTTCACGAACTTTTCTTTCACAATGGAATCTCGGCTATCATGGAGCCTTTGCACGAATTTTTGTTTCACAATGGAATCTCAGCTATCACTGAGCCTTTTCACGAATTTTTCTTTCACAATGGAATCTCGGCTATCACGGAGCCTTTTCACGAATTTTTCTTCTTCACAATGGAATCTCGGCTATCACGGAGCCTTTTCATGAATTTTCTTTCACAATGGAATCTCGGCTATCACGGAGCCTTTGCACAAATTTTTCTTTCACAATGGAATCTCGGCTATCATGGAGCCTTTTCACGAATTTTTTCTTTCACAATGGAATCTTGGCTATCACGGAGCCTTTTCACGAATTTTTCTTTCACAATGGAATCTCGGCTATCACGGAGCCTTTTCACGAATTTGTCTTTCACAATGGAATCTACAAAATGCACGATTTGGGGGAAAACTATTTTCATATATATCACAAAGTGTATTTACATAGGACCCGCCTCGTTAAAAACCTTGCCTCTTGAGAGCCCCCTTTGCAAGGAAAAGAGTACGGTCCTTCTTATTCTAATTGTTGACGGTTAATAATTGTATCAAAGTTCGTTCGTGACTCGCAAGCGTACAAGTCTCCCGTCGTAGTCAAGGGACCCTTCTTCCCTCGAGTGGTGAACCCAAGGTATCGAATCCGTGGAACAAATGTGTGACGCAAGACTTAATCTATTAAAGCCAAATAACCGCAATCTTCAATAAAGAACCTAATGCATCTAAGTAAAAGACACAAAACAGATCTAATCTACTAAAAACCGGAGAAAACAAAGTAAGATTGGGTAGATAAACCGATCTAGAGGGATCGGGGTAAGCCTTTTGTTGAAGTTCCAAGCAAAAGAAGAAGTAGCAAATCGAATCTTAATAAAAGCCTCTTTAAATCGTGGTTTCCCGTCCAAATCCGAAAACATCCGCCTTTCGAGACCCCCGTTCGTCACAACGTATCCCTATTCATGCGGGGAGCTTAGGGCGAGTCAAAAGACAAGTCGAGATTCTTTCGGAGGATCCGGCGTGTACCTCTAGCCACCGCGGCTACAAGAACACCCTATGTAATCTATCTCGAGAATAGAATTGAAATAAGCAAAGCCGATCGAAAAACGAAATCTTCGAGGAAACACTTGATCGGCGAGAAAAGATTCAACTTGATAATTCAACTATAACAATGATACATACACAAGATCACCACCGGGATCCTTCCTTGATCTTGCTTCTAGCTCGGGAACTCCGACGTGGTCTTCCGTGCAAGGTTCCCACGTCGGCTAGGGAAACCCTAGTCAACTAGCTCGACCCTCTCCTCTCCTAGATGGTGTCCCTCTCTTCTCTGCTTCTCGGCGGCCGAAGACGAAATCTTCTGCGTGGCTCTCGGTCGGGGGACTATAAATAGCCCGATTGGCGGCTAGGGCAAAGGACGACGCGTTTGGGCCCTAAATGGGCACGGGGCCGACCGGGCCCGGGGCCGGCCGGCCCGGGCCCATTTAGGCCCGGCCCGCGGGCTCCTTTGCCCGAGGTCGGTTCCCTTGCTTCCTGGATGCTTCCCCCTTCGCATACGGTTCCATGTCGTCGGTTTCTCTCCGAAGTGGACTCAACTCCTTGTCTTGGAAGATTCGAAGCACTTTTCCGGTCGGGTCCCCGGAGTATGTCGTCTTCTCGGATCAAGTCCCCGGCTTCTTGGAGTTAATTTTACTTCATTGCATGACTTGTTCGGGGCTTCAAAGTCTTGTCATGAGGTGCTTGATGAACTTACCCCGAAAGTCTTGCATTCAACACTAAATCCCTGCATAAACATTAAACTCCAAAAACGACATGCACACGTGAACTTGTTATACCACGGGGGTTAGTACCAATGGATAAAGTATAAAACTCATGCCAACACCGAAGGTAAACTCATGGCTAGGTTGACGGATTTTCACCGTCAACACTAATGTAATTGCGAAAAAGAAATCTATCGTTTTTCCTCCGAAATCACTTATAGACTCGTGATTCAGCTTTTTTTGGTTTTCTAGAATGTAAACTTGCGAAAAAAGGAAAAATACTCTAAATTAAATCTACCTAATTCTGGAATTCTCATGGCTAGTACCTTTTCAGGCTGTCGGCATTCCTCGAATATGGCAACTCTTCGTCAGTCTGTTCTAGCAAACGAAAAGCCCCTAGCGTATCTGTTTCTTTTGCTATGTATGGTCCTTCCCATGATTCGTGAAGTTTCCCCGGGTTTTCCCAGTTCTTCTTTCTTTTCAACACCAAATCACCAGTATTGATGTCTTTTCTAACCACTTTCTTGTCTTTCCATGCCTTGGTCTCTTTCTGGTACTTTTCGATGTTTTCAGCAGCTTCAAGGATTGTCAGCTCAATCATGTCTTTTTCTACTTTCTGGTCGACTTCTTCGATTTCTTTTGCTTTCAGCACTCTCATGCTTTCATTCTTGATTTCCTCTGGTGTCATTGCTTCGGTGCCGAAGAGCAGGCGAAATGGTGTGAAACCTGTTGCTCTTGACACAGTAGTGTTGTGTGACCAAATCACTTTCGGCAATTCTCAACCCATTTACCCTTCTTTTGATTGAACAAGCATTTCTTGATTCCTGAAAATATCAGACATTTGCCCTTTCAACTGTTCCACTAGACTGCGGATGATACACTGATGAAAACTTTGCATGAGTGCCCAAGGACTTGCAATACTCTTTGAAAGTGTAACAGTCGAACTGTTTCCCATTGTCAACAGTCAGTTCTCTCGGAACTCCAAATCTGCAGATTATGTTCTGCCAGAAGAACTTCTGAATTGTTGGTGCCTTGATGTTTGCGAGTGGTTTTGCTTCTACCCACTTCGTGAAGTAATCCACAGCGACAGCTGCGAATCTGCAATTTCCTTGAGCCGTTGGCAATGGTCCGACTAGATCCATTCCCCACCTTTGCAGTGGCCATGATGATGGAATCCGGTGAACTGGCATGGAAGGTAAATTTTGTTGATTCACCATTTTCTGGCATGCTTCACATTGCCGAACTAGTGCTTTCGCATCTATGTTTATAGTAGGCCAATAGAATCCCTGCTTTATTGCCTTTCCTGCTAGAGCTCTGGTGCCTATGTGTGCACCGCAGAATCCACTGTGGATTTCTCTGAGAAGTTCAAGGCCTTTTTCGGAGGTGATGCACCTTAGCCAAGGCTCAGTGACTCTTGATTTGTACAGCTCTCCATTCACCACTACATAACCCCTTGCCCTTTGTTTTAACCTTTTTTCTTGCAACTCATCCCGTGGTTCATAATGGCCTCTCAAATAAGCCATGATTTCTGCTCTCCAATTAGGAGTTTCCACAACATTCACGATTTTCGGCCTTGATTCCTTGATAGATGGGTCTTTGATGATTTCGAAGAACACATCAGGAGGCAATTCTTGATTTCTGGCTAACGCTTTCGCCAGTTGTCTGCTTCATTGTTGTCATATCTTGGAATATGTTGCACTGAATAACCTTTGAAATGCCTTTCCATTTCTCTGACCTTTTCCAGGTACTTCATCAGAATAGGATTCCTTACTTCACTTTCTTTTTCAATATGTTCTTGAATAAATTTTGAATATGTTCTGATTATGAAGGTTTGCTGACCCAAGGCTTTCATATTTCTCAATGCTAGAAGTAGTGCTTCATATTCTGTTGTGTTGTTCGTGGAGTGCTCATTATTCGCGAATATGAGCCGTGCTGCATACCTTATCACTACTCCCGCCGGGGATGTTACCACTGCCGAAATTCCAACTCCCTTGTGACACCAGGCTCCATCGCATTGCACTATCCAAGGCGCAGGTATTTGTTCATCGAGATTTTGAGTTGGAGAAGTCCAATCCACGACAAAGTCTGCCAGGACTTGCGATTTTATCGCGCTTCTTCTCTCGAAGTCCACGATGTATTCGGAGAGTTCAGCGCCCACTTGATTATTCAGGTAGATGCCTCTCTATTTGCGAACAAGTCACTCAGTGGTTGATTGCTTATGACCCTTATCTTGTGACCCTCAAAGTAGTGTCTCAGTTTCCTCGCAGCCATG
This sequence comes from Cenchrus americanus, assembly GCA_947561735.1. Taxonomy (NCBI): domain Eukaryota; kingdom Viridiplantae; phylum Streptophyta; class Magnoliopsida; order Poales; family Poaceae; genus Cenchrus; species Cenchrus americanus. The sequence goes on from OX387243.1 coordinate 85,655,142, forward strand.
ATGACTGCGTATGCAATCTTCTCCAACTCAGAATAGAAGATTTTTGAACCAGACAGGGCTTCTGAAGCGAAACATACTGGAATCTGCTTGAGCTTTCCTTCTTCTTCCTTTTCTTGCACTAACACGGTGCTCACTGCCGAATTTGATGCAGACACATATAGGAGAAGTGGCGATCTTGGTTCGGGAGGGCACAGCTTGGTCATGTTGGACAAGTAGTCTTTTAGTTCTTGGAAAGCTTGCTTCTGAATTTCGGACCACTGAAAGTTCTTAGCACTTCTGAGAACTTGAAAGAATGGTAAGCTTCTTTCTGCAGCTCTAGGAATGAACCTGTTCAGCACAGCCACTCTTCATGTCAATTTCTGCACATCCTTCACGGAAACTGGATCTTGCATTTCTACCAGTGCCTTGATTTTGTCGGGATTGGCCTCTATGCCCTTTGTTGAGACTAGGCATCCGAGAACTTTCCCTTTGTGAATGCCGAAAACACACTTCTCAGGATTCAGCTTCAGATTCGCTGCTCTCAAGTTCGCGAATGTCTCTGCCAGATCACTAATATGATCTCTTCTCTGGACACTTTTGACGACTATGTCATCCACATATGCTAAAATGTTTCTCCGAATCTGAAGATGGAGGACTATCACTATCATTCTTGAAAATGTGCATCCTGCATTCTTCAGCCCCTCTGGCATTCTCACGAAACAAAATGTTCCGAAGGGTGTGATGAAGCTTGTTTTTTCTTCATCTTCCTTACGAACCCTGATCTGATGATATCGTGAAAACATGTCCAGGAGTGATAGCATCTCACTATTGGCTGCATCATCTACGATTTTATCCACCCTTTCCAAGGGAAAATTGTCCTCCTTGCATGCCTTGTTCAAATCCGTGAAGTCTACACACATTCTCCACTTTCCATTCTTCTTCCTCACTGGTACAGTGTTGGCCAGCTAGACTGGATACTTCACCTCTCTGATCACTTTCGCGTCTTGCAGCCTTTGAACTTCAGCTTCAACTGCTTTCCCTTTTTCTTCGGACATTTTCTGAAGTTTCTGCTTTTTGGGAGCTATTCTTTCATCTGTTTCCAGGGCATGTTCAATGATGTCCCTGTCAATGCCTTGCAGGTCTCTGGCTGACCAGGCAAAAACATCCTTGTTCTTATTTAGGAATTGTATATGCTTTTTCTCTTCTTCGGGATTGAGGTGAGCCCCAATTGTGACTGCTCTGTCGGGCATGTCATCCAGGTATACTTTCTTGGTTTCACCATCAGCTGCTATCTCAATCTTTTCTTTGTCCCGCTTGGCCTCTTCGTAAGGTTCCTTCCTTTCTTCAGCTGTTTTCAGCTGGTACACATTTGCCTGGCCTGGGGTATGGCGTTTTTCTATGTTTCTGGCCTCTTGTTGATCGCCGAATACTGTGATAACCCCCTTGGGTGCAGGTATCTTCATACACAAGAATTGCTGCCTTATGACTGCGTTGAATTTGTTCATGAAGCCTCTGCCGAAAATCTCAAGGTATGGGTGATAAAGGTCGACCACATCAAAGATGAGAGTCTCTGTTCTGGCATTGTCAAGATATCCGAAGGATACAGGAAGCGATATCTTTCCAAGTGGCTTGATTGGTTTTCCTCCAAAACTTTGCAATGGGTATTCTGGCGGGTGCAACATGTGCTGGCTCAGGTTCATTTTCTCGAAAGTTTTCAAGAATAAAATGTCTGCCGAACTTCCATTGTCTAATAGGACTTTTCCAATGATCCACCCAACTATGTTTACCTCGATGACCATGGCATCATTGTGAATCGCGGATTTCAGTTTGAAATCCTCTTCAGTGAAAGTGATTGGCACCTTGGCCCATTTTGGTCGCGCAGCCGGACCGTCATTAATGATGGTGTTCACAGACCTGAAATAATTGTTTCTTTGCTTCTTAGTTTCGAATTCCATGGCAGACCCTCCTGAAATTGGCGTGATGGTCCCGAAAGATGGCAATGCTTTTGAGTTCTGGGGTCTTGAACTTGATTCTGGTCTTGACGAACTATCAGGTGGTGGTGGCAAGATTTCTCGAATTGGCTGTGGTTGCTGGATTGACTGAATTGCCTGCGATTGTGGGAAAAATTGTTGAGAGGGTTGCCATGATGGTTGTGGTTGTTGAAATTGTTGCATTGCGACTGGACTTGGTTGAGAGTTCATGAACTGTGACTGCCAGAAATTCGGGCGAAGTTGGTTCGACATTGAAGATGCGATGCTCATCAAAGTTTTCTCTTGCTGAATTCTTGCGATGTTCTTCTTGGTTTCTGGGCACCCTTCAGTGTTGTGTCCTCTTCCATGATATTGACAATAGAAGTACGGGTCTCTCGGGTTTTGATTTGTGAGTCTCGGGGGTCCTCTTCCTCTTCCCCATCTCCTAGGTGCGAATCCTCATCTTGTGCTTGATCTGTTGTTCTAGTCAGGCTGAGGATTTTCCACATTGTTGATGTTTCGTGGATTCTGGGACTATGGCCTACAAGTCATTTCTCTGTTGCCTTGTCGTGCTTCATTTCGTTCGGCCATTCTTTTGCGATGATCATCATCGGACAAGATGTACTCTTCTAGTTCATGAAAAAGTTCTTCAACTGTTTTGGGTTTCTTTCGCGTCAGATGCGAAGCTGTTGGTCCTGGAGTCAGACTTTGATCAGTGCCTTGATCGTCGTTTTGTCATCGGCTTCTGGGATCTGGGATCTCTACTGCATGAATCTTCTCACGAAGTTCTGTAATGGCTCTCTGTCTTTCTGCTTGCAGTTATACAGATCTGATGACTCAGCTGTTGTGTCATGGAACATCTGAAATGCTTGCATGAATTTTTTCTTGAGGTTTACCTAGCTACAAACTGAATGCGGTGGCAGCAAAGAATACCAATTCAGGACTGGTCCTTCGCAAGCAATGATGAAGGACTTGGCCAGTGCAACATCATCTCCTCCTGCTGAATTCACAGCTGATTCATACCTCATGAGGAACTTCCTGGAGTTTCCGAAGCCGTTATATTTCGGGAGAGAGACCGGTTTGAACTTTGGTGGCCATGGTGCTGTTTGCAGCCCTATGAATAGAGGTGACTCAGAATCCACGAACTGTGAAATCCCATTTCCCACGAAAAAATTTTCTTTCGGGGTTATCCTGTTTGGTCCAGAGTTGTGAAGTGGTGATTCTTGCCAAAGTGATCTGTTTTCTTGTTCTTTCATTTCATCTATTTCTCTTTGAATTGCTTCGATTTGTTCTTTTGCTCGGTTGAGTTTCTCTAGCTTTTCAAAGGCCTTTCTTTTTGCTTGCAATTGGCTTGCGAATTTTTCTTTCTTTTTCTGCAGCTGCTGTATCTTCTGCTGAACTCTTTCTAGTTCTCTGTCTATGGTCTCGTCATCATCATCATCGTTCTCATGTGTTTGTTGTTCGGTAGGTTGTTCTTGAATGTGCTCTGTTTTCTCAGCTCTTTCTTTCATCAGAGCTTCAAGTTTTGCTCTCCGTTCTTGATCTGTGATGTTTGAAGGTTCGGGAATGAAAGAGATTTCATTGCCTTCAACATGATGGTGCTCTTCTTGATCTGCCTTAGCTGGAATGTTCTTCTTCAACCTCTTCTGTGGTGGCATCGTGAGTTGTTTTTCGGCTGAACCACGGTAGGCGCCAATGTTGGGGGTGTCCGAAAATTCGGATGAGATCCCCGAACACGAGAGAAAGGAAAGTGAACACGTTCAAGTACACTGATGACGCAAGAGGAGACAAGGAATCTCCCAAAGACTGCTCAAGCCTCAAAAGTTGTGAATCCTTTTACACGCGCCCTCACGCCCCCTTTTATAGGGAGACGAAGGGACTTTTACATTCCGAAAGTACCCTCGAATCCAAGGAACATTCCTAATGTGAACACATACATGAATGTCTTTTACATCTCATACATTTACAAGCTTGCCACTAGTTCACACGCCAAACCCAAACTTTTTGAGGCAACGTCTTTGACTTGGCGCTTGCTGGTTCACGAGTCTCCCCATTCAGGTTATCTTCATACGCCGCGACTTCCGAACTCGAACTTCAGCGGATTCCCGAATTCCGCAGACTCCCGATTTCATGGTTTCGCAGATTCATGACTCCGGGTCTTCATAGGTTCGCGACCTCAGGAGCTTTGCAGGTCCAAGGCTTCACATCTTCACAGGTTCGCGACTCCCGAGCTTCGCAGGTTCAAGACTCCAGATCTTCGCAAGTTCGTGACTTCGGACCTTCGCAGGTTCAAGATTCCAAATCTTCGCAAGTTCGTGACTTCGGAGCTTCGCAGGTTCAAGATTCCTGATCTTCGCAAGTTCGCGACTTCGGAGCTTCGCAGGTTCAAGATTCCTGAAAACTCATTTCATGAATTTCATAACACCCGACGTTTCGAGGGTGACAAGTTTTCCTGAATTCCCAACAATGTCCATCAATTTCATCAAGCTATTTTTTACGAGCTACAGAGGATGTTGCAATCTCCTCTACCCTGGTGAACGCAGCATCATCAATCCTTTCAATTTAATGTTTTGCTAATGTTGTATTGAATCTAGATGATTCTTGATCTGAACCTATATGGATGGAGCAGTGCAACAAAAAAATACGAGGTATTGAGGTTTGCTATCGGCAAGAGGCTGCCGACGTGAGGGTATTAAATGACTCTCCATGTTATCATCTCAAACAAAGAATCAATAGACTAAAATTTTTTAAAAAGAAGGGTTATCGTCTCAAACAAAGCATCAAATGACTCTTCATGCTTTAAAATTGTTTTCATCCATCTCAAACAAAGAAGCAACATCTCAAAGGATCCAATATCATCTAGATTCAATTAATATTAAGAGATGTAGAGCATTCTGATGCTACTGCCAGTTCAGCTAATATTGAGAATTTGGTTTAAAGAATTACTCCTAAGAGCTTTGAGTATTCTGGTGGATGGATGAAAAAAAAGAAGCCACAATTCCCATGAAGCGCCTTCTCGTGGCAGACCGACACCAGTGGCGAATCTAGGATATAATGTTATCGGGGTCAAGTACTAAGCGACGGGGTCAAACATATATTGTTTCACTATTTTAAGAGTGATTTGCGGGTGAGTAAGAGAATATTTAGTGCTATTTTCAGGAAGTTATCGGGGTCAGCTGACCCCGATAAAACACTGTAGATCCGCCCCTGACCGGCACGGTGGGATTTGGGGCGGCCACGTCCTGCACCAGCGCCTGCAGGGAAGAGGAAGGTGAGATGCGAGAGGAAACAGAGGACAATAGCGGTCGGTGACGAAGACTGTGGCTCGTGAGAGATGTAAAACCCCGGATTTTCATAGAAAATCCGAATCCCTGTACCATCGCGGTAGTCCTTGGATCAGTGGCTATCGCGTACAGAACGTCTCACAGATGAATACACAAAGTCATCGCATCACATAAAGATAAGAGTACATAAATTTATTACAAGTCCATTATGGAGTACATCAATACAAGCCTCTTGGCTGAATCAGAGTGAAAATTCTACGCAGCGGTAGCTATCTCCTCAGAAGGGCCTCCATCTCTTATTCTTCCCGCCATAGGCAAACTTGAGCGAAGCGTCGTATCCCTCAGTCGTACCATCAGTCGGCGTTGCAGTCGAACTCGGACTCGTACCCTGCACACCCAAAGTCTATCCCCAAGGAGTGGGATAGGTCCACGTCACCAACTGTATGCAGCTTTAAGTGGCCTAACATCTAAAGGGAAGGAAAATAGACAAGGAAGCGGCTTTGGTTTCTCGAGCGACGACGACAGCGCAGCGAGTATAAACAAGGTATCTCCATCAATATCCCCAAATCCCAAGTCTCTCAACACAGCTCGGAATCACCTGGTCACCCAGGAGACCCGTCTCCACCACCTACTCCCGTCTAGGGTCGATGCGAGAACTTCCTCTCCTCGCACCTCAATGATTACAACCAGATCGACGAGGTAGATGGAGCCTCTCTCCTCTAGCCGGCTGCAACCACGGCTCACCACACACTCTCCTATAGGGGGAAGGTAGAAATCCCAAAAAATGAGGAACTAACATGTCGTCTAGGCAGTGTCCATGACCGAGGACGCGGCTATAGCTATAGATCGAACAACTCTGCAGAGTGTGTACACCTGTACCCATCCCGGAATGGTACCCGGCCGGTGTACGGCCGACCGAGCCCATCCTACCGGCGAACTCTCGGTAGTTACGGTCCCATCCTGCATCCGGCCCTCAAAACTGTCCCCCCCTCAGAAGGGACGGCACCGGAACTGTGAAATGCTCCCGTGTGGCCACACGGGAGTCGCTCTGAGAGGGTGGTCTCACCTCCACCGCTCCCCCACTGATACCCCGCTATCCATCCTAAGCAGGTATGGTTCCGCACTTGACGAGCTCAACACGGCCCTATCCCCACTCTCGGCGGGGTGGTGTGCACGATGTCCTATAGACAAGTTGATCCACTCGGTTTCAGACCGGGGCGAGCTCATATCCTCCAAGCGTAAGTAAAACCCCAACACCTAGGCTCCGAAAACCATAATAGTAGGGGTACACTGAGGAGTGCACCCCTGTCCCCGATCCCAGATCGGTTGTTTCGAGCTCACCCCCGCCAAAGTACCCAAAACGCCTTCTCCTGCCGGTTTTTACCCCACTCACGCCAAGAACCGCTATTCCCATCCCAACACATGCATCGCGAAGCTCGGCGTATATACACGCTCACGTAAACATATATATACAGTAGTAGTAGGGCAATCAAGGACAGGGTAACAAGAGGCAGTGCAAGCTTCATCAACATGCATACATAAAGTAAAGCACTAGCAATTCTACTTAGCAATGCCTAATAGGTATTTCAGAATCAGTCGGGCGTGAACCTGGGGTCGGGTAGTCCTCCGCGGTGAAGTCGTCGGCGTAGTCGTACTCCGGCATCAGCTCCCCGGCTCCGGCTGCTCCTAGTAGCGCAAAAGGAAAAATAAATAGCGGTCCTATAGCAATTAACTCCAAAGAAAAGCAATTAAGAGCCAAAATAGAGCAAACACCACCCAAACCCGGAGTTTAAGATTTTAGAAATTTTCTGGAAAAGGTTTCACAATTTTTGGAGTTAAAATGGATTTTCTAGGATTTTTCAAAGGAAATATACATTTTCTGAAATTAAAATAAATTAAATCCCACCCTTAATCGGACCCAGCCGCACGGGATCCCCGGATCGCGGGTGCGGCTTGGCCCCCCTGCGGCCCGCGCGGTGGCTGGCCCGCCATTGGCCGCCGCATGAGATCCGGTGACGGGCGGTGTGGCTTGGTCCCGTGGGGGCTGGCGTGTGGCCTGGAAAGCTAGCGGTGGGCCGCACCGGATCCGGGAGGATCGACTACGGCCACATCGCTGTGTGGTCCCCCGTGTACAGAGTAATCCCCCGCGGTTTTGAAGGTGGCTCCAGGTGTTCGAAGGAATGTCCCTAAGGGTGATGGCGGCGGGTCACGACCTTGCCGGCGGCGAGGTCGGCGCTAGCGCGTCTGGTCTCCACACAATAGCCTCACGAGGCTTCCCTGGGGTTGCTGGCTTGAGGGAACACGCACTAAGGGGGCGACGGCCGTCGCGGCGAGGTTGGTGCCGGCGCGGGCGCGACGATGGCGGCGCGGTGGTGGTGTTGGCGCACCATCCCGGTGCGAGAACGAGCGGACGTGCGTGCTACGGCGTGCGCAAGGCGGCGCGCGCGCAAGGTTAGCACCAGTTGGTGTAGGGGTTGGCCGTGACGAGTGTCACAGCGGGGTTCACGGCGGAGCCCGGCTCGTCGCCATGGGCGGCGGCGAGCACGGCGCCCGCGGTCGGTTTACGCACACGCGAGAGGGTTTACGGCGGGTGGCTGGGCGCGTTCGGGGCGACCAAGGACGCGGTGTCCTCCTTCATCCCCTACCCGCGATGAGGCTCAAGGTCCCCGGCTACGGCGAGGCCACAGCGGCGCAGCTCGGTTAACCACGGCGGCGGCGTCCTACGAGAGGGGAAGGGCCAAGGCTCGACCTGGCCGACCCGGAATCGATACACGCGCGTGCTGGGGTGCGCGGCAACGCGGGCGTTGGGTTGGCGGCGTGCGAGCTCAAGCATGAACGCGAACGCGTCCGGCTCGGCGCGGCGCCGCGGGCTCGACGACAGGCAACGTACGGCGGACACGACGACACAAGACAGCTAGGCTAAAGAATCGGCGTGCGCGCGTTGGTGAAGGCGGCGGCACCTGCAAGAAAGCTCATCCCAGCCTGGCTCGATGGCCGGCATCACCGGCGGCGGCGCGGCGGCGCGGTGCGTTCACTCCGGCTCGATGGCCGTGGCGTCCACAAGAGGGAAGCAACAATCGTCCTCACCTCCTTGGCTCCTGGCCGAAGTGTAGTGCGTCGGTGAAGTGTGGCGGTGTGGCTTGCCGGCGAGGAGGAAGAAGAAGCAGGCGGCGGCGCGTCGTCGGGGAAGAAGAGGAAGTAGGGGATGTAGTCATTCCCGGCGGGTCCGGCTCCTCCCTCGGGCGGCTCCGGTCTTCGCGGCGGACGGCTCTCCCTCGGGCGGTTCCTTTCCTCCTCCTCCCCTCCTTCTCTCCCTTCTCCTCCGGTGGCACGACGTGGTTGGTCAGGGGAGTTTCCCCTGGGGCGGCTAGGGTTGGGAGCTCCCCTGGGGCTCGGCGACGGCTTTAAATAGGGCGGCGCGGCGCGGGGTACGTGGATGGCCAGGATGCGCTGGGAGTCGCGGGCGCGCGCGTGACGGCGAGGCCACGGCCGGCACGCCGCGCTTTGGCCTTTGGTCGTCAGCCAAAGGGGTAAAGCGGGAGGATGACGACGACGATGTCGGCGTGACACAGAGCGGGCCCCACTTGGCAGTGACCCCGGGCGGCGCGCAGTAGGTGGCTGCGACGCGGGCGGCTAGCTGGGCCGGCTAGTGGGCCGAAAGCGGGGCTGGGCAGAAATGGAGGTTGGCGGCCCGCTATGCATAGGTGTGCTTCCCTGTCACACCCGATTTTCCGAAGAAAACCAAGTCTTAACTATATGTATGCCAGGATCAAGTTTCATACATATAGTGACATCATAGTGAATAACAGAAACAATATCACGTAAAGAAAGAGATTATCAGAGATTTACAGCGGAATCCTGGGGAAGCAAAGACTCCAAACTTCACAGGCAATCGACTGGGGGTTGCGTATGCCTAGCGCCATCTTCTGGACTTCGTGCACCTTTTTCTTCTTCTTCTGAGCAGTGGTTAGCAAGGATGAGTACACTTATGGTTGGTACTCAACAAGGCCACAAAAGTTAACCAGAATGCAAATTAAATTCCATCTTTAAGTATATTAATCATGTGAGGGTCCAGGCCGCTCTTGACCGTGAGCAGGACTGTTATAACAGTTTAACACTCTGCAGAGGTTGTACACTTTCACCACAAGTCGCGTAAAAGTTCCGAAGAACTTTGAACCCAACCATGCTGTGCAAAAGTAGGCACAATACCACACTTCCGAGGTGTGGTTGCATAGGGACGCTACGAGGCCTTTACAAAGAGTCCTTCCATGTGTATTAGTCCATAGTAACACGTCCTAGAGGCTATCTTTTGTACCCTCCTTCTACCCTCAGACCAGGTTAGCCTAGAAGAGCACTTCCGTTCCAAAACCTGTCCAGAGTAGAAGAGTCATAAAAGCATTCCTCCGTACCCCAAGCTACTAAGGTTAATAGCCACACAAGACTTCCCTAATTAATTGAACAAGACAGAGCCATATGTCTTGTGGTTGTACTGTTTTCCTGGGTGGTTCTCCATGTTCCGATTAATTTACAGTGTTCTTGTATTAAAGCATAGGTAGAAGGATGGTTAGGGTCACTTGCCTTTCTCAACAAAAAGTTACTCTTGCTCTTTGAAACTCTTGATCTTCAGGACTTTCGATCAGCAGCTCGATCTTCTACTCGAAGCAAACATCGAACACAAACATGCAGAGCAGACAAACAAGAACAACTAAGAACAATACACCAAGCATGAAAAGCTTTAAAAGAGGACAAGGTTTGGTTCTAGGGCCGCGAACACAAAAGACTCGGAACTATCGGAAGATTTGGATTATATCACACAAGGCTATGTGCTTGGTAAATTTTAATTCGAAAAGATGTGCATAGGTTATTTCAGAGAAATACCTTATTTAATAATTAAGCAAGTTATATTTATATAAAAGGAACGGTGTATAACTTATTCCAATTTTATTTATAAATATTCAAGTATTATTTTATGCAAATTAAACATTTTAATTTAAAAGAAGCATGTAAAGCATCTAAACGAATATTTTTACATTTCGAATTGTACTAAGCAAATTATAATTTACAATCATGTTTATGTTCATATTAATCAATTTGATATTTAATTATGAAAACTCGGGATAGACCTATGTTACTTTTATTTAGAAAGCAAATTGAATATATATTAATTAATTTAAGTTTGATTATGAAAACCGAGATATATCACTAATTATATTTTAATTGAAAAGATTGTTTAAATAAATATTAATCAAATTATATTTCTTATAAAAACACGTGTTGATCTCTAATCAAATTTTAATTAGAAAAGCATGTATATATTAGTATTTAATCATATTAAATTATAAAGCAAAGAACAGGTTCAACATTGTCTCTATTACGTTCTTTGAGTCATTACGAACCTAACGCAATTTGAAACGCTTGAAACGGAGCTAAAACGTAAAAACTACGCACTAAACAAGGTTTAGGGGCTAAACTGTGAAAAACTAGGGCTCCAGGGGCTTGACTGCAAGAAACCAGGGACCTAGACATAATTATGCTATAAACCAATGGTCTATAGCACAAAAGAACCTAATTAGGAGCTCTGGTTAGAAAAACTAAGAAGCTAGGGGTTTTAATCATAAGAAATAGGACTTGTTTGAAAGGGTTTCTAAAGGTGGAAGGACCGGCATGTGATTTGAATGAAACGTAGGGTCTCTTGAGAAAAATTGCCGGCGGCGGCTCAGTTCGTTATGGTCTTCTGTTGACTGGAGGTTATGATGGATCTGGGCCCTTGGATAAGGATCAAGCGGCGGTGGGCGACGGCTAGTGGCGGGCAGATCTGAGTCATTGATTTTGCAATGGACGGCGATCGGCTGCGGTTGGCGGCGGGCGGACTGCGTGCGGCGGCGCGCGGGCGGCGGGCTCGCGGAGAGCTCGCCGGCGACGGCCAACGGGGTCTTCTGGCCACTAATCGCGACGGAAAACTGCCAAAATGAAGAGGAGGCCACGAGAAATTCACCTGGGGGCTCGGAAGGGAGGAAGGAGCGCCGGGAGAGGAGATCGAGGCGGCGGCTCCGGCGGGCGGGCGGTGCTCCGGCGGTGTCGGCGCTGCACAAGAGGAGAAGGGAGGAGGAGTGGCGCGGGGTGTAGAGGAGCTCAAGGGGATCCTTTTATAGGGTAGAGGGGGAAGAGGAGAGGACGGCATGGCGGTGGGGCGCGGGCACACCGGCGACCGCAATGAATGGTAGTGGGGCTCGGTGCGGCGTGGCGGGAGGGGAAGGGGCGAGGCGGTTCGTGCGCGGGGCACCGCGCATTGACGCGCAGCTCGGTGGAGGGGAGGAGAAACGGCGCGGGAAGGGGAAGAGGGGGGCGGGGTCGGGCGGCGGCGCGGCCGGGGAGAGAGAGAGGGCGGGCGGGCGGGAGGTTGAAGGCGACCCTGACGGGTGGGCCCCGCCTGTCAGTGAGAGAGTGAGAGAGAGGGAAGTAAGCGGGCCGGCTGGGGTGTAACGGGCCGTGGAATTTTGTGGGCTGGGAGGTAATGGTTGGGCCGCACGGAGGAAAGAAAAGAAGGTGGAGGGTGGGCTGCTTGGGCTGGAAGGAGGGTGTGAAGGTTTGGTTTGTTTTGTTTTTTTCTTTCTTTTCAACACACAACAACCAAAAACAAATCCAACAAAATAAAAGCAACACACATACATTTATTTTATTTAATTTATAAAACAATCAATTGATTTTTCTTATTCTAAATTTCCTGTAAAGAAGATAAATCTTGGGCAAAATTTTAAAATTAGGAGAAATCGTTGTTTAATTATTTTTCCTATTAACATCCTGAAACTTCCAAATTTGAGGGTGTTACATTCCCCTTTTCTTTTAGGCTATTGATTTGATTCAAATTTGAATTCCAATTCAAATTTGAATCCACTCAAATAAAATCCCAAATAAAATTCAAATGAAGATGCAACTTCTCACACTAGCAGATTATAAGTCCTAAAATTTATCGTTGGTGCCAAAATTAAATCTAGGAATCGGGGAAAGAAACAGGAAGACACCCTTAATTGTTTCATGAGCACTCAAATACAATTCAAGTTTTTGAAATCCCACATTTTGAATTCACACCAAATCTAAGGATGTTACAGAACTCCCCCCTCACAAGAATCTCGTCCCCGAGATTAAGAAGTTACCTCCGTTTCGAAGAGATGTGGGTATTTCTCCCTCAACGCGGACTCCTCCCACGTTGCTTCGCGCTCGGAGTGATTACTCCATAGCACCTTGTAGAAGCGCGTGGTGGTGTTTCTGGTCGATTTCTCCTCCCAGTCCAGGATCCGAACCGGGTACTCCAAGTACTCCAGGGTTCCCTGGACGTCGAGTGCCTGAGCGGGCACTCTCTTCTCGACGACCACACACTTCCGAAGCTGGGATACATGGAACACCGAATGCACTCCGGTAAGCTCCGGAGGTAGCTCGAGTTGGTAAGCCACCTTCCCGACCCTTTTCACAATGGGGTAGGGGCCAACGTACCTAGGGGACAGCTTCCCCTGATGTGGAACCTCTTCGTACCTCGGAGGGGTGACACCTTCAAGTAGTCGTGATCTCCCACTTCAAACGTGATATCTCTTCGTTTCGGGTCCGCGTAGCTCTTCTGCCTACTCTGAGCTATCTTCAGGTTCTCCCTGACCTTGGCGACATTTTCTTCGGCCTCAATAATGGCGGCGGGACCGAAAAAGGTTCGCTCCCCCACCTCGGACCACATCAACGGTGTCCGACACTTTCTGCCGTACAGGGCTTCGAAAGGAGCCATCTTCAAGCTGGCCTGGTAGCCGTTGTTGTACGAGAACTCGGCATAGGATAGACTATTTTCCCAATCGGACCCGTAGGTCAACACACAAGCTCTCAGTAAGTTCTCTAGGACTTGATTCACTCTCTCTGTCTGACCATCAGTCTGGGGGTGGAATGCTGTGTTGTAGTTCAGCTTGGTGCCCATGGAAGCATGCATACTCTTCCAGAACTGGGTAGTGAACTGAGGCCCTCTGTCCGACACAATGCTCCTCGGAGCTCCATGAAGCTTTAAAATATTGTCCACATACAGTTCTGCAAGTCGGCTCACGCTGTAGTTTGTTTTCACAGGCAAGAAGTGTGCTACCTTGGTCAATCGATCAACAATCACCCAAAGGGGTCATTTCCTTTCTGCGTGCGAGGCAAACCCACAATGAAGTCCATACTGATGTCATCCCACTACCACGTGGGTATCTCGAGCGGTTGTAGCAGACCGGCAGGCCTCTGGTGTTCTGCCTTCACTCTCTGACACGTGTCCCATCGAGCGACGTACTCGGCAATGTCTTCCCTCATCTTTTCCCACCAGAACCGTACCTTCAAATCCTTGTACATCTTGGTGCAGCCAGGGTGGATCGAGTATCGAGAGTCGTGAGCCTCTTTAAGGATCGAGTCCCGAATTTCCTTGTTCTGGGGTACGCAGATACGGTCCTTCAGCCACAGTGTGCCCTGGTCATCGAGGCGATAGTCAGCTGCTTTGCCACTCTCCATCAGGCGTTTTACCTCTTGAATCTCTGGGCACTCCTTCTGAGCTTGACGGATCTGGTCTTCGAGTGTGTATTTCACCCTCAACTCATTCAACTGCCCCTCTTCTACTATCTCCAAACTCAGCTTCTCCAGCTCTTCATGTAAGGCCGGCTGTTCGTCTCGCACCATCAGGTTGTTGCAGTAGTGCTTGCGGCTCAGAGCGTCGGCTACGTCATTTGCCTTACCGGGGTGGTAGTGAATGTTTAGGTCGTAGTCCTTGATCAGCTCCAGCCACCTTCTCTGCCTCAGGTTCAATTCAGACTGGGTGAAGATATACTTCAGACTCTTGTGATCAGTGTAAATGTCGCACTTGTTTCCCATCAGATAGTGCCTCCATATCTTCAAGGCGTGAATGACAGCAGCTAGCTCGAGGTCGTGTGTAGGGTAGTTCTCCTCATGCTTCCTAAGATGTCGCGAGGCATAGGCTACCACCTTGCTTCCCTTCATCAACACGCAGCCGAGTCCCTGCCTTGATGCGTCACAGTACACCACGAAGTCCTTGCTCGCATCGGGCAAGGTCAGGACCGGCGTAGTGGTGAGATGAGTCTTGAGCTCCTGGAAGCTGGCTTCACACTTGTCCGATGTAACACCCTAATTCTATTAAAAATTTGGCTTTATAAAATTTGCTAGAAACCATTCTATTGCTTAAGGAGTATAAGGTTGTTTTATTTATTATTAGGCATTTAAAACTTTTTCTAAAATAAAGTTAATGAAATATAGGGGTTAATTGTTGCATTCATCTTTGGTGCATTTCTTTTGGTTCTTTGGAATTCAAATTCAAGGTTTGAATTCCATTTGGTTTGAACCTTTTTAATCAACCCTTAAACCCCTACCCTTTTCCCTCTCCTAACCCAACCCATCTAGCTAACCCAACCCATCTAGCTTTCCAGCCCGCTCAACCCCGGCGCGAGCAGCAGGCCCAGCTCGCCAGCAGCCACGAAGGCCACGCAGCCCACCTAGCACGGCGGCCCCGGCGCCGCACCGCGAGCCCCCGGTGGCCTTCCGGCCCAAACCACCGCCGGCCCGCGCTCCCGCGCCCGAGCCGCCGACGGGAGGGACCCGCATGTCATCCCTCCCGCCGCGCGCCGTCCCCGACCCGGACTCGGCCGAGGTCGCGCCGCCGCCCGAGTCCGACGGGGAGCACGCCTCCCCGTGCGTGACCCGCACGCCAAGGAGCCCCCGCCGGGGCTATTTAAACCGTGCGCCGCCCCCCGGACGCCCCACCCGAGCACCCGTCGCCCGCCGCCTCTTGCGCGCAAACCCTAGCTCGAGCTCGCCGCCGCCGCCGCCGACGCGCCGTCAAGGAGCACATCCGAACACGCCGTTGGTTGTTGGTTCCGTGCACCCCGCCATCTTGGAGCCGCCGCCGGAGTTCGTCGCCGCGCCGCCGCGTGGAGCGCCGTCGCCGTTGCGACCTAGCCGTCCGCGCTGCCCTGGTTGGATTCCCCATCGTCTGCGCTTCGTGTTGGTGCCGCTTGTGCACGAGACCGAGCCCCCCAGCTCAAACCCGTGTGCGGGCGCCGCCGCCCGCCGCCGCGTGTCGTCGCCGGCCGCCGCCCGCCGTCGCGTCCGTCTCCCCCGCCACTTGGCCGCGTCCGTGGCCGCCGTATCGAAATCCGATGGCCAGATCTAAGCCCGCCGCCCGCAAGCCACCGTAGCCCTTGGATCTAGATCCAACGGATCTAGATCGGGTCAAAACCCTAGTCAACAGGTCAAACCCGCCCGCCCTGGCAATTTTGCAGAAAAGCCCCTGAGTTTCCCATATTTACAAAAATACCCTTCCACCTTAGAAGTTTTCTTACAGTTTAGTCCTTTTAGCCCAAAACCTTTTCAGATCTTCACAGTTTGGTCCCTATACCTTCCCTAAGCCATAACTTAGTCGTTTTAGCTCCGAATTTAGCGTTCTTTATGTCCACGCGTTCGTCTCGAAGCGTAGATTAGTTTTATGCTACTGTTTAGATCTGTTTGATCTGTTTGGTGACTGTTTCTTATTTATTCCTATTGTATGCTTGTATGTGATGATTGTGGACCGTAGAGAGCGATTCGTTCGAGGGATTTGAAGATCAAGTCGTGCAAGAGTTTGAGCAGCAAGGCTTTGTTGAAGGCAAGTATTCCTTGATGCATGCCCGCTTGTCCTACATAACATGCATTTAAATTCACTGTTTTTACTTTTCCGCTTGCATTAATTTGATGGGAACCTATTAAGGATCATGCCTAGCTTTTACTACCTCTACCTTGATGCCGGGAATTAAATTAATCTTGTGGTAGTTATTGCTTAGCATGCTCAACTGGGAATTGGTATTAATCAACTTGGTTACCTTTTGTTATTCTATGTTCCGTTTATGAGCTTTTACTTTACAAGACCACTTTAATATGATAATCGGAACATGGAGAACCACCCAGGAAAACAGTACAACCACAAGAACTAATGGGCAATGGTCTTGGCTGAATAATTAGGAACTTTAGCTTGGGATGGTCTTACCTGATAAGGACAAGGGATCGGCGGTACCGTGGGGTATGGACTCGCTCTAGCAGGGGGTTGGGTGAGTTATTCTTTTATGGTGGGGTATCAACCTGCTAGGGGACTTTATACCTTGCTAACTGATCCGGACCTTGTGGGTCATAACTTGCTAGGGAACCTTTGTAAAGGCCATGTAGCGTCCCTATGCAATCACACCTTGGAAGTGTGATATGGTGTCTTGCAAACACCGCATGGTTGGGTAAGCTTTTACGCTGCTTGTGGTGAAAGTGTACAACCTCTGCAGAGTGTTAAACTAATCGATTAGCCGTGCTCACGGTCAAGAGCGGCCTGGACACTCACATGATTAAATTATGGAACTTTAATGTTTAAATTGTTGTTTTATTCTTTATTTATGATGCTTATATCTTATTAATTGGGTTGGTAGGAACTTACACTCTTTAGTAATCAGGTTGCTAATAAAACTTGACCAACTAAAATGCTAAAGTGCTTGAACCTTAGCCATCCACCATATGGCCTTGCATGTTATGTTGTTCTCTCTTGCTGAGTACGTTATGTGCTCACGCTTGTTTATTCTCTTGCATCTACAATACCGGATTTGCTTTGCTCGGACGGGAGAACTTTGAAGATATTCCGGGAGATTTCCGGGAGTTCTAGGTGCGCGTAGTCTTCGGTCGGTACCGCTCGTGGAGGCATTTTGTCCGCTGCGAGAACTCGTTTATTTAAGATTCGTTTAAGACTATGGTTTGTAATAACTCTTTATTCGTGTGGCACTGTTTTTGGTATTCATGATGTCTAAGCGTGTGTGTAACTTGATCCTGGCGCACACGTGATCAATGCATTCGGTTTTGCCTTTAAAACTGGGTGTGACAGAGTGGTACCAGAGCTGTGTTGACTGTAGGAACGCTAGCCTAGATAGAAATGGTCGAATTAAGGATTTTATACTCATAGAAGCTTTCTCTTACATGCTTGCTTTATTCTTACTAACCTTACTCTTGCCTTTTTGCTTCACTCTTGAGCTGTCTGCATTCTTCACCTTGTGCTTGCTTTAGCTCTCATCCTTTTGCCTTACCATTTTTCTCATTCTGCACTGCACTACAGATGGTTCGTAGTTTGAGGACCTCTCAGGCTGGAGCAGTCCATCAGTATGCTCCACAGGAACAATACCATGACTTGCATGATGGAGATACAGATGAGGAGATTGAGATGGAGCCCGCACTTTTTGTGGTTTTCCCTAACCTTATCATGGTGCACGATGATGAGGAAGATCCGGAGGAGATGATTCCGAGAGGAGGATGAGCCGGTGAACATCCAACCCTAGAGGAGCAAGCGCCGAGGAGAAGATGAGGATCACCTTGATCAAGAGATGGAGGAAGAAGAACAAGAGCAAGAGGAGGAAGCTGAGGAAGCAATCTGGGAAGTGTACCACTACAGAGCTGATGGAGTAGGCATTCCCATGGCAGACCACCTGAGAGCAATGGTACTCCGCCTGGGCTATGACAAGGCCCCTGTCTACCATTGTGAGCTGTGAACTCATCCGTGGTTCGAGCCCCATTGGGAGGTTGCTGCCATCTTGGAGGAGTACATTCCATGCCGTGGAGTGAAGGAGGTGTCCAAGCATCATGATGTGGCTCACAGGACTACTATGGATGCGGGGATAGCAGAGTCAGCTCGGAGGGCGCTCTATGTGCTCTCTCACAAGGAGCGTGACAGGTTGGAGGATACCCACTGCCGTTACACACCTTTCAGAGCAAGTGGGGAAGTCAAGACTTACATCGCCCCAGCACCAGCCTATGAAGGGACGCTCAACAATGTCCGGAGTCTACTTGCAGCTGTAAACACCGCATTGGATGATGCCAACAACACACTATATGCAACACAGCAGCAGATTTTCACTCTGGAGACGCAGAGGCGTGCCCTAGAAGCTGCACTTCTGAACAGGGAGCAGCCAGAAGCCCATGAAGTCACAGAAGGATGTACCTCCCCGTCACCCAAGAGGCCACACTACGACTCCCCTAACGCTCGCACAGATGCCATGGCAGAAGATAGTCCTTAGGTTTAAGATTAAGGGATAGGATCTCTTTGTAATCGCTAGTAGACGTTCGGTAAAGTGTGTTTAGATTAGAGGTGTGGTAGAATGCTTGATTTTGTGCTTAATGTATGAGTTGGATTTTTGGTTGAGTGCAATGTGTTGTGGAGTGATGACCACAACGACATTGGTTTAGTAGTAAGTTTGTGGGGGTTAACTTTCAGTCTCAATCAGTTATCTATCTTAATCTTTTTGTCCCCTTAAGTTTTCCCTTAATGCAAATTCGAGATCCCAAAAATCTGATCGCACAGTTTTCTGAGTCAGCAGCACTGTTTTAATTTTATCTCGGGCTACAGAACTCCGATTGCAGTAAAACCAATTGGAGAAGTTCAAGAATTTCGTGACTGATTTTCTGTGAAAAATTCAGAATATTTGGATGGAAAACCAGAGAGTTATAACTGAAACATTACAGCCTCACGAATCTGTTAAACACTGCTGACCTACCTGACTTGTTTATTTTATAACCAGAGCTACACAACTCCGATTGAGGTGATTCCAGTTGGAGTAGTTTCGTAATTTCATTACCTTTTATCAGTCCAAAATCCATAATTTTTGGTTACCCACACTGAGAGCTATGCCTGATTGTTTGGAGTCAACAGAATCTGTCTTATCTGAATATCATTGCTATCTTAACTTCTTAAGTTTAACCCTTGGTGCAATCATCTAAAATAATGTCCCTAACACTCAGATGGTGAACACCAGGTCAGGATCCGGTGTTGATCAACCAGCAGGAAGAGCACCCCAGCCAGTACAAATGGATCCTGCTTTGCAGCATTTCCTGGAGGCACAGACCCAGCTCCTCCAGAACTTGACCACCACCGTGACAAACTTGCAAGCCCAGGTCAACAATCCGCCGGTGCCGCCACCCGCGCCTCGCAACAAGCACTGGGAGTTCATGAGTCACCACCCTCCTGTGTTTACTCACGCTGCTGATCCACTAGAAGCTGAAGATTGGCTCAAGACAATACTGAAGATGCTCACTACCTGTCAGTGTGACGACAAAGAGAAGGTCCTGTATGCTGCAGGACGACTTCAAGGATCTGCAGCCACTTGGTGGGATGCGTACTCTGCCGCTCATGCCGCCCCAGA
Organism: Cenchrus americanus; assembly: GCA_947561735.1. NCBI lineage: Eukaryota > Viridiplantae > Streptophyta > Magnoliopsida > Poales > Poaceae > Cenchrus > Cenchrus americanus. Next base: position 85,674,582 of record OX387243.1, read on the forward strand.
CACTATCACTTGGGAGGAGTTTACCACAAACTTTAGGAGCCATCACATACCCTCTGGAGTCATGAAGATCAAGAAGAAGGAGTTCCTTTCTCTGAAGCAGGGAGGAATGTCAGTAGCTGAGTATAGAGACAAGTTCACTGAGTTGTCTCGTTATGCAGCTGAGGAGGTTGCTGAAGATAGGAAGAAGCGAGAGCCGTTCCCGGATGGGTTAGCCGGTTCGCTGCGGTACCGGTGATGTCCTATCCTTTCCCTAACTTTCAGCAGCTAGTTGATGCCGCCATTCGCTTGGAGCACAAGCGCAAGGAGCTCGGAGAGCAGAAGAGGAAGGCCGCCAGCTCTGGGCAGTTTGGGAGTGCGTCTCGCCCGCGCTTTAACCCACCGCCAAACACCCCGTTCCGCTTTGGGGGACCGGGTGGAAACTTTGGGCAGCGGCGGTCCCGGCGTCTGCTCGGCGGTTCCCGGCGGTGCCGCTCGGCGGTTTCGGCGTCTGTTCCTCGGACTCCCCGCCCGGTTCCCGGCGAGTCGGCGAGAGAGCCCCAGTTGGCACACCTGTAAGGTCCGTGGCACCGCCCAATCCTGCCACCACTACTTGCTTCAAGTGCGGAGAGCTTGGTCACTATGCCAATGCTTGCCCAAAGAGGAACCCTCCACACACACCCCTGTGCAGAACCAGCAGCAGACAAGGAGCGGAAGCCAAACCCCGCAGTCTAACAAAGGACAACAGAGCTATGCATGAGGCAAGGCGATGCACGTTGATGCTGAAGTCGCTCAGGAGAACCCCAGAGTAGTGCTCGGTATGTTTCTAGTCAACTCTACTCCTGCCTCAGTTTTGTTTGATTCTGGAGCATTCCATTCTTTCATTACATCCCAGTTCGTAGCTCAACATAATATACCTATCAGTCCCATGTCTCGCCACATGTTAGTTACCTCACCTGGGTGGAATTGAAAGCTATCTATAAATGTGATAACGTCCATCTCAAGATTGTGGGCAGAGATTTCCGTGCCAATCTTATAATCTTGGATTCAAAGGGGATCGATGTGATACTGGGAATGGGATGGTTGACCGCGTGTGATGCGGTGATACGGTGTGCTAAGAGGTCAATCCTTCTTACAAGTCCCGGTTGGTGAAAGGTTTGAGTTTGCGGCAGATCCCGCACCATCAAATGCCGGTGCCGTGAATAAGCTTGACGGAGCGGCCTTGGAAGACATACGAGTAGTGTGCGATTATCCCGATGTGTTTCCCGAGGAGTTGCCAGGTATGCCCCCTGACCGAGATGTTGAGTTTGTTATTGATCTTTTACCTGGTACTGCTCCTATCTCTAAGCGCCCATATAGGATGTCTAGTGATCAGTTACAAGAACTTAAAGCTCAGATTAAAGAATTATTGGGTAAAGGGTTCATTCGTGCTAGTTCATCACCTTGGGGAGCACCCGTTATCTTTGTGGGTAAGAAAGATGGCACACAAAGGATGTGTGTTGATTACAGGTCTCTTAACGATGTTACCATCAAGAACAAGTATCCTCTGCCTCGTATTGAAGATTTGTTTGATCATATGAGAGGAGCTAAAGTGTTTTCTAAGATCGATCTGTGATCTGGTTATCATCAGTTGAAGATTAGGCCTTCAGATATTCCTAAGACAGCTTTTACTACCAGGTACGGACTTTATGAGTACACAGTTATGTCCTTTGGGTTAACCAATGCACCCGCGTACTTTATGTACCTGATGAACAAGATTTTTATGGAGTATCTGGACAAGTTCGTTGTGGTATTCATTGATGACATTTTGATTTACTCCAAGAATGAGGAGGACCATGAGGAGCATTTGAGACTTGTGTTGCGAAGGCCGAGAGAGCATGAGTTATATGCGAAGTTCGGCAAGTGTGAGTTTTGGCTCAAGGAAGTGTCTTTTATAGGTCATATCATCACCAACGGAGGTATTGCGGTGGATCCCAGCAAGGTTAGTGATGTATTGAAGTGGGAAGCCCCTCGTACGGTGTCCGAGATCCGGAGTTTCCTTGGACTTGCTTTGGTTACTATCGTCGGTTTATTGAAGGATTCTCCAAGATTGTGAAGCCTCTCACTACATTGCTAGAGAAGGACGGGGAGTTCAAATGGACCGGTGCATGTCGGTCCGAGTTTTGAAGAGTTAAAGAAGCGGTTAACCACGGCTTTGTTCTAGTAATGCACGATCTACGGAAGAGCTTTGACATTTACTTGTGATGCATCTCGACAAGGTCTAGGATGTGTGTTGATGCAAGAAGGTCATGTTATAGCCTATGCATCTCGTCAGTTGAGGAAGCATGAGTTGAACTATCCTACGCATGATCTTGAGTTAGCAGCAGTGGTTCATGCATTGAAAATTTGGAGACAATACATTATGGGAACTGTCGGTGCGGAATATGGTCCCGACACTAACCAGTAGATAGCGCCTAGGTCTATCCCTCAATGGTCGATGCCAAGCAACAAATGACACAAGGTTTTATCCTGGTTCCGGCCGAGGGGGCCGTACGTCCAGCAGGGGCGTGCTCGTGGCACTATATTGCTCAGCACCGGGGGTGCTTGTAGTGGGGCAAGTACAAGCAAGGCGGGAGAGGAAGCGTGGCTTCCAAGTCCCTGGTGGGGTGGCTGAAGATGTTGTGGGAGAATAAGAGAGTGAGTGCACGGTGTGTTGTGTTGAACTGAATTCGTCCGTCCCCCCTGCGGCTGGGGGCTCGCCTCCCCTTTTATAGGCCAAGGGGGCGGCGGGTTACATGCACGCCGCGCTATCTAGCTACGTGGGGGTGCACGTGGTGCTACGCCGTAGGGTGGGCGGCCGTTCGGACGATCTTCGCTGCGATCCGGCCATGATGGCCTACCCCGTACCCGAACAGTGGCGGTTCGAGGGTAGGAGGGCGGCAGATGGCGGTGGCGTCCTCTGATAGGCTTCGAGGGAGGTGCTGACGATGGCTGGTACGGGGCACGGGGAGCGGGCGAACGGCGTTCCTTCCCAACGCGCTCCGCGGTAGCGAAGTGGTTGCTACGGCCGCCGGGCGTGCGCCGCGGTGGCCGGGCGTGCGCCCGCACGCGTGGGTACGGCGGCCGCGCCGTTACAGTGGCCGGGATGGCCATCCACCGGCCTAGCGCCCCCACCTAACCCGTAGAGTCACGGGAAAGTGAAATCGAGGGTGCGCCCGGCCCCCCTTCGAGGGTCGGGCGCGTTAGCCGTACTGTAGTGGGCGCGCGGTGTCACGGGACCGACACGGCCGTACGCACGGTCCATCTCCACGGTGGCGGGGATGGGCTCCTCCCCGGGGAGTTGGTGCGGCGGCACGGGGTGCGAGCCCCGGGCGCATGATGGCGCCGTCTCGCGGCGTCGGGGCGTTAATGCCCGTGTGCGGGACCGGCGCACGCGTGCGGGGCGCCCGTGAGCGTGGCGGGCCCCGGCCGAGGGCGGGGCAAACCCTCGAGCGAGACGAGACCCGCTCGAGGGGGGGGGGAGCGAGCCCTCGAGCGGGGCGGGACCGCTCGAGGGAAGAGTTGCCCCTCGAACGGGGCGGAGCCCGCTCGAGGAGGAGCGCGCCCTCGAGCGAGGCGAAGCCTGCTCGAGGGGTCTTCTAAGCGGGCCGTCTTGGTGGGCCGCCGGAGTCCCGCCGCGTAGGCCATGTCCTGCACGGTTAGTTACCTGCATGGTTAGGCTTAGCGTGTCTCGATGCCGGGATTTAAGTGTGGATTTCCCCGTTGTTTAAGGGGACCCCTTGGGCTGTCCCCGACAGTAGCCCCCGAGCATCTGCGGGTTTGCCATTGAGGCTCCCGCAGATGCGGAACCTAGCGATAGGACGTTCTTCCCTCCTTGTTTGCGAACGCTTTCCGTGGGGCCGCGTCGGCGGACCCGCGGGTCTAGCCCCCGAAGCCCTGCAGGAGTGTGGGCTCTCCTGCGAGGGGGTTAACCGCGAGAACTTTGGTCGAAGGCGTGGCACATATGCCAACCGGCATCGGCGGTATTTCAGCCGGCTTCGGGGGTGCACGCTCCCCCCGTCCTTTGTCTCCGGCGGGTGCAATTTCAAGGAGGTGTAGCCGTGCGTCAAGCCCCCGAGCCTTGGCCCGTTCGAGGCGATCGGGTCGAGCCTGACGACTTGGTTTTTAACGCGCCCTCGCCGTCCCTCCGCGGGACGGAGGGTGAGGTTTCCGCAACTCCCATCGAGCGGGTCGCGAATTGCGGATTCCTCTTCGAGCTGGTAGCGGGTGGTTCGAGTGGACGCCCATGCCCCGTTCGATAAGGGTAGGCTGCGCGGTCCGGAGACACGTCCATGGAAGCGCTTGCGTGGGTTTGCTAGGTGGGGCTCGGTCCCGTTCGCTAGGGACCGAGGGCGCGGAAGCTCTCCCTCGGTGGGATCCCCCGGCTAGGCGCCCTCGGCGGCTCTCGAACACGACATGTGGGGCACCCTCGAGCCGACGGGCTCGAGGAACGGCTCGAATGCGCGTGCCCTCGTCGTCCCTAACTCTGCGATCTGAGGCGCCTGTTCGAACCCGTCGAGGGTCAGGCTTCGAACCTCTGATCAGTAAGGCCGTGCGGGGTGGCGCCTGGGCGGCCCCGTCTTTTCTCGTTTGCGGCCGTCGAGGGGTCTGGGCGAGCCAGTCCTCGAGGTGCTGGTTGGTAGCACAGCGTATGTGCTTTGTTTTAGAGGGTTGACATTGTCTCGAGCTGAGGGTCATGCCGCTCGAGGGTTTTACGTGGCATGGGTGCCCGCGGTTTCCTGCTCTACATCGAGCAGGTCCCGGGCGACCTTCTCACGCTGGTATCCCATCGAGGGTCGCCTTTGTTTCGAGTCGAGGGTCATGCCGCTCGAGGGTTTTACGTGGCATGGGTGCCCGCGGTTGCCTGCTCTACATCGAGCAGGTCCCGGGCGACCTTCTCACGCTGGTATCCCATCGAGGGTCGCCTTTGTTTCGAGCCGGGGGTTCGCCCCGCTCGAGGGTTCTCCTTGCTTGGCAAGGGACCCGGGCATTTAAGTGCCTTGCGGTCGTGGCCGCGGGTTTGCAGCGCGGGCGCATCTTTTTAGGCGTTGCGGCCGCGCGCGCGCGTAGTGGGCGGCGTGGCGGCGGACGTGACGGTTTTGCCTCGGTTCTTGCCGGTCTTTGCTGCAATGATGACCCGCCTGCAGTGTTATAGCCGCTGCGGTCGTGGTGGGGCCCATCCGTCGACGCGATGGGAAGATTCCCTGCAGTTAATGCTAGTCGGGGCGTCCGCTCCGGAGAGCTCGCCCGTCGGCCTATAAAACTGCGGGGAGGAAGGGACGGCGGTTTTTTACCTTAGCTTCTCACCGTTTTCAGTCCCCCGCCCCTTCGCCTTCGTCCTGCTCTTGCCATCGCGCGGGCTCGCTGTTAAAGCTTTTTCCCTCTGCTCCTTGTCCTCCGCCTCTGCTCGCTTTCGTCCTCTTCATGGCGCCACCTCAGCTTCCCGTTAGGATCCTGGAGCCGTACGCCTGGGAGAGGTCGACGGTGACCCGGCTCGCCCTTGGCGAGCTGGTCGCCGCCGGTCAGCTGGCGGCTAACGAAGAAGGGCGCCCGGCGGAGTGGATCGTGCCGCGGCGGCGCACCACGAGCCCAACCCGCCGGAGGGCTACGTGGTGAGCTTCCTCCGCTACCACGAGCGTGGCTTCAACGCGCCGGCGAGCACCTTCATGCGGGCGATGTGCTACTACTACGGGGTGGAGCTGCACAACTTCGCCCCCAACGCGATCTCGCAGGCGGCCACGTTCGTGGGCGTCCGCGAAGGGCACCTCGGGGATCCCGGTCAGCGGGATCTGCGGGTTCACCTTTTCCGCGGGGAGCTCATCACGCAGCCCACGTCGGAGAGCGGGGACCCGCCGCGCGGTGCGCGCCGGCGGGATGTCGCTTGCCCCGCGGGGGGCGGCTCAAGGATTTCTACATCCCCTCGCGCCATGACGACGAACAACGCCGGCCGGGAGCGGGGATGGTTCCTACCGCGCAACGCCGAGCCCGGCCTTCCTCCCTACACCGGCCGGGTGTTCAAGAAGAGGCCGGACTCCTGGGGCTACGGGGTGTCTACGGCCCAGCATCGGGCGCGGCAAGAGTCCGTCCTCGCCGCCTGCCGGCGGGCGGCGAAGCACGGGCTCAACGCGATGGGCGTCCTCGCCTTCCTCCACCACCGGCGGGTCGTGCCTCTGATGGAGAGGCCGCTCTGCATCTTCGAGATGACAGAGGCGGCCAACCCCGTCGACCTGGCGAGGTCGCGGATGCTCCCGACGCTCCTTGAGCGGCCGTATGCGCTCACCCGGGCGCGGAACGCCGTCGACACCCGGACACCGCCACCTCGCGGGTCGGACCCCATGGGACCTTGAGATGCTCCCCACGGGCCCGCGGGTGAGTTGGGTTCCGATTTTGTTTTAGTTCTTGGTCTTGCTTTCGTTTCCCCGATGCGCCATTGTCGCTCCTGTGCGCGGGCGGTGGAGTTCAACATCGCCAAGTCCGTTCCACCCACCCCCGACTCCCGTGCGCTCGGCGGGCGGCGCGGCGGGAGCGAGCGGGGAGCGGGCGGCGCGCAAGAGGGAGCACGCCGGGCGTCGTCAAGCGCGCCGCGGCCGGCGGGCCGCGGAGTACCGGCGGCGCGAGGAGGCGGGGGCTCTCCTCCCCGGATATCGAGGAGCCCTTGTCTTCGGAGGAGGACGAGGAGGAAGAGGGCGAGGGGGAGGGCCCCTCGACGGGGTGGCGACTGCGCCCCCATCGCGGAACCCGCGCGGCGTCGGGGGCGGCTTCGCCCGGGGGCGGGTGCACCGGCGCCCGCCGCCGGGGCAATCGACATCGGGGGGCGGCACGCGCGCGGAGGGGTGCCGGGCGCGCGCCACGGAGGCACGCGCGGCGGACGCGCTGTGCGCGCGTCAAGCGTGCCCGCGCGCGGGGGGAGCGTGCTGCGCGCGCGCGGCGTCGTCGTCGAGGGGCGCGGCGGCGCGGGCGTGCTGCGCGTGGGGGCGAGCGTGCCCCCGCGCGCGGTGGCGCCTTCGGGGGAGGTGCGGCGTCGGGCGCGCCCGCGCATGGGGGCGGGCGTGCCCTGCGCGCGCGGTGGCGCCGTCGGGAGGCGCTACGGCAGGCGCGGCGGGGCACCGCACCGGCCTCGTCGCGAGAGGCCTCGAGGAAAAGGAAGCGGGCCTTTTCCTCTCGCGAGGTAAGGAGCTTTGTCCTTCTTCGTTCGGTTTGGCTCGTCGATGACTAAGTGCTCGACCCTCCGTTCGTGCCCGCGCGGGCGGTGCCAACCGTTCCTCCTCTTGCACCAGCCAAGGTGCTGAGGACGGACGCATCGATCCCCACCGGCGGCGCTCGTCGAGGGGGTCGCGCCGGGGACAAGTACGGCGGCGGGCGCGAGCTCGCAAGACCCGGCCGGGGCCTCGAGGCCCCGGCCGGCGGTCGGCCCGCCGCGGCGCGGCCGGGGGAGGCCGCCGGGGACGGCCGGCGCCGGTCGTCACGGAGACGCGGGCCGCGGCGGCGGCGACGGTGGAGGTGCGGCCGCGGTGGCCGCCACCGTGGGAGGGAGGTGGAGAGGGCGCAGCTCGCGGGAGCGTCCGTGGATGTGGCGGTACGGCCGGAAGTGGCGGCCACGGCGGTACGACGGGCGCCGTGGCGCGGAGGCGCGGGGTGGAGGTGCCGGCGGAGGCGGCGCAAGCGGCTGCGCCGCGCCGGCGATTTGCGGGGCGGAGGTGGTGGAGCTCTCGGATGACTCCCCGCCGCCCCGGGTGGAATCGGTGGGCTAGGCGGCCCGCGAACTCCCCCCGAGCCCCGGGGAGGGGGCCCTCGTGAGGCGGCACGAGGGTCACATGGTGGTGGGGGGCCGAGGACATGGTGCCGAGGCCTCGTCCTCCCACGCCGGCCACCCCCCGCCGGGGTGGAGGGGGCCGTCGATGATCCCCCGGCGTTTGCCGACGCCGGGGGGGAGCGGGAGCTGCGGGGCGAGCTCGGAACCACGGCGCCAGGCTCAACCGTGCGTTGAACGAGGCGGCGCAAGTCCACGGCGGCCCGGCCTGGCTCGTCTTCCAGGTGAGCCATGGTTGCTCGTCCCTCTTCCCTTTTCGTTTTCGTATGTTGCATTCAAGTCTTGGCGCTTACGGGATTTGACGTGTGGATGCCAGGAGCTCGAGCGCCGCGCCCACGACAAATACGACGCATTCGACCGGGTGAACGCCGAAGCCCAGCGGCTCCGGGAGCAATGCAGCGCTTTCGACGCGCTTGCAGACGCTCTTAGGACGCGGACGGTTGGTTGGCGTACGGGCCCCCGGCACGGCCCGACGAGCTCCCCGAGAGCTCGAGGGCGGGACGCGGCGCGTCGCTCGAGCCTCGAGCGGGTCGGGCAGCCCTCTTCGATCGCGACGAGGGCGGCGTGGAACGCGCGCGCGGATGCGGGAGAAGACGCGGACGCGGGCGCCAAGCGGGAGGCGGGGGGTGGCCACCGCTCGCGCGAAGCCCGGGAGCTCCGCACGTCACTCGAGGGGGCGCGGGCGCAGCGGCGCCGGGCCGAGGAGCGGGCGCGCGGGTTGGAGCGGCGCGCCAAGGAGGCCGACGATGCGAGGGCCGCCCTCGACGCCAAGGCCGCGGCCCTCGTCGCCGGCCGAGGAGCGGCTGCCGGCGGAGAGCGCATCGCCCGCCGGGGGGGGCGAGGGGCGGCTCCGGCAAGAGTAGGCTGCCCTCGGCGACGCCCGAACGGCGCGGGAGCGGGAGCGCGTCGTGCGCGGGCGGCGGCGGAGAAGTCGGCGGAGGAGCGGAACGCCGCATTCTCCGAGGTTGAGGACGAGGCGCTTGCGCTCAGCATCAGTCACGCCAACCGGAGAGGGCGGCCCTCCGCGAGCAAGGCGAAACCGTCCAACGCCTCGAGTTGGCGATCGAGTCCGCGCGCGCGCGACTTCGATTTGGAGAGGAAGCAAGTCGAGGGTGAGCCACTGTTTGACTCTCGCTTGTTGGTTTTTTGCTTTAGAGGGTCCGCTTCCCCCTTTCGATTTCTTTTCGTCTCGTCGATTCCGGGCTTGCGCACCGCCACGGGGCACGGCTGGCCGGGCGGGCCGAGGCTGCGAGGCTTCCTACAACTCCTCCGAGCCGGGGGCTGCGGGAGGGCGCGCGATGCGGCCCTCGATACCGCCGCGTCGTTGAGGAGGGCGAGGCCCAAGCCGGCGGCTCGGCGGCCGGCCGTCTACGCGCCCTCGGCGGCCACGTCACGGAGCGGATGCGCCGGGCGTTGCACCTAGGCGTCCAGAAGGCCCTCGGAGTGGTGCGGTCCCACTACGAGGTAAACTTCGAGGCGCTGGTGGAAGGCTACGTCGTACCCGAGGGCGTCGAGGACGAGGTGGCCATGGAGCGTATGGATGCGCTCGCTGCTGATGCCGCCGGGTCGCTCGCCGAGGCCTTCGAGGAGTTCCTCTTTCCCGACGTCGCGGACGCTGCTGCTTCTCCCGCCTGAAAGTGGTCTGGGCGCTAGGCCCGTTTTTTCTGTGTATCAGTACACTGGCCTCGTGGCCTTTTGTAAATAAACGAGTCGTTTCATGAACATGGGCATTTGATGTAAATGAAATCGTTTGTTTATCACGCCTTTTGTTTCTCCTTCTTCCTGAGTAGATTCTAGTTAGGGGAGTTCGATTTTCGCAGGGGGCCCGCTGGGTTGGAGGAGAGAGAGAAGGGCCATAGCCACGCGGCGTAGGCTATCTCGGCTCGCACGCTCCTTCCGGCTGTGCCGCCCGCGCCTGTTCGAATCGTGGCTCGAGGTTGAAGTAAGAAACAAACTTAGCGCGTGTGAGTTGTTTTTTACTTTTGCGCGAAAAATGGGACCATTTTGGGGGGGGGGGCCCGCAGTAGCCCCCGAGGGTAACTTGGGTTTCAGGGGAAAGCCGAGTTGCCCTTTCATTAGACTTGGAGTATTTACATAGTTGACACCAACTGGGGCGTTGGCCATGTGATTTTACTACAGAAAGTACTTGGAAATCCTAGCTAAGGGTAGAAGCGACGTAGGCTCGTTGGATGTTCCAAGCGTTGGTGAGTTCTTCGCCGTCCTCGTTGGCCGGCTTGTACGTGCCGGCTTGAGCACCTTCACCACGACGTAGGTTCCCTCCCATGGGGGCGATAGCTTGTGGCGCCCTCGGTTGTCTTGGCGTAGCCTTAGGACCAGATCCCCTTCGCTGAAATCCCTCCGACGTATCTTGCGTGCTTGGTAACGTCGTAGGGACTGTTGATACCTTGCGGAGTGCATCAACGCCACGAGGCGTACTTCGTCTAGCTGGTCCAGCGAGTCCTCGCGGGCTCGCTGGTTAGCATCCTCGTCGTAGCCTCGAACCCTGGGCGACCCATATTCCAGGTCCGTGGGGAGGACGGCCTCCGCGCCATGGACTAGGAAAAACGGGGTGAACCCGGTGGCTCTGCTTGGGGTGGTCCTTAGGCTCCACACGACTGCTGGTAGTTCTTGGAGCCATTTTCGGCCAGATTTGTTGAGCTGGTCGAAAATTCTGGGCTTGAGGCCCTGTAGAATCATGCCGTTGGCACGCTCCACTTGGCCGTTGGTCTGTGGGTGTGCCACAGCTGCCCAATCCACGCGGATGTGGAACTTGTCGCAGAACTCCAAGAACTTCCGGCCCGTGAACTGGGACCCATTGTCCGTGATGATGGAGTTTGGCACTCCAAAGCGGTATACGATGTCGGTGAAGAACGTGACCGCTCGCTCCGCCCTTAAATTCGTGATGGGACGCACCTCCACCCACTTGGAGAATTTGTCGATCGCGACAAGCAGATGGGTGAAGCCCCCGGGCGCCTTCCGCGGGGGCCGACGATGTCCAACCCCCACACGGCGAACGGCCATGTCACGGGGATCGTTTGCAGGGCATGAGCGGGCAAGTTGGACTTGCGGGCGTAGAAGCGGCACCCTTCGCGGTGCGTACGACTTCGTTGGCGTCCGCGACCGTGGTAGGCCAATAGAAACCCCGGCGGAAGCGCGTTGCGCGACAAGGGCGCGCGGCGCGGCGTGGTGGCCCACGGACCCTGCGTGGATGTCCCGCGGAGCTCGCGCCCCTCGGGAATGGGTATACACCGGCGGAGGATGCCGACGCGGCGCGCGCTTGTACGGCTCGCCGTCGACGAGGGTGAAAAGATTTGGCCATCCTGGCGATGCGCACGGGCGCGGCCGGTCCACGGGGAGTTCCCCTCGATCGATCCGGGCGATGTATTTTTCTCGCCAATCCGCTTGGACGGGGAGCCGGCTCTATGTCCATCGCATCGACCTCGATGGAGCCGTACCCCTCGAGAAGGGGAGAGCACGTACGCCTCGTTCGAGGGGGTCCTCATCCATGGGTTCCGCACCCGCCGGATTCGAGGGAGCCCCGAGGGTCCACCGTCGCTCGAGGGGTAGGGCTCGAGGGCGACCGAGGGCGCGCGATGTCGCGCGCGACGTTCGGGGGAACGGTGATCCGCCGGACGCGATCTTCGCCCGGCTCGTCCGCTTCTTCGTTGTATGCCGGCGGGGTACGTGATTAAGCTCGATGCGTAGAACTTGTCTTCGAGGGCCCGCACGGCTTTACAGTAGGCCCCCATCTTGTCGTCGTGGCAGCTCGCGTTCTTCATGACTTGATCGATCACGAGCTGCGAGTCCCCTCGCACGTCGAGGCGCTTGACGCCCAACTCAATGGCGATTTTGAGGCCGCGAGAGGAGGGGGCCTCGTATTCCTGCCATATTGTTGGATGCGGGGAAGTGGAGGGCGCCTTGCGTAGCGCATGTGCTCTCGAGGGGGGTGACACGAAGAGCGGGGCCCGCGCCCGCTCTGTTTTCATCACCGAGCCGTCGAAGAACAAAGTCCGGCCTCTTCGCTTGGATTTGTGGGGGCGGCAGTGCGTGTCTGTCCACTCAGCGACGAAATCGGCTAAGATTTGCGATTTGATGGCCTTACGCGGGGCGTAGGCGGGCGTCTCGCCCATCGGCTCACGGACCATTTGGCAATCCTTCCGCCGCGTCGGGGTTGCGAATGATCTCTCCTAGCGGGAGAGGAGGAGACCACGCGTGATCGGGTGGGCTTCGAAGTAGTGGCGGAGCTTGCGCCGCGCAAGGACCACCGCGTACGGCGGCCACGGGCACGGGGGGTAGCGCGCCTTCGTGTCCGACGGGACTTCGGCGATGTAGTAGACCGGCCTGCACGGGCAAGGCGTGCCCCTTCCTCTGTGCGCTCCACGACGATGACGGCGGCGACCACCGGGTGGTTGCGGCCACGTAGAGGCTGCGAGGGGGTTCGCCGTCTCACGGCGGCGTGAGGATTGGAGCGTGCGTCGGGAGACGCCTTCGGCTTGTCAAGCGCGTCCACGGGCCTCGGTGGTCCGGGAGAAGCGCTCGTGCTTCTTGAGCGGCCGGTAGAGGGCGGGCCCTTCTCACGGAGCCTCGAGATGAAGCGGCTAAGGCGGCGAGGCACCCCAACACCTTACGCACCCCTTTGAGGTCCCGAATTGGACCCATTCGCTCGAGGGCCGCGACCTTTTCAGGGTTGGCCTCGATTCCCCGCTGGGAGACGATGTATCCTAAGAGCATGCCCCGCGGCACTCCAAAGACACATTTTTCGGGGTTTAGCTTGACCCCGTTGGCCCGTAGGCAGCTGAACGCGACGCCAAGGTCGTTAACCAGGTCGTCCGCCTTCCTGGTCTTGACGACGATGTCGTCCACGTAGGCTTCGACCGTCCGCCCGATGTGATCCCCAAAAACGTGCGCATGCGGCGGCGATATATGTTGCGCCCGCGTTTCTGAGGCCAAAAGGCATCGTGACGTAACAGAACGTCCCGAACGGTGTGATGAACGAAGTCGCGAGCTGGTCGAACTCCTTCATTTTTATTTGGTGATATCCCGAGTAGGCATCAAGGAAACAGAGTAATTCGCACCCAGCCGTTGAATCAACGATTTGATCTATACGTGGCAAAGGAAAAGGAACTTTTGGACATGCTTTATTGAGACTAGTGTAGTCTATACACATCCTCCACTTCCCATTTTTCTTTTTTACAAGCACAGGATTAGCTAGCCACGTAGGGTGGAACACTTCCTTGATGAACCGGCCTCGAGGAGCTTCCGCGGCTCCGCTCGATCGCCGTCGCCGCTCCTCGTCGAAGCGGCGCAGCCGTTGTTGCACGGCGCGGGCGTTTGGCGCGGATATCAAGGGAGTGCTCGGCGACCTCCCTCGGGATGCACGGCATGTCCGAGGGGCTCCACGCGAAGACGTCGGCGTTGGCGCGGAGGAAGTCGACGAGCACGCTTCCTATTTAGGGTCGAGGGTCGGGCGACCCTCAACGCCTTGCCCTCGGGGGCCGAGGGGTCGAGGGGACCCCTTTGGTACGGTCGGCGGCCTCGAAGGTGCCGACGTGCTTGGCCGCGGAGTTGAGGTCCTCGTTGACCATCTTCTCCAGCGTGTTGACCAGCGCTTCATCCAGCGCTAGTGCCTCTGCATGTTCCACGCACTCGACATCGCAGTCGAATGCGTGCTCGATCGACGACCCGACGGTGATGATGCCGTTAGGACCCGGCATCTTCATCTTCAGGTACGTGTAGTTGGGGACCGCCATGAATTTGGCATAGCATGGTCGCCCAAGTATGGCATGGTAGGCCCCTTTGAACCCCACTACCTCGAAGGTGAGGGTTTCCTTACAGAAGTTCTTGGGGGTACGCGAACCGGACGGCGGATCGATGCGCCCGGTGGTTGAACACCTTGCCGGGCGCGATGCGGTGGAAACGGCTTCGTCTTCCCGGGCCGCGGTACGGGGTCCCGGCCGTCCCCATCGGGCGCAAAGTATGCGCGAAGAGGATATTGAGGCTACGCCTCGCGTCCATAAGGACCTTCGAAAACCGGGCGTTCCCAATGATGGGATCGACCACCGGCGGGTCTTGGCCGGGTTCGGGATGCGGTTTGGGTGGTCGTCCCGGCTAAAGGTGATGGCATCCTTCGACCAGTTGAGGAAGGCCGGAGGTGCCCTCTCTGCGGCGAGGACTTCGTGCCGCTCCTTCTTGCGCTGCCGGGTCGACATGTCGACGGTAGGTCCCCAGAAGATGAGGAACACATTTTCGACAGCGGGGAAGCCGCCGGCGTCGCCATCTCCCCCGTCTTTCTTGGCTTCTGCCTCCTTCGCGGCGGCACGGCCGTAGAATTTCTTGAGCATGTCGCCTTTGCTCGAGAGTATGGTTCACGAGAGTCTTGTGGTAGGGGCATGGCTTCTTCATCATGTCGTCAAACACCCCCGGGCCTCGAGGAGGCCGGTCGAGGGCCCGTCGGGCGGGTCAACGGCGAGGGCCTCGGCGTTGCCGCCGTTGCGCCCCTGCTCGCGCGCCTCGCGGCGCGGCTTCTTCCCCTTCTTGCCCCGCTTGTCGTTGCGGTGCGGCTCCTTGGACCCGCTGCCCTCCGCGGGCATGTCCTCGGAGCGTTTGCCCTTTTTGCCGTCGAAGATCGCCCCCATGGCCTCCTCTCCGGAGGCGAAGCTGGTGGCGATGTCGAACATCTCGTTTGAGTCCGCAGGAGGGCTGCGTCCCAGCTCCCGCACGAGGTCCCCGCACGTGGTGCCCTCGAGGAACGCGTGCACGATCTCGGACTGAGCCACGCTGGGGAGCTCCGTGCAGCGCTTGGAGAAGCGCCGTATGAAGTCCCGCAGCGACTCGCCGAGCACGCGTGCGGGAGCGCGAGGTCCCGGGGGGGGGGGGGGGGAGTTCCCAGGGCGCACGTACGTGCCCTGGAAGTTGCCCACGAACATGTGGACTAGATCGTCCCAGGTATGAATCTGGCTGGCGGGCAAGTGCTCGAGCCATGTCCGGGCCGCGTCGCCCAGATGCAGGGGCAAGTTGCGGATGATCACTTCGTCGTTGGTGGCCCCGCCCAGCTGACAGGCTAGGCGGTAGTCGTTGAGCCAGACGCGAGGGTCCGTCTCCCTGTTGTATTTGGCGATTGTCGAAGGCTGACGGAAGCGCTGGGGGAACGCTGCCGTGCGGATCTCCCGGCTGAACACACGGGTGCCCGGGGGCTCCGGCGTTGGGGAGCGATCCTCACCGCTGTCGTAGCGCCCACCCCGTCGAGGGTGGTAACCCCTTGCTGCTTGCGCGTCCGCCTTACTGGTACGCAGGGCGTTGATGACGTTGCGAGCGTCGCCATCCAGCGCCCTGCGCGCGTCGAGGAGCCGTTCCTTGGCTGGCGTGCGTCCTTGCCCAGTGGGATGTCCCGCTGGTCCCCCCGCGTGCACCGAGGGTTCGCCCCCTGGTGCGGCTTCATCGCCCCGCGCATCCCCCTGTTGGCGGATGCGTGAGGCCGAGCTCTCGGCCTGCTGGACGGCCGCTTGCTCGATGAGAGTTTGCACCTCGCGGTGCATATCTCGAGCCTCGGGGGTCGAGGGTGCCGGCATGGCGCGCAGCAACGTCGCGGCAGCGACGAGCTTCTGGCTTGCTCGCGGCGGAGTGTCCGCGTTGTTGACGTTGGGGGCGGGGTTGATGCGGTCACGGACTGTCGGCCCGGCTCCGCGCGCGTTCGCCGCGTGCGGAGGCCTCCCCCGCCATCGAGGGCGCGGAGTAGCCGCCGTCCGGTGCTCTTCCGCCGGCTTGGCCTCGAGCTCGCGGGCTTGGGCGGTGTGCGTCGACGTCGGCCCCGGCGGGGGAGCGCTTGGCCCCGCGGCCGGGCGCGTAGCGATCCGCAGGGGCGGCGTGACTTCCCCGTCTCCGGCGCTGCGCCGCCGGCGGCGTTAGCCGGGTCGTTGGTGATGACGGCGCAACACTCCCGCGTGGGGTCGTAGCTCCGGTCTTTGGAATCGTCGGAAGCGGCCAAACCGGTAGTCCGTGGCGTCAAGGAAGCGCCCGAACGCGGCCGGGTCCGGCACGCGGGAGAAGTCCCACTCCGCATACCGTGGCGGTTGGCGGGTGGCATCGTGTCGACGGAGCCCGGGGGGATGACTCGTCCGTGGCCGAGGTGCGGGGGTCCACTGGCGACGAAGACGTGGCAGCCGGGTGGAACCCGGCGCATCGTCGTGTTCACGTTGGCGTTTTGGGCCGTCGTGGCGCCACGCGGCCCGATGGGAATGCGCGGTCGGAAGCCGCGCGCGGTCCCGGCGGGGTGGTGGCGGCGGTCGTGACGGTGGGCGCACCGCGTTGAGAGGCGGCACGCTCGGCTGCCGCCGCTCGGACCGCGCCCGGCGCGAACGTAGCCCGGAGCGACGGCGGCATCGCGGCGTCGACGGACCCGCGCATCCGTGCCGGCGGGCGTGCGCGCGGTGTCGTGCGCGTGGCGGGGGTACGGCGGACCCGGCCCGACGCCGCGCGCGGAGTTCCTCACGGTTAGTGAGGCGCATGAGATAGCCATTCCCCGTGGCACGAAAGTTCGGAGTCCCCAAAACGGATTTCGAACCCGGCGGGAGGGGGGGTCCGAGCTACCCATGCAATAGCGTGTAGCACGATACTCGGTGCGAATCACCATGGAGGGAGTTGGTGAAATGACCTTAGGCGCTCGTTTGCCCCACGGTGGGCGCCAGGCGTCGGTGCGGAATATGGTCCCGACACTAACCGGTAGATAGCGCCTAGGTCTATCCCTCAATGGTCGATGCCAAGCAACAAATGACACAAGGTTTTATCTGGTTCCGGCCGAGGGGGCCATACGTCCGGCGGGGGCGTGCTCGTGGCACTATATTGCTCGGCACCGGGGGTGCTTGTAGTGGGGCAAGTACAAGCAAGGCGGGAGAGGAAGCGTGGCTTCCAAGTCCACGGTGGGGTGGGCGAAGATGTTGTGGGAGAATAAGAGAGTGAGTGCACGGTGTGTTGTGTTGAGCCGAATTCGTCGAGTCCCCCCTGCGGCCGGGGGCTCGCCTCCCCCTTTTATAGGCCAAGGGGGCGGCGGGTTACATGCACGCCGCGCTATCTAGCTACGTGGGGGTGCACGTCGTGCTACGCCGTGGGGTGGGCGGCCGTTCGGACGATCTTCGGCGCGATCCGGCCATGATGGCCTACCCGTACCCGAACGGTGGCGGTTCGAGGGTAGGAGGGCGGCGGATGGCGGTGGCGTCCTCGATAGGCTTCGAGGGAGGTGCGACGATGGGCCGGGGTACGGGGCACGGGAGCGGAGCGAACGGCGTTCCTTCCCAACGCGCTCCGCGGTAGCGGAGTGGTTGCTACGAGCGCCGGGCGTGCGCCTGCACGCGTGGGTACGGCGGCCGCGCCGTTACAATGACCGGGATGGCCATCCGCCGGCCTAGCGCCCCCCACCCTGGCCGTAGAGTCACGGGAAAGTGAAATCGAGGGTGCGCCGGCCCCCCCTTCGAGGGTCGGGCGCATTAGCCGTCTTTGTAGTGGGCGCGCGGTGTCACGGGACCGACACGGCCGTACGCACGGTCCATCTCCACGGTGGCGGGGATGGGCTCCTCCACTGGGGAGTTGGTGCGGCGGCACGCGGGGGTGCGAGCCCGGGCGCATGATGGCGCCGTCTGCGGCGTCGGGCGTTAATGCCGTGTGCGGGACCGGCGCACGCGTGCGGGGGCGCCGTGAGCGTGGCGGGCCCCGGCCGAGGGCGGGGCAAACCCTCGAGCGAGACGAGACCCGCTCGAGGGGGAGCGAGCCCTCGAGCGGGGCGGGACCGCTCGAGGGAAGAGTTGCCCCTCGAACGGGGCGGAGCCCGCTCGAGGAGGAGCGCGCCCTCGAGCGAGGCGAAGCCTGCTCGAGGGGTCTTCTAAGCGGGCCGTCTTGGTGGGCCGCCGGAGTCCCGCCGCGTAGGCCATGTCCTGCACGGTTAGTTACCTGCATGGTTAGGCTTAGCGTGTCTCGATGCCGGGATTTAAGTGAGGATTTCCCCGTTGTTTAAGGGGACCCCTTGGGCTGTCCCCGACAGGAACTAAGTGTCAGATCTATACGGATCACAAGAGTCTGAAGTATATCTTTACTCAGAAGGATCTCAATCTAAGACAACGTCATTGGTTAGAGTTGATCAAGGACTATGATTTAGAGATCCACTATCATCCTGGTAAAGCCAATTTGGTTGCTGATGCTTTGAGTCGGAAGGGCCACACTAACATGGCTATGACCATTCAGTTTCCTGATGAGTTGGTAAAAGAGTTTGAAAGGCTCAACTTGAAAGTGGTTGCGCATGCAGAGGGAGTGACTTTGGAAGTACAGTCCACTCTGGAGCAAGAGATACGTAAGTGGCAGCTTGAGGATGCTGGAATACAAAAGATTAAAGAGAGTATGCAACAAGGAGAAGCCCCAGATTTCACAGAAGATGAGCAAGGAACCGTGTGGTTTAAGAACCGGTTGTGTGTAACAGAGATAGGAGATCTCAGAGAGCCGATCTTGAGAGAAGCTCACGACTCAGCTTACTCTATCCATCCAGGCAGTACTAAGATGTACCAGGATCTCAAACAGAGGTATTGGTGGTACGGTATGAAGAGAGATGTGGCCGCACATGTGGCTTTGTGTGACACTTGCCACCGGGTTAAGGCCGAACATCAGAGACCCGCTGGTTTTCTTCAACCATCGAAGGTGCCTGAGTGGAAGTGGGAAGAAATCGGAATGGATTTCATAGTGGGTTTTCCCCGAACCCGAGATGGTTATGATTCGATTTGGGTTATCGTGGATCGTTTGACTAAGGTAACTCACTTCATTCCGGTAAAGACTACTTATACAGGAGCTAAGTTGGCAGAGCTATACATGTCCAGGATTGTGTGTTTGCATGGTGTACCAAAGAAGATCGTGTCAGACGGAGGTACTCGGTTTACTTCTCGTTTTCGGGGGGAAGTTGCATGAATCTCTGGATACTAAGCTAAATTTCAGCTCGGCTTATCATCCACGGACGGATGGACGGACGGAGAGAACCAATCGGATCCTAGAAGACATGCGAGAGCTGTGCGCTTAAGCATGGGCCGTAGTTGGGATAAGAGCTTGCCGTATGCTTGAGTTCTCTTATAACAACAGCTACCAAACTAGTCTCAAAATGTCACCCTTTGAGGCCCTGTATGGAAGGAAGTGTAGAACTCCGTTATATTGGAGTGAGACAGGCGAAAGGCAGTTATTTGGGGCAGATATCATCAGAGAAGCGGAGAAACAAGTTCAGATTATCAGGGAAAATTTGAGGATTGCTCAGTCTAGACAGAAAAGTTATGCAGATGGCAAACGACGGGATGTGGTCTTTCAGGAAGGCGATTATGTGTACCTAAAGGTGTCACCTATCAGAGGGTTGCGTCGATTCAGAGTTAAAGGAAAGTTGTCACCTCGGTTTATTGGACCTTTCAAGATCCTTGAAGGAGTGGGAGAAGTGGCTTACAGGTTGGAGTTGCCAGTCCAACTAGCTGATGTGCATGATGTATTTCATATCTCTCAGTTAAAGAAGGGTTTTGGTCCTCATGACAAGGAGCCGTTACCCTTGGATGATCTAAACATTAAAGAGGATCTCACCGTGGTTGAACACCCTATTCGGATACTGGAAACCATGACAAGGATCACTAGGAATAGTGTGATTAAGATGTGCAAAGTACAGTGGAGTAATCATGCAGAGGATGAGGCAACATGGGAAAGAGAGGATGAGCTGAAAGCAGAATTCCCAGATCTTTTTCCCAATCCGTCCGAATCTCGAGGACGAGATTCTTCTTAAGGGGGGTAGGATTTGTAACACCCTAATTCTATTAAAAATTTGGCTTTATAAAATTTGCTAGAAACCATTCTATTTCTTAAGGAGTATAAGGTTGTTTTATTTATTATTAGGCATTTAAAACTTTTTCTAAAATAAATTTAATGAAATATAGGGGTTAATTGTTGCATTCATGCTGGTGCATTTCTTTTGGTTCTTTGGAATTCAAATTCAAGGTTTGAATTCCATTTGGTTTGAACCTTTTTAATCAACCCTTAAACCCCTACCCTTTTCCCTCTCCTAACCCAACCCATCTAGCTAACCCAACCCATCTAGCTTTCCGGCCCGCTCCAACCCGGCGCGAGCGACGGCCCGGCTCGCCGGCGGCCCACGCGAGGGCCGCGCGGCCGGCCTAGCGCGGCGGCCCCGGCGCCGCACCGCGGGCCCCGGTGGCCTTCGGCCCAAACCACGCGCCGGCCCACGCTCCCGCGCCCCGAGCCGGCCCGACGGGGAGGGACCCGCATGTCATCCCTTCCGCCGCGCCGTCCCCGACACGGACTCGGCCGCCGCCGCCCGGGTCCGACGGGAGCACGCCTCCCCGTGCGTGACCCGCACGCCAAGGAGCCCCCCGCCCGGGCTATTTAAACCGTGCGCGCGCCCCCCTGGACGCCCCACCCAGAGCACCGTCGCCCGCCGCCTCTTGCGCGCAAACCCTAGCTCGAGCTCGCCGCCGCCGCGGTTGAGACCTCGACTCGCCGCCGACGCGCCGTCCAAGGAGCACATCCGGGGCTGCGCAAGGAGGTGAGGCACCCGCCGGCGCCGTTGGTTGTTGGTTCCGTGCACCCCGCCATCTTGGAGCCGCCGCCGGAGTTCGTCGCCGCGCCGCCGCGTGGAGCGCCGTCGCCGTTGCGACCTAGCCGTCCGCGGCCCGCACGGTTGGATTCCCCCATCGTACGCGCTTTGTGTTGGTGCCGCTTGTGCACGAGACCGAGCCCCCCCGGCTCAAACCCGTGTGCGGCGCCGCCGCCCGCCGCCTCGTGTCGTCGCCGGCCGCCGCCGCGTCCGTCTCCCTTGCCGCTTGGCCGAGTCGTGGCCGCCGGATCGAAATCCGATGGCCAGATCTAAGCCCGCCGCCCGCAAGCCACCGTAGCCCTTGGATCTAGATCAACGGATCTAGATCGGGTCAAAACCCTAGTCAACAGGTCAAACCCGCCCACCCACGGCAATTTTGCGGGAAAAGCCCCTGAGTTTCCCATATTTACAAAAATACCCTTCCACCTTAGAAGTTTTCTTACAGTTTAGTCCTTTTAGCCCAAAACCTTTTCAGATCTTCACAGTTTGGTCCCTATACCTTCCCAAAGCCATAACTTAGTCGTTTTAGCTTCGATTTTAGCGTTCTTTATGTCCACGCGTTCGTCTCGAAGCGTAGATTAGTTTTATGCTACTGTTTAGATCTGTTTGATCTGTTTGGTGACTGTTTCTTATTTATTCCTATTGTATGCTTGTATGTGATGATTGTGGACCGTAGAGAGCGATTCGTTCGAGGGATTTGAAGATCAAGTCGTGCAAGAGTTTGAGCAGCAAGGCTTTGTTGAAGGCAAGTATTCCTTGATGCATGCCCGCTTGTCCTACATAACATGCATTTAAATTCACTATTTTTACTTTTCCGCTTGCATTAATTTGATGGGAACCTATTAAGGATCATGCCTAGCTTTTACTACCTCTACCTTGATGCCGGGAATTAAATTAATCTTGTGGTAGTTATTGCTTAGCATGCTCAACTGGGAATTGGTATTAATCAACTTGGTTACCTTTTGTTATTCTATGTTCCGTTTATGAGCTTTTACTCTACAAGACCACTTTAATATGATAATCGGAACATGGAGAACCACCCGGAAAACGGTACAACCACAAGAACTAACGGGCAATGGTCTTGGGCGAATAATTAGGAACTTTAGCGTGGGATGGTCTTACCGATAAGGACAAGGGATCGGCGGTGCGTAGGGGTATGGACTCGCTCTAGCGGGGGTTGGGTGAGTTATTCTTTTATGGTGGGGTATCGACACCGCTAGGGGACTTTATACCTTGCTAACTGATCCGGACCTTGGGGGTCATAACTTGCTAGGGAACCTTTGTAAAGGCCATGTAGCGTCCCTATGCAATCACACCTTGGAAGTGTGATATGGTGTCTTGCAAACACCGCATGGTTGGGTCCAAAGTTTTTCGGAGCTTTTACGCTGCTTGTGGTGAAAGTGTACAACCTCTGCAGAGTGTTAAACTAATCGATTAGCCGTGCTCACGGTCAAGAGCGGCCTAGACACTCACATAATTAAATTATGGAACTTTAATGTTTAAATTGTTGTTTTATTCTTTATTTATGATGCTTATATCTTATTAATTGGGTTGGTATGAACTTACACTCTTTAGTAATCATGTTGCTAATAAAACTTGACCAACTAAAATGCTAAAGTGCTTGAACCTTAGCCATCCACCATATGGCCTTGCATGTTATGTTGTTCTCTCTTGCTGAGTACGTTATGTGCTCACGCTTGTTTATTCTCTTGCATCTACAATACCCGGATTTGCTGCTCAGACTGGGAGAACTTTGAAGATATTCCAGGAGATTTCCAGGAGTTCTAGGTGTGAGTAGTCTTAAATTCGGTACTGCTCGTGGAGGCATTTTGTCCGCCATTGCGAGAACTCGTTTATTTAAGATTCATTTAAGACTATGGTTTGTAATAACTCTTTATTCATGTGGCACTGTTTTTGGTATTCATGATGTCTAAGCGTGTGTGTAACTTGATCCTGGCGCACACGTGATCAATGCATTCGGTTTTGCCTTTAAAACTGGGTGTGACATCCGACCACACATACGGCGTGTTGCTCTTCAACAGTTCTGTCATGGGCTTGGCGTTCTTCGAGAAGTTCTCGATGAACCGGCGGTAGTATCCGGCCAAACCGAGAAAACTGCGGATCTCTGTCACGGACTTTGGTGACTGACGCTTGGACACTGCTTCTATCTTGCTCGGGTCTACGGCCACTCCTTTGGCTGACAACACATGACCAAGAAAGGCGACTTC
Source organism: Cenchrus americanus (assembly GCA_947561735.1). NCBI lineage: Eukaryota > Viridiplantae > Streptophyta > Magnoliopsida > Poales > Poaceae > Cenchrus > Cenchrus americanus. The sequence goes on from OX387243.1 coordinate 85,697,227, forward strand.
CTCCATCCAGAACTCACACTTGCTGAACTTGGCGTACAACTAATGCTGCCTGAGCTTCCCCAACACGATCCTCAGGTGCTCCTCGTGTTCTTCTGCGGTTTGGGAGTAGACTAGTATATCGTCGATGAAGACGACGACACACTTGTCCAACTCATCCATGAAGACCTTGTTCATCATGTTCATGAAGTATGCCGGGGCATTGGTCAGGCCAAACGACACGACTGTGTACTCGTATTGCCCATACCGGGTTACGAACGCCGTCTTATGGATGTTCTCTGGGCGAATCTTCATCTGGTGATAGCCTGACCGGAGATCAATCTTGCTGAAGTACTTGGCTGGCCTTAGCTGATCCATCAGATCATCGATCCTGGGTAGTGGGTACTTGTTCTTGTTGGTTACCGCGTTTAGGGTGCGGTAGTCGACGCACAGACGTTGAGTTCCATTCTTCTTCGGAACGAACAGTGCCGGTGAACCCCATGGAGAAGCACTTGGTCGGATGAACCCTTTCTCGAGCAGTGAGTCTAGCTCTGCCTTTAACAGTTTCAGCTCAACTTCTGCCATACGGTATGGACTCTGGGCTATCGGTGCCGTTCCCGGCACCAAGTTAATCACAAACTCCACATCACGATCGGGAGGCAACCCGGGCAGTTCCTCCGGAAACACATCCTCGTACTCACGGACTACCGGCACGTCCGATATGGCCTTCGTGTGAAGGCTGTACACTGCCGGTATGTCTCAAGACTTCATCGGCTCGAAGGTAACTCTCGTCCCGTCAGGGTGCACTAGAGTCACAAGTCTCGGCGAAGTGGAGATGACACCTTTGTGGGCAGTGATCCAATCCATCCCCAGTATCACATTAATACCATGGGAAGGCAGCACAGTCAGATCCCCATAGAACCTGTGGTCTTGGATAACCACATCCACTCCCTTGCACAGCAGGGTGCATCGGATATCCCCGAGCGGAGAGCTCGTGATAATGGGAATTGATCGGGTGGTTGTAGGGAGGGAATGTTTATTCACGAATCGAGAGGTAACATACGACCCGGTTGCACTGGTGTCAAAGAGAACCAGAGCAGATGTACCACAAACTAAAAACTTACCGATCACGACGTCAGGGGCGTCGGCAGCCTCCTCCTCAGTAAGGTAGTTCAGCCTCCCACGGCCGGCGGCCGGTGGCGGCACGGCCTGAGGAGGTCGGCCTCCTAGAGCAAGTGCCCTCGCGGGGGTGGCAGCGGCCTTCTTGTCGGGGCAGTCATAGGACTTGTGGCCGGGCTTGCCACACGCAAAGCAGGTGATGGTGAAGCCTCCTGCGGCGGGTCTCGTGGTGCTCGGTGGAGCACGAGTGTAGCTTCCAGTGTGCTGGGGATAGCCGGGGTTCCTCCCTCCGGGGAACGGGCTACGTCCACCTCCTCCGAAGCCACGCCCAGGCTGGTTGTGCCCCGGGCGGTAGCTCCCCCTCAGCATGTTGCTCTGTCCGCTCCTCGGCTTCTGGAAGGACCGGTCGGGCTGGTCCCAGTCTCCCATCATCTTCTTGCCCCTCATGCGCTCCTCGTGGCCCCTCCTCTCATCGTCGACCGCGATGGCACGGTTGACGAGATGGCGAAGGGACTTGTGCTCACTTGCCTTCAGCGCCTGGCGAAGGCCGTGATGAAGGCCTCGCAGGAACCAGAATTGTTTCTTCTGGTCGGTGTTGGTGTCGTTGAGAGCGTACCGCATCATCTTCATGATGTGACGCTCATACTCCTCAACCCTCATCGCACCCTAGGTCATGGTGCGGAACTCCTGCGCCTTCTGGACTAGCAGCTCACCGGGAAGGTACTGCTCGCGGAACGCCTCGCAGAACTCCAGCTAGGTGATGAAAGCTGGGTTCGGGTGGGTGGCAGTGTAGTTGTCCCACCATGCCTTGGCAGGACCCTCCAGCTGGTGCGCGGCGATAGAGACGCACTCCTCGTCGGAGCAGATGGTGAGGTCGAGCTTGGTCTCGATCACCCTCAGCCAGTCGTCGGCCTCGAGCGGGTCATCCGAGTAGCTGAAGGTGGGGGCCTTCAAACGGATGAACCTCTCGATCTTCCTCGTGAGGTCCTCGTCCTACGGAGCGACGCGGTTCCCACCGTTGCCACGGTGCTCCATGGCTTCAGCCATCCTCTGCATCAGCTGAGTCTGGAGCGCCATCACCTCCACCAAGTTAGGTGGGGGTGGTGGGGGTTGGTCCGGCTCAGGCTGGCCTCGCTCGGCCGCTCCTTGCTCAACCTCGGCCTTAGGGTTCTCGGGCGGTGGTAGCGGTGCTCCGTCACCTCGAGCCCTAGTTCCCAAAGCTCCTCCACGCAGGGGTGGGCGTCCATGGCCACGTCCGCGTCCACGCCCCTGCGTGGCTTCTTCCTCAGCAGCTGCCTCCTCGAGGCGAGCCATCAGCCGGTTGGATCGGCGGATCGACATCCGTCTGAAAACATAAGAAAAGGGGGAAAGTTTACACACATCACTCACCAACACACACATGAGTCTACGGCAATCAAGAAAATAGTTCTAAGTATAACCTACACTCAAGGAGAAAAAGCATTAAGACGCGAATAACACCATTAAGATCCAAGCATACATCAAACATGAATAATACACTTGCTCCCCTGAGGCTGACTCAGACCTTGGGGGTAGCAGCAACAAGTCAACGCTCTAATACATCGATACAATCTCAAAAGGGTAGTGTCTACAGGGTGTGGCACGACTCTCTTCATGCACCGGAACATGCTCGCGGCTGCATGGAACAACTCATGGAAACTACTAGCACATTACACTACTCTAGGTCATGCCCCTCGCTCAGCTCTCTACTCAGTGCGCGTCCTCTTGTACGAGACGGGGTAGCGGTCCTCAGTGGGGTAGTCCGGCGGAAAGATCCGGGACACCAAGGTGTGAGCCTCTCGAACCTCCTCGGTCTCGACGGGGGTCGGCAGATGGGCCATCGGGCACAGGTGAAGCTTGAGGCGCGACTGGTGTAGCTCGAAGGTCTCGGTGCGGATCTCACGCTGAGACTCGGGGGTAGCTCTCCGTTGAGCTCGAAGAGCTCGTCCACGCGAAGTGAGCCGGCATCCTCCCAAGTCCTCCTCAGTCTCTCGGCCTTGTCTCTTAGGTAGACGGCCGTGCGTGTGAGCCACGCGATGTTGGCGACGTTGTCCGCCCGGCTCTTCTCCAGCTTCTCCAGCTTGAGCCGCTCACAACCGAGCAGGTTAGCACGTACCGTGAGCAGGTCATCCTTGCGCTCGAGCTTGTCCTTCAGCCTATTCTGACTCGCTGTCAGCCTGCGGAGGTCCTCCTTGGCGTGCAGCATCTCCTCCCGGGTGTCCACCCTCTCCGTCTCGGACTGCAGCAGGACAGTGGTCGCACGGTCGAGGCTCAGCTCGAGCTGGCGAACACGGTGGCGTAGGGCGCTGTTCTCTCTCTCCAGCTGGGCACAGCGGGGCTGGTACTGGAGGGCGTCGACGGTGGCGTCTCTGACCTGGCCGAAGAGGGTACGTGACTCGTCCTCCAGGCGGCGTGCGTACTTGTCGAGGTCGACCAAGTAGCTGGCCGTCTCCACCAGGGTCTCGTCGGACTCGCGGAAGGGAGCAGCGTCGACGTCGTCCTGGATCCTCTCGTACGAAGGAACTCCATCCACGAGCGGTGCGAGGCGCCAGTAGTCTCGGGGTAGCAGCCGAAGAGTCCCGGACTCGAAGGAGGCGCGGTACTGCGCGAGAAGGCAGCCCAGTGCCTGGCGGCAGGCGACGTCCAGCGTGGCCGCGATGGTGAGTGCAGCGCTGTAGCAGACCTCTCCCTTGAACCCCGGGAGACTCGGGTGAGGGAGCACGGCGACCGTGCAGAGCACCATCCGCCCAGTCACGGCGGGTACGTACTCGGCGCGGTACGTGACGTAGGTCGGAGGGACTCCAAGCCTGAGAAGGGCCCTCTCCATCCAGTGGTAGATCGCCCCGCACGTCTCGGGGGTGATCTCAGCGACCTGGTGCTCCATCTCCTGTGAAACGCAAGAAATTTCTGTCAGTGCAGGTGAGTAAGAGGTTTTCACAAAGGGAACGAGTTTTATAACAAAGCTAAAGGGTATAAATATAAAGGTAGAGCGTATAGAGTCCTATCTCTATCGACCTTTCTAGGGATACGTGCTACGGTCAAGCATGGCTCTGGTACCACCTGTAAAACCCCGGATTTTCATAGAAAATCCGAATCCCTGTACCATCGCGATAGTCCATGGATTAGTGGCTATCGCGTACAGAACGTCTCACAGATGAATACACAAAGTCATACATCGCATCACATAAAGATAAGAGTACATAAATTTATTACAAGTCCATTATGGAGTACATCAATACAAGCCTCTTGGCTGAATCAGAGTGAAAATTCTACGCAGCGGTAGCTATCTCCTCAGAAGGGCCTCCATCTCTTATTCTTCCCGCCACAGGCAAACTTGAGCGAAGCGTCGTATCCCTCAGTCGTACCATCAGTCGGCGTTGCAGTCGAACTCGGACTCGTACCCTGCACACCCAAAGTCTATCCCCAAGGAGTGGGATAGGTCCACGTCACCAACTGTATGCCGCTTTAAGTGCCCTAACATCTAAAGGGAAGGAAAATAGACAAGGAAGCGGCTTTGGTTTTACGAGCGAAAACGGCGGCAACGAGCGCAGAGTATAAACAAGGTATCTCCATCAATATCCCCAAATCCCAAGTCTCTCAACACAGCTCGGAATCATCTGGTCACCCAGGAGACCCGTCTCCACCACCTACTCCCGTCTAGGGTCGATGCGAGAACTTCCTCTCCTCGCACCTCAATGATTACAACCGGATCGACGAGGTAGATGGAGCCTCTCTCCTCTAGCCGGCTGCAACCACGGCTCACCACACACTCTCCTATAGGGGGAAGGTAGAAATCCCAAAACATGAGGAACTAACATGTCGTCTAGGCAGTGTCCATGACCGAGGACGCGGCTATAGCTATAGATCGAACAACTCTGCAGAGTGTGTACACCTGTACCCATCCCGGAATGGTACCCGAGCCGGTGTACGGCCGACCGAGCCCATCCCTACCGGCGAACTCTCGGTAGTTACGGTCCCATCCTGCATCCGGCCCTCAAAACTGCCCCCCCCCCCCTCGAAGGGACGGCACGGACCGTGAAATGCTCCCGTGTGGCCACACGGGGAGTCGCTCCGAGAGGGTGGTCTCACCTCCACCGCTCCCCCACGATACCCCGCTATCCATCCTAAGCGGGTATGGTTCCGCACTTGCCGAGCTCAACACGGCCCTATCCCCCACTCTCGGCGGGGTGGTGTGCACGATGTCCTATAGACAAGTTGATCCACTCGGTTTCGGACGGGGCGAGCTCATATCCTCCAAGCGCAAGTAAAACTTCAACACCTAGGCTCCGAAAAGCGTAATAGTAGGGGTACACCGAGGAGTGCACCCCGTCCCCGATCCCCGGATCGGTTGTTTCGAGCTCACCCCCGCCAAAGTACCCAAAACGCTTTCTCCTGCCGGTTTTTACCCCACTCACGCCAAGAACCGCTATTCCCATCCCAACACATGCATCGCGAAGCTCGGCGTATATGCACGCTCACGTAAACATATATATACAGTAGTAGTAGGGCAATCAAGGACAGGGTAACAAGAGGCAGTGCAAGCTTCATCAACATGCATACATAAAGTAAAGCACTAGCAATTCTACTTAGCAATGCCTAATAGGTATTTCAGAATCAGTCGGGCGTGAACCTGGGGTCGGGTAGTCCTCCGCGGTGAAGTTGTCGGCGTAGTCGTACTCCGGGATCAGCTCCCCGGCTCCAGCTGCTCCTAGTAGCGCGAAAGGAAAAATAAATAGCGTCCTATAGCAATTAACTCCAAAGAAAAGCAATTAAGAGCCAAAAAAGAGCAAACACCACCCTAACCCGGAGTTTAAGATTTTAGAAATTTTCTGGAAAAGGTTTCACAATTTTTGGAGTTAAAATGGATTTTCTAGGATTTTTCAAAGGAAATATACATTTTCTGAAATTAAAATAAATTAAATCCCACCCTTAATCGGACCCGGCCCGCACGGGATCCCGGATCGCGGGTGCGGCTTGGCCCCCGCGCGGCCGCGCGGTGGGCGGCCCGCCATTGGCCGCCGCATGGGATCCGGTGACAGGCGGTGTGGCTTGGTCCCGTGGGGGCTGGCGTGTGGCCTGGAAAGCTAGCGGTGGGCCGCACCGGATCCGGGAGGATCCACTACGGCCACACCGCTGTGTGGTCCCCCATGTACAGAGTAATCCCCCGCGGTTTCGAAGGTGGCTCCAGGTGTTCGAAGGAATGTCCCTAAGGGTGACGGCGGCGGGTCACGACCTTGCCGGCGGCGAGGTCGGCGCCGGCACGTCTGGTCTCCACACAATTGCCTCACGAGGCTTCCCTGGGGTTCCTGGCTCGAGGGAACACGCACTAAGGGGGCGACGGCCGTCGCGGCGAGGTTGGTGCCGGCGCGGGCGCGACGATGGCGGCGCGGTGGTGGTGTTGGCGCACCATCCCAGTGCGAGAACGAGCGGACGTGCGTGCTACGGCGTGCGCAAGGCAGCGCGCGCGCAAGGTTAGCACCAGTTGGTGTAGGGGTTGGCCGTGACGAGTGTCACAGCGGGGTTCACGGTGGAGCCCGGCTCGTCGCCATGGGCGGCGGCGAGCACGGCGCCCGCGGTCGGTTTACGCACACGCGAGAGGGTTTACGGCGGGTGGGCGGGCGCGTTCGGGGCGACCAAGGACGCGGTGTCCTCCTTCATCCCCTACCGCGATGAGGCTCAAGGTCCCCGGCTACGGCGAGGCCACGGCGGCGCGGCGGCTCGGTTAACCACGGCGGCGGCGTCCTACGAGAGGGGAAGGGCCAAGGCTCGACCCGGCCGACCCGGAATCGATGCGCGCGCGCGCCCGGGGTGCGCGGCAACGCGGGCGTTGGGTTGGCGGCGTGCGAGCTCAAGCACGAACGCGAACGCATCCGGCTCGGCGCAGCGCCGCGAGCTCGACGACAGACAACGTACGGCGGACACGACGGCACAAGACAGCTAGGCTAAAGAATCGGCGTGCGCATGTTGGTGAAGGCGGCGGCACCTGCAAGAAAGCTCATCCCAGCCTGGCTCGATGGCCGGCATCACCGGCGGTGGCGCGGCGGTGCGGTGCGTTCACTCCGGCTCGATGGCCGTGGCGTCCACAAGAGGGAAGCAGCAATCGTCCTCACCTCCTTCGCTCCTGGCCGAAGTGTAGCGCGTCGGTGAAGTGTGGCGGTGCGGCTTGCCGGCGAGGAGGAAGAAGAAGCAGGCGGTGGCGCGTCGTCGGGGAAGAAGAGGAAGTAGGGGATGTAGTCGTTCCAAGCGGGTCCGGCTCCTCCCTCGGGCGGCTCCGGTCTTCGCGGCGGACAGCTCTCCCGCGGGCGGCTCCTTTCCTCCTCCTTCCCTCCTTCTCTCCCTTCTCCTCCGGCGGCACGGCGTGGTTGGTCAAGGGAGTTGCCCCTGGGCGGCTAGGGTTGGGAGCTCCCCTGGGGCTCGGCGGCGGCTTTAAATGGGGCGGCGCGGCGCGGGGTACATGGATGGCCGGGGATGCGGCGGGAGTCGCGGGGCGCGCGCGGCGGCGAGGCCACGGCGGCGCGCCTCGCTTTGGCCATTGGTCGTCGGCCAAAGGGGGTAAAGCGAGAGAATGACGACGACGATGTCGGTGTGACGCGGAGCGGGCCCCACTTGGCAGCGACCCCGGGCGGCGCGCTGTAGGTGGCTGCAACGCGGGCGGCTAGCTGGGCCGGCTAGTGGGCCGAAAGCAGGGCTCGGCGGAAATGGAGGTTGGCGGCCCGCTATGCATAGGTGTGCTTCCCCTTTTCTTTTAGGCTATTGATCACCTTTTCTTTTAGGCTATTGATTTGATTCAAATTTGAATTCCAATTCAAATTTGAATCCACTCAAATAAAATCCCAAATAAAATTCAAATGAAGATCCAACTTCTCACACTAGCAGATTATAAGTCCTAAAATTTATCGTCGGTGCCAAAATTAAATCTAGGAATCGGGGAAAGAAACAGGAAGACACCCTTAATTGTTTCATGAGCACTCAAATACAATTCAAGTTTTTGAAATTCCACATTTTGAATTCACACCAAATCTAAGGATGTTACAAGAGAGCTGTGTGAAAGAGCAGAGGCACGAGCTCATGGCCATCTCGGCAGGGAAGGGATAAGATTTTTTAGGGCAGTTTGGTCTTTTCCTGGTCCCCCCTCTACCTTATCACGTACCGGTACAGTGGAGTTGGGTGAAAATAGATATATCATATATTTTTATAATATGCTTGAAACAATATCTACCACACACAATGCTAAACAAAAACACCAAGGAAAAAAAAGACAAGAGACATTGCAACTATATATATTATAATAATTTTCACCGAGGTAAGAAAGTGTGAGAAAAGATGTTGAGAAAGTTTTTGGTGTTCTACATACACTTTTTGATATTGTTTGTCGACCAGCACGATTACAGAAGCAAAGAAAAATAGACAAAAAGTGTTGTAACTATATATAATATATTTATTATTTGTATGATTCCTAAAAATTATTGTAATAATGTTTCTATTAATACTATTCAATCAAATAGCCACACGACGGTATACACAAATGCACTTGTAGTTGATCTTAAGCTCCATGCAAAGCATGAAACAGCTTAACGACTGCCTCTGTGTCTATGAGTTGTATGAGCTGTCTATACATGTCCATATGCATAGTTCAAGGTTCTGCAGACCACCTGCTGTCTAAGTGGGAAAAAATTTGATCTCTTCTTTTCTTTCTGAGGTGCTGCCCGTCCGCGACACGCCCCCCACGCGGCTACTCCTGTCAGCCGCCACCCTGCTCTTCGCTCCCTCCCATTGCCCTTCCCGCTGCCGACCGTCGTCGTGGCCGTACCAGAGCCAGCTGCCAGATCCCTTTGGTCTCCATGTTCAAGTTTCCCCCTTCTCTCTCTCCCTCCATGGATCCATGGTCGCCTGTGGGGACGAGCTCGGGAGGTCTGGCTTGCGGGATCCGCGCCATTCTCCTCCACTAGCGTGTACCCGTCGGAGGGAAACATGCCCAGGAGCAGAGAAGCCTGCACGTCGGTGCTGTCGACAAGCGACGCCGAGCAGAACCCCGACTGCGCGAGCTCCTCGCGCTAGCTTCCGAATTTGACATTGCAGGTGTGCGCCGTGCCGTTGACGGCGAGCACGTTGTGGATCTCCCTGGAGAGCAGCTGCTACTCAACGATGTGGTGCTCCTATCTTGGACGTTTGCAGATGCTACTGTCTTGCCCGTGCTTGTTGAGCTCGGGCGGCCCGGCTTGCCGGCTCCCCACCAGGCCGACGATAGGGAGTCAGGGACGAGCTCGGGCGTCCTGGCGCAACAGCCGGCAGGATGAGCTCCTCCGCCGACCGGTGGGACGAGCTCCTCCACCGGCTGGCGCGTCAAGCCCAGCCATGGGCGAGGTTGGTGTGGTTGTGCATCTATTGTACTCCTAGAACCATCACAAACACAAACATTTGTATTTGCCTCACTGTCATACCTTTTTTCGGCATTTTTAAAGTTTATTTTACATTCTTTGGTTGTACTACACACAAATGGTGTTGCCAGATATATTTGTTTCGAAAAATCACTTGTGGTCCATTGGTCATAATTCAAAGAGCATCATGAGCACAACAGAGCTATTTATATTTAAATCTTTGTAGACAATTTATTCTGTTCAAATGCATCAATTCATAATTCACAATTTATTTATAAAATGTTAGTCTATAATAATTCATAATTCAAAATCCACTTGACTAATATTTGATAGGTTACTTACACGTGCGTGTTGCACGTGCACCTTACTAGTTTACAAATAAATGTGCGAAAGAGACAGCCGAACTTGGCCTCTGTGCTCGAACTTTTAACCCATTTCAGGATGTTTGAGGCCTGCGAAACTCTGGAATCATGAACCTGCGAAACTCTGGAATCAGGAACTCGCGGAACTCTGGAATCAGGAAATCGCGCAGCTCTAGAGTCATGAACCTGCGAAACTCCGGAATCTGGAATCTGCTGAAGTCTAAATTCGGAGGTTATGACGCTTGAATATTTTCATGTGTAAAAGATTCGGGAACCAGCAAGAAGCCAAGTCAAAGACTGCAACATGGAAGCTGTGGAGATCGCCTCCATAAATCAAGTACCCAATGCAATGATGAAGATCTACGCTGCGTCGAAGAAGCTTGCCCCAAGTGAACTCGACATCCCAGAGAAGTCGGACAAAGCTAACAAGCCTCAGCCAGCTGAGGAGGTTCTGGTCAAAACAGTTGACCTTGGGACAGGCGACAGCAGCAAGACCACCACCATCGGGGCGGGTCTCGACCCCAAATAGGAAGATGCGCTCATCAACTTCCTCCGGGCTAACCGCGACATCTTCTCGTGGAAACCAGCGGACATGCCAGGGGTGCCCAGGGAGTTGATTGAGCATTCACTCAACGTCGATCCTAAAGCAACCCCGAAGCGACAACATCTCCGTCGCTTCGCCGACGACAGACGGGACGCCATCAAGAAGGAACTCTCCAAACTACTCGCGGCTGGCTTCATCAGAGAAGTCTTTCATCTTGAGTGGCTCGCCAACCCCGTCCTCGTCCGCAAGAAGAACTCGAACGAGTGGAGGATGTGCGTCGACTACACTGACCTCAACAAGCACTGCCCCAAGGATGCCTTCGGGTTGCAGCGGACTGCGACCTGCACTGCTTCCTCGACTGCTACTCCGGCTACCACCAGATCGCGATCAAGGAAGAAGACCAGGAGAAGACCGCGTTCATCACCCCGTTTGGCGCGTACTGCTACACGACCATGTCCTTCAGGTTGAAGAACGCCGGCGCTACATACCAACGAGCTATCCAGGCCTGTTTCAAGAGGCAACTCAACAAGAACGTCGAAGCCTACGTCGATGACGTGGTCGTCAAGACCAGAAACTCCAGCATGCTCATCGACGATCTTGAAGAGACTTTCGCATCCCTGCGCGAGTACCGCTGGAAGCTCAACCCGAACAAGTGCGTCTTCGGCGTACCATCGGGCAAACTACTCGGCTTCATCATCAGCCATCGCGGCATCGAAGCCAATCCCGAGAAGATCTCCGCCATCACCAGCATGAAAGCTCCCACGTGCATCAAAGACGTCCAGAAGCTGACCGGGTGCATGGCGGCCTTGAACAGATTTATCTCGAAGCTTGGAGAACGGGGGCTCCCCTTCTTCAAATTACTCAAGCACCAAGAGAAGTTCGTGTGGACTCCAGAGGCGGACCAAGCCCTTGCCCAGCTCAAGGACTTCCTATCGAAGCCACCGGTCCTCGCGAGATCCTCGCAAAGGCGGCGGGCCATCTTGCTCTACCTCGCCGCGACTACTCACGTGGTCGCATGCGCCATCGTCGTCGAGCGGCAGGAAGACGGCCACGCTTATCCAGTCCAGCGCCCAGTCTACTTCGTCAGCGAGGTCCTATCAGAATCCAAGGCATGCTACCAGCCAGTACAGAAGCTTGTGTACGCAGTGCTCATCACCTCGCGGAAGCTATGACACTACTTCCAAAAGTACTCGATCTCCGTCGTCACCGACTACCCACTCGGCGACATCTTGCGGAATCAAGATGCTACTGGAAGAATCTCCAAGTGGGCAGTCGACTCAGCGCCCTCAACATCGACTTCAAGCCACGCACAGTCATCAAGTCGCAGGCACTAGTCGACTTCATGGCGGAGTGGCGGGAGAATCAGCTACCTACTCCAACCGAGCGCCCAGAGCACTGGGTGATGTACTTCGACGGCTCACTCAACCTCGAGGGCGCAGGTGCAGGAGTCTTGATCTCTCCAACGGGCGAACAACTCAAGTACGTCCTGCAGATCTTCTGGAAGATCTCAAACAACGAAGCCGAGTATGAAGCTCTCCTACACGGGCTCTGCCTCGCGGCTTCACTAGGCATCAAGCGGCTACTAGTCTACGACAACTCCGCAGTGGTCATCAACCAAGTCAACAAGTCCTGGGACTGCAACAAGGAGAACATGGACGCCTACTTCCTAGAAGTCCGCAAGCTCGAGAACAAGTTCTATGGTCTCGAGTTCCACCACGTAGTCCGCGACAACAATGTTGCAGCGGACGTCCTGTCGAAGCTTGGTTCTACTCGCGCTCAAGTACCAGCGGGTGTCTTCGTCCACGAGCTTCATGCGCCATCCATCCCGGAGCCGGCGCCACCGACCACTGTCCCAGCGCATCCCTCAGCTGGCCAGGAGGCCATGATGATCGACGTGGACTGGAGGCAGCCCTTCATCGACTACCTCAGCGAGCAGAAGGTTCCCTCAGGCAAGAACTTGGCCGAGCAACTCATCCACCGGGCCAAGTCCTACGTCCTCGTCGGAGACAAGCTCTACAGGCGGGGCGCATCTTCCGGAGTACTCATGAAGTGCGTTCCCAGACAATAAGGCAAGGACATCTTGGAGGAGATCCATAAAGGCGTATGCGGCAACCACGCGTCCTCTCGCACACTGGTCAGCAAGGCTTTCCGACGAGCTTTCTATTGGCCCACAGCTCTGGGCGACGCCGAAGAACTCGTCAGAAGGTGCCAAGGGTGCCAATACTTCGCCAAGCAGCAACACGTCCCAGCCTACAAGCTAGTCACCATACCGCCAACCTGGCCTTTCGCCTGCTGGGAGCTCGACATTATTGGGCCACTCCCAACTGCGCCAGGTGGATTCAACAGAGTGCTGGTGGCCATCGACAAGTTCGCCAAGTGGATCGAGGTCAAGCCGGTTACATGCCCCAAGGCTGACAGAGTACTCGACTTCCTGGATGAACTCGTACATCGCTACGGACTATCCCACCGCATCATCACAGACCTGGGCTCTAACTTCAATTGTTCTGGGAGTACTGCGAGAACAGCGGGATCGACGTCCGATATGTCTCAGTTGCCCATCCTCGGGCCAACGGACAAGTCGAGCGCGCCAATGGGATGGTGCTCGACACTCTCAAAAAGCGGCTACACGACGCTGCCAACTCCAAAGGAGGCAAGTGGATCAAAGAACTACCCAATGCTCTCTTGGGGCTACGTACTCAACCCTCCAAGCCAACGGGGCAATCTCCATACTTCCTGGTCTACGGCTCCGAAGCAATCCTCCCTGCTGATTTCATGTGGGATTCACTAGCAGTGGAGCAATACGACGAAGGCATATCCGAAGACAGCAGACGAGTTGACATCAACGGACTCGAAGAAGCTCGCTGTGCCGCCCTCGTCCAATCAACTAGGTACCTAGAGGGTATCCGACGCTACCACGACCGTAACGTTAAGGAACGCCCCTTCAACATTGGTGATCTCGTCCTCCGTCGCATCCAGAACACGGAAGGACTACACAAGCTCAGCTCGCCCTGGGAAGGTCCCTTCACAGTTGCAAAGGTGACCGGACCAGGCTCCTACCGCATCCAGACGCTTGAAGGCGAAGACGTCAACAACTCATGGAACATCGATCAACTCCGTCGATTCTACGCCTAGTCTACACGACTACACCGGGGGCTCCAGTCTATACGACTACTCAAAGACCCCTTTGCCGTAAGCGGCCTCCGGGTCCAGGCTCTAGTCTCCGGACTACTTCACTCTAAGATCCAGTCCATGCGGCTACTAACGGATCTTGGGTTGCGACGAGCGACAAAGGACTCCAGCAGCGGTCTACTGAGAGACCATGTACTCCTAGATCCAGCCTACACGGCTACTAACGGATCTACTGCTGTAAGCGGCTGTACGCCCTAGCACTACTCAGCCGTAGGCGGCCTCCGGGTCCTGACGACTACCCTGTAACAACGGCCCTGGCCATCCAGGTGTACTTCTTCAGTAATAAAGTTTGATTACCTATCAACTGCCCTACTGTCTCCTTCCCTCAATGGGACTACTGGTGAGTACGACTACTCGCGACGACTCCATGATGAAACTCCGCACTAACAGATCGCGATAACGAGTACTCATTCATGGAAGTTTCTTTCATTCATACTTAAACAAGTTCATTACAACTGCTTATGTACAACTACTGCTACGAGCTAACTATTACAGGACTACTGGAGATTGAGCTTCTCGGCGACTTGTTCAGCAATGGGCACCATCTGCTCCAGCAGCTCCGCGTACTGCTCGTCGGTACAGTTGGCGGCTAGTCCGCCAGCGACTACGTCAACTGGGGCCTTTGGGAAGTACGACTTCATGAAGGCCAGAACCTGGTCGGGGATCGACTTCGCCAAGTGCTTGACGTAGGTCGCCAGGCGGCTGGGGGCTTCCTTCAGCCGGTCCACCAATGGTGCTATCTTTGGCCCCCCGGGGTGAGGCACCAGCAGCCTCGCGATGGCAAGCGCGGCCTCCTCGAGTTCCTTCAGCTGGGCTCGCAGCTTCTCACAGTCCTCGTTCAGCTTCTGCAAGGATTTGTAGCAGTTGACGAGGTCACGATCCGATGCAATATGGAGCTCCATGTGCTTGTCGCACTCGTAAGCAAGCTCCTTATAATCATACTCCAGTACCTTGCGGGCCTCCTGCTCTCGGTAGAAGAGGTTCTTCATGTCGGTCTCAGAAGCCTTCAGCTGATTGACGAGGGTCTCAAGCTCTGCAATCAACGAGGCAAAGCGGGTCAGACTACCTCAAGTTACTATCAACAAGTACCCGACAAGGCGGTTGCGTACCCTTGTTCCTGTTGCGGAGAGACTTGTCGCTCTTCGCCAGCATATCTTGGATATCGTTATGATATTTGGCGAAGGCGGTATCCAGCTTCGACTGCATCACGGTGGCGTGCTTCCGGGACTTCACAAGTTGCTCTTCTAAGGCTTCCGCCCGGAGTACTGTGTCGCCGTACCCTTGAAGCATGTCGGACTTCTACCAGGACCTTTTTGCGACGTCCCGCAACAGGCAACACATATCAAATGGGTACTCAACACTAAAGGATTGACTACTCAAAGGTGTCGACTACTCACCTTCATTCATTGCTCTGCCTGGCGCACTGCCTCCAGGTGACGAGCTACCGTCGCTGGGTCGACCAGATCATCCACCAACAGCTCGGTCCATCCACGACTACTCGTCGCGGCTTCGGACATTGGCGCCGAGCGGATTGGCTCCGCGTCCTAGATCTCCGGCGAGCGGACGACTACCTCCAGAGCGGGTTCTGGCAGCGAGTCGTCGCCCTCTCCTCCAGTCGTCGCGACGGCTTCTCTGACAGCCACCTCCATCGGCTCGGGGGCTCTTCCGGCAGCTCTCTGAGTCTCTGGTGTCACATCTTCAACGGGCACCGCCGAAGGGATATCGCTTCCTTCGGCTTCAGCACCTGTCATCAAGTACGACAAGAGGATCAGTCATACTTGGCGGCTACGACTACTCTTTGGGGTTACTTGCACTTGAGCAAAGTACTCACCTTCGACGACGCTGGCCTCAGGCAACGTAGCCTCCACGGCTGGCGCCTCGGACTCTGCCTGAGGGGCGGGAGCGGACTCCTCAGCGGGCGGCACGACTTCCTCTTCGGCCACCGCTGTGGCGGGTTCAGCCCCCTCCCAGGTTAAGTCCGTCGACTTCCTGCAGAGTACACAAGCTGGTTGTCAACCCAGTACAACTACCACACCCAATGTACTACTCAGGAAGGATCAATACTTACATAAGTACTCGACTACCCTATTCAAGACGGCTTACCTCTTGGGACGTGGTCTCCGTGACCTTCAACTTCTTGGCCATGCGCTTGCGGGCCACGTTGCGCGGCTTCCTTGGCGGCGCGGGCAAGCTAGCCTCCAGGCTAGTTGGCTGATCCTGAACGAGAGGAATGTGCGGCAATCCAGGGCGACTGAATCTCGACCGCAACTGGAAGCGCTCCTGCAGCGTTTCTTCATCATCGTCCTCCTCGAACGTGTCTTCAACGACAACTGTGTCATCTCCTTCACCAACCTCGCGCCGCTCCTTGGCTTTGGCGTTACCCTCCTCTGGGACCTCGACAAGTTGAGGAGGCGACGCCGGCTCGGAGACGAACTTCGCCAAGTCATCCTGCAAGAAGCACAACATGTCAGTATGACTACTCTTATGAAATGAGTACTCGACAATGGATACGGCTACCGACCTCTTTTGGTGGGCGCGCGACGGAGTACTCGGGCACAGGGCACGGTGTGTACGCCGGCATGTCTTTGAAGATCCTGCCCAGCCTATCTACGATGTCGTCGTCGTAGACTTCATCACCGGGCATCCGCGACGTGTCGTTGTTGCCGGTGTACTGGTACCCTAGGGTGTCGCGGGCCATCAGCGGCTGCACCCTTCGCTTCATGAAGCTGAAGGCCACATGTTCGGCCCTCAGCCCGGCTTCTCTCAAAGCCTTGATCTTCGCCAGCAGCTCGGGTAGCTGGATACCCTCCTGCATCGTTGGCTCCGAGTTCCACCACGGACGGTGCTTGGGCTGCTTCCCGCTTGGCTTCGGCGGCCTCCGGTGGTGGTTGGTGACATAGAACCACTTCGCTTTCCAATCCTGGTTGGAATTAATCGCCTTGTAGGAGAGGTGCGCTCCGCGGCGTCCTCCCTCATCCGGATCCCGGCTCCCCCCACTACTCGGGGATTGTTGGCGCTGGGCTGGGGCTTCACCCAGAAGAACTTCCGGAACAAGATCCAATGGGGCTTGATCCCCAAGAAAGCCTCGCAGAAATGTACGAAGACTGAGGTGTGGAAGATACCGTTGGGGTTGAGGTTGAGGTACTCGATGCCGTAGTACCCCAGCAGCCCCTTGAAGAAGTCGCTGACCGGGAGAGACAGTCCTCGCTCCGCGAACCGGGTGAACATCGGGATCTCGTCCGGGTTCTTCTCCATGGGGTACGGATCCCCTGCAGTGGCTCTCCACATGTCCACCTCCTTCTCCCGCAAGAATCCGCTATTGACAAGGGCCAACAGGTCTTCAGTCTTGGCTTTGGATTTCTTCCACTCTCGATTCGGATCTGGCCACGGCGGAGACACCGGCAGCGATGTCCCCGCAGAAGATCCGGCGGCCTCCTCACGAGCCCTGTTCTTCCCACCAGCGGCCTTCAAGGTCTTCGACGGTGAGGGATTCATTCTCCAAGTGCATGGCGTCTTCACTCGCATTCGCTCGGGGGCTACGGCGGTGGCTTCCTACGGCGGTGCGCTTGGATCTACAATCTTCTCAACGGCGGCAGCGCGCACTGGCGGTGATTCCTTGCTAGATCTGCTAGGAATGGCTGTGAATGCGTGGGGTGAAAAACCCTAAGGGTTTTGGCTTCTATTTATAAGTCAACAACGACCCCTCCAACGGCCGGATGGATAAGTCTGCGCTTGGCTGACTCAGCGGCGGCGCCTGACTCTTTAACTTCTACTAGTCGACGCGCCTCATCTCGGGGGCTCGGCTACTTCTACTCGACTTCCTGGGTAGCGACAAGACTCAAGAGCAACTCAGGACACATTCTACAAGATGACCCTTCAATTTGAGAGGAAGTACTCGACTCAAGGCTCGGGGGCTCCGTGCCACGTGTCCTTCGGTTTTTTCTCCGGATTTTACGGGATATTCTTGCCAAAACTTCAGACGGACCCTCAGCCAGAGTCTACAACTCAACCTAAGGCACGGGGGCTACTTCATATGGAGTGCGATTTTGCAATCGCACTTCCATATCAGTTTCGGCTTCAAGACAACACGGGCATTGTTGAAGACCTTCAAGGGCAGCAATCGAGGACGCTTGGGACTACTCGAGAAGACTTCAGGATTGCTCAAACATCAGCTGGAGTACATTCTAGCCTCGGGATGCTTCAACTATTCTTGAAGGCCTTTGACTTGTAGTACTCGGGGACGCTTGAGGACTACTCGTTAAGGCCATCAAGACTACTCGAAGCTATCCTTCTCGACTACAAAGTACTCGTGGGCTTGTCGTATGGACCTCCCTAGGCCCACTACCTCGGTGGGTACCAGAACCGACTACTCGGTGGGCCCCTGGGACTACCTGGCTTGCGTTGCACGACACCTGCTGGCATGAAGCACAAGGACTACAGAGGAGAAGTACTCGGATAGGAAGATGTACATGTCCCGCACTGTATAGAGGACTCCTAGATGTACTCGACTAGTACTCTCTCCCTGAACCGACTTGTAACCCTGCCTCCGGGACTATATAAGGCGAGGCAGGGACCCCTCTCTCGATCATCTCATCTCACGGCTTAAGATTGCATCATCTTGTAACCGCACCCAATCAATCCAGAGCCACGCAGCATACATGACGTAGGGTATTACGCACCTCTGAAGGATCAGATGGCGACTAGAGAGGGGGGGAGTGAATAGGAGCCGGTAAAAATTCTTCCCAAAGAACCCGGCCTATGCCCTCCTCAAATCCCGGTCACACACAAGCGATGGATCGAATCACGCACCAATCGCCAAGACCACGAGGTTATGGATCAACCTCTAGTCCTAGGAACGATTCCTTGAAGCACACGCGGAAGCACGAAAGAAGGGGGAAGGAATCGAACCAAGAAGCAAAGCGCTCGGCCCTCGGAGCGGACCGTCCGGCCAGACGGGGGCGGACCGTCCGCAAAGGGCCGCGCGGACCGTCCGGCCGGCACCGCGGACCGTCCCGCACCCGAGCCGCGGACCGTCCGCCCGAGCCGCGGACCGTCCGTTAAATCGCACGAGAACCAACCGAAGCAACCCACGAACCACGGACCGTCCGCGGGGAGCACGCGGACCGTCCGCCGGGCACCCGCGGACCGTCCGCCCTCCGCGCGCGGACCGTCCGAAACTCCGTCCAACCGAAAACCAAAATCGCGACGGATCGAAACGAAAGACGAGCAAGAACACGAAGAACACGGGACGAACCCTAGCCGCGCGGACCGTCCGCCCGGTCCTCGCGGACCGTCCGCCGGTGCGGACGAGCCGAAAACGCCCGACCCCGAAAGTCAACTCCCCCAAATCATCATCGGATTTCCCAAACGGTTGAAGTTGTAGAGACAAGGGTTTGGGTACTTGAAAAGCGTCACACAAGGATGCTATAGCCCAAAAATCTTGCCTCCTAACTCCCTAAATCACCGGGAATCGCGAATCCTTTGAGCACCACCAAAAACTAGAGCACCGAACGAAAACTCACGAATCGAAGTGGTTTCCCGGCGTTTGAGGGCACAAGATCAAGCACAAAGATGCACAAGACATCTATCCATGTTTCCCTCAAAGAAATCCGGGGAGAAACCCACTCAAATCCGCGAAATCACACCGGGAACAAAGGCACGAAAACAAGCACGAAAAGCCACGAAAAACAACCTCGAATCTTCTATACAAATCAGGAAAGATTCACAAGGTCTAGCATGCCGCCCTAGCATCCATCCCTCTCAACAAATCTCTCATGAAGCTCTCATGCTAGCCTAGAGAAAATAGAAGGAAAATAGCTACGAAAATGAGAAAGAGGAGGGAGGAAATGAAACCCTAAATCGCGGAGAGAGAGAGCCATCCACACACACTCATGGCTTATATATCAGGTCCCGCCGGAGTGGTAAATGACTCGACTACCCCTAACTAAACTACTGGCGATACAACCCACGTAGGGGCATTTAGGTAATGTTTGTGGGTCTTGCCATCGGACGGCCACGCCTTTGCCGCACCCCGCGTCCTCCCGACGCAAGCCATGCGATCCCGCCGCGTGTCCTCCGCCTCGAAGCTTCCCGACACGCCCGGATCCCGTCTCCGTCGTGTTGGGCCCTCGGACTTGGTTTTGAGGCCCAAACCAAGAAACCGCCCGCCAATGGTTTTGTGGGCAAACCACCAAACCCCGCGTGCCCGGTCCGGCCTCCCGCCAAACCACTTGACTCGACCGCCACCGTGCACCGGCTCGTCTGTCCATGACTTCGTCTTGCTCGTGTCGCCACCATGTGGCCCGCACCCAGTCCCGCTGTCCACCGGGTCCCTCGAACCGAGCCTACTTGTCTCTCCATCTCCCGGAGGCCCCTCAAGGCCGAAGACCTTTCGCGCCCGTTCTTCACCCGCAACAACACGAACTAGGCCGCAGCCTACACTCGCGCACTAAGCCAAGAGTCAGTCCAACACCCGTTGTCAATCACTCATCACCGAGGAGCGGTCATCCATCGACCACGGGGACGCTCCCGGTCCTCAATCTCCCCCTTGATGAGTGCATTGACAACACACAACGCGAAATGAAATTCAGAGAAAAAGAGAAAAGAAAGAAGAAAGAAAAACAAAGAAGCTCAACTCATGACCAAAACCGAAGAAAGGCAAAGAAAGGTCACAAGCCAAGCAAAGCACAAAATCCACACCGAAAACAGCAAGAAAGCTCCCCCTGAACAAATGCAAGCTCCCCCTGAACATGTGGATGCAAACTTCCAAATTTCAGCTCACCTCTTCTGAATTTTCTGAATTTTCATTAAGCTCACCTCTTCTCCCCCTTGTTGGCAATGTATGAAGCAAGGTGAAAATGCAGAAATGCAAAAGCAAAGCATATAAACATCTACATGAGCTTCTCAAATAGGCCAAATCTAGTATCAAAGGCTAAAAATGAGACAAAGATCACACATATGAATCATAGCATAGTCAAAGCATTGCCACAAGTAATATATGAAAATACAAGCATGTGACAAAGCAAAATTTTCAGATTTGAATAATTATATCAAAAGATGGCTCACTTCAAATGTAAAGGCCTATCCATGTCACACTTGAGCCACAAACATGCATACCATTCAAAGATCATACAAGGATATCCAATTCTCAACAAAAGATCATTGCAAACACCCATAAAGCAAAGCATGTCATGTTAAAGCTCATGAGCCATGTGTCCACTTCGGGGAGACTTCTCCACTGGTGAACATCATGCAACATGTTTTGCACCCATGTGTGAAAGATAAGACATTTTAAGCATAAACATGATGGAGGGAGCATTTTTCAAGCATACACACTTCTTTTCAAGATTAATTCATTTTATGGTACATGAAGTGCCTTTGCGGCAAAAAGAAGCTTATGCTCCCCCATGAATGCAATATAGGCTAAACATTCACAATGATATCCGGCCTTTGGCCCAAATGCAAGAACAAGGCATCCAAGCACAATCTAAGCATGAAAAGCACATTTAGACCAAACTGTGACATGGATACTCAACTACACACGAGTGGAGCATAATTCATCAAAAATTAGTCAAGTTAAGCATTTATTTCAAAAGGGGCTATCTCACCACACATATATCTCAAATATTCCAAGAGCATAGCCTCACATCACCATTTCTCCACACATATAACCAATGTCTCACAAATAGCCAAAGAGACTCAAATATGGCATATGAAAGAAGCTCATCATCCTAAAATGCAATATGACACAAATGCAACATGATATATGACAAGATGGCTATCCTACCATGGTTTGTACATCAAGCAAAGCATGTATATACATCAAAGTAAAACATGGTATGATACATATGATACAAAAAGAAATCCCCCAAGAATCAACTAGAAAGGGCAACAAACCCCAAGTTCCCCCCGCAAGCGCACAAATGTAGCTTGGTCGAGAGGCTTTGTGAAAATGTCTGCAAGCTGATCTTGGGTAGGGACATGGCTCAACACAATGGTTCCTTTCTCCACATTGTCCCTCAAGAAATGATACCTCACTTCTATATGTTTGGTTACGGGAGTGAAGCACCGGGTTTTTGGCTACGCTTATGGCACCGGTGCTATCACAAAGAAGTGGGATCCGGGTGCACTCCTCACCAAAGTCTCTCAAAGTGTATGAAATCCACAACAACCGGGAGCAACAACTCGCGGCGAAGCAACATACTCGCCTCTATGGTAGACTGAGCTACACTAGACTGCTTGCGGGAAGACCATGAGACCAACGAAGACCCAAGAAACTGGCAAGTGCCGAAGTAGACTTCCTCTCGACTCGACAACCAGCAAAATCCGCATCGGAAAAACCATGAAGAGACAAAGTCGAGGAGGAAGAATACCAAAGGCCAAGACCGAGGGCGGGATCGTAGGTACCGAAAATCCTCTTGACGGCCCGTCGATGTGATGTCCTCGGCGAAGCTCGAAAACGAGCGCACGGTACACACGCTGAACTGTATGTCTGGCCTCGTCGCCGTCAAGTAGAGGAGGGAGCCGATCATGCTCCTGTACTCCCGCTGGTCCACTGGTTCTCCGTCCTCATCCGCATCCAAAGTGGCCGTACTCCCCATGGGAGTCGACATCGGCTTCATATCTTGCATCTGGAACTTCCTCAGCATGTCTTTCGTGTACTTGGTTTGGTGCACAAATGTACCGTCCTTCACTTGCTTAATCTGCAGCCCGAGAAAATACTGCAACTCGCCCATCATGCTCATCTCGAACTCCCTGCTCATCTCATCTGCAAACTTGGCAACAAGGTTATGTGACGAGCCACCAAAGACAATATCATCCACGTATATCCGAACAATCGAGCAAGTCATTTCCATGCTTGAGGAGAAACGAGGTTCTATCCACGGTACCCATCACAAACCCTCTCGCTCAAAAGAAAACCTCTCAATCTCCCATACCAAGCACGGGGCGCCCGTTTCAACCCATACGAGCCCTTTTCAACCCGTATACCCCGTGTGGGTACAACTCGCTCTCAAACCCGGTGTGGCTGCTTCACATACACCTCCTCCTCTATGACCCCATTCGAGAAAAGCACTCTTCACGTCCATCCGAAACAACTTGAACCCTTTAGCCACGGCAAAGGCTAGAAGGATCCGAATTGCCTCAAGACGGGCCACGGGAGCAAAGGTCTCCTCATAGTCGATCCCCTCCTTCGACTAAACCCCCGAGCAACAAGTCGGACTTGTTTCTCACAACCATCCCATTCTCTCCCTCTTTGTTCTTCCAAACCCACTTGGTTCCTATGGGATGGCAATTTGGAGGTGGTTCAACTAACTCCCACACCCGGTTCCTCTCAAAGTTTTCCAACTCCTCATGCATAGAATTGACCCGGTTTGCATCGGATAAAGCATGTCCAATGTCCTTGGGCTCAAAAGTAGCAACAAAAGCAAGCATGAGCAAAATGAGAGGAATTCCTGGACCTCGACCGTGTAGTGCGTTCGTCGATGTTTCCAATGATCTTCGACAGGGGATGCACTTCTTGAATCCGCCGGGGAGCCTCACGCCTTGAGACTACCTCCCCCTCAACTTCAGCTTCTCTCGCCTGGTCCTCTTGTTGCACCGTCGTTGTCCATGAAGTAGACGGTCCATGCTCCAAAGTGGTCGTAGGGGAAGTAGTGGGTACATGCTCAGCTTCAGGCGCATGGTTCTCCCCATCATCATCTCCAGCTTCATCTTTCTCCTCTTCAAAGAGGTCCTCGGCCATCTCTTCATCACCTGCACATTCAAAGCCAAGAGAAGTACATGGCATTGTCTCGTCGAAGGTCACCTCGCAAGTCTCCATGATTTTGTTAGTCTCAAGGTTAAGCACCCTATAGGCTCTAGAATGGTTAGCATATCCAAAGAAAATACCATCACTAGACCTAGCCTCAAACTTGTCGAGTTTTCCCTTCTTCAGAATAAAGCATTTGCAGCCAAAGACTCGGAAATGACTCACCTTGGGTGCCCGACCATGCATCGGCTCATAACGGGTCTTCTTCTTGAAAGCTCGCAATAAAATCCTGTTGGAAACATGACAAGCCGTATTGACCGCCTCGGCCCAATACCTCCTAGGAGTCCCGTGCTCATCGAGCATCGTCCTAGCCATCTCACAAAGAGTCCGATTTTTCCTTTCCACGACTCCATTTTGAGGGGGCACATAAGGGGTCGAATAGCGATGTTCAAGACCTAGATCACGACAAAAGGCATCAAAACGAGAGTTCTTGAACTCGAGCCATTATCCTTGCGGATAGCTCGAGTAGCATTCCCATGCCTCTCGTTTTTCAACCTCACGATCAGATCTCGAACAAAACCAAAAGTCTCACTCTTATCCTCCAAGAAGAACACCCAGGCATAGCGAGAGTAATCGTCCACCACAACAAGGACATACCACTTCCCACCCACCGAGCGAACTCGAGCTGGCCCAACAAGGTCCATATGCAACAGCTCTGTCGGACGCTCGGTCATGACATCGGTCAGGGGTGGATGGGAAGTGGCTACCATCTTACCATGCCTACAAGGAGCACAAACCAAATCCTTCTCAAGCTTCAACCTTTGCAATCCTCGGACAAGATCAAGACCACTCAAGCGGGAAACCAAATCAAAGCTCAAGTGTCCCAACCACCTATGCCATTTCCACAAATCAGAAGAAGGACCGACCATCAAACAGCGAGCAGGACCCAAAGAACGAGAGAAATCAGCCCTGAAAATCTGACCCTCGGGGATGATCATACAAACAAGATCACCTCGAGAATCAAGCAAACGAGACTCGCCGGACTTGAAACGCACCTCAAAACCTTCATCAAGCAACTGAGAAACCGAAAGCAAATTGAAACCCAAAGACTTCACAAGAGCCACTCTCTTCAACGTTACCTTGTCACTCACATGCACAACACCCTCTGAAAGCACCCTACCTCGTCCATTGTCCCCAAATGTGATGTACTGCTTTTCTTTCACTGGGGTGAGGCTGGAGAACCACTTCTTATCTCCGGTCATGTGTCGAGAACACCCGGAGTCGATCAACCAAATGTTCTCCAAGCCTCCTGCCCGCAGTCGAAACAAGAACGAGAGTGAGCTAGCGACTCGACACTGGGGTTAGCACACGAAAGTTAAACCGGTGTCGAGCCATCTCGCTCAAAAGAGGGGTTAGCAAACATCACTCCCTTGCCACCAAACTTCCCATGTCCCATGGGAGGAGTACGAGCACCACGAGGGGGAAAACGTGGTCCATAGTTCCTCCGGAACCCAAAGCCGCGATCATCTCCCCCGAACCCGTACCGAGGACGAGTAGGAGGACGTCCAAGTAAAACCACCACGAGCCCGACCAAACCTCTCACCAAAGACGCACACCATCATCTCTCCCGACAAACCTCTCACCACCACCTCTCCGTGGGATCCCGCCAACACTCCTCACACTTCCCACACCTCGTGGAAGTGGCACTCTAGGCTCGGGAATACCGCGAGACCGGCGATACCCGTCCCGGTTTGCTTGCTCCCTAGCAAGCCTCTCATCCCTCTTCCTCTTGTAGCAAAACTCGCAAGATGCCTCTCCTTGCCACAATACTCACACCTGAAGGGGATGGGTTTTGGTTTTGGCTCTGGCTTCTCTCTAGGCTTCTCACCCTTCTCACCCACAAACTTCATAGGTTTCTGGAAATCATTTGTCTTAGGTGGGAATTTGGGTGGATCTTGGGTTGTGTCAAGCTTGTTGCAAAGGTGGTTAGGCTTTGGTGTGAAAGAGTTCTTGGGTGCTTTTGGAAGTGGGACTTGGATCTCTCCGATCACCTCAAACTCGGGGTTAGACTCAACACACTTCTCATACACACTCTCCCCACTCGTTCTCTCCCACTTTCTCACCCAACTTCTCAAAACCCAAACCACGACCATCGGCTCTCTTGAACTCCTCAATCATGATTTTCAATTGAGGTTCCCGCCCGTACAACCAACCCAACACCTTCCTCAAATAGTCATTCTCCTCATAGATGACATCCAAACGGGAAGTAAGTTCAAGATTGCGCAAAGTAACTTCATCACAGCTAGAACATGCATTTGCAACAGGAGATTTCAAAGATGCTTCCAAAGAACTAATGGTAGAACGAGCATAGACAAGCTTAGCATGCATAGTAGGACATGATTTGCAAGCACCAAGCAAAGTGGGTCTAGCCTTAAGCTCATCATGTTCAGTCCTAAGAGCATCTAGTTGAGCCAAAGTAGAAGCATTCTTCTCATTAAGCATTTTGATCTCATTCAACCAAGCATCACATTCAACACATTCAACATCATCAGGAGGAGTAGGAGCAAGTTTCAAAGAGTCATTCTCAAGTTTCAATTCAAGCAATTTTGACTCTAACTCTCCTACTTTCTCGCTAGCATTCTCAAGTTGTGCCCTAAGATCTTTCCTCATCTTTTTGGCATCTCTAAGCACACTATCACGGTTGTCAAGCAAGCCATTCAACCTAGCAATCTCAGCAAGCAAAGAGTCGGGGTCACGGTTTACCTCATCCTCGAGTCGGAGTCGCCGTCTTCCTTCTCGCTCTTCTTGCCGCTTGAGCTATGAGCCATGCCACAAAAGCCCTCAAGCGCCACACGGCTCGGCCCGCCGAGGTTCCCGCTTGCACTCTTCTTGCCATTGCGCCTCCCGGCGTCTTCATCTTCGCTGCTTGAGCTTGACTGCTCCTCGCTTGAGCTTGAGTCGACGTCGCTCGCACCGGCCACCATCGCTCTTGCCTTGTTCTTCTTGTAGCCGCTCTTGCTCGGTCGTCGCTTGTCCTTGTCCTTGCTCTTGGACTTGTTGAAGTGCTTGCCCTTGGAGGAGTACTTGTCTTCACGCCTCGGGTGCGCCTTGTACTCGTTCACCTTGTACTTGTTCTCCTCCGCTTCCGGGCACTCGGCGATGAAGTGGCCACGCTTGCCACACTTGTAGCACGTCCCTGAGCTCCGCCTTGCATTTCTCCGACTCTCGTGTAGTCGTTCAAACCTTCTTGAGAGCAAGGCCAGCTCCTCCTCGCCCAGCACATCAAACTCCTCATCTGGAATGGACATGAGAGAAGACAAGGAAAACTGTCGACAGGAAGGGTTAGATTTGCCCTTTGATCCGCCCACAAGAGCAAGACTATGGTTAGTCGAGCCCTCATGCTTGGATTGCAACTTCCTGTCAACCTCAGCCGACTTGAGCTTAGAAAAGAGGTCATCCAACTCAATAGTCAAGTAATGCCCAGACTCCTTGATGGCCTCAACCTTAGCACCCCAAACATTTGGGTCCAAGGCATGCAAGAGCTTCAAAGCCTGATCATGCTCGGTGTACGGAAAATCCTCAACATTAGCCTTCATGTTGTTCACGATGGCGGTGAACCTCTGAAACATCGCATCAATGTCCTCACCGGGAAGTGGAGTGAAATTCTCATATTGCATCCGGTAAGAGACAAAGAGGCGTGCCTTCACATGGTTATCACCACCGTGAGCAACCAACAACTTTTCCCAAATTTGCCAAACAAGATTCAAATGGCGAACACGCTCAAACTCTGGATCACACAAGCTCCTGACCAAGTGATCAACGGCTTTTGCATTAGCCTCATACTTGGCCTTAGCACCGGCATCGGTCACCATAAGAGTATGGATGTTGACCGGAATAGCATAAGTCTTGTCAAGCACAATGAAATCCAACAGCTTTCCACGAAGAAAAATCATCATACGAGCCGCCCACTTGTGGTAACCCTTGCCATCGAAGTGCGGCGGACCGCCCCGCTCAACGTACGCCATCTTAGGATTCCGGACTTGTCAAAGTCGCAAAGAATCTGGCACCATGCTCTGATACCAATTGAAGGATCAGATGGCGACTAGAGAGGGGGGGGAGTGAATAGGAGCCGGTAAAAATTCTTCCCAAAGAACTCGGCCTATGCCCTCCTCAAATCCCGGTCACACACAAGCGATGGATCGAATCACGCACCAATCGCCAAGACCACGAGGTTATGGATCAACCTCTAGTCCTAGGAACGATTCCTTGAAGCACACGCGGAAGCACGAAAGAAGGGGGGAAGGAATAGAACCAAGAAGCAAAGCGCTCAGCCTCAGGCGGACTGTCCGGCCAGACAGGGCGGACCGTCCGCAAAGGGCCGCGCGGACCGTCCGGCCGGGTACCGCGGACCGTCCGCACCCGAGCCGCGGACCGTCCGCCCGAGCCGCGGACCGTCCATTAAATCACACGGAGAACCAACCGAAGCAACCCACGAACCACGGACCGTCCGCGGGGAGCACGCGGGACCGTCCGCCGGGCACCCGCGGACCGTCCGCCCTCTCGCGCGCGGACCGTCCGAAACTCCGTCCAACCGAAAACCAAAATCGCGACGGATCGAAACGAAAGACGAGCAAGAACACGAAGAACACGGGACGAACCCTAGCCGCGCGGACCGTCCGCCCGGTCCTCGCGGACCGTCCGCCAGTGCGGACGGAGTAGCCGAAAACGCCCGACCCCGAAAGTCAACTCCCCCAAATCATCATCGGATTTCCCAAACGGTTGAAGCCGTAGAGACAAGGGTTTGGGTACTTGAAAAGCGTCACACAAGGATGCTATAGCCCAAAAATCTTGCCTCCTAACTCCCTAAATCACCGGGAATCGCGAATCCTTTGAGCACCACCAAAAACTAGAGCACCGAACGAAAACTCACGAATCGAAGTGGTTTCCGGCGTTTGAGGGCACAAGATCAAGCACAAAGATGCACAAGACATCTATCCATGTTTCCCTCAAAGAAATCCGGGGAGAAACCCACTCAAATCCGCGAAATCACACCGGGAACAAAGGCACGAAAACAAGCACGAAAAGCCACGAAAAACAACCCCGAATCTTCTATACAAATCAGGAAAGATTCACAAGGTCTAGCATGCCGCCCTAGCATCCATCCCTCTCAACAAATCTCTCATGAAGCTCTCATGCTAGCCTAGAGAAAATAGAAGGAAAAATAGCTACGAAAATGAGAAAGAGGAGGGAGGAAATGAAACCCTAAATCGCGGAGAGAGAGAGCCATCCACACACACTCATGGCTTATATATCAGGTCCCGCCGGAGTGGTAAATGACTCGACTACCCCTAACTAAACTACTGGCAATACAACCCACGTAGGGGCATTTAGGTAA
This sequence comes from Cenchrus americanus, assembly GCA_947561735.1. Lineage (NCBI taxonomy): Eukaryota > Viridiplantae > Streptophyta > Magnoliopsida > Poales > Poaceae > Cenchrus > Cenchrus americanus. The sequence continues at coordinate 85,725,956 of OX387243.1, forward strand.
TGTTTGTGGGTCTTGCCATCGGACGGCCACGCCTTTGCCGCACCCCGCGTCCTCCCCGACGCAAGCCATGCGATCCCGCCGCGTGTCCTCCGCCTCGAAGCTTCCCGACACGCCGGATCCCGTCTCCGCCGTGTTGGGCCCTCGGACTTGGTTTTGAGGCCCAAACCAAGAAACCGTCCGCCGATGGTTTTGTGGGCAAACCACCAAACCCCGCGTGCCCGGTCCGGCCTCCCGCCAAACCACTTGACTCGACCGCCACCGTGCACCGGCTCGTCGTCCATGACTTCGTCTTGCTCGTGTCGCCACCATGTGGCCCGCACCTAGTCCCGCCGTCCACCGGTCCCTCGAACCGAGCCTACTTGTCTCTCCATCTCCCGGAGGCCCCTCAAGGCTGAAGACCTTTCGCGCCCGTTCTTCACCTGCAACAACACGAACTAGGCCGCAGCCTACACCTGCGCACTAAGCCAAGAGTCAGTCCAACACCCGTTGTCAATCACTCATCACTGAGGAGCGGTCATCCATCGACCACTGGGACGCTCCTGGTCCTCAACCTCGCGGCCTGAACCTGTCTAAATTGTGTGTCACGTGTCTCTTCCTTCGAGTTACCGATCTTGGCGAGGCCACATTCATCTACTTCGGGTACTCCCCTTAGTAGGTTTCCGGTCTAAAACACCGACAGTTGCCTCAAAAGTCTGGGTTTGATGTGTGAACTAGTGGCAGGCTTGTAAATGTATGAAATTAGCCCCGTAAATCTCGGGATGTAAAAGGCATTCATGTACATGTTCACACTAGGAATATTCCTTAGATTCGAGGGTATTTTCGGAATGTAAAAGTCACTTCGTCTCCCTATAAAAGGGGGCGCGAGGGCACGTGTAAAAGGATTCACAACTTTTGAGGTGAGTACAGGCTTTCGGAGATTCTTTGTCTCCTAACTCTTCGCGACTCTTGTGCTCTTGTTCCAAACTCTTGTGTTCGGGGATCCATTTCGATTTTTCGGATGCCCCCAACATTGGCGCCCACCGTGTTTCAGCCGAAAAACTGCTCACGATGCCACCACGGAAGAAGTCCAAGAAGAATGCTCCCACTGAGATCGACCGAGAAGAACACCATCATGACGAAGACAACAGAATCTCTCACACTCCAGAACCTTCGAACATCACAGATCAAGAACGAAGGGCAAAACTTGAAGCTCTCTAGAAAGCAAGAGCTGAGAAGACATCACACACTCTAGAACAGCTTGCAGAACAAGATGCTCATGAAAATGATGATGATAATGATGATGATGAGGCTGTAGACAGAAAACTAGAGAGAGTTCAACAGAAGATACAATAATTTCAGAAAGAGAAAGAAAAATTCGTGAATCAACTGCAAGCAAAAAGAAAGGCTTCAGAAAAGCTAGAAAAACTTAATCAAGCAAAAGACCAAATTGAGATAATACAAAGAGAAATTAGAGAAATGAAAGAACGAGAGAATAGTTCACTATGGCAAGACTCACCATACCAGAATTCTGGTCAATACAGAGGAACCCCGAAAGAAAATTTCTTCGCGGGTAATGGAAGCTCACAATTCGTGGATCCTAAGTCACCACTATCCATAGGCTTGCAAACTGCACCATGGCCACCGAAGTTCAAACCAGTATCTCTCCCAAAATACAATGGTTTTGGAAACTCTAGATAGTTCCTCATGAGGTACGAATCGGCCGTAAAATCAGCTGGAGGAGATGATGTCGCGCTGGCTAAATCCTTCATCATTGCCTGTGAAGGTCCAGTTATGAACTGGTACTCTCTGCTACAACCACACTCAGTCTGCAACTGGGTTGATCTCAAGATGAAATTCATGCAGGCATTCCAGATATTTCATGAAACAACAGCTTAATCATCAGACTTGTACAACTGCAAATAGAAAGATAGAGAGCCATTACGGAACTTCGTAAGAAGATTCATGCAACAAAGATCCCAGATTCTCGAAGCGGATGACAAAACAACGATCAAGGCATTGATCAAGGATCTGACTCTAGAACCAACAACTTCACATTTGACAAGGAAGAAACCCAAAACAATTGATGAACTTTTTCATGAACTTGAAGAGTACATCTTGTCTGATGAAGATCACCACAGAAGAGTTGCTCAATGAAACGAAGCACGACAAGGCAACAGAGAAGCGATGTGGAAACCTCAATTCCAGAATCCTTGAAACATCAACAATGTGGAAAAACCCTCAGCCCAATCAGAACAACAGACCAAGCACTAGAGGAGGATTTGCACCCAGGGGAAGGGGAAGGGGAAGAGGACCCCCGAAACTCACAAACCACAACCCAAGAGATCTATACTTCTACTGCCAGTATCATGAAAGAGGTCATAGCACCGAAGGGTGCCCAGAAACCAAGAAGAACATTGACAGAATTCAGCAAGAGAAGGCAATGATGAGTATCGCCTCTTCAATGCTAACTCAACTTCGCCCGAACTTTTGGCAACCACAGTTTATGAATTCTCAATCAAATCCAGTCACAATGCAGCAATTTCAGCAACCACAACCATCTTGGTAACCTTCTCTGCAGTTCTACCCTCAGTCGCAGGCAATTCAGTCAATTCAGCACCCGCAACCAATCCAAGAAATATTGCCACCACCACTTGACAATTCGTTAAGACCAGAATCAAGTTCAAGACCTCAGAACTCGAAAGCATTGCCATCTTTCGGAACAATCATGCCCATCACAGGAGGATCAACCATGGAATTTGAAACCAAAAAGCAAAGAAACACTATTTCAGATACATGAATACAATCATAAATGATGGTCCAGCTGCACGACCAGAGTGGGCCAAGGTGCCGATAACATTCACAGAAGAAGACTTCAAGCTCAAATCCATGAATCATAATGATGCCATGGTCATCGAGGTGAACATAGCCGGATGGGTCATTGGAAAAATTCTTGTAGATAATGGAAGTTCGGCAGATATCCTGTTCCTGAAAACCTTCGAGAAGATGAACTTATCTCAGCACATGCTGCACCCACCAGAATACCCATCACAGGGTTTCAAAGGAAAGCAAATCAAGTCAGTTGGAAAAGTATCATTTCTAGTATCTTTCGGATATCTTGACAATGCCAGAACAGAAACTCTCACTTTCGATGTGGTTGATATATATCATCCATATCTCGCGATTTTCGGCAAAGGATTCATGAACAAATTCGACGCTGTCATAAGGCAACAGTTCCTATGCATGAAGATACCAACGCCCAAAGGAGTCATCACCGTGTTTGGCGATCAGCAAGAGGCTAGAAACATTGAAAAGGGCCATACCCCAGTCCAAACTAATATATATCAGCTGAACTCTCCCGAAGAAGAGAGAAAGCCTTACATTGAGGCCAAGTGAGACAAAGAGAAAATCGAGATAGCCGCTGATGGTGAAACCAAGAAAGTGTACCTGGATGACATGCCCGACAGAGCAGTCACAATAGGGTCTCATCTTACCCCCGAAGAAGAAAACGAACTCATAAGATTTCTGAAAAAAAGATGTCTGCCTGGTTAGCCAAAGACCTGCAAGGTGTTGCAGAGACATTATCGAACACACCCTCAAAACAGATGAGAAGATAACCCCGAAGAAGCAAAGGCTTAGGAAAATGTCTAAAGAAAAAGTGAAAGCAGTAGAAGCTGAAGTACAAAGGCTTCAAGACGCGAAAGTTATCAGAGAGGTCTTGTATCCACTCTGGCTAGCCAGCACTGTACCAGTGAAGAAAAAGAATGGAAAATGGAGAATGTGTGTAGACTTCACAGATCTGTACCAGTGAAGGACAATTTCCCATTGGAAAGGGTAGACAAAATCGTGGATGATGCGGCCAAAAGTGAAATGCTCTCAGTCCTGGACATGTTCTCAGGATATCACCAAATAAGAGTGCGCAGAGAAAGTGAAGAAAAAATGAGCTTTATCACTCCTTTCGGAACGTTTTGTTTCGTGAGAATGCCAGAAGGACTGAAGAATGCAGGATGTACATTTTCAAGAATGATAGCAGTAGTTCTTCACCCCCAACTTCGGAGAAACATTTTGGCATATGTGGATGACATAGTGGTCAAGAGTGTACAGAGAAGAGACCACATCAGCGATTTGGCAGAAACCTTTGAGAATCTCAGAGCGGCGAATCTCATATTGAATCCTGAGAAATGTGTCTTCGGTATTCACAACGGAAAAGTTCTCGGATGTCTAGTTTCAACAAAAGGCATAGAGGCGAATCCTGACAAAATCAAAGCGCTGATCGAAATGCAAGACCCAGTTTCGGTGAAAGATGTGCAAAAATTAACAGGGAGAGTTGCCGCTCTCAACAGATTCATTCCCAGGGCCGTAGAAAGAAGTTTGCCTTTCTTTCAAGTTCTCAGAAGCTCCAAGAACTTTCAATGGTCCGAAACTCAGAAACAAACTTTTCAAGAACTCAAGGACTACTTGTCGAATATGACTAAGTTGTGCCCTCCCGAGCCAAAATCGCCACTTCTACTGTATTTGTCTGCTTCAAATTCGGCGATGAGTGTCATACTAGTGCAAGAAAAGGAAGAAGGGAAGTTCAAACAAATCCCAGTATACTTTGCTTCAGAAGCTCTCTCAAGGTCAAAACTCTTTTATTCAGAATTGGAGAAGATAGCATATGCAGTCATCATGGCTGCGAGAAAATTAAGACACTACTTCGAGGGTCACAGAATAAGAGTCATCACAAATCAACCACTGAATGATTTGTTTGCGAACAAAGAAGCATCCACCCGACTCATCAAATGGGGAGCTGAGCTATCAGAATACACTGTAGATTTCGAGAGAAGAAGCGCGATAAAATCGCAAGTCTTTGCAGACTTTATCGTAGACTGGACTTCACAAACTCATAATCCTGGTAAAGAAATTCTCACACCTTGGGTAGTGCAGTGTGATGGAGCCTGGTGTCACAAGGGGGTCGGAATTTTAGCAGTTGTAACATCTCCAACAGGAGTTGTGATAAGATATGCAGCTTGGCACATATTCGAGAATGACGAGCATTCCATGAACAACACCACGGAATATGAATCCTTACTTCTAGCATTAAGGAAGATGAAAGCTCTAGGTCAGCAAACCTTCATCATCAAGACAGACTCCAAAGTCATTCAGGAACATATTGAAAAAGAGAGTGAAGCAAGAATGTGACAGAACATCACAAAATAATTCTGAATTATTGCCTAAGCCTGTCCACGTGGCCATTAAGCAATAATAAAGAATTATTATGTCGCTTCTGCCGGGTAAGCCCACTCGAAGGAGGGATCAGAGTACATCATTACATTACATAAAAGTCCACAAGTTCATAAGTACATAATATTACAAACCAGGTTTCCATAACATAAAAGTAAGGGTGGTTCAGAGTTTAAACAGCGGGAATAAAAACTAAGCGCGTGATACACATGGGAGGCCATCCATAGAGTATCACTCCTCATCGTCAATCTCCCACTCAAGTTCCCAACCATCTGGAATGACACCAGGCCAGATGGGGTTACCTGAAAACAACAAATTAAGCAAGGCTGAGTATACTAATACTCAACAAGACTTACCCGGCAAAAAGAAAGTAAGACTAGACATGCAAGGCTTTTTGGCTTGTGGGTTTGTTTTGCCAAAAGCGACTAGTTGATCCCTATTTTCAAATTTTAGCTCATATTCTAGTATGTTAACCATTCTAGGTGAGCACCTGTACTAAACAAGCATGCTGTGCAAACAATATTAAACAGGCAATAATATTAATCCAACTGTTCCATAAATACATGGGGTAGCCAGTGGTCAAGCCGACTCAGATAACGGTGAGTGACTGACGATCGATCGATTTATATCCTTGCAAGGTAAACCCAAGATACACGGAAGAAGGTAGACCAAGTGTAGTGTCTACCCCAACCAGGTGGTTCCCGTCATTCCCCAGATTAGGGACATGCGCTACAGTCCTAAATACAAGGTTACTGGAATGCCCTCACACGGCACGTCCAGAATCACACTTGCACTACCGGGAGCAAACCGGGGGAAGCATCTCAAGAGTAGTAGCGATAAAGTCCCTTCACTGGTACATTAGGTACTAGGCTTACCGGTCCCATTCCCGACAAGCACTTGGTACGTTCAATAGCTTAAACCAGCACAATGCTACTCGGTCAAGACCGAACCCATTGCTCTTACCACATGAGCGAGTCAATTTAATCAACTTATGATTCCAACATAAGTAACCTATCATCTCGCGAGCAATGAGTCATTACTCGACTTGTACCGTGTCCTTAAAGCATGGCACTAACGTCCTAACATACTAGTAAAAGAGCCTAGGAACCTAAGGATCATGCATCTATGTTTCAATTCAACTCCTGAAACTTAAATGCACAAAACATAACATAAATACTGAAATGTAAAAGGGTATGAGCTTTTAATCCAAAAAGGTTATATGACTTGGTGCTTGCCTTCTTCTAAGTTAGCAATAGCCTTGGGCACTTCCGGACTTTAGTCCAGGCCTTGATGAACACTCAACTCGTTCACTTCACCTTCTACCATCCCATCTCCCTCCTGGGTGAGCGTGCACGCACCGACCGACAAATCTACACGATATGCATATGCATTAGATTAAAGTGAGGGTGGTTAATTCAAGGTTAACTATGATGGTGACTGCGTATATACTTGAGAAAATTAAATTATTTAACTTCACCAAACAGCAAGGAGGTGTTTTGAAAATTCAAAAACAGAAACATGACATGATTTCACAAATTCACACCTTAATTGACCTTTCTTTACTTAATTAATTTAAAACAAGCCTTTCAATCATAAATCCATATAAAAAATAAAAACACTTCAAATGAGCCTAAGATTCTGCACACATCATCATATACTCATTCTAAGCTCACACACCAAAATTTAGATTAAGAACATTTATAAATTAATTTATACGAAAAAGACAAATCTTAGCCCAGTAAACCACCATTAATTAATATAAAATGATTTAATAAACTTTTTGATCTCAACTTTCTCCTACGAGTCATGTATGCCAAATATAAGCTTCTGACCAAAGCATAAGTGCAGATTCCAGTTATTTTTCATCTTTTGAATTTAAACTCCTACACAAGATTAAATCCAAACATAAATCAAAGCACATCCTAAAATCATAGCCATCCTACCAGAGGTACTATTCAACAAGACAAGGCCCTAGGGTGCACTGGTGCTTAAAGAAAAGTTCACTAAAGGGGATATAAAAAGCATCAAGCTTAATCTAGCATAAAGCTTACATAAATCATAATTAAAAATCTACACATCAACATCATGCCAAGTTTGGTCAAAACTCTAAACATGTCATAAAGAGCAACATATCCAAAATTCAACTCCATAGCATGTGTATATTTTAAACTACACTAAAAACACATCAAACTGAGTTTGAATTTTTAATTAAAAATATACACAGAAAAACCCTATACATACTTTCTAGAAAGGTAGGTTTATTCACCAGGAACCCAGCAAAATTGGATTTGCATTTTTCTGATTTTTCTACGATTTTCTAGGGATTTTACAAGATCCAGCCTGGACACCCTAGATCTAAAAACTGGTTTCTTACAAACAGGTCCCTGGGTTTTGCGTTCTAGCCCCTAGAAAGACCTCAGACTCGCAATGTAGTCCCTGACCGCGGCCAGTGATGGGAAATGCCGAAATCCGGCTAGGAGAAGGCCGGGCTTGGCCGGGAAAAGGTGGGGAAGTGATGTAGGTTCACCAAGAGTTCGATTTGAGGCGGTCCGGAGGTCGGAGGATGCTTCGGCGATAGCCGGCGGCGGTGGAGCGGTAGTTCGTCCGCCTCGGCCCAATTTCCGGCAGCCAGACGGCTCGGCAAGTCAAGGCCGGTGCATGGGAGACCCCCTTGGGTGCACGAGGAAGAGTAGAAGGGGTGGAGGCTCGACGGGAAGGGGTCGAAAGGGAGTTTGGTGGCGGTGGCAGTTCGGCCCGTTCCTTGGGTGCGGCGCACGGCCTACGGTCGGATGGAAGGTCCACGGCACGTGGGTCCACAGCGACGGACGCCGCGCGGACGACATGTGGGTGGAGCAGGACGGGTGCGCGCGCGAGAGCGCGGCGATGTCAGCGCCGGCTGTAACACCCCAGGTGTTTATTAAATATAAATACCTTATTTAGTTGTGTTAATCAAGTGTAATCGGCCCCTAAATATGTTTGACATGATTTGGCACATATTTGCACAAAAGACCTTGGTCAAAGTCCCAAATCACGGTCAAACCCTAGATCTCCTTTAAGGCTGAAATGGTTTTCTTGCGCGTTCTTCAAATTTCACTATAGAAGTTCAAAATCGGCCAATACGAAAGTTGTTCGTTATTTCCGGGAACATATTTTTCATAATTGGTGGACATTCCAATTTTGAGTGCAAATTGGCTAAAAAGCGAGTTGACTGCACTGTGAACAGTAACCCGAGCCGTGGAAAAACTGCAACTTCGACCGACGTTCCCGGGCAAACGGTTGATCAAAACATATGTCGCCCTCACTTTAATGTTGATTTGTTAGGCTGAAATTTGTCTTTTTCGTTTAATTTAATTTATAAATGATCTTATGCCAAATTTTGGTTTGAGAGCTTAACTTAAGCATATGTTGCTGTGTGCAAAAGATTAGGCTCTTTTGAAGTGTTTTTGATTTAATTTTGGTTTGATGGTTGAAAGGCTTGTTTTGAATAATTAAAGAAAGAAATGGAAATTAAAAGTGCTAAATTGTGAAATCATGTTTGTTTCTGTTTTTATCAATTTAAAAACACCCCCTTGCTATTTGGTGAAGTTAAGTAACTTAAATTGCTTAGATGTGCACACAATCACCATCAAAATAATGTTTTGTTTATTATCACACACCCTAATAATTTCTGTGAGAAAATAATAATGTTTGGATGAATGTGTCCAACAAGAGTTGGTTTTGTGGTAATTCTCCCACCTTCACCATAATCTAATGCATCTGCATGTAAACGTGTAGATCTTCCTGACGGGACGTACACGCTCACCCAGGAGGAGGAGGGAGCAGTTAGTGGAGAGTTGAATCAAGCTAGTGTGCAGCAAGACCTGGACCAAAGTCTGAGTCAGAGGAAGGCAAGCACCGGTTTCATCTAACCCACTTTATAAATGAAAATATCCTTTACTTTTCAGTACTTATGCTTTACTTTGCGCATTTAAGTTTCAGGAGTTGTTTTGAAACCTAGTTGCATGGTCCTTATGACTCCTATGCTCTTTTACAAGTATGTTAGGAACGCTAATGCTATGCTCTAAGGATACGGTAGAAGTCGAGTAATTACTCATTGCTCGCGAGATATAGGATGCTTATGTTGGAATCATAAGTTGGTTAAAATCACTCGCTCATGTGGTAAGAGCAATGGGTTCGGTCTCGACCGAGTACCATTGTGCTGGTTTAAGCTATTGAACGTACCAAGTGCTTGTCGGGAATGGGACCGGTAAGCCTAGTACCTTCTGAACCGGGGCGGGATCTTTCTAGCTACCCGCTTGGGATGTGTCTCTGGGCTAGCTACCCGTGGTATAGTGTGTGAGTCCGGACTGGTCGGGTTAGACCCTCCGGATAACCGTGCACCAGAGTTTGTAGCGTCTGATCCTAAACTGTGGGATGTTGGGAACCGCCTGGTCGGGGTAGATACTGCACTTGGTCTACCTTCTTCCGTGTATCTTGGATTTACCTTGCAAGGATATAAATCGATCGATCGTCGGTCACTCGCCGTTATCTGAGTCGGCTTGACCACTGGCTACCCCATGTTTATTTATGGAACATTTTGGATTAATATTGTTACCTGTTTAATATTGTTTGCACAGCATGCCTGTTTAGTGCAGGTGCTCACCTAGAATGGTTAACATACTAGAATTGGAGCTAAAATCTGAAAATAAGGATCAACTCTTAGTCGCTTTTGACAAAACAAACCCACAAGCCAAAAAGCCTTGCATGTGTCTAGTTGTAATTTATTTTTGTCGGGTAAGTCTTGCTGAGTATTAGTACTCAGCCTTGCTTAATTTGTGGTTTTCAGGTAACCCCATCTGGCCTGGCTCTATTCCAGATGGTTGGGAGCTTGAGTGGGAGAACGATGATGATGAGTGATGTGCATGGATGGCCTCCTGTGTGTATCACGTGTTTAGTTTACTTTCCGCTGTTTAAACTCTGAATCACCTTTACTTTTATGTATGAAAAACCTGATTTGTAATAATGTTGAACTTGGAACCTTTTATGTAATGTAATGTTGTACTCTAGTCCCGCCTTCGAGTGGGCTTAGCGCATATCAGCTATCCTGTTGTATGTGATTTACCGGGCTTTACCCGGCGGAAGAGACTTAATAATTCTTTATTATTGCTTAATGGCCACGTGGACCGGCTTAGGCGATAATACAGAATTATTTTGGGCGGTTCTATCACAGCTGGTACCAGAGCGATGATATGCACCGGAGTAATTAAAATACCTTAACAAACTTGTTTTTGGAATAAAATTTTCCAAGATTGATAATCTTGCTAAAAGAGTAGGACGTTAAGGTCTAATCTAGTCCGAGAGGCCCTAGAGGGAATTTTTGGGTTCTTTCAGGTGGCTAGTATTCTATGGTGTATTTAGTCTGACTTCTAGCACATTTATTCCTGTTAAACTTACTTTCATGCACAACCATACTAGTTCATCACGTTTTGTCATACGTGGTGGTACCACAGGGAAGTCCTGTGAGGGACTAGTGGGACCTATTCCAATGGGTGCCACGTCGTGTCTGCGTCTCATCACGTTTTGCCATACGTGGTGGTACCACAGGGAAGTCCTGTGAGGGACTAGTGGGACATATCCCAATGGGTGCCACGTCCGTCTCATCGCGTTTTGCCATATGTGGTGGTACCACAGGGAAGTCCTGTGAGGGACTAGTGAGACCTATTGCAAGGGGTGTAACGTCGCGTCTGAGTCTCGTCACGTTTTGCCATACGTGATGGTACCACGGGAAAGTCCGTGAGGGATGAGTGAGACCTATTCCAATGGGCACTCACGTCGCGTCAGAGTCTTAACTAGGACGCTGTCCATGCAGCGGCTTTATGCATGGATACCGTTTCTATAGTGAACGGTAATGAATGTGGACGCTTTCGTGAGTGCTGGCACAAAAGGTTCTGAATGTTCTGTGATTTTCTGCAGGTACACTAACCACGGTTGTTAGGCACGGTAATTAAGAAACGAATAGCTTCCGACTAGTTATTATAGGGAGAGACGTTTATATATGCCCTGCCACCGGCACTAACTTCGTTTTTTAGGCTTAAAAGCTTTGTGAGGAAGTTTAGGACGCTTTTTGCATCATGTAAAAGCTATTGAACCAAAAATGAACTTAAATCATGTGTCATTTGGTCTTTAGTTAAATTGTGTTTCTTAAGGATCAATCATGCTAGTTTGATGCTTTGATGTGTGATTAAGCAAAATTTTTAAGTAGTTGTTGTCCAAATTTTTCTAAGGATTATCTAGAAAATTTCTGGCTAGGTGCTCTTTAGGGAATTTGTTCATCACCTAGTTAAATTTGTTTTCTGAATCTCCCATGATTTTAGGATGTTTAAAACTGAAATTAGGATCAAAATTGAAATGCTGTCAAAATCCTGAGTTAGGCAGAAAGCTCGAATTTTTACCTATAGTTCCAATCAGAATCTTCCTAGACAATCTATACCAAAAGTTTTTCTTATATAGCATAACTTGTGCTGTCAAAATCTCATGGTCAAAGGGTTCTTAATATTTGAGATATGATCTTTTCAGTGAAGCGTTGTCCTGCTGAAAATTTCTGGGCAATAGCACTCTGAAAATGGATCCATTAGACCCTTTTCAAACCTGATTTGATTCGACCATTGAATACCAAAAATTCTCTTTAGGTATCTATCTACCTCCTGTAGAAATCTCAAGGTCACTAGATCTTTAGTTTGGGAGTTATACCCGAAACATTAGGTCTCTGTCCTGCTGAATTTCAGAACTAGTGATCTCTGAAATTCAAATTTTTAGGTCATCTTCCTTTGGGATATAGAGCAAACCTTGAATACTATATTAGTTCATAATTTTGTGATGGCAACGCTCACAAAATTTCAGCATGTATGCATGTGTATATTGAGAAATATCGAATTTTTAGTAAGCTCCTGTTTGCTGTCAAAACTGCTAGACAGCGCTTTGGTAAATGAATTTTTCGACCTCTGTAAAAGTTGAATCTGTCCTAGGGTTGAATACCAAAGTTGAATCTTATAAAATTATACACATGCTGACCAAAATTCAGAATTTTTCGACGCCTGAGCTGAGAGATATGGACTTCTTAGTGATCCTCTGCCTGTTGTCCAACAACCCTGACAGCAAAGCGATATCTGAATTTCGGGCATGATAGCCTCAGCTTTATCTTTAAATTGAATACCATTATTCGAAGGTGCGAGACTTTACATCCCCTGCCTAAAGATGATGATATTAGGTGGTGGAAGAATGCTACATATGTTTTTGAAGTTTCTATCCACAGATGAACACAATCAGTGCAAGATCCACCTACCTCCATCTTCTCTTAGAATGGTATCTAATAGAAGCATACTCATATCCTTGCCGAGTCAAGTGGAACCCCGTTGTACTCTCCTAATTGCTTATACGCTTTTTCTTCAATTTAGAGGCGATCCACCAACTTCCTATGGCTATGAAAAGGTGATCACTCCACTTTCCTTGCATCGATATTCCTACATTGATCACTATCAATTCTCAGCCCTCCTTATGCTTGCTCACAAATAAATAAAAGAGAACATGGTTACAAGACATCAAAAATCTGTTGGTAAGCACATGGGCATCATCACCGCATGCATATCTTGCAAACTTAATAACATAAATCATGAGCATGAGAAATGCATTGCACAACATGTGCATTTGGGACATTGGATGAACTAACATGCATATGTCCTGACGGTTTTCCATCTTTCTACTCTATCGCCCTTTTGCTGGTGATGTTGTTGTTCCATAAACGAAGGTGCCGCGACGGAGCCTAGGGTATCATGTGTGCTGCAGCCATGTGATTACCACTAGGAGCGCGCTAGGTATCTTGGTTTTTGAGAATGCGACTCACCGCACCTATTACTTCTCAACTCTATGTTTATCCTCTCTACCTTGACTAACCTCATGGGTGAAACAAATCATGCTGACATTGCATCATGAGCATCATACCTCATAAGCATAAGCATATGCATCACGCATTCATCAACATATGCATCATCGTGCGTGCACTACATCAAGCACACATCATGTGCATCTCTCACTATGCATATGCACCATAAGTTCATATGCATAAATATCATATGCTCATATACATGTACATCATACTATATGCACTTCATCATGAGCATCCACATGTGCACCATCCCATTATTGCACGAGTCATTTCTCATATGCATAAGCATTGTCATCCCATGACTCATCAAGTGCATGAGTTTTAGCTCAAAATCATTACACCCTGGCGTGGTGCATAAAGTTATTAAAATAATTCATTAAGATAAACCTTGAGCAAGGGTACCTTCCTCACTCTCATCCCAATTTTGTTTCCAAAATCTTGTTCTTTCCATTTGACAATTTATACAGCCAAAGACAATCCCAGAGTTGAAATCCTGGTGTTCTTCTAAAAGTAGAGTTCATAAATCTTAGTAAAGGAGCTTCACCACATGATTGTTTACCGGACTTCATCTTCAGAAACATCTTTATGGAACCTTTCGATTGGTCTCTTCTTTCCAAAATCCCAGAGTTTGCTTAATACCTAATCCAATCAGCCGGGTTAAATTGAAAGAGGATGAGAAAAAGTTTTTCATAAGCATTCCAGGTTCTCCATAAGTCCAGGTATGAGGAGTTTTCTATCGATCAGCGATCCATGATCCGTTTACGCATTTCTTCCAAATTGAAGGAATCAAGGTTTAAGCAAGCAATAGATAGACAAAAATCCTTCGTTAATTTCTCCTCGATAAATCTCATTCCTAGGTGGCGGATACCCAATCTCTTATCGTTTACCTCAAAGTCACGATCCTTTCTGTCGAGTCATTTGACCCCATCATCTTTAGCGCCATGTCTGCATTGCGCAGCACAGCTCTGCCACCTTCTTACTGCAGCAGCTGATCGCCGCTTCTGCACATGCCACCATGGCTGCAGCCACGTCGCCGAGGCATCTTGATGCCAGCCACTACTGTGCCACGTGCCAATACCACCGCATCGATCAACCGACCCCTCCTCCAAGTGGCCTTGAGCACCATCGCCACTGCGCCACGGTGACGGCCCATAAAAAGGAAGTTTTCCCCCTCGCCGACCGTCCACCACAGAGCTTTTTCTCCATTTGAGTTGGACCTTTCCATCGCTCTCCCCTCCCTTTGGCTGCTCTTAGCCTGCAAGCCACGTACGCCAGTCCTCGCCGAGCAAGATTTCCCTCGTCTCCTCGGTGTCCCAAAGAAGAAGTTTAGAAGAAGACCACAAGAAGAATCCAACCTGATGTCGCCAAACCTGACTCGTTTTCTGGAGATGTTTGATTCCATCTGCTGGACTCTAGTAGCACTGTACATCTGCTTTGTGTTCCAGTTCTTGATGGTTTTAGCTTTTCATGTGTACATTCATCGCCGCTCCAGCACGAGCGACATTGATATCCTCATCAAGCCTGCTATATCCTCTGGAGCTTCCCTCTAATCTTGTTGTCAAATCTCGGGACGAGATTTCTTTTAAGGGGGGTAGATTGTAACACCCCAGGTGTTTATTAAATATAAATACCTTATTTAGTTGTGTTAATCAAGTGTAATCGGCCCCTAAACATGTTTGACATGATTTGGCACATATTTGCAAAAAAGACCTTGGTCAAAGTCCCAAATCACTGTCAAACCCTAGATCTCCTTTAAGGCTGAAATGGTTTTCTTGCGCGTTCTCCAAATTTCACTATAGAAGTTCAAAATCGGCCAATACGAAAGTTGTTCGTTATTTCCGGGAACACATTTTTCGTAATTGGCGGACATTCCAATTTTGAGTGCAAATTGGCTAAAAAGCGAGTTGACTGCACTGTGAACAGTAACCCGAGCCGTGGAAAAACTGCAACTTCGACCGACGTTCCTGGGCAAACGGTTGATCAAAACATATGTCGCCCTTTGGGAAAGTTGTAGATCTATAGCTCCTCTACAACTTTTATTTTTGGAGATTTTCAAGTTAGTTGTCACTTTTTCTAGTTTTGCTTTTGCGAAGACGCTTAAGTAGAATAAAAGGGAGAGGCGTCTGACGCCGTCGCCGAGCTCGCACCGGCCACGTGTCGCACGTGTGTTGCCGGTGTACGGACGCTTCGGCGCCCCCGCTGTGGACCACGAGCGTGCCTGGTGGCTCCATGGTTTCCAGGGCCGTACACTGCGGCTAGCCGCGGTCCGACCCAGCAGCGACGCCACGCGCCGCACCGCGGTACTACTGCCACCACAGGGTGAGGCGCACGCGTGTCAGGTGGCCGCCCCTCTGGCCGGAACCGCCTCGGCCACAACTCCTCGCCCCCTTCCCATCTCCCCGAGTCAAACGCCCATCGCCATCGACACCCTCGGGTCGCGCGCGCGAAAGCAGAGCACCCCGGCGGTCTCCATGGATGCCGCTGCGGAAGTTGCCTCTCTGCTCAACCCCGCCGCCTCCCTATAGCTTCCACGGCTGCACTAGCCCCTTGCTGCCTTCCTCCGCCGCAGCTCACTGAACGTCACCACGCCACCGCCGGCCCGCCGGACCGCGCCGGCGCCGGCCGCAAGCAACCACGGCGGGCGGTCCGGCGCCGCCACGCGGCCGGCGCCCGCCGGCTACGTCTCCGGTCCGTCCAACCATCAAAACGGAGTCCTAGGTGAACCTACATCAATTCCCCACCTTTTCCCGTCCAAGTCCGGCCTTCTCCTCGCCGGATTTTGGTGCTCTCCACCGGCCATGGCGCCCGAGGACTACATTGCTTCGATTTTAGTCTTTCCAGGGAGCTTTCCGTAATCCAGGGACCCCTGCGTAATTTCAGAAAATAAGTTCGAGGGCCTCCCCTGCAAATGTGTTATTAGGGTTACAGCAGCAACTTAGAAAATTCATTAAAAATCGTAGAAAAATCAGAAAAATGCAAATTAAGTTTTGTTGGGTTCCTGGTGAGGAAACCTATCTTTTCTAGAAAACATGTATAGGGTTTTTCTGTACAGGTTTTGAATTAAAAATTCAAACTCAGTTTGGAGTGTTTTTAGTGTGATTTAAAATATACACATTCTATGAACTTGAATTTTGTATATGTTGCTCTTTATGGCATGTCTAGATCTGTGACAAAAATTTGCATGATTTTGATGTATATAGTTTCAGTTATGATTTATTTAAGCTTTATGCTAGAATAAGTTTGATGCTTTTTATAACCCCTTTAATGAACTTTTCCTGGAGCACATGTGCACCCTAGGGCCTTGACTTGATGTTTAGTATCCCTGGTATGATGGATGTGATTTTAGGGAATTGTTTAATAGGTGTTTTGGATTTAATCTTGTGTAGGAGCTTAAATTCAAAATCTGAAAAATAATTTGAATCTGCACTTATGCTTTGGTCGGAAACTCATTCTTGGCATACATGACCTATAGGAGAAAGTTGAGATCAAAAAGTTTATTAAACCTTTTTATATGAATTAATGTTGATTTGTTAGGCTGAAATTTGTCTTTTTCGTTTAATTTAATTTATAAATGATCTTATGCCAAATTTTGGTTTGAGAGCTTAACTTAAGCATATGTTGCTGTGTGCAAAAGATTAGGCTCTTTTGAAGTGTTTTTGATTTAATTTTGGTTTGATGGTTGAAAGGCTTGTTTTGAATAATTAAAGAAAGAAATGGAAATTAAAAGTGCTAAATTGTGAAATCATGTTTGTTTCTGTTTTTATCAATTTAAAAACACCCCCTTGCTGTTTGGTGAAGTTAAGTAACTTA
Source organism: Cenchrus americanus (assembly GCA_947561735.1). Lineage (NCBI taxonomy): Eukaryota > Viridiplantae > Streptophyta > Magnoliopsida > Poales > Poaceae > Cenchrus > Cenchrus americanus. The sequence goes on from OX387243.1 coordinate 85,742,886, forward strand.
AATTGCTTAGATGTGCACACAATCACCATCAAAGTAATGTTTTGTTTATTATCACACACCCTAATAATTTCTGTGAGAAAATAATAATGTTTGGATAAATGTGTCCGACAAGAGTTGGTTTTATGGTAATTCTCCCACCTTCACCATAATCTAATGCATGTGCATGTAAACGTGTAGATCTTCCCGACGGGACGTACACGCTCACCCAGGAGGAGGAGGGTTGAATCAAGCTAGTGTGCAGCAAGACCTGGACCAAAGTCCAGAAGAGCCCAAGGCTAGTGTTAGTTTTGAGTCAGAGGAAGGCAAGCACCAGTTTCATCTAACCCACTTTATAAATGAAAATCATATCCTTTACTTTTTAGTACTTATGCTTTATTTTGCGCATTTAAGTTTCAGGAGTTGTTTTGAAACCTAGTTGCATGATCCTTAGGACTCCTATGCTATTTTACTAGTATGTTAGGAACGCTAATGCTATGCTCTAAGGATACGGTAGAAGTCGAGTAATGACTCATTGCTCGCGAGATATAGGATGCTTATGTTGGAATCATAAGTTGGTTAAAATCACTCGCTCATGTGGTAAGAGCAATGGGTTCGGTCTCGACTGAGTAGCATTGTGCTGGTTTAAGCTATTGAACGTACCAAGTGCTTGTCGGGAATGGGACCGGTAAGCCTAGTACCTTCTCGCCGCACCGGGCGGGATCTTTCTAGCTACCCGCTTGGGATGTGTCTCCGGGATAGCTACCCGTGGTATAGTGTGTGAGTCGGACCGGTCGGGTTAGACCCTCCGGATAACCGTGTACCGAGTTTGTAGCGTCCGATCCTAAACGCGTGGGATGTTGGGAACCGCCGGTTGGGGTAGACACTGCACTTAGTCTACCTTCTTCCGTGTATCTTGGGTTTACCTTGCAAGGATATAAATCGATCGATCGTCGGTCACTCGCCGTTATCTGAGTCGGCTTGACCACTGGCTACCCCATGTTTATTTATGGAACATTTTGGATTAATATTGTTACCTGTTTAGGTGCTCACCTAGAATGGTTAACATACTAGAATTGGAGCTAAAATCTGAAAATAAGGATCAACTCTTAGTCGCTTTTGGCAAAACAAACCCACAAGCCAAAAAGCCTTGCATGTCTAGTTGTAATTTATTTTTGTCGGGTAAGTCTTGCTGAGTATTAGTACTGAGCCTTGCTTAATTTGTGATTTTCAGGTAACCCCATCTGGCCTGGCTCTATTCCAGATGGTTGGGAGCTTGAGTGGGAGAACGATGATGATGAGTGATGTGCATGGATGGCCTCCTGTGTGTATCACGCGTTTAGTTTACTTTCCGCTGTTTAAACTCTGAATCACCTTTACTTTTATGTATGAAAAACCTGATTTGTAATAATGTTGAACTTGGAACCTTTTACGTAATGTAATGTTGTACTCTGGTCCCGCCTTCGAGTGGGCTCAGCGCATATCAGAGATCCTGTTGTATGTGATTTACCGGGCTTTACCCGGCGGAAGCGACTTAATAATTCTTTATTATTGCTTAATGGCCATGTGGACCGGCTTAGGCGATAATACGGAATTATTTTAGGTGGTTCTGTCACACCGGCGCCCATTTTATTTCCTGCAGCACTTTTCAAAATTGCAAAACTCGAAATTTCCAAATCAAAGTTGAAAATGTCCAAATACAAAAGTTGTAGAGGAACTATAGGGCTTAAACTTTTACAAAGGGTGACATGATGTTCGAGCAATGGTTTGTCTGGGAACGTCGGTCGAAATTGGCAGAATTCTCGACCCGGTTTACTATTCAAAACAGAGTTGACCAAGTTTTTGGGCATCTTCCACTTAGAATCTGAAATGCCACTCTACATATGAAATGTGTTCCCGGAAAAACCGCACAACTTTTACATTGGCAGAATTTGAAGTTCTGTAGTGAAATTTGGAGAACACGCAAGAAAACCAAATCAGCCTTTTGGAGCTCTAGGAGTTTGACCATGATTTGAGAGTTTGACCAAGGGTTTAAGTGCAAAAGTGTGCAAGATCATGTCAAACATGTTTATGAGCCAATTAAACATGATTAACACAACTATTAAGTTATTTATCTTTAATAAACACCTGGGGTGTTACAAAGAAATCATGTTTTGATGAAATACCTTGAGAAGGTCAGGGAAATGGAAAGACATTTCAAGGGTTATTCAGTACAACACATTCCAAGAGATGACAATAATGAAGCAGACAAACTAGCCAAAGCGGCAACCAGAAATCAAGAAATGCCTCTCGATGTGTTCTTCGAAATTATCAAAGAACCATCCATCAAGGAAACAAAGCCGAAAATCGGGAATGTTGTAGAGACTCCCAATTGGAGAGCTGAAATCATGGCATACTTGAGGGGTCATTATGAACCACAAGATGAATTGGAGGAAAAAAGATTTAAGCAAAGGGCAAGGGGCTATGCAGTAGTCAATGGAGAACTGTACAAGTCAGGAGTTACTGAACCATGGCTGAGATGCATCACCTCCGAAAAAGGTCTTGAACTTCTCAAGGAAATCCATAGTGGATTCTGCGGTGCACACATAGGCACAAGGGCTCTAGCAGGCAAAGCAATAAAGCAAGGATTCTACTGGCCTACCATAAATATAGATGCAAAGAAATTGGTTCGGGGATGTGATGCATGTCAAAAAACAACGAATCAGCAAAACTTACCATCCATGCCAGTTCACTTAATTCCACCATCTTGGCCCTTGCAAAGGTGGGGAATGGACCTCGTTGGACCATTGCCAACAGCTCAAGGAAACTGCTAATTTGCAGCTGTGGCCGTTGATAACTTAACCAAATGGGTAGAAGCAAAAGCATTGGCGAACATCACGGCACCAACGATCCAGAAATTCTTCTGGCAAAACATAATCTGCAGATTCGGAGTTCCAAGAGAACTGACTGTTGACAATGGGAAACAATTGGATTGTTATTCTTTCAAAGAATACTGCTAGACTTTGGGAATCACACGAAATTTTCATCAATGTATCACCCGCAGTCCAATGGAGCTGCTGAAAGGGCAAACGAGCTCATATTCTCAAGAATCAAGAAGTGCTTGTTCGACCAAAAGAAGGGCAAGTGGGTCCATGAATTGCCGAAAGTAATCTGGTCTCATAACACCACTGTATCAAGAGCGACGGGTTTCACACCTTTTCGCCTACTTTTTGGCACCGAGGCAATGACCCCAGAAGAAATCAAGAATGGAAGCATGAGAGTGCTGAAGGGAAAAGAAATCCAGGAAGTCGACCAAAAGGTAGAGAAAGATACGATCGAATTAATGATTCTCGAAGCTGCTGAAAATATCGAGAAGTACTGTTATCGTTCATAGCCAAGAAAACAAACATGCCAGGGGCTTTTCGCCTGTTAAGCCAAACCGGCGAAGAACTGTCATATTCGTGGAATGCAGACAGCTTGAAGAGGTATTACCCTTGAGAATTTTGAAGTTAGTTAGATTTATTTTTGTTCAACATTTCTTTTCATAAGTTTAAATTTTGTAAAAATTCGAGAAAACCGAACCACGGAACTATAAGTGGCTTCGGGAACAAAAACATTTACTTTTTCGCAATTTTCTTAGAATAAGGAGCACCATACTCTTTTCCTTGCAAAGGGGGCTCTAAATCAAGAGGCAAGGTTTTTAACGAGGCAGGTCCTGTGTAAATACTCTTTGTGATATATACGCAAAGAGTCTTCTTCCAATTCGTACATTTCGTGAATTCCATCGTGTGAAAGAAAAATTCGTGAAAAGGCTCCGTGATAGCCGAAATTCTATCGTGTGAAAGAAAAGTTCGTGAAAAGGCTCTGTGATAGCCGAAATTCCATCGTGTGAAAGAAAAGTTCGTGAAAAGGCCCCGTGATAGCCAAAAGTCCATCATGTGAAAGAAAAGTTCGTGAAAAGGCTCCGTGATAGCCGAAATTCCATCGTATGAAAGAAAAGTTTGTGAAAAGGCTCTGTGATAGCCGAAAGTCCATTGTGTGAAACAAAAGTTCGTGAAGGGGCTCCGTGATAGCCGAGGCCTCCGTGAAAGCCTAAATCCCACCGTCAAAGGGATTCCCACCGAAAGGTCTGAGACAACAACAAGTTGTGGCCTAAATCCCACTCTCAAAGGGATTCCCACCGAAAGGCCTGAGACAACAACAAGTTGTGGCCCAAATCCCACCGTCAAAGGGATTCCCACTGAAAGGCCTGAGAGAACAAGTTGTGGCCTAAATCCCACCACCAAAGGGATTCCCACCGAAAGGCCTGAGACAACAACAAGTTGTGGTCCAATTCCCATCGTGAAGAAATAATTTACCAAAAGTTTGGGAATAATTGAGGATTGCAACTAGCGAATTATATATGTTTTTTAAAGGATTTTGAAGCGTAGAAAGGTGTAAAGTGAAAGTCACGAATGACAGTTACAATTTCAAGAGGCCAGGGGGCTTGAGTTTCCCTGAAAGCTAACACTCGTAAGTAAGCATGGTTGAAGCAACTGAAGGTTGCAATATCAACCTGGGCAAGTGTGCCAAGTGAGCAAAGTCCACAAAATTCGTAAAAAAATTTTTGTCGACTTACACTAAAATTCATGTGATTTCAAAATTAGCGAAAAGATTCATGAGGAGTTCGTGAAACAAAACACTAGATGAGAGTTTCCAAATTTCAAACTGCCACGAAATTTTGCATGCAAAACTGCAAGGTGAGGGAGGGTAATGTTTTTTCTCAACAAAAACGGATTTATTGCCTTAGTTACATACAAAATTTCGATCAAGTATCATTACATTACATCAAAAATCCAAAGGGTTCAATATGACAGTTCAACTATGTGGCCTGGGTCGCGACTATTGTTTTCTACAACGTCACTAGCATAAGCGAAATCGTGCCCGTCAGCGCTTGGGCTAAGGGGCTCCGTCTTCACAACCATTGAAGAACTTGAAGCTGTAGCAGTAGGAATGTCACCCTCTCGAAGAAGAAAGAACGTGGAAAGATCAAAACTACATATCGAAAAATTCAGTGAAACTTCAAGCCAAAAATCGGAAAAATCTCACTCGGGATGAGTTTCTTTGAACAGTCGCCAAGCTTCGCCACTAACAACCATATTCCCGCAATGAATTCACAAAGGTATCACATTCTGCGTAGGCCCACCTTGCAGGACCTACGCAGGTTAAGATTTACAACATAGTTGTTCAGAAAGGGAATCACAACCCATGAATTTACAAATTTTTGACAACAGTGATACAAAAGAAGTTCGAGCATCTCAAATGATGATGTCAACCTTGGGAGAAGAATCATTGTGCTCAGATTCAACTCTAGCACCACCATTGTCGTCACTACCAATGCCACTGCTACTGTCTTCGTCGCTCCCACTTGATTCATCATCTTCCTTTTCAGTAGTGCCTTCTTCTTCATCCTCAGAAGATGATTTCGGAACTTCGGCGCTTTTACCTCTCATCTCCTCATGAATCAGCTGAAAAAACACAAATATATAAAATTTCAACTTCGAAACATTTGCGATGTAGGGAGCATCAGTGAAAGTTTCAAACATTTTCAAAATTGGCCCGAGCAATTTCCTTAACAAATTCTCTTCCGCTTATGAACTAGAACTCTTGCGCGAATTTGGCCTTAATAGCTTGAACATCCTCATTAGGGCGAATTATTGAGGTATTTCTAGCATCAGGAAAGCGGCCAAGAGTTTCTCGGAACTTTGAGAGATCGACACAGTCGAAATTGTGAAGAAGTTTCAAAATGCTTTCAACTGAAAAGGCAGCCGCGAAGTTGCTAGTGCCATAAAGAGCCCAAAATTCTTCTTCAATCCATGAAAATAGAGAAGTTGTTTCATTTTCAGGTAGAGGACCAGGATGAGTGCCGAAATCTTTCAAGGCTTTTCCATACTTCTCAAACAGGAGCTTCAACTTGGTTTTCACGCTGCTGATCTCCTGCTCAGATGTCTCTTTCTGATCGGCTAGGGCCTTCTCGAGATCTTGAATCTTTTGCTCTTTACTGCTCAGAGTCTTCGCAAGGTTAGCATTATTGACTCGAAGATCCTAAGCAGCCTTAGAAGATTTATCATGATCCTTGTGAAGATTTTCGATTAACTTCAAATCTTCATCATGAGTCTTTTGAAGTTTTCCAAGCTCTTTCTTAGAATTCCCTACAACCTCTTCGGCGATCTTCTTCCCGTCCTCTGTGACCTTCTTTTCATCTTGGCATTTCTTCAGAGCATCAGCCAATTCGGTAACTTTCTTCTCCAAGTCTACATTCGCAGCTTGGGCCAAGTTGAAATCGCGTTTTAGCTTCTTAGATTCCTCAGACAACTTCTTAGTAATCTCCTCCTGCTCTACCAAGTGTTGGGAGGAAATTTTTCCAAGAACTGAAGCCTTCAAGGAGTAAGCTCTCTGGTATTTTTCGATCATAGAAGCTGGATATGTCCGAAGAAGTGCTTCGAAATCTGAAAAATTCATAAAGGGCCGAAAATAAGTAAGGAATCACAAAATTCAGAAGTTGTAGGAAATGATAAGACTACAGTTAAGAAAGACAAACAATTCGTGAACCTTTTCTGCTAAGGGTCTCGATGGTAACTCTCTGCGAAGAACCAGAGGGTTCGTTTCCAGATTGATGAGGAGTCCCGGTAAGTGGTGGAGACGTCTGCTTTGAAGCTCCCTCTCACTAGTAGGGATGTTGTCATCAATGACGTTACATTAACGTCATTAAAGACGCCAGAATGGTCACAATTAGTCTTTTGTGACGATTTTGTGACGATTTTGTTTTGGTCACTATGGTGGCGTCACATTTGTTCATCGGTGACGAATTTAGTTTTTCCGTCATAGATGTGTCTCCAATCTGTGACGAATTTTGTGTCGTCATGGATCTAAATTCATTCTATGACAAACATTTTTGGTCATATATTATACCGTGTTTTCGTCATAATTTCACGTCCGCCTGGCTAACTGACGTCGCCGTTAACGCCGTTAGTGATTTTTTGACGATCCTTTTTCGTCATAATCTCCCGTCTGCCTGGCTAATGGACGGCACCGTTACAATAGTGTGACGATCCGGTTTCGTCACAGATGTAGTCTTGTGTTGGTCATAGTCTGCCGTATGCCACGCTGGCAGATGACGAGGCGGTGACGTCATCAATGACGTGGCTGCTGAGATCATCATCTTGGAGTCGTCATAGATGTCATGTTTAAATCGTCACAAAATGGTATTTGGCATTGTCACGGTTTGATATAATATGGTCACTGATTTGCCATCACTTTGGTCACAAATATAACATCTCTTGGTCACATATTTGAAAATAGTTTGGTCATAGATACACCATCCAGTTGGTCACAGATTTGGAAATAATAATATAATATGAATTTGCAATTGATACTATAATGAGCACACAATTCCATAAGATTTGCATCAAGTATCCAAGTGTGCATATACAACAGATGCACACCACTAGACATTGCAAATTCAGTAAATAGGTTGTTCAAACAGTACCAAGTACCATAAAAAGTTGCACACACGACCAAGTTACTAGATAGGCAAAGTGACAAATGATTGAAAGGAAAGCTGAGCAGCAGCTATGTTCAAGTCGATGACGAAGCATTTCCCTGGAGGGAGAAGAGCTTCTTGAGGATGAAATTGGTCTCCTCCATCTCCTTGGTGTTCTTCTCTGTAAGCTTCTTGTACTCCTCCAGCTCCTTCTGTGTCCTTGCCCGATCTTCCTCTGCATCTTGAATTTTCTTCCTGAGGTCATCCAGTTCACCTTGAACAGCTGCCGCCGCTTCAGCTGCAAGTTGCTCCCGAAGCTCACTTTCATTTGATGATCCTGACTTGGAGGATGGCGGTGTTTGGAAGCCAACACTCTTCAGGAATAAGTTGGAGCTGTTCTGAGAGAGCACCTTCAACACGACTTGCACACTGGATGCTGGCATCTCACCTTCAGGAACAGGTTCAGTCCTCAAAGCTTCCATTTGGGACTGAAATATCATCAAGGTAAAAGAGTTATAAGTATTTGACCAAGAGGAACATGACAATGGGTAATAAATGCAATAAAGTAGAGGTAAACATATGTCACAAGATATTTGTTATTCATACGTGCTGACAGATAATTCCTCACAATATGATAGAGAGAGAATGCAATTGCAATTGATCTAACAACACGGTACTGGTAAAAAAATCACATCAATCTGAGCTACAAATCAAGCAGGAAAAATCATACAAGTTATCTCTGGAACAAGTCTAAACTGCACACCAACAAGTGTGAGGACTGCCGTGAATCTTGATCTACCGCTTGTACCACAACACAAACATGCTTTTACTATATCAATGTATAGATGAGGAGGTTACTGAACAATTTAACTTAAATGTAAGGTCCCACATACATGATATTACTTTGTTAAAAAATTTGAAGCTACTAAAACATCGGACCCTCTCCACAAAGCCCAAAGAACCAGATAATTGAAAACCTACTACTATGTATGCATAAAGTCCACACATGATTTATGTGAAATGGCAACTAGTAGGCATATAATTTGTGCACTTACAAATGCCTCTCTTGCAGGGTCACTTAGGCCACGTTTGGAGCTAGTGTGGCACATCTGGAAGGCTTCCACTGCGTCTACTTCTGCAGCCTGATCTAGGCTTGGTTCATCAAGGATTCTTGTTTGTTTCTGTGTAATGGAAAAATCACAGCAAAGTAGGCACAAATGAAAGGGAAAATAATTAGTTCAGTCCAAATGTGCAGGTAAGTGAACAAGGTAATGTTTTACTTACGTATGCATGTAAGTGTGCCACATAGCAGCGAGAACCCGTAGCCTGATGATACTTGACTTTACTGCGGTTTTCCTTGTTCTTCTCACATGTTTGCTACAAGAAGATGAACATGTTAGTTGATATCACAGGTTTAAAATAAGGGACTTTGGAAACTGATAGTGAATGTATGAATGGATGCCCATACCATGTTCCATGTTCTTTGGATCTGACCACCTTGCAACAAGTGCCCTCCATTCGACATCAGTCATGTAGCGATCTGGAGAAGTTGTACTAATCAAGGATCTAGTATGCAGATCTAGGAACACCACATCAAGTAATGGCTCATAGCCAAACTACAAACCAGCAGAGACAGAAGAATCGGTATAGTTCAATCAACATGATTTCAGTTCAATAATATTTAGTCAATGAGTGGTTCTATAATTTATTTGTACTCTGAACAGGGTCACGTACAACTTCTTAGTTAATTCTGATCCCATTGGATTAATGAATTAAGTTTCTATATAGATTTCTGACACATCAGACCTTTTTCTTTATAAGGTTTACTGAAAGAAAGAAATCAAATGAGTGCAATCATATTGTGATGGCATTGAAGACACAGAAGCCCTGCCAAGTGAATTAAGGAGCACAACTGGAGCATATACCGTTTTAATAGTTTCAACTTTTTTAATAAAAAATTCAACTTGTTGTTCTGGAAATTAACCACAGATCAGATTCTCATATCTCAATTGCGCAGGGCAGCATGCATATGGGAAATAGATAAAATTGAGTGCAGGAGCAGTATGCATACGGGGTATAGATAGAATTGAGTGCAGGGCACATTGCAACAGAACAAATCTCAATTCACGCCAACTAATGAAGATTGACTGACACAAGAATACATACCACATGCGTTTCAGCTAACAAATCTTGTCGCAACCCCTGGTTCCCACCATGCAGCCACCCAGCCATGCCTTCCACTGGTTCGTGCTGCCCCTGATGCACCAGAGACAAGGGGCGACGGCTCGATAGAGGGGCACCCGAGGCTCGGGAGAGGCAACAACGACGATGCCTGGCGCGATCCCCATGAGCACAAGTCCACAAAATGAATCTGAGGAGAAGGAAAGAGTCAGTTACACGAGATTTGGTTTATTGGATGCGGGAAACTAGGGAACATATGGGCCAACTTAGCGACCACAGCCTCCGAACAGATAACTACGAGACCTTTTCTGCTCGTCGAGCAACCTGTTTAAGGCTGGAACGGGCAGGGACGCCACCAGAGGCGGCAGCGGCGAAGGAACGACGTGAGGGCCGGAGTTCGATCTCCTCACACGAGCAGAGATAGGGGCGAGACGAAGGTGGATGGGTGCGGCTGGAGGTGGGGAGTGCGGATCTGGGCTCGGAATGCACGGAGACGGCCGGAGCTGGGAGAGAGTGGCAGCGGCGGCGTTGAGGGAGGGAGAGAGTTCGTGGGGGCGTCGCGGGAGGGAGGGGCTCTGCGGTGGTGGTGGCGGCATGTGGGAGACGAACAATTAAATTGTAGAGTAGTGGGCGAGATGTTGGGCTGGATATCATGGGTCTTTTTCTTCCTTTTGCTTTTTTCTCTCTGTTTTTCTATTTCTATTTTTCTTTTATTAAATATATGACTAATTGAGAGATGTTTCTAGTTGCAAATAATATACCATATCACTTTATCGAAATTATTTGAAACTTTTATGTGATGGCTATGGAGCAAAAATATGTTGTTGCATGAATATGTGGAATTTTCTAACCAAACTTACCTATTACTGTAATTATTTATTGTATTACTAATGAATAAATGTGATAGTATTAAAAATTGACTAGAAAAATCTAAAAAGTTGAATATCCACATGATTTCAGTGTATAAGCATCACATAAAAAATTTAATCGATTTCGATAAAGTGTTGTTGCACATCCATCGCAAAGGCATCCATGGCACACTCCATTATGACTAAGTGAGAGATGTTTGTAGTTGTGAAGAATGTATTGTACAAATTTATCGAAATCATTTGAAATTTATATTGGATAGTTATGGAGCCAAAATATGTTGTTGTGTGAATTTGTGAAATTTTCTGATCAAGTATGCCTATTATTGTGATTATTTGTTGAATTACTAATGAATAAATGTTAAAATATTATAAAGTGGTCAGAAAAATCTAAAAAGTTGCATAGCCACATTGATATGAACCCGCTAGGGTTTGTTCCCGATCTTCCGATGAGAGGCGTGGATAACTCGATTGAAGAGGAGATGTCGTTCTCGGCCCGACTACAACCCTTCAAGGTTGCGCCTTAGCAACCGACACACCACCTCCTATGGCTGTCACGATCTTGTGGAGCGCGTCAACCGCCACTAGGGCACCCGTTCCTGCGAGCAATCGAAGAACAAGCAAGAACAAGTATAACAAGCAACTCAATTGCAAATGTGGAGATGGAAAACCAATCTGAAGTAACCAAGTTGGGGTTCCGAATCAGGTAGAACGGGTGGTCTAGCCGACACACGCGTCTACAAGGAAGTAGCAATGGCTAAACTTACAACGAAACAAAACCCAATCTGTTTGTGATGACTATGGGGGTATATGAGAGGGTAGGGGCACGACCAAGACCTGGTGGGGGTCGTGCTCCAACCCTAGGACGCGCCCCTATGCGCTCCAACATGATACATGGGCCAACAGGCCAAAACCGGGCGACGCAACACCTTGACAGATTCTGGACGTCCACTTCTTTCGATGATTCCCGTCGACTCAGATATTATTTTGACATGAGACCTGTGCCATCGAAGCTCTATCAAATTATCTTTCCAACCATATAAAGAACGTCCCAAACGGACTCCGTATGAGGTCGTGGCGTCTGTTGCAAGTTGGCCTAGTCATGCAGTCCGAAACCAGCGCCCAAAACGTGTTCCCCTTGATCTCTTTCCATCTTCGGGCCATAAGTGACGTGGTGGCCTGGTGGAGGACGTGGGGAACACTTGGACTTGATCCCCAATCAACTTCTTTGATCCTCCATACCTTCCATGAGTGTTTAACATTCTTTTTGATCCAAGTATGTATTTCTGAAAATGACAATAAACACACATCATTGCGCAGCATCAATTCATCGAATGTAGCAACAATAACCATTATATAGGATTGATTCACCTTTTGTTCACAAGACATTAACATGGTCATATTTGAGTTGGTGATGTCCTCATCATTCTCCCCTTCTTGGTTGCAAGTCGTCCTCGACTTGCTCTGGTGGCATCTAAAGGTGCTTGCCTCAATGCTGGAACACGAAGCGACTTCTATACTGCAATGCTCCCCTTCTTTATGCTGACCCTGTTGCTTAAGAGAAAAACTAGAAGGACTTTGCAAGATATTGTTAGCGTTAGTGCAGCCCCCTATTTTATCATGATCATATAACCCAAATGGAGATTTCATATCAGAGCAAATATAAATTCTATGCACCAAATATTCTCCTTGGGAATTATATTTGCCAATAAAGTGATATGTAGGATGAGCCAAACATTTCAATTCAGAATATGCAAAAAGTTTCTCCTCTAAACTGTTTAGATCACAAAGAATATCAAATTCAATATTACCTAGTGTATTTAATGAAGACAACAATTTCAGTTCATCTTTCTCATAGCCAATGCAATGAACATGCCTTGTCTCAGCATGCGTATCATCAAGAATGGAATCATCAAGTCCATGCACTAGTTGTGTTGTAGGTATGGGTAAAACATGATTATACTCACATGGACAGTCAACATTGAATTTGTTGCTTTGCTCACTCACCTCTGACGTGGTGGGTGTTGCACAATCATTATTTTCACACCTTTGCAACGAGGGTTGTTGCTCAAATTACTGAATGCACTCAATTATATTGGTCTCTTCCTCCTGCAAAATGTTATGGACAACAATGGGGAAAAGAGAGTGCTCGAACTCTAGTAAAGGTGCTGCAATCTGAGAAGAAGTATCACTCTTATTCACAACTTGTGGCATAGGAATAAACGAAGCATCAACAAACAACTTCTCTTTATCACAAGGAACAACATGCAATTCATCTTGTGACAAACTAAAATCAGCAATAGGTTCAACAATTTCTTGCTCTTGTATAGCATTTATAGCGGTCAAATTTTCAACATTATGGGCCTCATCATTCTTGCAGGAATTCACAGACAATAAAATTTCCTTTTCAGCACTCACAGCAAGCCAAAATAATGAAACAATATTATTGTATGATTTGCCAACTAACATGGTTTGAATTTCAGAATTGAGCGCTTTTTTAAACCTACTCATAACTTTCTCCATGCATTCATCTAATCCACCAAACATGACACAAATCTTAAAGGTACGATAGTATTCCATGACAGTCCTACTACCTTGCTTCAAGTTGTCTAATTTTGCAAGCAACCAATCAGCATAATATTCAGGAACATATTCATTACGAAAACGTATTTTAAAATCTTTCCAAGTTTGTGGAACTTTGTTGTGCCTACAAATATGTTTCCATGTAGTCAAAGCATAATTTGTTAAAGCACTAGAAGCAACAAAAATCATTTGATGTTCAGACAAGTCATACTTATCAAATTCTGCGTCTACCTTAAGCTCCCATTCAATGTAAGCATGAGGATCAAACATACCAGCATATAATGGTAATTGTTGAATGATATCTTGAAGATGAGAGTCTAGCTTCAACTGCTCAAAAATCTTTATATCACCTGCCATTATTAGTAGAAAACAAGAAACACAAAAATAATATGTATCTCCTATTAACTACTAGGATGTGTCGGTGTAATTCTCTCAAACTCAACTTGTTCAAAACAAGCTCTTACAAGCTCTTACCGTGCAAAACAGGATGGGACGGCAACCAACAAGACAGCAACCTCGAAAATAGTGTATCGGTGCCGCAACAACAAGACCTGTCAAGCTTTAGTCGAATATGTGGAGCTATAGGTGGGCTGAAACAAGGAATGACTAGCACCACAATAGTTAAAAAGCAAGCTGAATAATTGTTCAACGGCGGTACTATGCTGGTCCTAGGCTAAACCATGCTAGAGACGTGAGCCTAGGCACAAAGGTAGTCACTGAAAAGGAACAACTAGAACAACACAAGTAAAACAACCATTTCAACTTACTTCTCATTCTCTTCTTTTTTCTTCTCTTTCTACTCTCTTTTTTTTCTTCTCTGATTTTTTTTCTTCCTCTCTTTTTCTTTCAACTTTTTTTTCACACAACTAAACTCTATTGCTCAATATCAAGCCAAATCAGCACAAAAGGAAAAGTACACAGAGTGCAGATCGCAGATCTCGTGGACAATTGCAGATTGCTCAAACGGAATTTCGAGGCAAGGTTGGATCCGTTGGAAAGAAGATAATGTAAGCTTTCCAGATTGTATTTAAACACCTCAATCGGAGATCATATGAAACCGTGGTGGCAAAAGTGAAACAAAGGTGTATATGGTGACGCGAATTTCGTGACTAAAACGTGATAGAACTCAAAACTCTAAAGGAATAGACACTAAGACCAGCAACTTGACACGACCGATGCAACCAAAAACTCAACAAGCCCTAACCATGCAATGCTAGTAAAGGCTCAAAGGGTTTATGGGACAGCGGGTAATCTAATCTACTATTTTTTTCAGGGCTTTTCTGGACTATAGGAAATTAAAAACAGCAAAGGATTGGAACTCTCACCGAAGAACCTCGCTCTGATTACCAACTGATATGAACCCGCTAGGGTTTGTTCCCGATCTTTCGATGAGAGGCGTGGATAACTCGATTGAAGAGGAGATGTCGTTCTCGGCCCGACTACAACCCTTCAAGGTTGCGCCTTAGCAACCGATACACCACCTCCTATGGCTGTCACGATCTTGTGGAGCGCATCAACCGCCACTAGGGCACCCGTTCCTGCGAGCAATCGAAGAACAAGCAAGAACAAGTGTGACACCCTAAAATTCCATCACTAAAATCACTTAGCAACTTAAATTAGTCTAAAGGATTTAAAGAATTTAAATTGGTATTTAAATTGAGCTCTAAAATATTAAATATAATTTAATAAACTTAGAGACAACAAGTGTTTGTGCATCATCAGTTGGCTTGCATGGATTTTGGTTGCTTGTGTGGTTTCCAAAAAGTTTATAAAATTCATGAGAAAAAGTTTGAAAAAGTTTGAATTGAATTTGAGATGAAAAATGATTTGAAAATGAAGTTTGAAAAAGAAAAAGAAAAAAAAGAAATCAGCACCGGCCACCTTTCAGCCCAGGCGGCCCATCAGCTCTCTCCGCGCCGGCCCACCTTACCCCTTCCCCTTTTCTTTTTCCCCGTGGCGCTGACGGCCGGGGCCCGCCTGTCAGCCTCTCCCCCTCCCCCTTCCTTTCTTCTTCACCTCGCTGCCGAGCCCGAGCCCGCGCCGCCGCGCGATTCCTGTCGCGCCCCGCCGCTTCCCTTCCTTCCCTCCCTACCAAGCCGGCCAATTAAGGCAATTAACCTTCCCCGCGATCAATTCGAATCGTTACCTTTCCATAAGCAGCGAGTCGTGATGGCCGCGACCATCAATGGCAGGCGCCGCCGCTCGGGGTCCGCTCGTCTCCCCTCGCCTTCCTTCCTCTGGTCCTTTTTAAGCTCGTGCACGAACCCCTGCGCCTCCCTTTGCCTCTGCGACACACTAGCACACGCGCTCGAGCACCAATTTCCCCGCGCCGCCGCCTCGGGTTCCCGCCGCCGCCGTCGATCCGTCGCCGCCGGTGAAGGATTGGACCCCCGCCCGTTCTCTTTGGTTTTTGGGATCACCAGGAGCTTGACAAGGTCGTGCTATCGCAGGTCTTCGTCCCCGACGCCCGTGGCAGCCGCGCCCCAAGCTCACCGGAGCGCCGCCCGAGCCGCCGCCGTCGTCGAGCCCCTTCGCTGCCGCCTCCTCTCCGCCCGTGAGCCCGCCGTCTTCCTCTGTGCGCGGTGAGCAAAAATCCCCACCCAATTCGCGTGACGCCCCTATCTCCGGTGATGTTGCCGCCGTAACTCGCGTGCACACGTCCAGGGCTCTTGGATCTGCGATGGACGGCCCAGATCAGATACCCTTTCGTTTAAAAGGGACGGTCCACCGTGGACCCGTGCGCCGGGCGCACGGCGCGGTCCACGGTGCACGCGTGCACCCGTGGCCGTTGGATCTGAGATCCACGGCGCTGGGTTGGCCATTTCGTTTAAGAGCCCCTGAACTTTTAAACTTTTGCAAGCCGGTCCTTCCACCTTTAAGAATCTTCACGGTTAGGTCCTGGTTTTTACGATCTAGCCCCTGTCTACCCTGGTTAATAGTGTTATGGGTCCTTTTCTTAAGAAATAACATTTAAGCCCTTTAGTTTTAATATAAAATTATGTTTTAGCCCCTTGTTTTATTTATAAACAGCCCTATAAACTTAGTTTTCTTGCAGATAGGTCCCTGCAAACTGTTTTAATCATATCTTTTTCATTTTAACTCCGTTTCTAGCGTTCTATATACCGAAATGATCGTCTCGACGAGTAGAATATTTTAAACAGTAAATTTACCAGTTTTGTTACTGTTTGGTGTACTGTTTTATTTATTGTTTGTTGTTCATGTGTGACACGTAGATATCGTGCCTATTTCGTTTGAGCTCCCTGTCGGAGGTGATCAGGAAGAGCATGTCTTCGAGGAAGATTTCACTCAGCACGTAGAGGAAGGCAAGTGGTTCCCCCCCTGCATAATCTTTTTGAACCTATGTCACTGCATGCTAAGCAATGTTTACTATTCTTGTTGTTATGCATAAACCTGATGGGCAAACACCTAGCTAAGGACTTGACTAGATGCTTTACCACTTTACCTTGATCAACCCTGTTTAAACAAATGCTTGGGGTAGATAAATGCTTAGTTTGCTTTACATGAGTGTGGTTATGCTTTCTTTATGTTATTCATCTCAGTTTTGCTTATATGATGAGTTTATGCTTAAAACAAGATAACCCGAGTTATAATCGGAACATGGAGAACCACCCAAGATAACAGTACAACCACAGTCCACATGGCTCTGGCTTAGCCGATTAATTAGGAGAGTGGGTTAGCTGATAGCTCTTTTCCGAGAGGGGCACAGGGGGCCGGAGTTGAAGGGGTATAGCCCGGTTCTTTTGGGGTAGCAGCCTTGGCTAAGGTGCTGACCATTAGGGAGGGTTATGGTCCGCTCCATTCTTTATGCTTGTTGCGGGCTGTTGGTTTCTCTTCTTTCCTTTGTAAAGGCTTCGTAGTGGACCCCTAGCCACTCACCTTGGAAGTGTTTAAGGGTTTAGCTAACCCGGGCAAGATGGGGAACACGAACTGTGGGTAAAGTGTACAACCTCTGCAGAGTGTATAACTGATCGATCAGCCGTGCTCACGGTCATGAGCGGCTGGGACCCTCACATGATTAATAAACTTGAAAATTAATGCAAATCATGGGTTTGTGGTTGGGTTTGAGGTTTCTCTTAAGGATAAGTGGGTTGGTATACACTTACACCTAGTAATTAGGTGCTTGCTAATAAAACTTGACCAACTTATAAAATGCTTACCGCTGTGAACCATAGCCTATCCTTGATAGCTTTTGCATTGTTTCCCCCACTTGCTGAGCACCAACCATAAGTGTGCTCACCCTTGCTTACCGCTGTTCAGAGGTGAACGTCGGAGGTGAGGACGAGTACTGGAGTGACTACGAGGAGTACTAGGGCATGCGGATCCCCCGGTCATCATGCCTGTGGAAGTCAATGATAGAGTTGCTCGTCTTTTAGTTATCGTTGTGTTCGGACCTTCGAGTCCACCTCTCTGGATGTAATAATGAATATCGTACTGGTTTAACTCTTGAACGTTTTGTTACTGCAATGGTATTACTCTCGTTTTGTCTATCATGTGTGTGTAAAATGATCCTGGCGCACACGTGAGATGCATTCGGTTTTCCTTGTAAAATCGAGTGTGACAAAGTGGTACCAGAGCCGTGATGACTGTAGGTCGCAGCCTTAGTTAGAAATGGACGAAATTAAGGATTCATGTTCTAGAGAACCTTATCATGCTTCAAATCATCTTATTTACGCATTAAAAATCTAATTTAATTTTGTTTATCATTTTAAACTGTCATTTTGATTTATTCTGTACTCTGAGATCAGTTTTGCTTTGACAGATGGCCAGGACCTACATGACCCCTCGCAAGAGTACTGGTGGGCGCTTTCCTTCTAGACAGCTGGCCCCTCGTCATCGTCTTGAAGATATTGAGGAGGAACAGGAGGAGTTCCAGCTAGAGGTTGAGGTGGAGGAAGACCCAGAGGAGGTCCAGCCAGAAGCAGAAGAGGAGGATCCTGAAGAGGTTGAGATGGAGGAGGAGGAGCCAGATGAGCCATTGGAACAGCCACAGCTGTACGATGGCACCGTGCTAGAGGCAGACGCCGATGGAGACATTGTGATCCCACCGGCGCCTGTGGCCAATGAGGAAGCACCCCCTGCACCTGTTGATCCAGTGCCAGATGGTGAAGAAGGTGACCCAGATGACTCTAGTGATGATAGTGTGGGTGAGGATGATGGTGACAATGCTGTTAGCAACCCAGAGGAAGATGAGGATGAGAACCCCCGCTATCACGGAGCTAAATACCACAAACATTCTACTGAAGCTGAGAATGGACAGTTCTGCATTCTTCTGTGGGATGTTCTGAGGTATCTGGGATATACCATAAGGCCTCTCTATGTGACTAAGCACTTCAGCGAGCCAGGAATGAGAGACTACTACACTTGCAGAGTCTACATCAGGAAGCCTCTGAATGATACAGAAGGATGGAGGTATCGCTCATCTCACCATAGCACAGCTCAGTTCTCCACGGATGATGCTGCGGTGAATGATGCAGCAAGGAGGGCACTCTGGTCGATCTGCAATGCAAATCGGGTGCAGTTTTTCCAATCGGAGTATCGCCATGTGCCTCGACGTGCAAGTGGCACAGAAGTGACTGTGGTGCCAGCAGGAGGCAATGATCGCATCGACGTCTTGGCACGGGTGACTGCTGCTCTGAACACGGATCTGGAGGGAGCAACTATGGAGATGAACAAGTATCATGAAGAGTTGCAGGCTGCTCAGGCGAAGATAGCATGTCTGGAAGCACAGTTGGCAGGACAGCGACTCCCTCAGGAAGTCATGCCATATCAGACCACAGCTTCCCCTCCGCGCAAGAGGCTCCGTTACGGCACCGATGAAGCTACTACTCGTCTTGGCTAGGATCCTAGGATACTCACCCTTATCATTTACTTTTCGTTAGATCGTTCCTGCGTGAACGTAAATGCTTGTAATAATGAATGCTGTTTGCAAACATGCTTGAGTTGGATTTTTGCTTGATTGTGAATTGTATGGTGGAGTGATGGCCACTATGCAATCTGAATTATTAAGTTAATTAAAGAATGGTTTGGGTTTTATCGGTTGTTAATGCTTAATCTCTTATGCAAGATTGATTGGATCAAATCTGTTTTCGCGGTCATATGACATACCAGTAATGTTTTGTTTATAACTCAAGCTACAGAACTCCAAATGACATGACACCAGTTGGGTTAGTTCACAAATTTAAAGGATGAATTTCTGTCAAAAATTCAATGGTATACAATACTTATTCTGGGAGTTGTGCACGAAGTAATGAACATGTCAGAATCTGTAAATCTCTGCTGATATAACTGTACTGTTTGAATTTTATCTCGAGTTATAGAAGTCCAAATGAGGTGATTCCAGTTGGGATGGTTCCATAATTTTATACGTCATAATCTGGTAAAAATTCGTGGTCATTGGATAATTACACAGAAAGTTATACATAATTCTTTGAGGTCGACAGAATCTGTTCTAACTGAAGAACATGCTGTTATTTTATTTTGAGTTATCCTCTTATGCATTGATTCAAGTACAACTATCTGAGATATGATTTTTCTAACGGTCAGATGGTAAACACCAGGTCCGGAGGAGGTCAAGACGTGCCGCCTGTGATCCGGGCACATATCGCAAATCAGCAAAACCCAGCACCACCTCCACCGATCAACCAAGCAATGGACCCAAACATGCAGCAGTTTCTGGCAGCACAAATGCAACTGATTCAGAATCTTACCAACACAGTGCAGCAGATGCAAGCTCAACAGAACCAGCCACCGCAGCCGATCCCTCCACCACCCCCGCCACCAAGGGACAGGCACAAGGAGTTCATGAGCCACCATCCCCCTACGTTTTCCCACTCGTCTGATCCACTGGATGCTGACGACTGGCTGAAAACTATCACTAAGAAGCTGGAGATCGTGCAATGCACTGACAAAGAGATGGTCATGTATGCTGCTGGAAGACTTGTGGGGCAGGCCGCAGATTGGTGGGATGCGTACTTAACTGCTCATCCCAACAGGCATAACATCACTTGGCAGGAGTTCCATGACAACTTCCGTACTTACCACATTCCTTCAGGGGCTCTCAAGCTTAAGCAGAGGGAGTTCTTGTCACTGAGGCAAGGCAATATGTCAGTAACTGAGTATCTGGACAAGTTCACTCACTTGTCACGCTATGCACCTGATGAAGTCAACACTGATCCAAAGAGGCAGGAAAGGTTCCTGGATGGCTTAATTGGTCCTTTAAACTATCAACTGCGGAGTCACATCTTCCCAGACTTTCAGACGCTGGTGAATAAAGCTATTGGGCTGGAAAGCAAGAGAAAGGAGATGGGTCAACAGAAACGCAAGTTTCAGTCTCATGGGCAGTCTAGCAGTAACACCCGTCCCCGTTACAGTTCTCAGCAGAGCCTGACTCCATATCGTCCTGGTGGTCAAGGTGGGAGGTACCCACAGAACATGCAGCTGCAGCGCTCGTTTCAGCCACAGCGTTTCAATCCTCAGACACCCAGAGCTCCTACCCCTCAGCTGAGTCGTCCTAGCAATAACTCTGGGCACCTGTCAGAAACACCAACCCTGTTCATCCTGGTGGATGCTTCAAGTGTGGAGAGTTGGGGCATTATGCTAACAATTGTCCCAAGAGGGTGATGCAAACTCCGCAGAGAGACAATGGAAACAGGACTGGGCAGCCATCTTCGCAGGCTCGTACTCCACAGACACCCAGCAAGAGAGGCCAGCAGAGTCATGTGCGTGGCCGAGTTAATCATGTATCGGTGGAGCAAGCTCGGAATGACGCCGCGTGGTATTGGGTACGTTTTTCGTCAACTCTGTACCTGCTACCGTATTATTTGATTCAGGAGCATCACATTCATTCATAACTGATCAATTTGTGGCAAAATATAACTTATCTATGAGCATAATGAAGAACCCACTGATAGTTAGCACTCCTGGGGGAGAAATGAAAATTGGTCATATATGCCCACAAGTAAAGATTAATATCATGGGGGTAGACTTTCTTGCTAATCTGATAGTTCTAATATCATGGGGAATAGATGTTATTCTTGGTATGGATTGGTTAAGAAGTTGTGATGGAATTATTTAGTGTCGGAAGAGGTCAGTACTGTTAACCGGTCCTCAAGGGGAGAGAGTAGAATATGTGAGTGCACCCTCATCCAGCAAAGGAGTTGTGAACTCTGTTGAAGGCAAAGCCTTGGAGGATATAAGGATAGTGAATGAATTCCCTGATGTGTTTCCAGAGGATTTGCCAGGTATGCCACCTGATCGTGACATTGAATTTAGTATTGAACTTATACACGGATCTTGCTCCCATATCTAAAAGACCATATAGAATGGATGTTAAAGATCTAGCTGAATTAAAGAAACAAATCGAAGAACTACTTAGTAAAGGGTTTATCCATCCTAGTTCATCACCATGGGGAGCCCCCACACTCTTCGTTGATAAAAAGGATGGATCTAGAAGGTTGTGTATAGACTATCGATCACTTAATGAGGTTACTATCAAGAATAAATACCCTTTACCTCGGATTGAGGATTTGTTTGATCAGATGAGAGTAGCTAAGGCCTTCTCTAAGATAGATCTTAGATCAGGTTATCACCAGTTAAAAATCCGAGTGGAGGATATACCAAAGACAGCATTCACATCTAGATACGGGTTGTATGAGTTCACTGTGATGTCCTTTGGCCTGACCAATGCACCAGCATACTTTATGTATTTGATGAACAAGGTATTCATGGAGTATCTGGATAAGTTCGTTGTGGTGTTCATTGATGACATATTGGTATTCTCTCGGAGTGACAAAGAACATGAAGAACATCTTAGGCTTGTGTTACAGAAGCTACGGGAACATCAGCTGTACGCCAAGTTCAGCAAGTGTGCTTTCTGGTTGAAGGAGGTCTCTTTTCTCGGACACATCATCACAGATGGAGGAATTGCAGTTGATCCAAGCAAGGTTCGGGATGTATTGAGCGGAGTCCGCCTAAGAATGTGCCGGAGATCGAAGCTTCCTTGGACTTGCAGGATACTATCGGAGGTTCATTGAAGGATTTTCTAAGATAGTGAAGCCACTTACCACTCTGCTCGAGAAACGAAGAGAATTCAAGTGGGATGAGAAGTGTCAGGCTAGTTTTGAGGAATTGAAGAAGAGGCTGACCACAGCACCTGTGTTGATCATGCCAGACATACACAAAGGGTTCAATGTCTACTGTGATGCCTCTCGGCAAGGTTTGGGATGTGTATTAATGCAAGAAGGAAAGGTAGTAGCTTATGCTTCAAGACAGTTGAGGAAACATGAGCAGAACTACCCTACTCATGATCTTGAGTTAGCTGCGGTTGTGCACGCATTGAAGATTTGGAGACATTACATGATTGGGAACAAGTGCAAGACCTTTACTGACCATAAGAGTCTGAAGTATATCTTTACTCAGAAGGATTTGAATTTGAGGCAAAGAAGGTGGTTGGAGTTAATCAAAGATTATGATTTGGATATCCAGTACCATCCAGGAAATGCAAATGTTGTGGCAGATGCTTTGAGTCGGAAGGGACGGACTAGCATGCTCGATAGGACACACTGTTACCTCAGGAGCTATGTTGGGAGATGACACTGCTTAACTTGGGAATGGTTGCTTCGAGTGAGACTTTGACATTGGAAATTGAATCGACACTTGAGCAAGATATCAGGAAAGGACAATTGACTGATGACAAGATTGCAGAATACAGGAGGTTGATTAAGTTAGGCAAAGTTCCGGAATTCAGAGAAGATGAGCAAGGAACAGTGTGGTTTAAGAACAGAATCTGTGTACCTGAGATCAAGGAGTTGAGAGAAGCTATAATGAAGGAAGCACACGATTCAGCTTACTCTATACACCCTGGAAGTACCAAGATGTATCAGGACTTGAAGCAGAGATACTGGTGGTATGGGATGAAGAAAGATGTAGCAGCTCATGTAGCTTTGTGTGATGTGTGTCAAAGAGTGAAGGCTGAGTATCAAAGGCCAGCAGGATTGCTTCAGCCTTTGAAGGTACCTGAGTGGAAATGGGAGGAAATCGGTATGGATTTCATAGTGGGATTACCTCGTACTCGTGACGGGTATGACTCTATTTGGGTTATTGTGGATAGATTAACCAAGGTAGCGCACTTTATTCCAGTGAAGATGACCTATACAGGAGTGAAGCTAGCTGAGTTGTATAATTCAAGGATAGTATGTTTGCACGGGGTACCGAAGAAGATAGTGTCAGATCGAGGCACGCAGTTCACTTCACGGTTTTGGCAGAAGTTGCATGAATCGATGGATACAAAGTTAAACTTCAGTTCAGCATACCATCCTCAGACAGATGGGCAGACGGAGAGAACAAATCAGATACTCGAGGATATGTTGAGAGCTTGTGCGTTAAAGAACAGTGGTAGTTGGGATAAGAGTTTGCCTTATGCAGAGTTCGCTTATAACAACAGCTATCAGTCCAGCATCAAAATGGCACCTTTTGAGGCTTTGTATGGAAGGAAGTGTAGAACACCGTTGTTTTGGAACCAGACTTGTGAAAGACAACTCTTTGGGCCAGATAGCATACGGGAAGCAGAAAAACAAGTTGAAATCATAAGGGAGAATCTTAAAGCAGCACAGTCATGTCAGAAGAGTTATGCTGATCCTCGGAGAAGAGAGGTGATTTTGGAAGTCGGTGATTATGCATACCTCAGAGTGTCACCTATTCGGGGATTACGAAGGTTTAATGTCAGAGGGAAGTTATCACCTCGATTTATCGGACCTTTCAAGATTCTGGAACGGAAAGGAGAAGTAGCATATCAGTTAGAGTTACCAGCACAGTTATTGGGAGTTCATGATGTGTTCCATGTGTCACAGTTGAAGAAATGTACAAGTGAGGTTAAGATAGAACCGGTACAGTTAGAGGATATTCAAATGGAGAATGACCTAACATACAAAGAACACCCTGTTAAGATCTTGGATGTATCAGAAAGAGTTACCAGGAGTAAGATCATCAGAATGTGTAAAGTACAGTGGAGTCATCATACTGAGGAAGAGGCAACTTGGGAAAGAGAGGATGAACTCAAGGAAGACTTTCCTCAGCTATTCTCTAAGTCTTCTGAATCTCGGGACAAGATTCTCTTTAAGGGGGTAGGATTTGTGACACCCTAAAATTCCATCCCTAAAATCACTTAGCAACTTAAATTAGTCTTAAGGATTTAAAGAATTTAAATTGCTATTTAAATTGAGCTCTAAAATATTAAATATAATTTAATAAACTTAGAGACAACAAGTGTTTGTGCATCATCAGTTGGCTTGCATGGATTTTGGTTGCTTGTGTGGTTTCTAAAAAGTTTATAAAATTCTTGAGAAAAAGTTTGAAAAAGTTTAAATTGAATTTGAGATGAAAAATGATTTGAAAATGAAGTTTGAAAAAGAAAAAGAAAAAAAAGAAAAACCAGCACCGGCCACCTTTCAGCCCAGGCGGCCCAGGCGGCCCATCAGCTCTCTCCGCGCCGGCCCACCTCACCCCTTCCCCTTTTCTTTTTCCCCGTGGCGGGCGACGGCCGGGGCCTGCCTGTCAGCCCTCTCCCCTCCCCCTTCCTTTCTTCTTCACCTCGGCCGAGCCCGAGCCCGCGCCGCCGCGCGATTCCTGCCGCGCCCCGCCGTTTCCCTTCCTTCCCTCCCTACCAAGCCGGCCAATTAAGGCAATTAACCTTCCCCGCGATCAATTGGAACCGTTACCTTTCCTTAAGCAGCGAGCCGTGATGGCCGCGGCCATCAATGGCAGGCGCCGCCGCTCGGGGTCCGCCCGTCTCCCCTCGCCTTCCTTCCTCTGGTCCTTTTTAAGCTCGCGCACGAACCCTGCGCCTCCCTTTGCCTCTGCGACACACTAGCACACGCGCTCGAGCACCAATTTCCCCGCGCCGCCGCCTCTGGTTCCCGCTGCCGCCGTCGATCCGTCGCCGCCGGTGAAGGATTGGACCCCCGCCCGTTCTCTTTGGTTTTTGGGATCACCAGGAGCTTGACAAGCTCGTGCTATCGTAGGTCTTCGTCCCCGACGCCCGTGGCGTCGTGCCCCGAGCTCACCGGAGCGCCGCCCGAGCCGCCGCCGTCGTCGAGCCCCTCTGCTGCCGCCTCCTCTCCGCCCGTGAGCCCGCCGTCTTCCTCTGTGCGCGGTGAGCAAAAATCCCCACCCAATTTCCCTCTGTTTCGCGCATAGCATCGTCTCCCCGGGCTCGCCGGAGTAGCCGCGCCGCCCCCTCACGGTGCCGGCCGTCGTGGATGCACGTGCCACCTCCCTGACCCCCTAGCCTTGCTCGCGTGCTCCCCAGCTATGCGTAGAGCCCGCGCGCGCGAAATGACGCCCTGAGCAGCAAGTTAGGGTTCGCCGGCGAGTTCCGGCGAGGCTCCGCCCGCGCCGCCCCTGTCTCCGGCGACGTTGTCGCCGCAACCCGCGTGCACACGTCCAGGGCTCTTGGATCTGCGATGGACGGCCCAGATCAGATACCCTTTCGTTTAAAAGGGACGGTCCACCGTGGACCCGTGCGCCGGGCGCACGGCGCGGTCCACGATGCACGCGTGCACCCGTGGCCGTTGGATCTGATATCCACGGCGCTGGGTTGGCCATTTCGTTTAAGAGCCTCTGAACTTTTAAACTTTTGCAAGCCGGTCCTTCCACCTTTAAGAATCTTCACGGTTAGGTCCTGGTTTTTACGATCTAGCCCCTGTCTACCCTGGTTAATAGTGTTAGGGGTTCTTTTCTTAAGAAATAACATTTAAGCCCTTTAGTTTTAATATAAAATTATGTTTTAGCCCCTGGTTTTATTTATAAACAGCCCTGTAAACTTAGTTTTCCTGCAGATAGGTCCCTGCAAACTGTTTTAATCATATCTTTCTCATTTTAACTCCGTTTTTAGCGTTCTATATACCGAAATGATCGTCTCGACGCGTAGAATATTTTAAATAGTAAATTTACCAGTTTTGTTACTGTTTGGTGTACTGTTTTATTTATTGTTTGTTGTTCATGTGTGACACGTAGATATCGTGCCTATTTCGTCTGAGCTCCCTGTCGGGGGTGATCAGGAAGAGCCTGTCTTCGAGGAAGATTTCACTCAGCACGTAGAGGAAGGCAAGTGGCTTTCCCCCCTGCATAATCTTTTTGAACCTATGTCACTGCATGCTAAGCAATGTTTACTATTCCTGTTGTTATGCATAAACCTGATGGGCAAACACCTAGCTAAGGACTTGACTAGATGCTTTACCACTTTACCTTGATCAACCCTGTTTAAACAAATGCTTGGGGTAGATAAATGCTTAGTTTGCTTTACATGAGTGTGGTTATGCTTTGTTTATATTATTCATCTCAGTTTTGCTTATATGATGAGTTTATGCTTAAAACAAGATAACCCGAGTTATAATCGGAACATGGAGAACCACCCAAGATAACAGTACAACCACAGTCCACATGGCTCTGGCTTAGCCGATTAATTAGGAGAGTGGGTTAGCTGATAGCTCTTTTCCGAGAGGGGCACAGGGGGGCGGAGTTGAAGGGGTATAGCCCGGTTCTTTTGGGGTAGCGACCTTGGCTAAGGTGCGACCATTAGGGAGGGTTATGGTCCGCTCCTTCTTTATGCTTGTTGCGGGTTGTTGGTTTCTCTTCTTTCCTTTGTAAAGGCTTTGTAGTGGACACCTAGCCACTCACCTTGGAAGTGTTTAAGGGTCTAGCTAACCCGGGCAAGATGGGGAACACGAACTGTGGGTAAAGTGTACAACACGCGAGTGTAAAGGCGATCGATCAGCCGTGCTCACGGTCATGAGTGGCTTGGACCCTCACATGATTAATAAACTTGAAGATTAATGCAAATCATGGGTTTGTGGTTTGGTTTGAGGTTTCTCTTAAGGTTAAGTGGGTTGGTATACACTTACACCTAGTAATTAGGTGCTTGCTAATAAAACTTGACCAACTTATAAAATGCTTACCGCTGTGAACCATAGCCTATCCTTGATAGCCTTGCATTGTTTCCCCCACTTGCTGAGCACCAACCATAAGTGTGCTCACCCTTGCTTACCGCTGTTCAGAGGAGAACGTCGGAGGCGAGGACGAGTACTGGAGTGACTACGAGGAGTACTAGGGCATGCGGATCCCCCGGTCATCATGCCTGTGGAAGTCAATGATAGAGTTGCTCGTCTTTTAGTTATCGTTGTATTCGGACCTTCGAGTCCACCTCTCTGGATGTAATAATGAATATCGTACTGGTTTAACTCTTGAACGTTTTGTTACTGCAATGGTATTACTCTCGTTTTGTCTATCATGTGTGTGTAAAATGATCCTGACGCACACGTGAGATGCATTCGGTTTTCCTTGTAAAATCGGGTGTGACAACAAGTATAACAAGCAACTCAATTGCAAATGTGGAGATGGAAAACCAATCTGAAGTAACCAAGTTGGGGTTCCGAATCAGGTAGAACGGGTGGTCTAGCCGACACACGCGTCTACAAGGAAGTAGCAATGGCTAAACTTACAACGAAACAAAACCCAATCTGTTTGTGACGACTATGGGGGTATATGAGAGGGTAGGGACACGACCAATACCTGGTGGGGGTCGTGCTCCAACCCTAGGACGCGCCCCTATGCGCTCCAACATGATACATGGGCCAACAGGCCAAAACCGGGCGACGCAACACCTTGACAAATTCTGGACGTCCACTTCTTTCGACGATTCCCGTCGACTCAGATATTATTTTGACATGAGACTGGTGCCATCGCAAGCTCTATCAAATTATCTTTCCAACCATATAAAGAACGTCCCAAACGGACTCCGTATGAGGTCGTGGCATCTGTTGCAAGTTGGCCTAGTAATGCAGTCCGAAACCAGCGCCCAAAACGTGTTCCCCTTGATCTCTTTCCATCTTCGGGCCATAAGTGACGTGGTGGCCTGGTGGAGGACGTGGGGAACACTTGGACTTGATCCCCAATCAACTTCTTTGATCCTCCATACCTTCCATGAGTGTTTAACATTCTTTTTGATCCAAGTATGTATTTCTGAAAATGACAATAAACACACATCATTGCGCAGCATCAATTCATCGAATGTAGCAACAATAACCATGATATAGGATTGATTCACCTTTTGTTCACAAGACATTAACATGGTCATATTTGAGTTGGTGATGAACCAGCAATGTAGCAACAATAACCATGATATAGGATTGATTCACCTTTTGTTCACAAGACATTAACACGGTCATATTTGAGTTGGTGATGTCCTCATCACACATGATTATGGTGTATAAAAATTCAAGTGATTTTGACAAATTGTTACTGCACATCCATCACAAAGCCATACATGGTGATGAGTACTAATCTAGGATTAGCACAAGGGATGGCCCGATCTTCACGGCAGTAGGTTTTGTAACAAGATAACTTGCTGAAAATCAGCGGATAAAGGCTTTATACCTGACCAAGGTTGGATGCGACCAAGTGACGGGGAGAGAGGCACCGAAGAAGCTTCGACTCGATCTCCGAACGACCACAGAACCACGATCCGGGGTAGCTTTATACCAGCCAAGGTTGGATGTGACCAAGCGACGGGGTGAGAGGCACCGAAACCTTGAGGACTTCGACTCGATCATCGAACGACCGCAGAACCACAATCCGGGACTAATCCACACAATACGGTGCAGCCAAACTGGAAGCCGTAGAGCACGAACTAGGGGACCTCAGAGAGATATTCTTCACGAGTCTTCGAAGAACAAGGAAGAACAAGGGTGTGCAAGGCACTCAGCAGCGTGGCTGCGACAAACCATATGTGGTTAACAATTCATATTGATCAAAACTGAGTTTTCAGTAGTACATAGGGGTATTTATACTAGGAACAACTCTCCTAGGTGGGTGGAAACACGAAAACAAATTGAATAGGTCGCCAATGTGAAAAGGCTCCTCGAAATGGTCTTCTGAGCTTTTCCCGCGTGGCTGTTTGGCTTCTGAGTAGTCTTCAATGTTTTGACCATAACTTCTTCTAGGAATATTCAAATGACGTGGGACTAGATGCGTTGGAAAGCTAACTCGATTATCTTTCCAACGGTGTATAGCATGCTATGTGAAACTTCGTAGATTGGTACAGTTTAATGCCCGAACTTATGCTTCAGGAAACTGCCGAATGGATTGCGAATGGATTGCCGAATGCTGGAAATTGCCGAATGGCCTTGCTGAATGACGAGAACTTTGCCGATTCTAGCTTCGTGGTCTTCGTCTTGATGACTCTTTTCCATGTACCTGATAAGTATCAACATACAAGAGTTAGGTAGCATAAAGTTATCATTTGAATTGAGTTTAAGTTCACAAAGTAGCGCGTGCACCTCTTGTTGTATCTTTTTAGCTCGGCTATGTGTGATTGGTCCTGTAGGTGTTGGTGTAGAGGTCGGCAATGTAGTCGATGAGGTCGGCGAAGTGGTTGGAGTGGTCGATGACGTTGGCGTGTGCATATCATCCTCCCCCTCTTGACAAGAAGTCGTCCTCGACTCTATGGCATAACTGAGGCTTGGAGTTGTCCTCGACTCTATTGCATAACGGAGGCTTGACATGTGCACATCATCCTCCCCCTCTTGAAAACGAGTCGTCCCCGACTCTTCTTGTTCAAAGAATGGAGATTGGTCGTCATCTTCAAAGATGGTAGAAGGACTCTCGATAACCCTTTCATGGTTGAAATGATAACAATCAAGCTTTGTAGGTACTATGGCATGTATTTCCTCCAATATTCCAAGATGTTTTGATCTGTAATCATACAATCCAAGTAGTAGCTTTGCCATATGAAAATAAGAAGGATTGAAGTTTAATATAGCTTTCACCTTGCATATTCGTTTGACAATGATGATTCCTAATGTACATATGTGGTCCGCATCATTTTCCTCGTCTTGAAGAAAAGTTATCCCAAACTTTTTAAAACCTGAATAAAGAATGTACAAAAGGAAAAATATATATGCATGATAAATGAATATGTCATCCGTTTTGTCATTTTAATTGTTTTCCATCACACTATTTTCAAAACAGCATGCAGGTTGGATATATTTCACTATCATAAGGATGTGCGCGTCATCCCCCCTTCCTTGGAAAAAAGTCGACCTCGACTTTCGGTTGTACTGCAAAAGACTGTTAACTTGAAACATTATAGCAACAAATTTCATCTTACCACGATGAAAAAGCATCATTGACATTTGTTTATCTACAATTAGGTTATGGAATGGGAGAACAAAAATTTTTGTGACACAACACAATTTATTTAGCATCTCCAATTTCACCATTCCAAGATGATATTGTTCTGCACATGATGATAAAATACCAAGAACACTCCAGCAGTTTTTGTTGCATAAATCATTCATAGGTTGAGATATAGACCCTTCAAATGTAATGCTCATGGATGTGGATAAATGTTTCTCAAGTGCACAGATTGCACATTTTTGCATAGCACTTGTTTCTTCTAATGGAATATATGAACATGGGGAAGATATTGAGGGTTCTAAATAACAAGCACTAAGCAATTGGTTCATCATATCATCGAGAAAAATACATATCACAAGAATGATGACACCAATCAGCAATCATGTCGATAGTTATGCAAATGGAATGAACATAAAAATTATTTATAACATGTTCGCCAATGAGAATAAATGTAAACTTGCAGCTATGAGCATTATTCAAGGAGCTAGAAGATGTTACCATAGAAATTTTCTCTAGCATTTTGTTGACGGGAATAAGCATATCAAACTTAGTATAAAACAAGCGAGTTCGCGGGAGATCCTTTTTCAAATAATTCAGCACTAGTAATCAACTGAACACGAGTGACATTTATTGGTATGTAAAGTATTGCATGGATCAATCAAAGTACAAATGGTAGTATCAAGATTAATTTCAACATTTGTATCAGCATGTGGTTCAATCAATTCAGCAACATTTTTTTTAGAATGGTCGACTAAAATTATAGCACATATATCATCAAATTGAGCACCGTGTTTGTCATTAAAATTCATACCTGGTCCATGTGATACCTGTTAATTCTAAAGATTGTGTTTGTACCATGTTAGGCATCTCTGAATTGTTACCTCCATTATCCATCTCAGCTGGTGTGGCTAAATAAAGTAGTGGTTCAGGGCATGTGTAACTATCCTCATGATGTGGGAGCATTAGGATATCATGCCTCATATCACTCTCCGAATCCATCTCTTGATCTTCCTCATCAAAAATTGGGGGCTTGTCATAATTTACCACATCATTTTCTTCAGGCAACTTTGTATCTCATGAGAAAACAAACTAGAAGAGATTGTCATGTTAGAAATAAATATTTCCTCACATGGCCTATTCTCTATTTCACTCAATTTTTGTGTATTTTCCCCACACGAGTCTCGTGGCTCTCCCGAGATATGGTGGAATCGCTCAATGTTTTCTTTTTAACCCTCACATTCAATTTGGCTTTGTGGCTTTCTTTCTCACATGGGTTTGGTATTAAATCATCTTCCAAGAAAAAAGGGACAACATTGCCATCATATCCATCGCCCGCAATCTCCACATGTGGGATATGTTGCATATGTGCAAATTTAGATGGACGATTTCTTGATTTGTAAAGTCCACAATCAACCTTCTTGTCATTTTGCTTCAGCACTTTTGCATCATGCATCTTTTGTCGCTGTCCAGCATGTCTTTTCTCCTTCAAAGATGCACATTCTCTTGTATCAACAAGCTGAAATGTACCTTGTTTTGCAGAATATCTTAATGCTGCAGTAGATGAGTTCCGGACAGATGTATTATCAATTTCCAGAGATCTTTGTTGCTGCTTATGATGATAATCTGAGGGAACAAATCGCCTTCGCATAACTTGCTTCATTTCAGCCCATGTATTGATGTGATCCCTGCCCAACACAAGTTGATTTTCTTGCACATCCTTCCACCATGTCAGAGCATAAGCATAGAATTCCATTGCAGCTAAGTGTACTCGCTGTGTATCCAAGACACGATGTACACCAAAAATATAGTCACACTTCTCCTCCCAAACAAGATAAGCCTTGGGGTCTTCTCTTCCAAAAAATTTGGGTATATTCAAATCAACCCAAGGTATGAAATCTGAATTTCTTCTGTCATAGGGATCATAAGAGCTGCAGAAATCACCTTGTGTGTCATGATCATTGAAGCTCACATGGGTGACAAAGCCATGCACGGGAGCACTTCCTCTTTGCTGAAGAGCACGTGTGGAGGCACCATTAATGGAGTTTTTCACACCACACTCAACTTGTGGAGCAGCAGGAACACGTCGAGGCTGAACCCGATCGGCACGCCTACCACCACCACAACGGTCATCACGACCACCTCGGAAATGGACATGAGAACCATGCATGAAACTAGAATTTTCATCACTAGAATCTTCATGTTGATGTCGTCGTTCTCTTCGATTCCCAGCAGGAAGACGTTCATTGAACATCCTCTCCATGGCATCCAAGAGCGAGTTTTGTAGACAGTGCAACTCAGCTCGCTGGATAGGGGCTTCATGTTCTCGCGATGGCCACCACGAACACTCGAATCAGATCCTGCCATGTTAGGATATTGCAAGAGAAGGTGGAATAGGAAAATTTTGTGGAATCACACAACCTCACCTCTTGCTTACCCTAGTTCTTACCCGTTCTCAAAGACTGTGAGTGTGCTAGTGTGGCAAATCCCAGGTGTGATTAGGCGGTCGAAAGGTTACGGAACGAGAGGTCCGGTTTACGGCTTTTTGTGGAGCTATAGGTGGCTGTTCAAGGAAGGCATATGGTACTGAAACCAAGTGTGTAACTCGCCCACAAAATTGTAAACGTTGTTGTCCCGAACACCACCAACTTGAGGTTACTGATATCAAACTTTTAATTACACAATCCACAACACAACCCCTTTCAACTTCTCTTTTTTGTTGTCTCTTTCTTTTACTCTTTCTTTCACACTTTTTTTCTGATTTTTTTAACAGCAAACACAAGCTAACATATGAGGGGTGCGGAAAAAAATAAACATGGTGGAAGAAAGAAGATGGTGATTAGCAACACGATGAACGCAACACACAAAGCAACAGTACCACAAAAAGGCTAGGGGATTTTTTTTGTTTGGTTTTTTTAGTGGACTGTAGGACATGAACAAATAAAGTAACAGATAAGGGTGGGAGGGTGGATGATAACAAAAAAAACCTACCGTGACAACGATAGCTCTGATACCAGATGATGAGTACTAATCTAGGATTAGCACAAAGGATGGCCCGATCTTCACGGCAGTAGGTTTTGTAACAAGATAACTTGCTGAAAATCAGCGGATAAAGGCTTTATACCTGACCAAGGTTGGATGCGACCAAGTGACGGGGAGAGAGGCACCGAAGAAGCTTCGACTCGATCTCCGAACGACCACAGAACCACGATCCGAGGTAGCTTTATACCAGCCAAGGTTGGATGTGACCAAGCGACGGGGTGAGAGGCACCGAAACCTTGAGGACTTCGACTCGATCACCGAACGACCGCAGAACCACAATCCGGGACTAATCCACACAATACGGTGCAGCCGAACTGGAAGCCGTAGAGTACGAACTAGGGGACCTCAGAGAGATCTTCTTCACGAGTCTTCGAAGAACAAGGATGTGCAAGGCACTCAGCAGCGTGGCTGCGACAAACCATATGTGGTTAACAATTCATATTGATCAAAACTGAGTTTTCAG
The DNA here is from genome assembly GCA_947561735.1 of Cenchrus americanus. Classification (NCBI taxonomy): domain Eukaryota; kingdom Viridiplantae; phylum Streptophyta; class Magnoliopsida; order Poales; family Poaceae; genus Cenchrus; species Cenchrus americanus. The sequence goes on from OX387243.1 coordinate 85,776,706, forward strand.
TAGTACATAGGGGTATTTATACTAGGAACAACTCTCCTAGGTGGGTGGAAACACGAAAACAAATTGAATAGGTCGCCAATGTGAAAAGGCTACTCGAAATGGTCTTCTGAGCTTTTCCCGCGTGGCTGTTTGGCTTCTGAGTAGTCTTCAATGTTTTGACCATAACTTCTTCTAGGAATCTTCAAATGACGTGGGACTAGATGCGTTGGAAAGCTAACTCGATTATCTTTCCAACGGTGTATAGCATGCTATGTGAAACTTCGTAGATTGGTACAGTTTAATGCCCGAACTTATGCTTCGAGAAACCGCCGAATGGATTGCCGAATGGATTGCCGAATGCTGGAAATTGCCGAATGGCCTTGCCGAATGACGAGAACTTTGCCGATTCTAGCTTCGTGGTCTTCGTCTTGATGACTCTCTTCCATGTACCCGATAAGTATCAACATACAAGACTTAGGTAGCATAAAGTTATCATTAGAATTGAGTTTAAGTTCACAAAGTAGCGCGTGCACCTCTTGTTGTATCTTTTTAGCTCGGCTACGTGTGATTGGTCCTGTAGGTGTTGGTGTAGAGGTCGGCAATGTAGTCGATGAGGTCGGCAAAGTGGTTGGGTGGTCGATGACGCTGGCGTGTGCATATCATCCTCCCCCTCTTGACAAGAAGTCGTCCTCGACTCTGTGGCATAACTGAGGCTTGGAGTCGTCCTCGACTCTATTGCATAACGGAGGCTTGACATGTGCACATCACATGACACACATAGTCCTACATAACTAAGTGAGAGATATTCTTGGTTGTGAAAGATGTAGAGTATCACTTTGTTTACATCCTTTGAAACTTTACTTGGATGCTAGAGAACGATTTTAGAAGCATTTAGAAAAAAGAATCAACACATTTCGAGTTAGTATGAGGGAGAAAAACTAGTTATAAGTTTTAGTCAAAGATTAAAAAGAAAAACTACACTTGTCCAACAATTCTTATTGAACTTCATGAGTGGATGATGGAGGTGCATTACTAGCAAACGTACGTGGTTCATATATATACATTAGTAATTGTTATGCCAACAAATGATTTTGTAATATGTATACTTAGGTGTAAGAAAATAAGCTATATAAATAGATCCAAGAAATAGTTATTTGAAGACAAATTAATTCTATGAAGTAAAAGAGTGTGATTTTAGGAAAAAAGAATCGTGAAATTCAGAGTTTTTATGAGGAAGAATTACTAATTACAAGTTTTAATTCTGAATCAAAAAGAAAAATGAATCAATCTATGTGGTCTTCATCTTCCCCTCGATGTTGCCACATGGAAGAATGAGATGGGTCCAGAACGAGATCGAATCAGTGTGTGACCTGCTATACCAACGAGTGTCTAAAGTATTACTATAAATGGGGGAACCTCACCTGCGTGTTGCTGCGGGAATTAAGAAAATGCAATGATTTTAAGGAAAATTTATCATGATACCATCTCTCGACGATAAGGACATGAGCATATTATGTAAAGTTAAAATACCCGAGTAATGAGTATCACTATTTATTTAAACCAAAGTGGCAAGCTATTTGAACTGAAGTTTCTTATCCGAGTACAAACAAATATTCATAACGATCACATGGTGTATCTTTAAAAAGAACATATAATTATTTATTAGAGTGAGTACTTGTTAGCATAGAGAATTGTTTAGACTGACAGAAGTATTGAGATCTTTCAAAGCCCGCGGGCACAAATGTTTGGAATCTTATGCTCATGTGATATACATGTCCAGTGAAAGAGTAAATTTAAAGCTTACGGAAGGGAAAAAATAGTATCGATTTTTTTCTTTTTACACCTGCCATGTGCGAAAAAATATAGGATCAATTTTTTTTCATTTTGCACATGCCATGTACGACGACATGATTTTGTGAAAAAATAAAATCACGTTGTTCTCGTACAATTTGAAAAAAGAAAATCAATCTGGTCAGGCTGCGATCCAAGACACCATCCATATAATAAATTGCTACAAACAAAACGAATAGGAAATGTCGCCCAATTTTTTAGATTCAGATCATGAGATATGATAGAATCGAGATAAGAACGTAGGAGGCTGTTAAGGAATAGAAAAATGGACTAGGCAAAAGATTAAAGGAAGAGTATCTTGGATGGCGAGCAGCAGCAGGAAGATCAGAGCAGCCAAACAGCGTGAATTCGAGAAAAAATGGCCGCAACACCCAGAGGAGTCGCCGTGTCCACTGTCGCAGCACCTCCATGGTTTGCGAGAAGGCATCATTCTCCTGGTGCGCGGCTGGAGGGAGCCCGAGGGGGTGAGAGCTGCGGAAGGAATCCGGATGCGTGCGGCCCTCATCTGCTTCTCCCGGCCTCGTCCCCAGCGGCAACTTTAAAACTTACGGTAAGAGTGAAGTGTCCCCTCATCACAGGTGACTAAATGTGACACAAATACTAGTTCTAGGAGGCTGGTAACACATTTATTACAACAGGTGGATCAGTCTTTTACATCACGGCGACACAGAGGGCACGGAAGTGCCAACGCTACAAGGAACAACACAAACGCTAACGACCACACGACGATAGTAAAGGCTTCCAAAGCCTCATCAGAGTACCACACCATTGAAGCTCTCTGTGGAGGCCCTGGGTACACAGGCACGGTTGGGTGTAGGGCAGCAACCTACTCGACGTCTTCGGGAATGTAATCGGGATCCTTCTCTGAAAAACAGTTAGTAAAACAAGGGTGAGTACATACGTACTCAGCAAGTCCAACCCCACCCGCGGAGGGGCTTATAAGCAGATCATGCACATGATGTATATAACAAGGAACAGGTTAAAGTTTATTTGCAAACTCATTTACTCATGCAGGGGTTCATTTTCAAAAAGGTTTTCGCAAACCAGTTTTATAACCAAAGTGACTCAGTTGTTTTAAGAAAACCACTGTGGAACTACCGGACTCCCCGTTCGCAGTAGCCCAGGCACACAGCCACACACTTCACCCGGAAAACCACTCACACCAGAAAACATCCCAAACCCAAACACTAGTTTTTGTGACCACACCGTGACTCGTCCAATACCGTGGACACGGCTATTCGAATAGGTTTGACACTCTGCAGAAGTTGTACAACTTTACCCACAAGTAGGGTACCGCCACACGGACACCTTAGTGCCGGTGCGGATCCTATCAAAGCCATTACCCACCTTAGCTAACCCTACGAGCCATCACGGGAGCAGCCAAGGGGTTGTCCCACATAACCAGGGCGTACCTCACACAGAGCGTACCCCTACTCCTTGGTCTCCCGCCGCTCACCCGCACACCAGATGGCAAGTAGATTAACTAGTGGGGTTTATGCTAAGTTGTTGCCACATACAACGGTCGAGTGGTTGTACGATGATTTAGGTCGGGTGAGATGTCACGCAACCCGGTCCTTAACCGACAAGATGGACAACTCCCAACACGCTCAACCACACAGGTATGAGCTCACCCATACTCCTGACACACACGTCTATCCCGACTACCCAGTCCTTTACTCATTTTCCGAAGAAATATCTCATTCCCGTTTTTAAAGCACTCACACATTTTTAAAGAAATCATTTTGTCCAAACAAGGTTCAATCATAACAATCAAGGGTGGCTATCCTACCAGGTTTTTGCAGTAAAACAATATGCAATTTATAAAACGGGTATAGGGTTGTGTTTATAAAACTAGGACCAAAGCATGCATCAAAGGATGAGATTGAACTTGCCGTCTTCGAAGTCTTTGGGGAGTTCTGGCTCGGCGTTCGGGATCTCGGGCTCCTGCTCGCAGTAGTCGGCTCCAAACTCTGGCTCGGGGTACCTTCCTCCATTTACTTCGTCGGCTATAGCGCACACACATGCAAGCATGCAATCAATATAAGTATATACAATTTCTCCGGCTGAGCTCGAGGAAGGTAATTAAATAAAATAGGGAAATAAATATTATGTAGGGGGTTTTGGGTGAAGAATGGGTGGTGGTATATCCGGTATGGGTGTGAGGAAGTTTGGGCGCGATTTGGATTAAATCGCGCATGAAAAATGATGGGATGAAAGGAGGTGTCTAGGGTTAATTAAGGGCCGGTTAGTAATTTAGTTTATAAGAAAAGGACCTAATTATAATATTTAGATAGGGTGAGGGTTTAACTAAAATAGCCTAGGGGCCTATCTATAAAGGGCGGTGTGGTTTTGGTGGAATAGCTTAAAGGGTAGGGGCTAAATGAAAGAAAAGGGAGAGAGAGGGAATAGGGGAGGGGGTTTGGTCCGGAAAAGGGAAAAGGGCACGGGGTTTTGGCCAAATGGCCATCTTCCTCCCCTGGCTCGCACCCCGGACAGAGGCAGGGGGGAGCTCGGTCGGTGGCGGCCCGCCGGCCTCTCGGCCACGACTGCGGACGGCGAGAGGGGGAAAAGAAGGAGGGCGACGAGGGGGATCTTCTCCCTCCCTCACCTTGGGCTAGAGCGTGCTGTGGAGGCGGCTCCACGTGGGGGCGGTGGTGGTGATGGCTTGCGGTGGTGGCTCGATGTGGCCGTGCGGCGAGGCAAAGGAGGGGCTGTGGTGGTTCGGTGGTGCGGCGAGGACGGGGCAGGGCTATTTATAGCCGGAACGAGGTCGGTTCAGGGGAAGATTTTTGTGCTCACCGGTGCTCCGGCGAGGTCGAGGCGGCCGACCGAAATCCTGGCTGCCGGTGACGGGACAGCTCGCGCAGAGTGACGGGACGGCTCGGGCGGCGATGGGATGGCTCGGGCAGAGGTTGTGGAGGGGGAGAAATATCTCCCGTTGGCCGGCGGCGGTTCGACGGGGAGGGGAGCCGCAACGGCTTGCCCCAGGTGAGGTGACGGCTCGCCGGCGGTCTGAGCGTTGAACTCGCAGCGACGGGTCACGTCGTGGTCCGCGCGATGCTGTGCAGGGTGGGGCCGGCGTGGCGTGTTGGGGAAGAGAAGGGGCTGGCGGGGTCGGCGGGTGCCAGGCGCGCGGCCAGAAGAGGAAGGAATGAGAAGGAAGGAAGAAGGAAGAAAGGAAAGAGGGGAAGGAAAAAAAGAAAGGAAGAAAAGAGAAAAAGAAAGGAAAGGAAAACGAAAAGGAGAAAAGAAAATAGGAATAGGAAAAGAAAAGGAAAAGAAATAGGAAAAAGGTTTAGAAAATTAGGAAAATTGTTAGGGAAATTAGGGGGAAGGATTTGCGGGGTTTTCCGGTTTCCGGGCGTCAGAGTGATTTTCGGGACGGCGGTGATGGCGAGGCGGACCGGCCAGCGGGACCGCGATGTGCGCGGGATTCCCGGTGCGGTGGCCGACCGCAATCTTCGGGGCGGCACGCGTGCGGGTGGTGCCGGCGGGATTCGCGGCACGCGCGCCGAGGGTGAGAGAGGGAGAAGGTAACCGGGGTTTCGAAAAAGGGGGTAAATGAGCTCAGCGGGAAAGTTTTGAAAACACACGTGATTTATTAGGTGATTTATTAGGAGCTAAAAACGTGGGCATTACAAACCTACCCCACTTATAATGAATCTCGCCCTCGAGATTCGGCTAGGTTTCGAACAGGTGGGGAAACTCTTTCTTCAACGCGTCCTCTCGTTCCCACGTGGCTTCTTCTATTCTGTATCTGCTCCATTGGACTCTGCACACCCGTACTTCTGATGTTCTTGTCCTTTTGACCATGGTGTCCAAAATTTTGACGGGCACTTCCTGGTACCTAAGGTCTGGCTGTAGATCGATGGTTTCTACCGGTACTCGCTTTTCTTTGAGGACCTTCAAACATCTGCGGAGCTGGGAGACATGAAACACTGGGTGTATATCTGACATTTCTTCTGGTAGCTCCAACCGGTATGCTACTGCTCCGACCCTCTTTAGTACTTTATACGGTCCAATGTACCGAGGGGACAACTTTCCGTGCACCTGAAATCTCCGAGTCCCTCGGATAGGTGAAACCTTGAGATAAGCGAAATCTCCAGGATTGAAGCTTGCTTCACGCCTCTTCTTGTCTGTGTAGCTCTTCTGTCGGGATTGGGTGGCTTTCAATTTTTCTCGGATGTCGGCTACTCGCTCTTCGGCTTCCTTTATAAGTGCGGGCCCAACCAGGGCACGTTCTCCTACTTCTGACCACATTAAGGGTGTCCTACATTTCCTCCCATATAAGGCTTCAAACGGTGACATTCCTAGGCTTGCTTGATAGCCGTTGTTGTAGGAGAATTCTGCATATGGTAGACTCTGCTCCCAGTCTTTGCCATAGGTGAGGACACATGCTCTCAACATGTCTTCCAAAATTTGATTTACGCTCTCGGTCTATCCGTCTGTCTGCGGGTGGTATGCTGAGCTGAAATCCAGCTTGGTACCCATGGCTTTATGCAGGCTTTTCCAAAACCTAAAGGTGAACTGGGTCCCTCTATCTGAGACTATCCTGTTAGGCACTCCATGCAACTTCACTATATTCTCTATGTAGAGTTTTGCCAACTTCTCTCCACCATAAGTGGTCCGTACGGGTAGAAAGTGAGCGACTTTAGTGAGTCGGTCCACTATCACCCATATGGAATCGTGTCCTTTCTGAGTCTTTGGCAAACCTACTACAAAGTCCATGCCTATTTCATCCCATTTCCATACCGGGATTGGTAAGGGCTGCAACAGTCCTGCGGGTTTCTGGTGCTCAGCTTTAATCCTTTGACAAGTATCACAGTGGGCGACGAACCGGGCAATGTCTGCTTTCATCCCGTTCCACCAATACTTTTGTTTTAAGTCCATATACATCTTGGTGGATCCCGGGTGAATGGAATATGCCGAGTTGTGGGCCTCATCCATGATGGTCTGTTGGAAATCTCCGCCTTCAGGCACGCATATCCTATTCTTATACCACAGTGTGCCTTGATCATCCACTCTAAAGTCTGGGGCCTTATTTTCTCCAGTATGCTTGCGGATCTTCTTTAGATTCTCGTCGGTCTCCTGGGCCTTCCTGATATTTTCCTCTAGGGTAGGCTGAACACTCAGTTGGCGGACGTAGCCCTGGGGGACAATGTGCACGTTGAGTCGCGCCATTTCCTCTTGCAACTGGGTACTCTTTGGTGCTTCCTTCTCATAGGATTTCCGGCTTAGGGCATCTGCCACTACATTGGCTTTCCCTAGGTGGTAGTGAATCTCTAGGTTATAGTCTTTGACTAACTCTAGCCACCTTCTTTGCCTTAGGTTCAGGTCGGGCTGGTGAAGATGTATTTTAGGCTCTTGTGGTCGGTATAGATCTCACACTTATTCCCAATCAGGTAGTGTCTCCAAATCTTAAGGGCGTGCACCACGGCTGCAAACTCCAAATCATGGGTGGGATAATTCTGCTCGTGGGGTTTGAGCTAGCGGGAAGCATATGCCATTACTTTCCCATCTTGCATGAGAACACATCCCAACCCTAGTCGGGACGCGTCGCAATATACGACAAAATCCCGTTGAATGTCTGGCAGGGTCAGCACTGGGGCTGTGGTTAATCTTTTCTTCAACTCCTGGAAACTTCTCTCACACGACTCAGTCCAGTTGAACTTCTTCTCCTTCTTGAGCAACTCCGTCATGGGTCGGGCAATCTTGGAAAATCCTTCAATAAACCTCTGATAGTACCCTGCTAAACCAAGAAAGCTTCTGATCTCGCTCACATTGGTCGGTTATTGCCAGTTGGAGACTGTTTCAACTTTCCCGGGGTCTACTGCTACTCCTTCCGCAGTCAGAATATGCCCAAGGAAAGATATTTTCTCTAGCCAGAATTCACACTTGCTGAACTTAGCGTACAGCTTGTGTGCCCTTAGTTTTCCCAGTACTACTCGGAGATGTTGCTCATGTTCTTCCACACCCTTGGAGTAAACAAGTATGTCGTCAATGAAGACTACGACAAACTTGTATAGCTCTTCCATGAACACCTTATTCATGAGGTTCATGAAATATGCTGGTGCGTTGGTGAGTCCAAAGGACATCACTGTGAACTCATACTACCTGTAACGGGTGACAAAGGCGGTCTTGGGGATGTCACTTTCTCTAATCTTGAGTTGGTGGTACTCTGACCTTAGATCCACCTTCGAAAAGTACTTGGCTCCTTTCAGCTGGTCGAATAAATCATCTATTCTGGGGAGAGGGTACTTGTTTTTGATAGTGACTTCGTTCAGCGAGCGATAGTCCACGCACATCCTCATGCTCTTATCCTTCTTTTCCATGAAAAGCACTGGGGCTCCCCATGGTGATGAGCTTGGTCTGATGAACCCGCTTCGCTGGAGTTCTCTTAGCTGCTTCTTCAATTCTGCCAACTCAGGGGCCGCCATCCTATATGGTCTCTTGGCTATGGGAGAGGTTCTGGGAATAAGGTCGATGACGAACTCTATATCCCTATCTGGTGGCATTCCAGGGAGTTCTTCGGGAAACACATCTGGGTATTCTCGCACTAATGGGACATCCTCTATGGACTTGGCTTCCATGTTGAAAACCATTATGTCTGGCCTGTGTCCTCGGGTGTGGCAGGTCACTTGTATTCCGTTTGGGTTGGTTAGGTGCACTACTTTATCGGTGCAACTTATAAGGCCATGGTGTTGGCTTAACCAATCCATCCCAAGGATCACATCTATTCCCTTGGACTTCAGTACTACCAGATCCGCTAGGAACTCTACCCCACTTAAAATGATCCTTATCCGGGGGCATCCCAGTTGACACTTGATGTCACCTCCGGGCGTTCGAGTTAATAGGGGTGCTTTTAGTAGTATTGTGGGTATGCTATGCTTTTCCTCAAACTTAAGAATATGAATGAGTGCGATGCTCCCGAATCAAATAATATGGTTGCCAAGACTGAGCTGACCAGGAACTCACCGAGCACTACGCCTTGTGCTTCTTGCGCCTCCTGTGCGTTGATGTGGTTGACGCGGGCTCGTCCATAAGACTGCTGGGGCTGCCTCATCTGCTGGTTGCTGTTGTTGTTGCCGAAGTTGTTGTTGCTGCGCACCGGCATGCGGTTGGCTCCAGACACGAGTGGCCTTGGCCCGTTCACCGAGTTGGAGTAGGTGGTAGCGGTTGGCTTCTTGGCATACGGGCAGTTGGCGATGAAGTGTCCGGTTTCGTGGCAGTTGAAACACACTCGGGGAGTCGTTGTTGTCGGCGGTGGACTGGCCGGTGTTATTCTCGTGGGGGCTTCATGGCACTCCGGTTGTTGTAGGGCTTGAACGCGGGTTCACGGGGCCTTGCGAGCCCGTGGCTTGGGACTGGGTTCTGTACTGCATGGGAGCTTGGAACCTGGACATGGGGTGTCCGAAGTTTCTTGGCCTCTGGGACTGCTCTTGCTGGTTGGCCTTGTGCTCCATAAACTTGCGCTTGTTCACCTTCTTCTCTTCTGCCCTCGCTCTTTCTGTGAGTATGGCCAAGTTCATGAGGGTGTTGAAGTCCGGGTAGATCTGAGAGGTGAGCAGGGTCCTCAGTTCTGGAGTCAGTCCCTTCTTGAACATCTCCTGTTTCTTGGAGTCTTTGTCCACTTCTTCGGGGGCATAGCGAGCCAGCTCTATGAACTAGTATGTGTACTCTTCCACGGACATGTTGCCTTGGCGGAGTTCACGGAACTCATCTGCCTTTCGCTTCAGTGTGGCCTCTGGGATGTGGTAGCGGCGGAACTCTTCCACGAACTCATCCCAGGTGATGGCGGAGGGATCCTTGGCTGTTGCGCAGTAGTTCTCCCACCAGGCTAGGGCTGTCCCGGTGAGCTGGTGAGCTGCCAGGAGAACCTTGTCGCGGTCCTAATAGTTGAAGGGCTCTAGTTCCCTCAGAATGGCTCTCAGCCAGTCATCAGCATCCAAGGGATTCACCGACCCGCCAAAAGTGGGCGGCTTTGTCCTGAGGAACTCTATCAGCTTCTCATTCATGTCCAGTACTCGGGGCCTTGGGAGGTTGACGGTGTTGAAAATGGCCTCCATCAGGACAGTCTGATTGGCCAAAACTTGTGCCAAGTCAATGGGAGGGGGTGGCGGCGGCAGGGCAACGTTCTCTCCTCCATCTTCGTCTTGGTTTACTTCCTGATCATTAAGACGCTCCCTTCGATCAGCTTGCGATCCTTCAGCGTCCAATCGACCGGAGCCTTGGTGGGTCCTGACAGGGCGCCTGGAAATCATCTGTAAAGGAGCGGGTTTTCTAAGAGGTCTAGCTTTTATGTGATGTTTAAGTGGATTATATCGGATTTCTTTTTGAAAAGGCAGGGTCTACTCCTGCCGGCAAGCACACAACAAGCACATAGCAAACAAACAAGCACAGACAAGTTTTTATTACAACCCAGTGAGGAGGATACACCCCGGACTACTCGACTGATACAACGCGGACACGCTACATGACTTGGTACTACAACAAAGGCTAAAGGTGCGATTCTAAGCTCGGACCAGTACGACTTCACTCCCTAGGTCAGGGTCACTGGGGTATGCTACTCGCGAGGAGAGCCATCTTCCGGGGTCGAGTGCTCTTCCAGCGGAATGAGCAGCTCGTCGTCATTCTCGCCCTCGGGGTTTCCATTTTCTTGGGGCTGTGTTGCGGCTTCGGCGATCGTCGTTGGTGATTCGGTGGCTACTGGTGGTGCTGGCGGAACTTCGATAGTTCCCCCCCCCCATCCTACAAGGGGTGTTCCAAGAAGGACTTGAGCTTCTCCAATGGCTGGATCGGGTGTTCCGCTGTTGGTCCATTCTTGCATGCGTTGGTCCTAGATTCGCCTGAGGCTTTCATGGGCAACGGCTTCACTGCTTATGGCGGCTGCGGTCCTTGCTTCTGCTTGAGCCACTCGAACTTGGTGCATCCTCACTGTGACTTCAGCTTGCTCGGCCCAGCTGATTTGCTCTCTCAAGTGCTTGGCTTGGTCATCGAAGAGCTTATCCAGGGAGACAAGGTAGGCAACTACGTGGTACAGCAGGTCTTCTTGGTGGCGGCGGCGTTTCAGGTTTCTCATGCGGGCCTGCCAAACTGGGGTTCTGATGGCGGGAGGAAAGTACCTCATTGGTGTGGGGACGAGGTGTTCCTCGTAGATCCGGCACAGGTAGCGGAGAGCTTTTCTGAGGGCCAAGGGGTAGGTGTCTCGGTGTCGAAACCTTGTGGCGGTCACGCACCACGGCTCGATGTTGGTGTGGCAGTTGCTTCTAGCGACAGAGAGGACCACCCTACAGGAAGAGTGCCGAGTTGCTCGTACTCTCTGCTGTAGTACCTAGGGCGCTCAGTGATACCGAGGCGCTCCAGGGAGTTGATAAGAAGGCGAGCAAAACCAGGCTCCTCCTGGCACACGCCTTGGGTCCATCCATCTTCCGCCATCTGAAAACAAAGGTAGAGTTGAACAGGTTGTGGTGGGGTACAAGAGGTAGATAACTTTATTTAGTAACAAGGTTGGGGTCCACTCCTCGGGGTACACTTATTATTACTAGAACACAGCTCTAGACATCCTAGTCTTATCCTCATGGTGATTCTTCCTCTAGCTAATGCGACGTTTCTTCAGTGGGAGGTCTTGCTCCAGTATCTCGTCCTCGGTCTGGGTCCCTTTGTCCCAATGAGTTTCTTCGGGTTCATCTTCCTCCAATCCAGCTTCTTCTTCTCTCCTTCTACGTTCCTTGACTTCATCCCATAGGGCTTTATTGGCTAATAAAGTGTGTTCCCTTTCCCTAAGATAATCTTGCTTCGTGTTGTGTAGTTCAACTTCGGCCATGGTTGTATTTATCCTTTCCAGTTCTACCCTTTGCTCCGCTCTTTCCGCTCTGTCAATCTGTTGCTTCAGTTGATGGGCTTGCTCCTGGTAGAGGTGATCTAGGCCATTGAGGTAGATAGACAGGTGGGAAACTGCCTCTTCTAGGTCTTTTTCTTCTCGTTCTAGTCCTCTCATGCGATCAATCCACGAGCGTCCTCTACCTCTGGAGGGTGGGAAAAATCCCATTGGAGTCCTTCTGAGGTGCTGCCTATAAACCACTCGTAGACGTCGCAGGGCCTTCCGAGCAGCCTTTGGGTAGGTGTCGGCGAAGCGAAACCCAGTGGCGGAGACGAACCAAGGTTCTATGTCGGGGTAGAGCGTGCTTCATCCCACGAAGATCAGCACCTTACACCGAAGGGTGCCGTAGCGTTCGTACTCCCGATAGAGGAACTCCGGCGGATCCCTTACTCCGACGCGCTCTAAGCTGAGTAGCAGCAGGTTAGGGAGGCCAAGCTGGACGGGGCAGACTCCTCCGTTCCATTCTGGGTTTGCCATCTGGAATCAGGCAAGGATCAAGGTAAGGATTTGGGAAAAGATGAGCTCAGAATAGGAAAGGTTAGAGAGGGCCAAAGGAGGTCTCGTATCCTATGGGTCGCGTCCTACGGCCAACCTACGGCTCTGATACCACCTGAAGTGTCCCCTCATCAGAGGTGACTAAATGTGACACAAATACCAGTCCCAAGAGGCTGGTAACACATTTATTACAATAGGTGGATCAGTCTTTTACATCACGGCGACACAGAGGGCACGGAAGTGCCAACGCTACAAGGAACAACACAAACGCTAACGACCAAACGACGATAGCAAAGGCTTCCAAAGCCTCATCAGAGTACCACACCATGGAAGCTCTCTGTGGAGGCCCTGGGTACACAGGCACGGTTGGGTGTAGGGCAGCGACCTACTCGACGTCTTCGGGAATGTAATCGGGATCCTCCTCTGAAAAACAGTTAGTAAAACAAGGGTGAGTACATACGTACTCAACAAGTCCAACCCCACCCGCGGAGGGGCTTATAAGCAGATCATGCACATGATGTATATAACAAGGAATAGGTTAAGGTTTATTTGCAAACTCATTTACTCATGCAGGGGTTCATTTTCAAAAAGGTTTTCGCAAACCAGTTTTATAACCAAAGTGACTCAGTTGTTTTAAGAAAACCACTGTGGAACTACCGGACTCCCCGTCCGCAGTAGCCCAGGCACACAGCCACACACTTCACCCGGAAAACCACTCACACCAGAAAACATCCCAAACCCAAACACTAGTTTTTATGACCACACCGTGACTCGTCCAATACCGTGGACACGGCTATTCGAATAGGTTTGACACTCTGCAGAGGTTGTACAACTTTACCCACAAGTAGGGTACCGCCACACGGACACCTTAGTGCCGGTGCGGATCCTATCAAAGCCATTACCCACCTTAGCTAACCCTACGAGCCATCACGGGAGCAACCAAGGGGTTGTCCCACATAACCAGGGCGTACCTCAAACAGAGCGTGCCCCTACTCCTTGGTCTCCCGCCGCTCACCCGCACACCAGATGGCAAGTAGATTAACTAGTGGGGTTTATGCTAAGCCGTTGCCACATACAACGGTCGAGTGGTTGTACGATGATTTGGGTCAGGTGAGATGTCACGCAACCCGGTCCTTAACCGACAAGATGGACAACTCCCAACACGCTCAACCACACAGGTACGAGCTCACCCATACTCCTGACACACACGTCCATCCCGTCTACCCAGTTCTTTACTCATTTTCCGAAGAAATATCCCATTCCCGTTTTTAAAGCACTCACACATTTTTAAAGCAATCATTTTGGCCAAATAAGGTTCAATCATAGCAATCAAGGGTGGCTATCCTACCAGGTTTTTGCAGTAAAACAATATGCAATTTATAAAACGGGTATAGGGTTGTGTTTATAAAACTAGGACCAAAGCATGCATCAAAGGATGAGATTGAACTTGCCGTCTTCGAAGTCTTCGGGAAGTTCTGGCTCGGTATTCGGGATCTCGAGCTCCTGCTCGCAGTAGTCGGCTCCAAACTCCGCTCGGGGTACCTTCCTCCATTTACTTCGTCGGCTATAGCGCACACACATGCAAGCATGCAATCAATATAAGTATACACAATTTCTCCGGCTGAGCTCGAGGAAGGTAATTAAATAAAATAGGGAAATAAATATTATGTAGGGGGTTTTGGGTGAAGAATGGGTGGCGGTATATCCGGTACAGGTGTGAGGAAGTTTGGGCGCGATTTGGATTAAAATCGCGCATGAAATGATGGGATTAAAGGAGGTGTCTAGGGTTACTTAGGGGCCGGTTAGTAATTTAGTTTAAAAGAAAAGGACCTAATTATAATATTTAGATAGGGTGAGGGTTTAACTAAAATAGCCTAGGGGCCTATCTATAAAGGGCGGGGTGGTTTTGGTGGAATAGCTTAAAGGGTAGGGGCTAAATGAAAGAAAAGGGAGAGAGAGGGAATAGGGGAGGGGGTTTGGTCTGGAAAAGGGAAAAGGGCAGTGGGGTTTTGGCCAAATGGCCATCTTCCTCCCCTGGCTCGCACCCCGGACAGAGGCAAGGGGGAGCTCGGGCGACGGACGGCGAGAGGGGGAAAAGAAGGAGGGCGACGAGGGGGTTCTTCTCCCTCCCTCACCTTGGGCTAGAGCGTGCTGTGGAGGCGGCTCCACGTGGGGGGCGGTGGTGGTGATGGCTTGCGGTGGTGGCTCGATGTGGCCATGCGGCGAGGCATAGGAGGGGTTGTGGTGGTTCGGTGGTGCGGCGAGGACGGGGCAGGGCTATTTATAGCCGGAACGAGGTCGGTTCGGGGGAAGATTTTTGTGCTCACCGGTGCTCCGGCGAGGTCGAGGCGGCCGACCGGAATCCTGGCTGCCGGTGATGGGATAGCTCGCGCAGAGCGACGGGACGGCTCGGGCGGCGATGGGATGGCTCGGGCGAGAGGTTGTGGAGGGGGAGAAATATCTCCGTTGGGCGGCGGCGGTTCGGCGGGGGAGGGGGGCCGCGGCGACCCGCCCGGTGTGAGGTGACGGCTCGCCGGCGGTCCGGGCGTTGAACTCGCGGCGACGGTTCACGTCATGGTCCGCGCGATGCCGTGCGAGGCGGGGCCGGCGTGGCGTGTTGGGGAAGAGAAGGGGCCGGCGGGGTCGGCGGGTGCCAGGCGCGCGGCCAGAAGAGGAAGGAAGGAGAAGGAAGGAAGAAGGAAGAAAGGAAAGAGGGGAAGGAAAAAAAAGAAAGGAAGAAAAGAGAAAAAGAAAGGAAAGGAAAAAGGAAAGGAGAAAAGAAAATAGGAATAGGAAAAGAAAAGGAAAAGAAATAGGAAAAAGGTTTTGAAAATTAGGAAAATTGTTAGGGAAATTAGGGGGAAGGATTTGCGGGGTTTTCCGGTTTTCGGGCGTCAGCGTGATTTTCGGGACGGCGGTGATGGTGAGGCGGACCGGCCGGCGGGACCGCGATGTGCGCGGGATTCCCGGCGCGATGGCCGACCGCGGCGCCGGGGCGGCACGCGTGGGTGATGGCCCGAGTGCGGGCGGTGCCGGCGGGATTCGCGGCACGCGCGCCGAGGGTGAGAGAGGGAGAAGGTAACCGGGGTTTCGAAAAATGGGGTAAATGAGCTCAGCGGAAAAGTTTTGAAAACACGCGTGATTTATTAGGTGATTTATTAGGAGCTAAAACGCGGGCGTTACAGAGGGGTATTTAGATGGTGCTGTGAGGGGGGATTGAATACAGATGACATCAGCGAACTCACAGCAGCCAATCAGAGGCCTGAGAACTCCTTAAGGAGGGTTAGTGGGGAGCTCCTATTTAGGAGTTATAGATGACATTCACAACTTTATCACAAACAAGTTCGTAGCTTAGTGGTACGGCATGATACATTTCTTGTTGGAGGTCTTGAGTTCAAACCTATGGTACTGGAATGTCTACTGGGTGACAACGTTTGTTCTGGGTGGGCTGGCGGCCTCAAATGACTAAATAATTTCGCAAACATGTAATTGGTGTAATGGTACAACTTTGGTTACTTGAAGGCTTAGGTCATGAGTTCCATTCCTATGCTTGCAGTTTTTTTTAACTTTTTTCGAACAATAAACACAAATGCAATAGTAGTTCAATGGCATTTTTAAAGTCCAGTTGCACAGGTGATTTTCGGGCCTAGAAAAAAATTGGGCTTCTCATAAATAGAAGAAAGCAAAAGAAAAAACAATTTCTGACATGGCATTATGGATGCCAAGCCTGCCAAGAAAAAAATTAAAATAATTAAATAAATTTTTTGTGACCTCCAACTTTTGTCATATAGATATGACATGAACAACTAGGCTTTATGACATATCAACTATATTTCATTGGGTGATAATGGACATGCATGACATATGTTGTGACATACCATTTTTAATTCTCGTTAAATTGATATGGCTAATACATTATGTAATAAAAATGAATGATATAATGATATTATGTCGTATTGTCACACTAAACACATCACAAAGCCATACATTTTTTTAGTGATCACAATGTTATCCCTCTTTGTAAAAAAAAAGTGGAGCAGGCCGTCTGGGCAGGGCCGAAGCTATCTAACCAATTTGTTTCATCATTAGGTGTGCCAAACGAGGCAAATAAACAATGACGATGTCAAATCTAATCTTTGACGATGTCCTTTTAGTGTTCTATGACATTATTTTCATTTTCGTCATTAATGTTCGAGCCAAATCTTCGTCACTTGTAACTTATGACAAAGATCAAAATTTCGTCATAGAAAGATAACATTCTGTGACGAAAGTAACCAGCGTCACGAGCAAAATGTCATGGATGATCATATTTCTACTACTGTCTCCTATTTCATCCACGATTTTAGACGAGTTCCATAATGTTAGAAGCTTAGACGTGCCATCCCGCGCATCAGCCTTTTCATAGCCAACACTTAGTAGTTCGTGCCGATAAGACGTACCAAAACTCTTGTTGAAGGCAATCATCGAGGGGGAGGGGTCTTGATCCTCAGGAAGATTTTCGCGAGTTTCGACCAGAGGAACTTCATGAGCAGGATCGTCACCCTTGCGAACTGTCATTTCAAGCTCTTTGGAGAATTCGGGAGAGGCCTCGTCTTCGCGACCAGAAGGTTGAGGATCAACAGCTCCAATAGCAGCAGCGGCAACAGACGTCGTAACTTCTTTCTAGACTTCAGCAATATCATCTGAAAAGGTTTCGACATCCATGAAATCATTCTCAAAATCTGGAGTACAATATCTACGAACATTGAATCTCAAGTCAGGCCATAGGCAAGAGAAAAAACCTTCTTTGCTGGGTTCGACGATCATGTCATCAAAGGCGGAGGGAACTCACCGAAGTTCAGCAATGGCAACTTTCCTCACAGCTTTCTTTATCTTCTTTCGGCTAAGTCTGGCAAGGCCAGGGGCTGCTTGAAGTTCGGCGTCCGAAACAGCTTCGGACGACCTACGCTTGCGCTTACTAGACTCGAGAGACTTTGTCCTTTCAGGGCATGCAGCAGAAGAAGACGTTTCATCAGCACCTTCTATCCTCTTCTTTGAAGACGTTCTTCTAGGGGCCTTCAAGGGTGCGGCCGAGCAGCTGGCCACGGTAACAGTTGGAGCTTTCACATTAATACCCGGGCAACGAGAGCGGAAGGATTTATCACCACAAATTTCAGAGAATACACGATTGATCCTCTTTTTGTGCTTTACCAAGTTCTTGTAAGCTTTATATTCGTTCGTGGTATATTCGCCAATCATGGTGTTCACTTTCTTTTCCACTTCGGCCATAAATTCGTCGGCACCCTGATTTTCCCTCAGTTCAAGACCGAAACGGGGAAAGGGTACTTCTTGCCCCGCCCAATTTACGTTGAAGGTCACGATCTCAGTAGGAGCCCATCCATACGAAATCGGCCAAATGTCTGCAGCAACAAATTCTTCAATTATGTCACGACCACCAAGGATTGTGCCAGCTAGGTGGAATGCGCTCTCACAGTTCCTGAATCCAATCGCTCGATGATTATAAGGGGCAGTACAGGTAGCAGTCAATTCTTCAATAGGTGAGCAGAGAGGGAAAGCTGGCCCTTCATAGTCGGGAATCTTCGACATATCCACTTTCACATAGAACCAGTAAGACCTCCAATCTTCAGAGAAGTTAATCTTGCAGCACGGTGCAAGCTGAATTCGTGTAAGTCCTTTTCGTGTATTCTGCCTACGTGTGTTGAAGGTGCACCAAGTATAGTGCGATTCGTAGTATCGACCGTTATCAAGTTTGATGATACCTGGCTCGATGACCAACTCAAATAAACGTGCGAATACATCAGCACTGAAGTTACATCTAAAGGTTTTCATAATCCAAAAGAACTTCGGCAATTCCAGAAATGAATTCGGTGATAATTGATGAATTTTCACTGAGAACTTTCCAGAATAGCAGGTAGAAGAGGATCACAAGGAAACCTAAGACCACAAGTGAAGAAATCGTGAAACACAACGATTTCACCCGGTTCGGGAGTAGGAACTTGCTCGTCAAGGGGGGCACGACCGTCACCAACAGGAAAAATCCGGCTGCCTCGTATTCCCAAATCATGTCTGTAGTAACCTTAGATTCACCAAAAACAAATGATGGAGGAATAGACTTCGACCGTTTCGTAGAAATGAGATCTTTTGGATCAGCATCAACATCTCCGATATCTTCTCCTTCGGATCTAACCTCAACCTCTTCACGATTCTCAGATCTGCTAGCGGCAGGAGCTGGGTCATCGTCTGTAAGTTGAGCGATCTCAGTTTCTTGAATTTCTTCCTCAGCAGGCGGAATGCTAGCAGCAGCTAACTCCTCAGACACCATGGGTCTTGCAGTGCTTTTGACGCAGGCCACCTAAGTGACAGTAATGCAAAGTCAGAATCTAACATGACTTTAACGAATCAAAATGCGCGAAACAAAATTCACGAATTCTAACATTGAAAAATAAAAGAGGATAATAGAAGAACAAAGAAAGAAATACCTTTGAAAATCGAGAAAGTCTCGAAACTTCAGACCCTTTGTCGCGAAGAACTTTTATGCGAAGATGCTGGCAAAAGTTCAGAGAAAGCGAGGAAGCGGTGAAAAAGTTTTACGGTGCAAACCTCTCTATTTATAGGGGCGAGGGGGGTAGTTTCACGAAACCGCCTCAATATGACCGTTGCGAGTTTTCCGGAAGACGACGTTCTGAGGGTGATGTTTTTTACCAGAATTCAAAAGTTTTCGTGGAAACGGATCGTTGGAGTCAACCCGCTTCCCCGAGGGGCTAGTGTTGGGGAATTCGGTAAAATCCTTACACCCTCGAAATGTCGGGCTCGCCAAAATTCGTGAGAAACCTGTGGGATGAGAGGTTCAGTTTGGCTCCTGTGGGATGATTTTTTAATTTACAAATAAATGTGCGAAAGAGACAGCCAAACTTGGCCTCTATGCTCGAACTTTTAACCCATTTCAGGACGTTTGAGGCCTGTGAAACTCTGGAATCATGAACCTGTGAAACTCTGGAATCAGGAACTCGCGAAACTCTAGAATCGGGAACTCGCGAAGCTCTGGAGTCATGAACCTTCGAAACTCCGAAATCGGGAATCTGCGAAATTCGGGAATCTGCTGAAGTCTAAATTGGTTATGACACTTGAAGATTTTCATGCATAAAAGTTTCGGGAACCAGCAAGAAGCCAAGTCAAAGACGTTGCCTAAAAAGTCCGGGTTTGACGTGTGAACTAGTGGAAGGCTTGTAAATGTATGAAATTAGCCCCGCAAATCACGGGATGTAAAAGATATTCATGTACATGTTCACACTAGGAATATTCCTTAGATTCGAGGGTATTTGGAATGTAAAAGTCCCTTCGTCTCCCTATAAAAGGGGGCACGAGGGCACGTGTAAAGGGATTCACAACTTTTGAGGCGAGTACAGGCTTTCGGAGATTCTTTGTCTCCTAACTCTTTGCGACTCTTGTGCTCTTGTTCAAAACTCTTGTGTTCGGGGATCCCTTCCGATTTTTTGGACCCCCCAACAAAGGGCATGATATTTCTTCTTTTCGTTATTTTAAGGGAAAATATAAAGGTCACCCGGGCATTTTTGCGGCCTTCGGCACCCGAATTTTTGTCAGTCCATTCGTTTCTGTCTGTCATCCGTGTCCGCGTGATGCCTCTGCTCTATCTCGGTTGCTGCTTTGTTTTCTTTCACTACTAACAAGTTTGACCCCGCATGCAAGCGACTAGCTATCTGTTGAGTTCCTGATGAGTTCATTTTGGAGTTGTCTTTCATTCCCTTTTCTTCCTCCCTATCGCAAGAGCGAAGCAGCGAGGTGACCTCTTCCAGTCTGCTTATTCCTCGCCCCCTTCATTCGTCGATCTCTCTCCTAGTCTGCTTATTTTTTGTTGATTTGCCCCGAACTACTTGCCCTCACTTCTAAGCCTTGATAGATCTTTTTTAGTGAGATTTTTCATAGTTGTGATTTCCAACAGGTGGAATCTTAGAGTTTTTTTCTGCGTCATTCGTATGTCTAGCCTTTCAATTTGCTTTTGTGCTCAGATTTTCATTCGCAATGTGGTTGAATTTGTGATTGGTTATCTATATATTACGGTCACAAAACATTTTGCTAGGGGATTGCGGATTTCATTGGGAATGTTGTTCTCGGTATTTTGGAGTAGATAATAACTGATTTTTTAGTCTAAGCTTTGATTTGTTTGTTCTCATTTCTTTATTTCTAGATCTGTTTGGTGTGTGTTGATTGATGATCCAAATTCATTGCAAAGAGGCAGGCTAACTTCTGACGAAGCGTAGCATAGGCCTGCTGGAGGCTAAGGCCGGAGCGGAGCTCATTGCGGATTTCATTGGGAATGTTGTTCTCCTTGAAGATGTGCTATCTAGTGGTTGGAAGCTGGAGTTTAATCTTCTTTTTAAAATACGAATGCATATGTGAGTTCTCACAGAAGGCACAACTTCAAAATCCATTGTTCCTCATCGTAGATAGATAATTTATTTTTTGTTACTTCTTATGACCTACTCTTTGATGTGGAATGATGGTTGGTTGATTAGCAAATTATGTTGTTGGGAAAATATGCACGGTGAACTAACATGGGTAATCCACCTAGATCGATCAATTTAGGCAACACATAGTTGGATATAAAATGCCAATTTTTCTTTATTTGTTCTTGAAGCTAATGCAAAGTTGGATACAAGATGTCAATTTTGCTTTATTTGTTCCTGTAGCTAAAATGCACGTCTGGTTGTAGGTTTCTTATGTCCAAAATTGGTGTCATTTCTAAGTTGAAATACTAACTTTGTTTGTCAGGTTTCTTATGGTTAGATGCTTCAATTTCTTATATATTGCACTTAATTTAGTTAAAATATTTTACATGAACACAAGTTGGTCCTAGTTATTTTCATGTCCTCCTTTATCTTGTGTGGGTTTGCAATATTCCCCAAAACTTTTAACTTCTGTTTATAATCCTTTTTTGAATTTTGTACATCTATCATTTGTGGCATTTCATTGTCACCCAAAACTTTGAAAATCTTTAGTACCTATCTGCTATCTGATTTCCATATTTTGGCTGCATCTATAGAATTCGTTAAACCTTGCTAGGTACCGTTTGTTTATCTCAAGTTTTTGAAGCGGGAAATGCATCATATGTCGTAGGGATAGTAAACAGTATATGGTTTTTTATTAGTCAGGGTTATAGTGTTTTGTTCCTTCAATATGTTACGAGTTAGTGTTACATTCCTCCATCGTTTCTGTATCTACCATGTTATTTACATCTAGGCTTCGACATAGTTAAGGTGAATTGTTTTTCTAGTGAATTTATTCCTGTCAATATGGCATTCCAAAATAGTACTTTAATATGTTTGGTTTGTAATTCCATTTAGACTGTAGTTTCATCGATTAGGCTTGGCAATTTGATGTTTCATCTTATTCATTTTGTAGGTCTGCACTAACCGCTAATTCTTGTGTGGCTTGTGATTTACACTGTAGAATCATAATTTAGGTCAGTTCAATATTTGTACAATACTGTTATCTTAGGTTATCATTATTTTTAACTACGCCACACTTTTATTTTCTAATGTTACAGTTTGAAATAATCATAATTACAGTGATAATTTCATTATAATTCATATACAATGTATATGTGATAGTTCACTATGTATTTGCATATGTTTGTTTGGTCATTTGCATATGAGGGGTTTCACTAGTATTTTCATATGCCTATTTGTCATTTGCCTCTGAGGGGTTTCACTCATCACCCAAACTATATGGCATTTGATAGGCCATAGAAATAATCTGAACACTTGAGATTTCAATTTGGTATTTTTCTCTCTTTGACTTTCATATTTCTTTGCATATGGCGGGTTCGTTGTGAGGCCAGAGGCCACTGAATTTGCAATTTGACTAACCATATAAAACTTCTACCAAATCTGCTATCTTTCTCTGTAAGTATCCTCCTTGTGTTATTTACATCACTAGTACCTTTAATTTACAGTTTCTTAGTCTCTGTAAGTAGTTAAAGTATATCATGTAAATGAGATAAAGTTTTTTGTTTTGTAATCTGAATGTTTTATATGCATTTGAGGGGTTACTTGACACTTACATAAAACAATTTGTTATCTGACTGACCATAGGAAATATTTGTTAACCTGTTTATTTCACACATGTAGTGGTACTTTTTTGTTTATATAGTTTTCCTTCCTCAATCGCAGGGAGCAATAAACATATGGTGCATTAGTTCCATTTATCAAGCAGCATCATGAAAAGTATAGAAATATAGTCTACTTTTCTTAAGACATGTAGTGGTACTTTTTTGTTTATATAGTTTTCCTTTCTCAACCGCAGGGAGACAATGAACATATGGTGCATTAGTTCCATTTATCAAGCAGTATCATGAAAAGTATAGAAATATAGTATGCTTTTCTTAAATAGTAGAGTAGATTTATTTTGTTCACCATTAAAGTTTTTATTTGATAACGTGTATTACCTATGCATATTGATACACATATGCATCTCCTTCATGATGTGCTGGTAGTAGCTGATTCTGAATTTCTCCATATAGGTTTGCTATTTATATTGTGTTCCTGATATTCAAAAGTTAACAAGATACATAAACACAATTTATTAAATTGCTTTACAGCTAGGTACTATATCTTTTACAGTGTCAAATTTGTTGTCATTTCTGTAGCATGCACATGTAACTTGTGCCCATATATTAGTTTTTGATATTTATGAATTCTTCTGTATGATATAGCACTTAATTTTACTTTTAGGTGAAACAAATCATCTACATAGGCTTTCCATAATCTCCTCTTGCCTGTTCAATAATTAATCATGTTTCCTGCATTAGGATCTATAATTTTATAAAAAAATTCAAAGGCAACTCGTAGAGGTATTTTTTAAAACTTCTTTAGTTAAATGAATCTTACATACAAATATCTTCTATGAAAACTAATGACTAATGGCCTTCCTTGGTCTCAAACCAATGAATCCCTATGCCTCCTCTTTTGACGTGCCAGTTTATTGCCTCCCATTTGTATTTCTACCTCCTCTTTCCTTTGTTGTCTTAATTACTTCTCCACTTCTCTCATCTCTCCATCTGAGATATCTACAGAGGGCGAACTCGAGGTATGGTCTTCATTCATGTCTCTTATTTCATAGGTAGAACTAAAAATTCGTTTTGTTTCGACAACTCTGGAAACTCAAGTTCTTCATTGGATAATCTTGTTTCTTCTCTCGATTCTTGACATTAAGTACACAATTTTTCATGCCCTTTTCTTTTGACATTACTAGCCTCGTTGTAAATTACAAAAAAATTTGACATGTAAAAAAAAGAGTGGTAGTTCATTTGTTTGATTTTTCAAATTTGAATCTGCATTTGAGGGTTTCCACTGTCTAAAAATATTATGTTATATAACAAACTACGGTAGAAATTTGATTAGTTGACATATTCTTCTGATTTGGTTCTTACCATTTCCTTTTATATGTTATCAACTTTGCAATTTTCTAGTTCATTCCAAAATTACACTCTGATGTTCGTGTACTCATGGTAATCACCTAATATTTACATTACCAATAGGTTCCATTTACATTGCTACCATCACTGTATATTTTATAAGTTTGACATGTAAAAAAGAGTGGTAGTTCATTTTCCTGATTTTTGGAATTTGAATCAGCATCTCAGGGGTTTCCATTGTCAAAATTCGGTAATATGACAAACTATGGTAAAAATTTGATCGGTTGTCATCTTCTTCCTGTTTGTTTCTTTGTCATATTTTTACTTTTACTATGTTTCTTACTCTTTTATATTTTATTGGTTATGCAAAAAAATCTCAGAGAAGATTCTGGAATCTATGCTATGATGTTTTTGGAGCAATGGAAGTCACCGAGGACTGTTCTTCGCAAAATCTTTGACTCTACTAATATCGCCAATATTAGAGTTAAAATTGCAAATGGTCTAATGTTTCTCCCTGGTAACTCTGGATCGGAATGAGGAGTCTTGTTCTTAAATTTGACAAGTAAGGTGAATATCTATATTGGATACTCAGTCATTTTATTTCTAGTATTACTTATTGTTCATAAATGAAAAGGGGGACATATGTGGAGTCTTAAGTACACTACAGATCAATCAACACATAATCCATGAAGGTGTTCAGGAATGTCTTTTGTAGCACCGATGAAAATCACAACAAGTTCATGACCACTGGTCGAGCTTTGGAGAACATGGTTGGTACTGCAGATGTTTGTTTGTACAGGATTGCAGCACACACCCTACCTGGAACTTTGGGTTTATTCAGTGCTCATTGCCCTGATTTTGAAGATGACTACTTAGTAACTTCGCGCTTGGCATGTTACAATTGAACTTGAGAGGATTTTGTTTGATGTTGTCAGCGGTGTGAAGGTGGTACCATTTGCTGCAAATATAAACTAGCATCTAAGGGTTCCCAAACAAAACTAATACTAGAAATCTGATGTGACATTCAGATATGTTTCCGAATTATTCAAATAATTGGATGTAGCATTTTGTTGTCTTTTGCGTGCTAATTAATCATGCAAACCATGTTAGAAAATCAGTTTGTATTATGCAAATTTGAAGAACGAGTAGATGTCATATATGGTTTGCCTTTTTATTGTTCAAGTCTAAAGATGGCCAAAATTGTATGTACAAATCTCTATTTTGTGTAATGTTAATTATGAGATGTGATGCAGTGTTCTTGTTCTGTCTATAATTAGAATTGGGTATTTTTATGCCATTAATTCTATATATTTTTGTTAATTGTCTGATGTGAATCTAAGGGTTAGAAATTTCGGGTGAGAGAGGTCTTTGCAGCACCTGATTTTTTTTCAGTGCAAAAGTGGGTGTTATTCCTGGGCAAAACACTCGGGTGATGGTTGCCAAAATAATGCCCGGGACCCCGTAGACATTCCCTATTTTAAACTCTTGTTATTGTTACTTCAACAACTGTTAGAAATCTCCATTTCTCATACTACTCACAAAACAAGTCATCGTTTAGAACAGCGACAAGATCTTGAAAACATAACTTTATGAAAATATTTTGCAAGATAAATATATTCATACAATTTTCATATTTGTAAACTCAACAACATAAAAGTTATTTGATTCTAATATTTGATTGAAATTTTGTCTCAATGTTGAGATTGCTCTCGACCGCGAGTTGCACTCGCTACGGTCGATGGAAATGGAACCACCGCTCAGCGGTCATTAGCAACACACATGGATGGGCCTGTTGCCTTTCCTCTGCACCCGGCCCTTCTCTTTCCCTTTTTCTATTTCTCCTACTCTCTAGATCATGTTGCCATGGGTGGAGCCGCGACGGGGTGGGTGCGCCCGGTGGCCGACTCCCATGGGAAGCAGCAGCAAGCTCCTAGCGGTGAGCTCCTCGGGGTAGGAGCAGCCCGCTCCCGGCGGCGAGCACATCTCTGGGGGAGCAACGGCCCGCTCCCGGTGGCAAGCTCCTCGGAGGGAACATCAGCACGCACGGCAAGCTCCCCTCTGGGAGATCCGGGCAGGGCATCGCCGGGAGCGGCGGCGACGGCGAGCTCATGATGAGCTTTTTTTTTGCTTTTTTCGATACTTTTTCCACACAATTTTTTCTTCAAAACTTTTTCGTTCTTTCTTTTTGAAGATTTTTCTAAATTTTGTTTCGTCCTAAATTTTCTGCAAAATCATTTCCACAAAATGTTTTCTTAATTTTTCCACAAATATTTCTGCAAAATATTTTTCCAACAAAGTTTCTAAAAACATATTACTTCAAAAAAATTTGTTTGAAATTTTGTGGTAGGTTTCTTTTGCTTCACTTTTTGTAAAAGAACTGATCCAAAAGTTTATCAAAAAATATTTGCTGAAAGTTTTTATTGTCAAAAGTTTTTAAAATATTTGTCAAAAACTTGTGATGGAATGCATTGATGAATGATAATGTCGGGCGACCACTCCCGGCGTCATTTGTGTGGGAGAGGAGTTTCCGGTCCAATATATAGAAACAAGTTGGCCCAATTATTTGGTTGTGGATGTCCGTTTGTGTTCACCTGCCTGCACCAGGCCATTGGATTAAGGCCTAATAGCAGCCCACACTTGTGGAACAGTGGAAGGATAATCCAAGGTTGACAAGCCCACACAAGGTTGACAAGCCCACACGGGGGGATGATGATGGGCTAAGGTATGGGCCTTCGCTCGGCCTCATTATATTTTTTATTCATTTTGCAAAATTATACGACCATTTTGAAATTTATCAGATTTGACCACCAAACGCCGTAGCTCACGGCGACCGTCATGGTCCACGGCGGTTGGAGGTCTAACCGCTAGGTCAACGGCTGCGGGCCCAACGGGCGGGACGGCCTGCTGCCGTGACCCACGGCGGGCCCATGGCGATAGGGTCCTCCAAACGTCGTACGCCACGGTGGAAGGACGCCTGAGTCCGAAAACTGCGTTAAAATGATCGAAATAAGTAGAAAAAATATTTTAGTGGAGGACCCACCAGCCAGCCACTCGGCGCCCCAAGTCGCAAGTCGCGGCATTTTGCGCGAAAACTGCGTTAAAATGATCGAAATAAGTAGAAAAAATATTTTAGTGGAGGACCCACCAGCCAGCCACTCGGCGCCCCAAGTCGCAAGTCGCGGCATTTTTCGCGCAAAAATTGTAACGCTACGCGCTCTGTGGGGTTAGAACCCCCAACCTTTGGCTTCGAGCGAAACTTCCTTTGCCACTACACTACACAATCACATGTGTTCATACTCAGTTTCTTTTCTCCTCATATTATCCTAGCCGAGTATAAATTGTTTTTTAAGGCTCTAAACAGCATCAAATGAAAAGGTTGTAAACTACAAAGTTTCGTAACTTTTCGAGACACACAACTTTCATATTTGCAGTTTCTCCATTTTAGGTCGTTTACAAAATTTGAAAAAAAAACGGAAAAAACCTAATCGTCGTGGCCCATGGCGGCTGCCTGGCCGCTGCATGCCGCCTTTCGTGGGCAACGTCGGTTGTCCATACCGGCATGGGCCACGGCGGTCAGACTCCAACTGCCATGGCCCACGGCGTTTGGTGCTCAAACCTGATAAATTTCAAAATGGTCGTATAATTTTGCAAAATGAATAAAAATATAGAAAATAAAAAATCACTCATCGGGTCGACAATTGCGGCCAGATTGGACGGTTTAACATACTGGAGGCCTAGTCGTAAGGCTGCGAAGGGGTAACCATTAGGTGCACCTCCAAACCTTTTTAGTTCAATTATTTGTACTACTTCTTTAAAGCTGAGTTGAAGTAATACAAATAACTGTACTAGAGAGGTTCGGAGGTGCACCACATCATGACCAATTTGCACCCTTAGCTGTTTGGTAAACGAAATACCCCACCCTGATCCCTCACCTGTGCCACGCACGCGATATCGAGCTCTCCGTGCCGTCGCGCTCGGCGTCGCAGGCCCGCAGCACCGTGCCTAGTTCATACACAGGGGCGAATCCAGCGTGGGGGCGGGGGACCCCATGCACTCAGGAAAGGAGGAGAAAAAAAGAAGTAAAAGCCCCCCCCCCAATTCCCTTCCGCCCCTGTCCTTACATACCTGCGCCTGCGTTCCTTCCCCACGCTCCCACTCGCTGTATCGCGGTCCGCGGCGGCGTCCGACATCTTCCCGCGCCGGCGTGGCGGCGTGCCCGCGGCCAGCGCCGTCCGGCCGGGACGACACCAGTGCACCACCCAGCCCCGTCCCGCGCACTCCCTCTGCGTTCCGGCAGCCTGTGGCGATCCAGCACCTCGGCTTGGAGTTAGGGGTGGGGTGCCTGGAGTGGGGTGGGAGGGCCGGCCTCAACGCCTGGCCGCGTTCGTCGCCCTTCTGCTGCAGAAGCCAATGGCACCTTCAGGCTGACTCATGCCCTTCTACAGTTCTACTGCTGTCAGGTATCCAATCGGAAAATTGAGGGGAACGACGGGCACTGCATGATCTACGGAATTGATGGCGATCTCGAATACAGGCCGGCAAGGCACTGGAGGATCGGGTGATTACGGTTCGTTCCGTTGGTGGAACAGTTTAATTCTGCATGCGCAATGATTAAGACTATCTCCAGCAATGATATGCATCTGCATCTTCAAACAGACCTTTTTGCGGTGGCCGGGAGAAGGATTCGGTGCTGCAAAAACGTGAGCATTCCAGCAGCAGGCGGTTCCGTCGCGCATTCCGTCGTGGTGGTTGGCTCCCGCGGCGGACGGGAGAAACCGAGAAGGCACTCGCAGATTCCAGCTAGCCTCCGACCCCGGGCGCCATGGCCGTGGCGCCGCCGCTCGCCTCCCTGCTCCTCGCTCTCCTCCTCGTACTACCCTCGACCCTCTCCGCGGGCGGCGACGACGCGCACCCGGGGTACCCCTCCGGCGAGGGCACTAGCACAGTGGACTCCGCCGGCGGTGGCGGCGAGCTGCGGTTCAAGCAATCCATGGCGGAGGGGCCGAGTCAACCTCTCGTCCGCCTCCAGAAGTAGAGGAGGCGACGGATTTGTGCCGCCAGTGGCCGGGGAAGGAGGAGGAAGAGGCGCAGTCGCGCAGGTCACCGTCCGCCGCCCGTCGGCGCTCTGCTCTCCGCCCGTCGCCGGATCCGCACCGTTGCACCGCCGTCGAACCGCCCGAGGTCACCGCAGCTCGCCCGCCATCGGGGCTCGCGGCCGCCATAGCTTCCCTCCGCCGCAGGGGGCCAAGGTCGTCGCGGCTCGCCCGCCATCGGGGTCCGAGGCCGCCGCGGCCACAAGTCGCCTCCGCCGTTGGGCCCGGAGCGCCGCGGCGACGGGCCCAGCACGATGACGGGCGGAGCAGTGCAGCGGCCACGAGGTGAGCGAGGCAAAGAGCGCCAGGATGGAGTGGGAGCGTGTGTCGCGAGGAAGAGGGAGCCACGAGGTAGTTGGGAAACAGTGAACAAGAAAAGGAGAGAGATTCCCTGAGAATGGAGATCGGAAGAGCTGCTGCATTTTGAAGATGTAGATGCAGTAACCGTTAGAGCGGCTACAGTGCCGTTTTTTTCTGCATCTTGCAGATGCAGAGAGGGTTGGGGTCTCCGCTGGAGACAGTCTAAGCACCCTAATCCGAGGACACGTACTACGTGCAGCATCAGCCCAGATGGGATGTTGTGGCAGATGTAGAGGGTGTTTGGATCCGTTTAGTCCTCTGACTAAAATTTAGTCAGACTAAAACTTTTTAGTCTCTACCCTGTTTGGAGGGTGACTAAAATTAGTAAGCATTAATTGTTGGATGCATTAATTGTTCTCTCCCTCCCCTTTCTCTCTCTTGTTTTTTGGCGGATCTAGGATTCCCAGCGCCTAATAAATCCGTGTCTCCCCGCGTCAACGGCGAGGGCGAGGGCGAGGGCGAGAGCGGAGCAGAGCTGCCGCGGCGGAGTCGCCGCCCTCCGCGGCCACCGGGCGGCGCGGTTCGCGCCGGTCGGCCGGCCGAGAACGTCGGGGGCCGTCGCGAGCACGCCCGTCTCGTCGGTCGGACAGACAGGGAGCGGCCGGCCGGCCGGCCGGCGCGCGCCGGCGGTGGCGGGGACGGAGAGGTGGGCCGCGAGGGGAGCGTGCGTGCGGGAGATCGTGGCGAGGCGACGGGTGCTCTCGCGGCGGCGAGTGGCGGAGGGGAGGGGAGGGCGACGGGCCGAGCGATGGCGGCTAGCGCGAGCGAGGTGGAGAGAGGGGGTGGCGGGGAGCGGCGGGGTGGGGGGCGGTGGCGGGGAGCGGCGGGGAGGGGAGCCGCGCGCGCGCGGCGGGATGGAGGGAGGGAGAGGATGAGGCGCTCGCGGGAGGGGGGAGGGAGAGGATGAGGCGCGTGGGCCGGCGCAATTATTGGAGAGAGAGAGAGATGGGTTTTAGTCCCTTTTAAGTAGGGTCGCGGTGGTAGAGGCCGACTAAAATTACCACCCTTTAGTCAGGGGTGTTTGGAGAATTAGTCACTCTAGGTGACTAAAATTAGTCTAGTCACCTCTACTTTGCTGGATCCAAACACCCTCGTAATTACACCTCGCAGGTGTTCATGCCGCGCAAATGACTCGGATCGACAGGACTCCGAACAGTGGTTGACGCCGTTGCTGGCATGTAAGCGTTGTACTCTCTCCTAAAATGGCCGGAACAAAGAGCACTCTGCCCGTGGCGAGGCTGCTGCGAACGCGACAACTTCACCTGTACTCGTACGAGGGATGGTACTGGGTGCCTGCAAGGCGCGAGTGAATGCACGTAGTACGCGCGTGGGCCGTGCACGGGACGGACCGCGGACGGACGGAGCGTTGCCGTTCGAACGCCGCTGGCAGTGGCAGACAGTGCTGCACGCGTCGCGCGCGGGCGCCGTGGTCACCGGGCACGGCGCGCGCGGCAGAGCGCGGCATGGTCCGTGGCTCCCATTTCCCCTCCCCTCCCGTTCCGCTCCTGCGCCTTATTATCGGAGCGCCGTATGGGCAGGGCGTGCAGCCATGAAACAGGTTGCGGTCCCCCGGTACGCTCATTCTAGACGATGACCTGCCGGCCCGGACCGACGCCGCGGCCTGGCCGGGCTGGCACCAGTGCGGCGCTCCTGGACGCCGGCGACGGCGTGGAGCCGAGGACATCCGACAGGCGCCAGCTGTGATCCGCTAGCATACGAGTATACGACGCTCCTGTGTCTGTCTTGTGTCTTCCCGGCCCCTCCCTCCCTCCGGCTGCCGGGAGCAGCATGGGCGGGTCTTAAAATGCTGCAGTGGCGGTCCTACCGGATGGGAGGGAAGTGGAACGAGTGCATGAACGACGCACTGATGAGTAGGGTAGCGATGGATGGGGCCTGGGCCCCTTGCCCAGCTGGATCCCGCGAGCCCATGCCCACGGTGCTCTCCTCGGCGCCGACGTGCCTCGTGAAGTTGTGATGATGCGCCACTGTGGATGTTGCTATGGGTTTCAAATTTTGGGAATCGTTAATTGGACGCGGCAGCACCATACGGCTCCGGCTAGTTAGTGGTGGATGTTAATTAGTTACGAGAGAAAAAATATACAGCCTGTTTCGTCGGTTGGTGACACATACTACTTTGGTTTTTTCGAGAGAAAATCTGTTCAATTCTTGGTGGCTTTGGTTTGTTGTGAGAGAAAGAATCTTTTACTTTGGTGACGATAAGCCAAGCGAACAGGGCGATAACTGGTTAGATGGTGATTAAGGACTGATTTGATACGTAGAGAAAAGTACGACTAATTTGGTATGAGGGAAAGTTGGTGGCTTCACAAATAGGTGGAACAATCTAGGTAAGACTGACTCCAATAAAGGCGTGCAAATGTAAAAATTAGTCATGTACAGTGTTTTTTCGTCGAAAAACACACCTCAACAGGACGCGCAAACAAGAGGGGTATTTTGCCTCCGCGTCCCACCGCAACACAAAACTTTGTCGCTTCTCTCCACCAAGTCAAATCTTTCCTCCTTTCTCTTTCTCCCACCTTCGTCTGGCGGTTCCCTTGCGCAGTGGCCTGGTGGGCGGGCATGACCCTCCTCCAACGGGCAGGCGTGACCCTCCTCCGGCAGGGAGCAGACAATGGGGCAAGGTGGGTCCGCTGACGTGTCGCCCACTCCCCTACGCCCTTTGTCGGCTCCCTCCATATCCAGCCCTCCCTTGAGCAGCCCCAGCGTTAGGGCTCACGTGCATCACTAAGCAGGCGGAGGAGCTGAGGCGAGCTCGTGCAGTGGCGGTGGCGGCGGCTACGACAGCGTCGCGACGCCCTCCTTCTATAGCGATTCGAGCTCCTACGTCACCAAATCAACAACCACCGTCGTGGATTGATGAAGCTTCGTCGCCGCTGATTCGAGCTCTGCCGCCACCAATTCGAGCTCTGTCGTCGAGACCACGTGCTGCCGTAGAGCTCCTCCCCGATGTGCGCGAATGGGCTAGCCCACACCTCTCTCGCTCCGCATCCCTCCTCCCTAACAGGCGCCGATGGGCTGGTCAACACCGCTATCGCTCCACCTTCCTCCTCCCCCGTGCAGCGCGCGGCGCTCGTCGCTTCCCCTCCTACCCCCGCGGTTGGGTTGTGGCATATGCTTTCGCGGTTGGAGAGACGAGGTTTTACCTCTCCAACCTCTAGTGTACACACGAGGAGATTCTTGGTTTGCTCCTCCCATTTGCATCTCATTATTGGGGACGGTTATCATGTGTCCTTTGGTCACACCAAAATTTGGACGGAAAGGAATTCAAATTTCAAACTCGTCGGACCAACGGAACGACAAGCTAGCTAGGGCAAAAAACGGATGTGTCCGCTGTTGGGGAAGTTGGTCTTCGGAAGCCTCACCCTCGTCCGGCCACACCAGCGACTTTCGGTCCGCGCACGGTTTCGGCCTCGTGGAGAAACCTTCGCTGTACGGGTGCTAACAAAAACGCTAATACTTCTTATGCTGTGTGAGGATTGTTGTGCAGGGATGGCCCAACCTGGCGGCGCCTGCCTTCGGCGCCGAAGGTTCGAGAGGACCATGAACGCGGTGCGCGGGCGGGGACATCGCGCCGGGGCCAGCGGCGGCGCGGGCGAGGTGCCCGAAGAGGTGTGGCATGTCTAGGGCAGGATCGCTACTTCGGTGACGAGGTGCGGCGATCCTGAACACGTGGCTGCCGCCGACGTGTAAAAAGGGCTCCGTACGAGGCAGAGACAAAGGGTGTCGCGTGTAAAGGCGTTTCGGCCGTACGAAGACACGCTGGAGGCCTGTACGACGCGGGGACTTACTGTTATACCCTTGTAAAGTGTTTAAAGCAGTTTGTCAGGAACGGAAAAGGTGTAATTGAGGCAAATGACTATACCCAGGGGTCTCCTATAAATAGTGAACCCCTTGTAATGAAACGGACACATTGTAATGAGAAGAGAGCACCGAAGGCAGTCGCAGTTCCTTCGTTCTTCGGTCTGCTAAGTTTTCCCTTGTGTTTTCCTTGCGTTGTTTAGTTTCCGCATCTTCCTACTTAGCGCCAGCGGCGGTAGAACTCTTCATGGTAGTGAGTAGAGAGAGAAAAGGGGGCGGTTGTTTCGGAGTCCACCCTCCGGGCCCGAACTCCACCAACATGAAAGGGTCGTCCAAATTCCAAAACAGCAGCTTACCTGTATGGCCGTACCTAACGACAGCATGTCGGAAGGGGGTCCTGAACTACTGATGGACGGGCGCTCCTTCCAGCCAGCACTCGATCAAAACCGTATGGCTTGGGTCGATTCAGTTCAGCCACTCGAAACACTCCAGCCTGTACTCTAGTACGTATCGTTGCGGCATGGACCTCGTGTCGCTGCACACAACTCCAACTGCTCCGCCGTCTTAATGGTGGTGGATCGATCAAAAACTTTGAAACAAACCTAGGTAATGTACCAGCCAGCATCGCCTTTAGCCCTTTACCGTGGACAATAAGCACACCTGTAGCATTGCAATTTGCAAGTGCAGACCTCCAATGCCCTGGACGTCCTCCTCCTGGACGGGAAGGCCGGACAGGAAATGGCCTGCCCATATGGTGGCCACAGCTGCCGCGTTCCTTCTCCCATGGGGCAAAGCGGCCAGACACGGCAAAGCCGGCAGCCGGACGAACCTTCCCCGAATCCCAGACCTGCCTGCACGCACGCCCATGGCACATGCCCCCCCTCGCCGGATCACGACGCGGGCGCTGGCGGCAGGCGGGCACAGGCATGCACGAGCGCGGCCTGCCCACCACCAGCCGGCGCCTCACTGTAAAGCAGCTGCTGCGCCTGTGCGCGCGCGAGGGCAAAGCACCCAGCAAAAGCTGCACGCATCGGCGTTTTCCTTCCCCTCCTTCCCCAACCCGACAGCCACCACTTCCCGGATGCCGCCGGCTTGCGTGGCCAAGTAAAGGCACCCCCGTCCGCGCCGCGCGGCCCCCACCGGTGCGGCCTGGATCCAGTGCGCGGCCAGCCGTGCCGTGTGCCCGCGTCTCGGCGTCTGCCCCAAATCTACCCGCCCCGCGCCGCATTTACTCCGCCACACCACGCGCCAGCCGAGCCCGAGCCGGCGGCACTCGCCCGTTGCTGCTTTGCTTGCTGCTGCCCGTGTCCGTCTCACCGCGTCCGCCTTGCTGGCTCCCATGGCTGATGGCTCCCCCTGTATAAATACCACCCCCCACTCTCCATCAGCCATCACCATTCCGATCCACAGCAATCCCAGCCAATCACCTCTTCCTCTTCTCGAGTCCCCGACTCACTTCCTTCCCCACTCTCAGTCTCACTAGCTAACCAGAGCTCCACAACCCACGAAGAAGAAGAAGATGAGGTCGTCGTCACCGGCGACGCTCGCCGCCATTGCGGCGTTGGTGGCCTGCGCGGCGTTGGCAGCGGAGGCGGCCGGCAACAACTTCTATCAGGAGACGGAGATGACGTGGGGCGACGGGCGCGGCAAGGTGACGGACGGCGGGCGCGGGCTCGACCTCACCCTTGACCGCACCTCCGGCTCCGGGTTCCAGTCGAAGAACGAGTACCTCTTCGGCAAGATCGACATGCAGATCAAGCTGGTCCCGGGGAACTCCGCGGGAACCGTCACCACCTTCTACCTCTCGTCGCAGGGGAGCACCCACGACGAGATCGACTTCGAGTTCCTGGGGAACGTCACCGGCGAGCCCTACACGCTGCACACCAACGTGTTCACGCAGGGGCAGGGGCAGCGGGAGCAGCAGTTCCGCCTCTGGTTCGACCCCACCAAGGACTTCCACACCTACTCCATCGTCTGGAACCCGCAGCACGTCATGTGAGTTTTTTCTTCCAGCTAGCTCTTCGATCCACCACGGACATTTTTGTTCTTTGGATTGCGCGACGCGAGGCGAGAGACATGTCGCTGACAGGCTAGTCTTGGCCTTTTTGCAGCTTCGCGGTGGATGGGACGGCGATCCGTGACTTCAAGAACCACGAGGCCCGCGGCGTGGCGTTCCCCAAGTCGCAGCCGATGCGGCTGTACGCGAGCCTGTGGAACGCCGACGACTGGGCGACGCAGGGCGGCCGGGTGAAGACGGACTGGTCCCACGCGCCCTTCGTCGCCTCCTTCAGGGGCTTCAGCGCCGACGCCTGCGTCTGGGCCAACGGCAGGCAGCAGTGCCCCGTCGGCACCATGGAGGCCGCCGCCGTCGGCGGCGGGCGCCGGGGCGGCCGCAGCTGGTGGAACCAGCAGCTCAGCGACATGGGCTACCGCCGCATGAGGTGGGTGCAGAGGAAGTTCATGATCTACAACTACTGCACCGACCCCAAGCGCATCGCGCAGGGCGTCCCCGCCGAGTGCCACCTCCGGTGAGCAATCCGCCGGTGGGTTTGCTTGTCTGCACGCACGTACGATTCTTCGTCGTTCCAGAACCATCTATATCAGTTCAGTGCCGAAACCAGTGATCGATCGATCGATCGGATGGTAGAGAAGAAGATGGCGATCAATAAGGAACGTTTTGATGGAGAGGGGGACGGATGTAAATCAGTAAATGTAGCTCGCGCGTATCGTATTCTTTGATTTGTTTTCTGTAACACCACATGTGTAAACCTACTACGATCAGTGATCAAGTTTCTTTCAGCCTAAAACATTGTGTCAGCGTCTCGATCTTGCCCATGCATGTGTGTTCGATTCTATGTGTGTGCGGGCCGCTGATCTGATCGATCTAGGCAAGCAGGCCAATAGCAGGCTGTCTGACAGTGGCAACTCATGGGACATGGACATGGCGTGATGGTCAGGGACAGGGACAACCTGTAAGGCTGGCTCGACTCATGCATGCATGGGATGCGATCAAGGGGAGGGAGGCCCCGGGAGGAAAGCTTATCCGGATTTGGTTATTTTAACCGAGGAGGAAGCAGACATCCATGCGAAATGCGATTATCGAGTTCTGTAGGATCGCGACAGGGGGGGACCGACATTCACGATTCCTGTGACCATATTCTAGTGCAACGTGCAGCTACAAAACAAGCGAAAGTGGCGTCATCCCACAGAAACCGCTGCGAACGACAGACGCGTTTTCTTCGGAGACTCGCTGCTGCACGTTACCGCCTTCTCCCACGGAAAACCAGATGAGTGGAGTCACGCTCGGACCCATGTCCACGACTTCAGACGATGAATAACGACAATTTGAACGAATAACGACAAGTATCATATCTGGAACGCTACTATGGTTGGAACGAAAATGATTATAAGCCAACCCCTCACATGAACTTCTAATGTGGTACTAAACCCACCAATCACAACCACAGTCGGCTCATCTGGGCTATAACTTTAAGTACTCCCTCCGTCCCATTTTATCTGCACCTGGACGGTTCAAAAAATTTCCCAAAATAACCGCAGCTTACAGGAGTGTGCATCAGTCCAGTAAGACAGCAATCTTCATAAATTAAAAAGGAAACACTACTATGCGAGGGTCCAAACTCTTCTTCTGTACAATGACGTGGCATGTTTCCCTCCATGCATCTGTTCCCCCACCGAAATCCTCGCACCTCATCTCTTCTCTCTCGAGTCACTTCACGCAGGAGCTTGCTGTCTGCGCGTCGCCATCATCTAGGCCCGGCATCTGCGCCACCGCCGCCTGCATGCCCCTGCTTCGCGCTGCCGCCGTCGCAGCGAGCTTACCGCTGAGGCCCGCGTCGTCTTCCTCCACAGCGTCGTCGTCGCTCTCGCGTGAAGCATGCCGACCCTTACGGTAGCAACAACGACATCTGGCGACCACCTCCGTGGTGATTCGTGGTGGCTTCTCGTGCCCTGAGACCAAGCCCCTGATGGCGGCCAAAGCCGCGGTGGAATCATGGAGATTCTCGTCTAAGCGCTAGCTGTCGAGGCTCGTGTCGTCACCCTCCACTCCTCTCGAATGATGTCTGCTCCTACACGTCCTCCATGCGGGGCCCTCCGCGCCGAGCCATCCACCTACACGCTGCAGCCTCCGTGCGGAGCCGAGGGGCCTCGCAGCTCAGGGGAAGCACAAGCGGCGAGGCTCCAGCTTTGGGCGCGACGTGTACAGGGGCGTAGCCAGGATTTGAACGTATGGGGGGCCGAGATCGTTGATCGAGTATTCGTAAAAAATAGAGATGAATTTATAGTGACAAAAATGTGTATAGAAAAAACATTTGATGCCATACTGCCCTAGCCTCCACACCCGATCAATCTTGCCAAATTGCAAACTTAAAATTGGAATGGAGGTCGGGTTACCTGTTGCTTCCATGGATGTTGTAGCAACAGCAACGGACGACCGGATGCATTGGCTTTGGAGGCTCAGAAAGGACCGCACCCGGCACATGATGGCGTCGACAAGCGAAGGTGAAAGAACATGCACTGGAGAACAAACCGTTATGATTTTGATGGGATGTTGGGTTGCGATTTTCCCCTAATTGTGAGGTTGAATAGGAGCTCTAATACTTAAATTAACAAAAATTATTTAG
Source organism: Cenchrus americanus (assembly GCA_947561735.1). Classification (NCBI taxonomy): domain Eukaryota; kingdom Viridiplantae; phylum Streptophyta; class Magnoliopsida; order Poales; family Poaceae; genus Cenchrus; species Cenchrus americanus. The sequence goes on from OX387243.1 coordinate 85,814,257, forward strand.
GAACTAATGTGGGGGTCTCACGCCATCATGGACCAGGCCCCTCCCCTGCCCCCCCCCCTTTGGCTTCGCCCCTGGACGTGTAGCCCCGCGGCGGCCGGATAGGGGCGGATCCACCCAACACGTGGCGAGCGCTCCAATGGCGCCAGCGCGATGGCGGAGGCGGACCGGCGACGCTTCGGCTGGGGGCACAGCGGCAGGCCAGCGGCGCCGCTCCATCCGGCTGTGTCAGCGATCAACCCCGACGAGTCTCCAACCTGGGGGCGCTGTGCCGGATAGTGAGTCGTGGAGTCAATATTTGCAGTTGTATTTTCGTAATTTTGCATCTACATTGATTTTCGTGCCCAGTCCCCCCAAATGCAGTTATTTTGGGAGGGAGGGAGTACGATGTATGTTAAGGTGGGATGTTACGGTCTCCTATCTAGCTAGTGGAAGCCAATTAAGCTTGAGGGCTTTAAAAGTTCAGTAAAAACCTACAAAGCCCAACTACGAGATAGCGTGCTCTTTCAACAGAATGTGGATTGTTATTTTTATTTTTGTTTGTCTATCAATTCAATGGATATTTGAATTTTTTTATTTTGGGGTCAAAATAAAGTCACCTCAACATTTTAAAGTAGTATGTTTAACATTTTCTCAAAATTGGTCCAACAATTCGTATAAACTAGGTCAACATTTGGTGCGAAAATGTTAAAGCATTATGTCTAAAATGTTGAAACACTTGTTCAAAATGTTTAAATAACACATGTACATCAAGTCTCCACGCCACGCGCGTAAACCCGCTTTGTGTCAGAGCAACTCCAACAGTTTAGCAAATCAACTTGGCATCCATTTAATTTTGGCGAAATGAGAAAAATTAGCCTCCAACATTTTGGCAAACCAACTTGGCAAAAATAGAAACTTGGCAAAACTCACCTCCTCACGCGCATATATGCACGCGTGGATCATGCTTGCCATCGGCGTTTCCCTCTAGGTGGGAGGATGAAAAAAGAAATAAAGAATAGAGAAGGATTCTCGATATAAGTTTCCAATAGGTGGAAGGGCACAAACTTAATTTTGTTTCTTTCAGGATTCCTAATGTAAGTTAGATCTGGGTTTGACGAGTGAATTATGCTAAATTGTTGGAGATGAACTCTTTTTTTACTTGGCATACCTTTTTAGAACTTGACAAAACACAAGATTTGTAAAGTAAAATTTGGCAAACTCTTGGAGATGCTCTAAAGCAACTCTAACAATTTGGCAAACCAACTTGACATCCATCTAATTTTGGCAAAAACAAGAAAAATTGGCCTCCAACGGTTTGGAAAACCAACTTGGCAAAAATAGAAACTTGGCAAAACTCACCTCCCCAAACGCATATATGCGCGAGCATATCGTGGTTGCCATCGGCGTTTCCCTGTAGGTGGGAGGGTGAAAAAAGAAATAAAGAACAAAGAAGGGTTCCTGATATAAGTTTTTCAAAAGGTGGAAGGGCATAAACATAATTTTGTTTCTCTGAGGATTTCTTTTGTAAGTTAGATCTGGGCTTGGCGAGTGAATTATACTAAATGTTGGAGATGAACTATTTTTTTATTTGGCATATCTTTTTAGAAGTTGGCAAAACACAAGATTTGCCAAGTAAAATTTGGCAAACTCTTGGAGATGCTTGGGAACTGTTGGAAAAGGTTTTTTTTTCTGTTTTCTCGAAAAAAACAATGGCAACTTGGGATGGGGAACAGTTGGAGTTGCTCGCAACTCCAACAGTTTGGCAAATCAACTTGGCATCCATCTAATTTTGGCAAAACAAGAAAAATTGGCCTCCAACAGTTTGGCAAACCAACTTGGCAAAAATAGAAACTTGGCAAAACTCACCTCACCACGCGCATATATGCGCGCACGGATCATGGTTGCCATCGTCGTTTTCCCGTAGGTGGGAGGGTGAAAAAAGAAATAAAGGATATAGGAGGAATCCTGATGTAAGTTTTCAAGAGGTGGAAGGGCACAAACATAATTTTGTTTCTCTCAGGATTCTTGATATAAATTAGATCTGGATTTGCAAGTGAATTATGCCATACTGTTGGAGATGATTTTTTAACTTTGCATATGTTTTTAGAAGTTGGCAAAACACAATATTTGTCAAGTAAAATTTGACAAACTGACAGTGTCAATCGTTGCACAATTCTCGAACAACTACCTAAGTATAGCAAACAAAATTCCTGAAACTACTACATGTTTGCCGCACAGACGACGGTGGTGCAGGAAAACCGTTTTAACACGTTGGTTTAGAAAAGCTTGGACCTGATTTTCACCCAGCCCACAGAGCCCTACAACCCTAAAACACCCCCCGCACTAGCACCGGCCCGCAATGCATCTTCTTTTTTTTCTTTTTTTCGTTTATTTTTTTGTTGCCTTTTGAGGCAAGCAAGCAGGCGAAAATGGCCACGGCCCACCTATTTGTTCGCATTATTACCTGGCCCAAACAAAAATACTGATCAGTGATTAAATCGAGTACTCCCTCCGTCAAAAAAAATGTCATTTTAGAAATTTTAGGACAAATTATTAAAGATGTGAAATGACCTCGATTTCCCTTATTTATTTGCCATATTATGTGCTAATTGACTGTTGCATGCCTATATGCACATGCACACATGCCAAATTAAGCAAAATTTCATTCTTTTTTGGACACATTTTGAATCCTAAAATGTCATTTTTTTGGATGGAGGTAGTAGGTTGCTATTGTTAAGAATCAGATTCTAGATCCATTTTGCCAATCTCAATCAAGAATGAGGCGTGAGGAGATGTAGATTAGATCTTGATTCCCTAGCCCTCTCATGCACAAAGAACACATAACGCAGTATATAGGTCGAGTTGCAGGTCTCTTTCTCATTAGTCATAGATAAATACACAGGTGTTTATTATATAGATGTCGAGGACCCTCTGGAGATATATTTGGTACGAGCCCACAATTATGAATTTCTTAATAGCTATGAAGAAAAGCTTGTTCAGCGTTATCATTCGAGATTGACACTAGAAGATTTTGACTCGGTATTTTTCAAAAATGAGGGTAGCGCGTAACCAAATCAATGACATGTGTCGCTCCTTCGCCAAAGATTTTACCCTTTCTCCAAGGAAATGAGGTTATATTTATTTTCAATTTCCATCAAGAGCTTATGAGTTATTCACGGCCTTGAGTTTTTTTCCTTTTTTTTTTTGCCTCGATCAGTAATCTAGTATGCTCATTTCAAATTTTCCCTTTTAATAAATTTGTCTCATGATTTTCAGTCCATCTATGCAATTAGTTTTATAATAACTAAATCATGTTTAGTCCTCTTAATTAGCATTGGTAAAATTGATGCCACATTTTCAACAGTTTTTTTTTCACAACGAAATGTACATGGGGTGAATGATTGCAGTTCCGAGAGACGAGACATGGGAGTGTGGCTTGGATATAAAGATGGGCATGGTGCGGGTCGAGCCATAGGTTCGTCGACCCGCCCCGCAATAACGACCCTTTTGGGCTCCTCGTCAGGTCCATCGTAGAGGCTAGGTTCAGCGGATCGGAATCACTCGAACCAGTGGATCGCATGGTTCAATCCACCCATCGCACCTCTTCCTGCGTGTAGCTGCGGCGGCCCCCCGAGTCATCGCCCGCTCCCTCCGTTCCGCAAGTGGTTTCCCACCCTACCACCTCGAGGCGCCTCCATTACCAGGCGGCAAGAGAGGCCACTCGTCACTCGAGCCACGACCATGGGCACGCCGGCCGCGACAGCAGCAGGAAGGCGCCGGCGCCGAGCGACGAGGACCTCGAGAAGGTCATGCAGTGGTTGATCGGTGGGGCCAAAGCAGGGCGCGCGCGACTGGTCGGAGGCTCGGAGCATGACAGTGTATGACAGGTAGGTGAATAAGTGGCAACGCCATTTACCCTCCCTTCATCTCACCAGCGTACTTCTAGAAGGTCGTCATCGCCGCCGTCGTCGAGTGGCAGGTGGCCGCGACGGTCGGGCGGAGCTAACAGGACGGGCGTTGTCGTGCCCGGCGGAGGCTGAGCTCGATTCGGACGCGGCGATGGTGAAGGTCGCCAAGATGGTCTTGGAGCTCGCGCCAGAGGAGTCATTGCCGATCTCCACGTTCGTCGGCGTGGCGACGCACCCGACGCTGAACGGGATCGAGTGGGAAAAGGTTTGCAGCGTCATGGACCTGCACAAGCTAGCCAGCTATATAGTTGGGGTCAAGTACACACGGCCAGCAGCGTCTCCGTTGGAAGAAAAGAGATGATGCATGGGTCGACCCGACAGATCCTTTGGAGCAAGCGGTTTCACCATTTCAGCAGAATGGGTAAACCGGTGCACCTAATTGTCTTAGGCCTCGTTTGGTTCTCATAAGTAGGGTGACTTAAAGTGCAAAAAGTGCAAAATAAGTCACCTGTGAAACCAAACAGCTCTGACTTAAAGTGCTCCAACTTATAAGTTGCACAAGTAGCTCCACCCCTACTTAAAGTGACTTATTTCCACTTTTTCCTCTACCATCCTGTGTGGAGCCCACTGACTCATAAGTCACCGCAACCAAACAGGACCGACTTAAAGTGGCGTGACTTATAAGTCGGGTGACTTATAAGTCACCCTACTTATGGAAACCAAACAGGGTCTTAAATGGGTCAGTGGATAGTTCTAGGTTCGCTCCATGGATCAACCACACCCATCTTTACTTGGATAGAAAAGTGATGGCGGCGGGTGCAACGCAAAGTTGCGTACTGTGCAGAGGCCAAAAACTGAAGGACCGGCTGCCGCAGCCCATGTGAGAGCGCGCGGAGTGAAAAGCTTGTTCACGCGCCCGCGCCCACCCACCATGCGTCCATGCCCCCCGTCTTCCTCAACGATTCACCTGGGCAATGGCTGCCTCCCACCACCCCATCCCACATCCGCCCGGCCACGTACCACCTGCCCCGTCCGGCCGCTCCACACCCCGTGAATCCGTGACGCTGCGCGCGACACCATCGCCATGCTCATTCAAGCAAGCCTGGCCGCCCGCGTCGTCGTGCTCTGAACTCACGAAGCAGCAGCTCGCTCGCCTCAGGGTCCGGTCAAGCCAATTTTTACGATTGCCACGTCCTTACCACAGGGTACGCCCCATCCGCTGCGGCCAGCAACCGCCTGTGTGCGGCTTGCCTCCTGGGCTGCCGCGAGACGAGACGGTTTCCATGGTAGGATTCGCACAGCAGTTGCCTCTGCTGCAGTCCACGCCATTGGGCCACAGGAAAGCCTCGCCGCAGAAGAGCGCGCGCATGCCGCGGGCATCTGGCGAAAACGCCCCGCTACGTGCCCCCAAATCCTGCGCCCGTGCTGCCCCTCTTTTTATGCCGCAGCGACGACACACACACCACCAGGCCACCTTTCTTCTCCACACTGCTCTGCAGTTCCATCCTCAGTTCGCACAGGCTATCCCCACACACAATTCGTCGACACATCCATCGTCACATTGCCGCAAGCTGATCTCCCTGCAACTTCGGTGCTGCTTGCTTGCCGGCGGCGGCGTCTGAGGGGCGGTGTTCAGGACCTCGGTTCAGGGCTTCAGTCATGCGCGCCTCCGATCTGTGCCGGCCGGCCCTGCTCCTCGCCCTCCTGGCCGCGGCGGCGGCGGCGGGGGACCACGACTTCCGGCGGGACTTCGATGTGACGTGGGGGGAGGGCAATGCGCGGTTCCGCGACGGCGGGCGGGAGGTGGAGCTGTCGCTGGACCGGCGCACGGGCGCGCGGCTGCAGTCCAAGGAGCGCTACCTCTTCGGCCGGTTCGACATCGAGATCAAGCTCGTCCCCGGCGAGTCCGCCGGGACAATCACCTCCTTCTACGTGAGTACTTCCATCCCCGATTCGTCAGATCTCTGCCTTGGTCACCGGTTGCATTGTTAAGCTTCGCTAAGATTGGCATTTCGTTCGAATTAGTTGAGATTTGGTCAGCTAGCATCCGAGGGGGGGGGGGGGGGGGGTGATCCATGCATGTGTCCAACTGACTGACACTTGGCGTCCTGAGAGTCTTTTTTTTTTTGCTTTGGATTGGAAAAAAAGATTGCAAATTGGTGAAAAATATTAGCCGCGCTGTTCTCCGCCTCCATGGAACAAGGTTGTTGGGCGGGTAAATACTGTACGCCCTGACGAGTAAATGCTGGTAGAAATTGCGAATTCAATCGGCATTGGTGATGAACAGTACGATGTAGCTAGGCCTGTTGTTTTTATCCGCTATCCACATTCAAATCCACACCCATCTCAAATGGGGAGGGTATGAGTAGAAAATTATTATTCATTGAAGAAATGGGTAGGGTGGGTGTGGGGAGGGTACGAATAATCCATTGGGTATTTATATAATCTAGTACAAAACTAATTATTCATTGGGTGTGGGTGAGATTGGGGAGGGTAAGAAGTGGATAATAATTATTTGGATGTGGGTATGAGCAAGAGTGGATTTATACATACCCTCCCCAGTGGCAGGCTTAGATGTAGCTACACAGACGTGCTTACAGCTACCGCGTGTACTATGTACGTATGTCTCCTGTTTTACTTCCGGTGAAAACGAGACCATTTTCATTCTGGTGTGCTGAAAAATCACCACAGTAATTTCCTCCCCCCCCCCCCCCCCCCAAAAAAAAACTTGACAAGAGTGCGTGGATCCCACGACTGACACTGCGAATTCTGTTCCTACTCACGAAATACTTGCTGCCACATACTTCTACACATTTTTTAGAGTATCTGAACGAACGAGATTGATTTGCCCATTTTGCCGTCGCATTTTTGCGTTGCAGATCTGCACAGGCGGCGCGCGGCACGACGAGGTGGACTTCGAGTTCCTGGGAAACGCGAGCGGGGAGCCCTACCTCCTGCACACCAACATCTTCAGCGACGGCAAGGGGGAGCGCGAGCAGCAGTTCGTGCTGTGGTTCGACCCCACGGCGGGGTTCCACACCTACTCCATCCTGTGGAACCCGCACAACATCATCCTCTACATCGACGGCGTCCCGATCCGCGTGTTCGGGAACAACGCCGCCCGCGGTGTCCCCTTCCCGGCGCGCCAGCCCGTCCACGTCTTCGCCAGCATCTGGGACGCCGAGGACTGGGCCACGCAGGGCGGCCGCGTCAAGACGGACTGGGACAGCGCGCCCTTCGTCGCCGCGTACCGGAGGTACAACGTCACCACCAACGCCTGCATCTGGGACGAGGACGCCGGGCGCGCGCGGTGCCCGACGCCGGCGGCGGCGGCGGGTGGCGGTGGCGGGCGGAGGAGGCAGGCGGCGTGGATGGCGCAGAGGATGGATTGGTGGAGCTGGATGACGCTGAGCTGGGTGCGGATGAACTACATGGTCTACGACTACTGCGACGACCGGAGGCGGTTCCCGCACGGAGCGCCGCCCGAGTGCGTCATCCCCATCGGAAGGTCGTGAGCTCTAGTAATCAAGCTGTCGTGTCGAAAATCTTCTTCGTCGGCTTCAGCTTCTGCTAGGTAGCTAGGGACGAACGTCGTTCTGTGTCGCCAAACGTGCCGGCAATGTAATAATCGTGCTTGTTCGTTCTGTGTCGAGCAAGGTGCAACCTGGATGCGATCCACGACGTGCGTTTAGATTCGTCGCGAGGACTTTTGTGAGTATCTGCAATGTTTTGCTAAATTGACTTCGCATCTATAAAAATTTGGCAAAAAGTGAAAAAATAGACTCCAATGGTTTGGCAAAAGGACTTGGCATATCTATAAACTTGCAGCTGTTCGGTTCGGTTGGCTGATGTTGATGGTAGTCTTGATTTGTTCGAGAGAAAGAAATCTTGTTGGTTACTGATTCTTGGTGGTGATTTGTTCTCGAGAGAAAATCTTCTTGTTGGTGGTGGCTGATAAGCCAAGCGAACAGGGCCCAGCATGCATGAGTTTTGGTTTTGCCCATGGCGTTCTTCAAGTACAGATTCTCGAATGTGGCTGACAATTTCTTTTTTCTTGTGTCAGTTAGAAATTAGCGAATGACGCTGCTGGACGTGTTCTGGTTGCCGGCTGCAACGACAATGCGTTCTGATCGGCTCAACGACACTGCATTCTGATCGAATGATTGATGGCTACAACGACACCAACTTTTGGCACTATCAAATAGTGATCATGCAGAGTGTTGTCGATTAGATGCTGACAGCAGCTCAATTCCAATTTGACTAATGAGATCCTGCTGCTACTGTTCAATGAATGTGTTGGTCCCGCTACAGTTACAATTAAATCTACTCAACTCAATAAAAAATATATGTGACAAACACCCGCAAATATAAATTTGGGCCCACATATTTGGGATTTTGGGATTAAATTTTGCCAAACTATTGGAGAAAGCTACTTTTATTACTTGACAAATAGTTTAGCAACTTGGCAAATTACAAGATTTACCAAGTGAAAATTGATAAATTGTTGGAGCTGCTCGAGGAGGTTCGTTTGGACACGTTGGGCACACGAACTGTAAATAACTAGGTGACACCCCGCGCGTTGCTGCGAGAGTTTTTAAATAAAATTTTAAGGTGAAATGTGATAATACAAACACCAAAGTGGCGATATTCATCCATAAACAATATTATATATGAAAGTATGCTAATTTTTTTTGAGAGAACCATTCTTAATGATTGATCCTATATGTATTTCAACTGCGAGAATTTTAAGGCGTGCTACTCACAAATACAACATGCTATTAGTCACAGAAAATCGACGAAGACATAAATATACGATTTAGTGGATGTTGAAATGGCTTGGTGGATGTTGACATGGCTTATAGCGGATAGTGACTTGGCATGTAGTGGGTTATGACGTGGTGCGTTGAGAGGCAAGAGAAATCGTTTATATAGTTGTATATGAGTATATGATTTCTGATTTGGTTATTCGAGGAAGAAACTGCGCTTGAGTTGGTTTTGGAGCATGGGCCATGGCCCATGAAATTATGATTCGTGTCCTGTTAGCGTTTTTGACAGGTCTAGTTCGTTAAAATGGGCCGGTTCTGTGTTAAACAAGGTACAGTACAGTTCTTTTGTTGCTGCGATATTCCTTTTTTTTGCAACGCTGTTTGCTACTTGCGTACTTATTCATCCGTTTTTTATTACGCATCATATTGCAAACAGTTTTCATTGCAACGTTTTCAAGTCCATTCAGTGTTTTCAAATCGTATAATCCAACCAAGTGGTAAGGGTATCTATGGCCGAACTGGAGAAAAAATTAAGAGGAGGCCACACAAACATTTGACAGTTCAACAATCTGGTAAATCACCTCGATTTTTCAAATCTACAATAATTAAATATGATTATATAGTAGTTAATTATGCAAATTTTCTGGGTGGAGTAGGAGATGGAGCTTCTTCTAATTCATTTTCATCCCACTGAATATTTGGATCAACCACGCAGCCTGTTCGTTTGGCTGGTGGCTGGTGCTATTTTGTTTTGAGAAAAAAATACTGGTGGCTGGTTTGTTCTAAGAGAAAAGTACTGCTGGTTGGTGGCTGATAAGCTATACGAACAATGGCCCTTCCACAACCGTCTTCTCGTGGTAAGAAAATATTATCTTCTTTTTTGGTTTTGCCATGGTTTCCTACAAGGCTTTGGTCTAATTATATTAGAATATCCTACCTATGTTATTATGTGACAAGAAATAAAGTTGAGGGTTTGCCAAATTTTACCGCATGAATTGAGAAAATAGCACTTAGATTGGTTTGAGATGGATGAACATTAGACATAGCGGAACTATCTGTGATGCATGTTCGTTGTTGTTGCCCACCATTATTGTGTGCTCGCGCTTCGCAGACGCGGCTAAGCCCATCGCCTGTCCTGTCATCAGCCTCTGATCTCGATGCCACGTCCTCGTCATCTCGATTTCACGTCCTCGTCTTCAGGGATCGTGCATCACCATGACCGCATTGCGTTGGTCTGGTATTGCGGCAATATATGCAAAAACCGAACATCACGACTCGCAAGGAACAACGTCCTTGATCTCTTCAGCTATTCGTTTGCAAGCAGGAGATGCAGTGTAACGACCGCGTTTCTAGCTAATAATAAATCACCTACAAAATCACGCGTGTTTTCAAAACCCTCCCGCTGAGCTCAGTCATCCCATTCGAAACCCCGGTCGTCTTCCCCCTCTCTCACCCTCGGCGCGCGTGCCGCGAATCCCGCCGGCACCGCCCGCACTCGGGCCGTCGCCCACCGCCCGCCACCCCCAAAGACCGTTGTCGGCCATCGCGCCGGGAAGCCTGCACACGCCGTGGTCCCGCCGGTCGGTCCGCCTCGCCATCACCGCCGTCCCAAAAATCACGCTGACGCCGGAAACCGGAGGACTCCACAAAATCCCTTTTCTCCTCCCTCCTAATTTCTCTAGAAATTCTCCTAAATTTCTAAACCCTTTTCTTTCCTTTTTCCTATTTTCCGTTTTCCTTTCTCCTTAATTTCCCCCCTCATTTTCCCTTTTTTCCTTTTCTTTTTTCCTTTCTCTTTTCTTTCCTTCCTTTCCCTTCCTCCCTTCTTCTTCCTTCGGTCTGCACCCCTGTGCCCAACCGCGCGCCCGACGCGGCACGCCCCCCCCCCCTCGGCCCCGCGTCTCGCCGTAGCCCCCCGCCCGAGCCAAGCTCGGCGCGCCCCTCCCCGAGCATCGCGCGCGACGCACCCGGGACGCGCGGCCGCGCCGGCCCGGTGCCCCGCCCGCGCCGCGCGCATCACGCCGCCCGCGCGCCGGCTCGGCACCGCCGCGCGCGACGTGTCGCGTCGCCGCCCCCGCACCGCCGCCGAGCCGACCCCCCGACGAGATCGCACCTTGCGCCCGCCGCCATTAACTCCGCTAACCCGAGCCGTAGCCTCCACCGACATCGCCGCGCCACCGCCCACGCTCGCCGTTGCCGCACGCACCGTGCCGGGACGCGCCGGCGAACGCGCCACACGTGCTCGCCGCGCTAACGCCACCGGGGCCCGTCGCGCAACCGTGTGGACGCCGCACTCTCCGCGCCGCGCCCGCCGCGGTCGTCGCGTCGCCGATCCCACTGTCGTGGACCGACGGTCACCGACCCGCGGAAGCAGCACTGTCGCGCCCCGCCGACCCCACACCACCGTCGAGACGTCAATTCCACTGCCAAGCCGCCGAGCCGTCACCTCGCCTGCACAAGGAGCTCGTTGCGACGCCATTCAAGGCCGGTCATCGCCCCCCCCCTGCCGAGCCGCCCGCCGGGAAGATTTTTTCCCCGAACCGCCTTCCCGCGCCTATAAAGAGCCCTGCGCGGCTCCCCACCTCGCCTTGCACCGCTGCAAGGCATCCCCCCTCCCCCCTGCACTCCACCACGCCGCCACCAGAGCTGCCCAACCGGCAGTCCGCCGCCGCCCACTGATCCACCTTCGCAGCGCACCCCAACTCAAGGTGAGGAAGGGAGAAGGACCCCCTCGACGCCCTCCTTCTTCTCCCCCTTTCGCCGTCCACGGCCGTGCCCGGAAGGCCGGCGGTCCACCACCGCCCGAGCCCCCTACCTCTGTTCTGGATGCGAGCCAGGGGAGGAAGAAGGGCATTTTGCCCTTGACCCCCTGCCTCTTTTCCTTTTTCCCACCGAGCCCCCTCCTCTCTATTCTCTCTCTCTCTTTCTTTCAATTAGACCCTACCCTTTAACTATTACACCAAAAACAACCCTACACATTTACAAGTTAGCCCCACTTAATTTCAAGAAGGCCCCTGGATCATTCCGTCTAAACCTCACCTTAATTACATTTTGCAAATAAGTCCACCTCTCTATTACGTCTATTTACTAATAGGCCCTTAGCCCCTATAAACTCCCTTTAACCCGACATTTCATGCACAATTTTACTCCCAATTAATTCCAAATTTCACCACACCTTTACCGGGATTATTCTCACCGAACCATTCACTAATTCCCCCTTAGAACTTATATATTCCTCCTTTTCCATTTATTTCCCTCCTCGAGCTCAGCCGGTAATTGGTGCGCTCGTATTGATTGTCTGCTTGCTTGTGTGCACGCTATAGCCGACGGAGTGAACGAAGGAGGGTACCACAAGCCGGAGCTTGGAGCCGAGTACTGCGAGCAGGAGCCCGAGATCCCGAACGCTGAGCCAGAAATCCCCGAAGACTTCGAAGACAGCAAGTTCAATCTCATCCTTGGATGCATCCTATACCCGTTTTATAAATTGCATATTATTTTACTGGAAAAACATGGTAGGATATCCACCCTTGTTCGCTATGATTGACCTTGTTTGGCCTAAATGGTTGCTTTAAGAATGTGTGAGTGCTTTAAAAATGGGAATGGGATATTTCGGAAAATGAGTAAAGAACTGGGTAGACGGGATGGACGTGTGTGTCAAGAGTATGGTGAGCTCGTACCTGTGTGGTTGGTGTCTTATGGACCTCCCTGGGCCCACTACCTTGGTGGGTGCCAGGACCGACTACTCGGTGGGACCCTGGGACTACCCGCCTTGTGCTGCACGGTACCTGGTGGCGTGAGGTGCAAGGACTACGGTGGAGAAGTACTCAGATAGGAAGCTATACATACCATGTACTGTGTAGAGGACTCCTAGATGTACACGACTAGTACTCTCTCCCTAAACCGACCTGTAACCCTGCCTCCCGGACTATATAAGGCGAGGCAGGGACCCTTCTCTCTCAGATTACGCATCATCTTGTAATCGCATCCAATCAATACAGAGCTACGCAGCATACAGGACGTAGGGTATTACGCACCTCGCGGCCCGAACCTGTCTAAATTGTGTGCCACGTGTCTCTTCCTTCGAGTTACTGATCTCGGTGAGGCCACATTCATCTACCTCGGGTACCCCCTTGGTAGGTTGCCGGTCTAAAACACCGACAGTTGGGCATGTTGGGAGTTGTCCATCTTGTCGTTAAGGATCGGGTTGCGTGACATCTCACCCGACCCAATGATCGTACAACCACTCGACCGTTGTATGAGGCAACAGCTTAGCATAGACCCCACTAGTTAATCTACTAGCCATCTGGTGTGCGGGTGAGCGGCGGGAGACCAAGGAGTAGGGGTACGCTCTGTGTGAGGTACGCCCTGGTTATGTGAAATAACCCCTTGGTTGCTCCCGTGGTGGCTCGTAGGGTTAGCTAAGGTGGGTAATGGCTTTGATAGGATCTGCACCGGCACTGAGGTGTTCGTGTGGCGGTACCCTACTTGTGGGTAAAGTTGTACAACCTCTGCAGAGTGTAAAACCTATTCGAATAGCTGTGTCCACGGAATTGGACGAGTCACGGTGTGGTCACAAAACTAATGATTGGGTTGGGATGTTTCTCATGGCGTGAGTTGTTTTCTGGAACATTGTGTGGCTGTGTGCCTGGGCTACTGCGGACGAGGAGTCCGGTAGTCCCTATTTGGTTTTCTCAAATCAACTGAGTCACTTGGGTTATAAAAATTGCTTGCGAAAACCTTTTCGAAAATAAACCCCTGCATGAGTAAATGTGTTTGCAAATAAGCCTTAACCTGATCCTTGGTATATCCTGTGCATGATCTGCTTATAAGCCCCTCCGTGGGTGGGATTGAATTTGTTGAGTACGTTGTGCTCACCCTTGCTTAACTAACTATTTTTCAGAGGAGGGTCCCGACTTCGTTCCCGAAGACGTCGAGTAGGTCGCTGCCCTACGCCCAACTCGTGCCTGTGGATTCAGGGTTTCCCCAGAGAGCTTCCATGGCGTGGTACTCTGATGAGGCCTTGGAAGCCTTCGCTATCGTAGTTTGGTCTTTAGCTTTTGTGTTGTTCCTCGTGGCATTGGCGCTTCCGTTCCCACTATGCCGTCGTGATGTAAGAGACTGAACCACCTGTTGTAATAATTGTGTTGCCAGCCTCCTGGGACTGGTATTTGTGTCACATTTAGTCACCTCTGATAAGGGGACGCTTCATGCAGGCTCCTACCTATTGATGCATGTCGATGTTTAGACCCGATAACTTACCGAGGGGGGTCCCTAAGATAGACTTTTGTGTGGTGGGGCTCGCTGAGGTTAGGAACTCGAAGGTATACACGAACACACGATTTAGACGGGTTCAGACCGCAAGGTGTGTAAAATCCCTCATCTTGTACATTGCATATCGATTGATTGGTTGAGAGGGGGTCCCCGCACCGCCTTATATGCACGGGGTAGGGTTACAAGTTGGTCCGAGTACGACTAGGAGAAGTCTCTTGTCGGCTACAATGTATGCTTTCTTATTCTAGTACTAGTCTATCTTTCCATGTAGAATACAATGCCTTGTAGCATATCCTACATTCAGATCTAGTCAACCTCGATGGTGGGTCCATGGATGTCTATACGACAAGATCCGAGGCCTAATGTACGCCTGTGGGGTTGATGTTGATAAGTCAGACAAAGAAATATAGATATATGCTTAGACTTTTTTTCTTATGTGGGGGCATGCACCCCCTAGTCGTCCTGTACTTATTTATGTGATTTGTTTTGTCAAATGTCCACCTTAATAATATTAGAGTCGGTGTGGCGAAGACGGGTGACGAGGGCATTTCGGCTGGCGATGACTGGTCGGTGGAACACCGCTATCTCAGACAGCCTCCTAAAACCTGTCTTCGAGCTACACGGTCCTCAAGTGAGCCGCATCTTGTTAGGCTTCTGTGTCGCGAGTCGCCCTTCAATCTTCTTTGTGCTTCCTCTATGAAGCTCATAAACTTTGACTAGAGCTTTCTTAATGGCGGGACTACGCTTGGCGCTCATCCCTCTCCTCAGAATCAGACCTACTCGTGATGCCTGCCCATCATCATTGTTGCCCACCATTATTACGTGCTTGCGGTCAAGCCTGTCGCATATCCCGCTGCCAACCTCTAATCTCAATGTCACACCCTCGCCATCGTATCAGCACCATGTCCACATGTTGAACTGTGTTGGTCTAGTTTGGCGGCAACAGATGCAAAAATGACTCTTGAGGAAGAACAATGTCATTGCTAAGCTCATCGACTCTTCATTTGCAAGCTGAGGGCTGCAGGCGTCTGCATATCGAGGCCTGAGGCTTGATGTACGCATGTGGACTCTGTGTAATTCCATTAGACTAAACAATAATTTTTTTCTTCTGGTGGGAGGAGTGTCACCCCAACCCACCACACACGAGTTTCACCATTGGATAAGTCAACCCCCATTAGTCCAGACTATTCGATAGTCTAGTCATCCCATAATATAAGTTGGGAACTATCAAGTGGAAACCACCCAGTGGTGGAAACTATGCAAACTCAGATCTAGGATACTAGATCTACATTTGAAGGCTACGGAGAGATTTGGTGCCATTTTGCATATAGACGCCTGCCGGCCCCCTCAACCTCCCAGTTCATTTTACACATTCCCCCGCCCACTATCCCCAGCGGCCAGCACCCCTACCCAACATAATCCCCAACCTGCTGCTTAAAAAAACTAATCCCCAGCCCGCGTTGCTCCCTGGATTCTCCCCCTTGGGTCCGCTGCCTCGCCGAAGCTCAACTGTCGGTCGAAGCTCCGCTACCGCCTCTCAGTCCTTCGGTCGAAGTTGGACCGCCACCTCGTGTCGCTCCTCTTCGTTCCACGACTGCCACCGGGTCGGGGGAACTGCGCGCCGCGCATCGCTCCTTTTCGCGCCACGGTCGTCAGGCAACGAGCGGCGAGGGCGTGGGAGGTGGTCGGCAGGCGGCGAGGGAGTACCTGCGTACAGGAGGTGGCCGGCGAGGGCGCACCTTCCTCTCTGTTGTTTTTTGTTGCTGACTGTTGTGCTGCTAAAATTCCTGGACATGTGCAATGTCAATAGCATGTTCTGAACTTGTCCATTGGTCGTCCTTGCCTGAACATGTGCTAAAATTGCGGTGTCTGGCGACTGATGAAGTAGACAGGGTTGGCAATAATTCATGTTCTGAACTTGTCCATTGGTTCTCTTTGCAGGTCCTGCTCCAACAAGTGCTAGTCATGCCCAATGGCTGAAACAAAAGTGATGCAATCCATTCTCGTGTCGGTACAAAATAGGGAAAAAAAGTGAGGACTACATTGGACTGGACCAAGTGGATGGAAGGGTTGCTGCTGTGTATCGAGGGATCCTGTGTATCAAATATCATTACTTCCTGCTGGTTCAGATGAAAACTGTAATGGCAATTGTGCCTGTTATGTAATGCAATTGTGTGTGGAGCACGGAAGTGAATAAAATGATGATTATGTTGTGCAATTGTGTCTGAACTACATAAATTGTTCAATTGCGATTTCTCAGATTGAATGACACAAGCTTTGGAAATTGAATCATTCAATTGTTACTTCTCTGGAAAAATATGAATAAAAGCTTGTTGAGCTATGTGTTGAACTATCCCTGAAAAATAAAAAAATCCTGCAATACCTTATTGAGCTATGTGGTTTCGTATTTTCAAACCAATTTATACACACTAAAACAAAGATATTTGAGGATTGGGTTTTAGCAACTCATTGAGCAGTAGTTTGCAGTGATTAAGGAGCCCATCTAATTGATGATCAAGTGATGTTGGGGGTGGGATGGGATGATTGCTTTCCTTTGTCTATTATTGATGAAAAGTGTTTACACTCAAAGAAATAAAAAGGTGTTGTGACAAAAGCTATTATTGCCTAACGAAGTCGAGATAATCTCTAGTGTTGCAGGGATTTATTGTGTGCCAGCAGATCTTTGTATTTCTTTCTGGTTTTATTTTAGTCCAGATCTAACATATATAGTCATATGAGTTGTTTTATGTTGAAAGTGATTTCCCATGCAGTAAATTGATGGTGAAACAATTGATGTTATAACTGAAGCCGAGGGTAAGAAAACTAAAAAAAGCAAATCCCGAGGTCTAGATTTTTCATGATGCAACTCAACTGTCGAGCATTACTGATTCAACAGGTGCCACATTAAGCACTAAAAGTTATAGACTGAGCTTGGAGAAAGGAATAGTATTGTTTTGTACAGTGGAGCTTAGCAGCTAAGTATTTGCTATATTCTGCTGGCTTTGTTCCAGGAATAACTAGTTAATTTGGTCTGAAGATCCGAAATTAGGCAATAATAACTTTTGGCACAACACTTTTTTATTTTTTTAAGTGTAAACACCTATTTTGTACTAGATAGTGTTTCAATGAACTTCAGTCAATCATTTTCACTTTATCAAATTTTCAGTGTATGAATTTCACTGCATCATTTCAGTGTATCAATTTTTTCAGCCTGGATGTCAGTACATCAATTTCAGTCTATCTATCTGTCAGGTTGTGAATTTAGTACGTCATTTGCAGTCTATCAATTTAACAGAGCATCATTTGCACTCTATCCAAGTCTGTGTCGTTTTTAGTGCTCTCAAACATTCAACTGAAAACTGATACTTCAATGTTAGGGTGTACCGAACATTTGTTTGTTGAATGGCAAAGGAGAGGGCTATAAGGATTTTCTGAAAATTGTAGACTTGAAAGCTTCACTCATCATTGATCATCTTTGGTACAGAGCAATTGGTAAATCACAACAACACTCATCATTGACCATTCTCACAATTTGACACACAATTGCAACAGAGAAACAACACTTTATTCACTTTCGTGCTGCACACACAAGTTCATTACATTTTATTCATTTTCATTTCACAGCACCAGACAGAAGCAAGCAACAACAGACGTGATAGGTGATAGGCGATGGTCTGATCTTCCGAGAGGTAGATGGATATGTCAATTGGTGGAGACTCAACGTTGGCAATCTTGGCTTCAAATCGGCACGATTCGGACCCCGCAACCATTACACCATTGCTCTGTTGGTTATAAACCAAGCACAACTTGATTGACCTCGCCACGAAGGCTTTTCCCTGCAAGCGAATTGAGAACACAAGCAAGAAAATGGTAAACACAGAATCGAATATTGCAGATGTAAATGAAGCGAATATCAATGGAGTTCGAGCACTTGATTCGAAAGGACTAGTCGACACAGTCGAGGAGATGCAAGAACAGGGCCTTGGATCACAGCAAAAGGACTTTACATCACAGTTACAATGAATCACGAAAGTTTCAACTTCGAAAACTTTAACTAAACAAAACCCATGTTTCTAAGGCGGAGGCTACTGAGTTTATTAGAGGAGGGGCGTCCTAGGGTGATGCAGCAGCTTGGCAGATTGTGGACGTCAACTTGTTTTGATGATTCCCATTGACTCCGGACGAATTTGGGCCTAAGACTGGTGCCATTGGAAGCTCTATGAAATTCTCGTTCCACCCATATAAAGAACGTCCAAAACGGACTCAGCATGCGACCGAGGTGTCATTTTTAGTGAGTGCTGCTCCTGGACTCTGAACTGGGCTCGAACTTGTGTTTCTTGGGCCTCCACCTTGGGGACTCGAACCAGATTAGCCTCAGAGCTCCCTCTTGACTTGGAAAGTCTTGTTGGACTCCTTCTGCACTCCATGCACCACTCATGGACATATGCATTGGCGCCATGTCCTCATCATCCTCCCCTTCTTGACGAAAAGCCGTCCTCGGCGTCAATTGTACTCGAAACCAATCCTACAAAGCACAAAGGAAAATGGGATTGCGAAAACAAATGGAACTGAAATAATTGTGAAGAGGGACAAAACCTTGTTTCCAATTTTCTAGTGTGTCATTTTGTATGAAAAATTCTGCAAGCATGCAAGCTTCTTGATCGAAAGGCACACGTTGTACGACAACACCATCCTGCAAAAGATTAGTACCAACAAACAACAATGCAGGAATAGATGGTAGTAAACACAAATTCTTTCCTTCTCTGGAGTGAACCTTTTTCTTTAAAACATAACCACTAGAGGAACATGCAAATATGTTTTTATGTCGGGTGTCCTCTAATTGATCACAATGTTCCAGAACAAAATGAGAATTCATATTGTCGCGAATGTAGACTCTATGTATCAGATATTGTTCTTTGTTGTCATATTTGCCAATAACATGAAATGTGTGTTTAGCAAACGAATGCAAATCATCATATTGAGAAAGTCTCTCTTCAAAACAATATAGATTACACAAATCACCAAATTCAATGTAACCTAAGGTGTGGAAAGAAGATACTAATTTTAGCTCATCATTTTTACTAGTGATACGCATAACATGTTTATTTTCAGCATTAGCATGTAACATTGAAGCATTATCAAACAATTCATCTTTATCACAAGGAACATCAAGCAAATCATCATCTGACAAAGATAAATCTATAGAGGGTTCCACTAACAATTTCTCTTTGATAGCATGGTGTGTGGAAAAATTGAGCATGTTATGACGATTCCCACCATCCATGAATATAGCACCATGATCATTACCTGTGTCCTCAATAGAAGTATCAGGTGCATTGTGGAGTGGTGGTTCTGAATTTTCACATGAGGATGTGAGCTCCTCATTTTCTTCCATGACATCCTTATCATCTTGCTTTTGTTCAGAATCCTGCAAAAGATTAGGTGGAGCAAGAAATACAACAGTGGACTGATCTTCTAAATTAGGCACCTCATCATTTGAATTCAATGTGGAAGGTGGATGAACAAATGTTTCTCTCATAAGAATTTTCATATCATTCCAAGTTTGAGGTTTATCAGAATTATTTAAAGGCTCCCACCAAGTTAAAGCTAAGTGTCACAAAACACTAGCTGTATTTTTTACCTTCCTCCTTGACACATAAAACGAGAAGAAAAAATTTCTTCTATGGCAATTTCCCACTCCATGTACGCATCAACACCCACACCATTGTATGTTGGTGGATATGAAGAACCTGTCATGGCTAGAAGACAACACAAAAGTATTATCCCTATCAACTAACAACTATTGGGTGGTGGTGGAAGTGGAAAGCAATATCTCCAACGGATTACCACTGTCTTGCAAGTGTTCTTACCAAAGCCAACAGGGCGGTACAATATATTATCGAGCTCGGGTGCAACAGTTGCAAGGTGAACCTGTGCTGACAGAAGTATATATGTGGAGTATTGCGTAGGCTCAATATGGTAGCAAGGAATATCAATAATTCAAATTCAGAATTGCAAGACTGAAAACTAGTCCCAAGCTTGTCTATGTTGCCGGTCTAAACTCATCTCAGACCTAGTTCAAGCAAGCGACAATCCAACTATAACAAAGGGATACAAAGGATGCAAGCACTTCTGATTTTTTCCCCTCTTCTTTCATTTTTTGGTGCGGCTCTTACTTTTATTTTTTAGCTCCTCTTTGTCTTTTACTTTTATTTTTTATCAAAGTGCCGCATGATGATCATGTCACAAGAATACTTCACTAGTGAAGAAAAAAATCAGCAAGACAGAGGTCTTGACTTCTGTGTTCAGGCTCTACGACTTTACAAATTAAAGATATTGCAGCCTTGCTGGGAACTGTCTCAAAGGAAAACAAATCAAAATTGATAATATTTAAAACTTTTGCTTCTAAACAGTTCTCCAATTCACGTGACAACTCAAACTCTCTAGAGAAAATTCTCTCTTTGTGTAACTACATTGCGTGTAACACATGCAACAGCAAGCAGCAATAACATACCACAATGGGTTAGAGCAGATCAAAAACAAAGATTGGCACACAAAAATTATGGGATTCAATCTATCATACACCACCAACAAACTTGACACTAATATCCGAGAACAAGACCTAGACGCGACGATCACAACGACACAGCGAGGGAATAAAGTTCTGAAACGAAAAATTGTGGGGCACAAGATGGGTTATAGGACAATAAAAAATTGATGAACAAATGTTTTTTAGGGCTTTTTTTGGACTATAGGTAATGAAAACAAGACGAATCTAAAGGGCACACGATAATACCTCACGGGCAACCTGAAATCCTGATACCAAATGATAAGTCTGGCCCAACACACCTCTCGGGGAAAGGCCCAATCGCCCCAAAGACTAGTCCGATAGGGAAAGGGTGGCTCTCCCTTTATTAAGGTGACTTGGTCCTCCCAAGCTAAGCAAGGTGGAATAATTTAGACGTGCACGGCTTCGCTGCCTATACCATCATGTGCCTACACTGTTCTGTGCCTAGCCCATGGGCCGCCTACACCATCGCGCCCCTGCACTGTTCTGCGCCTGGCTAATTCGTACTCCCATTGGACACGACTGTCTCCTACACTGTTGTTCGCCTGGCCAAACCGTGCTCCAAGGCTGCCACCTACACTGTTGTGAGCATGGCCAAATCATGCCCTGGGATGTCCTCATCAAGACGGCTTGGAACTCGATGCAGATAGTAGTAGACAGTAGCACAACACGCCCTTCTTGCACATCTCGGGCCTGAACTAGGTGCGCCCTCGTCGCCGTCCTCCTGTGTCGATCGAGGCCATCGACGCCCACCTGGAAAGGGGTGGTGGTCCTTAACAGGGGCGTGACGGCGGCAGTGAGGGGCCGCCGGAGCTGGGCAGGGGCGGTGGCACGGTGAGGGAAAGAAGGCCAACCAGTAGCAGCGAGACTCCTGGTCGACGGAGAAGAGGGCCTCGGGCAACAGGGAAGGGGTGGCCGCTCGACAAGGTGGGCGCGTGCCGATGACTCCATGGCCACGACGCCTCACGATCGCGGGGTCGTCATGCAGATTGGGGGTGGGTAGGGCATCAACGAGGACTGGGTAGGGTGTCGGCGCCCAAGTTCGGCGGCGGGAGGGGACCCCAGGCCGGCGGGGAGAGGGGACCCAGGGGCGGTGGCGATACGGGAGGCAGGGGCTGACTCGCGAAGTGTAGGCGTGCGAGGTCGTGGAACGTGCCGCCGGGGGGGATTATAGGGGCGGGCGCGGGGGGGGGGGGGGGGGGGGCTCTTGCAAAATTGCCCAGACTAGTAGGGGTCAGTGGGCGTCCATGCAAAATGACACCAGCTCTCTCTGTGGCTTTTGGATCTAGATCTAGCGTCCCAAGGTCTGAGTTTGCATAGTTTCCGCCGGTGGGGTAGTTTCCACATGATCCGCTCCCATATAAGTTAGGTGGTACTTACTTATGAGCTTTGATTTGTCAAATGTCCACCTTAACAACACTTCAATGTCACACACTCTTGGATGTTGCAGTCTATTGAGTTGCATGCACCAAATCAGTTCAACGCAAAAGCTTAAGCCACAAGCCGCATACGTAGAAATTGGAGTGGGTTGTAATTATTTTAATTAACGCGCCCACCAGGACCTGAACTCGAGACCTCTGGCTCGGATACCATATTGAGTTGCATGCACCAACCAGTTCAACCCAAAAGATTAAGCTGATGAGGAAAGGTGAACAATTCACGTATACTCCAACATAATCTTACTATGAAGTGTATATCTTAAACCTAACAAGCCCAAATACCCGCCCAAACCAAACTACTCATGGTTTTCTAGGCCTCCAAATTTCTCTTGTCCTCGACCTAATCGAACGACTCATTGGGGTTAGCCGCAACTTTCTAGTCGATCAAGTCAGATATAGGTGATCCTTATTGGTATAAGCTAAACGGTAAAGGGTGATTAATCAGACGTATCGTGATTAGTTGGACGAGTTAAAAACATTCTACTGACTATACTATTCCAGCCAACATAAAAAGGACAATAAACGAAACGAATATATGTGGCCACGCAGCTATTCGTACAGTTTTTTTAGATAACAACGCAGCCATTCAATTCATACACGTTAGGCCTACATGTAACATGTGCACAGTAACTACGTTGGCACGTCCTCCTCACGTTCCCCTCAACTAGCTGTGTGAAGTGAAGCCTCTGGGACGGATGGGCCATTTCACCAGCAAAAATCCATCCAGCATTATCCACAGCTAGCCGGCCCATGCATACATACATCCATCCATCACCTCCTCAATGCAAAATTGAGCTCCTCACGGTACACCTTCCCTCCGGCGGTCCGGGCTCGCTTTCGATCGGTCGGCGTCCAGATCAGAGGCGGCGGGTGATCTGAGCCGCCGGAGCCCCTGCATGGCCGCGAGCACCTGCCTGTTGCTGACCACAACCCCGGCCGCTTCAATTCAGAAGCTCTCAGGATGGTCACGAGATTGATCGGGGAGGGTCAGATCAATCAGGCCAGCTGCTTCCAGCTCGAACCCGAGAGATGATCGGACGGCAAACGCTGGATATGTCCTTGTCGCGAGTCACGGTATAGTAGGCGTATACAGCTTGGCTTGGCATGGAGGCCTTGAAGGGAGACGATGCTGATATACACATGCACAGAGGAATGAAATGGACACACGGACATTGACGTCGTTGGACGTGCCTCCAATTCTCGCGATCGATCGTCGATCGAGCGACCTCTTGTTGAAATGAAGGAACACAAGGGGTTTTTGAGATCGAGAACACACATAACGCGTGGTTGGTGCTCGGTCGGTTCGATCATTGCCGTTGTATAACATGGAGTGGTAGCCCGTATATCTCTGCTAGTAGCAGAGTCCTACACGACTAAGGGACGCTGCGTGCGGATATGCTTTAAAATTAAAACATGATCAGTGACCCGAGCACGACCGGCCGGCGGCCGGGTAGGTCCGCCGCCGCCCTCCGCCGTGCGCGACCAGAATATGATTCCATCTCGTGAACCAATCGATCTCCTTGGCGGCGGCCGGACAAGATCGACGCGCTTCGATCCGGCCGGGCGGTGCTTGGAATGTTCATGCGAATAGAAAGACGATTGGTGCTGCAATCTACACCCACTTGTTGGTCAGTTGGTGCTACGGCCGGACGGCCTGGAAGAACAGATCGGGCCTGCCTGCTTGTCTGGCTGTCCCAACCTGAAGGGGAAAGCGATGGGAATGATGATCGGATCGGAGCATGCGGGCGCCAGTGTGATAACGGCGATGGCGACGTCCGGTGAACGGAGGACCGAGACGACAAAAGGGTGACGGTCGGAGGGCGATGCCCTTTTCTTTTTGGTTTTTTTTTTTTGGTTGTCTTCGGTGGAGGTTCTGCTCCTCCAACGCTTTCAGATGGCACAGAGAGGCCACCCGCCGTACGTTCGGAGGCAGAGGCCGGGCGACCTCGCTGCGCGCGAGCTCAAACGATTCTTGTGTCTCTTCCTTGCACTTGCACGCCCTGCTAGTGCTAGGTCTGCCGAAAGGGCCGCTGGGTATATGCCTATATCCGTTCATTTTTTTAGCAAACGTATCTAGAATTCAAAAAGATCTTTAGAGATACTAGATTTTGATCCCATACGTTTTTTTATAATATATGTGTATCATCAACTGCTGCAAAATCAATTTAATTGTCCTACTAAAAGATCTTGATCGAAGACACAAATCTACCCATATAATTAAGTTTTACACACTTAGCATGGACATAATATTTTGACTAAAATCTAGATTTTTTTCTTGACAGTTCTCTACTATTGAAGTGAGGATAGGAAATACTTTCCCTAGCTGAAACATAGTGTAGGACATAGCAGAGATTTCACATTTACCTAATTAACCTAAGCTAATCCCCAGGAATTGCAGCTACTGCGGACTTGATTGCCCGCCACGATGTGCTTCGCGTAAAATGAGTGGAGCATACTAGGAATGCTTTTTGAGTGCGGTTTTATCAATTTCTTGTTAAAAAAGTAGCACACACGTGTCCCTCCAAGGGCCGTCGGGTCAGCCACAGCAACGGGAAATGTCACCTGCACGCGCGCACGCATGAACAGCAATCATATCGCGTTTGTTTTGAGGATTAGATGGAGCATATGAACACTCATCATGCTTCCAATCAGTTAGTTGGTGGGCATGGCGGAGAGATGGATCAAAAGGGCGCCCTACGATCGATGGATGAATCAACCACCGGTCCATTCAGATGGTTCATGGTCGGAGCAATTGGCCGCTCCACTTGATCGTCGGATCGAAAGCGATCGATGTGAAGGGGTGCGTCGATGGATGGATGCGTATGTATATGGCCCAATACTATTTCCTGCAGGATCATACAATGATACAACTGCCTCTCCTTTTCAGTTGCAAGAGATGGATAAGTTTAACTATACTAGGGCTGCTAGCTGTGGACTGCAGCGGAAGCACGTAAGTTAGGGCGTCTTTTTTTTAGTGATCCGCATGCGGGAAGCACCTTTGTGTGCATTGTAAACATTTTTTCTGCTTAATACAATGATGCGTAGCTCTTCTGCTTATTCGAGAAAAAAATACTAGAGCTGTTAGCTCAAAGGCAGTAGTGGCAGGTGAAATGGGATGGGCAGGTGTGATAAGGCTACCTGCACTGCATGGAGTGCTGTAGCAACTCTCCTCTAGGCCGGCCGGCTACTTGTGGCCCTCTTCGTTGCGTACGTGTCGACCCGGAGCGGCGGCGTTCCTCACCGTCGTCGATCTGCACGAGCAACGACTGGTGAATTTTCCAGTGATCATCGTGAGCACCTGGTTTGGCTTCGATTGCGATGCGTACGTCCATTGGCGGCAGTGCGCGGAGAAGAGTCCGGTGATCACCGGCCCATTATATTTCCGTGGAACATTTAGGCGAGGCCAGGTGGCACAATTAGCACGAAGTACCAACTCACGGCCGCAATCCCTTTTGTCTTTTTAGACGAACACACATGCAGGACCACTGGAAATCGGTGAAGCACTAGGAAGCTACTAGATAGTATATTTTTTAAATAATACAAATTTTTAATATCTCTTAAAATATATTTTCTCCATCGATCGAAACCGATTTGATTTGCTCCTCAAACTATATAAATTCGTCCAATTTTGTTTTCCCTCCTTGAAAGAGATGTATTTTAGGTCCAAATTTAGACTCTTTTATGGTGGATTGTACCACCCTATACCACAGTTTCAAAAGAACCAATATGAAAGGATCTGATGGTTCAGATTAATGTATACCACTACAACTTGCACACGTGGTATATTGTGGTATAGGTGATATAGGGGTATTATTGGAAGTTTTTTCTCGGCGGCATAAACAAAATATATGATTTCTCATCAAAATTAGTTATATATAAAGGGATAGTACAAAAAATGATTTCTTTAAAAAGTTACCTATTTATCTTTATTAAAAACAGCCATTACTACATACCACCACCTGGTCACCATAAAAGTGCTCCCACATTTTGGCATCATAACCTATTTTCCAAAAAAACACTTAGAAAATATTTCATAAATATTTTTCATGCATTTTTTATATTTAGGGTTAACTTAATTCCCCTCGCTCACAGAATATCGAGATTGGTCGAATTCATCTCATTGTTGAATTAATTTGTTACTTTTCCCACCTTGAAATGGATGTATTTCAAAACACGGACAATGTTTCGTAAGATTTTTTCATGCATTTTTATATCCTGAGGGTTAAATTGAATTCCCTGACTGACTGATTAGAGGAATATTGCTTGTCTTAGGTTTATGCTCAAACCTTTTCAACTTTGACATTGAAAAGGAAAAGGAGATATAAAAATAATGTCAGCGGATTCATCTTGAAACCAACTAATATATATTCCATTGGAATGGAATGTTTTTAGATGTATTGTCGCTCAAAGATATTAATGTCTGACTTATGATGAGCTTAAAAATGAGCTACATCCCAAATAGTGAGTATCTAATGCTCTATCATATGAAAATTATCATAATGAAAATTTTTCAAAGCAATTTATCGTATAAAAAAGATCAAAATTTACCCTCTTTTGTTTTCACAAAAAAGACGCATAATACACGGAAATAAAACATGTCATGCATGGTGTGGTAAAGGTAGACTCGATGGTCACACTCGCAGCTTTTTTAAAAAAATGTACAGCTGGCGCGCTAGCAGTTTTTTCTTATCCAAGTCCGGAGGACCGGAGCACACGAGTTGTTTCTGATGATGTACAGTGGGATGGTCTCGAAAGACAGTAACAGGTCTACTCCGGCCGGCAGCAGCCGGCTTGACGGTCTCTGACCGGAAACACTGCCATCACACTGCCATTCAGAGGGTTTGGAGTCACTCGCAGAGACGATCGAAATGGGCACGTCCATCGACATACAGTGGCGCGCTAAGGAACAAGGAGCTGTAAATTCAGATTGGGATGTACTGTACTGTGATTCTTCAGTTCTTGGTTCTGGTGCGCGCGCGCAAATTAAGCTAGCGGTTGAGCAGTCCGAATTAAAATTCCCCTGCTAAAGATAGATCATGAACAAGACGTGTAAGCCAACGAGATACGTGCATGCATCGAGCCCATCATGGATGTAATGTACCCAAAGAATCTCACAGTCATGTTCCCTTTCCATTCCTTTTCCAACTGCTAGAGTACTCTCTATCTTCTTCTAACAGCATCAGTTTCTCTTCATTTTTTTGACTTTGTTTTGATCGAATCGGATCAGCATCGTCAGTTTCTACCGGCGACGAAGATGGCAGAAGGCTTCTGCCAGCAGTTTCATCACCATCATTGCAGCTGCAAGATTTGAAAGTGTTTGCAAGTTGCCCGTGCGATCGTCTCTCACGGCTCTTGATCGGGCTAGGCAGCAAAACAGCTGACGTCCTGCGACGAGAACATCCGCCGAACAATCCTGCAGGGCCGGCGGCGAGCCAGCCGTGCACAAATCCGTATCTATCCTTGATTCCCTCTGTGCCGTTGTGCGTGCAGCATCAATGTGATCGGTCTTTGGTACGCCGTCACCGATCGAGGCTGGGTCCGAACAAAACTGATGCCCAGGAGCAGAGCCGTGTGGTTCGATCGATCGGCACGGTGTCAACGTCGGCGGCGAGCCGCAAACCATTGGATTGGATGATGGATCCAGCTCACGTATGCCAACATGCGCCTGCGCTGCGATGCTCTCTCTTCCCCTCTGGTCCAACCATCGGACCGAAAGGATGCATCCCGTGGGCTATAAATACCGCGACCTTGATCGCCTCTTGGTCACGCCATCAGAGACGATCACCAAAGCAGCCAAGGAACAACTGAAGCATTGGTACGGTGGTGCCCTTTCCTAGGACGCCAGAGCGAGGCGGTGTGAGAGTCTCGAAGCCATAGATCGACAGACGCCGGCAGCGATGGCTTCTGGTGCTCGGCAGCTGATGATGACGATTACGCTGGTGGTGCTTGGTGGTGTTCTATGCTCGGTGCTGCTGCTCGCGGGCGTCGCGAGCGCCGCCGGCAACTTCTACCAAGACGTGGACATCACCTGGGGCGACGGCCGCGCCAAGATCCTCGACGGCGGCCAGCTCCTGACGCTGTCCATGGACCGGTCCTCCGGCTCCGGGTTCCAGTCCAAGAACCAGTACCTCTACGGCCGCTTCGACATGCAGCTCAAGCTCGTCCCCGGCGACTCCGCCGGCACCGTCACCACCTTCTACGTACGCCGCCGCCGCCGCCGCCGTCTCGATTCCTCCCCCTCTCGCTTAATGAACATCTATCGTCTCGATTAACCAGCTGCTATAATAACCCATGGTATATATGTGCGGTGTTGTTGCAGCTGTCGTCGCAGGGGTCGCAGCACGACGAGATCGACTTCGAGTTCCTCGGGAACGCGAGCGGTGAACCCTACACGGTGCACACCAACGTGTACAGCCAGGGGAAAGGCGGCCGGGAGCAGCAGTTCCGGATGTGGTTCGACCCCACCAAGGACTTCCACACCTACTCCGTGGTGTGGAACCCGAGCCACATCGTCTTCTACGTCGACGGCACGCCCATCCGCGACTTCCGCAACCTGGCGTCGTCCGCCGCGGCGGTGCCGTTCCCGACGAGCCAGCCGATGCGTGTGTACGCGAGCGTGTGGGACGCCGAGGAGTGGGCGACGCAGGGCGGGCGCGTCCGGACGGACTGGTCCAAGGCACCGTTCGTGGCGTCGTACCGGGGGTTTGCCGCGGCCGGGTGCGCGGGGAGCGACGGCGCCGCGGCGTGCGCGAGGGCCGGCGGTGCGTGGATGTTCCAGGAGCTCGACGCCGCCGGGCAGCAGGAGCTCCGGCGGGCGCGGGCCAGCTACATGATCTACGACTACTGCACCGACAAGTACAGGTTCCCGCAGGGCCCGCCGCCGGAGTGCGCCGCCGCTGCCAAGTAGAAGGTCCTTCTAAGAAGGATGTGATAGAGTACGGATTATTACAGTATATATATCGATTGGATTGGATATACGTGACTGATACGGGTATGAGTCGGGTCGCGTATACACATACATACACGTAGACGCCGGCACTACGCGTCGCCGCCGTGCCATGTACATGTACGTGCAGTGCACTGTGCACAGTATAGTCGTCTGATGTGATGAAAAGCTTGAGCATGTCACGCCGATGACTTCTTTGTTAGACAAGGACGGCTTCAAACACTGCGTCATTGGGTTTGTCAAAAGGGGCTTTTAAGATGACGAGAAGTTGTGGTCATTCCGGTTTGACGAGGCCTGCCTGCACGATTTTAGGTAGGATCGGATGCAGAACAGGATTGTGAAGACCGTGAGCTTGAAACCATGAACACGTACAGCAGAAAGCTCGATGGGATTTGAAATGGGAAGCGAAAGCACGCCGTGCTGCGTGTGAAAGGGGGACGTGCACCGTCTCTTTGTGCGGTGCCGCCCGCCCTGAAATTCCGTCGGCTTCTGCTATGCAACCGCGTGGGATTCTGATTTTATTATTTTTTATTTTATTTTTTACGATTTTGCAAAAGTATTTACAAAGTTTTGAAAAACCAGCTCTAAGTCAGATGAAGTGGCAGTTAGAGAAACTCCAATAGTTTGGCAAACCAACTCAGCATCCATATAATTTTGTGAAAAACAAGAAAAATTGCCTCCAGCGGTTGACAAACCAACTTGACAAAAATGGAAACTTGGCAAAACTCACCTCCCCACGCGCATGTATGCGCGCGCGCGGATTGTGGTTGCCATCGTTGTTTCCCTCTAGGTGGGAGGGTGAAAAAGAAATAAAGAATAGAGAAGGATTCACGATGTAAGTTTTTCAAGAGGTGGAAGGGCACATACATAATTTTGTTTCTCTCGGGATTCCCGATGTAAGTTAGATCCGGATTTGGCAAGTGAATTATGCCAAACTCGTTGGAGATGAATTCTTTTTTTTACTTTGCATAGCTTTTTAGAAGTTGGCAAAACACGAGATTTGCCAAGTAAATTTTGGCAAACTCTAAGTGCTACAGATTTCATACAAAATAGGGCACTGTAGCGTCGACCTTAGCCAGTACCGTCATTTGAAATGGCGGGGTAACCATCATAGAGGTGAGTATTTTTCGGGGCGGGCCGGGTCGAAAAAATTTCTGTTATTTCGGGCTGAAAAAATCCTGCCCATGACCATCTCACTAGACGCGTCGGGCTTTAATTTTCGAGCCGGGCTCGGGCTGGGTCCGGGCTTGGTCGGGCCGCCCGCGCATTTATAGTGTAAAACAACTAAAAACAACATTTCAAGCCACCCTCGGGCAAAAAAAAATTTTCGCGGGCTTCAAGATCTCGCCCACGCCCGCCCCGCAAGGTTCGTGGGGCGGGCCCGGCACGGGTCGGCCGGCCGGGGTGGGGCCGGGCCGGGCTTAAAATGCTCAGGTATGACCCCTTTCACGTTTTCAAAAAAATCATAACTATTTTGTATGAACTCGGATGAATAAAATTTTATATGAAAGCTTGCAGTTCAACATTTTCACATTTGGAGTCATCTTCGTGCCCAAATAATCGACATAATGCTCCGATCTAATATTCAAATTTTAGATTTGAATATTTCATCGGATATTTATGATTTGAACCTACAGTTCTTTTTTCTTTGCTTCATCTTGAATCACATCGCCTACTCATAAATCGAAGTCTAATTCATTTTTTAACATAACGCATCGAAGCGTACACGTCCCCACACAAACAAACACACCCAACGCGACGCTACACCACCATTACTTGGGAGAGGATTGAGCTGAAAGCAAGCCGTCAGAAATTGCACCGTTGTCACTAATGTTGTGCCACGCCAAAAGCGCAGTACGCTGCAAACCCAAACAGACAACATAACTCCTCCACCAAAGGACTATCCCCCTCAAGCCGCACACACATGATCGTTGACGCCTGCTCCAACTATGCTCAGGAGAACACTCTCGTCGCAACATCATTGAAACCACCAATCCTAGCCACTCGGTCTGGGGTCTCGCCTCTCCCATGACCTCACACTCCTCCGCGAAGAACTCAGATATGTGAAACTACTTTGAGAGCAACATCTCTGCCTCGCTGTCACCAAGATCACTACTACATCATAGACACCATCTCAAGACATCCAGCACCCATTGGCCTTTGCACCTTGCTGCCAACACATTAACCATGCGCAACTCTTAGCTAGCCTCTCAGACCACCACCATTACCGCCACAAGCCGTGAGAGGTCTCCAAATGTGGCGCCTAGGACATGACACCGAAGGTGCCATTGTCGCACGTCCCGAACTGGACAAGATTTTTACCTTGAGACCCCGTACATTTGGACACAATGCCCCGTAATGGTGCCCCCACGGAAAAAACGACGCCCCAAGTTCGCTGTCATCACTACCATCGACAACAGTGTCCGTGAAGGTGATAGAGGGGGAGTGCCCGATCTTTCGGTGAGTGGAGATAAATCCGATTTCGGCAGGAGATGACCCTCATGATCCGACTACGACGAGCAAGCCCGAAGCGCCAATGCAATCGCTGAACCAACTCCATGTGGTTACCGACCTTGTTGGAGCAAGATCGGCCTGATCACGAAGATCAATTCCTATGCGCAATCGACGAACGAACAAGAATTCGAGAATCTTAATATCACTCGAAGGTGGAGTCTGCAATACACGAAGGCAGCGCTATACGACTGTTCGGTTGTAGCTAATGCTAACTTGTACAGGTCAACACCGTGCCAATTGCACACTCACGGACAAGCAACATCGACCTACCCCCAACACCTCAGCAACCCTTCTTTCCAAGAGGTGGCTTGGCACATCGCAAAATGCCACCATAGCACCACGAGAACACACATAAGCTATAATCTGAGAGAACCCAACACAATCCACCCAGCCTTATCACTGAGGCAGCCGCCGAAACCGCAAAATTGTCGAACGGAAGAAAAAGGGAACACCATCCACATCAACTGTGTTCCTACTACCCGCCCGCAGATGTGCGGCACCACCTCTAGACCACCATGGCCCAAAATGGTCAGCCTTGTTGTCGCGCCCCGCGCAAGGCCTCCCATAGCACCAAGCCCATGCACCCTGCACCTTGCAGGTCGCCGCCCCGATCGCCGCCATCGTACCTGCGGTCCCTGTGTCGCGGCCTCCGTCTCGCGCCTACCGCATACGTCCGTGATGATTGCTGCCACCACCAACGCTGCTCGCTTCGCTGTCGTCGCCAGACCCCCTCACCGTGCGGGCACCGGATCCAATCGAGGCAAATGTCGGATCCGTTCCCTCTAGCCTCCTTCGTCGTGGAGACCCCCTGTCGCCGGTGGAGCGCCCTCAGAGGGGCACCCCCCTCCCGACACCTCCGAGCTAATGGAACTGGGGAAGAGGTCGCGCGAGGTTCTGGCAGCCCGCTCAGGCGACAACGCGACGGGAAGGAGCGGGAGGCAGCTAGGCTTAGCGGCCCCCGTGCCACCTGCATCGGGAGCTGACGCGGAACTGTTTTTTCGTTTTTTCTACCTTGGAGCGGACGTTCGATTTTCGTTCAAGTCTAATTCTTTAGAAACTAGAATTATGGGTCATTCACTTTGCCTTAGCTCAATAAATGGAAGTTGACATCTGTTTGACAACATGTATGTGTTTTAACGCCACCTTTAGCTCTGAGAAGAATGATGCACGGTTGTGGTAATGTAGCTGCATGAATGAACATGAAGGTAGATATCCTTTTTATAAAAGTTCACACATTCTTCGGGGTGAAGGTATTTTGTACATGGTAAATCATTGCACATCTTATCATAATAGATTTTCATCTTCTTGTAGACTTGTTTTTTTTTGAACGAAAGGCACAAGAAAGTGCCTATTTCATTGAAAAAGAGGGGGTTACGGTAGGCTAGCCGGAAAGGCGAAGAAACAAAAGCGGGGTCTACAATCGTACACCTAAAGACGCGAGGCAAGCGGCTCCCGCCGAGAGCCAAAGAGAGAGCTCTTGCTTAACTTTAAAGATGAGGCTATGGACGGGGGATTCCTTACGATTGAAGATCCGGCGGTTTCGCTCCTTCCGGATTTCCCAACTTATTAGGAGCGCCGGGCAACGTGAGGCTTTGCGGCTCAAAAGTTGTCGCGAGGTGAAAGTGACCCACCACTCCAATGGAGTTGAGGACGTTGGCCAAGCCGTCGGGCTGCGGGTGAGGGCGGTCCGATCCGGGTGGCGATCTCGTTCCAAACCCGGCGCGTGAAACGACAGTCCGCGAGCAAGTGATGCGCCGTTTCCGTATTCTGTCTGCAGAGTGGACAAACGGGGTTGTGGTCCCAACCTCTCCGCTAGAGTCTATCACTGGTCCATACACGGTCCTGGAGTATGAGCCATGCGTAGAACTTGCACTTGGGGGGGCAAACTTTCCAGATGGAAGCTAGTTCAGGCGTCGGAGGGAACTCTTTGAATTGAGCTTTGTAGGCCGAGGATGCGGTGTAATGACCGTGCGACGTTTGTGTCCATCTAATCATGTCCTCTTGATCCTGAAGGGGGCCCGTTGTGGCAACCAGGTTCCACAAAGCAATGAACTCTGTGAGGAGCTCTGTGGTGAGTCCATTTCGGAGGTTTAGATCTCGCACCCAGTTGTTCTCCTCCATAGCCGAACAGACGATTCGCTTCTTTCTCATTGTCTTGGCGAATAGTAGAGGCGCAATATCCCGCGGCCTTTTTCCCTGTAGCCATCCGGAGCCCCAGAAGCTAGCTTTTTTGCCGTTTCCCAAGGTGATTTGTGTGCAGTTTGCAAAAAGGAGATTGTCAGTGTCGTCGCAGGGAGCCTATGTCCCCGCCCAAGTTTTGTCCGGGGACGTCCATTGGAGCCAAAGCCAACGGAGTCGCAGGGCTCGCGAGAACTTATGGAGATCAAGGATTCCCAGGCCCCCGAGCTTCTTGGGCAGTGTCGTTCTCGTCCAGTTAACTTTGCATTTGCCTCCTGAAATGTTGCCGTCTCCAGCCTAGAGGAATCGATGACGAATTTTGTCCAGGTCCTCCAAGGTTCCCTTTGTGGGCTTAATCACCGTGATCAGATAGATCGGCTGGGAAGAGAGTACCGATTTTACGAGGGTTACGCGGCCCGCCTGAGTGAGGTTTACGCCATTCCGGGCGGAGAGAGCTTACTCACCGCTTTATCCACCGAGGCCGGAAATCGATACGCTTTAGTCTTCTCGGTGTGAGGGGTAGGCCCGGATATTTCAAAGGGAAGTTTGCCGGGACGGCGGCGGGTTCGTCAAAACAGCGTCTAGGTCAATGTTGTCGCAACAGATCGGCGTCACGCTCGATTTCTGTATGTTAGTTTGTAGCCCCGTAACCTCGCCGAAATGCGAGAGGATGCGTTTGAGGTTGTCAGCATCATGTGAAGTCGGCTTTAGGAAAAGCACCGCGTCGTCCGCATACATGGAAACTCCGAATCTAGCAACCCGGCCACTTAGTTTGTTGAGGAGACCCTTTTCGGTTGCAACTTGTAGGATTCGGTTGAGGGGGTCGATTTCCAAGATAAATAGGAGGGGGGAGAGGGGGTCCCCTTGTCGTAGTCCCCTGCCATGTTGAATCGCGTCTAGAGGCAACCCATTGAGAAGCACCTGCGAGGTAGATGTTGTGAGCAACGAAGCGATCCAGTCCCACCATCTGGTCGGAAATCCTCTGCGCTCAAGAATGGATAAGAGGTAGTCCCAGCGCACCGAGTCGAAGGCCTTGGTGATGTCAAGCTTAATGAGCAGGGTTGGCGTTTTCGACCTGTGAAATCTCCTCGTCAAATTATGCACGTAAAGAAAGTTATCATGGATGCTTCGCTTCTTGATGAAAGCGCTCTGGCATGGCGAAATGAGATCATTCATGAAGGGGGCCAGGCGTAAAGCCAGGATCTTGGTGATGATTTTCGCGCAAGCATGGATCAAAGTTCTTAAATGCCCACCATGTTTGGCGCCTCCACAGCAATTGAGGCATTGGTGGCCTCTTCGCTGCACGACACGTCAGCTTGTGCGCGGTTCCCGCAGCGAGCTCCACATTTTGCAAATAAACCCTCTGCTTTGCTGCAAATCCCGAATCAGCCCATCACGTTCAGGTCGTGTAGGAACCATGTTCATATATTATGCACGTAAGCCCTTCAACTAAAATTATTTCTACGCGAAGAAGCTGAAATTCGAGGTTGGTGTCGTCTTTACAAACACACCCCATATCCTTTTGCGAAACCCCCTCCCACCACCCTACCCCCAACCTAATACCCCCACCGCGCCCCCTGAACCCTCCTGACCTCAGTTCCCTTCCTCGCCACCCCCTCTTGACCCCTTCTCTCCTCCTCCTGATGTCCCCGCCGCCACTCCCACCTGCTCTCCTCCGCCGCCGCCGCTCCCGCAGCCCACCCTCTCGGGTTGTCTTCACTCTCCACAGCCACGCGAGGTGCGGATCCGGCGGAGGGGGCCACGCGGGTGAGAGCTCCCGGCCGGTCACGGCTCCAAGCGGAGACGCGGATCTGGCCGCCGGGCGTGGGAGAAGTGGGCCGCGAAGCACGTCGACCCCTCCGGTCTTCTTCCCTCGCGCCTCTCCGCTTTTGTGTTCCCTTCAAGCTTCCTCGTATCGCGCCCGATTTGATTTGTAACCGACCGCCGTGCTCTCGCAGGGAAGCAGGTCCAGGCGGCGCTGCTGCTCAACTACGACCCGTCCGGGCCGTCTCGGCTCCTTCGGGTCATGTGAGTCCTTCACCATTTCCCCAGGTTATTTTTTATACTATTTTATACAGTTTTCGTGTTATACCTACCTATGGTCCTCCAATACCTTTACTGTCAGCCTGTTGTTCCCAGTAAGGAGTTGTTGACCATATATGGTCTATGATGATACTGGTGGTTAGGTTAGTGGACTGGGATGTGTATTTCATTTCGTGATAGTTAGGTATCACTAGGTGGATGCTTTTTAAAACTTCAACGAGATGTTATGGGGGATCAGAAATAGTTAGTTGTCGCTAGCACATGCACATTTTTGTAGATACATAGTGGACATATCTTCACATGGGAAGATTTGCCATAGAATTTGGATAAAATCACCTGTAAGGCTGTAACTGGAGGCATACTTTTGTTGGACGTTGAGTTTTGCAACGAATATTTGAAGGATACCTCTAGGCCATATCCTTTTTGTTACAGACTCATGGAAGATAAGTTGAGGTTGTTGCGGAAAGCTTCAGGCACTCTTTTTTTCAATGTGCAGAGCGAGCAAGAGGGAACACAACTTACGGCTATTGATATGCAACCATTCCTTGACTTTGTTAAGAGGGGTAATCTATGACTGAATTCTTCTCTATTAGGCCAAACCAATGTGAGTGTCTCTCGTTGTTTTTCACCGCTTTTTAAGAACTTGTTAAACTTAAAAATATCTTCATCATGGCCATCAATTCGTGATTGATAGTTATGTTTTGTAGATCTGGTCACCTCGATCCATGATAAGCGGTATTGCGCCGTTGCGTTAACGGCACAAAGTCCGGAGGGGAAGGAGTTATACTTATGCATATTGGAGCTTACTTGTTACTCGTATGTATGTACCTTCTTTCCAACTTTTGATTCGTTCAAGCCGTCGACATGTTGTCTAACATATCTTTGATATTAATCGGTGTTACGCAAAAAAACCTATTTAATTCACACTTGGTGTCTTAATGTATAGGTATGATGGTTCTCTTGCTTGACTTCACAAGCAATGGTGGTCGTCGTCGGTTTGCAATGCGGTTTAACCGGAGAACTCACTAATTTCCTTTTAGTATAGTTTGTTGAAGCACTGCGGTTTGGTATTATTCGGGGTCATAGTGCTAAAATGCATCGAATGACCTTATGTAATTGCTAATGTTATCATTTCCTTGGGTCGGTAGGTATGCTAATGAGTAATGTATTAGTCAAAGCTGTCGTCATTCTCGCCATCGGCGAGATAAGTCCCCCAATGTGCTCTACCTTTTTAGGTGCCTCCTCCCTCTCCATCGATCCCAAACCCTAGCAACACATCGGATCTCCTATCTTCCATCCTCCTACATGTTAACCCCTCGTGGACCATGCTATGCAGATCCGTGAGCTACGATGATTTGTTATATTTTGATTCCATTTTGTTGCATCCGATCTGCTATACATTGTACTAATATGCAATTCTTTGATGTGCTTGTAGTGCTGCAAGGCAGGCCGTGGCATCAGTGACTTGAGATCTTAGAGTGGCTGTCCATAGACAGAGGTAAGGTCCCTGTTGCCTTATTTGGGTTTAAAGTACATTTGTATTTGATATTGTTGCTAGGCTATGACTTCTCTTCTTCCTTGTTTCGCATTGGACTAGGTGAATTTCAAGGTGGGTTCTTGCGTCCTTGTTTGATTTCCCCATCCGGATCGATGCTCTCATGCTTCGAGTTTCTAATTAAGTAGGTCCTTCCGGGAGGATCCATCAGTCTGCATGGTAGGTAGTTAAGGTCGTACATCTCATCTTAGGGAAAGTTCCTAATTTCTGAAATGTATTTACAGTAAATAATGTTATCATTTCTTCACCTTTTACTGTCTCCTTTGCCTGGTTTCTCAATTCCCCTTCCTGTAGCTCCTGGATTTCGTTCAATGCCTTTTGAACTGTGTATAGTAGGCTTTTCTTTATTTCTTTATACTAACTTTTTTTAGATATCTATTATCTAAATGCTTCTTTCATACCTTTCTAATTTCTCATTCAGATTTAACGATGTCATGTAATTAGTGTAGATTGTTGATTACCTTCTAATTCTAGAACAAAATGTTATTCCATTTATCAAGTGAACCATCTATACCTGATCAGTAATCGCTAAGCTACCAAACTGAATTATTTTATACTACTCATGGTCTTTGTAAACTGAAGTATTTTTCTGAAATGACAGCAATTCTTTCATTCATGTGATGTGGGGTGAGCGCGCTACTTCGTTCCTAGGCGCAAAAGATGCACAAATATCTCCACAGGTTGTATCCTTTTGGACTCTTATTAGAATATTGTGTTTAGGATGGCAGTTTCCCGATTGATGTAGCTGCAATACCAAAGTTAATTTGGAAGCTTTTCATTGATTGATTCTTTACCTTTCGCGTTGTAATTCTACCAACTTTTATTGACGGTTTCGTAATTCTCAAGATAGTACTAGGCTACGGCACCTACTTTTAAGCATTTCTCATATTCATTCATGATCCCATATTCGGAAAGTTTAATAACTTTTATATTTGTAGTACGATAATTTTTATGCTTCATCACTCCATATTTTTTTGAACACGCTTCATCACTCCATATGATCAATGCCTTTTGAACTTGTGCAAGTCATACATCGATTTTTAGCCAAAACTCTCATCGTTGGTTTTGTATGGTTCATCCTTAGAATTGGCAAGTTTATTTTGTGCTTGGAAACATGCTATTTTTCTTGGATGCAGATATGACCTGCCTGTAACAAAAATTGTTGGGATAACAAGCACTGAACTTCTCATTACACGAGATTTCTTTCTTTTTAATGAATGAATAAGGGTGGATGCTTCTACGAGATTTCTTTTTTTAATGAATGAATAATATACTCTATATCCGGTGCAATTTTCTTAGTATTGCTTTATTAAAGCAAGCATTGCTCTGTTGAAAACTTCTCATTCATTGCATGTTTCCCTTCCCATGAAGGGACATACTTTAGTGTTTATAATGAAATTTGTTCCTTTTCAGTATTTTTGAAGCTAAGCTTTCAGAGCATCCACAAAAGATTGAAGTATTCCATATATATTTGCAAGAATGAACCTGTAATGTTTCATGTGGCGAGCAGTATTGACCTACTTATGAAATGACATTTGCGATATATAGTGGTTTATGTTTTTAGATCTTGCACCGGAATAAAATAGTTATATGTAATATTACAATAAATTTTTGTCTACTTGCTTTCTATTTGTTATTTTGACCACCGGTATGTAATTGTTGCATTTTGTAAATGCCGGGACAAACAC
The DNA here is from genome assembly GCA_947561735.1 of Cenchrus americanus. Classification (NCBI taxonomy): domain Eukaryota; kingdom Viridiplantae; phylum Streptophyta; class Magnoliopsida; order Poales; family Poaceae; genus Cenchrus; species Cenchrus americanus. The sequence goes on from OX387243.1 coordinate 85,853,112, forward strand.
CTCATATGGAGCCCTATTCATGCAAGGATGTGTTGCTGACTTGATATTATTATTGTGCTATACTTATATGCTATTTTTATTAGTTTGTTCTCGAACGAAGATATTGATAGGGCGCGCATTGCGCGCCCAACCGTTCTAGTGAGGCTTATCGGCGGAAGTCTCGAATGTCCTCAGCGCCTTCCTTCTTCGGGATCAGGATGATATTCGCCTTGTTAAGCAGGTTGAGGTCCCGGCACCGGTTGTAGTAGAATGATGTAATCGCTGCCGAGACGTCCGCACGTATCGTTTGCCAACAATGTTTGAAGAAATGTCCCGTGAATCCATCCGGGTCGGGGGCTTTATCTCGGGGCAGAAGGCAAATCGCCTTCCTAATCTCCTCTTCAGTGAAGGGGTGATCGAGGGAGGTCAGATCATGTGCCATCAGATTCAATTCCGGCCAGGCGAAGTCACGGGCGCGCAGAGGGGGGAGCTCATCGAATTGGCGAAATGGTCCTGGATGAGGCGCTCCTTATCCTCATGTCTGAAGACCCAACCCCCCTCATGTCGGAGGCGCTGAATGAAGTTCTTCCGTCGTCTCCCGTTCGCCCTAAGGTGGAAAAAACGGGTGTTGGCGTCTCCCTCTCGTATATTAGTAATTCTAGCGGATTGTTTTTTCCGCGCTTTCTCGACGATCAGCCATCCGATTAAGCGTTTCTTTAGTTTTGAGTGTAGGCGGGACTCCGCGTCAGATAGTTGCCGGAAATCCTGCGCCTCGTCTAGACGCAAGATGACCTCCTGAGCCATGTGAAGCTTCTGCCGGGCTTCCGCGAGCAGGGATCTACTCCATCTCCTAAGTGCAATTGCCGTAACGAAGAGCTTGTGCCCCAAGCGATGAAAAGGTTCCGTATGCAAGGTAGGGGCATTCCAAGTTTGGTTAACGATGTCCTAAAAACGTGGCAGCTTAGTCCAGAAATTTTCAAATTTGAATGGGGTCGGACGCCGTGGGCCTGAGTGGTTCGAGAGAAGGAGCGGGCAGTGGTCGGAATGGGTGGAGGATAAGGCATGAAGGGAGCATGCACCAAAAGTGAGGTCCCACTCTTGATTACAGAAGGCGCGGTCGAGGCGTACTAGGGTGGGACGTCGCCGTTCATTACTCCAAGTGAATTTTCGGTTTTGAAGGTTGATTTCCTTTAGTTGGCAGTGATCGATTGCACGTCGGAAGCGGGACATAAGAGTAATGCTGAGGTTGCGGTTGTTTTTATCACTTGTTTGTAGATCAAATTGAAATCTCCTATGATAAGCCATCGCGTGTCGTCTGGAGGTTTCAAATGTCTCAAGTGGAGCAGGAAGGACTCTTTCTCCGCTGCCGGGGAGGGGCCATAGACCGTTGAAAGGTAGAAGCTCGTCATGCGGTGACGGTGCGTAACCTCCGCGGAAAGGGAGTAACGGCCGATGTTGACATTGGACATATCGAACTCGGCGTCCCTCCGGAGTAAGATGATCCCACCTCTAGTCCCGGCCGCCGGTTTGAACGCAAATTTGTCGAACTTGTAAGCTCCGAGGAAAGCTGCGAAAGGCAAGTCGATGAACTGGAGCTTAGTTTCTTGCAAGCAGACAATCTGACAAGGAGTGGCCGCTACAGTTTCATGCACCGCGAGGCACCGTTCGAGGAGGAATTTAATCCACGCACATTCCACGACGGGATTTCGATGTTTGGGTTACTCATGGAAGCAAGCCGAGTCTCTTGGGGTGGCTACACGAGTACCCGAAGGTCGAGCCGGCGGGGTCCGTGCGGTGGCGAAGTCGACAAAGCGGGTAGCACGGTACGAAGTCGTGAAACAACGAAGTGGGCACCCGAAGGTCACGGCCCGGCGGGGGTGCCGGAAAGCAAATGAAAATGGAGTCCGAACCATGGAGCAAAGGTCAAAGCGCGGAAATGCGGGCATGCTTTGCGGACGTCAAGGCGCCTGCGCCGGACCGCAACCTCCACCACGTCCGTCCCGGCATGGTGGAGGAGTGCGGCGTCCGGCACCTCCGTGTCGTCGTCGTCCGGCCGAAGATCGCCGTCAAGGCATCAATCACATGGGGAGGCGGCGGTCCCTTGAACATGTCAAGGTAGTCTCTTAACACCAGGTCGATGGGGTCGGACTCGTTCGCTTGAAGGCCCGGCTTGCGACGGAGGTTACGGCGGGGCACGCTCAACGGCGGGATTGCGGGCTTCTTGGCCGGACGGGCACGCGTGGCGCACGGCGGACATGTCGAAGGTGTGTCGCGCCCGGTGCGTCGGGTCGTCGGAGGCGGGGAGCGCCGTCGGCTCCGGCGTGGTGAAGAGGGCATCGACGTCGGTGTGCGTGTGCCCGCCGTCCGTGTCATTGTTGTCGGGCTCGCCGATGTCGTTGCGCGCGCGTTCGCGGCGCGCCGTCGAGGTTTTCCCGAACGTCGCCGGCGACGTCGTCGTGGCCGTCGCTCGCGGCACTGGCGAAGGTGCGCCTCCGGCCCCTCCGAGAGCGAGCTCCATCGAGCCACGGTTGGAGCGGGCGTCGGGGTGGGTGCGAAGCCAATCGAACATGCGGCGCACGAGCACCGTCGCGTCATCGGACGGCCGCATCCCCTCCAAGCGAGACCGGCTCGAGCTTCGTCCACCAAAGAGCAAACCCCGTTGAGCATACCGCACTCCAAGGATGGTCCCTGCAAAGTGGGGCGTCCCGGTGGCGGCGCGCCGCAAGCGCCGAAGAGAACCGAGCCTGCGGTAAAACGTCGGCTGACGCCGCCCGTGCCGATCGTCCGGGTCACATAGCTGCGTCGCGGCGGGGAGCGAGTGCGCTCCACGGGGAAGAGCCCCCGAAGAGTCATCCGGCATGCTCCCCTTGCACGGGTGCTCGTAATCGTCATTGTCGCCGTCATCGTCATCGTGTCGCCGTGCCGGCCGAGGTGAAGGCCGCGCTCTTGCAAGATGAAAGAGACCGCCGTGGTCTCCCGTCGCTCCTCGTCCCGCCCACGCGTGTTACGCCGTTCGTGGCGCGCACCGTGGGCATCGGGCGCGTCGTGCCCCTCGTGGCCGCTTGCGTCCGTGCCCGTTCCGCGGCGCTAGTTGCGTCGTCCCTCTCGCGGCACGAGCGGCGGGGCGGTTCACGCTCGGGCGCGGTTCGCACCGCTCGTGGCGGTAGTCGTGGTCGGCCCGCCGGGGAGGGGGAGTTCCCCGTGGAGCCCCGCTCCGGCGTCGGGGTCCCTCGGAGGACGAGGGAGGCGCGCGGGAAGCGCGAGCGCGCCGTCGGTGGCGCCCCGTCCACCAAGCCATATCTCCGGTCGTAGCGTCGGCGGATTGGCGTGATGCTCGAAGGGTTGTCGATGGCGCGTTGGAGGTTGCGCGCCGCCGCCGAGTAATCTTCGAGCGGCGGCATGTGGATGAAGACCTCGTACGCGTGCCCCCACGATGCCAAGGCTCCGGTGGCGGCTCCGTGCCGATGTAGGCTGAGAAGAGTTCTCCGAGGGCCGATTGGTGAAAGCGAGCCGGACCCGCTTTGGGATCTCGCTCGGGTTCGCCGACCAAGCCCGAGCTCAATGTGGCGGCTATCTTCCGCTGCACAAGGTCGGTGATGATTGTACGTAGGGCGCACCCGTGGCCGATCACGCGCTCGACAATCCCCGACGTCTAGGCGTGGTCGGTGTCGGTGCGGAATATGGTCCCGACACTAACCGGTAGATAACGCCTAGGTCTATCCCTCAATGGTCGATGCCAAGCAACAAATGACACAAGGTTTTATCCTGGTTCCCGCCGAGGGGGCCGTACGTCCGGCGGGGGCGTGCTCGTGGCACTATATTGCTCGGCACGGGGGTGCTTGTAGTGGGGCAAGTACAAGCAAGGCGGGAGAGGGAGCGTGGCTCCCAAGTCCCGGGAGAGTGGCCGGAGATGTTGTGGGAGAATCGAGAGAGTGAGTGCACGGTGTGTTGTGTTCTACTACGAACTCGTCTCCCTCCGGAGTCGTCCCCCCCGCGGCCGGGGGCTCGCCTCCCCCTTTTATAGGCCAAGGGGGCGGCGAGTTACATGCACGCCGCGCCGCCCGGCCTACGTGAGGGAGCACGTCGCGCTACGGTGTAGAGTGGGCGGTCGTCGGACGATCTTCGGCCGCGATCCGGCCATGATGGTCTACCTCGTACCCAAACAAGTGGCGGTTCGAGGGTAGGAGGCGGCGGATGGCGATGGCGTCCTCTCGATAGGCTTCGAGGGAGGTGCCGATGATGGGCGGTACGGGGGAACGGGGGCGCGGGCGAACGGCGTTCCTTCCCGATGCGCCCCGCGGCGGCGGAGTGGTTCTGCCGCAGGTGCTCGGGCGTGCGCCGCGGCGTCGGGCGTGCGCCTGCACGCGTGGGTACGGCGGCCGCGTCGTTACGGTGGGCCGGGATGGCCATCCACCGGCCTAGCGCCCCTCACCTAACTGCGGGGTCACGTGAAAGTGAATCGAGGGTGCGCCCGGCCCTCTTTCGAGGGTCGGGCGCGTTAGCCGTACAGTAGTGGGCGCGCGGTGTCACGGGACTGACACCGGCCGTACCGCACAGTCCATCCCACAGTGGCGGGGATGGGCTCCTCCCTGGGGAGTTGGTGCGGCGGCACCGGGCGTGAGCCCGGGCGCATGATGGCGCCGTCCCCGCGGCGTCGGGGGCGTTAAATGCCCAAGTACGGGGCCGGCGCACGCGTGCGGCGCGCGCCGTGAGCGTGGCGGGCCCCGGCCGAGGGCGGGGGCGGACCCTCGAGCAAGACGAGACTCGCTCGAGGGGGAGCGAGCCCTCGAGCGGGGCGGGACCACTCGAGGGAAGGGTCGCCCCTCGAACGGGGCGGAGTCCGTTTCGAGGAGGGGGGTCGCCCCTCGAACGAGGGCGGAGCTCGCTCGAGGGGTCTTCGGGACGGGCCGTCTTGGTGGGCTTCGGAGTCCTGCCGCATAGGCTAAGTCTGTATGGTTAGTTTCTGCATGGTTAGGCTTAGCGTGCTTCGATACGGGATTAAGTGAGGATTCCCCGTTGTTTAAGGGGACCCCTAGGGCGGTCCCCGACGCAGCCCCCGAGCATCCGCGGGTTTGCCATTGAGGCTCCCGCCGATGCCGGAACCTAGCGATAGGACGTTCTTCCCTCCTTGTTTGCGAACGCTTTCCGTGGGGCCGCGTCGGCGGGCCCGCGGGTCTAGCCCCGAGGCCCTGCGGGCAGAGTGTGGGCTCTCTGCCAGGGGTTAACCGTGAGAACTGCGAGTCGAAAGGCGTGGCACATATGCCAACGGCATCGGCGGTGTTTCGGCGGCTGCGGGGGTGCACGCTCCCTTGTCACCGTCTCCCGGCGGGTGCAATTTCAAGGAGGTGTAGCCGTGCGTCAAGCCCCCGAGCCTTGGCCCGTTCGAGGCGATCGGGTCGAGCCCGACGACTTGTTTTTTAACGCGCCCTCGCCGTCCCTCCGCGGGACGGAGGGTGAGGTCTCCACGACTCCCATCGAGCGGGTCGCGAATCGCGGATTCCTCGTCGAGCGCTAGCGGGTGGTTCAAGTGGACGTCCATGCCCCGTTCGATAAGGGTAGGCCGCTGCGCGGTCGGAGACACGTCCATGGAAGCGCTTGCGTGGGTTTGCTAGGTGGGGCTCGGTCCCGTTCGCTAGGGACCGAGGGCGCGGAAGCTCTCCCTCGGTGGGATCCCCCCGCTAGCCGCCCTCGCCGGCTCTCGAACACGACATGTGGGGCACCCTCGAGCCGACGGGCTCGAGGAACGGCTCGAATGCGCGTGCCCTCGTCGTCCCTAACTCGTGATGCGGGGCGCTGTTCGAACCCGTCGAGGGTCGGGCTTCGAACCTCGATCGCAAGGCCGTGCGGGGCCGTGCATGGACAGGCCCCGTCTTTTCGCGTTTGCGGCCGTCGAGGGGTCCGGACGTGCCGAGCCCTCGAGGTGTTTGGTTGGTGGCATGGCGCGGCATGAGTGCTTTCGGTGCCGCTCTATTTCAAGCGTGACCCGGGCGATCCTCTTACGCGCGTGCCTTCTTTTAGAGGGTTGACGTTGTCTCGAGCGGAGGGTCATGCCGCTCGAGGGTTTCACGTGGCATGGGTGCCCGCGGTTGCCCGCTCTACACGGAGCGGGTCCCGGCGACCTTCTCACGCCGATATCCCATCGAGGGTCGCCTCGTTTCGAGCCGAGGGTCACGCCACTCGAGGGCTTCACGTGGCATGGGTGCCCGCGGTTGCTGCTCTACACCGAAGCAGGTCCGGGCGACCTTCTCACACCGATATCCCATCGAGGGTCGCCTCGTGTCGAGCCGAGGATTCGCCTCGCTCGAGGGCTCTCCTTGCTTGGCAAGGGGCCGGGCATTTAATTGCTTTGCGGTCGTGGCCGCGGCTTTGCGGCGCGGGCGCGCCTTTTAGGCGGGCCGCGCGCGCGCGCGCGTAGTGGGCGGCGCGACGGGGGCGGACGTGACGGTTTTGCCTCGGTTGCGGCCCGGTCCTCGCCGTAATGATGACCCGCCTGCGGTGTTAGAGCCGATCCGGTCGTGGTGGGTCCCACCCGTCGACGTGATGGAAAGATTCCTGCGGTTAATGCGGCGGGGCGTCCGCTCCGGAGGACTCGCCCGTCGCCTATAAAAGCTGCGGGGGAGGAGTGGACGGCGGTTTTTTACCTTGGCACCTTACCACTTTCAGTCCCCCGTCCCTTCGCCTTCGCCTCGCTCTCGCCACGGCGCGGTCTCGGCTCGCTTAGAGCTTTTTCCTCGTTTCCTTGTCCTCCGCCTTCGCATTCGTTCGTCCCTCCTCATGGCGCCGCCTCAGCTTCCCATTAGGATCCTGGAGCCGTACGCACCGGGAGAGGTCGACGGTGACCGGCTCGCGCTTGGCGAGTTGGTCGCCGCCGCCGCCCGTCGGCCAACGAAGAAGGGCGCCGGCGGAGTGGATCGTGCCGCCGGCGACGCACCACGAGCCCAACCCGCCGGAGGGCTACGTGGTGAGCTTCCTCCGCTACCACGAGCGCGGCTTCAACGCGCCGGCGAGCACCTTCATGCGGGCAATGTGCCACTACTACGGGGTGGAGCTGCACAACTTCGCCCCCAACGCGATCTCGCAGGCGGCCACGTTCGTAGGCGTCGCGAAGGGTACCCGGGGGATCCCGGTCAGCGGGAACTACGGGTTCACCTTTTCCGCGGGGAGCTCGTCACGCGGCCCACATCGGAGGCCGAGGACCCCGCGCGCGGTGCGCGCGGCGGGATGTCGGCGGCCTCGCGGGGGCAGCTCAAGGATTTCTACATCCCCCCGCACCATGACGACGAACAACGCCGGCCGGGAGCGGGGATGGTTTTATCCGCGCAACGCCGAGCCCGGCCTTCCCCCCTACACCGGCCGGGTGTTCAAGGAGAGGCCCGCCTCCCGGGGATACGGGGTGTCTACGGCCCAACATCGGGCGCGGCAAGAGTCGCGTCCTCGCCGCCCGCGGCGGCCGGGCGAGGGACGGGCTCAACGCGATGGGCGTCCTCGCCTTCCTTCATCACCGGCGGGTCGTGCCGTTGATGGAGAGGCCGCTCCGCATCTTCGTGATGACGGAGGCGGCCAACCCCGTCGACACGGCGAGGTCGCGGATGCTCCCGACGCCGCCGGGAGCGGCCGTACGCGCTCACCCGGGCGCGGAGCGCCGTCGACACCCGGACGCCGCCACTCGGCGGGTCGGACCCCCGTGGGACATCGAGATGCTCCCTACGGGCCCGCGGGTGAGTTGGGTTCCCGATTTCGTATTAGTTCTTGGTTTTGCTTTCGTCTCTTGATTCGCCATTGTCACTCTTGTGCGCGGTGGTGGAGTTCAACATCGCCAAGTCCGTTCCACCCACCCCCCGACTCCCGTGCGCTCGGCCGGGCGGCGCGGCGGGGCGAAGCGGGAGCGGGCGGCGCGCAAGAGGGAGCACGCCGGGCGTCGCCAAATGCGCCGCGACCAACGGTCCGCGGAGTACGGTGACGTGAGGAGGCGGGGCTCTCCTCCCCGGATATCGAGGGAGCCCTCGTCCTCGGAGCGGGACGAGGAGGAGGAGTCCGAGGGGGAGGGCCCCTCGGACGGTGGCGACTGCGCCCCGTCGCCGAACCGGCGCCGGCGTCGGGGGTGGCTTCGTGCGGGGCGGGCGCACCGGCGCCCGCCGCCGGGCACTCGTCGTCGGGGGCGGCGCGCGCGCGGAGGTGCCGGCGCGTGCCGCGGAGGTACGCGCGCGGCGGACGCGCGCGTGCGCGCGTCGAGCGTGCTCGCGCGCGGAGGGAGCGCGCGCGCGCGCGCGCGGCGTCGTCATCAAGGGGCGCGTCGGCGGGCGTGCCGCGCGCGGGCGAGCGTGCCCCCGCACGAGGTGGCGTCATCGGGGGGTGCGGTATCGGGGCGCGCCCGCGCGCGAGGCGGGCGTGCCCGTGCGTGCGGCGGCGCCGTCGGGGAGGCGCCGCGGCGGCGCGGCCGGCCGCGCCGGCCTCTTCCGCGAGAGGCCTCGAGGAAAAGGAAGCGGGCCTTTTCCTCCGCGAGGTAAGGAGCCCGTCCTCCTTTGTTTGGTTTGGTTTGCTCGGTGATTAGGTGCTCTAACCCTCCGTTCGCGCCGCGCGGGCGGTGCCAACCGTTCCTCCTCTTGCACCGGCCAAGGTGCCGAGGACGGGTGCATCGATCCCCACCCGGCGGCGTTCGTCGAGGGGGTCGCGCCGGGGACAAGCGCGGCGGCGGGCACGAGTTCGCAAGACCCGGCCGGGGCCTCGAGGCCCGGCCGGCCGGATCGCCCCGCCGCGGCGCGCGGCCCGAGAGGTCGCCGGGGGCGGCCGGCGCCGGTCGCCACGGGGGCGCGAGGGCCGTAGAGGCGGCCACGGAGGAGGTGCGGCCCGCGGTGGCGACCACCTTTGCGGAGGAGGTGGAGCGGGCGCAACTTGCGGGAGCGCCGCGCGGATGCGGCGGCACGGCGGGGGGCGGCGGCCATGGCACCTCAACGGGCGCCGTGGGCGCGGGGAGGCGCGGTGGAGGTGCCGGCGGAGGCGGCGCAAGCGGCTCCGCCCGCCGGCGGTCTCCGGGCGGAGGTGGTGGAGCTCTCGGATGACTCCCCGCCGCCCGGGTGGAACCGGTGGGCCGGCTTGCCCACGAACTCCCCCGAGCCCCGTGAGGGGGGCCCTCGTGAGGGCGGCGCGAGGGTCACCGATGGTGGGGGGTCGAGGGCACGGTGCCGAGGCCTCGTCCTCCCACGCCGGCCGCCCCCGCCCGAGGGGGGGGGGGGGGGGCCGTGGAGGATCCCCCCCTGCGTTCGGCGACGCCGGGGGGGAGCGAGAGCTGCGGGGCGAGCTTCGGAGCCACGGCGCCACGCTCAACCGCGCGTTGAACGAGGCGCCGCGAGTCCACGGCGGCCCGGCCCGGCTCGTCTTCCGGGTGAGCCACGGTTGCTCGTCCCTCTTCCTTTTTCATCTCCGTGTGCCGCATTTAAGCATTGACACCTACGAGATTCGATGTGTGGACGCCGGGAGCTCGAGCGTCGCGCCCACGACAAATACGACGCGTTCGACCGGGTGAACGCCGAGGCCCGCCGGCTCCGTGAGCGATGCGGGCGCTTTCGACGCGCTTGCGGACGCTCTCGGGACACGGACGGCCGGCTAGCGTGCGGGCGATGGCGTGGTGCGACGAGCTCCCGGAGAGTTCAGGGCAGGACGCGGCGCGCCGGTCGAGCCTCGAGCGGATCCGCGCAGCCCTCGTCGATCGTGACGAGGCGCTATGTAATGCGCGCGCGGACCTAGAGAAGACGCGGACGCTGGCCGCCAACTGGGAGGCGGAGGTGGCCACCGCTCGCGCGCGAAACTCGAGGGCTTCGCACGTCGCTCGAGGGGGCGCGGGCGCGGCGCCGCCGTGCCGAGGAGCGGGCGCGCGGGTTGGAGCGAGCCGCGCCAAGGAGGCCGACGACCGAGGGCCGCCCTCGACGCCAAGGCCGCGGCCCTCGTCGCCGCCGAGGGAGCGGCTCCGGCGGGGAGCGCATCGCCCGCCGGGGGGGGCGAGGGGCGGCTCCGGCGGGGAGCGAGGCGCCCTCGGCGACGCCCCGAACGGCGCCGGGAGCGGGAGCGCGCCGGCGCGCGCGAGGCGGCGGAGAAGTCGCCGGAGGAGCGGAACGCCGCATTCTCCAAGGTTGAGGATGAAGCGCTCGCGCTCGGCATCGCAACGCCGACCGGAGAGCCGGCCCTCCGCGAGCAAGGCGAGGCCGCCCGCCGTCTCGGGAGGCGGCACTCGAGTCCACGCGCCGTGACCTCGATCCGGAGAGGAAGCAAGTCGAGGGTGAGACTTTTTGACTCGTTTGTTGGTTTTTTGCTTTAGAGGGTTCGTTTCTCCCTTTCGATTTCTTGTCGTCTTGTTGACTCCGAGGCTTGCGCACCGCCCTTGGGGCACGCCGGCCGGGCGGGCCGAGGCCCTCGGAGCTTCCTACAACTCCTCCGAGCGGGGAGCTGCGGGGAGCCGCGCGACGCGGCCCTCGAGACCCCGCCGCGTCGTCGAGGAAGGCGAGGCCCAAGCCGGCGGCTCGGCCGGCCGCCCGCCCGCGCGCCCTCGGCGGCCACGTCACGGAGCGGATGCGGCGGGCGTTGCACTTTGGCGTCGGAAGGCCCCTCGGAGTGGTGCGATCCCACTACGAGGTCAACCTCGAGGCGCCGGCGGAGGGCTATATCGTGCCCGAGGGCGTTGAGGACGAGGTGGCCATGGAGCGCGCGGACGCGCTTGCTGCTGACGCCGCCGGGTCGCTCGCCGAGGCCTTCGAAGAATTCCTCTTCCGGACGCCGCCGATGCTGCTGCTCCACCCGCCTGAAAGCATCTGGGCGCTAGGCCCGTTTTTTGTTCATGTGTATCAGAATTCTGGCCTCGTGGCCTTTTGTAAATAAACAAGTCGTCTTGTGAACATAAGCGATTCTTTGTAAATGAAGTTGTTTGCTTATTACGCCTTTTGTTTCTCCTTCTTCCGAGTAGATTCTAGTTAGGGGAGTTCGTTTTTCGCGGGGGGCCCGCCGGGTTGGAGGCGAGAGAGACGGGCCATAGCCACGCGGCGTAGGCGTCTCTCGGCTCGCACGCTCCTTCCGCCGTGCCGCCTACGCCCCGTTCGAATCATGGCTCGAGGTTGAAGTAGGAAACAAACTTAGCGCGTGTTGCTTTGCGTTTTTTGCGCGAAAAAAAATGGGACCATTTGGGGGGGGGTGCCCCCCGCGGTAGCCCCCGAGGGTAACTTGGGTTTCGGGGGAAAGCCGAGTTGCCCTTTTATTAGACTCGGAGTATTTACATAGGTGACACCAATCGGGGTGTTGGCCATGCGTTTTTTCAACGAGAAAATACTTGGAAGTCCTAGCTAAGGGTAGAAGCGACGTAGGCTGTTGGATGTTCCAAGCGTTGGTGAGTTCTTCGCCGTCCTCGTTGGCCGCCTTGTACGTGCCCGGCTTGAGCACCTTCATCACGACGTAGGGTCCCTCCCCATGGGGGCGATAGCTTGTGGCGCCCTCGGTTGTCTTGGCGTAGCCTTAGGACCAAGTCCCCCTCGCCGAAATCCCTCCGACGTATCTTGCGTGCTTGGTAGCGTCGTAGGGACCTGTTGATACCTTGCGGAGTGCATCAACGCCACGAGGCGTACTTCGTCCTAGGCCGGTCCCGGCGAGTCCTCGTGGGCCCGCCGGTTAGCATCTTCGTCGTACCCTCGAATCTCGGGCGACCCATATTCCGGAGTCCGTGGGGAGGACGGCCTCCGCGCCATGGACTAGGAAAAACGGGGTGAACCCGGTGGCTGCGCTTGGGGTTGTCCTTAGGCTCCACACGAGCGCCGGGTAGCTCTTGGAGCCATTTTCGGCCGCATTTGTGGAGCCGGTCAAAAATTCGGGGCTTGAGGCCTTGCGGAATCATGCCGTTGGCACGCTCCACTTGGCCGTTGGTCCGTGGGTGTGCCACGGGCCGCCCGATCCACGCGGATGTGGAACTTGTCGTAGAACTCCAAAAACTTCCGCCCGTGAACTCGGGACCCATTGTCCGTGATGATGGAGTTTGGCACTCCAAAGCGGTAGACGATGTCGGTGAAGAACGTGACCGCCCGCTCGCCCTCAAATTCGTGATGGGGCGCACCTCCACCCATTTGGAGAATTTGTCAATCGCGACAAGCGGGGTGGGTGAAGCCCCCCGGCGCCTTCCGCGAGGCCCGACGATGTCCAACCCCCACACGGCGAACGGCCATGTTACGGGGATTGTTTGTAGGGCGTGAGCGGGCAAATTGGACTTGCGGGCGTAGAACCGACACCCTTCGCGGTGCGCACAATTTCGGCCGGCATCCGCGACCGCGGTAGGCCGTAGAAACCCCTGGCGGAACGCGTTGCCAACGAGGGTGCGCGGCGCGGCGTGGTGGCCGCGCATCCCCGCGTGGATGTCCCGTAGGAGCTCGCGCCCCTCGGGGATGGGTATACATCGCTGGAGGATGCCTGATGCGGCGCGCTTGTATAGCTCGCCGTCGACGAGGGTGAATGACTTGGCCATCCCGGCGATGCGCCCGGCCGGCGGCCGGTCTTCGGGGAGCTCCCCCTCGAGCGATCCGGGCGGTATACTTCTTCCGCCGGTCCGCCCGGAGCGGGGAGCCGGCTCGATGTCCATCGTGACGGCCTCGTGGGAGCCGTACCCCTCGAGAAGGGAGAGTACATACGCCTCGTTCGAGGGGTCCTCTTCCATGGGTTCCGCACCCGCTGGATTCGAGGGAGCCCCCGGGGTCCGCCGTCGCTCGAGGGGTAGGGCTCGAAGGTGACCGAGGGCCGCGCGATGTCGCGCGCAAAAACGTTCGGGGGGAACGGTGATCCGCCCGGACGCTATTTTTGCCAGCTCGTCTGCTTCCTCGTTGTACCGGCGGGGTACATGATTAAGCTCGATGCCGTAGAACTTGTCTTCGAGGGCCCGCACGGCTTTACGGTAGGCCTCCATCTTGTCATCGTGGCGGCTCGCGTTCTTCATGACTTGATCGATCACGAGCCGTGAATCCCCTCGTACGTCGAGGCGCTTGACGCCCAACTCAATGGCGATTTTGAGGCCGCGAGAGAAGGGCCTCGTATTCCGCCATATTGTTAGATGCGGGGAAGTGGAGGCGCCTTCGCGTAGCGCATGTGTTCACCGAGGGGTGACACGAAGAGCGTGCCCGCGCCCGCTCCTCGTCTTCATCACCGAGCCGTCGAAGAACGGGGTCCAAGACTCGCTTGAATCCGGAGGGGGCGGCAGCCGCGTGTCCGTCCACTCGGCCGACGAAATCGGCTAGGATTTGCGACTTGATGGCCTTGCGCGGAGCGTAGGCGAGCGTTTCACCCATCAACTCCACGGACCACTTGGCAACTCCCGCTCGCCGCGTCGGGGTTGCGGATGATCTCTCCTAGCGGGAAGGAAGAGACCACGCGTAACCGGGTGGGCCTCGAAGTAGTGGCGGAGCTTGCGCCGCGCGAGGACTACCGCGTACAACGGCTTCTCGGACACGGGGGTAGCGCGTCTTCGTGTCCGACGAGACTTCGCCGATGTAGTAGACCGGCCTGCGCACGGGCAAGGCATGCCCTTCCTCCGTGCGCTCCACAACGATCACGGCGCCGACCACCCGGGTGGTTGCGGCCACGTAGAGTTGGAGGGGTTCGCCGTCTCGCGGCGGCGTAAGGATTGGGGCGTGCGTCGAGACGCCTTCGCTTGTCGAGCGCTTCCCCGGGCCTCGGCGGTCCAAGAGAAGCGCTCGTGCTTCTTGAGCGGCGGTAGAGGGGCGAGGCCCTTCTCACCGAGCCTCGAGATGAAGCGGCTTAAGGCGGCGAGGCACCCCAACACCTTCGCACTCCCTTGAGGTCCCGAAGTGGACCCATTCGCTCGAGGGCCGCGACCTTTTCGGGGGTTGGCCTCGATTCCCCGGCGGGAGACGATGTATCCTAGGAGCATGCCCCGCGGCACTCCAAAGACACATTTTTCGGGGTTTAGCTTGACCCCGTTTGCCCGTGGGGTACCGAACGCGACGCCAAGGTCGTCAACCGGGTCGTCCGCCTTCCTAGTCTTGACGACGATGTCGTCCACGTAAGCCTCGACCGTCCGCCCGATATGGTCCCCAAAAAACGTGCCGCATGCGCGCCGATATGTTGCGCCCGCGTTTACGAGGCCAAAAGGCATCGTGACGTAACGAACGTCCCGAACGGTGTGATGAACGAAGTCGCGAGCCGGTCGGACTCCTTCATTTTTATTTGGTGGTATCCCGAGTAGGCATCGAGGAAACAGAGTAGTTCACACCCTACTGTGGAATCAATGATTTGATCTATACGTGGCAAAGGAAAGGGAACTTTTGGACACGCTTTATTGAGACTAGTGTAGTCTATGCACATCCTCCACTTCCCATTTTTCTTTTTTACAAGCACGGGATTAGCTAGCCACGTAGGGTGGAACACTTCCTTGATGAACCCGGCCTCGAGGAGCTTCCGCAGCCTCCGCTCCGATCGCCGTCGCCGCTCCTCGTCGAAGCGGCGCGGCCGGCCGCCGCACGGCGCGAGCGTTAGGCGAGATATCAAGGGAGTGCTCGGCGACCTCCCTCGGGACGCCCGGCATGTCCGAGGGGCTCCACGCGAAGACGTCGGCGTTGGCGCGGAGGAAGTCGACGAGCACTCGCTTCCTATTTAGGATCGAGGGTCGAGCCGACCCTCAACGCCTTGCCCTCGGGGGCCGACGGGTCGAGGGGGACCCCTTTGGTTTGCTCGGCGGCCTCGAAGGTGCCGATGTGTTTGGCGGCGGAGGCCGAGGTCGTCGTTGACCATCTTCTCCGGTGTGTTCACCCGCCGCTTCATCCAGGCGCTAGTGCCTCCGCATGTTCCACGCACTCGACGTCGCGTCGAATGCGTGCTCGATCGACGACCCGACGGTGATGACGCCGTTTGGACCGGCATCTTCATCTTCGGGTACGTGTAGTTAGGGACCGCCATGAACTTGGCATAGCATGGTCGCCCAAGGATGGCATGGTAGGCCCCTTTGAATCCCACCACCTCGAAGGTGAGGGTTTCCTTGCGGAAATTCTTGGGGGTCCCAAACCGGACGGGCGGATCGATCCGCCCGAGGGGTTGAACCGCTTGCCGGCGCGATGCCGTGAAACGGCTTCGTGCCGGGCCGGGCGCGGCCCGGTCCGACCCAATCCCCATCGGCGCAAAGTATGCGCGAAGAGGATATTGAGGCTACCGCCTCCGTCCATAAGGACCTTCGAAAACCGGCGTTCCCAATGATGGGATCGACCACCAGTGGGTATTGGCACGGGTTCGGGATGCGGTTTGGGTGATCATCCCGGCTAAAAGTGATGGCGTCCTCCGACCGGTTGAGGAAGGCCGGAGGTGCCCTCTCGCGGCGAGGACTTCGTGCCGCTCCTTCTTGCGTTGCGGGTCGACATGTCGACAAAGTGGGTCCCCCAAAGATGAGGAACACATTTTCGACGAGCAGGGAAACCACCCGCATCGCCATTGCCCCCATCTTTCTTGGCCTCTCGCCTCCTTCGCGGCGGCACGGCCGTAGAATTTCTTGAGCATGTCGCATTGCTCAAGAGTGTGGTTCACGGGAGTCTTGTGGTAGGGGCATGGCTTTTTCATCATGTCGTCAAACACCCCGGGCCTCGAGGGGCCGGTCGAGGGCCCCGTCGAGCCGGGTCGATAGCGAGGGCCTCGGCGTTGCCGCCGTTGTGCCCCTGCTCGCGCGCCTCGCGGCGCGGGCTTCTTCCCCTTCTTGCCCCGCTTGTCGTTGCGGCGCGGCTCCTTGGACCCGCCGCCCTCCGCGGGCGTGTCCTCGAAGCGCTTGCCCTTCTTGCCGTCGAAGATTGCTCCCACGGCCTCCTCTCCGAGGCGAAGCGGTGGCAATGTCGAACGGCTCGTTCGAGTCCGTGGGCGGGCTGCGTCCCGGCTCGCGCACAAGGTCCCGGCACGTGGTGCCCTCGAGGAACGCGTGCACGATCTCGGACCGTGCCACGCCCGGGTAGCTCCGTGCGGCGCTTGGAGAAGCGCCGTATGAAGTTCCGTAGCGATTCGCCCGACCTCGCGTGCGGGGAGCGCGGATCCCGGGGAGTTCCCGGGCGCACGTACGTGCCCGGAAGTTGCCCACGAAGGTGTGGACTAGATCGTCCCGTTATGGATGCGGGCCGGCGGGCGGTGCTCGAGCCATGTCCGGGCCGCGTCGCCCAAATGCGGGGGCAAGTTGCGGATAATCACTTCGTCGTTGGTGGCCCCGCCCACCGACGAGCTAGGCGGTAGTCGTTGAGCCGGACACGAGGGTCCGTCTCCCCCGTTGTATTTGACGATCGTCGAGGGCCGACGGAAGCGCCGGGGGAACGCCGCCGTGCGGATCTCCCGCCGAACACACGGGTGTCCGGGGCTCGGTGTCGGGGGAGCGATCCTCACCGCTGTCGTAGCGTCCACCCCTTCGAGGGTGGTAGCCCCCGGCCGCTCGCGCGTCGCGCTTCTTGCCGGTGCGCCTCGGCGTTGATGACGTTGCGGGCATCGCCATCCGGCGCCCGCGCGTATCGAGGAGCCGTTCCTTGGCCGGCGTTCGCCCCCGGTCGGCGGGTTGACCCACGTGCACCGAGGGTTCGCCCCCACGGTGCGGGATCATCACCCCGTGCGTCCCCTTTGTTGGCGGATGCGTGAGGTCGAGCTCTCGGCCCGCCGGACGGCCGCTTGCTCAAGGAGAGTCCGCACCTCGCGGTGCATGTCTCGAGCCTCGGGGGTCGAGGGTGCCGGCATGGCGCGTAGCAACGCCGCGGCGGCGATGAGCTTTTGGCTCGCCCGTGGTGGCGTATCCGCATTGTCGACGTTGGGGACGGGGTTGAGGCGGTCACGGACTGTCGGCCCCGGCTCCCGCGCGCGCTCGCCGCGCGCGAGGCCTCCCCCGCCATCGAGGCGCGGAGCGGCCGTGCGTCCGTACTCCTCCGCCGCCTTGGCCTCAAGCTCGCGGGCTTGGGCCACCGTGCGTCGACGTCGGCCCCCGGCGGGAGCGCTCGGCCCCGCGGCCGGGCGCGTGGCGATCCCCGGGGCGGGCGTGACTTCCCCGTCTCCGCGCCGCCGCCGCACGGCGGCGTTGGCCGGGTCGTTGGTGATGACGGCGCAACACTCCCGCGTGGGGTCGTAGCTCCCGTGTCGGAGTCGTCGGAGCGACCAAACCGCAGTCCGTGGCGTCGAGGAAGCGCCCGAACGCGCCTGGGTCCGGCACGCCGGAGAAGTCCCACTCCGCGTACCCGTGGCGGTTGGCGGGTGGCATCGTGTCGACGGAGCCCAGGGACGACTCGTCTGTGGCCGAGGTGCCGGGATCCCCGGCGACGAAGACATGGCGGCCGGGGCGGAACCCGGCGCATCGTCGTGTTCACGTTGGCGTTATGGGCCTTCGTGGCGCCACGCGGCCCGATGGGGATGCGCGGTCCCGAGACCGCACGCGGCCCCACCGGGGGCGGTGGCGGGCGCGTTGTGACGGTGGGCGCACCGCGTTGGGCGGCGGCGCGCTCGGCTTGCCGCCGCTCGGACCGCGCCCGGCGTGAGCGTAGCCCGGAGCGGCCGACGGCGTCGCGGCGTCAACGGACCCCGCGCATCCGTGCTCGCGGGCGCCCGCGGCGGTGTCGTGCGTGCGGCGGAGACCGGAGCGGACACGGCCTCGCGGCCGCGCGCGAAGCTCCTCACGATTGGTGAGGCGCATGAGATAGCCGTTCCCCGTGGCCACGGAAGTTCAAGTCTCCGAAGCGGATCTCGAACCCGGCGGGAGAGGGTCCGAGCTACCCATGTTGTAGCGCGTAGCACGGTACTCGGTGCGAATCACCATGGAGGGAGTTGGCGAAATGACCTTAGGCGCTCGTTTGCCCCACGGTGGGCGCCAGCGTCGGTGCGGAATATGGTCCCGACACTAACCGAGTAGATAACGCCTAGGTCTATCCCTCAATGGTCGATGCCAAGCAACAAATGACACAAGGTTTTATCCCGGTTCCGCCGAGGGGGCCGTACGTCCGACAGGGGCGTGCTCGTGGCACTATATTGCTCGGCACCGGGGGTGCTTGTAGTGGGGCAAGTACAAGTAAGGCGGGAGAGGGAGCGTGGCTCCCAAGTCCCCGGGAGAGTGGTCGGAGATGTTGTGGGAGAATCGGAGAGTGAGTGCACGGTGTGTTGTGTTCTACTCGAACTCGTCTCCCTCCGAGTCGTCCCCCCCCCGCGGGCCGGGGGCTCGCCTCCCCTTTTATAGGCCAAGGGGGCGGCGAGTTACATGCACGCCGCGCCGCCCGGCCCTACGTGAGGGAGCACGTCACGCTACGGTGTAGAGTGGGCGGTCGTCCGGACGATCTTCGCCGCGATCCGGCCATGATGGCCTACCTCGTACCCGAACGGTGGCGGTTCGAGGGTAGGAGGTGGCGGATGGCGATGGCGTCCTCGATAGGCTTCGAGGGGAGGTGCGATGATGGCCGGTACGGGGAACGGGCGCGGGCGAACGGCGTTCCTTCCCGATGCGCCCGCGCGGCGGAGTGGTTCTTGCGGTGCTCGGGCGTGCGCCGCGGCGTCGGGCGTGCGCCCGCACGCGTGGGTACGGCGGCCGCGCGCGTTACGGTGGCCGGGATGGCCATCCACCGGCCTAGCGCCCCTCACCTAACTGCGGGGTCACGTGAAAAGTGAATCGAGGGTGCGCCCGGCCCTCTTTCGAGGGTCGGGCGCGTTAGCCGTACGGAAGTGGGCGCGCGGTGTCACGGGACCGACACCGGCCGTACCGCACGGTCCATCCCACGGTGGCGGGGATGGGCTCCTCCTCGGGGAGTTGGTGCGGCGGCACCGGGGCGTGAGCCCGTGGCGCATGATGGCGCCGTCCCGCGGCGTCGGGGCGTTAAATGCCCAGGTACGCGGCCGGCGCACGCGTGCGGGCGCGCCCGTGAGCGTGGCGGGCCCCGGCCGAGGGCGGGGCGGACCCTCGAGCAAGACGAGACTCGCTCGAGGGGGAGCGAGCCCTCGAGCGGGGGCGGGACCGCTCGAGGGAAGGGGTCGCCCCCTCGAACGGGGCGGAGTCCGTTTCGAGGAGGGGGTCGCCCCTCGAACGAGGCGGAGCCTGCTCGAGGGGTCTTCTGGACGGGCCGTCTTGGTGGGCTTCGGAGTCCCGCCGCATAGGCTAAGTCTGTGTGGTTAGTTTCCTGCATGGTTAGGCTTAGCGTGCTTCGATACCGGGATTAAGTGAGGATTCCCCGTTGTTTAAGGGGACCCCTAGGGGCGGTCCCCGACGGTCGGGGATGCCGTCGAGGCACATCTTTACCTTGTAGGAGAAGCGGAAGCCGAGAGCGTGGGTCAAGCTACGCCAACGCCTCGGACGGATGTCGATGCCGCGTCCCTTGAAGCGTCCGTTGTTGCTCGCCATGGCCGCGGCGGCTGCTCGGGCTCTCGAACCGTATGAGGTACGGTTCCGGCTGGTGAAGCGTGACGGAGAGATCCTTGCTGTCGATGTTGAGCTTGTCGGCCAGGAGCTCAGCAATGTCACGAGCACCTGCGTCGCGAGGCAGATGCATCGCCCACGGCACGAGGGTGCACGCCTCCCAGTCGCGTGCGTCGCGGTTGAGGTCGAAGGAGTTGGGGACGAAGACTGTTTCCACATCCCGGGCGCTCGTGGGGGTCGCCGACCGCCATGACCGGTAGTGGTGGCGGTGGGGGCGGCGTCGGTGGGGGCGGGGGGCGGATGATGGGGGCTGTCGGGGGGGGTTGGGAGGCGCGGCGGCGAGGGCGGACCTTCTCCCGGTGCCCCGAGCGGCGGCACCTAAAGCAGCAGATGGGGTCTCTGCAGTCCACCGCCCGGTGCCCCCCCGCCCGGCCGGTTGAAGCGGCCGACCAAGAGTAGCTCGGTTGAAGGCCTGGAGCGCCGCAGTGGGTGGCCGGCTTGAATGCGGTTGGCCTCTGCGTCGCCATGAATTGTCGTCGCGTCGAGCGTCGAATCGCCGAAAGCCGTTCCGCGCGGTACGACCGGAGCGGTCCTTGCGGCAGGTGACGTAAGTCCATCCAAGCTCCTCAGAGGTGACCGGCGGTCCGTTGCGGGCGGCGGTGGCGCCCGGCCGCGGTCACTCGGCGCGATTCTTCGCGCGGGGCGAAAGGTTCGCTTCGGCCGGTAGGAGGGCGGGGGGTGTCCGCGGCCGGTGTTGAGGTGGCCGAGGCGTACGACGTCCGCGAAGGAGACCCGCCCATTGGTCCGGAGGTCACCGGAGTGGGCGGAGGCGCGCCGTTGACCCGACGCCGCGGGCGCGATCCGGCGGCACGGGGCCCCCCCGGAAGAACGCTTCCCGGGGGGAGGAGGTAGACGGGGTAGAGCCGAGTGCGTGGGGCGAGAGCCTGGCGGTGGAGGTGACCGGAGGGCGCCGGATGCGGGCGGGCACCGCGGCGGTGGAGGAGCGGCGGCGGGGGGTGGGGGGTGGGGGCATGACCGACTATCTAGAGTATTTTTACTTTGTTTCTTGTTGTAGACTTGTTGATCCAATGTTATGTAAGACGGCAGTATGCTTTTGATTTGTCATGCATTGTCACTTTTTTTTGGATCTAGCGACATATCATTATATTACTCAGAAATAGAAGTTTCATAGAAATTTATTAGACACTAACAGCATTGCTTGCATAAACATCATCAGGTGAGGATCACACTGTTGAGAGTGGGACAACGACAGGTATACGAGTCTGGATTCCTGTTCAATATTCCAGACAACCTACTTGTGTCGCGTCAGCCTGAATCTGAAGTTGTATTTCCTGCTTGATCGTGTCTTTTTTTTTGGGAGAGAGGTCCTGCTTGATCTTGACAAAGAGTTCAACCCGTCTTCCGGTCCATTGCTAACGTGGACTCGACTCCCATTGGCCCAAGTAAAATTTAAAATTGGTCCGCTGCAGCTGCCTTATTGGGCCTAGCGATTTTATAGCTCGTTGGGACACTTTCTGCATCAGCCCAATTTTGATCCAAGACAACAACAACTGGCCCATTCGTTAATTCGCCTGCAGCTGAACCAAGCACACGGTACGGATCGCCTCCCACTCTTTGGGCAATCTGTCGCAACTCGGCAGCGCCTCTGTGCAGCCAGAACCAAAGGCATAGCCGTGACCAGAGTTAACCAAACCGCCAGACCACCGGTTCCCGTGAAGGGAAAACGGACCGTTTTACCGGTTCAACCGGCCGGTTTCTTGTGCTCGTGAATTTATAAGCACGGTTTTGGGGTGGGAACCGGACCGGTTCGTATATCGGGCCGTACCGGTTCCCACCGGGAATCGATCAACCGGACCGGTTCCCACCGGTTTTGCGAACCATGACCGTGACCCCGTGACCGTGACGCCCGTCCACCCACTCTCCAACCATGCATCCAACTCTCCCACAAACCTGAGGCGCCGGCACGGCATCATGCTCTGATTTAGTGATGTTTGTGTGCCTGTGAGTCTGTCACCGATCGGTCATGAGTCATGACGCATGCGGCGCTCCCGGCCGGTGTTGACGAGCGCACCGACGGATACGGATACCACCCCGGTCCGCCGGCGATCACCGCCCGCCCATGACAATATGACATGCATGCGTGCACGAATGGTTGGCAGCTACCCAACGATGCGTTCTGCTTCTGCCGCCGATCGACTCGACGGCCCGGCGCGCAGATCTGATCGAGTGGCTGAGGCCCGTCGAGCCTGCCGGACCACAACCATGAAAAATCACACACCACCAAACAGCAGTCGGTTCAGATCAAAAGCAAGAACTTCTGACGAGACTAGCTCTGAAGAAACTGCAGCAGAGCTCTGAAAGTAAAGCTTGCCGCGACATGGTTTGCGTCGTGCGCGCGAGTGGTGATGATCCAAGTTATTCACAGACCGCCTAAATAATTGGGGTTAGCTTTGCTACGTACTACTGCACCAGGAAACAGTCCTGGATCTCGGGCACTTGCAACCTGGATTAGCATTGGATGTACCATCAGTAGTGGCACCACCAAATAAAAGTTTCACAGCGAGGCGGCACTCTAACACGAATCCTACACGGTCTACTCTACCCTAAAGCGAACCTTTTAATAATTAATTAATAACACCCTTTCAGGTGCCGGCGCACCTCACTGCTGGTGTTGAGCACTCGGCAGTTCAGTTTTGCTGGATAGAGATGAAGTCAGGGATCAGCTGGTCACTTCATCACCTTCAGATTTCAACACCAATAGTGGCCAGAAATTAAGCTCCTGCAGGAAATTTAAGGCGGCAACTGCATCCACCAGCTCAATCCTCACAATGGCACTGTAGTGCCTCTTGGTCTCAACTATACTGTTGGCTGTTGCAGTAGAATCCACGCACGAGCTAATTGCCCGAGTCAAAATCCAGACCCTGTGCCGTTATTGTCAGGCTCCACTGCTTCTTGTCAAAATGGGAGCTCTTGAACAGCTCAAACCTGACGCGATCTAAGTGGAAGCAGCTGGCCTGCTGGTCCATGGATTTGAAAGAAATTGCTTTTGCAATGCCACTGACGCATCAAAGGTCGTAGTACCCCCAAGGGTCTATATACTACAGTACTGGTCCTCTCATCATACGCAAGGCGCCCTAGGGGGGCCGAGCCCACTCTCCAGTTGTCTGTATAGTACTCGTCTACTCGAGCGGTCGAGCGTGCCAATTATGTAGGCACACTGATGGAGATTGTGAGCTTCGTTTGGACACAGTCACACGGATGCAGCAGTGAAAGCTTTGCCTGCTAATTTGTTGCATCTGCACGAGTCCAGTTTTAACCTGATGCGCGTGCTGCAGCTGAATGAACCTGCTGATGTGAGAGTCTGGGAGATGCAAGTAATGTGGTGGAAAACACATGCAGAACATGAGCCCCCCCCCCCCCCCCCCCCGCCTGGTCCTTTTTTTCTTGCTGTTTCTGAACAGGCGTTGTATTTCCGTTCTTGAATGGAAATGGGGGTTCTCCTCGGTTCGAAGAAAAAAACGTGAGCTACTCGATCTTGGTGGGAGATTTTTACAACTTGAGCGAGATTTTGATACACCTTGCTGGTCCGAATAGGACTGCTTTTGAGCTCTTATGCTGTGTAGTTGGACTATGTGGCAGAGCAGGAGTACCGAGTACATGCATGTACAAAGCTAGTCCGGTCCTCTTGTTGTTTCAGGACCATCTTTTTGTAATCATCAAGGGATTAAGCAAGTGTGGCACATACAGCCATGGGACGCCTTGTATCATTTACCAATGGGCAATGATAGTGTTCCTCTTATATATGGTGAATTTGCACAAGCAACATGTGTTGCACGAAAATGGAGGACCAGATGGCTGCAATCTAGCTTAGATCTCTTTCCAGTCCAGGCCCCGGGCCAAAACAATCATCGTCTCACTCCATGCAGTGCAATTGTCTGTGTTAGACCTCCAGCGTTTAGTGTGCTACTTGCACATGAACTGCAGAAATACAACTGAAATCACATGTTATGACTGCAGAGCTCACTAGTTCTACACATGAAGAAGATTTCTAATCTGAACTGCCAGATGAAAATCTCCTGCCTGTTCTTCTTGATTTGTTCAGGCGTAAATTCAAAGAAAGGACAAGTTGTTTCAACGGCAGTGCGGCTACTAAGCAGGCTAGTCTCAAGTGCCCATCGATAGAGGCATAGAGCGACCTCGGCCCCCACCTGGGATAAACATCAGGGACACCCATATATTTGGCACGTTGTCAAACATGTAAATCTGACAGTGGGGCTCCTCCTGCTTTGAGGCCCATCATTGCACCAGAGTCCAGAGGCACAGCTAGCTCAATCATGCACGGAAGAATGGAGCCATGGACACACATTGTAGGAGGCACAGGAAAGAGTAATTTATCTGAAACCAAAGTCTCTTCAGGCTGTAATATCCTAGTAGGACTACCAGTAGATAACTATTAGAAAAAAAAACGGTGAAGGAAGTGCAGTTCTCTCCTTGTTGCTCGAAAGTTGCAGTCTTGCCGCTACCGCCCGTCAGCTTCATCAGTCATGAGGTTAAGGCAGTATCATGCTCTGATCCATTCCAGTCACTCACAGTGTAGGCAAGCGCATCTCCCGTATGATTTGTGGTTAAGGGACATCATGAGGCGACATATAAATATAATAGACTGATGTTGGCTCCATACACTTCATTTTCAACTACAGTACACTCTGTGGAGACAATAAAAGGCCCCTTAAGCCAAGAACCTATCAGCTGTACTGTCACACTGGCAACCTCTAAGGTACACGGAGTACGAGTAGAAGAGCAACTAGATTAATCTCGTCAGTGGAATCCTGATCCCAAGATCCTTTTTCAGGCTTGTAGTTTTGCACTCGTAGCAACTGATAAGAGAACTGCAAATATCTCCGCGACATTCAGATTGCTGAACAGTCGCTACTAGCCAAGCCTTCTAGGCTGGGCCATGGCCTGCTTCCTACTCGAAGCTCGAAGGGATAAGCCATGACTTTTGTTCAGAGAAAAAGGCCACGAGATGCTCCAACAAGCTGCCAGGTGCAATCGGCAGAGCGGCGGCCATCTCCGTTCTGATCCGATGAGCAGCCGCCGCCTAGCCGATGACGAGAGGACCTAGCGGCGGAGGTCTGGTCTGGAAGAGAGGCTGGCTATTTGTCGGTGCGGCCACCTGTCGGCATCGGCGCTCCGGCACCTCGGCCTGGAGCGACCGCGAGAGGCCGCTGGGAAGCTAGCTGACGAATCAATTCATTGCGAGCCGAGCCTCTGTCCTTGTCGTGGCGTCCGGGCGTGGCCCTCCCTGGTGGCCCGTGAGCTTCCGTGGCCGCGAGCCCTGTCACCTTGCGCCGCATGGAGACCGCCGGAGGGTCGGCCGGACGAGAACGAGAGCGAAGTGGAGCAACGTGTTGAAAATCCCCAACATTGTGTGTACTGCGTGATGTGTTGATCCAGTAGTATCTTCTTGCCGGAGAACGCATAGGTTTTTTATCGTCAACCTCTGCTAAAAACACGCGTATCCCTGCAATGTCGGTTGCATGCCGAAAGCCCTCGGCCTTTTTCCATCGCCATCGTGACAGATCGAGACATATGGATCTGTCGCGCGATTAATGGAGCGAAAGAGAGGGGTTGCCCTTGCTGCACCAGTACTGCGAAACATCTGGCGACGGCAACATTTACTTGCTGCCATGCCGATCGGGGGCAGGTGATGCCATCAACGATTCAACGTGGGCACCTAATTTTTCAAATTGTGTTCAGTAGTACCACCAAACAATAAACTGAATGACCCAATATCAATGCCTGAAAAAAAGAAATCAAGAACTGCTGATGGATTGACAGAGTTTCAGTTCTTTATGCAAAAGGATATACAAATTCCGCGAGTGATCCACCCAACCACAAACATCACAACTTCCGAAGCATAAAAGGAAAGCACATGCTACATGCCTACATGTACAAAGTCACGGAGCAGCAAGTGACGAACACGTATGTGTTTTGATATATTACAGACGGGAGACATGAACACCAAGTGTTTGATGGTTGTACATGACACGAACAGGGGGTGGCGGAAGCAGAGAGAGAGAGAGAGAGAGAGAGAGAGAGAGAGAGAGAGAGAGAGAGAGAGAGGTTACAAACAAGACCAGAAGAATTTACCACCAGCTACCGCGTTTACAAGTCCCACGAATTGCCAAATCCTTATTTATTTACCACACTGACGCCACCATGGAAAGATATCCCATGCCCTTTCGTCCTGATCCGGTCGGTGATCGATGCGACCGCCGCCATTGCAGCGAGCGGAGCTTGATGCAGGGGGGGTCTACTACTGCTGCATGGAGCACTCGGCGGGGAGGCCCGTCGCGATGCGCTTGGGGTCGGTGCAGTAGTTGTAGATCATGTACTTGCGCTGGACCCAGCGCATGCGCTGCTGCAGGGTGAGGTCGAGCTCCTGGTTGTACCAGTCGCCGATTGTGGCGGCGCCGGCGCCGGCGCCGGCGGAGCCCTCGGTGCCGACGGTGGCGCCGCAGCGGGTCTTGCCGCCGGCGACGGCGACGCAGGCGTCGGCCCTGAAGTTGCGGTAGGAGGCGGAGAAAGGGGCGTGGGACCAGTCCGTCTTGACGCGGCCACCCTGGGTGGCCCAGTCGTCGGCGTTCCAGAGGCTGGAGTAGAGCCGCATCGGCTGGTTCTTGGGGAACGCGATCCCCTTGCTCTCCAGGTTCCGGAAGTCCCTGATCGGCATGTCGTCCACCATGAAGCTGCGCAGCCATCGAACATGTCAGTAAATCGACCGGCACTACTCTCTGATAGTCTGATGGATCAAGAACAAAGCGGCAGTGATGAACAGTAAGCAGCTAGAAGTTTACATGACGTGCTTGGGGTTCCAGAGGATGGAGTAGGTGTGGAAGTCCTTGGTGGGGTCGAACCAGAGGCGGAACTGCTGCTCTCGCTGGCCCTGCCCCTGGGTGAACACGTTGGTGTGCAGTGTGTATGGCTCCCCGGTGACGTTGCCCAGGAACTCGAAGTCGATCTCGTCGTGGGTGTTGCCCTGCGACGACAGCTGCAGAGGCACGGTACACACATTGATCAGTCGATCGATCTTCGATCAGCCAGCTAGCCAGCCAAAAGCAAATCAGCAATGGATTCTTACGTAGTAGGCGGTGACGGTGCCGGCGGAGTTGCCAGGGACGAGCTTGAGCTGCATGTCGATCTTGCCGAAGAGGTACTCGTGCTTGGACTGGAACCCGGAGCCGGAGGTGCGGTCGAGCGTGAGCGTCAGGAGCTTGCCATTGTCCAGGACCCTGCCGCGGCCGTCGCCCCAGGTGATGTCGAAGTCCTGGTTGAAGTTGGCGGCCGCAAGCGCGGCCGAGCAGGCGAGCAGAACGGCCAGCACCAGCGAGACCCGAGCAGCCATGGTTGTAAGGACGAGACCAGATCGAGATGGCAAGGAGGAGGAGGAAGAAGTGTGTGTGGAGTTCGAAGGAGAGGAGTGAGGAGAGATCGAGCTGGTGGTGTGTGAGTGGAGAATGCCGGGGGTGTGAGGGGTTTTATAGGGGTTTGCATTGGGAGAGATAAGAATGGCAGAGCGTGCCGGGTGGATGGTTCCGCGATCGATCGAGTAGCCAGCCAGCCGTGTGATCTTGGAGGTAATGCGTGTGAGTTGGCACCAGAGGTGGAGGACGGACGCTGCGGCGGGGCAGGCAGGCAGCGGCTTGATGAGGGACAGGGGACGCCACGGCGACGGCACAGGCACAGGCACAGGCACACACGCGCGCAGGCGCAGGCGCAGCAAGATATTTAAAAATCGATCGGGACGTGCAGCAGATTCATCATCAATCATCACTGACTGATGCATCATAACTAATAGGCCCCTCCCCGCGATCGATCGAGCTGGATTTTCACCTCGCTCTGCAACGGTGGTCTAGAGATTACTGCTGGTTGATGATCTGAGTGTGTGGTCGAACACGAACGGCAAAGCTTCAACTCTGCAAGCAGCGAGAGCACAGCCTCTTGATTCTTTTGTAAGGAATCCATCGAGTTGTGTTCACTGGTTTCATGTATGGATTGTAGTTGTTTGTCACAGTTCACACCGTCGGCGTGCTCTTTTTGTGCCCTTTGAGAACAAACACACCATTGGCATGTTTGTACCACTGCAATTTCCCACTGCATGCACGTCTGGTGGTGGCGGACATGGAAAGTGTGTTCTAAGCAGAGTGAGATGCTCTTGAACGTGAAGATGCAATTGTACATCCAAACAAGTCAGTGACCATGTTCTAGTAGGCGCATGAACTGAACTAGTCGTATGTACCAGCGGTCGACGAGGATGCATTTTTAATGGAGTATAAGCGCATGTCAGGTACAAGCACCAATGCGTGATATAAAATGTAATTACGCACTGCTACCTGTCAGAATGTTACGCGTACTCTGTCAAAGACCATGGACCGAATTTCAACTTATTTTATCACACCGTTTTTTCTTTAAGTCAGTGACACCATGGGCGCGCCAGTAATAAGATAAGGCTCAAATATCACAATGTCTACTGTGTTTTTTTTACAATGATCTACTGTGGTTAAACATGTTAAAATCCTCTCAAAGGCAGAGTTCACGTTACCGGTCCAGGATCGGATACCGCCGGCCACCGATTACGGACCGGTAGGAATGGTTACCGGTAAAACCGGTTGTCGGGGTTCACTACTGCCAGCAGTAAATTTCTGTCGACTGTGCGTCAAGCTCGGATGGTTAGCTCAGGAGACGACGAGGTTTATAATGGTTCGGGCCTCCGAGCAGAAATACCCTACGTCCAGTGCGTGGCTGCCGTGTTCCTGAGCCAAGTGTGCTCGTAGTAGGGTTTACAAGCTGGTCGGGAGAGGGCGTTCGATCCCAGGTCCCGTGAGATGGTGTGCGGTTCTATCTAGGTCTAACCCCTATAACATTTGCCCTCCTCTCCCTTTTATAGTCACAAGGGGAGGGGCACAAAGGGAAGGAAAAAGGAGCTACAGTGCCTGACAATCGGTACGTCCCGTCATATGTCGTCGTCCGTCAGGCCGCATTGAAGTTTTGGTCTTGGTGTCTTCTCGAGGAAGCCACAGCGTGGCCGTGTCGGGCTGTTCACTCCGGGACACTTGGCCTTCTCCCGAGTAGTTTGGTGTTGCTTTAGTACGCCCGAATACTTGCTTGACTCGCCACGCGTGAGCCTAAGTCTAGGCCTGCGCGTGTTGTAGAGGGTACTCGAGTGCCTCGGGCTAAGCTTTGCGTGTGGCAGAGTGGAAGTTGATGGCGATGTGATGGTTGCGCGGCTGGTCAGGCTCGCATTAAGGCTCCTGCCGGGGCAGGTCGCCTGCATGGCCGCCAGCTGTCGTCCCCGTGTGACGTGGAGATTCGCCTCCCCGCACGCGTTGGTGGTCTCGCCCGAGCTGTGTGTCTGGGCTCACGCGCTAGTCGGAGACTGAGTTGTCGTGCGAGGCGGAGACTTGTCGGAGAGACCGCTACCCGAGTGAAGATCGGGTGCCTTGTTGGTGCAGGGTCTTGACGAAGATCGACATGCCTTCCCTGAGACGCAACACCAGGTGGAGAGTGCTCTCCTTCTGGATATTGTAATCAGCAAGGATGCGGCCATCCTCAAGCTGCTTGCCAGCTGACATAAGCCTTCACCTTGTAGATGATGGTTTTGTTGTCTTTAAGTGGGATAATTTTGCCGTCAAAGGGGGACCATAATTCGGGTCCTCGTCAGTAGCCCCCGAGCCTGAGTGGGAGTTTGAGGAGTCGGGCTCAGGCTCATTCGGTGAGTCTTGGTGTTGGAGGCGTTCTTCAAGTTCTCGGTGGGTGCGCGCGAGCGCATCCGCCGGATGTAGCCCCCAAGCTCGCGAGTGAGTTGGAGACTCCCTCGCGAGCTTTTGTTTGCAATTGTAGCCGTTGTAGCCTTGGCGGTTTCGTTGAGGCGGTTACTGCCTTCATGGCGACGTGGGTGCAGTAAGGGGCGCGAGCATCTCGGCCGACGTGACGGACGTGATAGCGCCATCATGACTATGCACGAACTTTTCGCGTCCGTACTCCGCGGAGACCAAGGCGTTGCAGGAGTGGGGGGTCGTTTCGCCGGGGCGCGCGCGTGAGTGGGCAGGAGTCCCGCTGACACGGCGGGCCCAACATCGAAGGTGAAGGGTCAGGCCTGTACCCTTTAAAGCCGCGCGTCGAGCGCGGGTTTGGGGCTTCGCTTTTCCTTCTGCTTCTTCCTCCTCCCATGCTCGTCCTCCGTGCTCCGAGTTCTTTCGTGTCCACAGCGTCGTCACCGCTCGCGCCTGAAGCCTGTCCAAGACCTCACCGACGAGATGTCGAACTGGACGCGCTCCAACGTCTCCCGCGAGCAGCTCCTTCATCTTGTTGAGGTGGGCCAGCTGCCTCCCCTTACCGAGGCCATTGAGTGGATCATCCCCGCCGGCGAGTCCGTGCCACGCCCGCCCAATGGGTACGTGGTGTCGTTCATGGGCTTCCACGAGCACGGCTTCTTCGTCCCCGCCGGCTGGTTCATCCGAGGGGTGCTGTTCACATACGGGCTGCAGCTCCAGCACCTCAACCCGAACAACATCCAACAGATGGCCGCCTTCGAGGCAATGTGCGAGGGGTTCCTCGGCATCGGCGCGCACTGGCATCTGTTCCAGTACTTCTTCAGGTTCACCTGCCTGAGGGAGGGATCCCGTGCGGTGACGATTGGTTGCGCCAACCTACGGATGAAGCAAGGCCGCGACGACGACTACATCCCGGTGCCGCTGACCAGCTCGAACAGTGGTTGGCACAAAGGATGGTTCTACCTGCGGAATGACCTTGAGCACGCGCTTCTGGCATACACCGGCTGCTCCATTGTGAAGTCGCAGAGGAACTGGGCGGACGGTCCCGCCAAGACTGAGCAAGAGAAGATGCTCAAGACCCGCTGGGCCGTGCTGGGTCGCCTACGGGACGCCAGGATCACCTTGGCGGAAGTGGTCGGGCAGTACCACGCCCGAGGAGTCGTGCCGCTTCGGAGGCGGCCGCTCTGCCTCTGCGACATGACTGCCGAGAGAGCCCCCCTGGGCGGGGACTGTGACCATGCCGGAGCTCCCTTCGCCGCTCGAGGTTCAACGCTGAGTGGCACATGCGATCGGGAGGTCGCTTCTCATGCTCCCAAACGCGGGGATAGAAAAAATTGTAAGTTTCTCATCCTCTCAAGAAGTTTTCACTCGACCTTCACCGTGGAATGATGTTCTTGAGGCTAATCTTGGGGCGTTCTCGTCGTTGCAATTGAAGTGCGCCCACCTTGTCCCGCCCAAGGCGCCTCTCCCAGAGGAGGCGATCTTCAACCAAAAGAAGGCCGCGGCGGAGGAGAGGCGGGCTGCGTGCAAGGCGCAACACAAGAAGCGCTAGATCGCCAAGCGCGATCGCAACAACAATTGTATCAAATGACGGAAGGCGGGGGAGTCGGGCGTCTCCTCCAATGAGGACCCATCGCCCGAGCCGTCTTGGAGCGGTGACGTCGCTAGCGCGGCGATTGATTGGAGCAACATGTCGGGGTCGTCCTCGTCATCCGTACCCCGCGACGTTGAAGTGTCGTCGTTGCACCGGCCGCAGGCGGCGAGGCGCGACAAGACCGTGGGCTCAAGCTCACGCTCAGCGGCTCCCCCCATCCGAGAGGATCAGAGGATGACCGTTCTCGTGCGACGCCCGGTGGGTCAGGCACTCTCGAGCCGCAGAGGCCCGCGCCACGTCAAGCCGACCCTCCGAGGAGATCGGAGGAAAGGTCGTCGTCCGCCTGCCATATTTACGATGGTTCGGAGCGCCCCGACTCCTTGCAAAGGCACCGGTCGCGGGGAAGATCGTCGGACTTGGCGTCGACGCCGATTGTGCCGCCGGTGGAAGAGCCTAGTGCTGCCCGCGGCGCCTGGAGTCGCTACTCGGCCGGAGTCGCTACTCATCCGGGGTGGCGAGCCTAGTGCTTCCCGTGTCCTTGTCGCCAGCGGGGGCCAAGGTTCGTCCCCGGCCGTCGTAGAGGCCGGAGGCTCAGTCCCTGAGCGTGCAAGGTGTAACGACCCGCCTCCCCGAGGCCGGGCCCGCCTACACCTGGCAGCTCTCTAGGACCCCAAGAATATCCTCACAGACCAACAAATGTCTTTCCTGCGCACTTTGTCCTCACTCGTGCGCACCCGGGCAAGACTTCCCGGTCGGTCACCCATCGCTCCAAGCCAAGCACGCTTAACTTTGGAATTGTTTTGTGATGGGCTTCCGGAAAAGAAGTTGCAACTTGTTGGTATGAGTATCCTTATCAATCCTATTAAGCCTTGGGCCAGGATGTCACATACACCCCCTGTTGACGGTTAATAGTTGTATCAAATTTCGTTTATGACTTGCAAGCGGATAAGTCTCCCGTCGTAGTCAAGGGACCCTTCTTCCCTCGAGTGGTGAACCCAAGGTATCGAATCCGTGGAACAAATGTGTGACGCAAAAGTTGATCTAGTAAAGCCAAGTAACTTCAATCTTCGGTAAAAGAAACCCTAATGCATCTAGGTAAAAGACACGAAACTAATCTAATCTACTAAAGACCGGAGATAACAAAGTAAGATTGGGTAGATAAACCGATCTAGAGGGATCGGGGTAAGCCTTTTGTTGAAGTTCCAAGCAAGAGAAGAAGTAGCAAATCGAATCTTATAAGAAGCCTCTTTAAATCGTGGTTTCCCATCCAAATCCGAAAACATCCGCCTTTCGGAACGCCCCGTTCTGTCACAACGTATCCCTACTCATGCGGGGAGTCTAGGGCGAGTCAAAAGACAAGTCGAGATTCTTTCGGAAGATCCGGCGTGTACCTCTACCCACCGCGCTATAAGAACACCCTATGTAATCTATCTCGGAAATAGAATTGGAATAAGCAAAGCCGATCGAAAAACGAAATCTTCGAGGAAACACTTGATCGCTAGGAAAAGATTCAACTTGATAATTCAGCTATAACAATGATACATACACAAGATCACCACCGGGATCCTTCCTTGATCTTGCTTCTAGCTCCGGGAACTCCGACGTGGTCTTCCGTGCAAGGTTCCCACGTCGGCTAGGGAAACCCTAGTCAACTAGCTTGACCCTCTCCTCTCCGAGATGGTGTCCCTCTCTTCTCTGCTCCTCGGCGGCCGATGACGAATTGTATCTTGCGTGACTCTCGGTCAGGGGGCTATAAATAGCCCGAATGGCGTCTAGGGCAAAGGAGGGGTCAAACGGGCCCCGGACAGGGCCGGGCCGACCGGCCCGGGCCGGCCGGCTCG
Source organism: Cenchrus americanus (assembly GCA_947561735.1). Classification (NCBI taxonomy): domain Eukaryota; kingdom Viridiplantae; phylum Streptophyta; class Magnoliopsida; order Poales; family Poaceae; genus Cenchrus; species Cenchrus americanus. The sequence goes on from OX387243.1 coordinate 85,885,758, forward strand.
GGCCCATCCGGAGCCCGGCCCCGAGGCCTCCTTTGCTCTACGTCGGTTCCCTTGCTTCCCGGATGTTTCCCCCTTCGCATGTAGGTCCATGTCGTCGGTTTCTCTCCGAATTGGGCATAACTCCTTGTCTTGCAAGATTCGCGCACTTTTCCGGTCGTGTCCTCGGAGTTTGTCGTCTTCTCGGATCAAGTCCCCGGCTTCTTGGAGTTAAGTTTGCTTCATTGCATGACTTGTACGGGGCTTCAAGGTCTTGTCATAAGGTGCTTGATGAACTTATCCCGAAAGTCTTGCTTTCAACGCTAAAACCCTGCATAAACATTAAACTCCAAAACCGACATGCACACGTGAACTTGTTATACCACGGGGGTTAGTACCAATGGATAAGGTATAAAACTTATGCCAACACCGAAGGTAAACTCATGGCTAGGTTGACGGATTTTCACCGTCAACATCTCCCCCATGCTTAAACCTTGCTCGTCCTCGAGTAAGCCTTCGATGGATATCATCATTGCCAAACAATGTTTAAACCTTGCGCTTGATCATACATGAGAAAACATAATGCTCTCAAAATTTTAATTCATTAAAGTTCCATAATGTACTAGCCTTCATCTCTACGGAGGGTAGATTCTTATTTAAGCTTATCCCACAAGTACTAACATGCTCACAAAGTTTAAATAGATCTCAGAATTTTTGAAATAAAGAACGAGATAAAGAAAAGCTAAACCAAGTTCACAAATTTAAATCATCTTGTATATTGCTCATGAACTCTCAACTCGCTTGTCTCTCAAGCCTATATATTCTACTCCTTTACCTCTCATAACATATATGTGTGGTAGGCTTTATATGGAGCTTCGGGAAAGTTTAGTCCTAACAAGAATTTATAAATGAGGTGTTGTCAAAACAAGACAAGCTTCTCATGGTCTTACCGAGACTCGTCAAAAAGGTCATTGGAAAATAATGTTAAATCAAGGAGGAGAAAGAGAAAAATACACACACTTTAGATGAGTGGACAAGTGCAAATGGCAAAGAGTGATCCCGAGGCACAAAGGAAGTCCTCGTTATCGGATTGCACATAGTTGGAAAATGAGAATGGATTTTTTAAACTTGAAGCCTTGAATTTCCTAATGCACTTTTAGAGAACCGCGGAGTTCACTTTACGCATACTCATATTTTTTCTCTTTCTCATTTTCCCCATCTTTTCTTTCTTTCTTTCTTTCATTCATTCATTCATTTTTTTCTTTCTTGTGAGACTTTCACCTTGGAAATCCCGTACATCGCCTTTGAACTTTCTTTCTTTTCTCTCTTTTTTTAAAATACTCCCCTTTGAACTCTAAAATTGCACCATACCTACCTCCTCCCCCATGCTTAGACGTTGCTCGTCCTCGAGCAAAGATGCGATAAATAGGGTAGGTACCGGAAATATTTTTCCTTGGATAGATACTTGAATTCTTCAATGTTGGCACCATCATACGATCTTCCTTGAATTGATGATCCATTCTCAACGATAGGTTGTGGTCAAGGAGGTAAACACAAAAGATGATATTTGGTTTTAAGGGTGGATATCCGGCGAGGTTTGTGAGATCTCCGATGCGGGGATACACAATGCACGGATAAAAGGCTAGCAAAAAGATAGATACGCAAAAACGGAATGACCAAACTTTCTTAGTCTCGGGCCGAGAAATCATGACCTGCAATAACTCACTCAAAAATAAATCTTGTACACTAAGGTTTATGCACTCAAATATATATTAGGCTTTGGATAGGTTGAGCAACACACAAGTGATATTTATGACAAGGTTAGCAATATTTTTGAGCATAAAAGACATCTTTAATCTATTCATATCTTGAGAGCACATAAAACACTATGGGTCTTTATTTTAATCATAACCTCAGCTAAAGATTAAGCTAGCATTTAAATAAATTCAGATTCGTATTTAAGAGAGCACTAGCTTTAACATGCATAAATCAATTATAAAGATAAACAAAGCGGCAATTATAATCATATATCATCATGGCACAAATTTTTGTAACTTTTCCAATGATATAATCAAGGTGGTGTCTTTATTAATGATGAAATCAAGTTGAAATACAAACTAAAAATAAACAAACACACTTGCTGAAATTTAAATAAAAACAGAAAATATTACACAAACACACATAAACAAAAGCTGAAAATTACAGGGAAAGAGAAAAGAAAAGAAAACTGAAGTTCCTTTATCTTCCTAGTCCTCCACCGGTGGTTGGTGTTGATGATCTTGATAGTAATACCCTTGCTCATAGTACGGTTGGACATTCCCTCCGACGAATTGATTCGGCTCCACTAGGTGAAGGCGTCCAAGCTCATAGGAAATATTTGCATTGCCCTCACCAAGTTGAGCCGCGTTGGCTTGGATGGCTGCGACGTTTTGGGCGTTTCTTGCAACATACCCTCCAATTATGGCCATGCCGTGTTGTGGTTGGGGATATTGTGCGTAGGGCTCCGCGAAGTTAGCGTTGGGCACCACATAATTTGGTGGGGGTACCGGTGCACCACCCCCCATGCTTGCTCTTGTGGCCCTCCGTAATAACTTGGCGGAGGAGGGATCCCGCCGAATGGTGGCACATTGGGTTGTGCACCACTCGCTTGTGCGGAGGATGTTCCCTCCTCTACGATTCTTCCTCTTTTGTTTTTCCTTGTTGGGACAAGGAGTTCCTCTTCCAACCAATCTTCCCTCCCTTCGATGAAAAGCCTAAGCCTCGCATCCGGAAGGGGTAGGTTCACTATGGCCAAACGAAAACCGTCTCTCTCATCTCCACTAATGTATTTGCCTTGTCGCAAATATTCAATGCCGAGAGAGGTACCACGCAAAAGATGGTCGGGGTTCCTTGCGATCCCCGGCCGTAAGGAGAAGGCCAACATGGAGAGGTAGCACCCCGAACCAATATGTCCCGCCCCCGATGTTGCCTTGCAACACCAACGGTTGATCATAAGGTAAGAGGGGCCTATTGGCTGCTTGGCAATTAAAGCCGAGTAGAGCCAATTCAACTCCGTGTCGGTCACCTTCGTCTCCTTCATCCTCCCCAATACCCTCTTGCACATCCAAGAGTGAAATATCCGGATAATGGGGTTGCGAATGCAATTGCGTTGTTGATGGGCTTCTCCGGAGATTAAATTCCAAAATCCCGCTAACATGCCGGGTGGCACGTCAACTTTCTCCGGAGCTCCCTTATGGAATCCAAGTAGCTCCCTAACATGCTCGTAGGGAACCACTTGTTGGACTCTCTCCAAGCGGAACGATAAGCTTTGCACCCCATCATCAAGAATAGGTGCAATGGTCATCAAGATTTCCAGGGCGAACCCCTTGTGGGTGTCCCCCGATACTCCGTTGGAGAATTGCACCCATCCAAGGTGCCCCAACATGTAGTATATGTCGGTTCCAAAACCCAAGGTGAAGAGTGCTTGGTCGTCGAACTCGACGTTGGGCACAAGCCTCTTCTCAAGACGAGAGAGCCTCTCCTTCTCCTCCGACGACAAGATGATGAAGCCTTACGAGGAATATATCGGAATGTAAGGAGGTGGCGCGGTCGAACGGGTCGATCGTCGTGGTGGCGTGGGCTGTTCCTCCGTGTGCCCTTGAGGTTCGGTAAACCTCATGGACGTGCTCCTTGCAGCCCTCATACCACCAAGGAGGAGAGCATCATTCCTCCTTGGTGGCGCCGTATCCATCTCCATGCTCCGGGGAGACTCGGAAACCGAGTGCCTCCTCGAAGACGTCGTCGACGACGGCTTGGATGACGACGAACCCTTCTTCTTGGAGAAGAGACTTGTGGTTTTCTTCCACATGGTTGCTGCACTCTTTTCTTCTACTAAAACTCCGGGTTGCAACCGGTAACTAGGCTCTTAAAATCTTACTTCGGATGTGGACTTTGAGTGGATTAAGGTGGTGGATTGTTTTTGAGCTATCAAGCTTGGGAAGGTTGGCTATGTCTACAGAGGTTTTGGGCACACAAACTTGAACACACAAACTAAGGAAGGAGAGGGAAGCTTGCCTGCAGAAAACGGGAGCCGGGGGCTCCTTAAGTAGGGGAGGCCGGCCGGCCGGGCCGACCGGCCTCGGGTGCCCGTGCTCCTCCCCGCCTCGGCTTTCTTCCAAAGACGATCATTTCGCCTCTCGCAACTTTCCCCGCCCGCGTGCCGCACGAGTTGCACCGCCCAAACGCTCTCGTCCACTCCTTTTCTTACATTATTGGTCCTTCCACTTGATGCTTCATGCTTTGGGTCATGTCCATGCTCCCTAGCTCCACTTGCTTCACATGCCACCATGAAATTCCTGCAAAGTTGATGCTTGCTGCCCACCATGCTTGTCCTTTGCATGTGGATTTGGTGAAAGTTGATGAAAGGGTATCCAATGGTGCATGCATGATTAGTTCAAACTAGATTGCCTCCCTTTAGGTGTGTTTAAGGTTAAGCACTCCTCTAATTCGAAATTAAAAAATATTTTTCAGAGCCATGCAAGAGCTCAAGCATAAATTTAGAGAAGTTTTTAAACCATTAAAAACAAATGTAAGTCGAAAATATTTTCCGACTACGTTGATATCGGTCTCACCGGTATAGTTTGCCTTCATCGGTTGAGAGCGAACTTTTCCCGGCTTGATCATGGAGGCATAGGTTTAGGTTCTAATTTTGGCTAAATGAGAAAGATTTTGAATAGAACAAAATTAGATGAGGCTTAGAAAAATTCTAATCTTAGAGAAACCAAGGATATAGATTTTCAAACCAACCAAAAGTTTTAATTTCTAGGTTCACGCGAGTCCTACCACGTGCTGAATTTTTGTTAACACATAGATATAAGTCGTGGCTCTACTCGTGTGGTTTTAGCATAAAAAAAGTCAACCTCAGCACCATAATGAGGGTGAAAGGTTGATTTAGGTTCTGAAATTATTTGGTTGTGGTTTCTCGAAAAGAAAAGAACAAACAATCACATAGGAGGGTTCATGCAAAGGGTTTATGGTAAAGCAATACATTCAATCAAGAATTATGTCTCTAATATTGTTCAACCACATCTAAGTCTAATGTCTTTGCGTAATAAAACTCAAAACTAAATTATTAAAAAGACTCGAAAAACCTGGAATCGGGTTGTCCTCCCGGTAGCTTATTCTTGACTCGACGAAACGGGTTGCCTCCCACCTAGCGCTTCGTTTATAGTCCATGGCTAGACTTCTTCACTTGATTACTTCGGATCAACGCTCTTTGCGGGCGTTGCAATCTTGGGTACCCACTTCCGCACCATTTTGGGTGCGGGCTTGTCTTCCGGCTTAGTCATTTTTTTGGTCTTCACAGGCGGCTTCTCTTCCTTTGTCTTGACGGATGCAGCACCTTCTTTGATTTTCTTTACGTTCATTTTTTTCGGTTCGTTCTTCTTTTTCAGCCCATCCTGTTGCTTTGGTTCTCTCTTCACTCCAATCATGTTGCATGCCTCGATTCTTGGACGGAACTTGAAGGAACTCCTTTGTCCGTTGATGTCGAACATGATCTCCCCCTTGCCAACACCAATAGTAGCTCCCACGGTCTTGAGGAAAGGCCTCCCAAGGATGAGCGGCGGCTTATCCCTCTCTCCCATCTCGAGCACAACGAAGTCGACGGGGATGAAATGGTGTCCGACCTTCACGGGTACATCTTCAGCAATGCCCAAGGGATAGCGAATGGAGTTATCTCCCAACTCTAAACATATACCCGTAGGCTCCATTGGTAGGCGTAGCTTCTCGAACACATCCCTCGGCATGACGCTCACACTTGCTCCAAGGTCGCATAACGCCTTCTCGAAGTTGAAAGAACCAACTGAACATGGAATAGTAGGGCACCCGGGGTCCTTTTGCTTCTCTAGCCCATTAGCAATAGCGGCACTACACTCCTCAGACATCTTGACATGATCTACCCCGAGTGTTGCTATCTCATATTTATTTGCGAGTTTGTCTTTAAAGTAACGAGAATATGTAGGTACTTGTAGGGCATCTAGTAATGGCATGTTGATGCTAAGTCTACGCACAACTTCCACAAACTTCTCAAAGTGGTTGTCAAGTTTACCTCGGAAGTAGCGTGACTTGAGTTGCGGTATCCTCGTGTCTTCCTCAGGCATCTCAAATTCGGGCTCTTCGGTGACGATCCCCGTAACCTTTTCTTTAGCCACTCCTTCCACCTCGGTGGATGGTTTAAGCTTCCTTGCTCCCGCGGAACGTTCCGGATCTTCGGTCTCCTTCCCCGAACGTGTTTGAATGGCCTTCGCCGATTCGGGACTTTTGGGTTGTCCCGGAAGCTTCCCTTCATCATTAGTGAGGCGCCCTGCAAGTTGTCCAACTTGCGTCTCGAGCATCTTCATCATGTTGAGCACTTGATGATTGGAACTTCCGACCTCCGTCACCTTGCTATCGATGTTCTCCAACACCTTGTCTATGGTCTTGAACTTGGTGACGGTGTCCTTGTTGATCTTAGCTTGCTCATCCATGAACTCCTTCAATTGTATACGAAGCGGAACCGCATTAGGAATAGATGATCTTGCATTAAATTGAGGTCTACCTTGCCCGTAGCGGATGTTCGGCAATTCTCCCTTCCTCATGTAGTCGAGCGCTTTGGCTTCCTCCGGACAATCTTTGCGGACATGGCCATACTCTCCACTTTCTTCGCATGTGGACCTTGCTTCGGCGGCCTTCAAGTCTTGAGCCTCTTTCTTTTCCATCTCCATCTTCTCCAACCTCCTCATGAGCGAGTCGATCTTGCCTTCAAGTATGTCCTCCTTCTCCACTTGCAAGACTCCTTTGACGTTCCCTGTGGGTTGAACCAGATGTAGGCGCCCGGACGACACCCATGTGTCATTGTCCGCGACCTTCTTGAATAGAGTGAAAGCTTCCGTCGGCGCAAGTTCGATGATGGATCCTCCCACCGATGCATCGATGATCGTCCTCGACGCCATGGTGAGTCCTTGATAGAACTTTTGCACGAGGTCTTCCTTCGGGAACTTGTGACGTGGAACCGCCCGGGTGTACTCGTTGAAGCGCTCGAATGCCTCCGAGATAATTTCCGTAGGATATTGAACAAAGGTGGCAATCTTATTACGCAAGCTTTGAGTTTTACCCGGCGAGTAGTATTCCTTCATGAAAGCCTTCATCAACGTGTTCCAATTTTGCACCGTCTCCGCCGGTTGAGAGTGGAACCATTGCAAAGCCTTCCCGAGTAGTGAGAACGGAAAAAGCCTTGCCCTCATTTGATCTTGAGTCACCCCATCCATGTTGAAAGTCTGACATAGTTGAATGAACGCTTGGAGGTGAAGGTTCGGATCCTCTTTACCGGTGAAGGGTGAATGTTGCACCATGCGGATTGTTGAGGTCTTGATCTCGAACGGTCTTCCGATCTCCTCAAGGTTCAAGATTGGTAGGTCGATGATGTCCGGGGTGCATAGCTCCCCAATCTTGCGTTCTTGCGGTGGTTGGTCACCCATCGGTGGAGGTCGATTCTCCCGAGGACTTTGAGGTGGTGAATTCTTCGGAGATTCCTTCGATCCTTTGTCTTCCGACTCCGAATCTACAAAATCCAGCTTTTTAGCTTGATGTGCTTCGCGTCTCCTTAGCCTGTAAAGTTTTTCTGGATCATCCACAAAATTATCGGGTTTGTTGGAGAGGTAGCCATCCATCTCCTATTAGGGTTAGCAATAAACAAAGTATGCAAAAACTAGAAAGTAAAAACAAATCTATAAAAACTAGGGTTAGACAAACTAGATTAGATGTATTTTGAGAATGATCAAAGTTTAGTAGATGCAAAAAGAAAAACAAAAAGAAAACTGAAAATTACAAAAAGGCAATAAAAAACCAAATCTTGATCACTTGTTCCCCGGCAACGGCGCCAGAAAAAGGGCTTGTTGACGGTTAATAGTTGTATCAAATTTCGTTTATGACTTGCAAGCGGACAAGTCTCCCGTCGTTGTCAAGGGACCCTTCTTCCCTCGAGTGGTGAACCCAAGGTATCGAATCCGTGGAACAAATGTGTGACACAAAAGTTGATCTAGTAAAGCCAAGTAACTTCAATCTTCGGTAAAAGAAACCCTAATGCATCTAGGTAAAAGACACGAAATTAATCTAATCTACTAAAGACCGGAGATAACAAAGTAAGATTGGGTAGATAAACCAATCTAGAGGGATCGGGGTAAGCCTTTTGTTGAAGTTCCAAGCAAGAGAAGAAGTAGCAAATCGAATCTTATAAGAAGCCTCTTTAAATCGTGGTTTCCCCGTCCAAATCCGAAAACATCCGCCTTTTAGAACTCCCGTTCGTCAAAACGTATCCCTACTCATGCGGGGAGTCTAGGGCGAGTCAAAAGACAAGTCGAGATTCTTTCGGAAGATCCGGTGTGTACCTCTAGCCACCGCGGCTACAAGAACACCCTATGTAATCTATCTCGAGAATAGAATTGGAATAAGCAAAGCCGATCGAAAAACGAAATCTTCGAGGAAACACTTGATCGCTAGGAAAAATTCAACTTGATAATTCAACTATAACAATGATACATACACAAGACCACCACCGGGATCCTTCCTTGATCTTGCTTATAGCTCGGGAACTCCGACGTGGTCTTCCGTGCAAGGTTCCCACGTCGGCTAGGGAAACCCTAGTCAACTAGCTCGACCCTCTCCTCTCCGAGATGGTGTCCCTCTCTTCTCTGCTCCTCGGCGGCCGATGGCGAATTGTATCCTGCGTGACTCTCGGTCGGGGGGCTATAAATAGCCCGAATGGCGGCTAGGGCAAAGGAGGGAGCAAATGGGCCCCGGACGGTGGCCGGGGCCGACCGCCGGGCCCATCCAGGCCCAACCCGAGGCCTCCTTTGCTTTACGTCGGTTCCCTTGCTTCTTGGATGTTTCCCCCTTCGCATGTAGGTCCATGTCGTCGGTTTCTCCGAATTGGGCATAACTCCTTGTCTTGCAAGATTCAACACTTTTCCGGTCGGGTCCTTGGAGTTTGTCGTCTTCTCGGATCAAGTCCCTGGCTTCTTGGAGTTAAGTTTGCTTCATTGCATGACTTGTACGGGGCTTCAAGGTCTTGTCATAAGGTGCTTGATGAACTTATCCTGAAAGTCTTGCTTTCAACGCTAAAACCCTGCATAAACATTAAACTCCAAAACCGACATGCACACGTGAACTTGTTATACCACGGGGGTTAGTACCAATGGATAAGGTATAAAACTTATGCCAACACCGAAGGTAAACTCATGGCTAGGTTGACGGATTTTCACCGTCAACACCCCCTTAGAATATCGACGTCCTCGTCGATCAACCCCAAGCCAGGAACGACCTCTCTTGGCCACGTCCGTGGGTACAGTGCCAGCGCATGTGCCATGTTGTGTGACCACTCAAGGCCCACACCAGCCATGCACACCATGCCTGCGCAACTGCGACCACACGCGCCTGTGAAACCGCGAGAGTCGGCTCTGATACCAATTGTAACGACCCGCCCCCCCGAGGCCGGCCCCGCCTACACCTGGCAGCTCTCTAGGACCCCAAGAATATCCTCACAGACCAACAAATGTCTTTCGTGCGCACTTTGTCCTCACTCGTGCGCACCCGGGAAGGACTTCCCGGTAAGCCAAGCACGCTTAACTTTGGAGTTGTTTTGTGATGGGCTTCCGAAAAAGAAGTTGCAACTTGTTGGTATGACTATCCTTATCAATCCTATTAAGCCTTGGGCCGGGATGTCACACAAGGGAGAGTGCTGCCGCCACTGAGGCGGCGTGTCGAAGTGGAGCAGCCCCCCGAGACGGCGGGGCCGCGACGTGCTGTCCCCGAGCAGGGGTCAAAGCGCGCAGCCCCCGAGTTGGACTTGTCGGATCGCCCAGTGAAGAAGGTCCGAGTGCACTCCAGGATGTAAGTTCCCGATTTTAGTTCGTCTTCACTTTGTTTCTTCCGACTCGCTTGCTGACGTCGCCTTTCTGAGCTACTCGTAGCCGTGCCGACACCGGGGTGCTTAGCTTGACACCCTTGAAGCGCCTGGCGTCGAGCACGGGGTGACTTCGCCCGACGCTCGTTCCCAGCCCCCGGGCACCGAGATGGTGCCACCACGTGCTGAGGGGGTGCCAGCGGTCGCCACCGCCGCTGAGGCGTTGATTACGCCAACGCCACCGGCACCTGTCACCGGCGCTGAGGTGGTTGGGACGATTGCCGATGCATCTGCCACTCAAGTGGTCATGGGAGCATCGGACACAGCCGGTCCCGCCGGTGAGGACGCGGTGGTGGTGATGGATGAAGACCCGGCGGCTCTCGTGTTGTCGAAGAGTCGTGACGTTGTGATCCCCTTGGCGCCTGGGGCGATGCTGGCGGCAGCGGCGATGAGTTCTCTCCCAGCCATAAGGGTGTCGGGGCCCTCTATAGCGGCGGAAACTTCGGGCCCTCCCCCAACTGCGGAGATGGCAGAGACCTCTTCGGACCAATTCACCCTCACCGCCGAGGAGGTGATGGAGCTGGCAACTTGCCGGTACATCGATTTTCCCTGTGTCCGGGTTATCAATCTTGAAGGCCCCCAGTACTCGGAGAAAGGGTTTGAAGCGGCAGAGGAGCGGATGTCCAACACGCCGACAATCAGGGAGACGCTTGCCTCGGCGTCAAAAGCACTGCAAGAATACGAGAGCGCCGATGGCTTCTCCTCAGCAGCCGGGGTTGAGGTTGCCGACGCAGCTCTGGTGACGCCTGTGGGCCTCGTGGAGCCAACGGTAGGTGCATCCGTGCAGCCAGCGGTTGATGGAGTTCTGGAAGTGCCGCCTCCAGAGCCAGCCGAAGGCACCGATGCTCCAGCCCCTGTCGCAGAGGCCGTCGCGTTGAAGGCTATTGTCATAGAGGAAGCATCATCGTCGCCCCGCCCGGTTGCTGCCGACGCCGAGAACGTCGAGGTCCATATCCCTGATGAGCCGGCCGCCGTCGCACAAAGGCGGTTGCTCTCGAGACGGCGACAAGAGCCACCTCCCCGGAGATCCAGGAGGTCGAGGAGGTGGGTGCATCCCTGTCTCAGGGCACAGCGGGCAACGAGCCTCGCACCCTTGAGCTCGCGCGTGCCTCGTGGGCGGCTTCCTCCGGGCTTGGCATTGATTCCGAATACGACGAGGAGGCCGCGGCGCGCAACACCCTGGAGCTCGGGATGACTTGGGCGCGTTGCGCTTTTGATGAACTTATCGTCCCGACAACCTCGGTAAGCTTTCTTGTCAGAGGGGTAGCTTCTCAATCTCGTGGTCTTCTCGGGTTGCGCCACTTACCCTCATCTTGTCGGCTGTAGTGTCGGTGCGGAATGTGGTCCCGACACTAACCAGTAATAAGCGCCAAGGTCTATCCCTCAATGGTTGATGCTAAGCAATCAATGACACGAGTTTTATCCTGGTTCCGGCCGGGGGCCGTACGTCCAGCAGTGGTGTGCTCAGGGCACTATATTGCTCAGCACCGGGGTGCCTGTAGTGGGGCTGCTACAAGCAAGGCGGGAGAGGAGGCGCGGCCTCCAAGTCCCTGGTGAAGTGGCTGAAGATGTTGTGGGAGAATTGATGAATGCGTGTGTGGTGTGTCGTGTGTTGTCTGTCGTCCCCTGCGGTGGGGGAGTTCGCCTTCCTTTTATAGGCCAAGGAGAGAGCGAATTATATGCATGCCGCACTATTCAGCTACATGGGGAAGTATGGTGCGCCGCGCCGTAGAGTAGGCGGCCGCCTTGACGGTCCTTGCTGCGATCTGGCCATCATGACGTATCTTGTACCCGAACAGTGGTGGCTTCGAGGGTAGGAGTGCAGTGGATGGCCGTGATGCCCCCAGGCGGGCTCGAGGGGGTTGCTGACATCGATCCGTTCGGGATACAGTGGCAGTCATGGCGGCGTCCCGTTCCCGTACGCTTCACAGTGCCGGAGCTGTTACCACAGTGCCCGACGTGGGGTTGTACGCGCGGGGGCGGCCGCCTGCCGTTAACAGCGGCAGGGATGGCGCCCCGCCGGCCTAGCATCACGACCTGGCCCTGCAAAGTCACGGGAAAGTATTTCGAGGACGCGGCCGGCCCCCCTTCGAGGGCTCGGCGCGTTAGCCGTACGGGAGTAGGCAGCGCGGCGTCACGGGGCTAGCATCGGCCACGTCGCACAGTCCCCCACAGTGGCGGGGATGGGTTCCCTCCTAGGGAGTTGGCGCAACAGGACTGGGGCGTGAGTCCCGGGCGCATGATGGCGCCGCCCCGCCATTGTCAGAGCATTAAATGCCCGTACCCGCGTGTGGGAACGGGCGTGTGCATGCGGGGCGCCCTCGAGCGAGGCAGAGCCTGCTCGGGGGCGGCGTGGACCCTCGAGCGAGGCGGAGCCCGCTCGAGGTAAGCGTGCACCCTCAAACGGGGCGGAGCCCACTCGAGGGAGGTGTGTGCTCTTTGAGTGGGCCGCCGGGGCCACCGCGGCGTGGGCCGTGCTCTGTGTGTGCGCTTAAGCAAGACATGTTTGGCCTTGGCTTTTTTGCAGGTTTTAAGTGGGGTTTCCCCAGTTGTTTAAGGGGACCCCCAGGGCTGTCCCCGACAGTAGCCCCCGAGCATCTGCGGGTTCGCCGGCCAGGCTCCCGCAGATGCTGGAGCCTACGGATAGGACGTCTTTCCCTCCTGGCTTGCGAATGCTCTCCGTGGGGCCGCGTCAGCGGACCCGCGGGTCTAGCCCCCGAAGCCCTGTAGGAGCGTGGGCGCTCCTGCAGGGGTTTTACCACGAGATTTGGTCAGGAGGCGTGGTACGTATTTCAACCGGCGTCGGCGATGTTTCAGCCGGCTTCGGTGACGCACGCACAGCTGGTACCATCCGCGGCCGGTGCGATCCAGGAGGTGTAGCCGTGCGTCGAGCCCCCGAGCCTGGGCCCGTTCGAGGCGATCGGGTAGTAGCTCTACGACTCGTTTTTAACGCGCCCTCGCTGTCCCTCCGCGGGACGGAGGGTGAGGTTTTCGCAACTCCCATCGATTGGGTCGCGGATTGCGGATTCCTCGTCGAGCTGTTAGCGGGTGGTTCGGGTGGACGCCCATGCCCCGTTCGATAAGGGTAGGCTGCGTGGTCCGGGGATGCGTCCATTAAAGCGCTTGCGCGGGTTTGCTAGGTGGGGCTCGGTCCCATTCGCTAGGGACCGAGGGCGCAGAAGCTCTCCCTCGGTGGGATCCCCCTGGCTAGCTGCCCTCGCTGGCTCCCGAACACGACATGTGGGGCACCCTCGAGCCGATGGGCTCGAGGAATGACTCGAGTGCGCGTGCCCTCGTCGTCCCTGACTCTGGTGATCTGGGGCGCCTGTTCGAACCTGTCGAAGGTCAGGCTTTGAAGCTCTGATCAGTAGGGCCGTGCGGGGTGGCAGCTAGGCGCTCCCGTCTTTGCATCTGCGAGTTCTCGAGGGTCCCTGACCGTGTCAGCCCTCGAGACGCTGATCAGTAAAATAGTGCGGGGTGGCGGCTAGGCGCCCCTGTCTTTGCATCTGCGAGTACTCGAGGGTCCCTGACCGTGTCAGCCCTCGAGACGCTGATCAGTAAAATAGTGCGGGGTGGCGGCTAGGCGCCCCCGTCTTTGCATCTGCGAGTCCTCGAGGGTCCCTGACCGTGTCAGCCCTCGAGACGCTAATCAGTAAAATAGTGCGGGGTGGCGGCTAGGCGCCCCCGTCTTTGCATCTGCGAGTCCTCGAGGGTCCCTGACCGTGTCAGCCCTCGAGATGCTGATCAGTAAAATAGTGCGGGGTGGCGGCTAGGCGCCCCCGTCTTTGCATCTGCGAGTCCTCGAGGGTCTCGAACCGTGTCAGCCCTCGAGACGCTGATCAGTAGAGTTATGCATCGAGGGTACCTGCGGTGCCTGTTTACTTCAAACGGGCTCTGAGGTCTCCGGCCGATGTTTGCACCTTTTGAGGGTCGAATTTTTCTGAGCCAGGGGCTCGCGCCGCTCGAGGGTCTTCCTTACTTGGTAAGGGACCGGGCCATTAATTGCTCATAGCCGCGGCTGTAGTCTCGCGCCGCGGGCGCGTCTTTTTAGGCGTTGCGGCCGCGCGCGTAGTGGGCGGCGTGGCCAGGCGGATGTGACCGCCTGCCACGGCCCTCCCGTTTCTACGCCGTGATGATGGCCCGTGAGCGGTTGCGTGGCCGCCGCGGTCGTGGTGGGGCCCGCCCGTCATCGAGAGAATATCCCTCCTGCAGTTAATGCGCGCGGGGCGCACGCTCCAGAGAGCACGCTCGCGGCCTTTAAATCTGATGAGGGGGGGGGGGCGACAGTGGTTTTTACCTTAGCATTCACCATTCCTGCTCCTCGCGCTCCAGCCCCCGAGTCGTTCCGGCCATCGCATTTTCCCCTCTCGGAGCTCTTCCTGTTCCTTGCGCTTCGCTTCCTCGCCCGCTCACATGGCGCCCCAGCAGCCTCTTGTCATCGTCGACCCATACGCGTGGGAGCGCTCGACGGTAACGCGGCTGGCGCTGAACCAGCTGGTGGCCGCCGGCCAGCTGGCGGCGAACGAGGACGGACGGCCGGCGGAGTGGATCGTGCCGCCGACAAGGGACCATGCGCCCAACCGTGACAACCCTCCCGGGGAAAGTACCGTACTATCGCCTAAGACCGATCCACTTTGGTCATTAAGCAATAATAAAGTACCATCCTGTCGTAAGTCGCCGGGTTAACGCCCGGTAAATCACTTGAGAGCACAAGGATCGAATATATGCATTAAAACTCACTCGAAGGTGAGTCCAGAGATACAACAACATTAATATCCAAATTCTTACCCCGAAGGGTTTAATTATTACAAACCATAGTTTTGGTCATGACGAAATAGTTCAGAGTTTTGACAAAGCAGCGGAAATTAACTAACGGCAGCAAAGTCACCACGGGAGGCCATCCATGATGCTTCAGTAGTCGTCCTCCACCCACTCCAGCTCCCAGCCGGGCGGGATCTCACGGGCCACACATCACCGAAGGCATTACCGGATCAACACATTATAGCAAGGCCGAGTATACTAATACTCGGCAAGTCTTACCCGTCAGTGATATCTACTTCACCAAATCTAGACCATGAAAGGCTTTTTGGCTACTGGGTTGCTTTTGCTAAAAAGTAACAAAGAGTAGGTCCTTACTTTCAAGATTTTAGCACAAGTTCTAGTAGGTTTAATCTTTACTACATTAGCCAACTAGTACAAACAAGGTTGTACAATACAATTAATCAAGCATAATATTCATCAACTTCCATCATTAGGGATCACATGACTAGTAGAGTAAGTAGTCTCGGATAACGGTGAGAGGCCGACAATCGATTGATTAAAACCCTTGCAAGGTAGACCCAAACACACGGTAGGCTGCCCACAGAGGGACAACTTTCCCAGGCCGTCCCCAGAAATCCTCGGGTCGGGATCGAATCTTACAGTCTTTGGTGCAGGCTATCTGGCATGTCTCACCCAGCACACCCAGAGTCACCATACACCACCGGTAGCTAGCCGTGAGAGCGAATCCCAAGAGTAGTAATAGTAGGATCCCTCGCCGCCTCATTATGGTACTAGGCTTACCGGTCCCATACCCGGCATATGCTTGGTACGTTCAAAAACTTAACCCACATAACCACTGGACCGGAGCCCAGATCCCATGCTCTTACCACGTGAGCAATCCATTTAAGGATATAGTATGATTACTATCTAGGAACCTATTCTCTCGAGTGAGGTCATCACCCGACTTGTAACGGTCCTATAGCTTAGCAGCTATCGACCTATTATACTAGTAAGGACAAAAGGTACCTATGGATCATGCATCTAGGGTTTCATTCAACTCCTGTACGTAAATGCACAATCATTCATAGAAAATTGAGTAAAGAACTTTAAAAACTAGGTTAGATGCACCGGAGCTTGCCTTCGTCAGCTATGTTAGCTTGGGCACCCTCGGTGTCGAGTACGTCCACGTACTGCAGAGAACCTTCCGCTCCGCCTTCCTCGGTTTCCGGGATCAGGGAGTAATCTCCGTCCGGAAGATCTACACGGAATGCAATGCAAGTTTAGGTGATGTGATAGTTTGTTGTCTTATCCAACTCTGGGTTGGTCATGTTCACCTTAACAAGCATCTAGCAAGTGTTTCTCTTTTTAGGAAGGTTATTAGCTGCACATGGGTTATTCTTTTATTGAACATTTGGATAAAGGTTTTTATTATACTTGTCATTTCATGTGAAAGCTTTAATTTCTTTTACCTTCACAAGCAGAGATATAAATAATATTTTTATTTATGAATTACTTTCTGATCAGTGATGATAATTTAATTATCTTTTATTTATATTAAATAATACTTTTCAAAAAGGAAAAAGAATTAATTAGGGGTTTTTCTTTATTTACTTAATTTCCCTTTAATATTAAAAGGGCATTTAAGCCATTTATTAAACAATTAAATTACCAAAAATTACATGAGTGTTTCTTAAGCCTACTAGCACCTATCCTGGTCCATTGGACCCACATGTAAGTGTTGGATGCTAAGAAATTAAATATTATGGAAAATAACAAAGACTAGCTAGTGATTCATCTTAAATGCAAATAAAAATAAATAAGCATAAATCTGACCCAAACTTTCTTGTGCAAGCTCTCTGGTCCTAAACAAGTCTAAAGAACCAGCATGTTCACATGGAACCTCTACTGAACTTGGTTTATTAATTTACAAAGGAAAACATGCATAAATCAGGAATAATTATTTCTGTTAAACCAAAATTCATGATTAATTCACAAGATGTGTAGTTTGGCATTACAAGACAGTGTGCATAAGTTGGGCTCAAGAACATAAATATATTTAACATGAAAAATCATTTAAGCAGATCTGCCAGGAATAGAAAGACATTTTTATAAAAAGATTTACAACATAACTTTGGGCAATTTTTGGCGTAGGAGCTAGCCATGACATAACACACAACATATCGAAAAATTAGCTACAGAGGATTTATATATTTTGAGATATTGCAGATCTAGGGTTTTCACATTTGTATTTTTCGTGCAAAAACTATAAGGAATTGGCTCAGGCCAGAATAACAAAAGTTGTAGCATAATTCACCACGAATCGAACAAAATTTGTTTCACATTTTTCTGAATTTTCTGTGATTTTCTACGCAATTTACAAGAATCAGCAAATCTGTTTAACTATTTGAGTCACCCTTTTGTGATTAGGCCCCTGGAAAGATTTCTGGATTTGCAATGTCGTCCCCGGGGCGCGGTGGCTGGCGCGGCTGGCCAAAATTCCGGTGGCTCGCCGCGGTTCTTGGCCGGGGAAGGATGTGGGGAGGATCTAGGGACTACTAGGGTTTGATTTGGGCGCTTGTTTGGTCGGGAGGTGCGGCCGGCGGTGGCCGGCGGCGGCACACCGCGGCGGCGGCCGCTCGCCGCCGTCTCTCGCGGCGAGGCTCGGGCCGGCGAGGAAAGGTGGAGAGGCTCGGTAGTTCCTTAGGGGCTAGAGCACGCGGAGTAGTGGCGAATTGGCTAGGGCCGGCTCGAGGTTTGGGGCTTGCCGCGGCCGGCACCCGGGCGCGAGGCGCGGCTCGGTGCGACGGGGGCGGGCGTGGTGCGGCGTCCTCGCGCGGGGGGGGGGGCACGGCGGCCTTAAGTAAGGGAGCCAACTCGCGTTCCGGAGAGCACACGATGTCGCAAGCCCGCCGTAGTACGGCCGCGGCCTCAGTAGGCGCGCATCCGGACGGAAACCGCGAGGGACCGGTCAGTAGGGTGCGGCGGCGCGGATTCCGCGACGTTCCCGTCGCTCGAGGCGCCTTGGAGCACGAGCAGCCTGGGGAACACGCAAAACGGGTTGGGGAACGTGCGGCGCGAGGCCCGGACGCCGAGGCGGCGGACGGCCGGCGCGGGCGGGCGGCGCGGCGGCGCGGCCGGCGCGCGGCGGCGCGGCCTGGCGCGCAGAGCGCCTGAAATTATTCAGACTGGCCCTGTTCAAGTAGATTTTTCTCCCAAAAATTGAATAGAAGTGCACAAAGCAATGAATAGGGAAGTTGTAGATCTAGCTACCCTCTACAACTTTCAAAAAGGCCATATAGTGTTTTTCTCAACGGATTTTGCAGGAACGTCGTGCCAACATTGAATGTCAGCCTGTTCTGGAAAACAGGAAAATCTGTCTTGCAAGGGGTTTTTCACAATTTTCCTCTCCAAATTTGGAATGCCATTCTACATGAAAGTTGTGTCCCTCAACAAGATGGACAACTTTCCTAAAGGTAGATTTTTAAGTGTTTAGGTGAATTTTGGAGAACGCGGCAAAAGTTCCGGACGACATTCGCTGACGTCAACGGTTAAGCCGGTTTTGACCGTGTCTTTGACCAAGGGTCGACTACGGGTGTGTGCAAACTTGGTCAAGGGGTTCATTAGGGTTCATTGGCGAGGTTTTCGGGGTGATGACCCAGGTTGACCTAGGTTTGACCGATGTTTGACCGGTTTGACTCGGCTGATCCGGTCATTAGCGTTAATGACGGTAATTAAAAACCTGGGGCGTCACACCAACCCCCCGAGCGGCTACGTGGTCAGCTTCATCCGCTTCCACGAGCGGGGGCTTCATGGCGCCGGCGAGCCGTTTCATGCGGGCCCTCTGCTTCCACTACGGCGTGGAGCTCCACAACTTCGCGCCGAACGCGATCTCGCAGGCAGCCACCTTCGTCGGCGTCTGCGAGGGTTTTCTGGGGATCCCAGTGAACTGGGATCTCTGGATTCACCTGTTCCGAGGGGAGCTGTTCACGCAGCCGACGTCGGAGCCGAGGACCCGCCGTGCAGTGCGCGCCGGCAGCATGTCGCTTGCCGTGCGGGGTCAACGCACGGACGACTACATCCCCTCCACGATGACGACCAACAACGCCGGCTGGGAGCGGGGCTGGTTCTACCTCCGCAATGACGAGCCCGACCTCCCTCCCTACACCGGCCTGGAGCTCTGGGAGAGGCCCGACTCTTGGCACCACGGGGTGTCCCCGCTCCAGCATCAGAGGCGGCTGGACTCGCTCCTCACCACGCTGAGGGACCTGGCGGGCCGCGGGCTAACCGCGGAAGTCGTCCTCGCACAACTCCACAACCGGCGGATCGCCCCCCTGATGGAGAGGCCGCTCCGCATCTTCGAGATGACTGAGACGGCGGACCCCGTCGCGTTGGCGAGGTCGCGGACGCTGCAGAGTCCCCTCCTACGGGATTACGCGGCTACCCGGGCGTGAAGCGCCGTCGACCCCAAGTCTGTGCACACCGATCGGTCCTTGTGGGACCTTGAGATGTTGCCCACCGGCAAGCTGGTGAGTGGAGTTCTTGATTTTGCTTCGATTTGGCCAGTTCCTCTGGTGGTTGACGCATCTCAATGTTTCGTTTGTAGCTGGTGAGTGTGAATGTCGCGAAGTCCGTGCCGCCCACTCCCCGCTCCCGCGCACTCGCGCGCGCGGCGCAGGAGCGAGAGCGGGCGCGGGTGGCTCGGAAAAGGGAGCGTGCGACGCGGCACAGGGAGCGCCGCGAGCGGAGGAGCGAGGAGTACCGGCTGCGTGAGCAGCAGGGGCTCTCCTCACCGGAGACCGAGGAGTATTCGTCCTCGGATGAGGAGGAGTAGGAGGAGGAGGAAGAGGTTGGGGGACAGGTTCTCCCCGATAGGTGGGAGCCTGCGCCCCCGTCACCGGAGCCAGCTCCGGCGGCAGAGCGAAGACCTTGCTCGGGGCGGGTGCGGAGGCGCCCGCCGCCGGGCAATCGACAACGAGGGCGGCGCGGGCCGCGAGGGCGCCGGCGCGCGCCCGGAGGTGCGCGCGACGGATGCGCGCGCGCGCGCGGGCGGGGCCCACGCGCGCGGTGGAGATGGCCGGAGGCGCGGCGGCGACCGCGCCGGCCGCGCCAACGTCGTCGGCCGGGACCTCGAGGAAGAGGAAGCGTGCCTTTTCCTCCTCGAGGTGAGAGACTTGTCCTTTCGAGAGATTGCACGTCTGATAGGCAGGGACCTGAGGATTTGCTCATGCTTGCGCAGGGTGGTGCCAACCGTGCGTCCCCTCGCACCGGGCAAGGTGTTGAGGGCGGACGCGTCCATCCCCACCCGGCGACATTCGTCGAGGGCGCCGCGGGCGGGGGTGAGCGCGGTGGCGGCGGCGGCGAGGGCTTGCAAGGTGCGGCCGAGGCCTCGAGGCCGCGGCCGGTGGTTCGGCCCGCCGCGCCGCGGCCTGCGGCCGTTGAGGAGCGGCGGACGCCGGTCGTGGCGGAGGCGCGGTCGGCGGCGCCGGTTGCGGTGGCGCCGGCGGCGGCGTCCGCCGTGGAGGGCCACCGGCGCCCGCGGTTGCGCAGACGCGGCCGGAGGCGGTGGCCGCGGCGCGGCGGCGGGAGCCCGTGACCACGGAGGTGCGGGTGGAGGCCGCGGTGGAGGCGCGGCGAGGGGCCGCACCCGCCGGCGGCTCCCGGGCGGTGGTGGTGGAGATTCCGGACGATGACTCCCCGCCGCTTGGGTGGGACCAGTGGGTGAGCTTCCCCACGCCGTCCCCTGAGTCCCAGGAGGGGGCTCTCGTGAGGCGGCGGGACGGCCACATGGTGGCGGGAGGCCAAGGGCACGGTGCCGAGGCCTCTTCTTCCCGCGTCGGCCGCTCCGCCCCGAGAGAGGGGCGCGTTGGTGATGCACCCGCTTTCGCCGACACCCAGAAGGAGCAGGAGCTGTGGGCGGAGCTCCGCGACCACGGCGCCGCTCTCAACCGAGCGTTGAACGAGGCGCTGCGGATTCATGGCGGCCCCGCGTGGCGCGTCTTCCAGGTGAGGCGCCGTTGTCTACTTTCTTTGATTTTTTCGTCTTTGCGCGCGATCCTTGCGGCGAGACGCTCACAGGTCTCGGCTTGTTGGTGGCAGGAGCTCGAGCACCGCGCCCGCGATAAATACGGTGCCTTCGATCAGATGAGCGCCGAGCTCGGCCAGCTCCGGGAGAGATGTGTCGCCTTCGATGCGCTCGCGGAAGCCTTGAGGTCTCCGGACAGTTGGCTGTCGTACCGGGCTGTGGCCCTGCGCGATCAGCTCCAGAAGTGCGAAAGGCAGGACGCGGCGCGCTCCTCCACCCTCGAGCGGGTTTGCACGGCCCTCATCGATCGGGGTGAGGCGCTGAGGCAGGCACGGGGAGAACTGGAGAGGATGCGCACCCTGGCGACCAACTGGGAGGCGGAGGTGGCCGCCGTCCGCAGCGACAACCTGGAGCTCCATTCGTTGCTCCGGGGGGCGCAGGCCCAGCAGAGCCAGGCTGAGGAGCGGGTGCGCGCGGCCGAGCAGAGGGCCAAGGAGGCCGACGAGCTGAAGGCCACCCTCGACGCCAAGGTTGCGGCGCTCGCCATCGCAGAGGACCGGCTCCTGCAAGAGCGTACCGCCCGCCAGGGGGCTGAGGGGCAGCTTCAGCAGGAGCGGGCTGCTCTTGCCGACGCCCGGTCGGCGCTCGAGCGGGAGCGCATCGCTCGCGAGGCGGCGCAGAAATCGCTGGAGGAGCGGAACGCGGAGTTCTCGAAGCTCGAGGGCGAACTGGTGGTGCTCAACATCACGAGCGTGAGCCAAGAGCAGGCCCTCAAGGAGTAGAGCGACACCGTCGACGGCCTTCAGCAGGCAGTCGAGGCCGAGCGCCGCACCCTCGAGGTGGAGAAGAAGCAGGTCGAGGGTGAGTCACTGTTTGTCTTTTGTTTTGCTGATTTTCTCTTAGAGGGTTCGTCCCCTTTTCTGATTACTTTCTTGCTGGCAACGTTCAGGCCTGCGCACCGCGCTGGGGCACGAGGCCGAGCGGGCCGAGGCGCTGCAGACCTCCTACAACTCCTCCGAGCAGGAGCTGCTGGAGCTGCGCTCCGCAGCCCTCGAGACCTGCCGGGTCGTGGAGGAGGGCGAGGCGCAGGGGCGGGAGCTCGGCCGGCCGGCCGCTGCGCGCCCTCGGCAGGCACGTCACCGGGCGCATGCGCCGGGCTCTGCACCTCGGCGTCCAGAAGGCCCTCGGAGTGGTGTGATCTCATTACGAGATCAACTTCGAGACCATGGCGGAGGGCTACGTCGTCCCTGAAGGCGTCGAGGACGAGGTGGCGATGGAGCGCATGGACGCGTTGGCTGCTGACGCCGCCGGGGCGCTCGCCGAAGCCTTCGAGGAGTTCCTGTTCCCGGACGCCGTCGATGCCGATGCTCCTCAGGCCTGAAGGTTGCTGGGCGCTAAACCCTTTTTTGTTTGTATGTTAGTGTTCGGGCCGCGTGGCCATGTAAATAAACAGATCATTTTGCTACGAATGTTTGTGAAAGCGTAGTGATGTCTTTTACTTTATTGCGCTGTTTTGTTTCTCCTTCTTCCTGAGTAAGTTCGAGTTAGGGAAGTTCGATTTTCGCGAGCCGCCTGCTGGGCCGGAGGCAAGAGAGAAGGGCAGTATCCTCGCGGAGGCGTAGGCTATCTCTGACTCGCGCGTCCTTTCCGCTAGGCTGCCTGCGCCCTGTTCGAATTTTACTCGAGGCCGAAGTCGAACCGTACTTAGTGCACGTGGATTTTTGCGAAAAAATGGGACCATTTTTTGTGGGGGGGATGCCCCCCGTAGTAGCCCCCGAGGGTAACTTGGGTTTCAGGGGAAAGCCGAGTTGCCCTTTTTATTGAAGTGGTGATGTTTACATCGTTGTCGCCAACTGGGGTATTGGGCACGTGATTTACAACAAAAGACTTGGAAATCCTAGCTAGGGATAGAAGCGACGTAGCTGTTGGATGTTCCAAGCGTTGGTGAGTTCCTCGCCGTCGTCATTGGCTAGCTTGTATGTGCCAGGCTTGAGCACCTTCACCACGACGTAGGGTCCCTCCCACGGAGGTGATAGCTTGTGGCGTCCTCGGTTGTCTTGGCGTAGCCTTAGGACCAAATCCCCCTCGCTGAAGTCCCGCCGGCGTATCTTCCGTGCCTGGTAGCGCCTGAGGGACTGCTGGTATCTGGCGGAGTGCATTAAGGCCGCGAGGCGCGCTTCATCCAGCTGGTCCAGCGAGTCCTCGCGGGCTCGCTGGTTGGCGTGCTCGTCATAGCCTCGTACCCTGGGCGACCCATTTTCTAAGTCTGTGGGGAGGACGGCCTCCGCGCCATGGACTAGAAAAAACGGGGTGACCCCGGTGGCTCGCTGGGGTGGTCCTTAGGCTCCACACGACCACAGGCAATTCCTGGAGCCATTTTCGACCGGACTTATTCAGCTGGTCGAAAATCCTGGGCTTAAGGCCTTGTAGGATCATGCCATTGGCACGTTATACTTGGCCGTTGGTCTGTGGGTGTGCCACAGCTGCCCAATCCACACGGATGTGGAATTTGTCGCAGAACTCCATGAATTTCCTGCCCGTGAACTGGGACCCGTTGTCGGTGATGATGGCGTTTGGCACTCCAAAACTATGGACGATGTCAGTGAAGAACGTCACTGCCTGTTCCGCCCTAAGATTCGTAATGGGGCGCACTTCCACCCACTTGGAAAATTTGTCGATCGCAACCAGCAAGTGGGTGAAGCCCCCGGGCGCCTTTCGCAAGGGCCCGACGATGTCCAGCCCCCACACGGCAAAAGGCCATGTGATGGGGATGGTCTGCAGGACGTGAGCAGGGAGGTTGGATTTGCGGGCGTAGAATTGGCACCCTTCGCAGGTGCGTACGACCTCGCTGACATCCGCGACCGCGGTGGGCCAGTAGAAGCCCTGGCAGAACGCGTTGCCTACGAGGGTGCGAGGCGCGGCGTGGTGGCCGCAGACGCCTGCGTGAATGTCCCGGAGGAGCTCGCGTCCCTCGGGGATGGGCACGCATCGTTGCAGGATGCCGGAAGCGGCGCGCTTGTACAGCTCGCCATCGACGAGGGCAAAAGACTTGTCCATCCTGGCAATGCGCCTGGCCTCGGACTGTTCTGAGGGGAGTTCCCCTCGGGCCATCCAGGCGATATACTTGTCGCGCCAATCCGCCCTGATGGGAGCTGGCTCGACATCCATCACTTCGGCCTCGTCGGCGCCGTACCCCTCGAGGAGGGAGAGCACGTACGCCTCGTTCGAGGGGTCCTCGTCCATGGGCACTGCGCCTGCTGGATTCGAGGGAGCCCCCGGGGGTTCCGTGCGGTTCAAGGAGTGCAGCTCGAGGGTGACGGAGGGCTGGGCGATGTCTCGGGCAAAAATGTTCGGGGGGACAGTGATCCGCCCGGACGCGATCTTTGCCAGCTCGTCCGCCTCCTCGTTGTGCCGGCGGGGCACGTGGTTCAGCTCGATGCCGTAGAACTTGTCCTCGAGGGCTCGCACGACCTTGCAGTATGCTTCCATCTTATCGTCGTGGCAGCTCGCATTTTTCATGACTTGGTCGATCACGAGCTGCGAGTCTCCCCGTACGTCGAGGCGTTTGACGCCTATCTCGATGGCGATCTTGAGGCCGCAGAGAAGGGCCTCGTACTCAGCCATGTTGTTCGACGCGGGGAAGTGGAGACGTACTGCGTACCGCATATGCTCCCCGAGAGGCGACACGAAGAGCAGGCCCGCGCCCGCCCCGGTCTTCATCACCGAGCCGTCGAAATACAGAGTCCAGCACTCTGCCTGGATCTGCGGCGGTGGCAGTTGCGTGTCCGTCCACTCAGCGACGAAATCCGCCAGGATCTTGGACTTGATGGCCTTGCGCGGGGCGTAGGCGAGTGTCTCGCCCATCAGCTCCACAGACCACTTGGCGATCCTGCCCGCCACGTCCGGATTGCGGATGATATCCCCCAGCGGGAAGGAGGATACTACCGTGACAGGGTGAGCCTCGAAGTAGTGGCGAAGCTTGCGCCGCGCAAGGACCACTGCGTACAGCAGCTTCTGGACTTGAGAGTACCGTGTCTTGGTGTCGGACAAGACTTCGCTGATGTAGTACACCGCGCCCGACCGGCGGAGGGCGTGCCCTTCCTCCGTGCGCTCTACCACGATTACGGTGCTGACCACCTGGGTGGTCGCGGCCACATAGAGTTGCAGAGGTTCGCCGTCCTGCGGTGGTGTGAGGATTGGGGCGCGAGTCAAGGACGCCTTCAGCTTGTCGAGCGCATCCTGGGCCTCGGCGGTCCAGGAGAAGCGCTCGTGCTTTTTGAGGAGGCGGTAGAGGGGCAAGCCTTTTTCGCCGAGCCGCGAGATGAAGCGGCTCAAGGCGGCAAGGCACCCCAACACTTTTTGTACCCCTTTGAGGTCCCGAATTGGACCCATTCGCTCGAGGGCTGCAACCTTCTCGGGGTTGGCCTCGATGCCTCGCTGGGAGACTATGTATCCTAGGAGCATGCCCCGCGGCACACCAAAGACCCATTTTTCGGGGTTCAATTTTACCCCGTTGGCCCGTAGGCAGCCGAACGCGATGTTGAGGTCGCCAACCAGGTCGTCCGCCTTCTTGGTTTTCACGACGATGTCGTCTACGTACGCCTCGACGGTCCACCCGATGTGGTCTCCGAAAATGTGCTGCATGCAGCATTGGAACATTGCACCTGCGTTCCGGAGGCCGAACGGCATCATGACGTAGCAAAACATCCCGAACGGCGTGATGAATGAAGTCGCGAGCTGGTCGGACTCCTTCATCTTGATTTTGTAGTACCCGGAGTAGGCATCAAGGAAGCAAAGTAGCTCACACGCAGCGGTCGAATCAACAATTTGATTGATACGTGGCAAAAGAAAAGGAACTTTAGGGCATGCTTTATTAAGACTGGTGTAGTCTATACACATCCGCCACTTCCCGTTCTTTTTCTTTACTAGTACAGGATTAGCTAGCCATGTAGGGTAGAACACTTCCTTAATGAACCCGGCCTCAAGAAGCTTCCGCAGCTCCGCTCCGATCGCCGCCGCCGCTCCTTGTCGAAGCGGCGGAGCCGTTGTTGCACGGCGCGGGAGTGAGGCAGGACGTCAAGGGAGTGCTCGGCGACCTCCCTCGGGATGCCTGGCATATCCGAGGGGCTCCACGCGAAGATGTCAGCGTTGGCGCGGAGGAAGTCGACGAGCACCACTTCCTATTTCGGGTCGAGGGTGGAGCTGACCCTCAACGCCTTGCCCTCGGGGGCAGCAGGGTCGAGGGGCACCTCCTTGGTCTACTCCGCGGCCTCGAAATTGCCAGCGTGCTTGGCGGTGGAGTCGAGGTCTTCGTTGACCATCTTCTCCAAGGTGGTCACCAGCGCTTCGTCCAGCGCCAGTGCTTCCGCGTGCTCCACGCATTCGACGTCGCAGTCGAACGCGTGCTCGATGGACGAGCCCACGGTGATGACACCGTTTGGTCCCGGCATCTTCATTTTGAGGTAGGTGTAGTTGGGGACGGCCATGAACTTGGCGTAGCGAGGGTCGCCCAAGTATGGCGTGATAGGCGCCCGGAACCCCACCACCTCGAAGGTGAGCATTTCCTTGCGGAAATTGCTCGGAGTGCCGAACCAAACCGGTAGGTCAATCGCCCGAGGGGCCGGATGCGCTTGCTCGGCGCGACGCCATGGAACGGCGTCGTGCCGGGGTCGCAGCCGGTCCAACCCGATCCCCGCGGGCGCGGCCGTGTGCGCGTAGAGGATGTTGAGGCTGCGCCTCGTCCATCGGGACCTTTGAGAACCGCGCGTTCCCAATGACCGGTCGACCACCGGCGGGTACTGGCCCGGGTTAGGGATGCGGTTCGGGTGGTCTTCACGGCTGAAGGTGATGGCATCCTCTGACCAGTCGAGGAAGGAGGGAGGCGCCTTCTCCGCGGCGAGGACCTCGTGCCGCTCCCGCTTGCGCTAGCGGCTCGACATGTTGATGGTCGGTCCCTCGAAGATGAGGAACACGTTCTCTACGGCGGGGAAGCCGCCGGCATCGCCATCTCCTCCGTCCTTCTTGGCCTCTGCGTCCTTTGCGGCGGCACGGCCGTAGAACTTCTTGAGCATATCGCATTGCTCGAAGGTGTGTTTCATCGGGGTTTTGTGGTATAGACATGGCTTTTTCAGCATGTCATCAAACACCCCTGGACCTCGAGGGGACGGTCGAGGGCCCCGTCGAGCCGGGTCAACAGCAAGGGCCTCGGCGTCATCGCCATCGCGTCCCTACTCGCGCGCCTCGCGGCACGGCTTCTTCCCCTTCTTTCCCCGCTTGTCCTTCCGGTGGGGCTCCTTGGACTTGCTGCCCTCCGCGGGCGCGTCGTCTGAGCGCTTGCCCTTTTTGCCGTCGAAGATCGCCCCCACGGCCTCTTCACCTGAGGCGAAGCTGGTGGCAATGTCGAACAGCTCGTTTGAGTCCGCAGGCGGGCTGCGCCCCAACTCTCGCACAAGATCCCGGCATGTGGTGCCCTCGAGGAAGGCGTGTACGATCTCAGATTGCGCCACGCTTGGGAGCTCCGTGCAGCGCTTGGAGAAGCGCCGTATGAAGTCCCGGAGCGACTCGCCGGGCTTCTGGGTGCAGGAGCACAGGTCCCAGGAATTCCCAGGGCGCACATACGTGCCCTGGAAGTTGCCCACGAACGTGCAGACCAAGTCATCCCAGTTATGGATCTGACTGGCCCGGCAGATGCTCGAGCCACGTCCGGGCTGAATCGGCGAGGTGCGGGGGAGGTTGCGGATGATGACCTCGTCGCCGGTGGCCCCGCCCAGCTGGCATGCTAGGCGGTAATCGTTGAGCCACACGCGGGGATCCATTTCCCCGTTGTACTTGACGATGGTCATGGGCTGGCGGAAGCGCTGGGGGACGGCCGCCGCGCGGATCTCCCGGCTGAACACACGGGTCCCCGGGGGTTCCGGCGTTGGCGAGCGGTCTTCGTCGCTGTCGTAGCGTC
Organism: Cenchrus americanus; assembly: GCA_947561735.1. NCBI lineage: Eukaryota > Viridiplantae > Streptophyta > Magnoliopsida > Poales > Poaceae > Cenchrus > Cenchrus americanus. The sequence goes on from OX387243.1 coordinate 85,913,448, forward strand.
CACCTCGTCGAGGGTGGTAGCCTGCCGCCGCTCGCGCATCCGCTTTGCTCGTCTACCGAGCATTAATGACGTTGCGGGCATCGCCGTCCCGTGCTTGCCCGCGCGTGTCGAGGAGCCGTTCTTTAGCCGGCGTGCGTCCCGGGTTGACAGGGCGCTCCGTCGCTCCACCCGCGTGCACCGAGGGCTCGGCCCCCTGCGCACCCCCATCGCCTCGTGCGTCCCCCTGTTGACGAATGCGGGACGCCGAGCTCTTGGCCTGTTGGATGGCCGCTTGCTCGATGAGCGCCTGCACCTCTCGGTGCAGGTTTCGCGCCTCAGGCGTCGAGGGGGCCAGCATGGCCCGCAGTAGCGTCGCGGCGGCAATAAGCTTCTGGCTCGCTCACGGAGGCGTGTCCGGGTTGTCGACGTTGAAGTCGGTGTTGATGCGGTCGCGGGCCTGTATGCCCAGCTCCCGCGCGCGGAGGCTTCCCCCGCCATGGAGGCGCGGAGCAGCCGCACCGTCCGATACTCCTCCGCCAGCTTGGCTTCGAGTTCGCGGGCTTGGGCTAACTGCGCGTCAATGTCGGCCCCAGCAGGGGTGCTCGGTCCTGCCGCCAGGCGCGGAGCGATCCCTGGGGCGGGCGCAACTTCCCCGTCGCCGGCGCCCGCTGCGCCGGTGGCGTTTGCTGGGTCATTAGCGATGACGACGCAGCATTCCCGCGCGGGGTCGTAGCTCCCGGTGCTGGAGTCGTCGGAGCAACCGAACCAGTAGTCCGTGGCGTCGCGAAAACACCTGAACATTACTGGGTCCGGCACACCGGAGAAGTCCCATTCCGCGTACCCGTGTAGGTTGGCGGGTGGCAACGCGTCGAGGGAGCCCAGGGACGACTCGTCGCCGGCGGAGGCGCTAGGGTCCCTGGCGACAAAGACATGACGGCCGGGGGGAACCCTGCGCATCGTGGTGTTGACGTTGGCGGTGTAGGTCGTCGTAGCGCCGCGCAGACCGATGGGGAAGCGCGGCCCAGAGATCGCGCGCTCCCCCCCGCCGGGGTGGCGACCGTCGTGCCGACGGGCGCACCGCGTTGGGAGGCGGCGCGTTCATCTTGCCGTCGTTCGACCGCGCCCGACGTGAGCGCCGACCGGAGCGACGGCGACGCCGAGACGCCGACGGGCCCACGGCATCCGTGCCGGCGGGCGTTTGCGTCGTGGCGACGCGCGCGCGGCGACCGGGGCGCACCCCGGCCCGGCGCCGCGCACGAAGTTCCTCACGGTTGGTGAGGCGCATCGAGTAGCCGTTCCCCCGTGGCCTAAAAATTCGGAGCTTCCGGACCCGGATTTCAAACCCGGCGGGGAGGGGGTCCGAGCTGCCCATGGAGTAGCGCGTACCGCGGTACTCGGTGCGAATCACCATGGAGGGAGTTGACTGTGGATTGACCTTAGGCGCTCGTCCGCCCCACGGTGGGCGCCAACTATCGGTGCGGAATGTGGTCCCAACACTAACTAGTAATAAGCGCCGAGGTCTATCCCTCAATGGTTGATGCTAAGCAATCAATGACATGAGTTTTATCCTGGTTCCGGCCGGGGGCCGTACGTCCAGCAGTGGTGTGCTCGGGGCACTATATTGCTCAGCACCGGGGTGCCTGTAGTGGGGCTGCTACAAGCAAGGCGGGAGAGGAGGCACGGCCTCCAAGTCCCTGGTGAAGTGGCTGAAGATGTTGTGGGAGAATTGATGAATGCGTGTATGGTGTGTCGTGTGTTGTCTGTCGTCCCCTGCGGCGCGAGAGTTCGCCTTCCTTTTATAGGCCAAGGAGAGGGAGAATTACATGCATGCCGCACTATTCAGCTACATGGGGAAGTATGGTGTGTCGCGCCGTAGAGTAGGCGGCCGCCTTGACGGTCCTTGCTGCGATCTGGCCATCATGGCGTATCTTGTACCCGAACAGTGGTGGCTTCGAGGGTAGGAGTGCAGTGGATGGCCGTGATGCCCCCAGGCGGGCTCGAGGGGGTTGCTGACGTCGATCCGTTCGGGATACAGTAGCAGTCATGGCGGCGTCCCGTTCCCGTACGCTTCACAGTGCGGAGCCGTTACCACGGTGCCCGACGTGGGGTTGTACGCGCGGGGGCGGCCGCCGCCGTTACCGGCGGCAGGGATGGCGCCCCGCCGGCCTAGCATCACGACCTGGCCCTGCAAAGTCACGGGAAAGTATTTCGAGGATGCGGCCGGGCCCCCTTCGAGGGCTCGGCGCGTTAGCCGTACGGGAGTAGGCGGCGCGGCGTCACGGGGCTAGCATCGACCACGTCGCACAGTCCCCCACATTGGCGGGGATGGGTTCCCTCCTAGGGAGTTGGTGCAACAGGACCGGGGCGTGAGTCCCGGGCGCATGATGGCGCCGCCCCGCCATTGTCAGAGCATTAAATGCCCGTACTCGCGTGTGGGAACGGGCGTGTGCATGCGGGGCGCCCTCGAGCGAGGCGGAGCCTGCTCGGGGGCGGCGTGGACCCTCGAGCGAGGCGGAGCCCGCTCGAGGTAAGCGTGCACCCTCGAACGGGGCGGAGCCCACTCGAGGGAGGTGTGTGCTCTTTGAGTGGGCCGCCTTGGTGGGCCGCCGGGGCCACCGCGGCGTGGGCCGTGCCCCGTGTGCGTGCTTAAGCAAGACATGTTTGGCCTTGGCTTTTTTGCAGGTTTTAAGTGGGGTTTCCCCAGTTGTTTAAGGGGACCCCCAGGGCTGTCCCCGACATGTAGGTCCTTGAGTCTTCTGGTCGGAGGCGTGCCCGCGAGGTGTGGGAGCTTCGCGCTGAGCGGACCCAGCTGGAGATGTAGCTCGTCGTGGACTGGGTTGCGGCGGCCGGTGCCGTGGCGACCGAGGCATCCACACGGGTGTCCCTCGAGGCAGCCCGCGCATCGGTGGAGGACCGCACTACCGCCGTGGAGACCGCTGCTGTGACGGCTGCCACCGAACGGGACTTGCTGGCGTCAAAGCTTGCAGTCGCTGAGGCCGAGGTCGAGAGGCTCCGAGCGGCTGCGGTGTCAGCGGAGGAGATGACGGAGCGAGCTAAGACCGGTGCAGCCACGGTGTAAGCAACCGCCCTCGACGTCGCCGCGGTGAAGGCATCTAGGCCCCTAATTCGTGTTTTGGTAATTAATGACAATCATTATGGACTAACATTTTTATTTGAGTTATAAGAATAGGTTAGTACGGTGAAATGATGAGCTCATGCAGTATGAACGAGGAAGTCTTGTATGGCATATGTTAGAAAGAGCTCAAGGCAAAGGTAAAATATAGGGTTTTATTTTTGCCGGTCATAAGGTGGTTAGAGGATGTTAAATGACCGGGTTGATAGGATAGATAGCCGTACGAGCAAGAGGGATCAATTTCGTTGGCTTGACTTTCCATAGTGCCACTTAGATAAAAAATTTGCATGCATTGCATTTAGATGAGTGGCGATTTCTCTTGGTAAAAGGGTTTCATTGAAAATCTTAAGTAAAATCAGTTTTCAGGTGTTGGGCGGACAGTCTGGGCTCTTGGGGCGGACGGTACACGGGTTTTTGATTTTTGTTTAATGTCTGAGTTTTTTTGGCAAAAGTTTCCGAGAAAATACGCTTCCAGGCGGACAGTCTGTGGACCCTAGGCGGACGGTCCGTTATTCTTAACAGAACAGGGTGCAGCTCGGTGGACCGGGCGGACGGTCCGCGGCCTGCCCGCGGACGGTCCGCGGGGCCCAGGCGGGCAGTCAGCGGGGTCCTGGCGGACGGTCCGCCTGGCCCAACGGCCAGTTCTGCCAGCCGTTGACTTCGCGTTTTTACCGTTGGAATTCAAATGCAGACAGTCCGCGAGGGCATCGCAGACAGTCCGCGAGGTACGCGTTTTACCCATAACGGCTAGTAACGGGAAGGGGGAGTATATATACTCCATGCCCGGGGTTGGAGAGGTTCTCTTGGCACTTTGAAAGGTCCATACTCCCTTGTAGAGCTCTCTCTCTCTCCTCTCTCTCACTCACTTGGCTTAGTAGTTGCATTCTTTGTGAGATTGAGAGCTTCTAGTGCATTGCATCAAGGTTTTGATCTTTGTGGCACTAGGGAATCATCAAGCAAGTGGTTGGTTTGTTACTCTTGGAAGTTGCCGCTTCCTAGACGACTTGGTGGTGGAAGAATCCGTTGAAGCTCGCAAGAAGATTGTGCGTGGCTCCGGATTTCATGTTGTGAGAGGTATTGTGCTCACCTCACCGGAGCAGTAAAGAGCAACTCTAGTGGAATCAAGGTGTGGAGTGGTTCTTTGGTTCTAACCGACTCAAGATCAAGCGGTGTCTTGATAGAGGAGCGATTGAACATTCAATCCACCTCAACATGGATTAGGGGTGACCGGCAAGTCATCGATACCACGGGATAAAATTCGTCTCTTGTGCTTGGTTATTTCTTTGCTCAATTTCCTTTCAAGTACTTTACTTTGAGTATTTAATTTCTCGAGATTGAATTATATCTTGTCACCCTAGGCCGGAAACACCCAACATAGGAATAGAATAGCTAGATATTTAATTCTCCTTGTGGTTCTAATTAAATTTCTCTAGTGTTGTGTTTTTAGATTTTTAAACCGCCTATTCACCCCCCTCTAGTCGGTATCCTAGATCCTACACGCGGCCGCTGCTCGCGAGAAGGCGACCCTCGAGGCGAAGATGTCGGAGCCGGAGGATGACTTGCGCACGGCCACGACAGACTTGGCGACGACAAGCCGCCAGTTCTCCCAGGTCACGAACCAGCTTCAGGTGGCAACCGAGGAAGTTGCGCGACTTCGGGATTCCAACGTGAAGTTGTAGCAGGACCTTGACGGTACGTTGGGTGATCCCCCCACCCTTGACTAGTTCGGTGCTTGCTTCATGTCAGATCTTGACTCGATGTTCTTGGTTGCAGGGATACGTTTGACCCGCGCAGAAATGGTGGTGCAGTTAGCGACGGTCAAGCAGGAGCAAAACACTGCCATCCTGAAAGTCATCGAGAAGGAGGGTGCCCTTAAACGCTTGTCTGAGCTGCTCCAGAAAGTCCAGGCCGAGCTGGAGCGGGCTCGAGCATCCCGGGAGCAAGACGCGGCCACCCTGAACCAGGCTCGCGACACCCTGCGCAAGTCAGAGGTCATCAGCGAGAAGGCGATCGGGGACATCGCCAAACTAGGGAGAGCATTGAGCTCAGCGATGGCTGCGCTTGGCGTGTCATTTGGGCCGTGGACGCCCGAGACGTTGATTGAAGAGGTCGGTCGCCTTCCCGGCATGGTGTGGGAACTCGAGTTGTCGACGGCTCGCCGCGCGGTGCACCGTATCCTCACCATGATCGAGTCGCACTATCAGGGGCTGGACCGCACGACGCTGAGCGGTGGCTGGGCCCCAAGAATCCCCGACGACCAATGCGACAAGCTGGAAGAGGACTGCGCCGCCTTTGCTCGCTAGATGGCCGACTCCACCCTGAAAGACCTGGATTTGCTGCCACAGGACGAGCCAGAGGCCCCAGGAGTTCCCGGGCCCCCGAATTAGACATGCCACAAATTATCATGCTGTAATAATTTGAAATAAGTTGCAAGGCTATCATGTAGCTAGACCTTTATTTTGAGTTATCTCTCGATCGCTTCCGAGCGCCTGATGACAACTGCAGCAACACGCAGCTAAACTTAGGGGACAAAAACAGTCAAGCCGTGCTCCGGAGCCGCGGGGGCGTGAGAGTCGTAAGGCCTGGCCCCTTTGATCCATTAGGTGCAACCATCCGTTCGCAGCCCTCAGGAACTCGGAAAGTTCGGGAGATAGCTTAGCCAGGATTTTACTTGCGAATGCATTTTTTCGACTGGAGTCCTGTCGGTCACTTGAAGGCTCTTGAAAAGAGGTCGGATGAAAATCGGAGACTTAGAGAAGTACTCGCAAGTCTTCGTGCCGTAGCCGCGGAGGCGTTAGCACTAGGAGCATTGAACGAATAGCGACTTGCCATCCCGTGCAAGCTGTCATCTTTACCTTTCGCGAGTTCGAGTTTCTGTTTAAAAAACCTTTCGCTTGTGCGATTAGTCTTGACAAAGTTGTCGGAATTTTTTGAAAAGATTCGAGAAAACGAGGAGGCACGAGGGCGTTGTGCCCTTGGTAGCCCTCGAGCAGGTAACGTGTTTGCCTTGGTGCAAAGACGCTAGCTGCTCAAATTGAAAGTTGCCGTAATGAAAAGAACACAGTCGGGCACAAGTTTGGAACTCAGAGACATGTGATCATAGACAATCAACATTTATTTATTGACACATAAGCACAGAACGTTTACTCAAGGGTAAAACGGGTGTAGGTGTTCGATGTTCCATGCGTTGGTGACAACCCTCCCGTCCTCGTAGCGGATCTTGTACGTTCCTGACCTGACCACGTCGTGGATGATGAAGGGTCGTAGTTCATCCTCGAGTCCGGGGGTCTTCTCCTTCACCAGGCCTTGTTGCATTCGCCCCGCCGGCCACGTTGCTGATGTCGCCCATGCAGCATTCGCATTCAGGCCCGTGGCTTCCGGCGCTGGAGGTGTCGGAGTAGCCGAACCAGTCGTCCACAGCGTCGAGGAACCGCTGGAACATCACTAGATCCGGCACACCAGAAAAATCCCACTCCGCGTACTTGTGCGAGGTCGCGGGGGGCAGCTCCCTGGCGGAGCCGTGATACGACTCGTCGTCGGTGGCGATGAGGTTTCTGGCCGCCAGAAAGTGGTAGTCAGGGACATCGTCGTACGCTTCCATGTCCGTGCCAGCGGACGATGCGTAGGCCGCCGCGACCGTTACATATCCCATGGGGGAACTGCGGCTCGTGAGCCATGTCCCTCTCCGCGGGCACCGGTGATGTTTCGTCGAGGAGCTCGTCGCATTGCACCGCGGCGCGTGTAGCCCGACGTCGTTCCGATCGCGCCCAGCGCGAGCGCTGACCGGAACGGCTCCGGCGCCCGGGCCGCCGAAGGGCCCGCGGCGCCCATCGGTGCGAGCGTCGAAGCGACGGCGGCCGGTCACGGCGGGGGTTCGGGCCCGGCCCGGCCGGCCGCCGCGGATGGAGCTCGGCGCGATTGGTGATGCGCATGAGGTAACCGTTCCACGTGGCTTGGAAGTTCAGACTCCTGAAATGGATCTCGAATCTGGCCGGGAGGGGGTCCGAGCTCCCCATGGCGTACCTCTCGCCTCGGTACTCGGTGCGGATCACCATCGTGGCGGTTGTCGAGGAGTAGATCTACAATGCGAGGGCCCCTACCTGTCGCGCAAACTGTCGGGGTTCGCTACCGCCGACAGTAAATTTCTGTCGATCGTGCGTCGGGCTCGGATGGTTAGCTCGAGAGACGACCGGGTTTATACTGGTTCGGGCCTCCGAGGAGTAATACCCTACGTCCAGTGCGTGGCTGCTGTGTTCCTGAGCCAAGTGTGCTCGTAGTAGGGTTTACAAGTTGGTCGGGAGAGGGCGTTCGATCCCAGGTCCCGTGAGATGGTGTGCGGTTCTATCTAGGTCTAACCCCTATAACGTTTGCCCTCGTCTCCCTTTTGTAGTCCTAAGGGGAGGGTGTAAGTGCAATCAAGCCCTATGAGGGTTTTGGTGATGTTGACCACACAATTAAAGAGCTAATGAGCCTTTGAGTTTGTTGTGCGGCATAAAGTTATTATCACGAGTGCAAAAGATTGATTGGAGACCCCTCAACTTGTTACAAAGAAGATTGCCTATGCTACTTGAAGGAGTTTATTTATTTTATCTTTTGAATTTGAGTATAGGACAATCCGTACTATCAAGAGGGATACTAATGGTGAGTTAGGGTGGTTTTCAAGTGCTCATATTCCATCTTTCCTAAACCCTAATCCTCACCCCAAGGGAAGTAACCTGCAGCTGTTCTGCTTCTGCTGTTTGCTGTTCGGAGGTTCCGAAGATTTTCTCGGAGGTTCCGACCGTACGGGCTACAGTCTGCAGAGTTTTCAAAAGTCGGAGGTTCCGAGATTTTTCTCGGAGGTTCCGAACTCTGGAATATGACCGTTACTGTTCTGGATCTGGGGGTATTTATACCCCACAGTCCCCCAACGGTCATCTTCTTCCTCCTCTGGCTCAGAACTCGGTTGCTACTGTTTTCTCTCACCTAGCATTCACTCCTAACCTACTCTCTTCCAAATCCTTGCCTAGCATTGATTGAGAGTGGATTCTTGAAGTGAGTTAGTGAGCCAATCCCTTCTCCCTTGAAACTTGAGCACTTGGAAGAACCCTAGCAAGCTTGGTGGATCTATTACTCTTGGAGCTTTGCTCCTAGACGGATAGAGGTCCTTGGAAGCTCTCCAAACCGATTTGTGGAAGCTCCAAGGTGTTTGTATTACCCCTTGTGATTCTAGTGAAAAGCCTCCACCTATTACCCAAAGTGATAGGTGTGAGAGAGGAGTTGACCTTTGTGGTCCGAGCCTTTGGTGGCCTCCTCAACAACGTGGACGTAAGCAAGCCTTTGTGGCGAGGCCGAACCACGGGATAAATCTTTGTCTCATGCGTGTTCTCATTTGCTTACTTGTTCATGCTTGTGCTTTACTAGATCTATTAGGGTTTGCTCCCGATCTACTTTGTGGTACCTAGCTAGCTTGTACTTTGCTTAGAAATCTTCTTGCTAGGTCCTAAGTACCTCGTAGAATTTAGTAGATCTGGTTTCCATCAAGTTTCTTGCGGTTCTTGTTAATTGTGCTCTGTTCTAACAATTGTCGGAAGTTCCGAGTTTATTCTCGGAGGTCGCCTCGTTCGGAGGTTCCGAGAATAATCTCGGAGGTTCCGAGGTCCGACACTTGTTTTCGCGAGAAAAAGTTTAAATTCGTGTGCGAGCCTATTCACCCCCCCCTCTAGGCCGCATTGCCTCGATCCTTTCAATTGGTATCGAGCAAGGTTATCCTCGTAAGCACTTAACCGTGTGAGGATATGGCAAGTGATGATGACAAGCACGAAGAGGAGGAGTTTGAAGACATACCAAGCGAGGCCGAAAGTGATGCCTCGGAAGTAGGTGATACATCGGCTCAAGAGAAGTTCGAAAAGCTCAAAAAGGTCGTGAAGGAAGGCTCCAAGGAAGGAAGCAAGAAAAGCAAGAAAGAGAACAAGAAGAAAGAAGAAGAAGAAGAAAGGAAGAAAGAAGACGACAAGCAAGAAAAGAAGAAGAGGAGAAAGAAAGAAGAAAAGAGAAGAAGAAAAAGAACACCTTCACCATCTCCATCACCATCCTCATCATCCTCATCATCGTCCTCATCTAGTGAGAATGGAGATGATGATGATGAGTACTACGGCACAAGAATTCCCAAGCGAACCATCAAGCCAAAGTCAAAGTCTAAAGCAAAGAACGACTACAAAAGCGTATCCTTTAACTATGATTCTTTGGATGTCAAATCCAAGAATGAAGTGACTATTCCCCTTGGCAAATTACCCCAATTCGATGGGACTAATTTTGCCAAATGGAAGCATATGATGAAAGCTTATTTAATTGGCTTAAGCTTGGAATTGTGGAATATTGTATGTGTAGGTTTTGAAGATCCCAAAGATTTTAGGAACCTCACTCCAATTGACCAACGCAACATAAGAAGGAATGGTCAAGCTACAAGCATCCTCCTTAGTGCCTTGAATGCTCAAGAGTATAACCGTGTTAGTGGACTTGAGATTGCTAAGGAGATTTGGGACATTCTCCATATTGCACATGAGGGTGTTGACAAGGTCAAGAAATCCAAGATCAATATATTGATGGCCGAGCTCAATAGATTTACTATCTTTGATGGAGAGGGGCCACAAGAGATGTTTGATAGGATGATGGTTATTGTTGGGAAGATAAGAGGTCTAGGTGGTGATGAGTTAGATGACCACTTTGTTGTGAGAGTAATGTTGGAAGCTTTTGCACCAAGGAATCCTACTCTAGTCACTTTGATTAGAGAAAAGAAAAGGTTTGAGGAACTTTCACCAAATGATGTTCTTGGAAGAATTCTCACACATGAGCTCATGGACAAGGAAATACAACATAGAAAGAAGATTGGAGAGTTGGAGGCTAAGTTAAACAACTTGAAGGTTAAAGAGGTGGCTCTCCACTCTCACAAGTCAAGCAAACCGTCATCCTCATCCAAGCATACCACCTCTTCCAAGCCTCTCAAGTCAAAGTCCAATAGGGTGGAAGTAGCAAGCTCCACAAGTGATTCAAGTGAAGATGAAGATGAAGGTTGTCATGTTGAGATTGGGGACATGGCCTTGTTCATGAAGACCTACAAGAGAGGGTTGAAGAAGCAAGGTTACAAGTTTGCCAAGAGGAAGTTTCCTAGCAAGAAAAAGAGAACTTGCTACAATTGTGGGAGTCACCGAGCATTTTATTGCTGACTGTCCTAATGAGAAGAAAGAAAACAGAAATGAGAAGGGTAAAGGGGGCTACAAGAAAGATCAAAAGCCACATTACAAGAGAAGACACTATGGTGGTGAAGCCCACATTGGTCATGAGTGGAACTCCGGAGATGAAAGCTCTAGTGAAGAAGAAGGGAAGAAAGTTGCAACCGTGGCTATCAAGAAGCTTCCCTCCACCACAAGATTGTTCAACAATTTGACCGATGATGAAGAAAGCACTTCCATTCATTGTCTCATGGCCAAGGGTGAGAAGGTAAAAACTGCCCCAAAACCCTTCCCTCAACCTAGTGATGAGTCGGAAATAGACTCTAGTGACGATACTAGTGATGAAGAAGCTAACCAACTTGTTCGTAAAATGGATGAGCAATCTAGAAATTTTATGGCTAAGTTAATAGTTGAACTAGAGAAAAGCCAAGACACCATTATCTCCGATAGAAGTGAGATTGAGACTTTACGCTTGGAAATCAATCAAGCAAAAAGTGTCATAGCTACTCTCAAGGAGGACCTTATCGTTAGTCAAGCTCAATGTAATTCTCTCAAGTTGAGGAATGAAGAGCTTGAGGAGCAATATAGCCTCCTTTGGAGTAGCACCTCACATCCCTCGAAGGTAAAAGGCGACTCTAGTGCTTCTACTAGCAAGGGCTGTGATAGATGTCATAATATTGATGTTGAATCTTATGCCACTAACCTTGCTAACATGGAAGCTTTAAAGAAAGAAGTTGCTAGGTTGAACTCAATCATAGCTAGAGGATGCATGGGTGAAGAAAACAAAAGGCCAAGATTCACCAAGAAGAAAGTGTTAGAGAAGAGCAAGAATCCGAGGCTTTGGATATGTTGAAGGTGGCAAGACAAATGAAAGAAAAATCATCAAAGAAAAAGAATGCCTTGAATTCAAGAGTTCGGTTTTTCGTTCACCCGGACCCGGAGGTTCCGACCTCCAAGCCCGGAGGTTCCGAGTCCGGAAGCCCCGAGCAGCTCGAACCGGTCCAACTCGGAGGTTCCGAGAAAATTCTCGGAAGTTCGGGAACTCGCAAAGACGAGGACAAAGAAAAGGAGCAAAACTCGAAGCAGCATGTTTCCGGGGTCTCTAACACTTGTATGCAGGTTGAAAATCATCCAATGGTGCCTAGAAGAAACTTGAGTCCCAACAAAAGCAAAGCCCATGCATCTAAAGACATGCCTCCTAGCTATGTGTTGAGACGCAACAATGTTGGTAAAGTTGTTGCCACGTATGTTGGAAATGAGTCCAACATATATGTGAAAAGATCACTATGGGTTCCAAAAGTTTTGGTTGCTAACGTGGAAGGCCCCAAGTCAAATTGGGGACCTAAAAGAAGGAACTAAATTGTTTTGTAGGCATACTCCTCCGGTGGTTCAAGTTGGGTGCTTGACGGCGGATGTACACATCATATGACCGGAGAAAAGAGTATGTTCTCATCCTATCTCCATTTGGAAGGACCAAGGGAAACCATTGCATATGGAGGGGATACTAAAGGAGAAGTCATCGGTGTAGGTGATATCCCTATATCTCAAAATTACTCAATTACAAATGTTCTTCATGTTGATCCGTTGGGTTACAATCTATTATCGGTTTCACAACTTAGTGAGATTGGTTTTGATTGCCACTTCACGGATAAGGATGTGTCCATCATAAAAAGGGAGGATTCCTCTATTGTCCTCACGGGTCGCTTGAGGGGGAGGCTTTACCTAGTTGATCTCAACAAAAGTAACGTTTCTCCCAAGACTTGTCTAGTGGCAAAATCTAGCATGGGTTGGCTTTGGCATCGCCGTCTAGCCCATGTTGGCATGAGGAACTTGGCCAAACTTTTGAAAGATGAACACATCCTTGGACTAACAAATGTACATTTTGAGAAAGATAGGATTTGCAAAGCATGCCAAGCCGGAAAGCAAGTAGGAGCACCTCACCCACCAAATAGCATCCTCACTACTTCAAGCCCATTGGAGCTCATCCACATGGATCTATTTGGACCGGTGGCCTACATAAGTATTGGCGGTAACAAATATGGTTTGGTTATTGTTGATGATTATTCTCGCTTCACGTGGGTGTTCTTTGTGTTTGACAAGAGTGAAGTGCAAGGAAAGGTGAAGACCTTCATTAGAAGAGCACAAAGGGAATTCGGGCTACCAATCAAGAAAGTGAGAAGTGATAATGGCTCGGAGTTCCGAACACCTATGTTGAAGAATTTCTTGATGAAGAGGGCATCAAGCATGAATTTTCAGCACCTTATACCCCTCAACAAAATGGGGTGGTTGAGAGGAAGAATAGAACTCTTATCGAGATGGCAAGAACCATGTTGGATGAGTACAAGACACAAGACATCTTTTGGGCCGAAGCTATCAACACGGCTTGCCATGCAATCAACCGCCTCTATCTTCATAAGTTTCACAAGAAGACCTCCTATGAGCTTATTACCGGTAAAAAGCCCAAGGTGTCTTACTTTAGAGTGTTTGGGTGCAAATGTTTCATTCTAAACAAGAGGCCCCGAACCTCTAAGTTTGCACCAAAGGTTGACGAAGGATTTCTTCTTGGTTATGGTCCAAATGAGCATGCTTATCGAGTCTTCAATCTAACCACCGGGAGGATTGAAGTCACGGTAGATTTGACCTTTGATGAATCTAATGGCTCTCAAGTGGAGCAAGTTGATTTGAATGTTGTAGGTAAAGAGAAGCCATCTTGTGAAGCAATCAAGCATTTGGCCATAGGTGATGTTAGACCAGTTGAGGCACAAGAGGAAGATGAAAACCAAGCACAAGCCTCAACACCACTCGAAGGGCCGAAGCCACCGGTTCGGGGGAGCGGTGCGGACTTCGGAGGTTCCGAGAATTTCCTCGGAGGTTCCGGAACCGACATCGGAATCCAACCTCCGAGAAATTCTCCGGAGGTTCCGGGTCCGGAGGTTCAACACAACAAGACATCCCGAACCGGCGGGCGATCGGCAAGGGGATGTTCAAGCAAGTACATCCGAGCCCCAAGCGATGAAGATGATGAAGATCAACCTCTACACCAACCTCTTGGACCATCACATCCTCGTGTACATCAAGTCATTCAACGGGATCATCCCGTTGACAATATCCTTGGGAGCATTAGGAGAGGGGTAACAACGCGATCTCGTCTTAAAAACTTTTGTGCGTTTTACTCGTTTGTTTCCTCTCTTGAACCAACCAAGGTAGAGCAAGCTCTCGAAGATCCGGATTGGGTGGTGGCCATGCAAGAGGAGTTGAACAACTTTGAAAGAAACCAAGTGTGGGAGTTGGTGGAAAGACCAAATACAAACATCATTGGCACCAAATGGGTCTTTCGGAACAAGCAAGATGAGTTTGGTGTTGTGACTAGGAACAAAGCAAGATTGGTTGCTCAAGGATACACCCAAGTTGAAGGGCTAGACTTTGGAGAAACATATGCACCGGTAGCAAGACTTGAAGCAATTCGGTTTTTACTAGCTTTCGCTGCCCATCATGACTTCAAGCTCTACCAAATGGATGTCAAGAGTGCATTTCTCAATGGACCACTCTCCGAAGAAGTATATGTTAAGCAACCACCGGGTTTTGAAGATCCCAAGCGTCCTAATCATGTCTACAAACTCCATAAGGCGCTCTATGGGCTAAAGCAAGCACCAAGAGCATGGTATGAATGCCTTAAGGATTTCTTGCTTAAGCAAGGCTTTGAGATAGGCAAGGCCGATGCTACTCTCTTTACTAGAAAAGTTGATGGTCATATTTTTGTGTGCCAAATATATGTCGATGACATAATATTTGGTAGTACTAATGAAACTTTTTTGTGAAGAGTTTAGTAGGGTGATGACAAAGAGGTTTGAGATGTCCATGATGGGTGAGCTCAAGTTCTTTCTTGGATTTCAAATCAAACAAGCTAAAGAAGGGACGTTCATATGTCAAACCAAGTATACAAGGGATATGTTAAAGAAGTTTGACATGGATAAGGCAAAGCCCATCAAGACTCCAATGCCTACTAATGGACACATGGACCTCAATGAAGAAGGGAAATCGTGGATCAAAAGGTATATCGCTCTATGATCGGCTCTCTTCTTTACTTATGTGCATCTAGGCTGGATATTATGCTTAGTGTGTGCATGTGTGCTAGATTTCAAGCTAACCCGAAAGAGTGCCATCTCATGGCCGTAAAGAGAATCTTGAGATATCTAGTGCATACCCCTAACCTTGGCTTGTGGTATCCTAAGGGCTCCACTTTCGATCTACTTGGCTATTCGGATTCCGATTATGCCGGTTGTAAAGTAGATAGAAAGAGCACATCGGGGACTTGCCAATTCCTTGGTAGGTCTCTAGTGTCTTGGAGTTCCAAAAAGCAAAACTCGGTAGCCCTTTCCACCGCCGAGGGCGAGTATGTTGCGGCCGGCGCATGTTGTGCTCAACTACTTTGGATGAAGCAAACCTTAAAAGATTACGGATGTCACTTTTCCCATATCCCACTTTTGTGTGACAATGAAAGTGCCATAAAGCTTGCAAACAACCCCGTAAGCCATTCTCGCACAAAACATATAGACATCCGTCATCACTTCTTGAGAGACCACGAAGCCAAAGGAGATATCGTTTTAAGTCATGTGAGCACCGACAAGCAACTAGCCGATATCTTCACTAAACCTCTCGATGAGTCAAGGTTCCGTAGTTTAAGGAATGAACTAAATATTCTTGATTCTCGTTGCGTGGTTTAATCTCTAGCATGCCATATTTGTTTGCTTCAAATCTCGTTAGCTTTCTGCGAAAAATTTTGTTTGAAAAATGTGTATGAAAGCTCTGTTTTAAAGATTCTTTAAAATCTATTTGCTTATCCCTAACTTGTCTTAAGTGGCTATAGTTGTGTGTGTGATTGCTTGTTTTCTAGCCACTTTAGTCAAGGGTACCATGACCTAAGTATCTCAGTTGATAGAAAGTTCAAAATCTCAAAAGGAGTAGAAGCTAGCTGTCTCTGGAATTTAAGTTTTCGGAAGCTTCGAGAAAATCCTTGGAGGCTCGGGCCTCGAAGTTCCGAGAAAATCTTCGGAAGCTCCAATCTTTATAGACTTAGCTCTCAGTCTCAACCGAAGGGGAGTCAAAAGGGAATAAAGCATCTTCGCGGAATATTCTTTACCCAGGGTAAAACCAATCTTTCCCTTTTCACCGCGGTCAACCCACTCAGATCGGGTTTCACCGCTTCCTCCTCTCTCTCTCTCCCGACGCGCAACCGCACCATCCTCTCACCGCCTCACCGCCTCGCCGCCGCCGCTTCCCTCGCCGCCGGTGACCTCACCCTTGTGGGCTACCCACACGAAGCTGAGCCGCCTTCCTTGTTCGTGGGTAGCTGCTGGAGAGTGCCAAGGGAAGCATTGCCTCAGATCCCGTACGTGAAGAAGAAGAAGGCTCAAATCCGCATCCGCTTCTGTCTCTTCCTTGGCGTGCACAAGAATTGAAGATCTGCTTCGTGCCTCTCCTTGATCCCAATCAAGGTACACAGTGGCCGAACCCTAACCCTAACCCTAATTTCCTAGATCTGCATGCTGGTAGGGTTCTATATCTTGAATCTGGTAGAATGTTGCCTATCTACTCTGTTCCTAAATGCCTGTGTTGCAAGTAAAAGCTAGGTTTAGTTGAAAGTTGAATCAAAAGTGAGAATGCGATAAGGTTGACAGAGGCTCGGAGGTTCCGAGAAAATTCTCGGAGGTTCGAACCCCGTGACCCACCGTAGGCCGACCTTGATTCAAAGTTCCACCGAACTTCACTTGACCCGTAACATTCCTTTTCACATGTCCTAGCTATTTTGAGTCATGATTGCTTTATTGATCAAAGTTCGGTTGAAAGTTGAATCAAGAGGATCGTCCTCTGTCGTACACCGACTTCGAAGGTTACGAGAATTTTTCCGAGGCTCCAACCTCCGGAGGTTCCGAAACTTTCTCGGAGGTTCCGATGTCCGTACCGACAAGTGACGAGATCGTGATTCAAAATTCAACTGAAAAGTAATCAATTGAACATCATGCTTATCTTGTTCCTCTGTCCTTATCAGCCCTGATCCCACTCTTATCTGCTGTTCACTTGTCTCACTTCAGATGTCTGGCACTCCTGTGGACAAGACCTACACTAAGAGGCAGAGGCCTCCTTTTGAGACACCTGCTGGTGAGAGGGCCTTCAAGCTAGCGACAAGAGCGGCGAGCGAGGGGGACGGTGGTAGCGAGAGGAAAGGCCACTCCTAGGAGGGGCGAGAGGTGGTAGTTTGTCCGGGAGGCGGGGGCTCGGTCTGCTGCACATGTGGAGGATAATGGAGGGATTGAAGGCAAAACCATTCCAATTGAGCTAGAAGATGACATGCCCCTAGGAGAGATAGACTCAACTTATCTCAAGTACCACAAGGGGCTACTCAAAAGGCATCCTCCAACCAAATATGACAACTCAGTATATATTGAGCACACCAACTATGATGGAGCTGGTTTCTTGGTCAAGAAAGCAAGAGAAGAAAATCCTTATGTAAACCCCAAGATGGCAGCCATTGATTACAGGTTTTGGTCTGTCTTTCACTTTAAGTTCTATGAGACTGTCCTCAACACCAAGATGAAGCTAATCAAGATGAAGTGGATAGACTTCACTCATTTGGAGGCAGCAGAGGAACCTGTCAAGGAGGAGGTGCTGGATTTGGTTGATAAGTATAGGATGAGGGACATCATGAGCTTCAAGTATGATTGGAATATAGAGGTTCTAGCTCGGTTTCATGCCACATTCTTTCATGAAGACAACAAGGAAACTATCCATTGGATGACGAAGGAGTACACTACAAGATAGATTTTCTCACCTTTGCTAGGTTGTTTGGGTTCGGCAAGGAGGACGAGAGAAGGCGATATTATCCACTTTGAGGCCCACATGAACCCCAACAAAATTCTTCATGACCTATGAGTATGAGGAGGTGGTGATGGCTCTACCTTTGCTCCGAAATCGGTATTCTATGTCCTTAACAATATGTTCGGGGAAACCATTTACCCAAAGGGGGCGGTGACTCAACTAGTCTTAGGAGGTTTGCACCAAACTTGTTGGCTAGGCTGCGCCCTGGAGCTAGGCCCTTCTCTCGTGAGCGATTTATTTGGTACAACTTTGGTAGAGGTGACAGAGAGTGGAAAGTGTAACTTGCCCTATGCTCCTTATCTCGATGTACATGATAGAGATGGTTTCGGGAGTCGGCTACAAGAAAGATGTTGAGCATGCTTCCTATCAAGTCAAACGGTGGCGGCGCATCGAAGAAGCAAGCACATTGTGGAGGAGCACATCCTTAAGAAGGCCGGCACCAAGCCATCCGGATCCGGTCCGGCGGTAGGAGAAGGAGGATCCCGCAAGGCTCCCATGCTCGCGTTGGTCTTCACAAGCTCGGAGGGATGGTTAGGGACACACTGGAGATACTGCGAGATGGACTTCCCATCGGCTTTTTGAGCTCGGGGAGGACATGAACAGATTGCTAAAACACCAGGGGCGTCCTTTGATGCCATGCACCACCCTCCTCCCCTCTTCCCCGATTTTCCGAGTACACCACCGGTGAGGATGAGGGTGAGCGAGGAGCACGCTACTCCCATGGGCCGAGGATCCTCCTGCTTGCTCACTTTCTTTGCGAGATGAAGAAGATGAAGAACCTCTTGGTGCAAAAATGGCCGGGCTAAGGAAAGAGGCTGCGGGCAAGAAGGCTATGGGGTCCTCATCCGGTACTAGACTCGGGGAGGAAGGCTGGCTGCTGGGAGGCTGTCGAAGGCCCATTGATCCGTCATCCGGTTCGACCTTGGCTGCGCACGACCGTCCCCGAAGCGAAGAGGAGGACTCGACTTCGGTGATGAGGAGTGACTTCTCTAGGTTCTCGTTCCCACTTCCTCTCTTCTTTTCTTTCCTTTTTGTTAAGCTGTTGACAAAGGGGGAGAGATGAAGATTGAGAAGCATCCCCGAAGACACAAGCTCCTTGTTGGCTCGGCGACCTCGAAACATTCTTTTGTTCTTTTGGTGAGATGAGAGTGCTATTTTCACTCATAAACTCCTGGTGGAAATTTGATGAACCGCCGTAAAACTTTTAGCTTGCCTCGTTGGCAAGCGGGATCCGGTCATGGTAGGGGATTTGCAAAACTTTAAAGCTGTGTGATGGTTGTAATAGGGCTAGATGTGTTGACTGCTTGTTATCCTTTATCTAGTTGCTATTTTTTTAGGTCTCATCCGTTGTTTTGCCTGTGTATTGTTGTTATCGTGTTGGAGTATCCGTTGCGGACCTCGGAGGTTACGAGAATTTTTCGGAGGCTCCAACCCTTGGAGGTTCGGAAACTTTCTCGGAGGTTCGAACCACCGCTACCAGATAACTCTCTGAGTGTTTTCACATGGCATATGCATCACGTATTATCTGCTACACTTCTTTTGCACCCCTCGATGACTTGAGTACAACTTTCTTGTCACTTTTACTCACAATGTATGCAATTTAATTGTCGGTCATGACATTTATCCTATTCAAAAGGCACATGCATACATTGAGGGGGAGACTTGTACTCAAATCATCAAAAGCTCAATCTTTCAAATTAAATTGTAAACTTTAATTGAGTTGTCAACATTTACCAAAAAGGGGGAGATTGTAAGTGCAATCAAGCCCTATGAGGGTTTTGGTGATGTTGACCACACAATTAAAGAGCTAATGAGCCTTTGAGTTTGTTGTGCGGCATAAAGTTATTATCACGGGTGCAAAAGATTGATTGGAGACCCCTCAACTTGTTACAAAGAAGATTGCCTATGCTACTTGAAGGAGTTTATTTATTTTATCTTTTGAATTTGAGTATAGGACAATCCGTACTATCAAGAGGGATACTAATGGTGAGTTAGGGTGGTTTTCAAGTGCTCATGTTCCATCTTTCCTAAACCCTAATCCTCACCCCAAGGGAAGTAACTGCAATTGCGCGCTTCGTCGTTTCTTTGTTCGGAGGTTCCGAAGATTTTCTCGGAGGTTCCGACCGTACGGGCTACGATCCGAGAGTTTTCAAAAGTCGGAGGTTCCGAGATTTTTCTCGGAGGTTCCGAACTCTGGAATATGACCGTTACTGTTCTGGATCTGGGGGTATTTATACCCCACAGTCCCCCAACGGTCATCTTCTTCCTCCTCTGGCTCAGAACTCGGTTGCTACTGTTTTCTCTCACCTAGCATTCACTCCTAACCTACTCTCTTCCAAATCCTTGCCTAGCATTGATTGAGAGTGGATTCTTGAAGTGAGTTAGTGAGCCAATCCCTTCTCCCTTGAAACTTGAGCACTTGGAAGAACCCTAGCAAGCTTGGTGGATCTATTACTCTTGGAGCTTTGCTCCTAGACGGATAGAGGTCCTTGGAAGCTCTCCAAACCGATTTGTGGAAGCTCCAAGGTGTTTGTATTACCCCTTGTGATTCTAGTGAAAAGCCTCCACCTATTACCCAAAGTGATAGGTGTGAGAGAGGAGTTGACCTTTGTGGTCCGAGCCTTTGGTGGCCTCCTCAACAACGTGGACGTAAGCAAGCCTTTGTGGCGAGCCGAACCACGGGATAAATCTTTGTCTCATGCGTGTTCTCATTTGCTTACTTGTTCATGCTTGTGCTTTACTAGATCTATTAGGGTTTGCTCCAGATCTACTTTGTGGTACCTAGCTAGCTTGTACTTTGCTTAGAAATCTTCTTGCTAGGTCCTAAGTACCTCGTAGAATTTAGTAGATCTGGTTTCCATCAAGTTTCTTGAGTTCTTGTTAATTGTGCTCGTTCTAACGGTGTCGGAAGTTCGAGTTTATTCTCGGAGGCTGCCTCGTTCGGAGGTTCCGAGAATAATCTCGGAGGTTCCGAGGTCCGACCTACTTGTTTTCGCGAGAAAAAGTTTAAATTCCGTGTGCGGGGCCTATTCACCCCCCCCCCCTCTAGGCCGCATTGCCTCGATCCTTTCGGAGGGGCACAAAGGGAAGGAAATAGGAGCTTCAGTGCCAGACAATCGGTACGTCTCGTCGTATGTGGTCGTCCGTCAGGCCGCATTGAAGCTTTGGTCTTGGTGTCTTGTCGGGGAAGCCGCCGCGTGGCCGGGCGGGCTGTTCACTCCGGGACACTTGGCCTTCTCCCCGAGTAGTTTGGTCTTGCTTTAGTACGCCCGAGTACTTGCTTGACTCGCCACGTGTGAGCCTAAGTCTATGCCTGCGCGCGTTGTAGAGGTGCTCGAGTGACTCGGGCTGAGCTTTGTGTGTGGCAGAGTGGAAGTTGATGGCGATGTGATGGTTGCGCGGCTGGTCAGGCTCGCATTAAGGCTCCTGCCGGGGCAGGTCGCCTGCATGGCCGCCAGCTGTCGTCCCCGTATGACGTGGAGATTCGCCTCCCCGCAGCGTTGGTGGTCTTGCCCGAGCCGTGTGTCTGGGCCCACGCGCTAGTCGGAGGCGGAGACTTGTCGTGCGAGGCGGAGACTTGTCAGAGAGACCGCTACCTGAGTGAAGATCGGGTGCCTTGTTGGTGCAGGGTCTTGACGAAGATCTGCATGCCTCCCCTGAGACGCAACGCCAGGTGGAGAGTGCTCTCCTTCTGGATGTTGTAATTAGTAAGGATGCGGCCATCGTCAAGCTGCTTGCCAGCTGACAGAAGCCTTCACCTTGTAGATGATGGTTTTATTGTCTTTTAGTGGGATAATTTTGCCGTCAAAGGGGGGCCCTAATCCGGGTCCTCGTCAACGGTCGAATTCAAAGTTTCAAAATCGCTAGTTCAGTCGGTAGCCACTGGCTGACCGGTCGGTAAGACCGGTTAACCGACCGGTAATAGCGGTTAGCCAGCGGGTTGCAAATAAAAAACGTAGTTCAATCGGTAGCCACTGGTTGACCGGTCGGTAAGATCAGTTAACCGACCGATAATAGTGGTTAACTGGTCGGTTCCAAATAAAAAAATGGCATGTTTTCAATGAAAATTGAAAAATAAAAGAACAATTTCTCAAAATACTTCAAGGTGCGTAGAATCTAAAGATGTCAATTGTTTTTTTCAAATATTAGTCCATTTAGTATTTTTTGTGGGCATTAGAAGTTGAAAGAAGTTGAACTGTTCGAATATTTTTTCTTTTTTTGTCAAACTTCTAATGCCCACAAAAATACTAAATGCACTCATATTTAAAAAAATTGACACCATTAGATTTAATAATTCTTGAAGTAATTTTAGGATTTTATTTAAATTTTTCCTTTTTTGAATTTAAATTTGAATTTTTGAACCGAACTGGTTTTATCGATTATCGCAGTTTTCCGGCCGGTTCTTAATGGTAATTAAAACCTTGATCGAAGGTGGATTTAAATATAATAGTTTGTAGTGATAAGAGGCTAGAGTAGTGTCTGTGCTACCTAAATTTAACTAGGGCAGCATTCAGGATTTCTTTGGTAGATTTGTATGCCATATTTGTTGTGTGAGAAAAATAATGTGTGCAAAAGAAATTGGTAAATTTGTTGTGAGAGAACAAACTGTACCTGAAAAAGGCCTGCCCAACGCTCTCTAGTCGGACGCTAGGCATCGGAGCAAGCTCTGGCCGACCCGTCCTCCATTCGAGCACACGACCGATGGAAAAAGAACTTGGACTATCCGTTAACACCAAAATTTGGTAAGGAATCGACTTGTGGGTCCGGGTTCGATAAAGAGTCCGTCCGGTGGAAGGAAGGGCTTTTTCAAAGATATTCGACAAGAAAGAGATGCGGTCGGCTATCTCGCTCCGGTTCGGCAAAGGAACAGTAGAGCTGATTTTGCGGGATTGGACGGTGACGTGGCTCAATCAGGGGAAACGAATGGATGGATAGGCGATCAAGCTTAGAGATAAGTTAGGCAACGAATCCATTCGAAGTTGTACTCAACAGGGTATAAATATGGCCCCTGAATGTATGTAAAAAAAAATCAATCATTCTTCAATACACACCGGCCTTACGCCAAACCCTAGAGTCCTTGTCGTGTCGTCGAGTTCTTCGAGAGGGCCATTCGATCCATCGACCTCCGTGAGTACCGGCAACCTTGTATCATGTCTAGTATCATGCGGTGGATTTAGATCGATGCAAGTAGTCTTGTTACCATGCTTCGTGTCATGCGGTAGATTCAAGCTTGGTTCAAGAGGGTTTCTTGTTAGGTCATGAGTCATGCGGTAGGCTAAGATCTAGCTTGAAGCTAGTTATCGGCTCTATTGGGTTTTGGCAAGATCCAATAGATTCATTAAGTTACCCCGTGTTATCTTGAGTTTTACTTTATGTTTTAATTCATGTGACACATCTTTGCCCAATCTAGATGGGTTTGGATCGGCTTTATCTCTTTTATGATCCTTGTTTGAGTAGATTTAATGTTTTAACACGTGGATCTTATGCTTTCCGATAGCCGAAACCGAATCGATCTAGGTTGTTACGTGTTGCGGGTTCAAGCTTGCCAATGCTTGTATAAATCTTGAAAGAGCCGGGTATCATGCGGTAGATGCAGGTTTTTGGGTTGCTTTGGAGCTAGTCATCCGGTGGATTAGATTCCCAAATCAATGCGATAGATTTATTCGCTTGGTAATGTTGTTCCTTCTTCATGGACCACGAACCTACATTCAAATCGTATTCGGTTACGTTTCTTCATGAGTAGAACACGTGCTTTATTCATGCTTTAAATATTGTATGCTTTTAGCTTTCCATATTTAGATTGTATCATGCGGTGGATAGATCTATTTGTAGAAAGTGGTACGGTTTTTCATGCAAGTTGTATCATGCGGTAGATAGATTTGCTTGACATCGTACTTGACGGGTTTTAAAGCAACTAGACATGCGGTAGACTAGTGCTTTGGATCTATGCATACTTGTTTAATACATGATCATGTTCGTGCTTTGCTTTATTTACTTATTTAATGCTTATTTTCATGGTGATCGGTCATGGCCTCGTGCATGCGTATTTCTTGTTCAAACAAAGACCGATTACTCGTCGTGCTCACGTCATCCATTCGGCGATGTGGCCTTTTCCCTTTGCGGTTTCCGAATGGTTCTAGTTCGTTGGGAGATAGCTCCTTATAGCTATGTGTCATCTTGCTTGGCTCTCTAGCCGTAAATATGGAACCTGCGGTACCACTCGGCAAGTTCCAAGCTTTGGTATTTAACTACTTTATCTTTTGTTAATTTTCGGGAAAAATTGGCGGCACGTCTTGCTCTCGCGCGTGTGAAGCCGGCTTTGTTCGGCTTGCGTGTGTTTGGCGTTGAGTGCATTTTTTGCGTCAACACACTTTTTGGCACGCACGTGGGACACAAATGAATAGATTCAAGATGCCCGAAATCGCGGATCTTATGGATGTCAACCTTGAAGATCTCTCTCCGGAGCTTCGGCGCGGCGGCTCCGGGATGTCGTGGAGCGGTTTCGGCAGAAGTGTCTGCGTCGTTCAAAAAGAATAGAAGCGGCGTCCCGTACTTAAAGAACGAGATGCCCGGAGTATTGTCGCGGGGAGAAAGTGATACCACATCTCGGCAAGAAAAGGAGGAGTGCATGCGGGTGTTCCGAGAATCCGCAGTTACATGCTTAGCAAGCACAACAAGGCTTTCCTCGGGGGCGCTCCAACGGATGATGGTGCCGTCTTCGGCCCCGGCATGGAACAAGCGTTCAGCAAAGCGCCCGTCCGGGGGAGGCACCGGGGACCCGGGCGAATCAAGCTCTCGCGCCGCCACTTCGGAGCCCGGTGCGGCCTCCTCCCCCAAAGCGGCCGGAAGTCAAGCTTTCCGGCCTCCGCCACGAGCCGGCGGGAAACAACCGGTGCGGCCTCCCGCGCGAGCCTCGGGACAACCGAGCCCGACCACCACCGGGCGGCCACGAGTCACACCGTGCAACGCGGCCCGAATCCGTACCAGCCCACGTACGGAGACTTAGCATTCGGCTCGACCGGCGCCCCGCTCACTTCCGGCCGGAAGGGATTGCTCGGCGACCAACCGGCCGCAGGAACTTGTACGGCGGTGGCTATCGTGAGGTGGGGAACTACGGGGGCGTTTGATGCGTTCCCACATCCGGGATACGCGCCGGTGCCGAGGCGCGCAGGAGGATGACGCCCTGGCGCGGAGAATGGCCGAATTGATGCAAAATCAGTTCGGCCTCAAGCCAAAAATGCGGGGACCCGCCTATAAGCCGCCATTCCGGAATGGTACTACAATGTGCTCTTGCGCCAAGGGTGAAGCAACCAACGGAGTTCACAAAGTTTTCGGGGCAAGACGACACGAGTACGGTCGAGCACATTGCTCGTTACCTCATGCAGCTCGGGGAGTGTTCGGCTGAGGAGACTTTCAGGGTCCGCTACTTCGCCGCATCGCTGACAGGTCCAGCGTTTCAGTGGTTCACGTCCCTGCCCCCTGAATCAGTTGCCAGATGGAAGGATTTGGAGCGGAAGTTCCACGCTCACTACTTCGGCGGGCTCGGGAGAAGAAGTCTGGTTGACCTCGCGACCATGAAGCGAGGAGGCATAGCGAGACGCCACTGGAGTTTCTCCGGAGGTTCAGGGAGGTCAAAGGCATGTGCTTCTCGCTTAACTTGCCGGATGACCAGTCGGCCGACATGGCTGTCCTTCGGGATGCGTCGGCCGTACGCGAAAAGTTGTTCGGAATGGAGTTCGAGAATGCGGGACGGCTATCACGTGTTGTCATTGATGAGGAACCAGGCATACGGCTTTAAGAAAGACGCCAAATTTGGCAAGCAGCACGACGTCGCTGGCATCTACAACCAGTTCTTGGACAAGGCTGATTTGTTCGAAGATTCTGATGAGGAATTGGATGTAGCCGCAGCAGAAATCATGTGGGGCAAGGAGCCGTTGACAATGAATCGTTATTTGGGTCAAGCAGACCAAGGGAACTTATGATTTTGACATCACGAAGGCTGATAAATTGTTCGAGCTCTTAGTGAAAGAAGGCCGAATCAAGCTGCCCGAGGGGCATTCCATGCTTCGGCCTGATGGAGTTAAAGCAAAACGTTACTGTGGTTTCCATGACAGGGACTCACACTCCATCAATGATTGCAGGGTCTTCAGGATGAGGATCCAAAAGGCTATCCAGGAGGGCCACCTCAAGTTCGACAATAAAATGAAGCTGGATGGCCACCCTTTTCCTCAGGGCATGGTGGGTTTTTCTGTCAATGTGATAACTGCCGAGGAAAAGGGAAAAGTCAAGGTCTTGACCTCGCCCAAGTCTAGACAAGGTGGAGCGGTGGACCCGAGCGCCGGGTGACTCGGGAACGGATGCAAGGCGACGCCCCCGTATTCTTAAGAGTCACATTGAGATTGGGGAGTCATCCGCAGCTAAGCCCGGGGTGACATCGCGCATCCTCCTCAACAAGTGGCGGCGCCGCAGATTGAGAAAGAGCATTATCGAAGAGGCGTTATGAGGAGGAGCAACGCAGAGCCGAAGAAGAGGCGCGCAGAGGGACCGGGGAGCAAGACACGCGCGAGCAAGAGCGCGCGCGCACGGGGATGCGCCTTCTTCGGAGCATTGCCGGAATGAGGGGTTAAAGCCGCCCACGCCGAAGAACCGTCCGGGAATGCGGTGGACCGATATGTTGAGTGCGGGCAGAAAGCGCCAATCGCCGATCCGTCCACGAAAGAATTGGAAGGATCCACCACGATGGGGATCGGCGCCAAAAAATTGAAGTCATCGATCATCCCGAGAAGCGCCAAGCCGATCTCGGATGGGGCCGATCAAGAAGAGGATGAAGATGACTACATCTGGCGAAGGGGCAATGGTGCCCGCCCGGCCTGAGGAGAAGCCAGAAGAGACGGGTCCAGCGCTTGAGGAACCGCGAGATGAGGCAGGCCGGGATCCAGACGAGGCAGGTGTGGCGCCCCAAGGACCAACCGGAGGGATCGAAGCGTTCGGCTCCTACATGCATGGTATACTTTCTGCCGAACGAGTTCATGGCTCCTGCTAACCAGGTTATGCAGGAGGAAGCTTCCTTCGATGATGAGCAGCCCGAGGAGATGATGGCACAACTGGTGCTGGCCAAGCAGGCCATCTTCGACAAGCCGGCCAAGAATCGTCATATGAGGCCGCTGTACTTGAGGGGATACGTCAATGGCAAGCCATTGACCAAGATGTTCGTCGACGGTGGAGCGGCAGTCAACGTAATGCCGTACACCACCTTCGGGGAAGCTTGGCATGGGCCCGAGCGATTTGACACCTACAAGCATCATCTTGAACGATTTCGGCCGGGAACCCCTCGGACACCAAGGGATGCGCTCACGTGGACTTGATGATCGGGTCCAAGACGCCGCTCACCACCTTCTTTGTCATCGAAGGCAAAGGAGCCTACAGACCGCCGCTTGGGCGGGGCCCGGATTCATGCTAAGCTGCCGCGTCCCATCCACCATGCATCAACAGCTTATCCGAAAGGTGGATGATGAGATCGAGGTCATCCAAGCAGATGATTCCGTGAGCGTGGCCAACATGGAACCAGCCCTTCGGGAGTACCAAGGCATCGATTGCTTCTCGGGGAAGGAGCGGGGAGAAGGTCTGTTGAACCCGTCGGCGGTGACCAACGGTCGATTCAAGCGATCGGCTCTTATAGCAATTTTTAATGGAGAACCCCGTGGATGGCACCGATGGCAAATTAGGGCGAGGATTCATGTCGGTCGATAAGCCGGAAGAAGTTGACATTAGAAGCGGTGATAAGCCAAGGCCGACGTTCATCAGTGCAAATTTGCAGCCAGACTTCAGGGGGAATTTAATTGAGCTTCCCAAAGAATACAAGGATTGCTTCGTCTGGGATTATTCGGAGATGCCTGGATTGGATCGTTCCATCGTCGAGCATCGGTTGCCAATCAAGCCTGGTTTCAAACCATATAAGCAACCACCCCGGAAAATCTACAAGGATGAGGTATTGGCCGATGTGAAGAAGGAAGTCGAAAGATTACTTGATGCAAACTTCGTTCGGCCATGCAGATATGCGGAGTGGATATCTAACATCGTCCCCGTGTACAAGAAGAATGAAAAAATGAGGGTTTGCATAGATTTCGGGGACCCGAACGAGCTACTCCGATGGACGGATACGCCGATGCCTATTGCCGATTTGTTGATTGACGCCGCCGCCGGACACAAGGTGATCGGCTTCATGGATGGCAATGCGGGATACAATCGGATCTTCATGGCAATAGAAGATATCTCAAAGACTGGCCTTTAGATGCCCCGGTCATATAGGCCTATTCGAGTGGATCGTCATGACATTTGGGTTGAAGAATGCGGTGCAACCTACCAACGAGCCATGAATTACATTTTTCATGAGTTGATCGGCAAGATTGTGGAGATCTACATTGATGATGTGGTAATCAAGTCCCTAAGTCATGACACCCATTTGGAAGATGTGAAAAGGACCTTGGAGTGCACCCGAAACATGGCTTGAAGATGAATCCAAACAAGTGCGCTTTTGGGGTTTCGAAATTTGGAGAATTCTTGGGGTTTTTGGTCCACGAAGGAGTAATTGAAGTTGGCAAAAAGAGCATGAAGGCCATTGATGAAGTCGTTCCTCCAACCGACCTCAAGGAGTTGCGATCACGCTCGGCAAGATCAATTTTGTAAGGAGATTCATATCAAATTTGTCACGAGAAGGTCTTGCCGTTTTCTCCATTGTTGAAGTTAAAGAAAGATCGAAGTTTATTTGGGGCGACGAACAACAAAAGGCTTTCGATGAAATCAAGCAATACATGAAGGAGCCACCGATCGGTTTCTCCCCACCGGACAAGCCTTTCAAGTTGTACGTGGCGGCCGATACCCAAACCATTGGATCGGCCCTTATTCAAGAATTTGAAGGGAAGGAGCGGGTAGTAGCTTATCTTAGCCGAAAACTACTTGATCCGAAACCGGGTATTCGGTGTAGAGAAACCGTGCCTTTGCGTGTACTACTCGTGTACAAAGTTTCGGCACTACCGTTGAATGCCGAATGCACCGTATATTCCAAGTTTGATGTGATAAAACATATGTTATCTATGCCAATTTTGAACGGCGAGGATTGGCAAGTGGATTTTAGCTTTATCGGAGTTTGAGTTGAAGTTCGAATCGGCAAAAGCCATCAAAGGTCGGATCATTGCCGATTTCATAACCGAACATCGCGATCCGTCAATTGATTTTCTTGAGATTACCCCTTGGGCTTTGTTTTTTGATGGATCATCATGTGGCAAAGGTGGGGGAGTAGGGATCCTGCGATTTCGCCTAGAGGTGAGATGTTCGAATTCGCCATCCCTATACAAACCCCTTTGTCACAAATAATCAAGCGAGAATACGAGGCACTCGCTTCGAGGGCTTCGGTACTTGAGAGAAGCGGGGCCGTTTCGGTTGAAGTTTATGGGGATTCGGAGCTGGTAATCAAGCAATTGAACGACCAATATGAGTGCAAAAGTGAAGCGCCGAGGAGTTACTACGAGGAGTGCGGGGGAAATCTTGAAAAGCTTCCCATTGGTAACCCTACAAGGCACATTCCTAGAGAGCATAACGAAGAAGCAAACAAGGTTAGCTCGCAGTGCTTCGGTTACAAGGAGAGCCAAGAAGCGTTTGCCTGCGGAAGTGTGCGCACTAGGAGCGGATCTTGCAGGAGATGATTGGAGGAAAGAGATCGTTGATTACTTGAAGGATCCTTCCCGTAAAGTCTCTAAGAAGCTCAGGTACAAGGCCATAAAGTTCGTTCTTCTGGATGATAATTTATTCTATAAATCGTTGGATGGGGTATTACTACGATGCCTGGGTCCAGAAGAAGCCAAGAACATGATGAGCGAAGTGCATGATGGGATATGTGGAGCGCACCAATCGGCCTACCGCATGAAGTGGGTTATTAGACAAGCTGGATGCTTTTGGCCGACGATATTAGAGGACTGCTTTGAGTATTACAAGGGATGTCAGGATTGCCAAAGGTTCGGGAATATTCAAAGGGTCCCTCGCATCGCATTGAATCCCATCATCAAACCATGGCCATTCAGGGGTTGGGGCATCGACTTGATTGGCCAAATTAACCCACCATCTAGCAAGGGGCATAAGTTCGTGCTTTTGGCTACGATTATTTCACTAAATGGGTTGAGGCGATTCCACCGAAGAAGGTGACGTCGATAAAACATGGTTGAATTCGTCAAGGAACACATCATCTACCGATTTGGAATCCCTCGGACGATTACCACCGATCAAGGGGCACAATTTGTGTCACCGGAGTTCGAAGAATTTGCCGAAAGCATGGGGATCAAATTGTTTAACTCCTCTCCCTATTATGCCCAGGCTAATGGTCAAGCAGAGGCTTCTAATAAGATCATGATCAAGTTGATACAAAAGAAGATCGATCAGAAGCCAAGAAGGTGGCATTCGGTTCTCAGCGAAGCATTGTGGGCTTACCGAATGGCCCCCCATGGAGCCACAATGACTTCTCCTTACGAGTTGGTTTACGGGCATCACACAATTCTGCCTTGGGAGATGCAATCAGATTCAAGGAGAGTGGTGCTGCAGAAGGATTTAAGCTCCAAAGATTACAGTGGCCTAATGATGGACGAGCTGGAGGATTTACATATGATCCGTCTTAGAGCCCCGGAGGATATTGAGAAACAAACAACGCGAGTTGCCAAGTACTACAATAAGAAGGTAAAAGTAAGGCAATTTGCGAGAAGGCGATCTAGTGTGGAAAGCACTATTGCCGATTGGAACTAAATACGGCGAATTCGGCAAATGGTCCCCTAGCGGGAAGGACCTTTTCGGGTGGTCGATGCGTCCTTGGTAATGCGTATATATTGAAAACTTTGCTAGGAGAGGAATTTTCCGCTGCAATAAATGGAAGATATCGAAGAAATATTATCCTAGCATTGAGATCGATCGGTGATTACACACATCCGGCACGGAGATAGCCGGCACTCAAGAATGAGGCCGCCTTCGAACAAAAATCCATGAGCGGGAAAAATGGCCAATGTCTAGATGCATTGCCCTTAGCACGAAAACTACAATTACAACTACTTCTTGCGGGTTTACATCTAACAACCCCGACGGTCGGATCCCCAAAGGGGTGGGAAGCGGAAGGCGTGGAGAAAGAAGCGAAAGTATGATTCAATCTTTTCTTTACTTCTTCGGCCGTCGCTCCCTCTTCAGTTGTTCCAGGACCACCGTGACGGCAACTTGGAACGCACGAGGATGACCATGGTTGGCGGCTTCTACCAAGCTATCCCAGGCCGTCTTCAGGTTGTTGTACCTGTCGGAGACATCTGGAGCAGGGGAATCGAGGTTAGGGGCAAGAAATCCAGATGCAAGCATGAGGAAATCAGAAGCGCTTACCCCCTACTAGTGCTTCCAGGGCCATGCGACGCTCGCGCTCGGCTTGGCAACGGGCGGTGATGTCCCTGAGACCGTGCTCCAGATGCCGAACGCGGCGGCGCGGTCGATGGTTGGTCTTCGTTCGAGCGTGGCCTCCTCTCGCCTCGAGGGAAGAATCGGAGGAAATGTACTCCGCACATCTTCGGTCCCAATGATCTCTTCGGGGAGCAAATCAAGACCGAAAAAGGAAAAGAAAGGAGAACATGAAGCGCGAGATCATGCGGAGGAACGAGGAGTAGATCAAGGAGAACTCACTCCCGAATTGTGCGCTTCTTTGATGAGCCGCTCTCCCGAGGTTGCTTGCCCTTGTCCATGGCTTTGGGGTTTTCTCCTCCGAGGATGGGGAGGAGATGAGAAATGATGGATGAGTGTGCGAGTGGATTTGCGGGGCATCCCTGAGAGGCTATTTTATTGACCGAAGGGGTGCATTGGGAGTGATGACCGGCTAGTACACACCGTTGGAATACCAAACGGCGGGGGTTTTCTCCCAAGTGCGAAGGGTTTTGTTTGAACAAGTGTTCATGGATTGCCGAATCGGGATCTTCGTGGATTTTGCGCCAAGGGGCGCTTTGTTCTTGCGCATTCGGCTCAAGATAGTTCCGGATGCATTCAAGGAAAACAAGATTCACGGATGCAAAGTGCGAAGAGAATCATCACAAAACAAGCACGAGATTCAAAAGCTCTTCATTTATTGCCGATATTTGCACATCCCTAGTACAATCTAGTCGAAGAGTCCGTTCAACACGGATTGGGGATGAGTAAGTTCGGCAATGGCGTCGCCGTGGCCGTCGAGGCGCTCCGGGATGAGCTCGATCTCGTCGATGTCCTCCGGCGCGCCGCCCCGAAGCCACGCGGCCTAGTGGAGTAGTCGACGTCCGTATGCGTCGCCATGGCGGCCGTGCCCAAGGTGGTGCCCGGACGAACGCCATGGACGGCCACCTCGTCGACGCGGTGCTCCACCGCGGCAAGGCGCTCCACCGGCGTGTCGCCACGGGCATTCACCTTCTCCGCCACTGCTCCACCGGCGCCTTCACCGGTCGAGCTCGGCGTCGCGGGCCGCAAAGAGCAAGAAGAAAAGATTAGCGTCGAAAAGCCGGCTGAATCAAGAATCACTTTCGAACCGTACGCGTCGATGGCTTCCAACGGTGTTTGCGCCGGTCCTCCCACTCCGGTTCGGCTACGCCCGCCTTCTTGGAGACGTCCTCCCGGCTCACGCGGGACGCCTCCGGCTCCTCCTTGAAGCGGAGAGCATCGACTTCCCCGTACGGCACGGGGGAGTGGCCATCGGACTCGAAGAGTCGTCGGAAGGGGTTGATTGGCCGGCGCAGAGAGATGGATTCCACCGAATCAATGCGAAAAGGGATGATTGTCAAGGCAAGAAGAAGATCGAAGCCGAATCAAAGAGGAGAAGTCGATGGTCATTACCTCCGGCGCGCGTTGGCGGCTCGCTCCCCCTCGCCTCGTCGGAGGCGCGGCGGCGGTTGAGGCGGCGCACCATGGTGGCTTGGGATGTGCACTTGTTTGCGAAAAGGCCGAGATTGGCAAAGATTTGAAAGCTAGAAGGCCCGGTGGAGAGCTAGGGGAACCTACGGTTGCATTTATAGGCCAGCGGGCAGATGAATCGTGGCTTCGAGTCGTGGTGCTAAATCGTGGCGCATATCCCAAGAAAATCGGAAGGTGGAAAGGTTTCCTTGGCCGGCCCCGTCGACGGGTCGCTTGGAGTTCTAGGCCGAACCGCGTTCTAGGAAAATCGAAGTGCCATTCGGGAGTTAGCGTTTCATTGCCGAATGGGTCGTTCAGCACTATATTTGAAGGTGCGCAGAAGAAAGGAAACAAATTGCAAGGCAATATTACAAGAACGACCAATTCAATTATACATCAATGAGGGCATTCAAATGTTCAGGTATTTTGCAATCACACCACGAGCATTAGATGTTGTCTGACGAGCATTGTCCAGCAGCTCTTGGCAATCTTTTTGAGTACCCGACAGGTTGATGAGTTCTGCATCACATTGTTTTATCTTGGTAATGGCCGATTCTGCTTCCGCTTGGATCTCTTCAATCGTCCAGGGAGTTCGGCTATTTTCTTCTTGTCGCCCTCTATCTCCGCCGACAAAGCTTCTTAGTTCGCTTCTAGAGCAGCTTTCCCGGCAATTTTCGGATCGTAAGAAGCCCGCAGTTGGCGGTGTATCCTTGTGGCTTTCTCGCTCGGGATTGTGCCCCGGTCATGGTATGTTCAGCATCGGCTTTCTTCTTTTCAATAGCCGGGCGGGAGCGCAATTTCCTCAAGGCGTGCTTTATGGGTGCATAAAGAGTGTCCAAGCCATAAACAGAGGATAGAGGAGTTCGATATCTTCAGGAAGTTCCTGGCTGATGGGTTCAAACAGCTCCTCGAAGTGGTCGAGATCTTTGAATTGATCTTGTGCGTCCCTTTTCGGCCAGGCAACTATTTCTTTGAGCCTTGATAACACTTCATCTGACAGAGGCTGGTGTGCTCTTTCCATCACCTCGGCACCTGGATTGCTTTCTGACGGCGGGCTTGGTAAAGATAGAGCCTGATCCTGAGGAGCAGTATTGCCGAGTTAAGAGTGCTAAACGTGGAGGTAGCAGAGTTAAGTGCAGATGGATACCTCATGGCTGATTTCTTGAGCAGGGGCAATCACAGGAGAAGGAGGCGCTCCAGGTAGAGCCGAAGCTTCCGAGCTGGGAGGTGTCGATGCAGCTGCTGGTAGCTCGTGGGCTTCTGGCTGATGAGAAGTGGGGTCTACCTCTCGTTGGGACCGTTGTCTCCGTATGACCAACGGTGATTGCGCCCTTGGAGGACTTGGTGGCTCCGATTGGATTGGGAGATTCATCTCCGGAGAATGTATGGCTTCGCAGAAGGTGATGAAGATGAGATCTCCACCTTGTGATAGGTAATTCGGCCTCGGATGGACTTGCTTGTCGGACCACCGGGACATCTACAAGCTGCTCTTCAATTGTTTCTTCCGCAAATGTCAAATTGGAAGGGTAAATGCCGGTGCTCATCCTTAAAGGAAAGACGGTAAAGGTCATACCACGTGGATGGGGCATTGGCGTGTACCGGTTCGAAGACCGCCGGGCTGCGGTCCGAAAATGCACAATGATATGATTCATCATGAACGGAGTAATCTTGTGATCAAGGGGGTAAAGGATTCTACCTCAATGAGCACTTTCTTGATAGTTCTCCTCCTCTTGGCACTGGAGGGGCAACCAAAGATATACCTTGCCTCTTGTCGGCAGCAAGGCTAGAGAGGTTGGGGTCCGTGGTGGCATACCCGGCCATTAGTTGAGCCGAGTTGTGGATTTGAACCCCGATCTTTGAAATTGGGCCTTCGGCATTGTAAGTAATATCCCTAGCTAGAGGGGCGGGGCACCGTGTTCTGTGGACAGGAGGATGAAGGTCAGAATCATGAATAAAGAGGACATGTCTGATCCAAGGGTTCATTGTATTACCTCTGAAGTTGGCAGGAAATCGGGCGTCAACTCTGCACAGAACACATGGACAAGCTCACTGAAGATGTGATCATGAAATTCTTGCCACCAGGAGTGGAAGGTGGGGTGAGCTATGGTTGTGGGCACAAAAGGACATGTGTAGACGGTTGACCGCACACATAATTAAAAACCCCTCCGTCGCCCTACATCGGCTCTTTGATTTCTTCTCCGGGCTTGAGGAATTCGTGCGGGAACAATCTTGGGGGCATCCGTCCACATCCAATTTGCCCGGCCATTACATTGGGCCGATAATACTCATAAGTGCTAACATTCGGTCGTCCTCCATTGAACTCGGTAGGCGGTATGCATGGGCGGATTATGATGTTGAAGATCTCTAAGAATCTCCCATCTTGACGGCGGGTTCAAAGGAAAATTCAACGGGGAAGGTTAAGGTGTCATTGTCCGGATAAGGAAGCCGGAGAGGATTGGGGGAAACCTTTGAAGAATAGCTCGAAAAGGCCGGTCGATGTCCCGCCGAACAAGAACGATTGAAGCCGCTTCTCCGTAACTCGGCATCCTCTCGGTAGCTTGAGGCTCTCCTTCGGGGTAATTGGACAAGGGGAAGAACACGGAATTCAAATCGACACCAACGATCCGATGCATGTGGAGCTGCAGCCACATTTGAACGAACCACCAAGGACCGTTGACACATGTTATCCTTTGGGCGGTATACATTTGGGTAACGATCGATGAAGCATATGGTATACGCCGCCCAAGAAGAATTTTCCCGGATGGAGGCGATTGCCACCGGCCGGATGAGTCGCCATTGTGATGTGGTTCAAGGTGGGCTCGTTGGCTTTGCCACGTAAAAACAAATGCGCACGACCACATATTCGAAAGGCTCGTATTCAACCTCACCAAGGGGATTGTCTTTCATATGCTTCACAATGTAATTCTTGTATCCGTTCCCCGGCTTTACCCCCGTCCGGCGTGAAGAGCCTTTGAAGTTCCGGTGGCCGGATAGACCCCGTGATGTCAAGGCCGGTGATCATGTATACATCGGCCAAGGTAGGAGACATTGGACCGTGGTCAAAGAGGAAGGCGTTGACGCCATTTGACCAAAAGTGGCAGGCGGCTATCAGGAGGTCTTCGTTTTTTGGGGTCTCAGCCACGGATAACTCCGTGCCTCGGGAGATGCGGAGGGAATCCAGGTTGGTTAATCCACTCTTGTCCGCAAGGATCCTCCGATACCAAGTTCTCCAGCCTGCAATTGGGGGTAAAGGCCAGTTCTTGAAAGCGTCTTGCCATTGAGGTGGTGGAGACAGAGCTGCTTTAAAGGGGATCCTCCGAGATTCGGCGGTGATGAAATCTCGAGGGTCGGGGGTTCCCCCACGAGACCAAGATAGTAAGATCTCGAATTGGCCTCGGTGCGAATCAAAAGCTCGGTAGAGAGCTCCGGGAAGGAAGCGGAGAAGGAAATCTCGGGTAAAATTGAAAACCTAAATGCCGAACGAAGCTTACGGGGGATGAATTTACCCGAGCATTTTGGTTTTGAGCTGCCATTAGAGGTTTGAGGTCGAAACGAGAGGATTTAGGGTTGGATGCGGATGAAGACTCGGCGGATTGCGAAGAACAAGGTGTTGACAGATTCGATGCGAGGTATTCGTGGTCGGAGTCAATTGTGGAACAAAATTACTTTTATCCCACAATTGAAGGGGCATGTGTTAACACCAAAATTTGGTAAGGAATCGACTTGTGGGTCCGGTTCGATAAAGAGTCCGTCCGGTGGAAGGAAGGGCTTTTTCAAAGATATTCAGCAAAGAGATCTGCGGTCGGCTATCTGCTCCGGTTCGGCAAAGGAACAAGAGAGGCGATTTTGCGGGATTGGACGGTGACGTGGCTCAATCAGGGGAAACGAATGGATGGATAGGCGATCAAGCTTAGAGATAAGTTAGGCAACGAATCCATTCGAAGTTGTACTCAACGGGGTATAAATATGACCCCCGAATGTATGTAAAAATAAAAAATCAATCATTCTTCAATACACACGGCCTTACGCCAAACCCTAGAGTCCTTGTCGTGTCGTCGAGTTCTTCGAGAGGGCCATTCGATCCATCGACCTCCGTGAGTACCGGCAACCTTGTATCATGTCTAGTATCATGCGGTGGATTTAGATCGATGCAAGTAGTCTTGTTACCATGCTTCGTGTCATGCGGTAGATTCAAGCTTGGTTCAAGAGGGTTTCTTGTTAGATCATGAGTCATGCGGTAGGCTAAGATCTAGCTTGAAGCTAGTTATCGGCTCTATTGGGTTTTGGCAAGATCCAATAGATTCATTAAGTTACCCCGTGTTATCTTGAGTTTTACTTTATGTTTTAATTCATGTGACACATCTTTGCCCAATCTAGATGGGTTTGGATCGGCTTCGTCTCTTTTATGATCCTTGTTTGAGTAGATTTAATGTTTTAACACGTGGATCTTATGCTTTCCGATAGTCGAAACCGAATCGATCTAGGTTGTTACGTGTTGCGGGTTCAAGCTTGCCAATGCTTGTATAAATCTTGAAAGAGCCGGGTATCATGCGGTAGATGCGAGGTTTTGGGTTGCTTTGGAGCTAGTCATCGGTGGATTAGATTCCCAAATCAATCGATAGATTTATTCGCTTGGTAATGTTGTTCCTTCTTCATGGACCCCGAACCGATTGTTCAGCCGTATTCGGTTACGTTTCTTCATGAGTAGAACACGTGCTTTATTCATGCTTTAAATATTGTATGCTTTTAGCTTTCCATATTTAGATTGTATCATGCGGTGGATAGATCTATTTGTAGAAAGTGGTACGGTTTTTCATGCAAGTTGTATCATGCGGTAGATAGATTTGCTTGACATCGTACTTGACGGGTTTTAAAGCAACTAGACATGCGGTAGACTAGTGCTTTGGATCTATGCATACTTGTTTAATACATGATCATGTTCGTGCTTTGCTTTATTTACTTATTTAATGCTTATTTTCATGGTGATCGGTCATGGCCTCGTGCATGCGTATTTCTTGTTCAAACAAAGACCGATCATCGTCGTGCTCACGTCATCCATTCGGCGGTGTGGCCTTTTCCCTTTGCGGTTTCCCGAATGGTTCTAGTTCGTTTGCGAGATAGCTCCTTATAGCTATGTGTCATCTTGCTTGGCTCTCTAGCCGTAAATATGGAAGCTGTCGGTACCACCCGGCAAGTTCCAAGCTTTGGTATTTAATCGCTTTATCTTTTGTTAATTTTCGGGAAAAATTGATCGGCACGTTTCGCTCTCGCGCGTGTGAAGTCAGCTTTGTTCGGCTTGTCTTTGTGTGTTTGGTGTTGAGTGCATTTTTTGCGTCAACACTATCGAGCTCCACTATAAGCTGAGCTGACTAACTCGTACCGACCCCTGTTCCTAAATATAATAGTTTACTAGATCAAATTTTGATATCACCTTTTATGTTAGTCTTTTTTTTTGCGCGCGCGTATGTCCTCGAAGAATCGGCTTATCGTCATTTCGCCAATGTGGACTGAACCAGACCCATGCTGTATGCTTAGCATCCACCTGGTAGTGTAAAAACATACTCCCTCCATCCCTTTTTGAGGTCGTTCGGGAAGCATGTCTGTGAGGGGATCACTGTTTTTTCGACCAACAAGAGACGGATGGAGTAGCACACTCCTGTCTCAGATCGGAAGGTTAATAAACAATGAAATTATGC
Source organism: Cenchrus americanus (assembly GCA_947561735.1). Taxonomy (NCBI): domain Eukaryota; kingdom Viridiplantae; phylum Streptophyta; class Magnoliopsida; order Poales; family Poaceae; genus Cenchrus; species Cenchrus americanus. The sequence goes on from OX387243.1 coordinate 85,951,268, forward strand.
CGAGTACTAGTTGTTGGTTGTTGGACTTGTTGAAGAGGCCTCGTTACGACCACGACTTCAGTGTTGTCACGAGTCCTCGTCCTCGGCATGAACAGCGTGCACGTGTTCTTCGGAAAAATGAAGGAAAAACGCATGCACTTGCATGGACTGGCCGGCCGTGTCTTGTTCGTTCAAGTCCAGCCTCCACCTTAAGCTGCCACGGAACTCGTCGTGCTGCACATCCACACGTCATACGTCGGAGTCGGACATGCACTACGGGCCTAACCACCGTGGTTAAGGAAGCGACGCGCTACGGCCTACGGCCCGTACCGTACCGTACCCGGTACCCGCCTCGTCTCCACCGAGTCGGCACGATGCTATGACGGATAGATAGGGAGATTTCTGTGACAAAGCATTCCCCGTGCAAGAGGTAGAGAGGGGGAGAATTTTTTTATTTTTTAATCCCTTTTAATCTAATTTATTAAAAATAACCTGGGCCTAACTAAAAATTGCAAAAAGTAGTCCTTTTGGTCGCGCCAGGCCCGCGTGGCGCGACTGAGGCGCCACGTCGGCCGGGCGCGGCAAGCGCCGCTGAGGTGGAGGGTGAGTCGCGTCACATGCCCTGGCGCGACTCAATGAGGAGTCGCGCCACATTGGAAGGAATCGGATGCCCGTTAGCCTAAGAGGGGGAGGGTGAATTAGGCAACTTAAAACCTTAACCTATGGCTTCACTAATTTTGCGCAAAGGTAAACTAGAACATACTATCTATATGTGCAACTACGGTTGTTCTAGTGTGAAACTCCCATCCCAAAAGAAGGTTTGCAACCTATAGCCAATCCTAGCATGATACTACTCTAGGAGTGTAGAGACAAGCAAAGATTGCAATAGATTAAAAGCGGAAACGTAAAGGGGATGAGAGGAAGCAAACTCTTAACACGTGATTTATCCCGTGGTATCGGTAGGCACTAAGCCACCCCTAGTCCACGTTGTTGAAGCACTCACACAAGAGTATTGCTTCCCGGTCACCAAGTCTCTCCCAAGAGCACCAACTTGACTTGCCACAAAGGCTAGCCACTTAGGCACTTGTCAAGCTCACTTGATCACCTTGATGCCGCCTCTACTAAGGAGCTTCTCCACCAAGGAAGGGGGTCTCCACGTCCCCCGCACAAAGTGTCCTCGCCGCTGCACACCAAGCCGGAGGGTCGATGACGATTGCCGGTGAGCCACTTAGGCCCCAAGGCTTCCGGCGAACCTTGTACAGCAGGATTCACTCAAGAATCAACTCACAAGGTTGGCACAACCTTGCACTCACTCAGCTCTAAGCTAAGCCTAGCACTAAGCACATACACAAAGCATGCACTAGTCTAAGGATGATCAATTAAGCACTTGGATAGATTGGATATGATCTTCAATGTGTCTTGAACTCCTCTGCACTTCCACACAATCCAGCAACCTCAAATGGGTGAGTGGAGGGGGTATAAATAGCCCAAGGCCTCAAACTAGCCGTTGGCTAAAAGCTGCTGAAAAAGGTGCGACCGTCGGATGATCCGACACTATGCTTTTCCAGGGCGTCGGTTCATCCGGTGCCCCTCCCACGTCACGTAGCCGTTCGGGTCTCTCGACACAATCGGCTTCCGACGCTATGCTCCGACGCTACGTCGGATCATCCGGTGCTTTGAAGGCCTCGCGTCCAAGTCGATCGTTAGCTTCCAACGGACCGTCGGATAGACCGCCGCTATGCCTTGACCAAGGGGTCGGATCATCCGTAGGTCGAAGGCATCGTCTTGGCGCGTCTCGTATGAATTCAAACTGAGCGTCGGATAGACCGACGGGGTCCCTACTTAGACCGTCGGATCATCCGGTGCTACTGCCTTCCTTGCTCTTCCACTGCAACTTGTCCGACGCTACTAAAAAACGGACCGTCGGTTCATCCGACGGTGTCTTCTCTTTTCCTTTTCTTGCTCGGTTTTGACCCTTTGTTTTGACATTTTTGCATGGGGTTTTCTTGCATCCTTGGGACCTAGAAATGTCTACAAAGACATGCTCCAAACAATATGGTTAGTCCCAATGATCATGTTGTCATGAATCACCAAAATCAACCTCCGAACAAATGGCATATGAGGCCATGTTCGCTACAATCTCCCCCTTTTTGGTGATTTATGACAACACAACCAAAGCAAGCATAAATTTGCTAGAATTGACAGAATTAGAACCACTTACACTTGCTTGGATGCTTACCATCATCCAAACTCCTCCTAGATCAAACTTCCCCCTTTTTTGCTCTTATGTTCACATTCTCCCCCTTTGGTCTCAAATCCTTGAAATCACTTGTAAGCATCCTTGAGCCCACTTGTAAGCTTACGCCACACGCTTGCTTTGGTCTCACATTCTCCCCCTTTGGAATAAAATCTCCAAAAAGTCCAAAGCAAACGGGTCCAAGGAAACTAGCAAGATCTAGCAACCATAGCTCAAAGGAGAGATGTTAAATGCAAGGGAGAAAGCCGCATGAACCATGATCCATAAGTATGATATCAATGAAGATACCACATGTGTGAATAACTAAGGTGGATCACAAGCTCATGAGACTAACATGATACAAACTAAGCTCCCCCTAAGTGTGTGCATAAAAAGAATACCACTTGCAAGACAAGGGTAGTGAGAAACAAGTGCACAACTACAAACTTGAAAGACAAGGAAGCTTAGAGCATATCATGCAAAGAGGTAGCTTAAAGGACAAGAGATAGAACAAATGGGTTCTTGTTACATTACCACTTGTAGATATCGCTTGTAGTTTTTTGATTATTGCATACCTCCGGGGGATTGATCCTCTCTACCTTGTTGGCACCACATTGAGATGAGCCACTTGGAAATGATATCACTAGGTGACACCACTTGAAAGAAGCTTGTATAGAAGACACTTGGGGTGCCACAAGGATTAGGAATGTATGAGTACATTGCCTTTGAACTTATATAGAGACATAAGCTCGCAAGGACATGACTCAATAGCATGAAGCTCATATTGCTATATTCACTCTTTTAGAGATGTTAGATCACATTGAGAGTGAAATAGCATTCTCTTAGAATGAAACACCGCACCGGAACGCGTCGCTAAGGGACTACATAAGAAAAGCTTGAAACAATGTTAGTCCCATAACCAAACCATAGGATGAGCTCCCCCTAAATGTGTGCATTTAGTGTTTGAATCAGTAACCAAATGTATGCATATTGTTTATGATAACAAAAGGGAAGCTTACCCTATAGCTTGCTCATGATGCAAGGAGATATATATGAAAACATGCACCATGAAAGAACAAGTGTAGCTTTCCTACATACTAATCAAACCATGTAGATTGCTCATGGGTTAGCACATGACACAAGCAACCTACCATATGTAAACAGTGCAACAAATGCAACCTAAACAAGGCAATGGAGCTACAATGATACAAGAGATGGGTTCTAGTTTCCATTACCTCAATCGGGGAACTTGGGCAACACATTTCCAATTCGCAAGCTTGGCTTATAGGCTTGAATCTTCTCATCTTGATTGTGCCAAGCCTCCCAAGTCCCCGCACTAAAGGCCTTCAAGTGGCCTTTGGAACCCAAACCATTTGAGGCCCCTTCATGTTGGAGATGACTTCCTTGGGCACCCAAATGGGTTGGTTCCTACCCCGCTCCTCCTTCATCTTCTCAACCTTGTGTGCAACCACCTTGCCATTTGCTTTCTTCTTGATGACGTGGGTGTGGCTCTTGGTCTTGTTCTTGCGGTTGGGCTTGGTGTAGATGAGGGAGCTCTTGATGGTGGGCTTCAATTTCTTCTTTGCGCCCTTGTCCATCTTCTTGACAAATTGGGGGCATTTGTAGAACTTGTGCCCTTCCTCATGACACTTGTAGCAAGTCACGGTTGCACCCTTCTCAAGCTTCTTCACCATGTGATCACGGTTATCTTGAGAAGGTTGGACTTGGCTCTTCATGTCTTGAGAGATGTCCACTTGTTCTTCATCGTTCTTGCCCTTGCCCATCAAGTTTTCCAACCTCTCTCGGAGCCTTTTAACTTCTTGCTTGAGCTCATCATTTTCCTTGCCTATGAGATAATCACATGATTCTACAAAAATATTCTCATGGCAAGATGGTGAGCAATATTCATCAATTAAATCAATGCAAGAAGTTGAAGCATCTATCTTGGAGATAGGAATTGCACAAGGGATAGATGTTTCATCAAGCTCAAAGGAATTACTTATTTTAGTCTCATTGCTCTCAAGCTTAGATTTTAGCTCATCACACTCCTTGCTAAGCAATTTGAATTTGCACAACAAATGTTCATAATTTGTAGCAAGGGTGTCACTAAGATCATTGAGAGCATTTAGTTCTTTGATTTCATTAGCTTGTTGTTCAAGCGTTCCTTTTTGCTCATGGATTAGTTCAACAAGATCATTGAGAGAGGTGGTGTCGGATTTGTCATCACTTACATTGCTTTCCATACCTTTGGCCATAAGGCACATGTGTGATGATGAAGGACCTTGCATGAAGCGGGTGGTGAAGTTCTTTCTTGATTCATCGCTTGAGCTAGAAGAACTTGATCCACCACTTGTACACTCGCGGACGGAGAAAGTTGCTTCTTGCCTTGGTCTTCTCTTCTTGACCACCTTCTTTTTGGGCTTGTGCTCAATCTTGGTGAACTTGATGTGTTGATGATGGCGCTCTTCTCTCAAGTGGATGTTGTAGCCGTACATGTTGACTTTCTTCACATACTTGAAGATCTTCTTCACGTACTCGGCCACCATAGATTCAACCTCTTCATCACTTGAGGAATCTTCATTGTCACCATCATCACCATCATCTTCGCTTGAGCTTCCATGAGTAGCCATCCTACTCAACATTTTCTCTTGTCGGCTTGAGAGAGCATGACTTGTTGTTGGAGAGGATGGTTCTTGAGGCTTTTCTTGGGGCGCCTTCTTTGACTTGGGCATGAGTTGAAGCTCATGTGCCATGATCTTGCTCAAGATATGCGATGGCTTCAAATCTTCGAGCTTCTTCTCGTAGATGATTGCTTTCACCAAGTCATAATCGGGCTTCCGGAGACTTTGAAGGATCTTGCGGTTGATGTTCAAGTCCGTGATGTCCTTCACACCTAAGGCATTAATCTCATTGACAAGCACATTTAGGCGTGAGTACATAGATTCGGCATTTTCATTAGCAAGTTGCTTAAAGCTATTGAATTCCTCAAGTAGACAACCGTAGCGTTCATTGGCAACTTCTTTTGAACCCTCATTTTGCTCCTTGATGGTTTTCCATAGCTCATGAGCATTTTCACAAGTAAAAACTCTATTGAAAACACCTACATGTAGTAAGGACAAAATGATACTCTTAGCAATCACATCAAATTGCTTTTCCTTTCTAGTACCATTTTTCATGCCCTCATCGGTGACTCTCCAAACATCAAGGTCCCTTGCTTGGAGATAGGCCTCCATGAGAACCTTCCACCGAGGATAGCCCGTGCCATCGAAATGTGGAGCCAAACCTAAGGTATCCACCCCTTTCATTCCTCTATAGAGCAACTCACTAGGCGGTGAAGCCTAACCGTTCCAATGAGCCGGTTTTCACAATTTACCAATCGAATTAGTGTATCCTTGTGAAGGAAGTGAGTTCCGGCTCTGATACCACTTGGAAGGAATCGGATGCCCGTTAGCCTAAGAGGGGGAGGGGGTGAATTAGGCAACTTAAAACCTTAACCTATGGCTTCACTAATTTTGCGCAAAGGTAAACTAGAACATACTATCTATATGTGCAACTACGGTTGTTCTAGTGTGAAACTCCCATCCCAAAAGAAGGTTTGCAACCTATAGCCAATCCTAGCATGATACTACTCTAGGAATGTAGAGACAAGCAAAGATTGCAATAGATTAAATGCGGAAACGTGAAGGGGATGAGAGGAAGCAAACTCTTGATACGCGATTTATCCCGTGGTATCGGTAGGCACTAAGCCACCCCTAGCCCACGTTGTTGAAGCACTCACACAAGAGTATTGCTTCCCGGTCACCAAGTCTCTCCCAAGAGCACCAACTTGACTTGCCACAAAGGCTAGCCACTTAGGCACTTGTCAAGCTCCCTTGGTCACCTTGATGCCGCCTCCACTAAGGAGCTTCTCCATCAAGGAAGGGGGTCTCCACGTCCCCCGCACAAAGTGTCCTCGCCGCTCCACACCAAGCCGGAGGGTCGACGACGATTGCCGGTGAGCCACTTAGGACCCAAGGCTTCCGGTGAACCTTGTACAGCGGGATTCACTCAAGAATCACCTCACAAGGTTGGCACAACCTTGCACTCACTCAGCTCTAAGCTAAGCCTAGCACTAAGCACATACACAAAGCATGCACTAGTCTAAGGATGAGCAATTAAGCACTTGGATGGATTGGATATGATCTTCAATGTGTCTTGAACTCCTCTGCACTTCCACACAATCCAGCAACCTCAAATGGGTGAGTGGAGGGGGTATAAATAGCCCAAGGCCTCAAACTAGCCGTTGGCTAAAAGCTGCTGAAAAAGGTACCGTCGGATGATCCGACGCTATGCTTTTCCAGGGCGTCGGTTCATCCGGTGCCCCTCCCACGTCACGTAGCCGTTCAGGTTCTCTGACACAACTGCTCCGACGCTATGCTTCGACGCTACGTCGGATCATCCGGTGCTGAAGGCCTCGCGTCCAAGTCGATCGTTAGCTTCCAACAGACCGTCGGATAGACCGACGCTATGCCTTGACCAAGGCATCGGATCATCCGGTGCTGAAGGCATCGTCTTGGCGCGTCTTTGTATGAATTCAACCGTGCGTCGGATAGACCGACGGGGTCCCCACTTAGACCGTTGGATCATCGGTGCTACTCGCCTTCCTTGCTCTTCCTCCGCAACTCGTCCGACGCTACTAAAAAACGGACCGTCGGTTCATCCGACGGTACCTAGGGTTTGACCCTATGCACCAACTCGTCCGACGATTGCACCGACGCTTGTATTTGAGGGACCGTTGGTTCATCCGACGGTGTCTTCTCTTTTCCTTTTCTTGCTCGGTTTTGACCCTTTGTTTTGGCATTTTTGCATGGGGTTTTCTTGCATCCTTGGGACCTAGAAATGTCTACAAATACATGCTCAAACAATATGTTAGTCCCAATGATCATGTTGTCATGAATCACCAAAATCAACCTCCGAACAAATGGCATATGAGGCCATGTCGCTACACACATGCCCTGGCGTGACCCAGTGAGGAGTCGCGCCACGCGGCCTGGCGCGACTCACTGAACTATACAGGGGCCGTCGGGCCCCTTTCTTCTTCTTCCCTTCCTTCTTTTCCTCCCAGGCGCACCCGAGGCCGGCGCCCATGGAGTCGCCCCGCCTCCCCCCTCTAGATCTGGTCCTTCCTCCACCGGATTCGAGTGGGCTTGAGTGGGAAAACACTCATTAGAGGTACCTCCTCCACTCTAACCATGTAGTTTTTGTTGATTTGGTTGTTCTTCTAGGGTTTAGGTATTGGTAGGGTTTGTTGATTATGTGGCTCCAATGGATGATTGAGTACGAATCGTTCACCGTTAGTTGGCTTGTATCGATGCATTGGTTGATTGTAACACCGATCTATCGTGTAGTTTGCAATGCATGTTTCGGTTTTGGTGGATTTGGGTGGTGTAGATGTTGAATGAATGTTGAGCATGAACAAATGCAATGTAGGCTCATGTTTTATTGTCACTGCCTTTGATTAGTAGTACTAGCTTTGAGAAGTATTTTCACTAGTATTTATTTACTTACCTTTGAGTAGTAGTATTTATTTTTCACTAGGATTTCTTTACTTACCTTTCACTTGTCTATTGTATTTTGATTGAAATTTGAATTGCAATTGAATAAATCAATACTTACTTACCTTTGATTGATGTTTGAAATGCAAATGATGGTACTAGCTTTAGTCATGACTTAGTAGTTTTTTCACTAGTAATTGTTTCACTAGGTGTATGTATGTTGGAGATTGTAATATTTTCTTCACATGTTGTATGCATGTTGGAGATAGTAGTATACATATCTTGGTGCTCATCTAGTAGTATTTTCTTCGCTAGCTTTTCTTATGAATCTTAATTTTACTTCACATATGCATGCAATTTTTTAGGTGGGTTATAAATATTATTTTCTTCATTTAGGACCATGGCACAACAAGAGCAGTACCACCCAAGGTATCCACTCCTTGAGAAGTACTATGATGACAATCACCGTGGGAGGAAGCTTGAAGAGCATTTGGAGGTAGGATTAGAAGCACTTATTAATTTGCTGATGGATGGACTGAAATTGGATTTTCATGTACTAATCATTTGTTGTGAACGTGATATTTTTTGTAGGTTTTGAAGCCTTTGCGACCCCGCACTCACACCCCTCTACAATGGGATGATAGGTGCACACCTTTCATTCGCCGATCGGGTTTCCTCCCTCTTGCCACATTAATCAAGACTGGGCTCCCGAAGATGGATAATGCTGCTTTGACAGCGCTAGTGGACCGGTGGAGGCCCGAGACACATAGCTTACACCTTCCCTGTGGTGAGATGACTATCACATTGGAGGATGTTGCCATGCTCTTTGGCCTTCGTGTTGATGGGTATGCTGTGACTGGTCACATAAATCCACAAGATTGGAAGGACATTGTTGAGGCATTGTTAGGAGTGCGGCCAGATGAACCGCAAGAAGGTGTGAAAGATAGGAAAACCACTAGAGTGAATTCGTCTTGGTTGGTCCAGCACTTTGGTCACCGGCCACCACAACATGCTAACGCCCTCTAGATTCAGATGCATGCTCGTGCATGGTTGTGGAATATGGTGGGTGGATTTCTTTTTCCAGATTCTAGCGGGAATACCATATCTTGGATGTGGATACCAATCATCGGGCAAGAATGGGAAGGCATTGCAACTTATAGTTGGGCGAGTGCGACTCTGGCATGGTTGCATCGACAGATGTGTGATGCATGCAGGAGAAGTGGTCCTAATGCTAATCTTGGCGGGTGTGCTTACCTTCTCCAGTTGTGGATGTGGGAGAGGCTTCCAATTGGTCGGCCAGAGCGCTACTCATTTGGTGTACGTAATTTGCATCTCTTATGTTCTTAAGCATTTGTCCGTTTGAGTTCTTATTTAGATTTGACACTATGTTGCGGGATTTGCCATATGACGGCGATGTTCGCTTGGCCACTGTCGGGTATCTTTGGACCAACATTGCAAGGGTCCGTGGGAACCCAGGACGGCGCTACACAGACTACACCAACGGCATGAACTGCCTTCAACCAAGTCATGTAAGTGATACTCTTCACCACTACTACTTTCTTTCTTAAGGACTGCTTATATATGTTACAACATTTGCTTAGATAAATCAATATGTGTATCTAAGTTACTTGGCAGCCATACATAAGGGATGAGATTGCTGAGGGAGAATTTAGCCCGATGTGCACAATTGATGAAGATTATTAGCATAACATTTGCCCTCTGATTTGCTTCTATGTTGTGGAGTACCATCTGCCACATAGAGTGCAACGGCAATTTGGGCATCTTCAAAAATACCCTCCAGATTATTACAACACTAGCCACAGCCTCCACGAGTATGTACTTTTCATTTGTTTCATACCCTTCAAATTGTTGGTTGTCTACGAAATTACTCACTATGATTAATTACTATGTAAATGCAGAACTGTCCGTCGCAAGCAAAGAGGTGCCAAGAATAGGCTGGAGCATCACATCCACGCGGTCAATGCATGGAATGCGAGAGCGAACAACATAGTGCATGGGGGCCACGACACCGTGACGGTCCGTTCAATGAGTACTTGGATTGGCTAAAACAAAACACTCGCTTAAAGTTAAGGGTTGCAATGGATGAAGAGTATATTGAGGATCTACCCCGGAAGATGTTTTGCCCGATTACGACGAAATCACTAGAAGTAGGAGGCAGCCAGAGCGTGGTCCCTTCGAGGATTATATTGAAAGTGATGATACTCTTGTCACTAGTTTGGAATTTCACTTGGTATTGTGACATAATGTTAATTTATTAACCACATGTAGAGGCAACAACTAGGAAGATTTGCTAATGAAGCGGAGCAAGCTTTGGCTGTCCCGATCGGATCTCCGGAGGAGGCCGGTGTGTTGAGGAGTTTTGTGCAGGTAATATCCTTTTTCTGCAGGACTTTTGTGCTAGTTATGGATGAATGCTCAATTTGGTTATGGTGCTTTACAGAGGATTAGACAGGGATGTAGAAAAGCGGCGTTCAAGTTGAATTGCTTGGCAAGACCGGCACCGGGACCCAAACATGTTGCTGGACCTTCACAGTCCGCACAAAGATCCACGAGACGAGCACAAAGTGCATCAACTTTAGGTGTGTGGCCTTGATAGTTGTAGGTTTGTCTTTTTAAAAAATATTGTTGGGTACATCAATGATGCATATATGGTTGTTGTAGGAGGATCTCGTCGTCGTGCACCAGGGATTGTAATTAGATCCCCTCCACGTACCCCAGAGCCGGAAATCGAGTCCGAGGCCAGTGTAAACAGCGAGCCGGGAGACCCCTCTTACACTGAAGCAACTGAGATTGGGTCCTCTCAACTTGCGGGTGCTCCTCTTGGCACACAAGAAACTCCACTGAAGCGGCGTGGGAGGCGGGAGCGTGCGGATATGGGCAGCCATAATGTCGTTGACACGCAACCTGGGCGGGTTCGAAAGGCGAAGAAAGTCTACACTCCGCATCCTTAGGCTTGTGCTCAGTTTGAGTGGTTGAACGTTCCCTTAGGCTTGTGGTCGAACTATGTGGCTTGTGGTCGAACTATGTGGCTTGTGATCGAACTATGTAGGATTGTGGCTTGTGGTCTGACTTTGTAGACGGGCTTGTGATCAAACTATGTAGGTTTGTGGCTTGTTGTCGAACTATCTAGGCGGGGAATCGAATTGAACTATGTCGGTTTACGATCTATGCCTCATATGTGTTAAATTATGTGCAAATTTATGTTCCTTGATAATGTGAAATATTTGTGATTTAACTCACTCCAAAAACGGCACAAACTTAGCGAATCTTGAACTCACTAAAAAAGTCCCAGACTTAGCGAATTTACCAAACTCCCTTATCTGGAGTTTGAACTAGGGCGGTACTGAATTGTGGTTTTGCCTGGCGCGACAGCTTCACGAGTCGCGCCAGGCACCTTGGCGCGACTCAATACATAGTCGCGCCAAAGCACATGGCGCGACTCCTGTTCGACATTTGATTTAGGGCAAAACTGTATCTGGGTGCTACACGAGTCGCGCCATGCGTCCTGGCGCGACTGAAACATGAGTCGCACAAGGAGGCTTGGCGCGACTCGTGGAGCAGTCGCGCCGGTACACATCCAGATATAGTTTTGCCGTAGTTCATTTCGCAGATAAGAGTAGTTCGAGAAATTGGCTAAGTTTTTTTTTGCAGATTCAGTAGTTCATGTTTGAGTGGGTTTCACTATGACTTGTCTTAAGCAATATACATCGAAAATAGTTAGAATACACCACAGATTCAACATGTCCTTAAGCCACATTGTTCCAACATTCCACAAGGTCCACGACATAAGTTCATTACATGGCATAATTAAAATAGTTGACGAGGTACACAACTCAAGTTAACTACTCTGAATCAAAATCAAACAATAGTTCATCGTCACCCCAATCGTCATCCTCCACCTCAATCACATTGGCTTTGCCTTTGTCGGTGTCCTCCACCTCTTGCGCCTTGCCCTTACCCTTGGTTGTCACACCTGATTTTCCAAAGAAAACCAAATGCATCTCATATGTGTGCCAGGATCAAGTTTACACACATATGATAGACGTCATGAGTGAAATATCAATAAACAGCAATAAAAACGTACAGAGTTAAACCATTACATTATCTCTTTATTACACTCAGATGATAGACTCGAAGGTCTTTACAACGATCAAACGATAACTAAGAAGACGCAACTCCATCTTCATCTTCCACAGGCACATGACTGGGGGCACGCAAGCCTCAGAACTCCTCGTAGTCGCAGAAGTACTCTTCTCCAGTGTTCTCATCTGAACAGCGGTAAGAAAGGGTGAGCACTCTTATGGTTGGAGCTCAGCAAGTGGGGGAAGATGCAAGGATATCAAGGATAGGCTGAGGTTTTGCGGTGGTTAGCATTTTAAGTTGGTCAAATTTTATTAGCAAGCACCTATTTACTAGATGTAAGTTCATACCAACCCACTTAAGCATTTAGAAAAGCATCTCATCTCAAAACCATATGGAAACCACAATTTAATTCCATCTTTATGTTTGATTATCATGTGAGGGTCCAGGCCGCTCTTGACCGTGAGCAGGGCGGATCGATCAGTTTTCACTCTGCAGAGGTTGTACACTTTACCCACAGTTCGTGTTCCCCATGTCGCCCGGGTTTGCAAGGCCCTTGAACACTTCCGAGGTGAGTGGGTAGGGGTCCACTACGAAGCCTTTACAAAGGTTTGCAGAAGACCAACAGCCCGCGACAGTTACAGCAGCGGAGCGGACCATAACCCTCCCTAGTGGTCAGCACCTTAGCAAAGACTGCTACCCCAAATGAACCGGGCTATACCCCTTCAACTCCGCCCCCCTGTGCTCCTTTCGGATAAGGCTATCAGATAGTTCCACACACCTAATTAATTGGCTAAGCCAGAGCCATATGGACTGTGGTTGCACTGTTTTCCTGGGTGGTTCTCCATGTTCCAATTAAACCATATGATCTTGTTATTAACCATAAGCACACATACATATATATCACCCAAGTTATCATGATCAACATTCATCATATAGTAAAAGATTCACTTAAACCATCCCAAGTTATAGCAACTAAGCATTATCTACCCAAAACATTTATTTAAAAGGGTTGTCCAAGGTAATAGGGATAAAATTCTAGTCATGTCCTTAAAAAGGTGATTTCCCATCAAATTTATGCATAGCTCCACTTGCCTTCCTTGCTTAAACACTGGGGTTCTTCTTCTTCAAACACTTGCTCTTGATCCACTCCAACTGGCTGCTCACTTGAAACTGGCACGATGTCTACGAGCACACAAGAAACATACAATAAATAAAACAATACACCAAGCAAAGGTAAACTGATCTGACAGAAGAAACAGATAACAAGGTAGCTTTTAAAGAAAGGTGGCTAGGAAAGATTAAGTGAAGGAACATAGTTGATTCACCAAGAGAGAACAAGGGTTGGCTCTAGGTACGCGAACACAAAAGCACTAGGAACTATCGGGAGCTTTGGATGATCACAAACAAGAGCTAGTTATGTGCTTGGTATCTTTTAATTAAGTAAAATCATGTGCATAGGTTATTTCAAATAAATACCCTACTAATAATTAAGCAAGTTATATTTGTACTTAAAATACGATGTAAGCCTAGTTCAATTTTATTTATAAATATTCAAGTATGATTTATGCAAATTATACATTTAAAAGAAGCATGTAAAAGCATCTAGGCGCTTATTTTTATATTTCAAGTTATTCTAATCAAATTACGATTTAAAAACACATTTATATTCATATTAATCAAATTAACAATTTAATTAAGAAAACTCGAGATAAACCTATGTTGCTTTTATTTAGGAAGCAAATTGCATAAACATTGCTCAATTTAAGTTTGATTATGAAAACCAAGGTACACATCTAATTAGCTTCTAATTATAAGAAATATTTAACTAGTATTAATCATATTAACTTTCTTATGAAAACACGTGTTGAACCTAGCTAGATTTTAATTAGAAAAGCATGCATAATAAGATTTAATCATATTTAACATTTAAATAAATTATAAAACAAAGAACATGTACAACATTGGTTCTATCACATAGTTTTAATTGATATGAGCCTAACGCAACTTGAAACGGTGGAAACGTAGCTAAAACGCACAAGATACAGCCAAAACAAGGTTCCAAAACTGACGGGCTTGAAAAGACGGTCGCGTGGACACCAAGAACGCTTAAAACGGAGTTAGGACGTAAAAGATATGGCTAAAACAAGTTTCAGGGGCTTTTCTGTGAAGAAACAGGGCTTCCAGGGGCTTAAACATTGAAAACAGGACCTAATTGAAAGGATTTCTATAGGTGGAAGGGCATTTATGTAATTTTGGAAACTGCAGGGTTCTTTTTGCAAAAACTGCAAGGGCAGTCGGAGGAGGGGCTGAGGAAGCGCCACGTGGCAAGCTGTGAGTGGCCGGGCTGATGCAAGCATGACGCGCAGCTGACGTGGCTCGTGGACCGGCGCCTGTGGACTTGGTCCACCGGTCCACCGTGGACCGATCCAAGGGGTACGCCCCCCTTTTGATCTGGGCCGTCTGTGCCCATCGGACGACCCTGATCGCATGTGGGCGACGGGCGGCGGGGAGACGGCCGGCGCGCGGCGGCGGGCGGCGGCTCACCGGAGACTCGCCGGAGATGGTGGTTTGGGCGCTACGGTGCACTATTTGCGACGCAGTTTGGACCGGGAGCAAGAGGAAGACATCACAGAGCTCACCAGGAGCTCGTTGACGGTGGTGGGGCGGTGTAGACGACGTGCAGCGAAGAGGGGCGGACGAGATCACGGGTGCCCGCCAGGGAGGGGGTTGCGGCCTCAGTTGCGTGCTCCTGGGCGTCGAGGCATCGTCCTGGTGGTCCACGCAGAGAGGTTTAGCCGATGGAAACGGTGATGGAGAGACGACGTCGAGGAAGATCGAGGCGGCGGCGGCAGGATCTTGAAGACGACGGCGGCGCTCCTGGTACTGCTCGGTTTGGCGAGGAAGGAGAAGTTCCGGGGCGCTGGTTCCTCGTGCAGGCGGCACACGCGACGAAAGAGGTCAAGGAGGCCCCGTGGGACTGCCTCACCGGCGACGAGGCTCCGGACCGGCCGGCAATGGCGGCGGCCCGCACCTCAGGGGCGACGGCGCGCGCGAGGATGGGGAGAGGTGCGGTCGAGGCGAAAAGGGTGGGGTTGGGCTCGGTCGCGACTTTTATAGGCAGGGAGAGGGATAGGGAAGCGGCGACTAGACCAATCGGCCATTGATGGCCATGGCGGCCGGCCCGGTCATGAAGGCATTCAAAGGGGACGCAACTTGATGGAGAAGATATTGAAGGGGGTTAAAGAGGGGGAGTGAAGCCGGTGCTCCACTACGCCTTAAAGAGGGGGATTGAAGGAGGGGCGGCGCAAGAGGCGGGAGAAACGACCGGCGGCGTGCCTGGCTGTGATGCAGGGGAGCCGGTCTGAGGTGGGAGGAGGAGCTGACCAGCGGGGCCCGGCTGGCAGCGACTGAGAAAGAAGAGAGGGGAGAGGGAGCTGGGCCGACGGAGGTAAACGGGCCGGAAGAGGAGAGAGGTTGGGTTGCGAGGGAGAGGCGAGCTGGGCCGCTCGGGTGAGAAGGAAGGGGAGGTGGAGTTGGGTCGGATGAAGGGGTGGGCCGGCGACGGGAAGCAGGCCGGCGGGGAGTTGGGCTGCGGGCTGGAAGAGAGAAGGGGAGAGAGGGGGTTGGGAAGGTTTTGTTTTTTTAACTTTTGTTTTAAACCTTTTCAAACTTTTCAAACTTTAAACTCTTTCCAAATCATTCAAAATTTTCCAAAACAATTTAAAAACTTTTAAAACTTCACTCAACACATAAATCACCACGCATCCAAAAGATTATGCACAAACACTTATTACCTCTAAAATTACTCAAAATGATGTTTAATTATTTTAGAGCCAAAATTTGATTGATAAATTATTATTTCCTTAGAAAATTTAAAACTTAAACACTAAGTTGCTACTGTTTGCATGTTGGAAATTTAGGGTGTTACATTGGCCTTGTCCTCCACCTCTTGCGCCTTGGTAGCAAGTGTCTTTATCGCCTCCCACTGAAATTTGGTAGTTGCATCCACAATTTCGTCTACATTGTTGCTACACTTTTTTTGTTTTGTAAATTTTGGCAATTCTCTCACAAGAGCTTTCATTGCCTACAATTGTGCCATTTTTTCCTCAATTCTAGCCAACTTCAAATTAATCCCTCTTTTCTTTGCCTCCGCCATTTGGAACCACTCGGCTATGGAATCCTTTGCAAATGTCCTAGATGGATCAAACTCACTCCAATCACGACGCCACTTTTCCCTCATGTTACGCATGCATGTCCCTCTTCTCTCCTTCTCTTCCTCCTCCCTCAACCTCTTCCTCCTCCTCTCACTCGCACTTAGGGGCGGTGGATAATTCATCCTATTCCGCCTCCAAAATTCAATGAGGCCCTCTCTAATGCCCTCTCCAACACTAGTTTGTGAACATCCCTTCTCTCTAGCAAGTTTATCCTTTGCAATTTGTCCAAACAACTCTTTATCCGACGGAATTGGGACATCATATTTTTCTCTTAATTTATTTTTCCTCTTGGCTGTTTCCTTGATTTTCAAATACCCGGAACATTGCCCCAAATGTAGACGGAGTGCTTCCCTCCCTGCAAAGCTCTCCCAATCACATTTTCTCCCCTCCTACCAAATTAATGTCAGTTTTTAGGCAACACAACCATTTAAGTTGGCACAACACATGGATAAAAAAGTTAGGAAAGTGACTTTACCCAATAATCTCCATACGAGTTACCACAAAACCAACCATATGCAAGCTCAAATGGAACCACTCCCTTTCGAGCGAGTATTCCACACTTGCAACGAGGCCTATAAGGCTCATCACATGGCCATGGCTTCTCCCCACTCTCGAATGCTTGCACGTCTTCTTCTGACGGCCAATGAAACTTCGGACCATATATGTCCTCTTGAAAATCACATAGGGGCCATCCATCCTGCACAACAAATTCAATAAAGACCTCTATATATCAAAATATCGAGCATAATGAATTTGTCGGGAAGATCAATGATGGTTACATGTGTTCTTTGGTTGCACCAAAAGAATGTTGTGAATTTATCGGGAAGGTCAAGATCAGGAAGTTGCAACTTGCTTGGCCTCCCACAATGACACAATGGAGGGTTGCTAACACGCTTGCATCCCGCCTCTTGTTTTCTTGGAATGTCATTTCTGGTGGATTTGGTGGTGGTGGCACCCACCGTTTGAACTCATGATATGGTTGCACCACCGATTCTATCCACGGAAATAATCGGATCCTAGGGTCAAATTTTTCCGGTCCATCAATCCACCGTGGAAAAAGCAAGGTGCCATGTTGTATTGACTTGGGCCGCCATCTTCATTTAGTATCCACTTTCTTGCACATGTGTAGAACGCCCTTCCAGCTGTTGCCTCATCCCTTGGCTGCTTCACTTGTGCTGGAATGCCACAATGACACATAGGAACCGGAAGAGGTGGTGGGACGGGATCATCACGCCTGCCTTTGTTTGCCGCCATTTTGCCTGAAAAAACATAAAACTTCATCAGATTATTTATACAAAAGGAAATGACAAAAATGTTATTTGCATAATTAAGAAATAGAGACATGAAATCCTAAGTAGCTACCGTATGCCCGCTTCCACTAGATTGTTTATGTCGTTCCTTCCGATGACCCTCCTCGTGGCAGACACTACATCGGTTCTTCGACTTTTCTTGGTCAAACTCCCCGGCACCGTAAATATCCCTATCGTACCCACTTGTTTGGTCCATCTCATTGCGTAATCGCTTTTTCTTCCTCCTTCCGACACCCAGTTTCCTCTTCTCGTCATCTGGGACGTAGTCAGGACCATTGTACTCAGGCCAATGTGTCTCGTCTAGTATTGGCTCAAAACGAGCCGCCCATGTCTTCAATACTGAATCCTTAGAATACAATTGTGTCGTGTACGCTGGTGCTAGCCAAGACACCCCTCTAACAGTGCATGCAACAATCATATGAGAGCATGGAACATGTAGCAACTGAGGTATACAACAAGTGCAAGACACTCCTGAGAGGTCCACTTTATATATGCGTTCGCCCGTCATCTCACCTCCAACATTCAAAGCGGAAGTTGTCCTCACTGAGTACACATACAATGTGGGATCAAACAACTCAGCCCTCATGCTCGCAGCTTTTTTTACCTTGATCATTTAAGTGCTTCTTTGCAGCTTTACCAAAAATATTCATCCCACATAACCCTCTATCTATGTGGACTTTTGCTTTTTTCCACCTATGCACAAAATATGAATTGATCTTGTAGAAAGTGTACTCCACAATAACCGATACTGGCATAGCACGGATGCCTTTGAGGACCTTGTTCAGCACTTCCGATAGATTTGTATTGTTCACACCATATCTCCAACCACCTTCATCAAATGCATTGGCCCACTTATGTTTATTGACCATCTGCTCCTCCAACCACTCTTTTGCTTCCGGATTCATCATTTGTTTTAGTTTCTCTAGTCTAATATTAAACGTCCTCTCAGCTTTGGCTGCACACACCGATTTTAGCTGCTCTCTAACTTTTTTGTTAGCTTGCCTATGCCATATGTTCACTGCAAAGTGTAGCATGCACCAACGGCTCACGACAGGTCCGTACCCTTCCATGTAATCCTCAACCGCACTTAGTATTCCTTGATGGCGGTCTGAAACTGTGCACACCTTCCTGAGACGTCCGACAACGTCCCGACGGACCAAATGCAAAAACCAAGACCAACTGTCAATATTCTCACTTTCAGCTAAGGCAAATGCAAGGGGTACCAATCTATCCTCACCATCAACACCAGTGGTGATCAACAAAACACCCCTGTACTTTCCAGTTAAGAATGTGCCATCGACACGTATCATCGGTCTACAATGCTTGAATGCCTCTACACATTGGGGGAAACACCAATACACCCGCTCCATTACTGGCTTCATTACACCTTTGTGGAGCTCCTCCTTTCCCGTAGTATGAGTGCACCACTTCGTACCCGGGTTGAAGTGTGTTATTGCTTGTAGGATTTTTGGCACCCTACTGTAAGCATCCTTCCAATCACCCCACAACATGGATATTGCATGCTTCTTAGCTCTCCAGGCCTTTCCATAATTCACCGTGTAGTTGCTGAAAGCTTTGATGGACTCAATGATGGCAGCTATAGAAACATCGGGATCCGCATAAACCATGGCAGCAATCCGTCTTGAAATATAACGAGCCGTGCATTGAGAATGTTCTTGTGCCACTTCTGACGTCCCACATGTATGAGGTTGGACAACTCTTGTGATTCTCCATTTGTTCCTATCATCAGGAAGTGGACGCGCCCACACCTTCCAAGCACAATCTTGTTGGCAAGCAACCGTGTATCTTGTTTTGGCCGATGAATGAATCACATTATATGGCCTATGGTGCTGCACCGAGTAATCCCTTAAGAAAAAATTTAATTCTTCCAAGTTATCAAATTGCATTCCCTTGGTTATAAACAATTGACCACTGTCGGGATCAACTTCACTAAGACGTAACCCTGAATCACAATATGCCTTCCTCGGAACCGAATGGAAAACGAAAACTTCAGGTACATCAACATGTATAGCTTCCAATTGCCTCAACTCTGTTTGAGTGAATTCTGGCACTCGAAATCCAGAAAGAGTGTACACCAACCCTCTAGACGCCTCATCTACCCTCTCACCAAATAATGGAATCTCTTCACCCAAAGAACTAAATTGGCGTATAGGATTTACTCGAGCCACATGTGTTGGTTGGGTTGGTTGCCTAAGTGGAGTTGGGGTTGGTTGGCTAATCGGAGTTGGAGTTGGTTGGCTAAGCGGAGTTGGTTCTTCTTCTTCTTCAGAGCTCACAGATATATCATCCCCATCTTCTTCCTCATCATCCTCATACTCACCAAAATTATTATTCAACCCACATCTATCAAAGTCATCTTCCCCATTTGAACCATAAGAACATTCCTCATCATCACCACCTTCTTCATCATCCTCATTATCTTGAACCTCATTGTGTGGTACCATATCTTCCTGAGTTAAGTGTTCCATGGGCTCATCATTATGCGGTGAATCAACCAGAGAGTGAACATCAACAACTAACTCGGCACAACGAACTTGAGATTCTTGCACACACTCTTTGTAAAATAACCAATCATCGCCACATTTAATAAGCATCATCACATAGTGACTTCTTTTGTCACCGGAGTCAAACCTTCCATGAATCCTTAATTCCTCCCCCTCATTCCCAACCTTGAACAAAGTATTCACTCGGTTTTTAATATCTTCAAATGTTGGAGGACTATCAAACCTTGCTACTTGTTGCCTCATGCTTTTAAACTCCCCATTGTCATCAACTATGCCACCCGAAAATATACGTACTAAACGATCCATCTACACACAACCACAAATTAAATTGATTATACCAACCCTCATCTCACATATCAATAGCATCTACACTATCCAACATGGAAATGATGAAATCCTACCATGCAAGAGAAACTAGATGATAAGAAGAGGTTAACATCGGTCACTTGAACAATACACTACACTTAATCATACCGGATTCGTACTCAATCATGCTATCTATCTCAAATCATTCACTAAAACTAACCACCTCAAATCCAACGAAAACGATGGAATCCGCGAAAACTAATTGGTTAGAATGGAGGAGTTACCTTCCACGAGCAATTTCCCACACTTTCCTCTTCAAAACGGGTGAGGAAGGGAGTGGATCTAGAGGGGGAGGGTTGGGGCGGCGCCATGGGAGGGGGGGCTCGAGTTAGGTCTTGAGAGTGAAGTGGGGAAGTGAGGAGGAAGAAAGAAAGGGGCCCATGGCGCGACTCCTCATTGAGTCGCGCCAGGGCATGTGGCGCGACTCACCCGCCACCTCAGCACGGCCGGCCCGCGCCCGACCGACGTGGCGCCTCAGTCACGCCACATGCCCTGGCGTGACTCAATGAGGAGTCGCGCCACGCGGCCTGGCGCGACCAAAAGGGCTACTTGTTGCAATTTTAGTTGGGCCCGGGTTATTTTTAATAAATTAGATTAAAAGGGATTAAAAAATAAAAAAATCAGAGCGGGGGCTGCTGGTCCAAGAGCTAAAACCCTCCAAAGCTCACAAAGTGATCTCGTATCTCCTACGGCTGGATGCGAATCGGCTCGTTCAATTCCCTGGCTGGATCTGCTCCTCCCTTGTAGTGTGCCGGATTTGTTCCTCCCTTACAATGTGCTTAAGGGGAGGGAATATGAGCCGACGCAAAAAAGAAGTTTGGAGCATAGTCTTTGTAATTGTGTTATTAATATTTTTTGATTTCCTATTGTTTGTTGGTTTTCCCTGTGGAGAATTGAAATCTAAGACCGCAAAATCAATTGGGCCGGTGGGCGCGACAGCTCCCGACCGGTTCCGCCTTCCCACGTGCGGATCCCATATTTTTCTTTTCTTTTTTCTTTTTTCTTTCAACAAATTTCTTCAGCATAAGTTATGTGCATAACTCATCGTTACGGAAAAAGTTATACACACAACTCGTCGTTTACAGAAAAAGTATACGTACAACTTGTAGTTAGAGAAAAAAGTATAAGTTCTTTTCTGCAAATAATTGTGTATACAAGTTTTACAAATAAGTTCTGCATGTCATCAAACTTATGCTCATAAATTATCTGATAAAAATTTATAACTCGAAGTTATACGTTAAAGTTATGCGTACAAGTTATAGTATAAAAAAGTTAATGAGAAAGATTTTTTAAAAAAGAAAAGTTTGCAAAGGGTAGGAACCGGTCGCTAGGAGCCCCCTAGCGAACGGTCGCTGATTAGCACACCCCATCTAAGACTGTCTCTAGCAGCAGCTGGATCACCATCCGTATATACAAAATGCAGATCAAAATGGTCCTGTAGAATCTCTAGCAAATGTTAAAGCAGGTTCTTCATTTTGCAGTTGCCCCTCCCACATCGCGCAATCTCGGGATCCCTCTCTCCTTCGAGCAAACAAACCGCCGGCTCTCTCCACTCCGCGGTCTTCTCACTCCTCCTCCCCTTCCCCACCCCGACAGGCCTCCTCCTCCAATCCTACTGCCTCTGCCTCCGCCTACAGCTACTGCCTCACGCGTCGCCGCCGATGGGTCGTGCCGCCCTGCTCCTTGTCGTCATCACCGCAAAGCTCACATGCCACCTGCGTTGCACATGGATCTCGCCGACCTCCTGCAAACGACGAGCTCAAGGTGCCACCGTCGGTCGCGTCGCTGTCCTCCTCTATGCACACCGTCGGACGGAGGAGCTTCAGGCCGCGACGCCGTGCGGCAGAAGGAGGGCACGATGCCGCACGGGAGGAGGCCAGCAGATCCGTCCACTTTCTCCTCCCCCATCGCGAAGCGAGGTGGCGGCGCGGCAGATAGCAGAGCCACAACGTAGATTTAGCGCCTCCCCGCCGCGACCGTCTCCTTCCCTGACCTCCTCCTCCACCCCCAGCTTGTGCGGCGGCGGCGGTGACCTGTGGCAGATCGAACAAGGGTGGCCTTTGTCCCAAAGCCCGACCTCCCCATCTCCAGCACCGCGCCTCGAGCTCAGGCTGCCGTGCAGTAGCGGCCGCTGTGGTGCTCCTCCCGGGCGCAGAGGGAGTAAGACAGGCGCGACAGCAAGATCCTCGCGGCGGCTCCTCGGTGCGGCAGGATCCTCGGCCACGACGGCGGGATCCTTAGCGCCGCGGCGGCTCCCCAGGGCGGCCACGGACCCCCTCGCGCATGGGAGCCAACTGCCGGAGCATATGCGCGAGGGGGATGTGCGAGCTGCTGGAGTGCCCATCATTTACCAGCACCGTTACTGTCTCTCCCCTGCTGCATAGAAGCCGTTTGAAGATGGAGATCCACATACTTGCCGGAGACGGTCTAAGGACTCATGTAATTGTTAGTTGTATTAATATATCAAAAATGTGAATATATATAGAGCAGAATGTTATTCATTATTTTTAAAAATCTCCTGTACGGCTATACACAAAAACTACGGACACGTACGCGGCGCAACTTGACGAGGGCCCGTGCGTGTACGTCGTCGTACGTTACTATCCTGCCCTGTGCGTAGCCAACACTAGAAAATCCAAGCCCGTGTTCGTTTCAATTCACACCGCAAAACAAACTCACGTGCACGGCCAAGCACGACCCTACTGCTAGCTAGCTAGCTGTGTCCGTACGACGCGACTCGGCCGGCAGATCTACTGCTTGCTACGAGCTCGTACTGCGACGGCTATGAAAAGAGTGGGGTCGGGCAATGATCGGGCGCCAGCTCGATCGATCGATCGCCGGTTCGATGATCGGCGGCACGGACGACGGGATGGGGAAGGACCACACCGCATATACGCCCATACGGCCATACCATCACCACCCATCGATGGTGCTGGTGTCATGCAGCACGGCCACGCATCAGGCGTTGCGAGCTGGGGGGCCTGGTATTCTGGGAGGCTGGGTTGATGACGAGCGATGGAGGAGCAAAGCTAGCCAGCTGGTGGTGGCGAGGTGTATTGAATTAGAGCCGGGATCCGGCCGACGATGGAGTCGAAAAGCTCACACGCATGGCCGGGCATGGCGGCCTGCTCCCCCTGTCGTCGCCGAGCCGGGGCCAGATCATATTAGTTTTGGGTCCTCCGTCGCAGTAGGGAGTTAGACCCCTGCCGGCCGCACGGGGCGCCCTCCGCCGCACGCCTTAAACGCGGGCGCGGCCAGGCCCGCTCCCGTCGAGAGATCTCCGCGGCGGTAGCTAGCGTCGTCGTCCCCGCTAGCCGGCATCGTCCCATCAATTCGGCCGCGGCACCTACAGGCTACAGCCACACGAACGCAGTTATCATTGGCTATGGCGAATCTATCGCCAATGATTTCCCAGGGCCTCATCTCGTGAGCGTGTTGATTGCTTGGTTAAGGACGGGTAGGCGCGCAATTACACCTGGCCGCGGTACTGCAACGGGACGGACGGGGGAGGTGTGTGTGCGTGTGTCTGGATGTAACACCGGCAAATGCAAGTGCAGATGCAGCAGCATCTCGACGAACTCAGACGTGCTCTGGAACTGGAACCAACGGATGTGCGGGCAGAGATCTCCCGAGCCGAGATCGAGTCGAGCGCCGACTACCACGGGCGCGTACGCGAGGTCACGCGCGCGGGCACCGTGCCAAGCAACAACGGGCGGCGCCGCGGTGGCATTGCCACGCGCGCGGCGCAGGAAGATATGGCGTCGTCAGGTCAGGCCTCCAGCTATCCCTGCCGTGGGTGGGGTCTCGTCCCGTGACGGCAGGCGCGGGGCCACGGCAGCTTTCCAGCCTGGTGGGCGCCGGTACGGCCTCGGTCGAGCAGGCCGGCCGGCGTGGCCGTCCATGCACGGATGCACCCCGCCGCGTCGTCACCTCGCTCTGCTGCTGCGCCCGCCCGTGCGGGAGGGGGAGGACGATCGATCGGCTGTCACGTGCTGTCTCCTCGCGCTGCGCTGCACAGTCCCGTCCCCAATCCTCGTTCGCGCGCAGCGGCGCAGGGCCAAGCGTGTGGCGTTGCCAATTCCCGCTTGCCCACACAGCACAGCTCGATCGCTTATCCGATGCATCATTGTACAGTACCACCCACACGGCACGGGGCAGCGTCCGGACTCCGGACTAGCCACTAGCCCCCCACCGACGCCGAGGTTCGCCGCACCTCGCCACCATCAATCATCATCATCGCTCGGCAAGGCTTTTGCTCTGGCTCGACTCCGGAAGCCAAGCGACGACCCATACAGTACGTCAGTACATATCCGATGAATGCAAATCCAATCATCCATCCAGTCCAGTCCAGTCCAGCCAAAAGGGTTTTTTTTCTAGTAATCTTTATCGGTCCCGTCTCGGCTTCGCCATCACCAGCTAGAGCAGCTAGCTGATGATTCGAAGCGTTGTTTGGACGCGGCATCGCCCCTATTTACTCGCTCGCTTGGAGGTTGGTCGCCACATGCCCACATTCATGCACGTCGACCGTCGTTCATGCTTGTCGTTTCTCAGACTCTCACTCACTCTGACACGATTTTTTTTTATTTTTTAACCCTTTTTAATCTAAAATTTTAAAACTAACCCCACCACAACTAAAATTCCAAGAAGTAGCCCTTTTGGTCGCGAAGCCTCGTGGCGCGACTAATACTTGAGTCACGCCACATGATGTGGCGCGACCGCATCGTGGCGTGACCGGATCGATCACCTGGTTGGACTGGGAGTTCACAGTCTCATTTAGTCGTGTTTACTTATTCCTTTCAATTAGAAAATGAGCTCCTAAATTTGTGAAACTCGAGGTGTATGATCTATAGAGTGCATACGTTCCATTTTAACTATGTGCACTACAAATCATGGTGTATAAAATGAGAAATCAAATTTTGAAATAGCCTAAGTGTTATCAAATCAACACATGAAAAATGTCAAGTCTGAAACTAGAGTCAACTAGTCAACTTTGGACATACTTTTTGAGAAATTTTACACTAATATCTTAAATATTTTTGGGCTACAAGTGAATTTGGATGTTCATAGGATCATTTGGACAAGTTTTTGGTCAAATATAACAAAGAATTCACAATTTAAGGGAAGCTTAAAGTTGGAAAGTTGTGCTGTTTAATGTCTTAGTGTAAAACAGAAAAACTTTCCAACTTTAAGCCTCCCTTAAATTATGAATTCTTTGTTATATTTGACCAAAAACTTGTCCAAACTTTCCTATTAACATCCAAATTCACTTGTAGACCAAAAGTATTTAAGATCTTAGTGTAAAATTTTTCAAAAAGTATGTCCAAATTGACTAGTTGACTCTATTTTCAGACTTAACATTTTTCATGTGTTGGTTTAATAACACTTAGGCTATTTCAAAATTAGATTTCTCATTTTATACACCATGGTTTGTAGTTCACATAGTTAAAATGGAACGTATGCACTCTATAGATCATATACCTCGAGTTTCACAAATTTAGGAGCTCATTTGGTAATTAAAAGGAATAAGTAAACACGACTAAATGGGACCGGGAACTCCCAGTCCAACCAGGTGACCGATTCGGTCATGCCAAGGTGCGTGGCGTGACTCACGAACCAGTCGCGCCACGCAGTGTGGCGTGACTCTTCGCCACGCCACATACGACTTTTTCCAACGCCACCGCGACATTGGGCGCCGCGCCACTAAGAGTATTAGTCGCGCCACGAGGTTTGGCGCGACCAAAAGGGCTACTTCTTGGAATTTTAGTTGGGGTAGGGTTAGTTTTAAAATTTTAGATTAAAAAAAGGGTTAAAAAATAAAAAAAATTCCTCCGACACTCCCCCTATATTGCCCATCCTCGGCCGCCGGGCCCCGGCGCGGGAATGCGGGATGCCACAGCGTTACCACCATTGATCCACATCTTGAGCGCACTAGCTAGCCTAGCTGCAGGCTGCTGCGCGGCCAATCTCGTGCGCGCCCAGTCCGAATCCGCCAGCAGGGAAGATTTTGCGTGCTGGCTCCTGGCTGCCCATTGGTGAGGCACGCAAGGGAAGGAATGGCTAGGGCTAGGCCGAGGGGGAGGGGGCAGGTTCCCTCTGCGTGGCTGCGTACGGCGGGGGCTGAGGTGGAGGAAGGCGACGCCGCAAGGACGACGCACGTACGGCGGCGCTGCGCTGACGCAGCAAATGGGTGTGGTGGCAACCAGCTGTTGATAATCTTGGCGGGATCAGGGAGGGAAGCGGAAGCAGCGGCGTCGCTGGCGGCTCGCTGCCGCCGCCGTCCGCTGGGTCCCGGCAGCCCCGGCGTGGCAGCGTCGTGCTCCCCTGTCAGTGCCCTCCGCGTGGCGGCTCCCGGTACGACCACGTTGTCCACTCGCCCTGTACCTACTACTCGTTTGCCAATACACAAACCCTGAACCCTAGCAGGAGCAAGATGAAACGTGAAGCGTGAAGCTGTACCTTTTTTAAGTTGACATCAGGAAAAATTCCCCACCTACTCTACACTTTTTCTTCAAGGTTTTTTTATAATACACAATACGACCTGTACCACCGGGTGAAAAAGACTCGTATGTAATAGAAAATGACCTATATGTAAGGATCCGACGGTTGGGATTAATTCTATACGACTAATTTTTTAGCGGTCGTACGATAGTATTCAAAGGTCGTATGGGTAGTACAAGGGTATCGAAAATGTAAAATGGTATTGTTGTAATATAGGAAATGAAATATATGAAATGTGTTAGATAGTATAAGGGGGCCGCGGGGAATTTTTTCCAAATAATTATATATCTATCAAATTACCATTTTACCCATAGAGAAAAACCGATAATACGACCGTGCGACTGTTGGGTCGTATTGTGTACCGTAAAAAACCTCTCTTCTTATTGATCAAATGGTATAATTATAACTCGGATTGATCGGGCGTTTTGCTCAACTAGCTGGGATCTCATGCTACCCAATGTGCACCCGCAGGCTTTATCATCAAGGACCTCATATCACTCTCCTCTTTTGATTGTCGGGTCTGAGGCTGTTAGGGAGTTCAGGGGTTTCCGTTTTGGATCCTTTTGGCCGCGGCTGCAGAATTTCGGTGAAGTGGTGGCTGAGTTGTGGTCTAAGCAGCTAACAGTTACAAATCCCTTCCTCAGGCTTCATGCAAAGTTGCACATACGGTGTATTTAGTAGAGTGCTGCGACGGTGGGCTAAAGGTCTTATCGGCAACAACAGGGTCTTGCTGTGTGCAGCTAGGCAGCTGATCGCTATCCTTGACGGCTTGACGTCGTACAAGACTTCAGGCAACTGACAAAGCCTGAAATTCGCCTTAAAAAAGATGTCAAACTGAAGTTCCTTGGCATGACGGCAGTGGAGAAGTTGAGGGCTCGACAGGCATCAAGATTAACTTCTATAAAAAGCCGGGGAGGCAAACTCTAAATTGTTTTATCTGCAAGCAAATGGGAGCCGGCGCAAGAATCATATCCATTCTTTGCAGACTCCAGAAGGTACAAATTATACGCTAGAAGAAAAGGAGAAGGTGGTGTATGATCATTTCAGCAGGCATTTTGGGCCACCGGAACAACGTGAGATATCTTTGAATTGGGCTGAAATTGGCCTGACTAGGCATGATCTGACTCACCTTGAGGCCGAGTTTTCCTTTAATGAATTAAGGATTTGGCTGCGGAGAAGGCCCTTAGGCCTGACGGTTACATTGGGGTGTTTTTTAAAGCCTCCTGGAACATTGTAAAGCAAGATATTTTGCTGGCAGTCAATTATTTCTACCACATGCATGACCAACATTTCAATCAACTGAACACAGCCCATGTTGTGCTCATCCCCAAGAAGGCTGATGCTAAGGGGATTTCTGATTTCAGGCCCATTAGTTTAACGCACTCCGTGGCTAAGCTCATCTCTAAATTGCTGGCCAACAGATTAAGCCTTGAATTAAATACAATTGTATCTCGAGCACAGAGTGCTTTTATTCGGCGAAGAAGTATTCAGGATAATTTTCTTTATACGCAGAATTTAATCAAGACCCTCCACCGATCCAAGCAGTCGGGTTTGTTCCTCAAGCTGGATATTGTGAAAGCTTTTAATTCTGTCTGGTGGGATTTTCTTTTGGAAGTGCTAGAGCAGTTTGGCTTCGGGCCAAGGTGGAGAGGGTGGGTCTCTATTCTACTTGCATCAAGTTCGTCGACTGTGTTACTGAATGATACAAGGGGCAGGTGATACAAGCACTACAGGGGTCTCAGGCAGGGTGACCCGTTATCACCCATGCTTTTCATCATCGCAATGGAACCCTTGAACCGACTACTGGAGTTAGCAACTTCGAGTGGCATGCTTAGCCCAATCAATTCCAGAGCGGCTACGCTACGGGTAAGCATATACGCGGATGATGCAGCTATTTTTGTTAATCCTAGGAGATCTGATCTGCTTGTTGTTGATGGAATCCTAGACATCTTTGGGAAGGCGTCTGGACTAGTAACTAATAGAGGAAACTGTGCGGCGTACCCAACCCGTTGCGAGGGAATTGATTTGCAGGAGGTCATGGAGGGGTTTAACCGTCCTATTCTGAGTTTACCATGCACCTATCTGGGACTACCGTTATATTTGAGGCAATTGCGCCATGTTGACATTCAACCACTCATCGACAAGATGGCCAACAGGCTATCGACTTGGAAGGGCAAATTCCTAAATAGAGCTCGAAGGCTTAAGTTGCTCAATTCTTCACTGTCCACCATTCCGACTTACTTTATCATTCTTTTTGCTCCAAAGAAATTGTTCCTTAAAAGAATAAACAAAATTCGCAGAGGGTTCTTGTGGAAGGGGTCGGAAGACGCAAGTGGAGGTCAATGCCTGGTAAGGTGGAAGAAGATTCAGAGGCCAAAGGATTTGGGGGGTCTTGGGGTTTTAAACTTGGAATTCTTCAGTCGGGCTTTGTGTTTAAGATGGATTTGGTTCCAGTGGATGGACCCGGATCGGCCATGGATAGGGATGGATGTTCCCAACGATGAAACAGACAAGCAACTGTTCAGAGCTTCCACGTGTGTGGCGGCTGGGGAATGGGAGCTAAGCCAAATTGTGGGAGTCAGCGTGGCTTCATGGTAGGGCTCCCAGGGATACTGCGCCAGGATTGTTCTAGTTGGCATGGAGGAAGCATCAGACTGTGGCTCGACCTACACAATGATAACTGGACAAGAAGGCTTTGGCGAATGACAAATGCCGATCAAATGGCGGAATTGATTGAACTTTGGTCCTTAATTCAGGACGTGCAGCTTGGTCAGAGTGAGGATGAAATTATGTGGAGCTGGACGGCAAATGGTGCTTATTCGGCTAAATCCGCCTACAAAGTTCAGTTTAGGGGATCCTATTGCACTTATAATTGCTCTGCTATTTGGAAAGCTAAAGCAGAAGGCAAGCACCGCGTCTTTGCATGGTTACTCATCCAAAACAAAATTCTGACAGCAGATGATTTGATGATCCGGAATTTGCCATGCAATCCTATCTGCACGCTATGTGATCAGGCAAAGGAAACCGCAGGGCATTTGTGCTTACACTGTGTTTACGCACGAGAGGTCTGGGACCATGTCAGCAGGTGGACAAACGGATTGGTTTCGGTGCCTGCGTCCTTCAAGGGTCTGGACCATAGGTGGGATTCTTGTTTGAGACAGATACCGAAGGAGCAAAAGCGTCAGGCAGCTGCTTTACTCATTTACATTGCCTGGAACCTATGGAAAGAAAGAAATAGGCGCACTTTTGATCATTTGGCAACATCGCCAGGCCGGGTCTTGGTATGATAAAGGAGGAGATGAATCTCAGAGCTTTGGCCTGCGTGAGCAGGGGGGCCCTTTCGGAGTTCAATTAGGTTCCCATGTTAGTTTTCCCAGAGTTGCATGAGTGTTTCTTGTTTCATGTAATAACAACTTATCTAATCCTTGACATTCTTCTCCCCCTTATATGATATAGCAGTGCTCCTTCTCCTTTATTAAAAAATGCACAGCTATCTCCCGTCATAAAGGCCCGACCTTGTTTAGTTGGCTAAATCCCGACAACACGAGCATGAACCGCCGCTTGTAGGAACCGGAGGGCTTCCTTCGTCGAGGTCTTGTACTGCCTGCCAGAGCACCTCATGTGGGGATAGGGTGACAGGGTCTGTTGCTCAAAGATTTAGGCATTTTTTTGACCAACGTCTTGGTCACACAGCTTCAGCATTAAAAGAGAGTGCATTAAAAGAAAGCATTTCTAGCTTTCAGAAATGCCAAAGCATAGCAGTGTGAGGAAGACGTCCGTTCGAACTTACGCTCGTTCGTTGGCTTATCGCCCACTCGGCCAAAAGATTTCTTTTCTCTCACAACAAATCAGCCACCAAAGAACTAGTGCCAAAGAAGATTTTCTCTCGAATAAACCAAAGACTCGCCTATCGACCACCGGCCAAACGAACGGCTGTTAATCGAGCAAAAATAGGAAGTATACGAGGAGCTAAGGCATTTTTTGCTGCCCGACGTGGATCACAATACCCAATCTAGACCAGACAGATGTGACCGGCGAACAAAGAACAAAGATGTACTACCTCGGTCTCATAATACTAGGACCTTGGGGCTTCAAAATTTTGCCCAGAACACGAGGTCTTGAGCTGTGTGCCCCACAAGTAAAAAAGTCCCAAACTCCCATCAACCCCCAGCTCTCACCCACCCCGCAACGAGTCACTCGTAGCTGCACGACTTGGCTCCCGTCGCTCTCGAGAAAAAATCCCTATTCCCTTCCCCAACATTGGCGATCCCTCCACCGCCTCCGCCCGCGGGGCAGCGCGGGGCGGGGCGGCCCGAGCTTGCCCGCGCCCGGCGTCAGGAGCAGAGCAAAGGGCCGCAGTCGGCAGTCGCCGGGAGGAGCGCGAGGCACGACAGCGGAGGCTCGCTCTAAAGGGGGCAGAAACTTAGACGGAGGGGGCGTCATGGCCTGTGACGGCAGGGAGGAGGAGGGCGCCATGGCCTCGGGCGCCTGGAAGGAGGCGTTAGTGGCGGATGCAGGATGGAGGACAAGCGAGGGCTGAAACGATGAAGATGTTGATTTTCACGAAGATTTAATGGTGATTTAAGACTTTTGCTACAGTGATTAGTGAAGAAACCTGGGTCATTAGGGGGGCTGGAGCCCCCCTAGACCCACCAGTAGATTCGCCACTGGGAGGCGTGACGGCGGCGGAGGCTCGCGCTAGAGGTTGGTATTTGCTCCCCGGACGAGCTCACTCTGGAGGTCACCAACTCCGGCGACTCTGCCTCTACAGGTCGATTAAGGCCAGAGGGACTGATTCCATGGCAGCGGGGAACGATTCAGCGACCGCGGGCTCTGCCGCGAGCCAGGAGGAGGGAATCTGCCACCGTCATGGAGGAGAGAGGGGTGGCAGTTGCTTGGAATTCGTGTGTGGCATATATTGAACGATTTCGATACTACTTTGTAGGTAGGTTCCACGGCTATTGAGCTTCTAAATGGTGATTTTATCATTTTAATTTGGTGTGTTGTGCGCTCTACCCTCCATGTATTGAGTATATTGTCTGACACGACAAACAATGGGCCCCCTCTCTCCCGTCCCCCCGCATCAGAGAACCTACGAGCTTTGGCTCCAGCACAAACTCATCAAGAGAGCAGTATGTGTACGAGCATGATGTTCCACAACCCCGATGTCGTCGTTTGTGTCCTCGCTAGACTAGAAACTCTTCAATAGCCGCTTAAAAAAGAAGTCTTC
Organism: Cenchrus americanus; assembly: GCA_947561735.1. Lineage (NCBI taxonomy): Eukaryota > Viridiplantae > Streptophyta > Magnoliopsida > Poales > Poaceae > Cenchrus > Cenchrus americanus. Next base: position 85,983,264 of record OX387243.1, read on the forward strand.
AATGGAACTAGGCCTGCTAATGCCACTTTTAGGCTTAATTAAAAAGGCTCACTTTTAAGCCATATATAAATATACATCCTTTGCCAAAGAAGGGACGGGGTGGCTGACAGGAGGAAGGAGACGGTTGACTCAGGAGCAAAATCGTCATTGAACCACACCGATATTTCTAAAGTTGGAATGCTCGAGGTCCCTGTATCGTGGGACGGAGGGTGTACTGTGGGACGGAGGGAGTATAGTCATCAGTTTCTATCTATCGCTCTTGGCAGAAGTCGCATAACGAGTTGAGATACAGCCAAACCAAATGTAGCACTTGCAGTTATGTGCAAGTTCCGGCGTTATCTTCATCAGCTCAGCCTCATCACTCCGCGTTTTCCTATTTTTTAGCAAGGAAATTATTCAGTCCTGCTTTTTTGGAGAGAGAGAGAGACAGTGTCCAGCCAGTGGAATTTTTTTATCTATATTAATTTGTCATGATTTTAAAATAATAGGTTGAATCAAAATTTTCGATAAATGTACATCGGACGCCGTATCCCACGGCGTCAGGCTCATGCCGCCGCATCGCACGACGTTAAGTCCCTGCCGCCATGGGCTATGATGGCAGGAGTCCATTTCCAGCGCCAGCGCTGTTAGCACGGCGTCAGGAACCTGCCGCCGAGCGGCACGACGGCAGACCCTTAACGCCGTGCCACACGGCGGCAAGAATTTTTTTTAGTTTTTGTTTTTTAGTTTAAAACGACCAAATCAATTGCAAGCATAATCAGAAGGGAATATCGTAATCATCAACGAAGGAATAGTCACAGGCGAATATACATAATCACAAAGGGAATAGTTTATACAAAATAATAGTACTGGATCTAGATGCGCCGGCCCCTCTTCCCCATAACAGCTCTAGCGCCAGCCCAGGTGTGGTCCCGGTCGTACGTCCACGGGTCAGGTGGCCTGACGACCCGTGGTGCTAGCAGGTCGGGAGACAGTGTCGCCATGGCCGCCTGCGACGAGCCTGCAACATCCGGTGTCGCTCTGCCGGTCGGTGTCGCTCCGCCGCCCGCCGATGACGCTCCGACGCCCGGCCGGTGTCGCTCCTCCGCCCGCTGGTGACGCTCCGACACCCGCCGGTGTCGCTCCGCCGCCCGCCGATGACGCTCCGACACCCGTCGTTGTCACTCCGCCGCCCGTGGTCGCTCCGCCGATCCCCAAATGTGACGGCTGAGTCAAAACCGGTGGTGGTTGTGTGAACTGTGACGCGGCGAGCTCGTCGGCCTGCTACGAGGTGGCCTCCATGGTCGCCAAAACGTCGTCGACCCGAAACTCATCTCAGGACAGCTGCTCCTCGGTGCCTGTGTCGAAACCACCAGGCTGAGCCTGGAACTGGAACAGAGGCGGAGTAGACGACGAAGGAATATTTGTCGCCGGAAGCTGAAACGGCGGCTACTGTCGAGGCCAGAGTGTCGGAATAGGCGGCGGTCGCCCTGTACGATTAGAATATAGTATAATCACAAACCCAAAACAATTGCGTCCATGAGTTGAAAATAAGGTATACTGAAAGTACCTGCGCCAGGTGGAGCAAACGGCCGCTGCACGTAGGCCGGCGGGTCTTGCGCCTGTGGGTGATGTTGTACCCTCGTAGCCGAGAACCCCCCGGCAAAGGTAGCAGGCGTCTGCTGCGAAGACGCTGTGGAGGTGGAGCTCGAGGACGACGCTGGGTGGCGCGGAAGGAGAGGAATCTCTACGGCCCTGGCGTAGTTCACGACGGCGGAATACCTCATGGCCGCAGCGAGGATCCTCTCGTACGTGTTGCGGTGCTCCTGAGGCCCCCAGGCGTGGCACTGCCCGATCGCGCCCGATGCGAGCCGCGCGACCTCAGCCAGCGTGTCGTGCTGCGCACAAAATTAGAAACACATGTTTTAATGAAAAGTCATATGAATGAATGTATTATGTTTGCAGTATCGTAGCTTACCGTTGTGTCGGCGGTCTGGTCTCGGCGCACCGGGTAGGTCGCGTCTGGCAGTACCCTGTCGTGGTCCGGGACCGGTGGCGGTGGTGCGGTAGCAGGCACGTACGTCACCCGCGTCCGCGTCCTCGGTAGGTACCACTAAAGGTACGCTACACAGGTGGTGGCTTCGTGAAGGCGGTGCTCGGGGACGACGTTCTACTCGTGCGCCGCGAACGCCCACTCTGCCACATACGCGTGCAGCCTGTCGAAGAACGACGTCGCCGCAGCCACGCCCTTACGCGACCACCTAGCATAGAACATGAAACATAAAATTATTGGCAACTGAATATTCGTAACGGAAAATACTTAGAACTGTCAAATGGTAGCTCACCTGTGCGCACTAGGCGGCAGACGTGGCGCAGCGGGTACTGGAGCAGCCTGGAAGAGGCCGAACTGCCTCATCACCCGGTGGACGGCGTACTCCTCGACGTAGACGTCAAAGACCGTCGTCGGCCGCGTCGGCCCAGAGGCTTGGTGTCGGGAGCACAAAGACGAGAGCCCCCGTGGTGCGCGGGCGGCGGCGATGGCGGGAGCGTACGACGTCCACCGAACCCGGGCATCGACCACCCCGTCGATCCGACCAACGAATTCCTTGTAGGCCTTCTCCCGCTGCTCCCCGGCCCAAACGTGTTGCAAAAAACGAGAAAAGTTAAGTGAATTGAACTACGGAAGCCATAACGCGAACAATCACGTAAAGGGAGGTCATTACCTTTCGGAGACACCACATGGAACCCATGGTGGGGAGGTCCGCCGGGTCGGTGCCGTCGGCCCGCCGCCTCGTACTCCGAGAGGTCCGTCCCGGGCCGACCAGATGTCGAACCGCTCGTGGATCCACATCCGTAGCGGGGAGAGGGCACCCCAGAGGATCGCCTCCCTACTCCTCGGCCTTGTCACTACCGAACACGCCCCACCGTAGGTAGGCGCGAACAACACCGCCCCCGACCGATCCGGGGCATCCGCTCGAGGGGTGCGTCGGCGATCCTCTGAGCCCAGGGGATCATGCACCGCGACACGGAGTCTCCCGCCGACTCGCGAACGCGCACCCACCCGAACAGCCAGAGCAGGCAGACCTCCAGAAACCTGTCTGACGTCTGGTCGTCGGCATCGTCCGCCATGTAGTCAGCCTGCAAACACACAAAGGTCCATCGTCACATTCGTTTAAATGCATAGAAACGTTGAAAATAAGAGCTAGAATCACTTACGCTGAACTGCTGGATCCAAGTCCACGTGGGCCCGTGGGGCGCCGGCGCGCGATCGTTCCGAGGAACGTTCGCGAACCAAGCAAGGAAGTCAGCCTTCCACGTCGCGGGGATGTCGATCGGCCCCATCGCCTCGCCAGCACACGGCAGTCCTCCCAACATCGCGGCGTCCTCCAGACTGAGAGTCATCTCGCCGACGGGGAGGTGGAACGTGTGCGTCTCTGGTCGCCACTCGGTCCATGAACGCGGTGATCGGGCCGGGCGTCGAAGTTGAACTGCGTCAATCGCTCCGCCCGGGGAACCTCAGCTCGTAGCTTGTCCCCCTCGACCAACCGCGCAACAGGGAGTAGTCCTGCATCGCGTAGCCTGAAAAAATAATAGTTTACTTAAAGCTATTCTATTGTAAAGAAAAGGAAAAAATAATAAATATGAATTACGTGCTTCGGAATCCACCGCGAGTGTATCGGCAACAACGTGCGGGTCGTCCGGCAACGTATCGCGCCAAGCGAACGTCCGAGAACAGCCGACACGTACGAGCGGTGCTACCGGTCCACCGCCTCATCGAACAACTCCGGCCGTACGTAGTCGAGCGGTGCAGCCATAACTGCAAAAAATATAATTTAATCAATTTAATCAAATTATGTCAACTATAACGATTTCCTAGAAGTTTAAAACGAATTATGTGAATTTAAATAATTTTCTACGAGTTTTAGAGCAATTTAATCAAATTACGTCAACTATAACGATTTCCTAGAAGTTTAAAACGAATTTAAACAAATTATGTGAATTTAAATAATTTTCTACGAATTTTAGAGGAATTTAATCAAATTACGTCAACTATAACCATTTTCTAAAAGTTTAAAACGAATTTAAATGAATTGTGTGAATTTAAATAATTTACTACGAATTTGAGAGCAATTTAATCAAATGACGTAAACTATAACCATTTCCTAGAAGTTTAAAACGAATTATGTGAATTTAAATAATTTCCTACGAATTTTATAGCTATTTAATCAAATTATGTCAACTATAACCATTTTCTAGAAGTTTAAAACGAATTTAAACGAATTCTATGAATTAACATAATTTTTTATGAATTTTATAACAATTTAGTCAAATAATGTCAACTATAACTATTCCTACTAGTTTAAAACGAATTAAAACAAACATGTAAATTTAAACATACCTGAACTAGGTTAACTACATTAAATTTATATACTAAATTAATTTAACTAAACTAACTAACTAATCTAAATTAACTAAACTAATTAACTAATACAACTAAACTAACTAACTGAACCGGACTAAACTTAGAAAACATACCCTAGAAGCGCTCCGAAAAGGTTGAAAGGGCCGAAGATTTGAGAGTAGTGGGGGAGGAGGGGGCTGGCGGCAGGGGGCGCGACCCCTTATATAGGCGGGCGCTGACGCCGCGGCCCACGGCGGCAGCATCTTGACGCCGTGGCCCTTGGCGCTAGGGTTTCCTCACGCCGTGGGCCGCGGTGTTAGATACTGGCCCCACCGGCCAGTGCTGCCGACCGTTGGCGGCTCCCATGCCGCCGTGGCTCGCGACGGTAGGGACTCCAAGCGCCGTGCGATACGACGGCAGGAGCCTGACGCCATGAGCTACGGTGTCAGATGTACATTTGTCGAAAATTTTGATTCAACCTATTATTTTTCGAAAATCATGACAAATTAAATATAACAAAAATTCTCCCAGCAAATGCTATTGTGTATCCATCGAAGAGGCCCAGAGGCCCAAATCAAAAATAATAGGTCCTTCATTCGGCGCAAGACCATGGACGCCCACCACAGGCCGGCCTAAACGATCCTTTGATTAACGGGAGAAAATCTAAGGCCTAGCTTAGTTGCACGCTACTTGGGCCGTATGTTCAAATGCCTCGTTACCCGACTTTTTTTATTTTTATATTTATCTTTTTTACAAATTTACAAAAATATACATTATCTCAAAGTTTTCCAAAACAATACCTGTACCGCTGCTGTTTCGGTAGGGATACTATAGTCGGGACATGTATCTCTTGAAGAATAGTAACTTTTTAAACGAACTTGATGGAGATAAACTTTATATGAAAATTCTAGAATCCGCCGAGATCTACAAATTTAGTTCAAGCTTTTTTCATTTAAAATCATCTTGAGGCTCCAATAATCGATATACTATCCAAATCTAAAATTTGAAATTTAGATCTAAACATTATGTTAATCATTTAAGCACCAAAATGAATTCAAATAGACACAACTTGAACTATAAAGTTGTAGATGTCATCGAGTTTGCCTCCACTCGAGTTAAAATGCTACGTGTTTTTGAAGATATGTCACCGAGAGAAAAAACCGTCAAATTTTAGATTTGAATATAGTGTTCATTATTTGAGCATCAAAATAATTTCAAATGAAAAAATATGAACTACAAAGTTGTCCTTCTCGACGAAATCTACAATTCTCGTATAACTTTTATCTCCATCCGAGTTCATAGGAATGAAATATGGTTTTTTTTAAAAGATATGATGCCAAGTGAAGAAAAAGTTGTACCGATTATTTGTTCCCCAAGATGATTTCAAATTAAAAAAAGTTTGAACTACAAAGTCGTAACTCTCGACGAAATATACAATTTTCATGTAAAGTTTATCTCCACTCAAGCTCATACAAAAAATTTGTGATTTTTTTATAAACTATACTAAAGTCCCCACTGCTATAGTTTCCGCCGGGGTAGGAGTCCCGGGTGTGGGAGTCCCTATATACCCTCCCGGGGGTATAGGTATAATTTTGCAAATTTTAAGATGAATGTATTTTTTGATTTGTAAACAAATAAATATAAAAAAATTCTCCTGTCGGCGGTCCCTGGCGGTAGCGACCACGCAACGGCGCAACCCCCCGTACCGACGATCGATGCTGAATTGCTGACTTGTTGAGGGGAAAGATTTTTTGGCAACAACACACATAATATATTAATTCGGAGATCAAGTTAAAAAAGACCTCAAAAGAGATCTTTAGTACAACTAGTTCGTGCATCTTCTGAGAAGAGATGCAGTCTCGCCGAAGTTTTTGGGGGAGCTAATCCGCCATCGAAATGGCGCAGGGGCTTCAAAGACGAAGCGTAAAGCGTCCCTCATCAGAGGTGACTAAATGTGACACAAATACCAGTCCCATGAGACTGACAACACATTTATTACAACAAGTGATTCAGTCCCTTACATCATGGCGGCATAGTGGGCACGGAAGCGCCAATGCAACGAGAAACAACACAAAAGATAAAGACCAAACTACGATAGCGAAGACTTCTAAGGCCTCATCAGAGTACCACGTCATGGAAGCTCTCTGGGGAGACCCTGAATCCACAGGCACGGGTTGGGTGTAGGGCACCGACCTACTCCACGTCTTCGGGAACGAAGTCGGGATCCTCCTCTGAAAAACAGTTAGTTAAGCAAGGGTAAGCACAAACGTACTCAACAAGTTCAACCCACCCACAGAGGGGCTTATAAGCAGATCATGCATAGGATATATCAAGGATCAGGATAAGGTTTATTTTGCAAACACATTACTCATGCAGGGGTTTGTTTTCGAAAAGGTTTTCGGAAACAGTCTTAATAACCCAAGCAACTCAGTTGTTTTGGAAAAACCATTCAGGGACTACCGCACTCCCTGTCCGCAGTAGCCCAGGCACACAACCACACACCTTTCCAAAAAACAACTCACGCCATGAAAACATCCCAACCCAATTACTAGTTTTTGTGACCACACCATGACTCGTCCAATACCGTGGACACGGCTATTCGAATAGGTTTTTAACTCCGCAGGGGTTGTACAACTTTACCCACAAGTAGGGTACCGCCACACGAACACCTCAGTGCCGGCGCAGGTCCTATCAAAGCCATCACCCACCTTAGCTAACCCTACGAGCCACCACGGGAGCAACCAAGGGGTTATCTCACATAACCAGGCGTACCTCACACAGAGCGTACCCCTACTCCATGGTCTCCCGCCGCTCACCCGCACACCAAATGGCAAGTAGATTAACTAGTGGGGTTTATGCTAAGCCGTTGCCACATACAACGGTCGAGTGGTTGTACGATCATCGGGTCAGGTGAGATGTCACACAACCCGATCCTTAACGACAAGATGGACAACTCCCAACATGCTCAACCACACAGGTACGAGCTCATCCATACTCCTGACACACACGTCCATCCCGTCTACCCAGTTCTTCACTCATTTTTCGAAATATCCCATTCCCATTTTTAAAGCACTCACACATTTTTAAAGCAAACATTTAGGCCAAACAAAGGTCAATCATAGCAATCAAGGGTGGCTATCCTACCATGTTTTTGCAGTAAAACAATATGCAATTTATAAAACGGGTATAAGGTTATGTTTATAAAACTGGGACAAAAGCATGCATCAAAGGATGAGATTGAACTTGCCGTCTTCGAAGTCCTCGGGGAGTTCCTTCTCGCGGTTCGAGACTCCGGTCTCCTGCTCGCAGTACTCAGCTCCAAGCTCCGGTTCGCGGTACCCTCATTCGTTCACTCCGTCGGCTATAGCGCACACACAAGCAAGCATGCAATCAATATAAGCACACACAAATTTTCCGGCTGAGCTCGAGGAAAAGTAATTAGGTAAAAAAGGAGGAATAAATGTTATACAGGGGGTTTGGGTGATGGATCGGTAAAGGTACACCCCTGACGGGTGTGATAAATTTTGGGCACGATTGAATTAAAATCGCGCATGAAATGATGGGTTAAAGGGGGTGTTTAGGGCTAATTATGTGGTTAAGGGCCTGTTAGTAATTTAGGTTTAAGGAAAAGGGCCTAATTATAATATTTAGACATGGTGAGGGTTTTACTAGAATAGTCTAAGGGTCTCATTGCAAAGGGGCAGGGTTGTTTTTGTGGTATAGCTTAAAGGTTAGGGTCTGAATTGAAAGAAAGAGAGAGAGAGAGAGAGAGAGAGAGAGAGAGAGAGAGAGAGAGAGAGAGAGAGAGAGAGAGAGAGAGAGAGAGAGAGAATAGACAGGAGGGAGCTCGGTGGGAGAAAGGGAAAAGGGCAGGGGGTAAGGGCAAAACGCCCTTCTTCTACCTCCCTTCGATCCAAAACAGAAGGGGGGCACGACCTAGCGGCCGGCCGGCAGGGCGCTCGCCGACTGCCTCATGCTCGGCGACGGCCGGAAATTAGGGCAAAACGGAGAAGACGGCATGGGAAATCGATCCCCGTGCTCACCTTGTGCTCGGGCTGCTCGCAGAGGCGGCTCCACGAAGGGGCGGACTGGAGGTGGCGGCGCTTGGGGGCGGCGGTGCTCCGGTGTGCAAGAGGGAGGAGAGTTCGGTCGTGGTGGTGCGGGGTGAACCAAGGAGCCGCCGGCCCCTATTTATAGGTGCGGAGAGGCGGTTTGGGGGGAGATTTTTCGAGCTCGGGGAGCTACGGCAATGGTGGTTTGGGAAGATCCTGCGTGGACGCCGGCGGGATTCGCGGTCAATTTGGTGCCGTTGGACGCGACTCGTCGTGCAGGTGAGCTGGCAGCGGCGACGCGGAGTCGGACAGCGGTGGCAGCTGTGTTGGAGGGGACGGCTCGGGCAGGGCCTTTATGGCGGCCGCAGTCGTCGGGCTTCGGGCGCCGACGGGACGGCTCGGGCGGCCGGGCGGGGATGGCGTGTCGCCGGGCGCGCGGTTGGGGGCCGGTGCGCTCGGCCGAGGAGGGGGCGGCGGCCGGGACCAAGGAAGAAGAAAAGAGGAGGGAAAAGAAGGAAGGAAAAAGAAAGGAAGAGAGGAAAAAGGTAAATAGGAAAAGAAAAATAGAAAAGGAAGGGATTTAGAAATTAGGAAAAATCATAGGAAATTAGGAGGGAGGAGGTAAGGGATTTTGCGGGGTTTTCCGGCTTCGGGTGTCAGCGTGATTTTCGAGACGGCGGTGATGGCGAGGCGGACTGGCCGGCGGGACCGCGGCGTGCGCGGGATTCCCAGCGTGGTGGCCGACCGCGGTGGCCGGGGCGGCACGCGATGGGCGGCGGCTCGGGTGCGGGCGGTGCCGGCGGGATTTGCGGCACGCGCGCCGGGGGTGAGAGAGGGGGAAGACGGCCGGGGTTTCGAAGGGGATAAATGAGCTCAGCGGGAAAGTTTTGAAAACACACGTGATTTAGTAGGTGATTTATTAGGAGCTAAAACGTGAGCGTTACAAAGCTTCCCCACTTAAAATGAATCTTGTCCTCGAGATTTGGCTAGTTCTCAAACAGGTGGGGAAACTCTTTCCTCAACGCGTCCTCTCGTTCCCACGTGGCTTCTTCTACTCTGTGTCTGCTCCATTGGACTCTGCACACCCGTACTTCTGATGTTCTTGTTCTTTTGACCACTGTGTCCAAAATCTTGACGGGCACTTTCTGGTACCTCAAATCTGGCTGTAGATCAATTGTCTCTAGCGGCACTCGCTTCTCTTCGAGTACTTTCAAACATCTTCGTAACTGGCAGATATGAAACACCGGGTGTCTATCTGACATTTCCTCTGGTAGCTCCAACCGGTACGCTACTGCTCCAACCCTCTTCAGCACTTTGTACGGTCCAATGTACCGAGGGGCCAACTTTCTATGCACCTGAAATCTTCAAGTCCCTTGGATGGGTGAAACCTTGAGGTAAGCGAAATCTCTAGGATTGAAGCTTGCTTCTCTCCTTTTCTTGTCTGCATAGCTCTTTTGTCGGGATTGGGCAGCCTTCAACTTTTCTCGGATCTCGGCTACTCACTCCTCGGTTTCTTTTATAAGTGCGGGCCCAACCAGGGTACGTTCTCCCACTTCTGACCACATCAAGGGTGTTCTACATTTCCTCCCATATAATGCTTCAAACGGTGACATCCCTAGGCTTGCCTGATAGCCGTTGTTGTAGGAGAATTCTGCATACAACAGACTTTGTTCCCAGTCTTTGCCATAGGTGAGGACACATGCTCTCAACATGTCTTCCAAAATTTGGTTTACCCTCTCAGTCTGTCCATCTGTCTGCGGGTGATATGCTGAGCTGAAATCCAGCTTGGTTCCCATGGCTTTATGCAAGGTTTTCCAAAACCAAGAGGTAAACCGGGTCCCTCTATCCGAGACCGCCCTGCTAGGTACTCCATGCAATTTCACTATGTTCTCTATGTAGCGTTTTTCCAACTTCTCTCCACCATAAGTGGTTCGTACGGGTAAAAGTGAGCGACCTTAGTGAGTTGGTCCACTATTACCCATATGGAATCATGTCCCTTCTGAGTCTTGGGCAAACCCACTACAAAGTCCATGCCTATCCCATCCCATTTCCATACCGGAATGGGTAAAGGCTGCATGTCACACCCGATTTTCCGAAGAAAACCAAGTGCTTAACTATATGTATGCCGGGATCAAGTTTCATACATATAGTGACATCATAGTGAATAACGAAACAATATCACGTAAAGAAAGAGATTATCGAGAGATTTACGGCGGAATCCTAGGGAAGCAAAGGTTCCAAACTTCACGAGCAATCGAGCGGGGGTTGCGTACGCCTAGCACCATCTTCTGGACTTCGTGCACCTTCTTCTTTTTTCTGAGTAGCGTTTAAGCAAGGATGAGTACACTTATGGTTGGTACTCAGCAAGGCCACAAAAGTTAACCAGAATGCAAATTAGATTCCATCTTTAAGTATATTAATCATGTGAGGGTCCAGGCCGCTCTTGACCGTGAGCACGGTACGTTATAACAGTTTAACACTCTGCGCAGAGGTTGTACACTTTCACCACAAGTCGCGTAAAAGTTCCGAAGAACTTTGAACCCAACCATGCTGTGCAAAAGTAGGCACAATACCCACTTCCGAGGTGTGGTTGCATAGGGACGCTACGAGGCCTTTACAAAGAGTCCTCCCATGTGTATTAGTCCATAGTAGCATGTCCTAGAGGCTATCTTTCGTACCCACCTTCTACCCTCGGACCAAGTTAGCCTAGAAGAGCACTTCCGTTCCAAAACCCGTCCCGAGTAGAAGAGTCATAAAAGCATTCCTCCGTACCCCAAGCTACTAAGGCTAATAGCCACACAAGACTTCCCTAATTAATTGGCCAAGACAGAGCCATATGTCTTGTGGTTGTCTTGTTTTCCTAGGTGGTTCTCCATGTTCGATTAATTTACGGTGTTCTTGTATTAAAGCATAGGTAGAAGGATGGTTAGGGTCACTTGCCTTTCTCAACAAAAAGCTACTCTTGATCTTCTCGCTCTTGCTCTTTGAAACTCTTGATCTTCAAGACTTTCGATCAGCAGCTCGATCTTCTACTTGAAGCAAACATCGAGCACAACATGCGAAGTAGACAAACAAGAACAACTAAGAACAATACACCAAACATGAAAAGCTTTAAAAGAGGACAAGGTTTGGTTCTAGGGCCGCGAACGCAAAAACACTCGGAACTATCGGAAGATTTGGATTATATCACACAAGGCTATATGCTTGGTAAATTTTAATTCAAAAAGATGTGCATAGGTTATTTCGGAGAAATACCTTATTTAATAATTAAGCAAGTTATATTTATATAAAAGGAACTATGTATAACTTATTCCAATTTCATTTATAAATATTCAAGTATTATTTTATGCAAATTAAACATTTTAATTTAAAAGAAGCATGTAAAGCATCTAAACGAATATTTTTACATTTCGAATTGTACTAAGCAAATTATAATTTACAATCATGTTTATGTTCATATTAATCAATTTGATATTTAATTATGAAAACTCGGGATAGACCTATGTTACTTTTATTTAGAAAGCAAATTGAATATATATTAATTAATTTTAAGTTTTATTATGAAAACCGAGATATATCACTAATTAGATTTTAATTGAAAAGATTGTTTAAATAAATATTAATCAAAATTATATTTCTTATAAAACACGTGTTGATCTCTAATTAAATTTTAATTAGAAAAGCATGTATATAAGTATTTAACCATATTTAAATATTAAATAAATTATAAAGCAAGGAACAGGTTTAACATTGTCTCTATTACGTTCTTTGAGTTATTACGAACCTAACACAATTTGAAACGCTTGAAACGGAGCTAAAACGTGGAAACTACGCACTAAACAAGGTTGCAAGGATTTAAACACTATTAACTATAGCCCACGGGGTTAGATTGGAAGATCTGCAAGACACGCAAAACAGTGCTCGCGAAAAGATTAAAGGATAGGGGCTAGCAGGTAAAAGAACCTAGGTGGGATTTATGTGCGAAAGGTGGGATATTTCTAGGGGGTTTTCCACAAAAGGTTCAAGACATAGATTATTAAGGTTTTGTTTGGGGATTCCATAGGGACCTAATGGCAAAGCGCCACCTTATCTTCACGGGAAAGAACACAAGTTGTTTCTGTACAACCATGACCGGCGGACGCGGCTCCTAGCCGATCCAAAATGGTCGTGGTCCCGGCGCCCTAAGGATCCCGAGAGAGCAGCAAAATAGAAAGAGGGAGTGGAGGGGACCTCGGAGATGCACTCACCGGTGATGGAGATGGATGGAGATGGTCGAATTTTGAAGCCGCAATGGGGAGGACGAGACGACGCCGCTCCGGGCTTCGACGGTGACAATGCTATGCGCGAGCGGGGAGGAGCGGAGGAGATTGGTGCGGGAGGAGCGAGAGGCTAGGGGTGGCTTTTATAGGGGCGGAGGGGGGAGAGGAGGGGGCGCGGCTAAGGCGGTGGAGGGAGCTCGGTGGCCGGCGGCCATTAAAGCTCGGGGAGCTTCGGTGGGGGCGGTTTCGGAAGGAGAAGAGGCGGTGGCGGGGGTGCGTGCTCCACTAGCATTGAATGACGTGCTCGGTGGAGGGAGGGGAAGAGTTGGGGAGCCGGGGGAGGCGGTGGTGCGGCCGGGCGAGGTGTTGAGCGAGGGCGGCGGCGGGGAGGTAGAAGACGGGCCCGACGTGTGGGCCCCGTCCGTCGGCCCGGAGAGAGGGAGAGGGAGAGGTGGAGCGGGCCGGCCGTAGGAGGTTCGGCCGGGGAGAGATGGGCCAAGCCGGGCCTCGCGCGCGGACCGGGGCGCTAGTGAAAAAAGAAAAGAGGGACATGGGCCGGCCGTCGCTCGCCTCAACTCGGGCTTTAGGGAGAAAAAATGAGAGGGAAGGTGGGGCTGCAGGCCGAGAAGGGAGATAGAGAGGGGAATTGGAGGGTGGATTTCGGACTTGAACTTTTGATTTTTTTTTAACTTTTGATTTTTTAACATTTTCAAACCAAACAAATCAACCAAACACTAAGAAACGAAAATGAATGCAACACTCGAGTCATTTTATTTTATTTGAAAAATCAATCAATTGCCCTTTTCCTATACTAAATCTCCGTAAAGAAAATAAATGTTGTGCAAAATTTTAAAATTATGGGAAAATCGTTGTTTAATTATTTTCCCTATTAACATCCTGAAATTGGAAAATTTCAGGGTGTTACAAATCTACCCCCCTTAAAAGAATCTCGTCCCGAGATTCGCAGAGGCTAGCAAGAAACAAAGGTTCGGGTGGTTACCATCCAGCATTTATTAACTTTCTTCTAGATTGTTTGCTCCTCAACACACTCTTTATATTCTTCAAAAACTCACATAATAAGCATAACACCTCATAAGATACTTAATCTAACTTTACTTGTAACTGTCCATTTCCTTCCTCAGCTTCATTGGCTCGCCTTTGTAGAATTGTCTTGACGTCTTGATAAAGTGATTTGAATAGAGCTGGATTGACTCCATAATCTTTGCTTAACCTTTTAAAATTCTTCCCCATTTGATCCAAATGCTTCTTTGGCATTGGTTTGCTTATTATGTCTCTGCCGAGTCTTCTTTTCATATCGGTCAGCACGTTTCTTAGGGCACCTGTTAATGAAATGTCCATGATCTTTGCAGTAGAAACAAGCTCCACTTTCTTTAAGGTTTCTACGGTTACGTGGTGGATCTTCATACTCATCTTCAGGATGTTCTGGTGCTTGGGACAAATGGTAAAGGTGGGAACTGTTATCACGTTGCTCTAGAAAATTCCTTTTCCTTTTCTTACTTATGATTTCCGTAGTTTGTTTTCTAACTCAATACCTTTGTTGATGACATGTTGCAAACTCGGAATAGTCATGTAAACTTAGTATACTCTGAAGATCTTCATTCAGCCCTTTGATGAAATGTTCTCGTTTCTTTTTATCACTTCCAGATGATCTTGGTGCGTACATAGATAGCTGGATAAATTTATCCTTGTACTCAGTCACTGTCATTTGCCCTTGTTTCAAGCTAAGGAACTCCTTCCTTTTGAGCTTCATCACACTTACGGGAATGAAATGTGATATAAAGTTACCCTTAAACTCCTTCCAAGCAATACTTTGTGGTTGATCATGTTCGTATATGTAGGAATTCCACCATTCTAAGGCTTCTCCTAGAAGTAATCCTGATGCATATAGAACCTTTTCTCTATCATTGCATTGTGCCATATCTAATTTCTTCTCGATTGTCGTGATCCATTCTTCAGCTTCTAGGTGTTCCGTAGTGTTAGAGAAACTAGGTGGCTCAGTATTCCAGAACTTTGTATGTGTATCCTCCGGGTTTAGATGCTATCATTGCTTTTGTCTTGATTGCCTTTTTCCATCCGGTTAGTGGACAAAGATCAAGATCGAAGAGAACGAGAATAGATTGAAGAGCGAGTAAAATTCTTGATATCATATCCACCATTTCTTGTTTGTTGTAATTGTGCTCAAATTGTGGTAGAGAGGAGATTAACAGGGGTAACAAAAGAAAATTGATCATCTTTTTCTTCAACTTCTTTCATGTGTTGATGTTTGCATATGCTTGTAGATTTCTGTTGTTGATGTTGGTGTTGGTTCTAGATTTTTTTTATCTTCCGACATCCTCCATAGGGTTAAGTAGTCCGAAAGAGGGGAACAAGGAGGTGGGATATACAAAAGAAGAACCCAACTAGGCAACTGATGTCATTGCAGGTAGAAGACCCACAATACACCAACAATCAATACAAAGAACCAACTCAACCAAGGCCATAAAGTCAAGCATCATCAAGCAAACACGAAGCTTCACCAGACAGCACATGATCAAGGGAACGATGCTACACGTTGTTATTATGGTTAGAGGGATCCTCCTAATCTTGGGTGAGATGTCAGACTTCAACTTCCTTCGCACAGGCTGGCGTCTTTGGTCACTGATGTTGACTTCAAGCGATGTCCTGATAGCTCCATTCTTCGGATTACTTGAGGAAACTTCAGGTAAGACAACAGAGATTTTCTAAACATTTTTTTATCAAGGACGACACTTTTGGATTAAAAGGTCAAGGGAGAGAATCCAAAATAACAATGCTTGAGAAGCAAAGAGTGGAGTAGGGAGAAAAGATAAGTTACCAGGAAAGATTGAGAGAAGAAAAAGATCAAAGAATGAGAATATTCATCAGGGATGTCAAGGATGGAGCTAGAGTTGTTTTTGAAGTAAAACAGATCTCCAGGAAGCAACCATTTCTATCTAGGCTTACGTCCTACAGTCGATATAGCTCTGATACCACTCTGTCACACCCGATTTTCCGAAGAAAACCAAGTGCTTAACTATATGTATGCCAGGATCAAGTTTCATACATATAGTGACATCATAGTGAATAACAGAAACAATATCACGTAAAGAAAGAGGTTATCAGAGATTTACAGCGGAATCCTAGGGAAGCAAAGGTTCCAAACTTCACAGGCAATCGACTGGGGGTTGCGTACGCCTAGCACCATCTTCTGGACTTCGTGCACCTTCTTCTTTTTCTGAGCAGCGTTTAAGCAAGGATGAGTACACTTATGGTTGGTACTCAGCAAGGCCACAAAAGTTAACCAGAATGCAAATTAGATTCCATCTTTAAGTATATTAATCATGTGAGGGTCCAGGCCGCTCTTGACCGTGAGCACGGCTGTTATAACGAGTTTAACACTCGAGAGGTTGTACACTTCCACCACAAGTCGCGTAAAAGTTCCGAAGAACTTTGAACCCAACCATGTTGTGCAAAAGTAGGCACAATACCACACTTCCGAGGTGTGGTTGCATAGGGATGCTACGAGGCCTTTACAAAGAGTCCTCCCATGTGTATTAGCCCATAGTAGCACGTCCTAGAGGCTATCTTTCGTACCCTCCTTCCACCCTCGGACCAGGTTAGCCTAGAAGAGCACTTCCGTTCCAAAACCCGTCCCGAGCGTAAGAGTCATAAAAGCATTCCTCCGTACCCCAAGCTACTAAGTGTTGACGCAAAATGTGCACCTAGCGCCAAGCACACAGGCAAGCCGAACAAGGCGGCTTCACACGTGCAAAGAATCACAAGACGTGCCGCTCAATTTTCCCTGAAAATTAACAAAGGGTAAAGTAGTTAGATACCAAAGCTTGGAACTTGCCGGGTGGTACCAGACAGTTCCATATTTGTGGCTAGGAAGCCAAACGGGATGACACATAGCTATAAAGAGCTATCTGCCAATAAACTGAAACCATTCGGGAGCTTATAAAAGAAGAAAGTAACATAGCCGAATGGATGACGTAAGCATGACGGCGATCGGTCTTTGTTTAGGGCAAAGATGCACACGCGCAAAGTCGTGACCGATCCCCATGACGATTAACATTAAATAAATAAATAAAGTAAAGCGCGAGCATAAACATGTAATGAACAAGCATGCATAGGTCCAAAGCACTAGTCTACCGCATGTCTAGGCACTTTAAAACCCGTCGGGTACGATACCAAGCAAATCTATCCACCGCATGATACAACTTGCATGGGAATCGTACCACTTTCCACAAATAGATCTATCGACCGCATGATACAATCTAAATATGGAAAGCTAAAAGCATACATCATTTAAAACATGAATTATGCACGTGTTCTACTCGTGAGAAATATAACCGAATACGGCCGAATGTACCGATTCGGGTCCATGAAGAAGGAACGAACATTACCAAGCGAAATAAATCTATCAGATTGACTTGAAATCTAATCCACCGGATGACTAGCTCCAAAGAAACCCAAAAACCTGCATCTACCACGTGATACTCAGTTCTTTCAAGATTTATACCAACGTTGGCAAGCTTGAACCCGCAACACGTAACAACCTAGATCGATTCGGTTTCGGCTATCGGAAAGCATGTGATCCACGTGTTAAGTTAACCCAAGGCACGAATTCCACTCACATAAGGATCACAAGAGAGATAAAGCCGATCCAAACCCATCTAGATTGGGCAAAAGGTGTTACATGAATTTAGACATAAAGTAAAAACTCGAAGCAACACGGGGTAACTTAATGAATCTATTGGATCTTGCCAAAATCCAATAGAGCCGATAACTAGCTTCAAGCTAGATCTTAGCCTACCGCATGGCTCATGACCTAACAAGAAACCCTCTTGAACCAAGCTTGAATCTACCGCATGACACGAAGCATGGTAACGAGACTACTTGCATCAGATCTATATCCACCGCATGATACTAGATATGATACAAGGTTGCCGGTACTCACGGAGGTCGACGGATCGATGAACCCTCTCGAAGAACTCGACGACACGACAAATGGACTCTAGGGTTTGGCGTAAGGCCGTTTGTATTGAGAATGATTGTGTCCGTTACATACATTCGGGGCTCATATTTATACCCCGCCAAGCTCAATCTCGAATGGATTTGTTGCCTAACTTATCTCTAAGCTTGATCGCTTATCCATCCATTCGTCCTTCCCGCTTGAGCCACGTCACCGTACAATCCCGCAAAATCGGCTCAATCGCTCCCTTGCCGAATGGAAGCAGATAGCCGACCGCGGATCTTTCCGCCGAATACATCCGAGAAAAACCTTCCTTCCACCGGGACGGACTCCTCATCGAGCCGGACCCACAAGTCGACTCCTTACCAAATTTTGGTGTTAACACATGCCCCTTCAATTGCGGGATAAAAGTGATTTTGTTCGGAATTGACTCCGCCCACAAACATTTTCAAATCGAATCCGTCAACATCCGTTCTTCTCTCTTCGCAATCCGCCGAATCCTCGTCTAGATCCAAACCCTAGATCCCCTTGTTCTCAAATCCCCAATGGCGGCTCAAAACCAAGTTGCTCGGGTAAATTATCCTCCCGTAAGCTTCAATCGGCATTAAAGTTTTCAATTTTACCCGAGATTTCTTTTCCGCTTTTCTTCGGGAGCCCCTCCAC
The DNA here is from genome assembly GCA_947561735.1 of Cenchrus americanus. Taxonomy (NCBI): domain Eukaryota; kingdom Viridiplantae; phylum Streptophyta; class Magnoliopsida; order Poales; family Poaceae; genus Cenchrus; species Cenchrus americanus. Next base: position 86,001,612 of record OX387243.1, read on the forward strand.
CGAGCTTTTGATTCGCACCGAGGCCAATTCAAGATTTTACTACCTTGGTCCCGTGGGAAACTCGATCCTCAAGATTTCATCGCGCCGAATCTCAAAGGATCCCCTTCAAAGCGGCTCTGTCCCCACCTCCTCAGTGGCAGGATGCTTTCAAGAACTGGCCCTTGCCTCTAATCGCAGGCTGGAAAAATTGGTACCAGAGGATTCTTGCGGACAAGAGTGCCAGGACCCAGAACTGGGATACCCTTCGCATTACTCAGTGCCTAGAGTTATCTTTGGCCGAGACCCCCAAGAATGAAGACCTCCTCATAGCAGCCTGCCATTTTTGGTCGAACGGCGTCAACGCCTTCCTCTTTGGCCACGGCCCGATGTCTCCAACCCTGGCCGATGTGTATATGATCACCGGCCTTGACATTACGGGATCCGTTCAACCCCGGGATTTCGAAGTTCCTCATGACAAACAGGGGTGAAACCAGGGAGCGGATACAAGAACTATATCCCGAACCACATGAAGGACGGCACCCTCGGTGAAATTGAATACGGGGTGTTTCGAACATGTGGCTATGCGAGTTCATCTTCCGTGGTAAAGCCAATGAGCCTACCCCCGAATCACATTGCAATGGCTTCTCATCCGGTCGTGGCAACCGCCTCCCCCGGGAAATTCCTCCCGGGCGTGTGTACCATATGCCGCATCAAACGCGTCACCCGGATGTACACCGGCCGGAGGATAGCATGTGTCAACGGTCCTTGGTGGTTTGTTCAAATGTGGGCGGCTACACATGCATCGATCGTTGGTGTTGATTTGAACACCCGGCTCTTCCCTTCATCCAATCATCCCGAAGGGGAACCCCAAGCCACCGAGAGGATGCCGGACTTATGGAGAAGGCTGCTTCAACTCGTTCTTATTCGACGAGATATCGACCGCCTTTTCGAGCTATTCTTCAAAGGCTTCCAAAATCCTCTCTGGCTCCCTTATCTGGACAACGACAATTTGACTTTCCCTTGTGAATTTTCTTTTGAAACCGAACGCCAAGATGGGAGATTCCTAGAGATCCTCAATATCATAATCCGCCCATGTATTCTGCCAGCTGAATTCAATGGAGGAAGGCTGACCTATAGTACTTATGAATATTATCAGCCCAATGTAATGGCTCGGCAACTTGGGTGTGGCCAGATGCCCCCAAGACTCGTTTCTCGCGTGAATTCCTCAAGCCCGGAGAGGAAATCAAAGAACTCATGCACAGTAGCGAGTCTTCCGTTATGTGTGCGGTCCCACCGTCTACACCCGGCCTTTTGTACCCACAACAATAGCTCACTCCACCTTCAACTCCCCGGTGGCAAGAATTCCATGATCATATCTTCGGTGAGCCCGTACACTTGTTCGTGCGAGTTGATGCTCGATTTTCAACCAACTTCGAGGTAACATGATTAACCATTGAATCGGACATTTCCTCTTCCAATCATGATTCGACCTTACTTCTTTTACCCACGGAACACGGGCTCGCCCCTCGAGCCGGGATATTGCCTACAATGTCGTAGGCCCGATCTCAAGATCGGGATTCAAGTCCCCAACCCCGGCTCGGCTAATGGCTAGGTTTGCCACAATGACCCAAGTCCGTCCGGCCTTCTTCGCCGATAGGAGGCAAGGTTTGTCTCTAATTGCTCCTCCAAATGCCAAGAGGAGGAGAACTCGTCAAGAAAGTCCTTGTTGAGGTAAAAAATCTTCTCCTTTCTTGATCACAAGATTACTCGTTTCGATAAATCATGTCTTGTGCATTTTCGGACCGAGCCCAACAATCTTCGGTTCCGAACACCGCCAATGCCCCATCCACAGTATGACCTTCATTGTCCCTTTTCTTGAGGATGAACACCGGCATTTATCTTTTAATTTGGCACTTGCGAAGAAACAATGGAAGAACAACTTGTGGATGTCCCGGTGTCTCAACAAACAAGTCCACCCGGGGTTGAGTTTCCTGTCCCGGTGGAAATCTCATCTTCATCGGGGACTCAATCGCCCCCGTTCAAACGAAGCAATGAACTCTCCGAGAGATGAGTTTCCCAATCCAACCGAACCATCAAGTCCTCCAAGGGCCCAATCACCTACGGTCATGCAGAGACATCAACCCCGGCAGAGGTGAACCCATCTCCTCTTCGCCCCGAAGCTCCCGGGTTTCCGGCAATCGCATCGCCGCCTTCTCACATAGAAGCTTCGGCTACTGCCGGAACACCTCCTTCACCGGTGGTTGCCCCCGAACAAAGTCCCGCCCCACTCAAGAAATCGGACATGAGGTACTCATTTGCACCTAACTCGTTACCTTTTACTTTCAAGGCATCCCCCGACTCGGCAATACCGCTTTCTTAGGATCGAGGCCCCATCATCATCAAGTCCGTCAATGAGGAATAGTCCGAGTTGCCGAGGCAAGGGAAGAAGTGCATCAAACCCCATCAGAGGAAGTATTAGACAAGCTCAAGGAGATCTTTGCCTGGCTGGAGAAAGATGCACGAGATCAGTTCAAGGATCTCGATCACTTTGAAGAAATGCTCGAACCTATTAGCCAAGAACTCCCTGAGGACATCAGTGCTTCTCTTGCATCTATCTGTGGCCTGGAAATTCACTACGTGCCCATAAGGCAAGCTGCGAGGAAGGTGCGCTCCCGCCCGCTATCGTTGAAAAGAAGAGAGCCGATCTTCGAACAAGCCATGAAAGGGGCACAATCTCGACCGATAGCCATAAAGATACATTGGCCAATTTGCAAGCTTCTTGTGATTTAAAAATTGCCGGGAAAACCGCTTTGGAGGCGGGCGAGAAGCCCGTCGGTACCGAGATAGAGGCCGATAACAAGAGAATAGCCGAGCTCCCTGGATTGATAGAGAAGACCCAAGAGGAAGCAAAATCGGCTATAGCCAAGGTGAAACAATGCGATGCAGAACTTACCACCTTGTCTATTGCCCAGAAAGATTATCAGGAGCGGTTGGACAATTTTCGCCAAGCAGCATCAAATGTCCGTGGTGTAATTGCGAAATACTTGAACATTTAGATGCTTCAATTGATGTATAACCGAATTGGTCGCTCTTGTAATATCTGTTCTTGCAATTTTATTTCCTTTTTCTTCTGCGCACCTTTAAATGTAATGCTGAACGACCCATTCGGCAAAGAAATGCCAACACCCGAATGGCACTTTGACTCCTCTCAGCCGAGCCACCAACTGAATATGACTCAGCCTAGAACTCCAAGCGACCTATTGGCGGACCGGTCAAGGAAACCTTTCCACCTTCCGATTTTCTTGGGATATGCGCCACGATCCAGAGCCACGACTTGAGGCCACGATCCGTCTTGCCGGGCTTATAAATGAAACCGTAGGTGCCCCTAGCTCTCCACCAAGCCTTTAGCTCTCGAATCTTTGCCAATCTCAACTCTTATTCTTTCCAAACAAGGCACATCCCGAGCAAAGCATGGTGCACCGCCATAACCGACGTCGCGCCTCCGATGAGGCGGAGGGGAGCAGCGCCAATGCGCGCGAGGAGGCAATGATCGTCAATTCCTCTTCTTTGATTCATCTTTGATCTTCTTTTGTTTTGACGATCATCCCCTTTTTCAAAGTTGATCCGGTGGAATACATCTCCGCGCGAGCCGGTCGGCCCCTTCCGACGACTCCTCGAGTCCGACGGCCACTCCCCCCGTGCCCTACGGGGAACTCGACGCTCTCCGCTTCAAGGCGGAAGCGGAGACGGCCCGGGCGCGAGGGCCGGAGGATGTCTCCAAAAAGGCGGGTATAGCCGAGTTGGAGTGGGAGGACCGGGCGCAAGCGGCTGGCCGGAAACCATCGAAGGTACGGCTACGAAATCAATTCTTGATCCAATCCGGCCTTTGATGCTAATCTCCTTTCTTCTTGCACCTTGCGGCCCGCGATGTCGAGCTCAACCACCGAAGATGCCGGTGGAGCACCGGCCGACAAGGTGAACGCCCGCGGTGACACGCCGGCGGAGCGCCTTGCTCGTGGTGGAGCACCGCGTTGATGAGGTGGCCACCCATGGCGTTCGCTTGGGCACCACCCCCGGGCCTTGCCGCCATGGCGACGCACACGGACGTCGACTACTCCACCGAGCCGCGCGGCTTCCGGGCGGCACGCCGAAGACATCGAGGAGATTGAGCTCATCTTGGAGCCCCTCGATGGCCACGGCGACGCCATTGCCGAAATCACTCATCCCCAATCCGTGCCGATCGGGCTTTTCGACTAGATTGTATCGGGGATGTTTGAATGTCGGCAATAAATAAAGGACTTTTGAATTACGTGCTTGCACCGCGATGATTTTTCTTTATGTTTGCATCCGTGAATCTTGTTTTTCCTCAAATGTATCCGGAAGCTGTCTTGAGCCGAATACGCGAGAACGGATGCCCCTTGGCGCAAAATCCACGAAGATCCCCGAATCGACAATCCATAAGCATTGTTCAAGCGAAAACCCTTCGCATCCGGAAGAAAACCCCCGCCATTTGGTATTCCAACAAGTGTACGGCGGCCGGTCATCACTCCCGATGCACCCCTTCGGTCAATAAAATAGCCTGCTGAGATGCCCTGCAAATCCACTCGCACACTCATCCATCACTTCTCATTTCCTCCCCTGTCTCCGGTGGAAAAAACCCCAAGGCCATGGACAAAGGCAAGCAACCCCAGGAGAGCAGCCCTCCAAAGAAACGCACGATTTGAAGGTGAGTTTTCCCTTGACTTACTCCTTGTCTTCCATATGATCTTGCGCTTTACCTCCTCTTCTTTTCCTCTTTCGGCCTTGATTTGCTTCCGAAGAAATCATCGGGACCGAAGACGTGCCCGAGTACATCTCCCCGATTCCTCCCTCGAAGCGGGAGGACGCCACGCCCGAACAGAGGACTAACCATCAAGCCGCGCCGCCGCGTTCGGCACCCGGAGCACGGCCTCGGGGACATCACCGCTTGTTGCCAAGCCGAACGCGAGCGTCGCATGGCTCGGGAGGCGCTAGTGGGGGGTAAATGTTTCGACTTCTTCTCGACTTCGTGCTCACATCCGGATTTCTTGCCCCTAACACCCACTCCTCGTTTCGGATGTCTCCGACGGTACAACAACCCGAAAGCGGCTTGGGACGGCTTGGTGGAGGCCGCAAATCATGGTCACCCCCGTGCATTCCAAGTTTCGTCACGGTGGTCCTCGAGCAACCGAAGAGCGAGCGGCCGAAGAAGCAAAGAAAAGATTGAATCATACTTTCGCTTCTTCCTCCACGCCTTCGCTTCCCACCTCCTTGAGGTCCCGATCACCGGGGTTGTTGGATGTAAACCTGCAAGAAGCGATTGCAAAGTAGTTTTGTGCTAAGGGCAATGCATCTAGGCACCGGCCATTTCTTCGTTTGTGAATTTTTTGTTCTAAAGGCGGCCTCGCTCTTGAGCGCCGTTTCGTGTCCGATGCGTGTAATCCCACCGCCGGTGATCATCGATCGATTTCAATACTAGGATAATATTTCTTCGGATATCTTCCATTTATTGCGGCGGAAAATTCTTCTCCCGAGTAAAGTTTTCAATATGTATGCATTACCGGGGACGCATCCGACCACACGCAAAGGCCCTTCCCGGTTAGGGGACCATTTGCCGAATTTGCTGTATTTGGCTCCAATTGGCAATAACGCTTTCCAAACCAAATCCCCTTCTGCAAATTGCCTGACTTTTACTTTCTTGTTATAATACTTGGCAACCCGCAACTTGTTCTTCTCGATGTTTTCTAGGGCCCTAAGACGGATCATGTGTAAATCCTCTAGCTCATCCATCATTAGGCCACTGTAATCTTTGGAGCTCAAATCTTTCTGTAACACAACTCTCCTTGAATCTGACTGCATCTCCCAAGGTAGAACTGCATGATGCCCATAAACCAATTCATAAGGAGAGGTTTTTGTAGCTCCATGAGGGGCCATTCGGTAAGCCCACAGTGCCTCACTGAGTACCGAATGCCACCTTCTTGGCTTCTGGTCGATCTTCTTTTGTATCAGCTTGATCATGATCTTATTAGAAGCCTCCGCTTGACCATTAGCTTGGGCATAATAGGGGGAAGAGTTAAACAATTTGATCCCCATGCTTTCGACAAACTCTCTCGAACTCCGGGGGACACGAACCGGGCCCCTTGATTAGTTGTGATTGTCTGAGGGATCCCAAACCGATAGATGATGTGCTCCTTGACAAATTCAACCATGTTTTCCGACGTCACCTTCTTCAGTGGGATCTCCTCAACCCATTTCGTAAAATAGTCCGTAGCCAAAAGCACGAACTTATGCCCCTTGCTAGATGGTGGATTAATCTGGCCAATCAAGTCTATACCCCAGCCCCTGAATGGCCATGGCTTGATGATGGGATTCAACGCTGACGTGGGGACTCTTTGAATATTCCCAAACCTCTGGCAATCTTGACATCCCTTGTAATACTCAAAGAAATCCTCTAATATCGTCGGCCAAAAGCACCCAGCTTGCCTGATGACCCATTTCATGCGGTAGGCCGATTGGTGTGCTCCGCATATCCCATCGTGCACTTCGCTCATCATGTTCTTGGCTTCTTCTGGACCCAAGCATCGTAACAATACCCCATCTAATGATTTATAGAACAAATTGTCATCCGGAAGAACAAATTTTATGGCCTTGTACCTCGAGCTTCCTAGAGACCTTTCGGGATGGATCCTTCAAGTAATCAACGATCTCTTTTCTCCAATCATCTTCCGCAAGATCCGTCCCCAGTGCACATACATCTGCAGCAAACGCTTCTTGACTCTCTTTGTAACCAGAGGCGCTTTGAGCCAGCCTGTTTGCTTCTTCATTATGTTCCCTAGGAATATGCTGTAGAGTCACCAACGGGAAGCTCTTCAAGATTTCCCTGCATTCTTCGTAGTAACTCCTCAGCGCTTCACTTTTGCATTCGTATTGGCCGTTCAATTGCTTGATTACCAACTCTGAGTCTCCATAAACTTCAACTGAAACGGCCCCAGCTTCTCTCAAATATTGAAGCCCTCGAAGCAGTGCCTCGTACTCGGCCTGATTGTTTGTAACAGTGGGGTTTGTATAGGGATGGCAAATTCAAACATCTCACCCCTAGGCGAAATTAGTAGGATCCCTACTCCCCCACCTTTACCACATGATGATCCATCAAAAAATAAAGCCCAAGGGGTAATTTCAAGCAAATCAATTGACGGATCGCGATGTTCAGTTATAAAATCGGCCATGATCTGTCCCTTGATAGCCTTTGCCGATTCGAACTTTAACTCAAACTCTGATAAAGCCAAGATCCATTTGCCAATCCTGCCATTCAAAATTGGCATAGATAACATATGTTTTATTACATCAAACTTGGAATACACAGTGCATTCGGCATTCAACAAGTAGTGCCGAAACTTTGTACACGAGTAGTATACGCACAGGCACAGCTTCTCTGCGTACCGAATACCGGTCTCAGGATCAAGTAGTTTTCGGCTAAGATATGCTACCACCCGCTCCTTTCCTTCGAATTCTTGAATAAGGGCCGATCCAATGGTTTGGGTATCGGTCGCCATGTACAACTTGAAAGGCTTATCCGGTCGAGGAGGGACCAAGATCGGTGGCTCCTTCATGTATTGCTTGATCTCATCGAAAGCCTTTTGTTGTTCGTCACCCCATGTGAACTTCGATCTTTCTTTAGCTCCAACGGTGGAGAGAATGGCAAAACTTTTCGTGACAAATTTGAAATGAATCTCCTCACGAAATTAATTTTGCCGAGCAGTGATTGTAACTCCTTGAGATTAGTTGGAGGAACAACTTCGTCGATGGCCTTCATGCTCTTCTTGCCAACTTCAATCCCCCCTTCGTGGACCAAAAATCCCAAGAACTCTCCCCAGGATACCCCAAAAGCACACTTGTTTGGATTCATTTTTAGACCATGCTTTCGGGTGCACTCCAAGGTCCTTTTCACATCTTCCAAATGTGTGTCATGACTCGGGGACTTGATCACCACATCATCAATGTAAATTTCCACAATTTTGCCAATCAACTCGTGAAAAATGTAATTCATGGCCCGCCGATAAGTTGCACCGGCATTTTCTAACCCAAATGTCATGACTATCCATTCAAACGAGGCCTATATGACCAGGACATCGAAGGTCGTCTTCGATATATCCTCTATTGCCATGAATATTTGGTTGTACCCCGCATTGCCATCCATGAAGCCGATCACTTTGTGTCCACTGCGGCGTCAATCAACAAATCGGCAATAGGCATGGGGTAGCCATCCATCGGAGGAGCTCTGTTTAGGTCCACGAAGTCTATGCGGACCCTCATCTTTCCATTCTTCTTGTAAACGGGGACAATGTTAGAAATCCACTCCACATATCGCATGGCCGAACGAAGTTTGCATCAAGTAATCTTTCAACTTCTTTCTTCACATCGGCCAATACTTCATCCTTGTAGATTTTCCGGGGTGGTTGCTTGTATGGTTTGAAACCGGATTTGATTGGCAACCGATGCTCAACGATGGAACGATCCGGTCCGGGCATCTCCGAATAATCCCGGGCGAAGCAATCTTTATATTCCTTGAGCGACCTCGATTAATTCCTCCCCCGAAGTCCGGTTGCAAGTTTGCGCCGATGAACGTCGGCCTTGGCTTATCACCGCTTCCAATATCAACTTCTTCTAATTATCAACCGACATAAATCCTCGCCCCGAGCTTGTCGTCGGTGCCATCGACGGGGTTTTCCATTAAAAATTACTATAAGAGCCGGCGCTTGAATCGGCCGTTGATCGCCGCCGACGGGTTCAACGAGACCTTCTCCCCGTCTTTCCCACGAGAAACGATCAATGCCTTGGTACTCCCCCGAAAAGCTGGTTCCATGTTTGCAACGCTCACGGAGTATCTCGCTGGGACGACCTCAATATCATCATCCACCCTTTGGATAAGGCCGATGCATGGTGGATGGGACGCGGCAATTGGCATGAATCCGGTCCCGTCCAAGCGGTAGGGGCCGTAGGCTCCTTTACCTTCGATAACAAAGAAGGTGGTGAGCGATGTCTTGGACCCGATCATCGGATCCACGTGAGCGCATCCCTTGGTGTCTGAAGGGTTCCCGGCGAAATCGTTCAGTATTATGCTTGTAGGCGTCGGATCGCTAGGGCCCATGCCAAGTTTCCCGAAGGTGGTGTACGGCATTACGTTGCTTGCCGCTCCACCGTCGACAAACATCTTGGTCAATGGCTTGCCATTGACATATCCCCCTCAAGTACGGCGGCCTCATGTGTCGATTTTTGGCCGGTTTGTCGAAGACGGCCTCGCTTGGCTAGCACCGACTGCGCCATCATCCCCTCGATCTCCTCATCATCTAGGGACGCCTCTTCTGCACAACCCGATTAGCGGGAGCCATAAACTCATTCGGCGAGAAAATATACCATGCATGTTGGAGCCGAACGCTTTGACCCTTCAGGTTGATCCTTTGGACGCCACACCGCCTTGTTTGGATCCCGGCTTTGCCTCAGTTCGCGGTTCCTCAAGCGCTGAACCCGTCTCTTCTGACTTTTCCTTAGGCCGGGCGGGCACCATTGCCCCTTCGCCGGATGTACTCGTCTTCGTCCTCCTCTTGATCGGCCCACCTTAAATCGGCTTGCCTTTTCCTAGGATGATCAATGACTTCAATTTTTTGGCGCCGATCCTCGTTAGGATGGATCCTTCCAATTCTCTCATGGACGGATCGGCAATTGGCGAGTTTCTTGCCCGTACTCAAAATACCGTCACCGCATTCGGGGCGGTTCCTCGGCGTGGGCGGCTTCAAACCCTCGTTCCAACAAGTGCTCGAAGAACGCACATCCCCGGTGCGCGCGCTCTCGCTCGCGCGTGTATTGCTCCGGGTCCCTTCGTGTGCCTCGCTCTTCGGCTCGCGCTTTTCCTCCTCGTATCTTCTCTTCGGTAGCGCTCTTTTTCCAACTGGCGCTGCCACTTGTTGAGGAGGATACGCGTGGTCACCCTGGGCTTGGTTCTGGATGATTCCCCGGCTTCGATGTGGCTTTTGAGAATGCGGGGGGCTTCACCATGCACCTGCTCCAAAGTTACTTGTCGCTCCGGGTCCACTGTTCCATCCTGCCTAGCCCTGGCTGAGGTCAAGACTTTGACCTTGCCCTTCTCCTCAGCCGTCACCATGTTGACGGAAAAGCCCACCATATTCGAGGGGAAGGGGTGGCCATCCGGCTTCATCTTGTTGTCAAATTTGAGGTGTCCCTCCGGATGGCTTTCTAGATCCTCATCACGAAGACCCTGCGGTCGTTGATGGAGTGTGAGTTCCTGTCGTGGAATCCGCGGAACGCTTCTCCTTTACCCCACGGGCCGAAGCATGGAGTGCCCCTCGGTCAATATGATTCGGCCTTCCTTCACTAGGAGCTCAAACAGGCTTGTCGGCCTTCGTGATGTCGAAATCGTAGGTGCCTTTGGTCTCGTTTGACCCGGTGTTGATTCATCGTTAATGGCTCTTTCCCCCACATGATTTCGGCTGCGGCTACGTCCGGTTCATCATCGAATCTTCTTTCGGTCGGCCTTATCCAAGAAGCGGTTGTAGATGTCCGCCACGTCATCTTGTTTGCCAAACCAGGCATCCTTCTTGAAGCCATACGCTTGATTGCTCATTAATGATAGCTTTTGAGACAGCCGGCCCGGGTTTTCAAACTCCATACCAAACATTTTCTCACGCACGGCGGCGGCATCCGGCAACGGCCATGTCGACCAACCGGTCATCCGGCAAGTTGAGCGAAAAGCACATGCCCTTAACTTCCCTGAACTCTCCTGAGAAATTCCAATGGCGTCTCGCTGTGCCTCTGCTTCAGGGTGGCAAGGTCGATCAGCTTCTTCTCTGAGCTGCCGCTGAAATAATGGGCGTGGAATTTCCGCTCCAGGTCCTTCCATCTGCTAACTGACTCAGGGGGCAAGGACGAGAACCACTGGAATGCCGGGCCCGTCAGTGACGCGGGGAAGTATCTGACCCTGAACGCTTCTTCAGCTGAGCATTCTCCGAGCTGCATTAGGTAGCGAGCAATGTGCTCCACCGTGCTTGTGTCGTCTTGCCCGGAAAATTTCGTGAATTCCGTCGGAGGTTTCACCCTTGGCGGAAGGAGCACGTTGAAGTACCACTCTGGGAACGGCGGCTTGTAGGCGAGGGTCCCCGCATTTTCGGTTTGAGACCGAACTGATTTTGCATCAACTCGGCCATCTTCCGCGCCGGGCGTCGTCTTCCGTGTGCCGCAACCGGGTGCGTACCCGGGTGCGGGAAAGCGTCGATGGCTCCGTAGTTTCCCACCTTGTGGTAGCCTCCGCCGTATAGGTTCCTCGCGTAGCCGGTTGCTTGCCGGAGCAATCCGTGGCCGGAGGCAAGCGGGGCCCGAGCAAGCCGAACGCTATCTCCCCGTATGTGGGCCGGCACGGGTTCGGGCCGTTGTACGGGGTTGACCCGTGCCGCCCCGCGGCGGTGGGCTGGATTGGTTGCCCTCCGAGGGCCGTAGTGGGGGGCGGGCGGTTGACCCCCGGCGCCTTGCGGAGGAGGCCGGAAAGCTTGACTTTCGGCGCTGCGAGGAGGAGGCTGGATTGGCTGGCTCCGTAATGGTGGTTGAGAGCTTGACTCGCCCAACTCCACGGTGCCCGCTTGGATGGGTGCCTTGCTGAATGCCTGCTCCATGCCTGGGCCAAAGACAGCCACCATCATTTGCTTGAACGCACCAAGGAAAGCTTTGTGGTGCCTGCTCAAGACGTGGTCCGCGGCATCTCGGAACGCCTGTATGCACTCCTCCCTCTCCTGCTGGGTGGTGGCGTCGCTCTCTCCTGGCAACAATACTCTGGGCATCTCATTCTTCAAGTAAGGGACGCCACTCCTGTTCTTCTTGAAGGACAACATGCACTCGCCGGAATTGGTCCCTTGCGTCCTGGAGAGCTGCTGCCGCTGTTCAGGGGAGAGGTCTTCAATGTTGACATCCATGATGTCCCCAATGTCAGACATCTTGATCTTTTCGGCTGTGGTCCCACTGGGCGTGCCAAAAAGTGGACGCAAAATGTGCACCTAGCGCCAAGCACACAGCAAGCCGAACAAGCTGGCATCACACGTGCAAAGAATCACAAGACGTGCCAGTCAATTTTCCCTGAAAATTAACAAAGGGTAAAGTAGTTAGATACCAAAGCTTGGAACTTGCCGGGTGGTACCAGACAGTTCCATATTTGTGGCTAGGAAGCCAAACGGGATGACACATAGCTATAAAGAGCTATCTGCCAATAAACTGAAACCATTCGGGAGCTTATAAAAGAAGAAAGTAACATAGCCGAATGGAAGACGTAAGCATGACGGCGATCGGTCTTTGTTTAGGGCAAAGATGCACACGCACAAAGCCGTGACCGATCCCCATGACGATTAACATTAAATAAATAAATAAAGTAAAGCGCGAGCATAAACATGTAATGAACAAGCATGCATAGGTCCAAAGCACTAGTCTACCGCATGTCTAGGCACTTTAAAACCCGTCGGGTACGATACCAAGCAAATCTATCCACCGCATGATACAACTTGCATGGGAATCGTACCACTTTCCACAAATAGATCTATCCACCGCATGATACAATCTAAATATGGAAAGCTAAAAGCATACATCATTTAAAACATGAATTACGCACGTGTTCTACTCGTGAGAAATATAACCGAATACGGCTGAACAGCTGATTCGGGGTCCATGAAGAAGGAACGAACATTACCAAGCGAAATAAATCTATCAGATTGACTTGAAATCTAATCCACCGGATGACTAGCTCCAAAGAAACCCAAAAACCTGCATCTACCACGTGATACTCAGTTCTTTCAAGATTTATACCAACGTTGGCAAGCTTGAACCCGCAACACGTAACAACCTAGATCGATTCGGTTTCGGCTATCGGAAAGCATGTGATCCACGTGTTAAGTTAACCCAAGGCACGAATTCCACTCACATAAGGATCACAAGAGAGATAAAGCCGATCCAAACCCATCTAGATTGGGCAAAAGGTGTTACATGAATTTAGACATAAAGTAAAAACTCGAAGCAACACGGGGTAACTTAATGAATCTATTGGATCTTGCCAAAATCCAATAGAGCCGATAACTAGCTTCAAGCTAGATCTTAGCCTACCGCATAGCTCATGACCTAACAAGAAACCCTCTTGAACCAAGCTTGAATCTACCGCATGACACGAAGCATGGTAACAAGACTACTTGCATCAGATCTAAATCCACCGCATGATACTAGATATGATACAAGGTTGCCGTACTCACGGAGGTCGACGGATCGATGAACCCTCTCGAAGAACTCGACGACACGACAAATGGACTCTAGGGTTCGGCGTAAGGCCGGTTTGTATTGAGAATGATTGTGTCGGTTACATACATTCGGGGCTCAAATTTATACCCTGCCAAGCTCAACCTCGAATGGATTTGTTGCCTAACTTATCTCCAAGCTTGATCGCTTATCCATCCATTCGTCCTTCCTGCTTGAGCCACGTCACTGTGCAATCCCGCAAAATCAGCTCAACTGTTCCCTTGCCGAACGGAAGCAGATAGCCGACCGCGGATCTTTCTGCCGAATACATCTGAGAAAAACCTTCCTTCCACCAGACGGACTCCTCATCGAGCCGGACCCACAAGTCAGACTCCTTACCAAATTTTGGTGTTAACACTAAGGCTAATAGCCACACAAGACTTCCCTAATTAATTGGCCAAGACAGAGCCATATGTCTTGTGGTTGTCTTGTTTTCTGGGTGGTTCTCCATGTTCGATTAATTTACGGTGTTCTTGTATTAAAGCATAGGTAGAAGGACGGTTAGGGTCACTTGCCTTCCTCAACAAAAAGCTACTCTTGATCTTCGCTCTTGCTCTTTGAAACTCTTGATCTTCAAGACTTTCGATCGGCGGCTCGATCTTCTACTTGAAGCAAACATCGAGCACAACATGCGAACGAGATAAACAAGAACAACTAAGAATAATACACCAAGCATGAAAAGCTTTAAAAGAGGACAAGGTTTGATTCTAGGGCCGCGGACGCAAAAACACTGCGAACTATCGGAAGATTTGGATTATATCACACAAGGCTATATGCTTGGTAAATTTTAATTCAAAAAGATGTGCATAGGTTATTTCGAGAGAAATACCTTATTTAATAATTAAGCAAGTTATATTTATATAAAAGGAACGGTGTATAACTTATTCCAATTTTATTTATAAACATTAAAGTATTATTTTATGCAAATTAAACATTTTAATTTAAAAGAAGCATGTAAAGCATCTCAACGAATATTTTTACATTTCGAATTATACTAACAAATTATAATTTACAATCATGTTTATGTTCATATTAATCAATTTAATATTTAATTATGAAAACTCAGGATAGACCTATGTTAGTTTTATTTAGAAAGCAAATTGAATATATATTAATTAATTTAAGTTTGATTATGAAAACCGAGATATATCACTAATTAGATTTTAATTGAAAAGATTGTTTAAATAAATATTAATCAAATTATATTTCTTATAAAAACACGTGTTGATCTCTAATTAAATTTTAATTAGAAAAGCATGTATATAAGTATTTAATCATATTTAAATATTGAATAAATTATAAAGCAAGGAACTGGTTTAACATTGTCTCTATTACGTTCTTTGAGTTATTACGAACCTAACGCAATTTGAAACGCTTGAAACGGAGCTAAAACGTAAAAATTACCCACTAAACAAGGTTGCAAGGATTTAAACACTATTAACTATAGCCCACGGGGGTTAGATTGGAAGATTCGCAAGACACGCAAGACAATGCTCGCAAAAAGATTAAAGGATAGGGGCTAGCAGGTAAAAAGAACCTAGGTGGGATTTATGTGCGAAAGGTGGGATATTTCTAGGGGTTTTCCACAAAAGGTTCAAGACATAAATTATTGTTGACGCAAAAAGTGCACTCAACGCCAATCACACGGCAAGCCGAACAAAGCTAGCTTCGCACGTGCGAGAGAGCGAGATGACGTGCCGGTCAATTTTTCCCGAAAATTAACAAAAGATAAAGCGATTAAATACCAAAGCTTGGAACTTGCGGGTGGTACCGAACGGTTCCATATTTACTGGCTGAACACGGCCAAGCGGGATGACACATAGCTATGTGAAGCTATCGTCAAAGAACCACGACCATTCGGGTATCCACGAGAGGGGGAAAAAAGCAACGCCGAATGGATGACGTAAGCATGACAACAACCGGTCTTCGTATAAACAAAGATGCAAGCACGGCGTCATGACCGATCCCCATGAAGATTAGCATTAAAATAAATGAAGTAAAGCACGAACATGATCACGTATCAAATAAGCATGCATAGATCCAAAGCACTAGTCTACCGCATGTCTAGGTACTTTAAAACCCGTCGGGTACGATAACAAACAAATCTATCCACCGCATGATACGATTTGCATGAAAACGTGCCACTCTCCACGGATAGATCTATCCACCGCATGATACAATCTAAATATGGAAAGCTAAAAGCATACATCATTTAGAACATAAATAATGCACGTGTTCTACTCGTGAAAACATAACCGAATACGGGTACGGCCCGATCCAGGGTCCATGAAGAAGGAACAAACATTACCACGTGAACAAATCTATCGGACCGATTTGGGAATCTAATCCACTGGGATGACTAGCTCCAAAGCAACCCAAAAACCTCGCATCTACCGCATGATACCCGGTTCTTTCAAGATTTATACGAGACGAAGCAAGCTTGAACCCACATCACGTAGCAACCTAGATCGATTCGGTTTCGGCTATCGGAGAACACAAGATCCGGGCGTCAACACACGAAACCGCTCGCACAAGGATCTTAAGAGAGATATAGCCGATCCAAACCCATCTAGATTGGGCAAAGATGTGTTACATGAATTAAAACATAAAGTAAAACTCAAGATAACACGGGATAACTTAATGAATCTATTGGATCTTGCCAAAATCCAATAGAGCCGATAACTAGCTTCAAGCCAGATCTTAGCCTACCGCATGGCTCATGATCTAACAAGAAACCCTCTTGAACCAAGCTTGAATCTACCGCATGACATGAAGCATGGTAACAAGACTACTTGCATCGAGATCTAAATCCACCGCATGATACTAGACATGATACAAGGTTGCGGTACTCACGGAGGTCGACGGATCGATTGGCCCTCTCGAAGAACTCGACGACACGACAAGGACTCTAGGGTTTGGCGTAAGGCCGGTGTGTATTGAAGAATGATCGTCCTTGTTACATACATCCGGGGATCGTATTTATACCTGGCGATTACAAGCGCGAATGGATTCATTGCCTAACTAAACTCGATCGCTTTGTCCATCCATTCGTCTCTCCGATTTGAGCCACGTCACCGTTCAATCCCGCAAAATCGGCTCTCTTGTTCCTTTGCCGAACCGGAGCAAATAGCCGACCGCGGATCTCTTTGCCGAAAATCTCTGCGGAAATATCCTTCCTTCCACCGGACGGACTCTTTTTCGAACCAGGACCCACGGGTCGGACTCCTTACCAAATTTTGGTGTTAACACATGCCCCTTCAATTGTGGGATAAAAGTAATTTTGTTCCACAATTGACTCCAACCACGAATCCTTAAGTCAAATGCGCCAACACTGTTCTTCGCAATCCGCCGGAATCTTCGTCCGGATCTAACCCTAGATCCCCTTGTTACGAGCTCGAACCTCCAATGGCAACTCGGAACGAAGCTACTTAGGTGAATTCATCCCCCACAAACCTTGTTCGGCATTAGATTTTCAATTTTACCTGAGATTTTCCTTTTCCGCTTCCCTCCAGGAGCCTTCTACTGCTCTTCTGATTCCTGTCGAGGCCAATTCGCAGTCTTATTACCTTGGTCCTATAGGGAATTCTGACCCTCGAGATTTTATCGCCGCTGAATCTCAGAGAATCCCCTTCAAGGCAGCTTTGTCTCCACCTCCTCAGTGGCAAGATGCGTTCAAGAACTGGCCTTTGCCCCCAATTGCGAGTGGAAGACTTGGTATCGGAGGATTCTTGCGGATAAGAGTGGAGCGACCAACCTAGATACTCTCCGCATCACCCAATGTTTGGAGCTATCCGTGGCCGAGACACCCAAGAACGAAGATCTTCGATAGCCGCATGCCACTTACGGTCAAATGGCGTCAACGCCTTCCTTTTTGGACATGGCCCAATGTCTCCAACCTTGGCCGATGTATACATGATCACGGGCCTTGACATCACGGGTGCTGTCCGGCCACACGGGAATTCAAAAACTCTTCACGCCGGACGGGGGTAAAGCCGGGGAACGGCTACAAGAATTATATCTCGAAGCACATGAGAGACAATCCCCTTGCAATGTTGAATACGGAGCTTTTCGAACATGTGGGCTGTGCGGGTTCGTTTTACGTGGTAAAGCCAACGAGCCTACTTTAAACCACATTGCAATGGCGACTCATCCGGCCGGTGGCAATCGCCTTCCTCCGGGAAAATTCTTCTTGGGCGGCGTTTATCATATGCTTCATCGGATGTCACTCAAATGTACACCGGTCGAGAGGATAACATGCGTCAATGGCCCTTGGTGGTTTGTTCAAATGTGGGCTGCGGCTCCACATGCATCAAATTGTTGGTGTCGATTTGAACTTCGGGTTCTTTCCTTTGTCCAATCACCCCAAAGGAGAGCCTCAAGCTACCAGAGGATGCCAAAACTATGGAGAAGCGGTTTCAACTGTTTCTATCCAGCAGGACATCAGCCAGCTCTTCGAGTTGTTCTTCAAAGGTTTCCCCAATCCCCTTTGGCTTCCTTATCTGGGCAACGACACCTTGACCTTCCCTGTTGAGTTTTCCTTTGAGCCCGGCCATCAAGATGGGAGATTCCTGGAAATCCTTAACATCATAATCCGCCCATGCATACTGCCGGCCGAATTCAATGGAGGAAGACTGAATGTCAGTACTTATGAATATTATCAGCCTAATGTAATGGCCAGGCAACTTGGATGCGGCCAGATGCCCCCAAGATTGTTTCTGCATGAATTCCTCAAACCCAGGGAGGAAATCAAAGAGCGATGCGAGGGCGACAGAGTTTTCAACTATGTGTGTAGTCCCACTTTGTCTACACATGTCCTTTTGTGCCCACAACCATAGCTCACCCCACCTTCAACTCCTGGTGGCAAGAATTTCATGACCACATCTTCAGTGAGCCTGTTCATGTATTCTGTGCAGAGTTGGTACCTGACTTTCTGCCAACTTCAGAGGTAATACAATGAGCCCTTAGATCAGACCTTCCCTCTTTATTCATGGTCCTGACCTTCATTTTTCTGTCCACAGAACACAGTGCCTGCCCCTCGAGCCAGGGCAATTGCTTACAACGCTGAAGGCCCAATTTCAGCACTAGGATTCAAATCCACAACTCTGCATCAACTAATGGCCAGATACGCTACCACAGATCCCAGCCTTTCTAGCCTTGCTGCAGACAGGAGGCAAGGTCTGCATCTGATTGCCCCTCCAAGTGCTAAAAGGAGAAGGACTTGTCAAGAAAGTGCTTGTTGAGGTAGACCCTTTTACTTTCTTGATTACCGAGGTCACTCTGTTCTTGATGAATCATATTACTGTGCATTTCGGACCGAGCCCGGCGGCCTTCGGACCCGGCACTCGCCAATGCTCCATCCGCGGGTATGACTTCTCTTGCTTCTTCTTGAGGATGAACAACGGTATTTACCCTCCCGATTTGGCATTTGCGAAGAAACAACGAAGGGCAGCTTGTAAATGTTCCGGTGGTCCGGCAAGCAAGCTCATCCGGGGCTGAGTTACCCATCCCAGTGGAGATCTCATCTTCATCACCTTCCGCAGAAGCAGCAAACTCTCCAGAGATGAACCCCCCAATTCAACTGGAGCCACCAAATTCCCCAAGGGTGCCATCGCCTGTTGGTCAAGCAGAGATAACCAATCCAACAGAGGCGGATCCGACTCCTTACCAGTCGGAAACTCACGAGCTGCCGATACCCGCCTCGACGCCTCTCAGCTTGGAAGTTTCGGCTCTTCCTGGAGCATCTCCTTCGCCTGTGATCGCCCCTGCTCAAGGAACCAGCCATGAGGTATCCATCTGTACTTAATTTTGGTACCTCGATGTTTAGCATTCTTAACTTCGGCAACGTCGTTTCTCAGGATCAGGCTCCATCATCATCAAGCCTGCCATTAGAGAGCAATTCAACTGCCGAGGTGATGAAAGAAACATATCAGCCACTGCCAGATGAAGTGTTGCCCAAACTTAAAGAAATTGCAGCCTGGCTAGAAAAAGATGTTCAGGATCAGTTCAATGATCTTCATCATTTCGAAGAGATGTTTGAATCCATTAGTCAAGAACTCCCTGAAGACATCAGAGCTTCTCTATCATCCGTCTATGACTTAGAACCCCTTTATGTACCCTTGAGGCGCGCTTGGAGGAAATTGCGCTCCCGTCCGGCCATTGAAAAGAAGAAAAGCGATGCGAACATGCCATGAACGGGGCACAATCCCAAGCGAGAGAGCCATAAAGATGCATTGGCTAACTGCAAGCTTCCTATGATCCGAAAGTTGCTAGGAAGGTCGCTCTAGAGGCGGAAGCGAGAAGCCTGTCGGCGGAGATAGAGATTGACAAAAAAGAAAATAGCCGAACTTCCCGGATTGATAGCAAAGACCCAAGCGGAAGTAAAATCGGCTATCACCGGAATAGAGCAATGCGATGCGGAACTCACCGACTTATACGGTGCCCAAAAATGGCCCGGGGAGATGCTTTGGACAATTCCCATTTGATAATATCCAATGTTCGTCGTGTACTTGCAAAACTCCTGAATGCCTGAATATCCTCATTGATGTATAATTGAACTCGGTCGTTCTCGTAATACCTCCTTGTGATTTGTTTCCTTTCTTTTGCGTACCTTTAGATGTAATCTTTGAATGACCCATTCGGTAGTGAAACGCCAACTCCCGAACGACACTTTGATTTCCTTTAGCCGAACCAATCGATCTTCACGCGGTTCGGCCCTAGAACTCCAAGCGACCCGCCGGCGAGGCGGCCAAGGAAACCTTTCCACCTTCCGATTTTCTTGGGATATGCGCCACGATCCACGGCCACGACTCGAAGCCACGATTCATCCTGCCGAGGGCCTATAAATGTTACCATAGGTGCCCCTAGCTCTCCACCGGGCCTTCTAGCTTTTGAACCTCCGCCAATCTTTAGTCCTTTCGCACACGGTGCACATCCCAAACCACCATGGTGTGCCGTCTCAACCGCCGCCGCGCCTCCGACGAGGCCGAGGGGAGCAGCGCCAATGCGCGCAGGCGGTGATGATCGTCGATCTCTCCTCTTTGATTCTGTTCTTGATCTCCTTTTGCCTTGACGATCATCCCCTTTTTTCAGATTGATTCAGTGGAATCCGCCTCGTGCGCCGGCCAATCAGCCCCTGCCAGATGACTCTTCGGAGTCTGATGGCCACTCCCCGGTACCGTACGGGGAAGAGGACGCCATCCGCTTCAAGGAGGAGCTAGAGGCGTCCCGTCGCGAGCTGGAGGACGTCTCCAAGAAAGCGGGCGTGGCCGAGCTAGAATGGGAGGACCAGCGCAAACAGCTGCTGGAGGCCATTGACGGTATGGCTCTGAGATTGATTCTTGATCTAGCCGGTCTCTGATGCTAATCTTTCCTGTTTGCTCTTTGCGGCCGCGACGCCGAGCTCGACCGGCTAAAGGTGCTCGGTAGAGCAATTGGCCGAGAAGGTGAATGCCCGTGGTAACACGCCGCGGAGCGCTTGGCCGCGGTGGAGCGCCGCGTCGACGAGGTGGCCGTCCATGGCGTTCGTTTGGGTACCACCTTGGGCCTGGCTGCGATGGCGACGCATACGGACGTCGACTATTCCACCAGACCGCGTGGCTTCCAGGGCGGCGCGCCGGAGGACATCGACGAGATCGAGCTCATCCTGGAGCGCCTTGACGGCCACGGCGACGCCATTGCCGAAATTACCCATCCTCAATCTGTGTTGAACAGGCTCTTCGACTAGATTGTACTAGGGATGTGTAAATATCGGCAATAGACGAAGAACTTTTGAATTACGCACTTTGTTCGCGATGATTTCCCTTTGCATTTTGCATCTGCGAATTCTGTTTTTCTTTAATTGCATCCGGGAACTATCTTTAGCCGAACGTGCGAGAACAAGCGCCCCTTGGCGCAAAATCCACAAAGGATCCCAATTCGGCAATCCGTAAACACCGTTCAAGAGAAAACCCTTCGCACTTGGTGGGAAACCACCGCCGCTTGGTATTCCAACGGTGTGTACCGGCCGATCATCACTCCCAATGCGTCTCCCCGGACAATAAAATAGCCCGTGGGGTGCTCGCAAATCCATTCGCACACTCCTCCATAATTGCTCATATCTTCCCCTGCCTCCGGAGGAAAAAACCCCAACGCCATGGACAAGGGCAAACAACCTCGGGAGAGCGGCTCATCAAAGAAGCGTACGATTCGGAAGTGAGTTTTCTCTTGATCGCTCCTTGTTCTCCCGCTTGATCTTGCGCTTCATGTTTTCCTCTCGTCCTTTTCAGCCTTGATTTGCTTCCCGAAGAAGTCATCGGGACGAGAAGATGTGCCCGAGTACATCTCCTCCGATTCCTCTCTCGAAGCAGAGGATGCCACGCCTGAACAGAGGACCAACCATCGGCTGCGCCGCCGCGTACGGCACCTGGAGCATGGCCTCAGGGACATGTCCGCCCGTTGCCAAGCCGAGCGCGAGCGTCGCATGGTGCTGGAAGCATTAGTAGGGGGTAAATGCTCCTGACCCCTTCACGTTTGCATCCGGATTTCTTGCCTCTAACCTTGATTCTCCTGTTCCGGATGTTTTCGACGGTATAGCGACCGAAGGCGGTCCGGGATAGCTTGGTAGAGGCCGCCAATCACGGTCATCCCCGTGCGTTCCAAGTCGCCGTCACGGTGGTCCGGAACAACCGAAGAGGGAGCGACGGCCGAAGAAGCAAAGAAAAGATTGAATCATACTTTCGCTTCTTCCTCCACGCCTCTTGCTTCCCACCTCCTCGGGGACCTGACCATCAGGGCTGCTAGATGTGATCCTGCAAGAAGCAGTTGTAATGTAGTATTGAGCTAAGGGCAATGCATCCAGGCACTGGCCATTTTTTCTTGTTCATGGATTTTGTTCTGAAGGCGGCCTCATTCTCGAGCGCCGGCTATTTTGTGCCAGATGTGTGTAATCACCGATCGATCTCAATGCTAGGATAATACTTCTTCAGATATCTTCCATTTATCGCAGCGGAAAATTCTTCCCCTAGCAAAGTTTTCAATATGTATGCATTACGGGAACGCATCCGACCACACGAAAGGGCCCCTCCCGGTTAGGGGACCATTTGCCGAATTCACGTATTTAGTTCCAATCGGCAATAATGCTTTCCAAACTAGATCACCTTCTCGCGAATTGCTTTACTTTTACTTTCTTGTTATAGTACTTGGCGACTCGCGGCTTGTTTTTCTCGATGTTTTCCGGGGCCCGAGACGGATCATGTGCAAATCTTCTAACTCATCCATCATTAGGCCACCGTAATCCTTTGACCTCAACTCGTTTTGCAGCACTACTCTCCTTGACTGCGATTGTATTTCCCAAGGCGGGATTGCATGATGCCCGTAAACCAACTCGTAAGGAGAAGTCTTTGTAGCTCCATGGGGGGCCATTCGGTAAGCCCACAGCGCTTCACTGAGTACCGAATGTCACTTCTTTGGCTTCTGATCGATCTTCTTCTGTATCAGCTTGATCATGATCTTATTAGAAGCCTCTGCTTGACCGTTAGCTTGGGCATAATATGGAGAAGAATTAAACAATTTGATCCCCATGCTTTCGGCAAAATCTCTGAATTCCAATGACACGAATTGTGCCCCCGGTCGGTGGTAATCGTCTGAGGGATCCCAAATCGATAGATGATGTGTTCCTTGACGAATTCGATCATGTTTTCGACGTCACCTTCTTCGGTGGGATTGCCTCGACCCATTTGGTGAAGTAATCGTAGCCAAAAGCACGAACTTATGCCCCTTGCTAGATGGCGGATTGATTTGGCCAATCAAGTCTATACCCCGGCCCTCGAATGGCCATGGCTTGATGATGGGATTCGGTCTTGATGCGGGGACTCTTTGAATATTCCCAAACCTGCGGCAATCTTGACATCCCTTGTAATACTCAAAGCAATCCTCTAATATTGTCGGCCAAAAGCATCCAGCTTGTCTAATAACCCATTTCATTCGATAGGCCGATTGGTGCGCTCCGCATATCCCATCGTGCACCTCGCTTATCATGCTCTTGGCTTCTTTCCGGACCCGGAGCATCGCAGCAATACCCCATCTAATGATTTATAAAATAAATTATCATCCAGAAGAACGAACTTAATTGCTTTGTACCTGAGTTTCCTAGAGACTTTTCGGGATGGATCTTTCAAGTAATCAGCGATTTCTTTCCTCCAATCATCTTCTGCAAGATCCGTCCCTAGTGCCAACACTTCTGCAGCAAACGCTTCTTGACTCTCTTTATAACCGGGAGGCGCTGCGAGCCGGCTTTGTTTGCTTCCTTGTTATGCTCTCTAGGAATGTCTTGTAGGGTTACCAATGGAAAGCTCTTCAAGATTTCTCTCGCACTCTTCGTAGTAACTTCTCGGCGCCTCGCTCCCCGCACTCGTGTTGGCCGTTCAATTGCTTGATGACCGGTTCGAATCTCCATAGATCTCAACCGAAACGGCCCCGGCTTCTCTCAAATATTGAAGCCCTTGAAGTAGTGCCTCGTACTCGGCTGGTTATTTGTGACGGTGGGTTGTATAGGAATGGCGAATTCAAACATCTCACCTGCGGGCGAAATTAGTAGGATCCCTACTCCCCCACCTTTGCCACATGATGACCCATCGAAAAATAAAGCCCAAGGGGTAATTTCAAGCGAGATCAATTGACGGGTCACGATGTTCAGTTATAAAATCGGCAATGACCTGACCTTTGATGGCTTTTGCCGATTCGAACTTCAACTCGAATTCTGATAAAGCTAAAATCCATTTGCCAATCCGACCATTCAAAATTGGCATAGATAACATATGTTTTATCACGTCAAACTTCGAGTATACGGTGCATTCGGCATTCAACAAGTAGTGCCGAAACTTTGTACACGAGTAGTACACGCAAAGACACGGCTTTCTCTATAGCCGAATACCGGTTTCGGGATCAAGTAGTTTTCGGCTAAGGTAAGCTACTACCCGCTCCTTTCCTTCGAATTCTTGAATGAGGGCCGATCCAATAGTTTGGGTATCGGCCGCCACGTACAACTTGAAAGGCTTGTTCAGCGAGGAGGAACCAAGACACGGCGGCTCCTTCATGTATTGCTTGATCTCATCAAAAGCCTTTTGTTGTTCGTCGCCCCATGTGAATTTCGATCTTTCTTTAGCTTCGGCAATGGAGAGAATGGCAACACCTTCGAATTTGAGATGAATCTTCTCACGAAGTTGATCTTGCCGAGCAGTGATTGCAATTCCTTGAGGTTGGTTGGAGGAACGACTTCATCAATGGCTTTCATGCTCTTCTTGCCAACTTCGATTCCCCTTTCGTGGACCAGAAACCCCAAGAACTCTCCAGCCGATACCCCAAAAGCGCACTTGTTTGGATTCATCTTCAGACCATGCTTCCGGGTGCACTCCAAGGTCTTTTTCACATCTTCCAGATGGGTGTCATGACTTAAGGACTTGATCACCACGTCATCGATGTAGATCTCCACAGTTTTGCCGATCAACTCATGAAAAATGTAATTCATGGCCCGCTGATAGGTTGCACCGGCATTTTTCAATCCAAACGTCATGACTATCCACTCAAATAGGCCTATATGACCGGGACATCGAAGGCCGTCTTTGATATGTCCTCTATTGCCATGAAAATCCGATTATATCCCACGTTGCCATCCATGAAACTAATCACCTTGTGTCCGGCGGCGGCGTCAATCAACAAATCGGCAATAGGCATCGGGTACCCATCCATGGGAGTAGCTCCGTTTAGGTCCCTGAAGTCTATGCAAACTCTCATTTTTCCATTCTTCTTATACACAGGGACGATGTTAGAAATCCACTCCGCATATCCGCACGCCGAACGAAGTTTGCATCAAGTAATCTTTCGATTTCCTTCTTCACATCGGCCAATACTTCATCCTTGTAGATTTTCCGGGGCGGTTGCTTATATGGTTTGAAACCAGGCTTGATTGGCAATCGGTGCTCGACGATGGAACGATCCAATCCGGGCATCTCCGAGTAATCCCGGGCGAAGCAATCTTTATATTCCTTGAGAAGCTCAATTAAGTTCCCCCACGAAGTCCGGGCCGCAAATTTGCACCGATGAACGTCGGCCTTGGCTTATCACCGCTTCCAATGTCAACTTCTTCCAGTTTATCGGCCGACATGAATCCACGCCCTAATTTGCCATCAGTGCTATCCACGGGGTTCTCCATTAAAAATTACTATAAGAGCCGATCGCTTGAATCGGCCGTTGGTCACCGCCGACGGGTTCAACGAGACCTTCTCCCCGATCCTTCCCCGAGAAGCAATCGATGCCTTGGTACTCCCGAAGGCTGGTTCCATGTTGGCTACGCTCACGGAGTCATCCGCCCGGACGACCTCGATCTCATCATCCACCCATCGGATGAGCTGTTGATGCATGGTGGATGGGACGCAGCAGTTAGCATGAATCCGGTCCCGCCCAAGCAGCAGGCTGTAGGCTCCTTTGCCCTCGATGACAAAGAAGGTGGTGAGCAGCGTCTTGGACCCGATCATCAAGTCCACGTGGGCGCATCCTTTGGTGTCTGAGGGGTTCCCGGCGAAGTCGTTCAAGATGATGCTTGTAGGTGTTAGATCGCTTGGGCCCATGCCAAGCTTCCTGAAGGTGGTGTACGGCATTACGTTCACTGCCGCTCCACCGTCGACGAACATCTTGGTCAATGGCTTGCCATTGACGTACCCCCTCAAGTACAGCGGCCTCATATGGCGGTTCTTGGCCGGCTTGTCGAAGATGGCCTGCTTGGCCAGTACCAGTTGCGCCATCATCCCCTCGAGCTGCTCGTCATCAAAGGAAGCTTCCTCCTGCATAACCTGGTTAGCAGGAGCCATGAACTCGTTCGGCAGGAAGTATACCATGCATGTAGGGGCCGAACGCTTCGAGCCCTCCGGCTGGTCCTTGGGGCGCCACTTCTGCCTCGTCTGGATCCCGCTTGCTTCATCTCGCGGTTCCTCGGGCGCCGGACCCGCCTCTTCGGCTCCCCGCGCGCGGCGGGCGGGCACCCGCGCCCTTCTCGCCGGACGTGAACATCCTCGTCCTCTTCCCGATCGCCCCACCCGAGATCGGCTTTGCGCTTCCGGGATGATCGATGATCTCAATTTTTTGACGCCGATCCCCACTTGAGTGGATCCTTCCAAGTCTCTCGTGGACGGATCGGCGATTGCGCTTCCTCGCCCGTACTCAACGTATCCGTCGCCGCACTCGGGACGGTTCTTCAATGTGGGCAGCTTTAGGTCTTCGTTCCGGCGGTGCTCGAAGAAGGCGCAACCCCGGTGCGCACGCTCCGCTCGCGCGTGTCTTGCTCTTGGTCCCTTCTACGCGCTTCCTCTTCGGCTCGCGTTGCTCCTCCTCGTGGCGACGCTTTCCGGTAGCGCTCTTTCTCTATCTCGGCGCTGCCATTTGTTGAGGAGAATGCGCGACGTCACCTTGGGTTTAGGCACGGATGACTCCCCAATCTCGATGTGGCTCTTGAGCACGTGGGGCGCGTCGCCTTGCACTTGCTCCGGGGTTACCGGCGTTCGGGTCCCCTGCTCCACCTTGCTTGGACCTCGTCCGAGGTCGGGACCTTGACCTTCCCCTTCTCCTCGGCCGTTATCGCATTGACGGAAAAGCCGAGCATGTTCTCGAGGAAAAGGGTGGCCATCCGGCTTCATCTTGTTATCGAACTTGAGGTGTCCCTCCTGGATAGCCTTACGGATCCTCATCCACGAAGACCACCGCAATCGTTGATGGAGTGCGAGTCCCGTCATGGAAGCCGCAGTAATGCTTTGCTTTAACTCCATCGGGCCGAAGCATAGAATGCCCCTCGGGCGCCTTAATTCGGCCTTCCTTCACCAAGAGCTCGAACAACTTATCGGCCTTTGTGATGTCAAAGTCGTAAGTCCCTTTGGTCCGCTCGACCCAACGCCGATTCATTGTCAAGGGCTCTTTACCCCACATAATTTCCGCTATGCAGCCTACCTCCAATTCATCGTCGGAATCCTCGAACGGATCGGCTTTGTCCAGAAGCGGTTGTAGATGTCGCCGACGTCGTGCTTGCTTGCCAAACTTGGGGTCTTTCTTGAGGCCATATGCCCGATTGCTCATCGGAGATAACTTTTGTGAAAGGCGGCCGGGTTCTCAAACTCCATCCCAAATAGCCTCTCGCGCACGGCCGGTAACATCCCGGTGACGGCCATATCGCCCAGTCGATCGTCCGGTAAGTTCAATGAGAAGCACATGCCCTTGACTTCCCCGAATCTTCTAAGAAACTCCGGCGGTGTTTCGCTGTGCCTTTGCTTCAGGGTGGCGAGATCAATCAACTTCTTCTCGAAGCGCCATCGAAGTAATGAGCGTGGAATTTACGCTCCAAATCCTTCCATCCGGCCACCGACTCGGGTGGCAGGGACGAGAACCACGCGAAAAGCCTGGACCCGTCAGTGAGGCGGGGAAGTAACGAACCCTGAACGTCTCCTCGGCCGAGCATTCCCCAAGCTGCATGAGGTAACGGGCGATGTGCTCGACCGTGCTTGTCTCGTCCTGCCCCGAGAACTTTGTGAATTCCGTCGGCGGCTTCACTCTAGGCGGCAAGAGCACGTTATAGTACCACTCTGGGAACGGTGGCCTGTAGGCGGGGCCCTGCATCTTTGGCTTGAGGCCGAACTGATTCTGCATCAATTCGGCCATCTTGCGCGCTAGGGCGTCATCTTCTTGCGCGCTGCGGCACCGGCGCGTACCCCCGGGTGCGGGAAGGCGTCGAATGCTCCGTAATTTCCCACTTCATGGTAACCACCGCCGTACAAATTCTTCTGGAGCCAGTTGGTCGACGGTGCGATTCTCCGACCGGGGTCAAGTGGGGCCCCAGACGAGCCGAACGCTAGGTCTCCGTACGTAGGCTGGTACGGATCGGGCCATTGCACGGGGCCGACTGTCTTTGCTCGTGGTGGTGGCGGGGATTGGTTGACTTCCGAAGCTTGCAATGGGGGCGGAGCGGGCGCCCCCCGGCCGCCTCGCGGAGGAGGTTGGAACGCTTGGCTTCCGGCGCTGCGAGGAGGAGGCCGCCGTGGGCGGCTCCGCGGCGGCGGCAGAGAGCTCGACTCACCCGGCTCTACGGTGCTCCTGCGGAAGGGCGCCTTCCCGAACGCTTGCTCCACGCCGGGCCAAAGAGGGCTACCATCATCGCCGGAGCGATCCGAGGAAGGCCTTGTTGTGCTTGGTGAGCATGTAATCTGGCCGACTCTTGGAACACCCGCGCGCATTCCTCCTTTTCCCCGCCGAGACGTAGCATCAACTTCTCCCGGTAGCGGCACTCTAGGCATCTCATTCTTTAGATATGGGACACCGCTTCGTTCTTCTTAAATGACGGCGAGGCACTTCGCTGAAATTGATCTACGACGTCTTGGAGCTGCGCCGGGCCGCTCCGGGAGAAAGATCCTCTAGGTCGACGTCCATAAGGTACGCAATCTCGGGCATCTTGAATTAATTCGGCCGTTTGTCCCACCGGGCGTGCCAAAAAGTGTGTTGACGCAAAAAGTGCACTCAACGCCAATCACACGGCAAGCCGAACAAAGCTAGCTTCGCACGCGCGAGGCGAGGATGACGTGCCGATCCATTTTTCCGAAAATTAACAAAAGATAAAGCAGTTAAATACCAAAGCTTGGAACTTGCGGGTGGTACCAGACAGTTCCATATTTACGGCTGAACACAGCCAAGCAGGATGACACATAGCTATGTGAAGCTATCGTCAAAGAACCACGACCATTCGGGTATCCACAGAGGGAAAAAAAAGCAACGCCGAATGGATGACGTAAGCATGACAACAACCGGTCTTCGTATAAACAAAGATGCAAGCACGGCGTCATGACCGATCCCCATGAAGATTAGCATTAAAATAAATGAAGTAAAGCACGAACATGATCACGTATCAAATAAGCATGCATAGATCCAAAGCACTAGTCTACCGCATGTCTAGTTACTTTAAAACCCGTCGGGTACGATAACAAACAAATCTATCCACCGCATGATACGATTTGCATGAAAACGTGCCACTCTCCACAAATAGATCTATCCACCGCATGATACAATCTAAATATGGAAAGCTAAAAGCATACATCATTTAGAACATAAATAATGCACGTGTTCTACTCGTGAAAACATAACCGAATACGGCTGAACAGCCGATCCAGGGTCCATGAAGAAGGAACAAACATTACCACGTGAACAAATCTATCAGACTGATTTGGGAATCTAATCCACCGGATGACTAGCTCCAAAGCAACCCAAAAACCTGCATCTACCGCATGATACCCGGTTCTTTCAAGATTTATACGAACGAAGCAAGCTTGAACCCACATCACGTAGCAACCTAGATCGATTCGGTTTCGGCTATCGGAGAACACAAGATCCGGGCGTCAACACACGAAACCCGCTCGCACAAGGATCTTAAGAGAGATATAGCCGATCCAAACCCATCTAGATTGGGCAAAGATGTGTTACATGAATTAAAACATAAAGTGAAACTCAAGATAACACGGGATAACTTAATGAATCTATTGGATCTTGCCAAAACCCAATAGAGCCGATAACTAGCTTCAAGCCAGATCTTAGCCTACCGCATGGCTCATGATCTAACAAGAAACCCTTTTGAACCAAGCTTGAATCTACCGCATGACACGAAGCATGGTAACAAGACTACTTGCATCAGATCTAAATCTACCGCATGATACTAGACATGATACAAGGTTGCCGGTACTCACGGAGGTCGACGGATCGATTGGCCCTCTCGAAGAACTCGACGACACGACAAGGACTCTAGGGTTTGGCGTAAGGCCGTGTGTATTGAAGAATGATCGTCCTTGTTACATACATCCGGGGATCGTATTTATACCCCGCCGATTACAACTCGCGAATGGATTCATTGCCTAACTAAACTCGATCGCCTTGTCCATCCATTCGTCTCTCCCGATTTGAGCCACGTCACCGTTCAATCCCGCAAAATCGGCTCTCTCTTGTTCCTTTGCCGAACCGGAGCAAATAGCCGACCGCGGATCTCTTTGCCGAAAATCTCTCGGAAATATCCTTCCTTCCACCGGACGGACTCTTTTTCGAACCGGACCCACGGGTCGGACTCCTTACCAAATTTTGGTGTTAACAATTATTAAGGTTTTGTTTGGGGATTCCCTAGGGACCTAATGGCAAAAGCGCCACCTTATCTTCACGGGAAAGAACACATGTTGTTTCGTACAACCATGACCGGCGGACCGCGGCTCCTAGTCGATCCAAAATGGTTGTGGTCCGGCAGCCCTAAGGATCCCGGAGAGCAGCAAAATAGAAAGAGGGAGTGGAGGGGACCTCGGAGATGCACTCACCGGCGATGGAGATGGATGGAGATGGTCGAATTTTGAAGCCGCAATGGGGAGGACGAGACGACGCTCGCTCCGGGCTTCGACGGCGACAATGCTACGCGCGAGCGGGGAGGAGCGGAGGAGATTGGTGCGGGAGGAGCAGGGGCTAGGGGTGGCTTTTATAGGGCGAGGGGGGGGAGAGGAGGGGGCGCGGCTAAGGCAATGGAGGGAGCTCGGTGGCGGCGGCCATTAAAGCTCGGGGAGCTTCGGTGGGGCGGTTTCGGAAGGAGAAGAGGCGGTGGCGGGGGTGTGTGCTCCACTAGCATTGAATGACGTGCTCGGTGGAGGGAGGGGAAGAGTTGGGGGAGCCGGGTAGGCGGCGGTGCGACCGGCCGGGTGTTGAGCGAGGGCGGCGGCGGGAGGTAGAAGACGGGCCCGACATGTGGGCCCCGTCCGTCAACCAGAGGAGAGAGGGAGAGGTGGAGCGGGCCGGCTGTAGGAGGTTCGGCCGGGGAGAGATGGGCCAAGGCCGAGCCACGCGCGCGACCGGGGCCGCTAGTGAAAAAAGAAAAGAGGGACGTGGGCCGGCCGGTCTTTCTTTGCTTCAACTCGGGCTTTAGGGAGAAAAAAATGAGAGGGAAGGTGGGCTGCGAGGCCGAGAGGGGAGATAGAGAGGGGAATTGGAGGGTGGATTTCGGACTTGAACTTTTGATTTTTTTTTAACTTTTGATTTTTTTAACCTTTTCAAACCAAACAAATCAACCAAACACTAAGAAACGAAAATGAATGCAACACTCGAGTCATTTTATTTTATTTGAAAAATCAATCAATTGCCCTTTTCCTATACTAAATCTCCCGTAAATAAAATAAATGTTGGGCAAAATTTTAAAATTATGGGAAAATCGTTTTTTAATTATTTTCCTTATTAACATCCCTGAAATTGGAAAATTTTAGGGCGTTACACCGCAACAATCCTGCAGGTTTCTGGTGTTCAGCTTTAATCCTCTGACAAGTGTCACAGTGAGCGACGAACCGGGCAATGTCCGCTTTCATTCCATTCCACCAATACTTCTGCTTTAAATCCATATACATCTTAGTGGATCTAGGGTGGATAGAATATACCGAGTTGTGGGCCTCGTCCATGATGGTCTGCCGGAACTCTCCGTCTTCAAGCACGCATAGCCTATTCTTATACCACAGTGTGCCTTGGTCGTCCACTCTAAAGTTTGGGGCCTTATTCTCTCATGTGTGCTTGCAGATTTTCATCAGATCCTCATCAGTCCCTTGGGCCTTCCTGATCTTTTCCTCCAAGGTAGGTTGAACACTTAGTTGGCGGACGTAGCCTTGGGGAAAAATGTGCACGTTGAGTCGTGCCATTTCCTCTTGCAACTAGGCACTCTTAGGCACTGCCTTCTCGTAGGATTTTCTGCTTAAGGCATTTGCTACTACATTGGCTTTTCTTGGTGGTAGTGGATTTCTAGGTTATAATCCTTGACTAATTCTAGCCACCTTATTTGCCTTAGGTTCAGGTCAGGCTGGGTGAAGATGTACTTTAAGCTCTTGTGGTCTTTATAGATTTCGCACTTATTCCCAATCAGGTAATGTCACCAAATCTTAAGGGCATGCACTACGGCTGCAAACTCTAGATCATGGGTAGGATAGTTCTGCTCGTGGGGTTTGAGCTTGCGGGAAGCATACGCCACTACTTTCCCATCTCGCATAAGGACACATCCTAACCCTTGTTGGGATGCAACGCAATATACGACAAAATCCCGTTGAATGTCTGGCAAGGTTAGCACTGGGGCTGTGGTCAATCTTCTTTTCAACTCCTGAAAACTTTTCTCACACGACTCAGTCCAGTTGAACTTCTCTTTCTTGAGCAACTCCGTCATGGGTCGGGCAATCTTGGAAAATCCTTCAATAAACCTCCAGTAGTATCCTGCTAACCCAAGAAAGCTTCTAATCTCGCTCACAGTGGTTGGTCGTCACCAGTTGGAGACTGTCTCGACTTTCCCGGGGTCTACTGCTACTCCTTCCGCTGTCAGAATATGCTTAAGGAAAGATATTTTCTCCAGACAGAATTCACACTTGTTGAACTTAGCATACAGCTTGTGTGCCCTTAGTTTCCCTAGAACCACTCAAAGATGCTGCTCATGTTCTTCCACACTCTTGGAGTAAACAAGTATGTCGTCAATGAATACTACGACAAACTTGTCTAGCTCTTCCATAAACACCTTATTCATGAGGTTCATAAAATACGCTGGTGCGTTGGTGAGTCCAAAGGAGATCACTGTGAACTCATACTGCCCGTAACGGGTGACAAAGGCGGTCTTTGGGATGTCGCTTTCCCTAATCTTGAGTTGATGTTATCCCGACCTTAAATCCACCTTCGAAAAATACTTGCCCCCTTCAGTTGGTCGAATAAATCGTCTATCCTGGGGAGGGGATACTTGTTCTTGATAGTAACTTCGTCCAATGAGCGATAGTCCACGCACATCCTCAAGCTTTTATCCTTCTTTTCTATGAAGAGCACTGGGGTTCCCCATGGTGATGAGCTTGGTCTGATAAATCCACTTCGCTGAAGTTCTCTTAGCTGCTTCTTTAGTTCTGCCAGCTCAGGGGCTGCCATCCTATAGGGTCTCTTGGCTATGGGAGAGGTTCTGGGGATAAGGTCAATGACGAACTCTATATCCCTATCTAGCGGCATTCGGGAAGTTCTTCGGGGAACACATCCGGATACTTCCGCACCTCCGGGAGCATCCCAATTGACACTTGATGTCACCTTCGGGTGTTCGAGTTAATAGGGGTGCTTTTAGTAGTACTGTAGGTATGTTATGTTTTTCCACAAAACTTGAGGATATGAACGAATGTGATGCTCCTGAATCAAATAATATGGTTGCCAAGACTGAGCTGACCAGGAACTCACCGAGCACTACGCCTTGTGCTTCTTGAGCCTCCTGTGCGTTGATGTGGTTGACGCGGGCTCGTCCATAGGACTCGCCGGGGCTGCCTCATCTGCTGGTTGTTGTTGTTGCCAAAGTTGTTGTTGCTGCGAACCGGCACGCGGTTGGCTCCAGATACGAGCAGTCTTGGCCCATTCACTGAGTTGGAGAAGGCTGAGGTTGTTGGCTTTTTGGCATACGGGCAGTTGGCAATGAAGTGTCCGGTCTCACGGCAGTTGAAACACACCCTGGAGTTGTTGTTGTTGTTGTTGGCAGTGACCTGGCTAGTGTTGCTTTGTGGGGGACTTCATGGTGTTCTGGTTGTTGTATGGTTTGAACTGGGTCCTGGGGCCTTGCGAGCCTGTGGCTTGGGACTGGGTTCGGTACTGCATGGGGGCTTGGAACCTAGACATGGGGTGACCGAAGCTTCTCTGCCTCTGGGAGTGCTCTTGCTATTGAGCCTTGTGCTCCATGAACTTGCGCTTGTTTTCCTTCTTCTATTCTGCCCTGGATCTCTCTATAAGGATGGCCATGTTCATGAGGGTGTTGAAATCCGGGTAGATCTGAGGGGTCAGCAGGGTCCTCAGCTCCAGAGTCAAGCCCTTCTTGAACATCTCCTGCTTCTTAGAGTCCTTGTCCACTTCTTCTGAGGCATATCGAGCCAGCTCTATGAACTGGTAAGTGTATTCCTCCACAGACTTGTTGCCTTGGCGGAGTTCACGAAACTCATCTGCCTTGCGCTTCAGCGTGGCTTCTGGGATGTGGTAGCGACGAAACTCTTCCACGAACTCATCCCAAGTGATGGCGGAGGGATCCTTGGCTGCTGCACAGTAGTTTTCCCACCAGGCTAAGGCTGTTCCGGTGAGCTGGTGAGTAGCCAGGAGAACCTTGTCTCGGTCTTCACAGTTGAAGGGCTCTAGTTCCCTTAGGATGGCTCTCAGCCAGTCATCAGCATCCAAAGGATTCACGGACCCGCCAAAAGTGGGTGGCTTCGTCCTGAGGAATTCTATCAGTTTCTCATTCATGCCCAGAACTCGGGGCCTTGGACGGTTGACGGCATTGAATATGGCCTCCATCAGCAGAGTCTGGTTGGCCAAGACTTGCGCCAGGTCTACGGGAGGGGGTGGCGGTGGCAGGACAACATTCTCTCCTCCATCTTCGCCTTGGTTCACTTCCTGGTCGTTAAGGCGCTCCCTTCGATCGGCTTGAGATCCTTCCGCGTACATACGACCGGAGCCTTGGTGGGTCCTAGCAGGGCGCCTGGAAACCATCTGTAAAGGAGTGGGTTTCTAAAAGATCTAGGTTTTATGTGATGTTTAAGTGAATTATGGCGAATTTATCTTTGAAAAGGTAGGGTCTCTTCCTGCCGGCAAGCACACCACAAGCACATAGCAAACAAAAGCATAGACAAATTTTTATTACAAACAAGTGAGGAGGATACATCCCGAACTACGCGACTAATACAACGCGGACACACTATACGACTCGGTACTACGACAAAAGCTAAAGGTGCGACTCTAAACTCAGACCATCACGGCTTCATTCCCTGGGTCAAGGCAACAGAGGTATGCTACTAGTGAGGAGAGCCATCTTCTGGGGTTGAGTGCACCTCCAGCGGAATGAGCAGCTCATCGTCATTCTCGCCCTCGGGGTTTCCATTCTCTTGGGGCTGTGTTGCAGCTTTTGTGGTCGTCGTTGGTTGTTCGGTGACTACCGGTGGAGCTGGCGGGGCTTCAATAGTTCCTCCCCATCCTACAAGAGGTGTCCCAAGCAGGACTTGCGCTTCTCCAATGGCCGGAACGGGTGTTCCGCTGTTAGTCCACTCCTGCATGCGCTGGTCTTGGATCCGCCTGAGGCTTTCATGGGCAACAGCTTCACTGCTTATGGTGGCTGCGGTCCTCGCTTCAGCTTGAGCCACTCGGACTTGGTGCATCCTCACTGTGACTTCTGCTTGCTCGGCCTGACTAATTTTCTCCCTCAAGAGCTTGGCCTGGTCATCAAAGAGTTTGTCCAGGGAGACGAGGTAGGCAACTATATGGTACAACAGGTCTTCTTGGTGGCGGCGCCGTTCCAGGTTCCTCATGCGGGCACCGCCGGACTTGGGTTCGATGGCTGGGGGGAAAATACCTCATCGGTGTGGGGACGAGGTGTTCCTCGTAGATCCGACATAGGTAGCGGAGGGCTTTTCCGAGGGGCCAAGGGGTAGGTGTCTCGGTGTCGAAACCCCGTGGCGATCACCCGCCATGACTCGACGTTGGGGTAGCGGTTGCTTTTGGCGATGGAGAGGACCACCCTACGGCGAAGAGTGCCGAGTTGCTCGTACTCTGTCGTAGTACCTTGGGCGCTCAGTGATACCGAGGCGCTCCAGGGAGTTGATAAGGAGGCGAGCAAAACCAGGCTCCTCCTGGCACACGCCTTGGGTCCATCCATCTTCTGCCATCTGAAAACAATGGCAGAGTTGAACAAGGTTGTGGTAGGGTACAAAAGATAGATAGTTTTATTTAGCAACAAGGTTGGGGTACACTCCTCAGGGTACATTTATTATTACTAGAACACAGCTCTATCCTAAGCATTCCAGTCTATTCTCATGGGGACTCTTCCTCCGTCTGAATGCGACGCTTCTTTGGTGGGAGGTCTTGCTCCGGTATCACGTTCTCGGTCTGGGTCCCTTTGTCCCAATGAGTTTCTACGGGTTCGTCTTCCTCCAATCCTGCTTCTTCTCTCCTTCTGCGTTCCTTGTGGATCTCATCCCATAGGTTCTTGTGGAATATTTCAGAGCGTTCCCGCTCCCTAAGGTAATCTTGCTCCATGTTGGCTAGGGCAACTTCCGTCATTGTTGTCTTTACCCTTTCCAATTCTATCCTTTGCTCCGCTCTTTCTGCCCTGTCGATCTGGTGTTTCAACCGCTGGGCTTGTTCATGGTAGAGGTTGTCTAGGCCATTGAGGTAGATAGACAGGTGGGATACTGCATCTTCTAGGTCTTCTTCTTCTCTCGCCAATCCCCTCACTCGGTCAATCCATGAGCGTCCTCTACCCCTTGAGGGTGGGAAAAATCCCATTGGAGTCCGTCTGAGATGCTACCTATAAACCACTCGTAGGCGTCGCAGGGCCTTCCGAGCAGCCTTTGGGTAAGTGTCAGCGAAGCGAAATCCAGTGGTGGAGATGAACCAGGGTTCTATGTCGGGGTAGAGTGTGCTTCTTCCCACGAAGATCAGCACTTTACACCGAAGGGTGCCATAGCATTCGTATTCCAGATAGATGTACTCCGGTGGGTCCCTTACTCCGACGCGCTCCGGGCTGAAAAAGGGCCTAATTATAATATTTAGACATGGTGAGGGTTTTACTAGAATAGTCTAAGGGTCTAATTGCAAAGGGGCAGGGTTATTTTTGTGGTATAGCTTAAAGGTTAGGGTCTGAATTGAGAGAGAGAGAGAGAGAGAGAGAGAGAGAGAGAGAGAGAGAGAGAGAGAGAGAACAGAGAGGAGGGGGCTCGGTGGGAGAAAGGGAAAAGGGCAGGGGGTAAGGGAAAAACGCCCTTCTTCTACCTCCCTTCGATCCAAAACAGAAGGGGGGGGGGCACGACCGGCGGCGGCCGGCGACAGGTGCTCACCGGCGGGCCCATGCTCGGCGACGGCCGGAAATTAGGGCAAAACGGAGAGGACGGCAAGGGAAATCGATCCCCGTGCTCACCTTGTCCTCGGGCTGCTCGCAGATGCGGCTCCACGGGTGGGGCGGACTAGAGGTGGCGGCGCTCAGGGGCGGCGGTCCTCCGGTGTGCAAGAGGGAGGAGTGTTCGGTCGTGGTGGTGCGGGGTGAACCGAGGAGCTGCCGGCCCCTATTTATAGGCGCGGAGAGGCGGTTTGGGGGGAGATTTTTCGAGCTCGGGGAGCTTCGGCAATGGTGGTTCGGGAAGGTCCTACGTGGACTTCGGCCGGCGGGATTCGCGGTCAATCCGGTGCTGTTGGACACGACTCGTCGTGCAGGTGAGCTGGCAGCGGCGACGTGTAGTCGGACGAGGGTGGCGGTGGTGTTGGAGGGGACGGCTCGGGCAGGGCCTTTATGGCGGCCGCGGTCGTCGGGCGTCGCGGCGGCGCCGACGGGACGGCTCGGGCGCGGGGCCGGGATGGCATGCCGCGCCGGCGTGCCGCGGGGCACGCGGTTGGCCGGCGCGGTCGGGGGCCAGGCGCTCGGCCAGAGGAGGGGGCGGCGCTGGACCAAGGAAGAAGAAAGGAGGAGGGAAAAGAAGGAAGGAAAAAGAAACGAAGAGAGGAAAAAGGAAAAAGAGAAAAGAAAAATAGGGAAAAAGGAAAATAGGAAAAGAAAAATAGAAAAGGAAGGGATTTAGAAAATTAGGAAAAATCTTAGGAAATTAGGAGGGAGGAGGAAAGGGATTTTTGAGGGGTTTTCCGACTTCGGGCGTCAGCGTGATTTTCAGGACGACGGTGATGGCGAGGCGGACTGGCCGGCGGGACCGCGGCGTGCGCGGGATTCCCAGCGTGGTGGTCGACCGCGGTGCGGGAAAGAGACGCGATGGGCGGCGGCCGGGTGCGGCGGTGCCGGCGGGATTTGCGGCACGCGCGCCGAGGGTGAGAGAGGGGGAAGACAACCGGGGTTCCGAAGGGGATAAATGAGCTCAGCGGGAAAGTTTTGAAAACACGCTTGATTTAGTAGGTGATTTATTAGGAGCCAAAAACGCGGGCGTTACACGTACATCGGGGCGGAAGAACCGCGCAGTGCGTCGGTTGTTGAAGGGGTTGTCGCGCCAGCAGGGGCGGCACACCCCGACGACCGAAGGATGAGGTTGTAGTCGTCGCTGCCGGTGGTAGATGAAGTAGGAACCAGGATCCCAGGTGGAGGTGGAGGACTAGGTGGAGGTGGAGGACTTAAACCAGCAACCAACGAAGAATCTGCAAGATAAAGGAGAAGAGCCACATGACAAGTGACTGCTGAACGAGTATAGGAGGTGGGGGGGTGAGGCAACACAGATCTGACGAAGTGGAGATAGAAGACGGGAGTTTTGCGCTGCTTGAGCAGTGGAGGTGGGTCGGAGAGGCCCAGATCTAGAGCAGCGGGTGGGGAGGGAGGGGGATTTCGCCAAGGCAGGTGCGGGCGAGGTGTGGTGAGGCGGAGATAATCCTGACGATGGCAACGGTGGTGAGGGCGGAGACGAAGGCGAGGCAAAATGGGGGAGGAGTCCGAGCAAGTGAGCTCAGATCTGGTGGAGTGGAGTGGGGAAGCAGGAGATCCGAGCAAGGGAAGGTGGCGAGGGGGATATGATTTTATTTAGCCATACCTGGGCGACGACGGTGGCGATGGCGCAAACAAGCAGGATGGAACTAACCATTGGGCACTCAAACTCATATGCATAGCTAGGGTCATCACAAAAGCACATCCATTCATTACACACCATACCAAACAGTTTCAGTCTTCTAGAGATATGAAGCAGTACGATTAGGGTCAGTCAAAATGCTGGTGATTTGTTACCTCGCTAGCTCGTCTTGGTGAAGTTTACCAACGAGCTGTGTAATACTTTTTTTCTTATTAGAGCATCTTCAATGGGCTAGCACCTGCTTTAAAATTGATAATTTTAAATTAGTCTTGAATGTTTGGAGGGAGGAGAAGGTGTTTGAGAAATGAACAAGCTTATCTCATCACTCCTAGCTAGTGAGACTCCCTCTAGCAGTGGCAGAGTAATAAAAATAGCTGGGGCGACAACTAACGACAGATCAAATCAAAATGAACATATACAAAATCACGCATCCATATACTGCAATTGCATAACTTTTTTGTAAAATTTAAAAATGTAGTATTAGATTTGAAGAATAAAGACACAAATTAGTAATTACTAAGAACCTACAAGCCATGGCACAATCTAGAAGTTCTGTCGAAGCTTGAAAATATCATCGGAGAAGAAGTTTACTCGAGCTAGAGCAGATTAGCAAGGGCGACCGCCCCAACTGACCCAAATGTGGCTACGTGACTACCCTCTAGTATAACGAGCGAGCTCGAGTCAGGATTTCTATATGTCTAGCGGAAGATGGATAAAAGTTCAAACTTCCAACCCACCAAAATCCATCTAAATTACTTTATTTTTTTATAAAAAATTTGGGTGATTAAAACATGTTACAACATTTTTGAAAATGTCTCAAATTTTTTCATAAAAAGTTGGAATGACATTTTTAAAAATAAGTTGGACCAACATTTTTGAAAAGAGCTGCACCAATATTCCTAGGAAAAAATATTGGATCCAACATTTTTCACAACATTTGCACCAACATTTTCCATGAAAATGTTGTTTCAATTTTTTGAAAAAAAATCAATATTTTTTCTTCTTCTCAGCTCCTACCCTGGTGACCCCCGAGGCCAACCGACCTGTGCAGGCCAGTTAGCGGCGGCCATAGTGTGCGGCAACGGAGGTGCGCGCCTCGCGGGTGTGGCAACATCAGGTTGCGGGCGGAGGGAGCCCCAGAGAGAGAGAGAGAGATATTAGGATTTAGATGTGGGATCCAAATATTGTAGATGTTTGCACGAATTTCAAATAGTGAAAGTTTTCACCTCTTCTCGCCTTCCGGAAGATAAAGCCGACTCGCGAGGTTGTTGGGGATGTTACCCCACCAAACAGAAGAGAGAGAGAGGAGGAAGGGTATAAATATGAGAGAATTAGAGCACAACTATAGAAAAATAGGGCACAATTATGGAAGTGCAAAATGAAAAGAGCTCAAGTGTGTCCCCCTTCCACGACCTTATTTATGTTCATTCGGGCCGCCCGGATGGAGGTCTAGACAGCTTCCTCCCCCAACCAATCACACCCTACATTGCAAGTATGCAACTCATTAAGGGTCTCTGTACGTAGTTCTAAGGGCAATCTCAATTGAGGAAACTAACACAATTTCCATAACATAAGAAATCATATATAGAAACTATTTTTCATAGTGGTAGTGCCTTAAAATTATTGTGACTCCATAGAAACTAGTGGTTTATTCCCAATGGTAAATTAATGGTTTCTTGTGCATCGAGTCAAGAGTACACATGGTTTCTCCATGAGGAAATCATTTCTATGATTTGCACCCTCTTTCCTCATTAATTAGGCTGTCATATCACCATAATAAGTTGGTAAGCTATTTAATATGGATAGAAACTATCATTAATACTCCATCCCAATGGACATGTATGATGGTTTCTATCTACATTAAATGACATGCCACCTAAGCAAAAATGATGACATGGCAGGTCAATAAATGAAGAAAGAGAAGCAAATCTGTGGAAACGGTTTCCTGGAAGAGAAACGACGTCCTCACTCGCCCCAATGCATGAAGAAACGATGAAAATTGCATTGGGGAGAAACCAGTAGTTTCCACGGTGCGCGTCGAGTCTCCCGCGTGCTCGTCGGCCCACCGCGCCGCTCCGGACCGGTGCCGCTCGCTCGTCGCGGCCCTTCCGGCGCCGCGCCGCGCCCGCCCCGTGCGCCGCCCGTTCGCCGTGCCGCGCCGCCCGCGCGCTCGCCGCTCACCACTCGGCCCCGCCGCACTCGCCGGCCGCGGGGAGGAATCGCATGGCGAGGAGGACGAGGAGCGCGGGGGATGAAGAAAGGGACCGCTTGTGTCCGCCGTGGCCGCCCCACTCGCGGTTGCTCGCGTCCGCCGCGGCGACCCGCACCCGCCGCGCCGCCGCGCCTACTCGCCGTGTGCGACCGCGCCGTGCCGCCGCCCGCCCCGCTCGTGCGCTCGGCGGCCGCGCTCACCCCCGCAGCCTCGCCGGATTGAAGCCGAGCGTGGAAGCCAGAAGTGGCCGGATGCGATGCAAAAGGGGGAGTGGGCGGGCGAACGAACTGGTAGGTGGTGAGGATCGGGAGCGGGCAGTCGCGAAACAGGTCCGGGAGGTGCTCGCGTGGGCGGAACCCCTCGATGAAGTCAAGCCGGATCTCGAACGAGATCACCGCCAGCAGCCACTAGCCTTGCAGGCCGCTGAAGCAGAGCTTAGAGAGGAATGCTTTGTGGAAGAAGCAGAGCAGAGGAGGGATAAAGTAAAGAGAATAAAATAAATCTAGCATTTATTACACAAAGAAACTTCAGAGATAGTTTCTATATTAGAATTTTTTCTTAGGTGGCCATTTTGGACTTCGCTTCCACCGTAGGGACTGCCCTAAGTAACAGACTTTTATTCCCCACAAATCGGCGATCTCCTCCCACACAATTTGTACATTAGACGAGAGTGATGTAAAAATACGTTTATACGCAGATCCGAGGAGCAAGTGCACGTCTGTAGCTAGGGTTGAAAAACGGACGGTTTGTATCCTATTCTGTTCCGACTGTTTTTCTACATTATGATTTTGTTTCCATTTTTACCGAATTATGAGAATTTGTCAGATTCAATTAATTTTAATAACATTCTTCATTATTTTGTAGTAGTTTACTCTTTATGAACGTAGAAAAACCTCGTTCCGTTCCGATTGTTTCAACCGTTTTCATCCCTGCCTGCGGCGTTACTACCCACCCATTCTGATGTGAACTGTGTGTTGGTGTTGGTGCTGGTGGTGGTGGAGCACGGCGTCAAATCGCCGGGAGCCAGCCCTAGAGGCTAGAGCAACGCAACCAATGCTGGGTGCCATTTATGGCAACGCCATGTGTACCACCACCACCCCGCGCCGCGCGAATGATTCGACGTCTGAAAAGCACGCACGCACCGCTCGGCTAGCTGCAGAAGCAGTCGTACGCCCCGGCGACACGCCCCAGCCCCCCACGCAGGACGACGACGACGACGTACGGACGGAGCCATTCCATCCGGGATTGCTATCCCATCACTCACGGAAACGAAACGAAATGCCACTGCGGCACTGCCTCACTCTACGATGATGTATAGGATCACCTATACGGCTATACATGTGTACGTGTATACATGCCGGACACATATATACAGGCAGGGATTATATTCCTTTGATTGAAGTTTTCTGATTCACAACTATAGCTATAGCTCTCCCTTTGAAGAAGTATCGGTATCTAACTTGCCAGTTTTTGAACTCGAAAGTTTGCTCTTGTGCTGGCACACGCGGCTGCTGCATTTGCAAATCATATCGACTGCCGCACGTCAACACAAGGCACGCGGCTTGCGTTTTTGTCAGTTCCTTGGAGACACTAGGACTTGTTGCTGATGCTTGTCTCACTCGCCAGTCGCCACCACCTCATCAAATCATGGAAGCGGAAACGGAGATAAGTAGGAGGAGCTGCTGGAACAAGGCCAGCAACATAAATAAACTTCCATCACTTTATTTGAGCCAGGCTTTGCTGCTTACAATTGCTGCTGCATCTACCAGCCCATCATCCCTCGCAAGCTTCGTTTTCAGTATCAAGCCGGATCGAGAGCGCGGTAACTGTCTTGAGACAAACGCTACAGAACGCTGGGGACGATCCAAGAAAAGCTTTGCGATCATCGACATCATTGCACTTGATGCATAGAAGAAGTGATCATGGCCGCCCGGTGGCTGCAATTCTTGCGACTGCAATCAGTTCTATTTCCTT
Source organism: Cenchrus americanus (assembly GCA_947561735.1). NCBI lineage: Eukaryota > Viridiplantae > Streptophyta > Magnoliopsida > Poales > Poaceae > Cenchrus > Cenchrus americanus. The sequence continues at coordinate 86,044,737 of OX387243.1, forward strand.
TCCTGAATACATGTTGGTAAATTAGCCAATTTAATGAGTAATTTAATCCAGAAAAACAAAAGTAGAAACATAACAGAGGCAAAATTCATGACATAGTTTGATCTGGCATAGTTTGCGAATATGTAGATAATATGAGAAACAATAAGCAGTAGATTATACCCAGCCGCATTCATGCCGGTGCTAGTCGACATAGCACTTGTCGGTGTAGTTGTCCCGCTCGATGCAGTGCAGAAAGGAAGCAGTGCCGATGTTCACTCCCTCCAGCAGCGCAACACTAAACTCGCACAGGAAGACGAACAGTAGTCGTGCCGAGGAAGGCGAAGGCGAACAATAGCGAGTAGTCGTGCCGAAAGCACTCCCCAATAACGTGATTGCCGGTCTTCACCCGAGCATGCGAACTCCGACTCCGACAAACGTTCCGGAGGCTCCTACTCTCCCAAGGTCCTGTGCGCGCAAGCCATGGGACGGGAATGTCTGTGTGCAGCGTGTTGTTTTCCTAAACCGAAGGATGACCAGACGGGGCCATATATAGGGGTTCTCAGGTAAGCCAAGAGCCAGGAGGGGAAAGGGCGCAGGCGACGCAGTTGAAGTGCTTCAGCACTTAATCGTCAGTAGTTGAAGTGCTTCAGCACTTATGGAATCTCTTCACATTAAAAAGGAAGTGGTAAAACCTTTCCCATTCCGTCTCGGTACGCACGCACGCACGTCGCCCGTCCGGCTGGCTCGGCACGACACGTCACGCACGCCACCGCCCGCCACGCCACGCCCACGCCCACGGCCGGCCCGGCCCGGCCGGCGGCGGCGGCGGCGCTCGCGCGTGTGGCATCAATTTGTCCCCTTCTCAACTTCTCAATAGAGATGGTATAATGTCCAGCATATAAGTTGAGTCTGTGCCACGTCAATTGTCATGTCGGTATTATTTGTTTTAAACAAAGAGATACTAGGATTATTAGTCATTAAATGGGCCAAGACCAATAATAATCCAACAATCCCCACCTATCTCTAGGGTTTAAGTAAATAATCTCAAATATCACAACTTTTGATATACCAGAGTTTCAACGAAGAATGTGAAGTTGAACTTCCGTCTAGAACAATGAATCCACTCACTCACAACTGATCAATGGACTAAGCCTTGAATTGAGAGTTTTGCGTGAAGATGAGTTTCAACAAAGTTCATATCATGGTACAGGGCTGCTACAAACATTCCCTTTGTTTTGAAGTATATGAGTCACATTTCCTGAGCCTTTCATGAGTATCTAGAGATTTCCCACATCTCATAGACTGTGACTAGCAGTCGAACTCATATAGGTGTGTCCCTTTGAGAATGTTCTGTAGGACGACATCCCTGCTTTAGGAAGCCACTCGGGTCACATTAAGGACTCATCCAACCTGCCATACAGAATAGGAGAAACAATGCATCTCTAATGAGTTCGAGCTTGATTAAGGGGTTTCTCCCTCAGCCAACCACTAGCTTGTTTCACCATCCTACTTTATAGGATCTCCGATCACATAGAATAGGGTACCACTATGGTGTGACTTCAAGTGGGTCTTAAGCCTAACCCCCTCGATGCACCTTCTATCACATTGCGTGACAGACCCTTGGTAAATTGATCTGCCAGATTTTTGGACGTATTGACATAGTCCAATGCTATTACTCCGGAGTTTCTCAATTTTCTGACCGACTTCAACCGCCTTTTCACATGCCTTATGGACTTCATGTTATCCTTGGAACTGTTCACTTTGACTATCACTGCTTGATTGTCACAGTTCATGGAGATAGCCGGTATGGGTTTTTCAACCACCGGTAAGTCCATCAGGAGCTCACGAAGCCATTCAGCTTCAACTGTGGCGGTATCCAGTGCTGTGAGTTCTGCTTCCATTGTTGACCTTGTTAAAATGGTCTGCTTGCAAGACTTCCGTGAAACAGCGCCACCTCCAAGTGAGAAAACATATCCACTTGTGGCATAAATCTCATCAGCATCAGAAATCTAGTTGGCATCACAATAACCTTCAAGTACCCTAGGGTACCCAGTATAGTGAATCCCATAACTCATGGTTCCTTTTAGATAGCGTCATACTCTTTCAAGAGCTTGCCAATGATCCTCTCCTGGGTTTGAAACAAACCGACTCAATTTGCTCACAACATAGGAGATATCAGGCCTCGTTGCGCTAGCTAAATACATAAGTGAACCAATTATTTTAGAATATCTCAATTGATCTCGTGCAATTCTCCGATTCTTTCTCAAGGATACACTTGGGTCATAAGGAGTTGGAGAAGGTGAGCACTCGCTATAACCAAAGCGACTCAACACCTTTTCCACATAGTGGTTTTGCACAAGAGTAATCCCACCATTTCCTTCTTCTCTATGTAGCTTTATGTTAAGAATAACATCAGCCACACCCAAGTCTTTCATCTCAAAATTATTAGACAGAAAATCTTTTACTTCTTTGATCACATTCTCATTGTTACCAAAGATTATAATATCATCTACATATAAGCACAAAATCACACCTTCTCCACCACCAAACCGATAATATACACATTTATCAGCTTCATTCACAACAAAGCCTGCTGATGTTAATGTTTTATCAAATTTCTCATGCCACTATTTAGGTGCTTGCTTTAGGCCATACAAAGATTTTAATAACTTGCACACCTTTCCCTCTTGACCTTTTGCTATAAACCCATCAGGCTGATCCATATAGATCTCTTCCTCTATAAGGAATCGGATGCTCGTTAGCCTAAGAGGGGGAGGGGGTGAATTAGGCAACTCAAAAACCTAGCCTATGGCTTCACTAAATTTACACAAAGATAAACTAGAACATACTATCTAGATGTGCAACTAGGGTTGTTCTAGTGTGAAACTCCCATCCCAAAACAAGGTTTGCAACCTATAGTCAATCCTAGCATGATACTACTCTAGGAAAGTAAAGGAAAGCAAAGATTGCAATAGAGTAAATGCGGAAACATAAAGGGGATGAGAGGAAGCAAACTCTTGATACACGATTTATCCCGTGGTATCGGTAGGCACTAAGCCACCCCTAATCCACGTTGTTGAAGCACTCACACAAGAGGATTGCTTCCCGGTCACCAAGTCTCTCCCAAGAGCACCACTTGACTCGCCACAACGGCTAGCCACTTAGGCACTTGTCAAGCTCCCTTGGTCACCTTGATGCCACCTCCACTAAGGAGCTTCTCCACCAAGGAAGGGGGCCTCCATGTCCACCGCACAAAGTGTCCTCGCCGCTCCACACCAAGCCGGAGGGTCGATGACGATTGCCGGTGAGCCACTTAGGCCCCAAGGCTTCCGGCGAACCTTGTACACCTTGATTCACTCAAGAATCACCTCACAAGGTTGGCACAACCTTGCACTCACTCAGCTCTAAGCTAAGCCTAGCACTAAGCACATACACAAAGCATATGCAAGTCTAAGGATGAGCAATTAAGCACTTGGATGGATTGGATATGATCTTCAATGTGTTTTGAACTCCTCTGCACTTCCACACAATCCAGCCCCCTCAAATGGGTGAGTGGAGGGGGTATAAATAGTCCAAGGCATCCAAAGAGCCATTGGCTAACGACCACAGAAAAGATAGCGTCGGATGAACCGATGCTTACTTTTTCCAGGCGTCGGTTAATCTGATGCCCCTCCCACGTCACATAGCTGTTGAGATTCTCTGACACAACTGCTCTGACGCTATACACCAACGATGCGTCGGATCATCCGGTGCTGAAGACCTCGCGACCAATTCGCCTCTGTTAGCTTTCACATGACCGTCGGATAGACCGACGCTTCCCCTTGACCAAGGCGTCGGATCATCCGGTGCTGAAGGCTTCATCTTGGCGCGTCTCTGTCTTGATTCAAACTGAGCGTCGGATAGACTGACGGTGTCCTCACTCAGACCGTCGGACCATCCGGTGCTACTGTCTTCACTGCTCTTCCTCTGCAACTCGTCCGACGCAACTAGAAGTTGGACTGTCGGTTCATCTGACGGTGCCTAGGGTTTTACCCAGTGAACCAACTCGTCCGACGATTGCACCGATGCTTGCTATTTTGGTACTGTCGGTTCATCCGACGGTGTCTTTTCTTTTCCTTTCTTGCTCGGTTTTGACCCTTGATCTTCTCATTTTGGCATGTGATATTCTTGCATCCTTGGGACCTAGAAGTGTCTACAAAGACATGCTAAACAATATGGTTAGTCCCATTGATCATGTTGTCATGAATCACCAAAATCAAACTCGAACTAATGGCATATGAGGCCATGTTCGCTACATCCTCAAGCCCTCCATTTAGGAAAGTTGTCTTAACGTCCATTTGATGAACGAAAAGACCATGTGAGGTAGCCAAGGATAGTAGCACCTGAATAGTCGTGAGACGGGCTACAGGTGAATAAGTATCTAAATAATCTTTCCCTTCTTTCTGGGTATAGCCTTTTGCAACAAGCCTTGCTTTGTACTTCTCAATAGTACCATCAGGCCCGAGCTTCTTTTTGAACACCCATTTACATCCTACAGGTTTGCACCCATAAGGACGATCAACCACCTCCCAAGTACCATTTGATATTATGGAATCCATCTCACTTTGAACTGCTTCTTTCCATAAGTCCGCATCAGGAGAAGAATAAGCTTCTTCTATGGTTTTGGGGGTGTCATCCACAAGGTATATGATATAGTCATCGCCAAAGGATTTTGCAACCCTGCGCCTCTTACTCTTTCGAGTGACTATACCATTGTCCTCCTCAGGAATATTCTCCTGAGATTCATCAGCAACAATATTTTCAGGTTCAGGTGTCTCAAGAGATACAAAATCATGTCTAGAAGTGCTAGATACATTTTTCATGGGAAATTCATCTTCAAAGAATGTAGCATCTCTTGATTTCATGATTGTGCCTTCCACCATATCAGGCACTTTGGAATTAATAATTAAAAATCTATAACCCACACTGTGAATGGCATAGCCAAGAAAGACACAATCAACGGTTTTGGGTCCAAGCTTTCGCTTTTTGTTAATTGGCACATTCACCTTTGCCAAACAAACCCATGTCCGTCGATATGAGATATTTAATCTCCTTTTCTCCCATTCCTCGAATGGTGTGACTTCTTTGTTCTTCATGGGCACTCCGTTTAGAACAGACATGCTGTCAATATTGCCTCACCCCACCATTCCTTAGATAGTCCCGCAGTGTCTAACATGGCGTTAACCAAATCTGTTAGAGTGTGGTTGTTTCTTTTGGCAATCCCATTGGACTATGGGGAGTATGACGGTGTTCTCTCATGAATTATACCGTGCTCTGCACAGAACTCAGAAAAAAATCATTTGAGAAGTATTCTCCCCTGCGGTCGGACAATAACCTTTTGATTTTTCTCTCAAGTTGATTTTCTACCTCGGCCTTATAGATTTTAAAATAATGTAGTGCTTCATCTTTTTTTAACAAATATACGTAGCAAAATCTAGTGCTATCATCTATAAATGTCATGAAATATCTTTTGCCACCTTTAGTCAACTCACCATTCATCTCGTACGAATTAGAGTGAATTAATTCTAGAGGTGCCAAGTTCCTCGCCGCAGCAGCCTTGTGAGGCTTGCGAGGTTGTTTCGATTCAACACACACATGGCACTTAGAATTTTTTACTAAATTAAATTTCGGGATTAAATTTAAACCAACTAAGCGAGACATGCAACCAAAATTAATATGACATAACCGTGAATGCCAAATATTCGCCTCATCATGATTATTAACATGATTCACATACTTAACATTGTTCTCACATAGAGATAAGCGGAACAAGCCTCCGCTCTCATAGCCCTTCCCAATGAAAGTTCCAAACTTTGATAAAACACATTTATTCGACTCAAAAACAAGTTTATAACCATCACGGCAAAGTAAAGAGCCACTAATCAAGTTCTTCCTTATTGAGGGGACATGCTGCACGTTCTTCAGCTGCACGGTCTTTCCCGAAGTAAGCTTCAGATCGACCGTACCAACACCACGAACAAAAGCATGAGCTCCATTTCCCATCAACAAGGAGGCAGCCCGCCCGACCTGATAAGAAGAAAACAAGGATTTATCAGCACATACATGTATATTGGCTCCTATATCAATCCACCAATCAGGTGAATTAAAAACTGAAAGAACAGTATGGAGTGAATTACCATACCCCGAGGTTCCTCCTTCAGCCTCAACCATGTTCACTGATTTCTTTTGATTTGGCTTACACTTCGCATCCGGGTAATCTCTAGCAAAATGCCCAGTCTTGCCACAAGTGAAGCAGTTGCCTTTCTCCTTGTCCTTCTTCTTCTTCTTGAAAGTAGTGCTCTTTGGTTTCACATCTTCCTGGTTTTTCTTCTTCTGTGGTTTAGGACGATTCTTTTGCACCACATGTGCGCTAGAACCACCCTCTGCAACTTTCTTTCCCTTGACATCTTTTGCCCTTGCCTTATCTTCCACATCAAGAGTACCGATGAGTTGAGTAACATCAAACTCCCGTCTCTTGTGTTTCAGAGAGGTTGCAAATTCTGCCCAAGAAGGTGGCAATTTTGCAATCATGCATCCATCCACAAACTTGTCATGGAGTTCACAACCATGCATCTCGAGATCTTTCACTAGCGCTTGTATTTCATGAGCTTGTTCTATTACCGAGCGGTCATCGACCATTCGATAGTCATGAAACTGCTCCATGATATACAACTCAGAGCCAGCATCAGAAACTCCATAGCGTTGTTCAAGTGCATCCCACATTTCTTTACCAGACTGCAGAGGTACATATGCATCAACTATAGTGTCACCAAGCACGCTCAGTAGTCCTGCTCTAAACCTCACATCAGCATCATGAAACGCATTATCCTCTTCAGGAGTATGCGGATCAACAGTCCTAGGTTCGACCACAAAGAAACAGTGCATGGAAGTCATCCATAATATGCACCTCTGGCGCCATCTCTTGTAATTAGAGCCATAAAAACATTGGGTTTCACATGCTCGCAAAGCCAGTAGTCGTAAAAGGCCTATCACGTTTTTGGAATGTTGGTATATTAGCCAATTTAACGAGTAATTTAATCCAGAAAAAAAGTAGAAACATAGCAGAGGCAAAATTAGAATATGTAGATAATATGAGAAACAATAAGCGGTAGATTATACCCAGTGGCATTCATGCCGGTGCTAGTCGACATAGCACTTGTCGGTGTAGTCGTCCCGCTCGATGCAGTGCAGAAAGGAAGCAGTGCCGGTACCATTCGATAGTCATGAAACTGCTCCATGATATACAACTCAGAGCCAGCATCAGAAACTCCATAGCGTTGTTCAAGTGCATCCCACATTTCTTTACCAGACTGTAGAGGTACATATGCATCAACTATGGTGTCACCAAGCACGCTCAGTAGTCCTGCTCTGAACCTCACATCAGCATCATGAAACGCATTATCCTCTTCAAGAGTATGCGGACCAACAGCCCTAGGTTCGACCACAAAGAAACAGTGCATGGAAGTCATCCATAATATGCACCTCTGGCGCCATCTCTTGTAATTAGAGCCATAAAAACATTAGGTTTCACGTGGTCGCAAAGCCGGTACTCGTAAAAAGCCTATCACGTTTTTGGAATGTTGGTAAATTAGCCAATTTAACGAGTAATTTAATCCAGAAAAACAAAAGTAGAAACATAGCAGAGGCAAAATTAGAATATGTAGATAATATGAGAAACAATAAGCAGTAGATTATACCTGGTGGTATTCATGCCAGTGCTAGTCGACATAGCACTTGTCGGTGTAGTCGTCCCGCTCGATGCAGTGCAGAAAGGAAGCAGTGCCGGTGTTCACTCCCTCCATCAGCACAACACCAAACTCGTACAGGAAGACGAACAGTAGTCGTGCCGAAAGCACTCCCCAAAAACGTGATCGCCGGTCTTCACCCGAGCAGGCGAACTCCGACGAACGTCCCGGATTGGATCAGCTCGGCACGTCACGCACACTACCTGCCTGCCACGCCCACGGCCCGGCCGGCGGCGGCGATTCTGTGCCACGTCAATTGTCATGCTCATATTATTTGTTTTAAACCAAAGAGATTTTTATTAATCATTAAATGGGCTAAGCCCAATAATAATCCAACAATACGTACTCCTCTCTCCAGGTCAGTCCACGTGAATTGAATCGCAGGAGACGTGATCGATCATGGCCGCTGGCTGCCATTTTTGCCACCGCAATTTGGAAGTTTCAGTTTTATTTTCCCTTTCCTGAACATTCCTGAACAGTACTTACTCCTCCCCAGATCGATCAAAAACATGAAGGTTTTGCCCCCTCCCGTCATGTGTGTGTTCCCGAGCAGTACTGTCTATGCCGCGACAAAGATCGGGGCAGAAAACCATGCAAGGAGAGGGAGTCAGTCAGTGTTTCAGCGCAGCAGCAGGAATTAAGTACTAATGTTCGCAGGGTTGAAAGGCAGTCAACAAACCATCGTGTTTTTACAGTATGTGTAGTACAATACAGTGAGCTGTAGTTACGCAGTGCAAAGGCAGTCAAAAGGGGGAAATTTTCTCTGAGTACATTCGTAGTAATGCACGAGCTAGAACTAGAAGCTCTCCTCGATTTCTCTCTCTGAACTTGCTCGGCAACGTTCCCTGTTTTTGAACAAGGTGTCGGAAGCTGCTGTCAGCTGCACACTACTGCTGAGGCGAAGACTGAAGAACTGGCACCTCTATGATTTCAGCGCAACACCCAGGGCAAGCAGTCCAGTTCCTCGGGGTCGGGGACTTGAGACTGTCCGCACTCGTCGACCTCCAAACTCAACCTCTAAAAGCGAATATTCCCGCCTGCGCATCCAAAACTTTCGGCTCGGTTCAGCTTTCTCCGCACCCGTCAACCTCTATGTCTCAAACTCTATATCAACTACCAGATGCGGGCCCCATGCGTCATACTCTTTTTTCTCCCCCTCTCCACTCTCTCCTCCTCCCCCCAATCCCCACCTACCCCCGCGACCGGCATCCTCCTCCTCTCTGCCTTCCTCTCCCACCTCTCCATCCCCACGCCGGCGGCGGGGCTCCGGGCTGCGGGTGGCGAGGCAGAGCAGGGGACTCGCGCCGCCCCTCCCTCCCAAGCTCGCCGCCTCCTCGCGCGGCCGCGCCCTCCTCACCTTCCCCTCCCCTCGTTTCACTCCGCCGCCCGCCGCCCGCATCTTCTCGCCCTCGGTCGCTCCGCCGCCCGCACTCCCTCGAGCGGGGGCCGGCTACGGCGACGGAGCTCGCAGCGCGGCCCCTCAAGCACTCCCTCAGCGAAGCTCCGCGCCCCCGCTCCGAGCTCCGACGCGGCCGCATCCATGGCGAGCGGGGCCGCATCCACCGGCGGCCGGATCCACGGCGACCGGCCCTTCCCCGACGGCTCTCCTTGCTCCCTCCCCTGCTCTCCTTCCTCCCGCGGCGAGCTCGACGGCCCGGAGCCATGAAGCGGAGCCGAGCTCCGGCGCTGTGGGGACGGCGGCGAGATGGAGACGAGTGAGCGGGAAGAAGTCGACGCGGGTCAACGGCGAAGACGACAGCCCTCTCTTCCTCCTGCTCGTGTGTCGGCGGCGGAGGAGCTTGCAGGCGCGGTGGAGCTTGCAGGAGCTCTGGACGTCGACGGTGGAGCTTGCAGGCGCTCCGGATGCGGGCGGGAGGGCCGGTGGTGGTTGGGACAACACACATCGGGAGGGCGGCCCCACGCCACGAGGCAGCGATTGCGTTCCCTGGATGGACGCCAGGAATGGCGGCAGCGGGAGGGAACGGAATGGTTCAGTCTCCTTTCCAGTTGCCCGCTGCGGGGATTTGGACGCCAAAAGCGAACTGGAGGCTGGCTACCGTTCCGGTAGCGTTCCCCAGTGCGGACAGTCTGACATCCTCCCACCAACCGTACCGCCGCGCTGCTGACTCCTCAGCCATACGCGTTCATGGCTTACGACCGAGCTGGATCGGCCAGTCTATGCACGCTATATATCGTCCATCGCGTACCCTAGCCTACAGAGCCATAGAGGAAGGAGACCCCGGCAGGACGGCACCACTCTCATTCCAGTAGCAATTGAATGGGGACTCGTCGAGCTGAGCTGCGCTTTACTGCTGTGCCGAAGAAGAAGCAAGGCATGGGCATGGGCATGACCATGGATGGATGAATGGATCGCGCCTTCTTGCTTTGCATCAGAAAAACATCCTACTCGTACTCGAGTCGCCTCGCGCGCGCTGCACTACCGGTGAGCATGGAAACGGCAGCAGGTCAAACGAGCTGCTGCCGCCGGCCGGCCGGCGGCCCGGGCAGCAGCTAGCTAGCTAGCATTCCTCCGTGATGCGTGTCTCGTCGACGTCGACGTCGATGCCGACCCCATACCGCGCGCCCGTGCTGGTCGGCCGGCGCCACCGTCCACGCACCGCGGGCACGGCGGCCTCGAGCCCCTCGACGATCCCCCGCTCGCGCGTTGCCCGGCGCGTGCCGGAACTGGGACTCTCCCTCCCTCCTCATTTATCACGGCAGCGCACGCACCTCCGACTCCGATCCGGGGCCGGGGGTCTTTTCTCGCAAAGTGAGGGAAGCGACGGGGGGCAGTGAATGAAGGCTCATCAATGTGGTTCGGTGGGTGCGGCATGGCCGTCGCTCTCTCTACCTGCGCTCGGCGCTGTGCTGCGACGAGGGATGGGCTTTTTGCTCTCCTGCTGCTGTGCCCTGTGCTTGCGGCCTTCTCTTTTCACTAATGCTGCTACTCGGCAGTCACAGTACCTGAATTTTCACCATTACACCTAATGTTCATGGAAACCCAGTGTTATATTGGACCACGAACCTACTTATACATGGCTAGTGCTTGTTAGCTTGATTGTTAGCTCTCACACAAAATCAGCATCAACTACGGATCACCAACCAATTAGTAGTATTTTTTTTTAAAAAAAAATCAGCTTCGTTCACCAACTAACAGTCAACCGAACAAACCTGGCCAAATAGTTCTCATACATGTGGTCAACCTTAAAGTGTTGACTGCACTCGTCCTGGAACAGCAGCGCATGTTTAGTAGGTCTCTGAAACTAACTGAAGCCTGCCTGTCCACGCGACATGGCAGTTATTCTCCTGATGTATGCTCACTGATCTCATCCCAGTGAGGAGTTACACGCGGTTTAGCCGGCCACGTCGCTGCAGCGAAACAAATTAGTGCTTGGTCGTCGCGGTCAGTCAGTGGTCACCACGCGCGCTGTTAAAAACCCAGGGCCGAGCTGCTGCTCTTCCAAGAATCCCCTTCGTCACCTGAGCACCTGCCCGCCAGCCCGTGTGTCTCCCCGTCCCGTCTCCTCCCCGGCCGCCCGTGCGCTGCCAAACCAAAACCGAAACCAACCTCGATCAGGCCCGTGAGCGGTGAGCCCCATGAGGCGGCGGCGGTGGGCGTGCCTGCTGGCCGTCGTGGTCGTGCTGCAGCTCGTCGCCGGTGGCGAGGGGAGGCGGCCGCTGCTGCCGCTGCTACCGCCGGAGCGCGCGCGGGGACAAGCCCACGCTCACGCTCACGCTCACGTGGGGGACAAGCTCCCGCCGCCGCCGCCGCGTAGCGCGTCGTCGTCGCTGCCCGTGCGGCATGACGACGCCGCAGCCCGCGGCGCGTTCGTGGGCTTCAACGCCGCTGCGTCCGCGGGCGCCCGGTGCACGAGCAACGGGCGTAAATCAGGCGGCGATGCCGGGCGGCCGGCGGCTGCTGCATGCGCCGAGGACGGCGACGAGGACGACAAGCGGCGCATCCCGACGGGTCCCAACCCTCTCCACAACCGATGATCGCTGCTCCCAGGCCGCAAGGAACCGGTGCCCAAGCAAGAGTCCGAGCAAGAGCAACAGCCAACAGGTTCAGTGGACACTGCAACATTCACAGCGCCAGCATGCATGCATTGCCTTGCATTGCATTATTCATCGAAGCTCCATCTAGCCGTCTTGGTATTTACGAGTTATTCATCCCATGTTCTCCTACTTTCACCTCTGTTCATCATGAACACGAACTAGATAAGATAGTGTAGTGATCCAGTGGTATTAGCTCAGTTCAGCGGTGAATTTTTTTTGGATGGTTAGATTCTTCGATTCTACCCATTTCCGCTTCTTTTGTTTTTCGAGCTTTTTGTCAGCCAGCACCCGGTGTATATTCTGCCTAGCTGTTGTCAGGAAAAACAAGGATTGCTGGGATCAGCTCCCTCCCACCTTTCCTCCGCGGGGCGTTTGTTCCGATCCTGGAAATGGAAGATTCTTCTGTTCATCATTTCTGAATTGCTTATCTCTGTCCGGCTCTCGGGCTCTGGCCGGCACAAGAGCTTCACAAGCCACACGATCCTCTCTCTCTGAACGCAAAGATTTCCAGCGAGATCCTACGGGTATCATATCTTGTGTAGGGCCTCTGTGATCATGGCAGGAAAGAAGGGATTCACTGAGGGTAGAAATTCAGTTTTGGGTGAGAAATAAAAACATATATAAGCCCTGATTTTTAATTGCTAGCTACTCGGATAACACTGTTCTAGCCCATCACCTGAACTGCTCTCTTCGAACGGGCAAGTGTTAATGCCATTGTACCCTTTTGCCTGTCGTCCTTGGTCTTGATCAGTATAGCATGCCTGTGATGCTTGAATTGAAGGCCACTCTGCACAAATGTCTTCTCAGATTTTGTACTGGCTCCAGGACAATTGCTGGGCAAGATAAAAGTCGGCAGCTAAGGTGCCAATGTGTGTATTGAAGATATATGATCCCAGGAAAAAGGCTGTGGCCGTAAAGGAGGCGTGCTCCATGGGATTGTTCTTGGGTCCAGAACAAGAAACCCTCGCTGCCAGCTCTTCAAACTTTGGTTGGAGATGCAGTGGTGGTCCAGGTCTAGCAGCAATCTCCAATCCAATCCGTTTGGTTCTTGGCAATGGCTCCTGGAGCCCTTTCTGTGGATGGCAGGAGAGTAAAGTTTTCCCAGATACAAGGCTGTCCCCAGTTGATATCCTGTTCTATTTGTGGTAGGAGTAAAGGCTTGTGCTCCCGGGCCTCAGCTGGTTCTCGTCCAAGGGGAGGCTGGGAGGGAAATGGCATGTGAACTTTGTAACCATCCAAAAGCATGTACCGGCAGCAGCTGCCGTCCGGTGTTTCATTCATCGTCTGCTGGAGATTGGGTGGTCCAATGCTCTGAACTCTGATAGAGCTCAATGATACCACATACCACTACAGATCAAATGAAGCAAAAACCGCTGCATCATCGTCGTACGCAGATTAGAATCAACGATACAAAACGAAAACAGCATTCCCAGTGTGACAAAATAGAACAACCATAACATTATCCACCAACCACAAGCTTAGAGTGATCGGTTGCAGCGACTGTTTGCGACTCCATGATAGAAGTCATTTCTAACGATCGAAAGCCATACCACCACTGAGAGTACATACTGGCCTACTGGGTGGAAGCTGGGTACATTCGAGAAGGTAACTGCATTTTAAGTAGCCATTACATTTACAGTATTATAGCTTCTTGATAAGAAGAAACAGCCTCTGATCCAGCTCGAAGTTAGCTGCACTGGAACTGTCGCACCTAAGCATCAGCAGAAGGCCACCAAAAGATACAAAAATCTCCCTGAAATATGGGGCATTGAGTTAGAAAATGTAGTACATAACAAACTGGGAAGAAACAGTTAGCAATGTGTGCACATCTATATCACAATTTTGCTCACTGACATACTTAGGGCTTAATAGGATGAATAAAGTTGACAGTATAGCAATGCCATGCACTCCAACTGTTTCACAATGAACTGCTTCAAGTAACTAAGCCCACTATCTGTAATCATGTATTCATAGTTACTGCTCAACTGAAGTTTTTTGAAAACCTTTTTTTTTAAAAAAACTGCTAAACTGAAGTTCTATAAGACATACATCAGAATTGTCTATTAAGACTGTCACTTTAGATAATCTTGGTTCTTCCTTTGGGTAGAATAACCTTGCAATTATTTTCCATTTGTTTGATACTGCTAGACAAGAAAATCTAGTATATATATATAAAACCTAAACCATAAAGCTTTCATTGATCAAATGACAGGATTTCTTCAACAATTAGCAATAGACGCACACATGGCCACAAAGCCAAGGCAGGCGCAGTATAACTAGAGACATTTTACTTTCAAACACCATGTATATCTCTGAAGTAATTTCATCTTAAAACATAAAAGAACAACCTTAATCAATAAGACTACCTTAGAAATTCAAATTTAACAGGACCCAATACACGTAGTAGTGCTTGCTAAGAATTGGAAAGACATTACGCATATATCACGAGAAAAAAGAAATGGCTTGCATCCCCATATTTATGTACTTCATCCTCATATTTGTGCACTTTAGAGACTGTTACCATGTGGGATCAGTCATCCACGTTCCAACTTGTGTAAAGGAACACTTCTGTAACTTTTAATTAACTTGCATGATGTTAGTAACTTGGTAGTATAATTGTAGGTCACAATCACATATAAGGGTTCATATATATGAATTTAGGGCCCAGAAAGATGTGCAGAACAAGAGCAAGAATGATATAGCATCATAAACACAGAATAATTGTCCAAGTTTAAAGAAGGCATACACTTTAGTAGATGAACTGGTGGAACTGTCGTCTGAGATCTTGTAAAGCTTTCCATGCATGACAAAGTCAAACTTGTCGGCAAGTGTTTTCCTTCCAGCCTGAATGAAAGGAATGACCCATTAAAAATTGCATCTCGGGAGACAGGTCAAAAGAAACAAGAAACATATCGTGGCACCTAGAGCACATCCGGGTCTGCATTTCCAATCACAAAATTGTAACTATGCCAAGATCAAGTAATGAGAGGAATTTGGTTTGTTGCATCACCTGTGTGTAGTAGCCAGTGTCTGCTGTTCCATCCAGATTCAGAGTAGGAGACATCACCATGTTGAATTTGTCACCAATACTCATAGGATAGACATGAGTAACAATATCTATCTGCATGTACATTTCCTCGTTACGAGCTTCGACGCGAGTGACTGCCCAAGCACATGGGAAAGAACAACACTACATTAGCCCATACTTGAAGCAAGAGAAATCCAAACACTCATGTTTCAGGCACTCAAAGGACTAACGGCTACTTACAGGATGTATTCACAGAATCACAGAATTGGAACGGGAAGGCACATGTGGACTCAAGATTACTGTAGAAAAGCCAGCGATAATTTACCATTGTCAAACTTCTTGCCATCAGGATCGAGCCTGCTCACACTGAAGTTCTCATCGAAGAGATACTCAACCATTTCCCCTGTAACACGAATTAAGTTCACAATTCACAACAACAACAGAAAAAAAACACATAGAAGTTCAGCATAGCAACTAGCAGTCTACTGCAGTTCTATTGCATAACATGGCAATCAGAAATTTAGGAAATTATTACGAGCATAATGGCGATAAAAGTGCCGCTTGGAACTGAGGCTTCTACATCCTCATTTCGTCCACTCTCTACATCGGCCTACGCCCACAGGACCGAAAGACACAGCCTTTGTCAGGATGCTGGATGCAGAAGCTAAGCCTACACTAGCAGTGCTTGAATATCAACTACTAGCGGCAAGGAAAATTAAGGGAGAAGAGTACTCGATAAGGGGAGCAAATACTAATCATGCAAGAAAGAACGATAGACCGGAAGGGGGAGAACGAAATCAAGCCAGAAGAACTGAAGAAAAGAATCACTGGATATCAGAACGGGAACACAGAAATCAAGGAAGAAGAACGCCAGACCGAGAACCGGAAAGTAAAGGAACTCACCGGAATTCACCGCCGGATCGCCGACGGCAAGGGCTCTACTGGTCGTCGCGGGCGGACAGACGCACAGGAAGAGCGGACGGCTGCGTCCGGCATGTGTTGCGGCGCTGCCGCTTTGTACGGTGGGAGAGTCGGGGGCTACCTAGGGCACACAGGAGCCGCGTATGGTCAGTAACAGGGCCTGGAGTGGGCCGTATCAATAACAATTGCCCGAAATCCGCCCACATTTTAAAATTATATAATTTTTTTACTAATGTACAAAAATATATGTCCCTCTCAAAATTTTGCAAAACTAGCAACTGCCGTTACAAATAGCGGCATCAGTATAAATTCTTAAATAAATATATATATATAAATAAATTCCACATTTCTAGTACTTCTTCCTTCTATTTTCATAAGACGCAGACACATATTAAGATTCAATCTTTGCAATATTTGACCACTAATTTGACTATTATTTTTTATTTTTATGGTGCAAACTTTATACGCATGGATTTGTAGTCAAATAGACTTTACTTTGATTATAAAACCATAAGAACAATATATGATAAATGAATTGTCAAAATGACATATGTAATATCCTACCATGTTCTACCGTGTATCAGAGACGTATGTGGCAGAGGTAGACTAGGCGAAAAATCTATCCATCTTGGGAAAGATAGTTTCTAAATGACTTTTCACTCTAAGATCGATGTGTGAATGGGATCCAACGGCTGCCTCGCTTCTTCTTCCCATTGCTACTTCTCCACCGCTTTGGGATGAACTTAGCCCTACACCGACGATGGTTTGACTGGTGGTTGAGGCAAGGCGACGCGAGAGCATTATCGGGTTGGGTGGTGGACGAGGCCGACAGTAGTAGCAGAGGTTAGGTTAAAGTTCGTGGTTTATGGGAGGACTCCAATGGCCGATGGACCTACAAGAAGGAGGAGGATGGGGGCAGTTGTAGGCTCAACATGGTGGTGGTTCGGTTGATGCGAGGTACAGTAGGAACTCCGGGTGGATGTGGTTGGTGGCATGCACGACAAGAAGGTTCAAACTATGAAGGGTGAGGTAGAGCCGTAGAGGACGAGTGGGTGGCACAACGTTGCAGCAGCCGTCAGCTCAAGTGGAGGTGGGAATGGCCAGGGAAGAACGTGAAGAAGGAGGTAAGGTTGAGATTTGTCTTCGTGCTACAATGTTCAAGGATCGAATCCTATCTATCTTACGAGCCCCCGAGACTAGGGTGATCTCATAGATTCATGCAACACATATTTATCTTTATGAACAACTCAACTCGTACAACGCATCAACACATTGCATAATGTTAAAAATACATAAATGTGATTATTACAAGGTAGCTTATGTTATAACACAGATTGTTTTACTCCCTTTAAGTAATTGCGTCATTTGTTAATCAAAATGAACATATTTTTGTTGCGATTGTTAGCCTATGTTAACAACATTAATTATTAGCATATCCTCGTTATGAAATAGTGTTTAGTTTTTATCTATCATTTTGCAAGCACAAATCGATCACGTAGGACCAAATATAATGGCAAGTTACAAATGTCATGGACAAAATATAGAAAGAGAATATTTTACCTTCATTTGGTCGTTGCATCTCAGAAGCATCCACATTCTGCTCTACTTCAGGCACATCAACCTGTTCATCTTCCTGGAGAATATGGGAGTGAGATTTTTGGAGCTGGTGGACTTCATCATCTTCAACGACTTTGACTTCATCTTTTTGGAAATGATGGATTTCATTGTCTTGTTCATCTGGTGGTTCTTCATTTAAATCAATCACGAAATGTCCATCTCTTTCATATGGTGGTTCTGCATTTACATCAATGAACATGGCTGATTATGAAAGTGGATTGCAGGTTGGAGTGGACATATTTTGTTTGGGTGAGTTGAAGCTTGTGATGTCTGTATAGTGGGGTACTACTATAATAGATCACGCCAGCTCAAAACTTGAATCTTTAGGTAATTTGCAGAGGAGTACATAGTATGTTGCATTGTTTGAAAAAATAGAATCTTATCTAGAAGGAAACATGTAGATCACCATATATCCGAAAGAGCCTATAAAATATCATTTGACATGACTAAAAGTGAACTTGACTTGTGGCAAATACTGGACTTGTGATTTAGGGTTTGCTCACACGATGGTTTGGTAAATGGAAACTAGTAATTTCAATGGTGAGGTGATTCATCAACCATGAAAACTAGGTGATTTAATCAACCATGAAACCAAACTATAGATAGATGGTAAATCTTTAAATAAATAAGAATAGTTGAGACAAATTCTTTACTTTAGGCGAGACATTAAATGCAAGCTAGTGTGAATCATTAAATGCGAGAGAACTCATCTGGAGCATTCCAAGAAAATGAGCACTAATGTGGTGGTGGCGGTGGCGGTGGTGGTGGCAGTGAGAAGACTGAGCGCTCTATACTATTGTTGTGGTTATGATCGGCTCTAGGGCCAGCTAATTACTTCTAATAGGAAATGAGTCATCCCACCAAAGGACTATCACAGAAGCAACAACCTAGCTCACAAGGAAAGGATTAACCTATCCATGTTAACCTATGTTATGACACTGAATAGTTTACTTCCTTTCCAATAAGTTTATATCATCATTCGTTAATTAATCCACGTTACATTATGTTGTGATTGTTAGCCTATCCACTCTACAAAATGATTGAAAGTTTTATCAAAGTTACAACATTTTGCAACCACAATCCATTGCATAGAATCAAAACATGAGCAACTAGAAACATCATGGATGCAATATATTAAGAGAGTCTATTACCTTCATTTGATTGTTGCAACTTAGAATCATTAACAGTGTGATCTACATCATGCACATGAACGTGTTCATCTTCCTGGAGAAGATGGGAGTGAGATTCTTGGAGCTGGTTGACTTCATCATCTTCTAAGACTTGGAGTTCATCTTTTTGGAGATTAAGGATTTCATATTGTTGCACATCCGATGGTTCTACGTTGAGATCAAGTAAGGGATGGCCACATCTTTCATCTGGAATTGCAATTAGATCAATATATACATCTCATTATTGGAACACACTAGTTAAAATTTTGAATCTCTATGCGGCATTGCCACTTTTCTCTCTACAATGTTGCTAGTTTGGTGTTTTTATTCTTCTTCTTATTTTTTGGGACATTCTAGATTGTAAACATGGAACATATTTAAAATTGCACAATATTGCAATGATCGTTGATGTTCACAAATTATATATTACCTTTACATAAGGGGTTGTTAATAATAATTTACTCTCCAAATTCTAAGAGTGCACATCGTTAATAAATAAATACAAAAATCCTATCTAGAAGGAAACCTACACGTCACCAAACATAAAAAATGCCTATAAAATAATATTCAACATGAAAAAAAATTCCACAATGGGCCATGCCCAGATTTTATTACTTAGTAGCAATGAAATTATAGAGTATCAGACAGGATCCCGCAACCTTGTAACCAAGTTTACTAGAACAAACAAAAGTTAGCTTCCATAGACATGCGCACATAACTTCTAAATAAAGCTTACATGAGAATGACTACATTTTATCTCACCGAATAACCACAAATCTATTTAAAGGGAAAGGGACAAAACACCATTCTAACAAGTTGTGTATATCCCAACAGTGCTACTCGCATGTGTTTAGAGTTGCCTTTCTTTGCTATCTTCTTCTTTTCCCTCTCACTAGAGGAGACACGAATGGAAATGGAATTGAATTTGTGGCATATAGTGGTTTAGGATTTGTTTGCACCACAATTTGGTAATTTCAAGTAGTAATCTCCATGGAGAGGTGATTTATCAACCACGTGAACTAGGTGATTCAATCAACCATGAAACCGAATGACATGAATAGATGAGAAATCTTTTAAATAGATAATAACAGTTGGGGCCAATTCTCTAGGCGAGCGTTATGCAACATATTAAGTGCAATGAACAAGATAATTTGATCCCTAAAACAAGAGAATTCTTGAGGCAAGCTAGTGTGACTCACCGAGAGAGGGAGAAGTCATCTGGAGAATTCCAAGGAGATGAGCAATGTTGCAGCGGCGGCGGTGGGTGGAGAAGAGAGAGGGCTTTGTAGCATTGTTCGGCTCTAGGGTTCTTGGATTCTACCTTTATAGATCGTCGGTTGATCGCCCTCAAATAAGAAAGCAGTCGGCCCACCAAAAGCCCATCATGGATGCAACAACCTAATTAAACCTAGCTCGCGAGGAAAGGATTAACCTATGTTATTTGTTTCTATTTTGATTTTATTAAGTTAGGTGAAAATTGTGATATAATATCTAACTGGGCTTTTGGACCTAGCCTAGTGGGGTATGCAGGCAAACATTTTTTGCTCTGGCCCAATAACCCAAGCCTTTTCTACAACTGAGTTGTCACCACAAAGTTCCCCTATTAAATGGTTTCATCAAAAGAATGACAAGATGTCCTACTTTTTTTTGTTTTTTGGCCCTTTTCTTGAAAGAAGTTCGTTCACAAATACGCCCCCGATGGAAATATTTTTAAAAATGGACCCCGTGCTCAGCGTCGTGGACCATGGTGCTGAGGTAACACGTCTTGACATCGTGGATCTTAGCGCCAAGGTAGAAGGGTGCGCAACCCACGTGGTGCAACCATGGATCCGACATGGCGCCAAGCACATCACCACAAATCAGGGCGATGAGGTCAGCACCACAGGTCATGGGAC
Source organism: Cenchrus americanus (assembly GCA_947561735.1). Taxonomy (NCBI): domain Eukaryota; kingdom Viridiplantae; phylum Streptophyta; class Magnoliopsida; order Poales; family Poaceae; genus Cenchrus; species Cenchrus americanus. Next base: position 86,065,186 of record OX387243.1, read on the forward strand.
CGAGCTCAGCGCCATGAGTAAAGGCACTGACCTCGGTGCAACCAATCTTGGCGCCGAGATCCCTTTCAAAACATACTCCTTCCCTGTTTGAGTGTTATTTATTCGCTCCTTCCTCCTCTCGTTCCTCCTCTCCTTCTCCCTAACCACACTTCGATTCCAAAGTTTTGACTATTGAAACTTGGTTTTGATCCGCAGATCGTCAAGAGCAAGGTATTTACTCTTCCCACCTCATTCTTAACACATTGATTAGGTGTATATGAGTTGTATTATGGAATTCTAGGTACTTCATTAGTTAGGAAGCAATGTTTAATATAAGTTTGGTGTATATTAGTTGTATTATGGAATTTATTATTAGGAAAAAGTCCAATTTTGACCATCCAACTAAAGGCTAAGTTTGGTTTTGGCCATCGAACTTCAAAACCGGACATCTTTCACCATCCAACTGTCAAAATCGTTCAAATTTGGCCATCGGATGGTTTTGATAGGCGGTTTTCAATTTTTTTATTTACAATTTAGCCCTTAGATGTTAAAATGATTATTACTTTTTGCTCATACTTCCGATTTTGGTGATTCTTGCAGTCACACATCCATAATGGTGAGCTTTGTCTTTTCATATGTTATTTATATTATTTTATCACTATTTATTATATTATTCTTATGTTGTGGTGTAAGAACAACAATATATGAAAAGTAAAATAAACGTGTACAAAATAATATGAACAAAATTTAAAAATATAAAGCTCATCGTTACGAACGCATGACCACAAGAATCATTTAAATCGAGATACAAGTACAAAATAGTAATCATTTTAATTAGGAGGACTAAACCGTAAATAAAATGATTAAAAATAGTTCTTGGATCTTAAAATGATTACTATTGTTTCCTCATATCTTCGATTTAAGTGATTCTTGCGGGCATGCGTTCCTAACGATGAGCTTTATATTTTAAAATGTTATTCATATTATTTTGTAGATGTTTATTTTACTTTTCATATATTGTTGTTTCTACATCACAACATAAGAATAATATAACAAATTGTGATAAAATAGTATAAATAACATTTGAAAAGACAAAGCTCACCATTACGAATGCATGACCGCAAGAATCACCAAAATCGAAATATGAGAAAAAAGTAATAATCATTTTAAGATCTAAGGACTAAATTGCAAATAAAAAATTGAAAACCGCCCATCAAAACCGCCCCGATGGCTAAATTTGAACGGTTTTGACAGTTGGATGGTCAAAAATGTCCGGTTTTGAAGTTCGATGGCCAAAACCAAACTTAGACTATAGTTGGATGGTCAAAAATGGACTTTTTCCTTATTATTATTCTACTTTACTGTTGCTAATTTCAATTGTCGAAATATCTGAATTGAGACATTCACTAAAATTTTAATTATCATCTTGTTTTCCAGGTGCAATGGCTTCCTCAGGTCCTAAGTTATACTTGGAGTTGCTCACTATGAGGAAGGAGGAAGTTGCACTGCCCAAGGGGATCCACGGTGACAACTGCAAGCTTGTCAAGTGCAAGGTTGTCGGGTACACTTACGGGATGAGGTTCTTCATGTGCATAAACTATGAGCACGACCCAATCAAGCCATTAGACAATGTTGGACCCAAAGTAAGGAGTTACTAAATATGTTGTTAATTATTTTGTTCATTGGTAATTTATTATGAAAAGAAAACACTAAAATTCGAAGAAAATTGTGGATATGCAACACTTACTAGGATAATTTTGTGTCAAAGGAATCTCCTCAGGTGGAACTGCCCCGTCATGTCCCTGTGCCTGAGAAACATTGACCCCATTTGTGTTGATTGAGCATCAACCAAACCTCACACGAGCTCATTACCAATACCAATGTCCCCAACAGGAGAGACACTTCATGGTCGATGATCCATGTAACGGGTAGGAGCATTAAGGGGGTGTTTGGCAGGCCACATAAGGCCTATCCAGGCTTATGGGATGCAACCCACTACTGTTTGGCAGCCTGCATAGGGCCTTATACAGGCTTGGGTTGTGCAAAAGGAGCCCCCAGCCGGCATCCACAGAAATGAGTGGGAGGAGCGTTTCCGATTGTGCAGGCTTGCACAAGGCTTCGCGCTTGCTTCCCTCACCCCCGGATGACCACAATGATGCGAGCGGCTGGCATGGTCGAGCTCGCAAAGAACACTCGGAGGAGCCCGTCCACCAGCCAAATCTGCCGCCCCCGCTGCACCACCTTCGAATCGTCACCTCCCACGGCTTCCCCGTCTCCCACAACTTCCCCACCACCTAGATATGATGGTTGCCTTGCGATGGAGCAGTGTCCCGGTGTACCTTCCCCGTCACCTTCGTGGAGCGCGACGAGCAAGCCAAGGTCATCGTGCTTGCGTGGGACGTGGCCCGGATTCTTGGAAGCGTCAAGCGGCGGGTCCGAGGAGGGGTGTGGGGCGGAGAAGAGGAGGTCACCCCCGAGGAGCTTGTCCCCGACGGAGGGCGATGAAGCGTGAAGGGAGGGGGTGGGGAAGAGAAGAGGTCAAGGAAGCGGTCGTCCGGCGGAGAGCGGCAGGGCTATCCAGGACGAGCTCGATTTTTGGAGGAGCCGAATGAGAATAGCGAACGAGATCCCTCCAACGAGCTCGATTGGCGGCCCTTCCCATGGTCAACAGTATTGGAGCTGTACTCCGGGCAGAGGTGAAAATGGAGACGGAGGGGAAAAGAAGAGAAGGGAGAGGGGAATGAGTGGTAACTTCACCTCTAGCCAACACAGGGTCATTTTATCACATTATGCAGTCTACCTAACACGAGCACAACGACCCAGGCTATATCTAGCCATCATACGAAACTGTTGACGAATAAACTCGTAGACACCTACGACCCGCAAGCGTACGGATCTACACCTTTTTCACCACGGGGATTCCCTAGGTTCTTGTCAATCCGCGGAGCAAGGGGATCACTAGCGTTTGATCTAGCACTAATTTAGTTGATGTAAACCTTTGGATGAAAGATTAATCTATGAGCTAAAGGCAATCTAATCTATGAACTAAGACAAGACAAAACCAATCTAATCTAGGTCAAACGAGAGACGTGAGATACACAAGTTATGGAGAACATTTGCCCATGAAGTCTAGAGTACTTGAAGATGCAATCACCTAAACATGATAAAACCGATCTAATCTATCTAAACATGTGATCACGATTTAGCATTTTCCCTCCCCCCGTACTATTACTACGCGAAGGTAATCTTTGCTAAACCTATTGATGATCATGGTATGTTGATGCGATCCACGGGAGAGACCCAAAAAGCATGGAGGCCAAACCTTTAGCATTAAGCATCATCAACAAAGGAACGATATATTATGATCTAAACAAGAGTTGGTGACTACATATCAAGATCCATTACAACTCCATAGACAAACGGTGAATCTACTCCATCAAGATGCTAAGCATGGTACTGTTGAATGTGGTAGATGCATCCGATGAAGATCAATCCTCGCCGTCCTCCAACTCCGGCGGCGCCGCGGCAAGGCCTCGGCGTCCTCCTCCTTGTGGTGATCTCCGGCGGCTCTACGACGAACAGATGTCAATGGGTAAGCATCTTGGGACACCTAGGGGGTTGTATTTATGCTCTTGGGGTGCCTTGGGGCGTGCTCCACCTTGCCTTGCACGAGATCCTCCTTGGGAGAGAAGCAAACTTAGTTTCCATAAAATCAGCCTCGTCCAGATTTTCCTGATTCGCACCCCTTCCTTGACGGCACCATATCTCCCACGTTCGAACTCCAAATAATGCAAATTCGATGTCCAGGTTGTGTGTAACAAAATTATATTCACTTTGGTATTCATTGCTTTCCTTGGAAATGAAGATAAGATCCTCAAAACACAGCCGCAATCAAATAGATTGTCCCAAGGGCCCCATATTCTAGGAGCCCAAGTTATGCTATTGAAAATTCGTTCCTCTAGCAGTTCCGGTTTGACCATTCCGTTCCCTTTTTCAAACTCCACTTCTTTTCAAAAAACAAATTCGAAACGATCCTATCTTCGGTGTGTGCATTTCTATTTAGGACTGGAAAGTCGATCGAATAGAGATTTCAAGCTAAACTTTTCCCATGAAGGAAGAGACTCCACCTAGCTAGATGCTTTATTCTCTTTATATCGCACCAAGAACTTCTTCGTTTCGTTGGTAGAACCCACGCCAACTCTTTTCTCTAGAAGGTTAGGAAGGCTCAACCTACTATTTCCGGAGCTTGAAAAGACTAATACGTTGATCAACTACTCTTTGAGGGTAGATATCTATTTCTATATATTAGTATTAGTTAGTAGTACTATTCTATTAGTTAGCGATCCCAGAGAACAATTAGCGGATTTGGATTTGCGAATTATTGTAGAGAATTCCTTGGTTGAATGGAAATAATTAGAAGACGAGGGGTATAGTGGAGATGAATGGGATGAGTCACGGATCGCATCATCCAATGAAACAAACCAATATCGAATATACAAACCGGAGGATAGAGCATAGGCTTCTTAGGTCAATCACATCCCCAGGAACTTCTAACCGGCCTAGCAAGGACGGACATCTTTCATCAATTGATTCGATTTAACGAGAGGCTCGGAGATGGTATACGTAGAATAGGGGAAAGTCAAGACAAACTTCGGTCAATTTGGCCATAGGAATGGGTGCATCATCACATCGTAATCTGTCTTCCTATCAACAGGAAATGGCTTGCATGGATCCAAAAAGAAAACGAAAACCATCAATTCAACAACGTTGAAATGGAGAAGGGCATAGCTGGTGTAACACCTTCGGAATACCCCAGACGGGGATTTCGCTCTATTCCCCCCAATCTTCACTTTACGCCACGCCGACTCTCCGTCGTGGAATTAGACCAAGGGTCGAAGACTGAAATAGTAGTCTAATTCAACTCGCTTTTTTCAATGCATCCACTTAATTGCAATCAAGTCAAAATCAAAAAATTCGAAGACAATTTTTCATTGAAAGAATCCATGGAGGGGGAGAAAAATAATACGAGAATAGACGAGCTATTAAAAACAAATGAAACGACAAAGCTCAACCACGGCAACTCAAACCTTATTACTAGCTTGCAAACTCATCCGAATAACAAAAAGCAAGAGCAAGAGGGACCAGGATCTTGAACCATACAATAATTCGTAGGAACCCACACCGGATAGAGGGCCGTCCCTTCCTCTTAAGAGGTGTAATTATCAAACCGAATATTCGGTATTAAATATGGTTTATTTTATCTTGTTTCTTACGAAAAGAGATTACGTGCACCGAGAATTTCATTATATCCCTTTCTTCTACCTTCGATTTTAGATCATATTTCATAAGGATAAATAATAGGGATAGGCTCGGGAACGAAGTAATAAAGCACGAATGCGGATACGATACCAGCAGACGCGCCCCTGCCTCCCTCGCAGTCAAAACTCTCCTCTCCTCAGCTATAGTAATTGGTCACTTGTCCCTATCCCTAAATTTACATAGACCAGTACAACACGGGATCGACGGGGGTGGGGCACGCCAAAGCAACCGGGACCCCGGAGGGGTCACTACAAAAGTGCCGGCGCCTTCTTTTGAAGGTGAAAAACTACGCTTCAAATAAATCTAAGAAAAAGAAAAGGGCCGCGCTAATGGCAAGGAGCAAGAAAAGGGCGTTTCGCATGGAGCTACGAAGAAATGCCGGTTTAGACCCGCAGTCCACAAGCTCAAGATTGATCCAAATGTGTTGCCTCGTTAAATAGGAACCTCGCCGCATGAGGATAGAGCTTGAAGTAAATCATCGCCCCTACGATCCAACCAATTGGGAGAGAATCCCGGCGGCCGCGGTAAGACGAGAGGATGCAAGTGTTATCCGGAATGATTGGGCGAAGAACCTTACCAGGGCTTGACATGCCGCGAATCCTCTTGAAAGAGAGGCGGTCGTCGCTTGGCGCGAAGGCCGCCGGTTCGTTAGACCGCACAAAACCCAAGCAAGAGTGAAATCTCCCCGTTGTTCGATCGTACTAAAGTACCGTCGCCGCACGATCTCTAGACAAGATGGATCTTATATGAATCGTTAGCCGAAATACAATGGGATTGGACCTTGCTCCGATCTTATTCTTCATCTCTTTACCTCTACCTACTTTACCCAATTTAAGAACTGCTTAGTGGCGAAATTACGTATTACATGTCCGATTACTGCCTTCCGCGCGCTAAAGAGAGGGCCTATTCCGAGGTTGGGCAATTGAAACAATTGGAAAAATATATCCTCCTTCCAGCACCTTTTAACAATCTTCCGTGTTGAAGCGTAATAGGAAGAAGCCAAAACATTCTTTCAAGAATCCTCGAAGATAATCTGTCTGATTTCATACTTGTTTACGCAACTGGCATTTTGAGGGCCATATCTCCTAGCTCCTTGATCCGAATTGGGCCTTCCATATGTCCAAATCGAAGTATCATCGAGGCCCACAACTTTGGTAGTCAAACTTTTGCCATTAGAGCCCGTTTAACTTTCCGAATCTGCACTGAAAGATCATGTTGTTCTGGGTTGCGAGAATATCTCTCAGACTGAGTTGATCTCGTTGATAAACCTCCTAGCCCCCGGAGTTTTACGTGTTGATGCTTCGGTCCTTGGGTCATTTGTAGTGTTGTTTACTCCATGTATTGACTTGTGATGGGCTTCATGAATTCTCATAAAGTGCTTGATGAACTTATCCCAAAGTCTGCTCTTAAATGTTGATTTCCTGTGTAAACAATAAACTCCAAAAACCACATGTAAGTGTGAACTTGTTACATCATTAGTATGCCTAGTGGTGGGTTAGTTATAATTCAAAGCTCAAACAAAAGTGTAACAAGTGCTCTTGGTTGACGGAAATCGACCGTCAACATACCCCCATGCTTAAATCTTGCTCGGCCTTGAGTAAGCCTTTAATGGATGTCAGTATTGCCTTTCAATGTTCATACCCTGCACTAGATAATATATGAGAAAACATATTGCTCTCCAAGTTTATATTTGTTAAAGTTCCATAATGTAGCTAGCTTTCATCGCTATGTAGGGTAGATATCATTTAAGCTCTTTCCACAAGTAATTAATCATGCTCTCAAACTTTAAACAAACCTCAGAAATTTTGAAAGTAAAGAGCGGAATGAAGAAAAATTACTTTATCAGGATCAATAATAAACCTCCTTGCATCTTGCTCATGAACTCTCATCTCATCTTGTCTCTCAAGCCTACTTGTTCTACTCCTTTCCTCTCTCAAATATTTTCTGGAAGGATTTATATGGAGCTATGAGAAAGTTTAGTCTTACCAAGTTATTATAGTTGAGATATTATCAAAACAAGACAAGTCTCTCATGGACTTACCAAGACTCGTCAAAAAGGTCATTGGAAAATAATGTTCCGCGGAGGGGGGAGACAAAAACACACGCTTTGAAGATAGGTGGACATGTGCAAATGACAAAGAGTGATCCCGAGGCACAAACGAAGTCCTCGTTATCGGATTGCACATGGTTGGAAAGATGAGTATGGGTCTTGATCTTGAAATTCTTTTGAAATCTCCAAATGTAGCTAGAGAACCGAGGAGTTTTATTATATTTTTTCTTCCTTTTTTATCATACTTTTTCATCTATATTTTTTCTTTTATCAGTTTTCTCTTCTTTTCTTCTTCTTATTTTTTTTACTCCACTTGAACTCTAGACTACACTACTACTTCCTTGGCAACCCCCCCTGCTTAGACATAGCTCGCCCGTGAGGAAAGAGGTGATTATTGTACCGAGGTAAGTGCTGAAATTCTTGTATTTTCTTGAAGAGAGATACTTGAAACCTTCTAGGGATCATTTTATGGAGGTCTCCCAATATCTTGCTCCACTTGACCGCACCTTCCTTGTAATCTTCTTCGAAATATTCATCCATACTCAAAGTTTCGGGTTGTGGTCAATGAGGTATAAACAAAAAATATTTTGGGTTTGTGGATGGATATCCGGCGAGGTTTGCAAAATTCCCGATGTGAGAACTCACAATGCACGGATAGAAGGCTAGCATAAAGATAGATACACAAAAACAGAATGACCATCTTTTTAGTCTTGAGCCAGAAAAATCAAGCCTTGAATCAATGCACCCAAAAATAAATCTTGTATACTAAGGTTTTTTGCACAATGAATATAAAGCTTTGGATATGTAGAGCAAAATTCAAGTGGTATCAAAGACAAGGTTAGCATATCTTTTAAGAACGAAAATAAATGATCTTTGGTTCATTCAAAAGTGAGAGCAACTAAAAATACTATGGGTTTCAAATTATCATAACCTCCACAAAAGATTAGGCTAGCATTAAATTAATTTTCAGATCATAATTAGAGAGAGCACTTGCTTAATCATATACAAACCAAGCACAAGATTGAGCAAAGTGTCATCAATCATCATATTCCATAAGTAAGAGCATACGAGATATCATCATGGTGAGCACAAGGTAACGGTGATTGTTATTGAAAACAAAAACACACTGTGAGACATGGGTACCCCTGGGTCCCCACCGACCAGGCTCACGACCGTCCCCGACAAGTGGATCCGGCATACCAGAAGACCCGCCGACCTGTCAGTGGGCCCAACCGACCTAGTTGGCAGCCCACACGACCTCCTGAAGACCTTCCAGAAGATTCCCCAGACGACCTTGTCCAGATGAGAAGACAACTTGGCGTGCAAGACAAGCCAGTCCAGACGGATTAAGGCAACTCGAATAAGCCTTCCATGATGTAAACAGACTAGAGATAGGTTTCCTTGTTGTAACCGATTTGGACTCCGGTCCACCGACCTTGTCCGTCGCCCAATATAAGACAGCAAAGGGCATACCTCAGGGACATATATCCAAGCCATGTAACACCGTGACCTCGCCAACAATACAAACCGAAGAACTAGACGTCGGGTTTTACTCTCCGGAGGCCCGAACCAGTATAAAATCACCTTGTCCTTGTGTCTCGTCGTAATTTCCGTGTGCTACACTAGCATAACCATCGCGTTCTTAGCTCCTGATCTCCCTGCCGAACAACTAAACCACAAGGATTAACACCCCCGTGGGCTTTCCAGATCTCACCATCTGACAGTTGGTGCGCCAGGTAGGGGCTGAGTCAAGGTTCTTCATGCAACTCGATGGCTTCGACCAACGGCGTCATCTTCCCGGAGAGCATGGCGGACATCCTCGCCAACCCCGTCGACATCTGCTTCGGCTCGATGCCGGCGACATCCACCGCTCCAGCCACATGCTTCGTCATCGAAGGCAACGCGGTCACCACGAACCAACAGATCGAAATAGATCTGTCGAAAAAAATATGAGCTTCATGGTCATCTGCATACAGTTAAAAAATATATAATCTACCACACCGCCGCTAGGCCATGTGATGATGTGGATCATCACGTTGATCCTTGGAGCCGGCCAGAAGAAGCAAGCAAGAAGTCAACATTTATATCTACATGTGTACGAGCTCATGCACCTACTACAAGCAATAACTAGCAGATATATTTGCTACTATCGATCTACATGGCCCTACGATCGAGTGTTGCCAGTCACGCGTCGTCATCGATGGCCATATCGCGCACAAATTAAGATGCGGCCGCTGCGTGTGGTGGCCACCAACACGGTCCGCCGTGTCCACAACTCAGGTCATCCCGACCTGCTCCATCAACGCATACACCACCGACCTCTTCGGTGTATCTCGTCAGGTTGACACAACTCTAGGTCGCGTCGCCGGCTACCTCAACGGATCAGCACGGCTACAGCTCAGCGACATCAATGATCTTCCACTTCAGCAAAGTTAAGTGTTATTTTTAATTAAATATTTTGCGGTTTCAATTAAGTTCGTAGATATGCTCTACATATCTTTTGTCTGCTCTTCCGACCCTCCCCCTCGACATGCTCGAGGGCTTGGCAATGCCAACACGTAGGTCGCCAGACCTGAGGGTTCAAATTTTTTATCTTGTGCTATGTTCCCCTCCCCCTCGACATGCTCGGGGGCTTGGCCTTGCCAATCTAAGGGTCGCCAGACCTGTGGGGTTCTACTTCTCCTATGTGTGTTCTTCCTTTAACTGCTTGACTCTCGTTATGAGTATTCGATAATGTTGTGTGGTTGCGAAACCTGGGTCCTAGCCCCCCCGCGTGTCGGCTACATCTAAGACACCCTGCTGAGCATTGTAGAGGGGTGAAACACTTTGCAACTTCAGAGCTTTCGAGTCCGCATAATGCGTGTTTGGCACAATAAGTGGAATGCCCTTTTTTAAAACAAGACATATCACAAGAATGTTCTTCTCCGGCTAACATGGTCCAACATTTACATATCATAGCTTAGACTAGATCTTCGTCATATTTATATTCGACAGATTGATACACCAACCTAGTGTTTATTTTATTTTACAAGGCCAACTCTTTGCTCTGGCGTCGCCGCCGTCAGGTCGCTAGACCTCCCTGCAGCATCGGCTCCGTCGTCGTCTTCATCAGGTCGTTAGACCTCCTTGCAGCTCCGGCATCGTCTTCATCAGGTCGCTAGACCTCCCTTCGGCTCCGTTGTCGTCTTCATCAGGTCGTTAGACCTCCTTGCAGCTCCGACATCGTCTTTGTCAGGTCGCTAGACCTCCCTTTGGCTCCGGTGTCGTCTTTGTCAGGTCGCTAGACCTCCCTGCGGCTCCGTTGTCGCTGGCTTTAGGTCGTTAGACCTCTGTGCATCTTTGACGTCATATTCGGTAGATTTCTCGGTGTCTCCGGTGTCGTCGGCGTTCCCCGGCATCGTCTTCGTCAGGTCGCTAGACCTCCCTTCGGCTCTGTCGTCGTCCTCGTCAGGTCGCTAGACCTCCCTTCGGCTCTGTCGTCGTCCTCGTCAGGTCACCAGACCTTCCTACGGTTCCATCGTCGTCCTCGTCAGGTCGCCAGACCTCCCTTCGGCTCCATCGTCGTCCTCGTCAGGTCGCTCGACCTCCCTCCGGCTTCGTCGTCGTCTTCGTCAGGTCGCCAGACCTCCCTTCGGCTCCATGGTTGACTTTGTCAGGTCGCTCGACCTCCCTCCGGCTCTGTCGTCGTCATCGTTAGGTCGTTAGACCTTCCTCCGACTCCGCCGTCGTCTTCATTAGGTCGCTAGACCTTCCTCCGGCTCCATTGTCGTCATCATCAGGTTGTTAGACCTTCCTCCGGCTCCGTCGTCTCCTTCGTCAGCTCGGAAGACCACCCCAGGATTTTACGTCATGAATGAAGTCCTCCCTGTGGGGTGCGTGCCTAATGTCCCTGCCAAGTATCTCCGGGTGCTTGGGCGCTTCTTGATTTGAGACCTTCTTGAGGTCGGCATGCCTCGAGTGGCTCTGCCAGACTCCTTGCAACTATGCATGATATTTGGGTGTCTCTACACTCCATACAAAGTAAATCAACAGATTTTTGGCTTCATCATCAACCAACCCTGGACATCGCAACTTCAGCTACGACATCACAGAAGACCTCTTCATGTGACACGTCTTTCAAGATCTTGCTGGGTATCCTCGGATACTGGGCATTATTGATTGAGGCCTCTTCGAGGTCGGCACGCCTACAAGTCCTCCTCGAGGTCAGCCCTGCCAGACTCCTTGCAGTCATGCTTTGAGATCTGGGTGTCTCTACACTTCGTTCGATCAAGACCATGACTCAGTTTTCTTCTCTTTTTTGGAGCATCAAACTAGCCATGCTGCCTGCTTCAATGCTCGGGGACTACTCTACGAGTGCGTCTTCGACGCCCTCTTGTTTTTCTCGTCGTATCGACCTGTTGGGAAATCCGTTTCTCATCACGTCATTACTCGACCTACTTTTTCTTCTCTTCTTTCTTTCTTGGATCATCATACCGGCCATCCTGCCCGCCACGATGCTTGGATACTACTTTATGAGTGCATCCTTGATGCCCTCTGAAATATTTTCATTGTCGTTTCAATCTATTGGAAGCCTACTTCCTATAGGTCGTCACTCGACCTCGCTTTGTTCAACAAGATTACTAACAGGTCGGCTGCTAAGCTGACTTGTCATTTTTTCTTATGGACTGACGTGCATGCTATTCGACCTGTCGATAGCTCTTCGACTTTGTCATGACCTTTCTAAGGTCGCAGCGCCACCTCGCTCGGGGGCTTGTGATACATGGGTACCCCTGGGTCCCCACTGACCAGGCTCACGACCGTCCCCGACAAGTGGATCCGGCCTACCAGAAGACCCGCCGACCTGTCAGTGGGCCCAACCGACCTAGTTGGCAGCCCACACGACCTCCTGAAGACCCTCCAGAAGATTCCCCAGACGACCTTGTCCGGACGAGAAGACAACTTGGCGTGCAAGACAAGGCAGTCCAGATGGATTAAGGCAACTCGGATAAGCCCTCCATGATGTAAACAGAATAGATATAGGTTTCCTTGTTGTAACCGACTTGGACTCTGGTCCACCAACCTTGTCCGTCGCCCAATATAAGACGGCCAAAGGCGTACCTCAGGGACATCGATCCAGGCCATGTAATACCGTGACCTCGCCAGCAATACAATCCGGAGAACTGGACGTAGGGTTTTACTATCCGAAGGCCCGAACCAGTATAAAAATCGCCTTGCCTTGTGTCTCGTCATAATTTCCGTGTGCTACACTAGCAGAACCATCGCGTTCTTAGCTCCCGATCTCCCTGCTGAACAACTAAACCACAGGGATTAACACCCCCGTGGGCTGTCCAGATCTCACCATCTGACACACACCTAGATTGCACTCCTAGTAGCCATGTTATCGTCAAAGGAAAAACAAAAAGTTTCACCTAGTTGAGGTTGAAGGCATACTTACAAGCATTTATGTTCAGAAAAGAGAAGGTCCATGGAGGTGTTACCGTCTTTTGTAGTTTTTTCGTGATCTTCTCCCGACATCTCCATGTATGTAGATTTGCTTTTTTTTCTTGATTTTCCAATGCTCCTAAACTTCTGAATTTGATCATGTATACTTAATGGAGTCAATGGTCGCCTTCTCTTCAATGTTGTCATCGCCATCTCCTCTTTCTTATTCTCATCATCTCCTTGCTGTCTCTTTTTCGTGGATTTCTCTCTGTACAGAACAGAACATATATCAAAATATAGATCTATTGAAAAGTTTATGAAATTACCTTTCCAACGTGTGGTCATTCATCAAAAATGGAGTTGAAACGAGGGAGCTATGTCCGTTTTACTTCAGCGCTGTGTGCTGTCCAAAACTGATTTCAGGACGTGTTGCACTCGGTGATTCAGCCATAACTGCTTGTATGAACCTCCGATTGTCTCGATTCTTGATTTGTTGGAATTGTAACTTCATTGAGCTTCCAAGTATCCAATAATATATAGTGTTTTCCCTTTGAGACCATGTAGAATTTTGATGAGATCAGCGGCTTCTTGTGCATCGATCTGGAGATGTTGATGATCTTGATTGTTCTATCTTCTAGAGCATCATGTTGCACTTCCGTGTTGAAGATTCAGGGCCTACCCCATGCTTAGCATTTTGCTAGGCATGGAAGAAGAAGACAAAATATTTTTTATCTTAGCCATCCTTCAATTTCCTTGTATTGAGAGTTGTTATTTTTCCTGCAAGACATTTTAAACGCACATTCTACCCCCAAGTAACAGTTGGGAGTAGATAGAATTCCCAACAATCCAACAGTGTTTACTAGAACTCTTAACTTGTGGAATAATTAGCCAAATGAGAAATAAAAACCTAATGAGTGTACGTGGTGCAAGGTGTATATGCACATGAGAGGAAAGCATATAAACAAAGACAATGTTTTCACCTAGTTCTAAACACCATGTTTACAACTAGGTTGCCTAATTTCTCCATAGACATAAAGATTTATTTATCTAGGGTTAAAACACCATGTTTATCCCTAGATCAATAACTCTTATAGCACAAGAAAAATTAAGCACATTGCAAAGTTTATAAACTAACCAATGCAACATGAAAACATAAGAAAAGCTAGCAAGGTTTATCGAACTTAATGATGATGGTTCGCAATCATGTTTAAACACCACATTCACACAAGATTGCAAAAGGGAAATACTCATATGGCCTTATGGAGCATTAACATGGAAAATCAAGCATACATCATTAAGTATATAAATCAACCAAGCCCACTAAATACAAAAATATGTATATGCAAAGAGACAAACACGTTGATGACAAAATGAATGCATGCAAATAGATAAATACGAGAATGAACATGATGGGGTTTCTAAAAATAAATGAAACTTAGATTAATTAGCCACAAGTTAATCATCATGGGATGGTGCCATTCTTTATTCTCTCTAAGAAAGGAATAAAAACATAATGAAATGGGTTGCCTCCCGAAAAGCACTTCATTTAAAGTCATGGAGCTCGATTTTCTGACATACCTTCTTCTCGTCGCATAGCCATGGCCCTTCATGCAAGAAAAAAAGGCGCTAGTGAAGCTTTAGTTCACTTCCCATGTTGTGCTTGATCACTTATAGAAAACTTGCCCAAGGTATGAGACATCATCGCTTTCTCCTTCTTTGTCACCCTTCGGTGCTGCCTTCACTCCATGCATTTTTATTTAATCTCCAGAACATAAAGTGTAACGACCCGCCTCCCCGAGGCCGAGCCCGCCTACACCTGGCAGCTCTCTAGGACCCTAAGAATATCCCCACAGACGAACACATGTCTTTCCTGCGCACTTTATCCTCACTCATGCGCACCCGGGAAGGACTTCCCGGTCGGTCACCCATCGCTCCAAACCAAGCACGCTTAACTTTGGAGTTTTTAGTGATGGGCTTCCGGAAAAGAAGTTGCAACTTATTGGTATGAGTATCCTTATCAATCATATTAAGCCTTGGACCGGGATGTCACATAAAGTATACCCAAGCTCTACTCCATTGCATAGTTCACAAAATTTCCTTTCCAAAAAGTATTTATTTTCCCAAATCAGACTCCAAACAAGAGAGTTACATCTGTTTTACTTTGGTGATGAAATCTGTCCCGAAATTTCAGAACGCGCAACGCTCAATGTTTTCTCCATAACTCCTTGCACGAGTCTTCAAATTCGTTGGTTCTTGATGCATTAGAATGTAAACTTGATGGAGCTTATGAATATATTATTTTCTTCATTTGTACACATCTGAACAATCTCTCAATTTGATGAAGACAGCAGCATCCATCGCGGGATTTGGAGAGGTTGATGATTTATCTTGCAACTCTTTAGACATGGCTTCTCTTTTCATTATTCAAACCTTATCTACATGGTTAGTGAAAATCAGGCCTTCTCCTGACATATGCTTCTTTAAGGTCATTAGCTTGACCATGCACAAAGCATGATCGAGATTTACAAAACTTATTGTAAACATAAGCGTTGATAATTAATACCACAAGCAAATTGTAGCAACATATCAAGGTGTAATTAAAAGAAGCATATGTTTCATGCAAAATACTTAGCTTTTGGTTATGCAAAGGTTCTTTAGGCATAGAATTAATTTGTTCCAACATAAACATTGTCTCATTATGATTATCAAGATAATCTAGCCTATCAACATGATCATTATTGGAACAAGGCATAGAATTTAAACTATTATTCATACTATTGGTCCAACATGAATATTTGACTATATCATCATCATTAACACCAATAATATCTTGAGATTTTAGCGTGTACCTTTGCCTTAGAGCTTCCTTGACAAGAGTGATTTTTGGTTCGTTTTGTGGCATTGAAAGCAAGTCAATCTCAACAAGTGGAGTTGTCTCTTTGTTACCTTTTGCATCCCCTACTTCTCATCATGTGGAACGTGTAATCCATCAACTACATTTGCATTTGTCTCTTCTTTGAAGTCTTCATTGTCATCCCAATCTTTATCCTCAAAGTCTTGAATGTAGTTTTCTTTATCTTCCATGTACCACATGTCATCGAGATTGCTCATCGTTGATTCACTTTTTTCTTCATTATTGAGCACTTCCATGTCTTGATGTGCTAGTGTGTAGGCTTCAATAGCACACAAGCTATAACCATGTGGAGAGGAGTCATGTAGGTGTGTTTGCCTTGTGCCATCTCCTTTCCACTCACCTTCTATCTTGAATCCTATCTTCTCCCATTTATCCTTCGAGTCACTAGGCTCGTCACATTTGTGCTCTTCTTCTTCATCATAAATCTTCGAGATGTCATATTGATTGATCAATCCTTCAAATTCTTCGTCTTCTTTTTCAAATATATTTTGGATCGATTCTCCACTCATTTCTTGATCGAAAATATCTTCAACTCTCTTGAAGATGTGTCCGTATATTCTCCTTCCTTCGGTAGTTGATTATGGGGCCAAAATCAACTTGAATCCAATCAGATTGATTGAACTCCGCCAATGGTCTAGCATTCCCAATACTTGGGCCTACATTCATGTTGGTTGCAACATTTTCATCATGCGAAATGACTTCGCTTACCTTAGGAAGCAGTTCTTCAATCTCATCTTCCTTGACCTCTGGTTCATCTTTTTCAGAAATTTCAGCAAGCAGCTTGGGCTTGCTTTTGTCGTTTTGCTCCTCCCGACAACATCTTTCCCAATCTCGTTGCATTCTTTTCCCATTACTTATCCTTTGTAAGATTTGTGTGGCTTCACTAATCGTTTTGTCCATTAAATCACCACCTGCACGCATACTTACAAAACAAGAAGAGTTAGGGGTTAGTGAAAAATAAAATGTATGCAACATCAAGTCACCGAAAAATCCCATGTTCGGGCCTTGCTCAAGTAGTTCATTAAAACGGTCCCAAGCTTCATCAATTCCTTTGTCTTCTCCGTGCTTGAAATTGAGCACTTGCCTCCTTAAGTCTTCGACCTTTCTTATGGGAAAGAACTTTGAAAGAAATTTCTTCACGAGCTCATCCCAATTTCCTTTTGCTTCAATGGACGCAAGTATGTACCATCTTTGCGCTTCATCTTCGAGAGAGAACGAAAAAAGATTCCACTTGAACCAAGCGGCTAGAACTCCTTCTTGTTGCACCATGTTGCATATCATTGTGAATTCCTTAATGTGTCTATATGGGTTGTCATTCTCCAATCCTATAAATGGGTTTATCGCCACTAACTTGATGATTCCAGGCTTCACTTCATAGTGGGTTGTAGAAAATATCAAATTTGATTTTTGCATCTCAATGTCTTCCATTGACGGCATTGCTAGCTCCCTTAGCGACATCTCTTCCTTTTCCAATGGTGAGGTGAACAAATCCATCTAGGATTAAGAAAATTGAAAGAAAAATAAAAAAAGATTTTTTTCCATAAAATAAGGGTTAGATGTTAGCAATCAAAAATATTAATACTAGATTAAACGTAGCAAACTGGCTTGCTCCCCGGCAATGGCGCCAGAAAAAGGGCTTGTTGACGGATAAAACTCGTATCCACCTACAACCCGCAAGTGTAGGGATCTACCCTTTTTCACCACAGAGATTCCCTAGGTTCTTGTCAATCTGTGGAGCAAGGGGATCGCTAGCGTTTGATCTAACACTAATCTAGTTGATGTAAACCTTTGGATGAATGATTAATCTATGAGCTAAAGGCAATCTACTCTATGAACTAAGACAAGAAAAAACCAATCTAATATAGTTCAAACGAGAGACATGAGATACACAAGTTATGGAGGACATTTGCCCATGGAGTCTAGGGTACTTGAAGATGCAATCACCTAAACATGATAAAACCAATCTAATCTATCTAAACATGTGATCATGATTTTGCATTTTCCCTTCCCCCGTACTGTCACTACGCGAAGGTAATCTTTGCTAAACCTATTGATGATAATGGTATGTTGACGCGATCCACGGGAGTGACCTGAAAAGCATGGCGGCCAAACCTTTAGCATTAAGCATCATCAACAAAGGAACGATATATTATGATCTAAACAAGAGTTGGTGACTACATATCAAGATCCATTACAACTCCATGGACAAATGATGAATCTACTCCATCAAGATGCAAAGCATGGTACCGTTGAATGTGGTAGATGCATCCGATGAAGATCAATCCTCGCCGTCCTCCAACTCCGGCGGCGTCGCGGCAAGGCCTCGGCGTCCTCCTCCTTGTGGTGATCTCCGGCGGCTCTCCGATGAATGGATGTCAATGGGTAACCATCTTGGGACGCCTAGTGGGTTGTATTTATGCTCTTGGGGTGCCTTGGGGCGTGCTCCACCTTGCCTTGCACGAGATCCTCCTTGGGAGAGAAGAAAAATCGGTTTCCATAAAATCAGTCTCGTCCAGATTTTCCTGATTCGCAGCCCTTCCTTGCCGGCACCATATCTCCCACGTCCGGACTCCAAATAATGCAAATTCGGTGTCCAGGTTGTGTGTAACAAAATTATATTCACTTTGGTATTAATTGCTTTCCTTGGAAATGAAGATAAGATCCCAAAACAGCCTCAGAAGATAATCTGTCTGATTTCAGACTTGTCTACGCAGCTGGCATTTCGAGGGCCATATCTCCTAGCTCCTTGATCCGAATTGGGCCTTCCATATGTCCAAATCGAAGTATCATCGAGGCCCACAACTTTGGTAGTCAAACTTTTGCCATTAGAGCCCATTTAACTTTCCGAATTCGCACTGAAAGATCATGCTGTTCTGGGCTGCGAGAATATCTCACGGGCTGAGTTGATCTCGTTGGTAAACCTCCTAGTCCCTGGAGTTTTACGTGTTGATGCTTCGGTCCTTATGTCATTTGGAGTCGTGTTCACTTCATGTCTTGACTTGTGATGGGCTTCATGATCTTCTCATAAAGTGTTTGATGAACTTATCCCGAAAGTCTCCTCTTTAACATTGATTTCCTACGTAAACAATAAACTCCAAAAACCACATGCAAGTGTGAACTTGTTACATCATTAGTATGCCTAATGGTGGGTTAGTTATAATTCAAAGCTCAAACCAAAGTGTAACATGTGCTCTTGGTTGACGGGAATCAACCGTCAACACAAACACTAGCCGTTTGCATTGGTTTAGCCTGTCCAAGGTCGGCGTGGCTTAGAGTTAGCCTGGCTAGGAGCTAGTGCAGGCTACCAAACACCCCCTAAGCAATGAGCGCACGACCACGTCCAAACATTGTAACCGACTCTTCATTGTCAATCTCACATAATTATCCCATTGATTGTCACACAGAGTTGGGATGATGCACCTTAGATTGTTGGGTGGAGCACCTAGGTGAAGTACACCCTTCACTATAATTTCATCATCATGTCCATGACAATGTGACTCCTCACAAGCCCTTGCAATCAACTCACTAAAACTTGGTCTATCATTTAATAGAACAGGCACAATATGCATCTCAACACAACATATCTATGATGGTCTCTTTCCACACTACCACCATGATATATGGTCACTAGGTTGTCCATCTATAATTGCAATCACAAATGCAAATACAAGTAAGTTTTTAAGTAAAGATCTCTTGTCTGTGACAACCACTACCTGTCTATTTCCCTAAGTGTATAAGATCTCTAAGTAATATACTTCTATTTTACTTAAACTCTAAATTTCTCTAAGTTACACAACAACTAGGTTGGTATATAAATATAATCTGCAAACTAAGCAACTATAGCTATAATACCTAATATATCAGCATGTAATTAACTATCTACCTGTTGACACCTTTCCGGAGCCAACAAGCCACGGAGGAGCTCCTTGCAGCACCTCCACGTAGGGCGGTCAGACCGCATTGGAGGGGTGGTTAGACCGGGTCGCCGGGTTCATCGGCAAGAAACCAACGAACACCCGCCCGGGAGGGACCCCGTCGGGGCAGGCGCACCTTGGGTTGTCCTAGGCTCGGCAGGCCAGCTAGGACGTCCTCTCATGCCACGGAGGTAGTAGAGGAACAAAACATAGGGTTGAAAAAGTAGGGTAAAGAGGAATGAAAAGGTAAATACGATAAAAGATAAGTTTGATAGATTCGATTGTGGATACCTTCAATCGGCCATGGCCCTTTATATTTATTGGGAGGAGAGGTCATGCCTCATTAGGAGTCAAAACCCTTACAAAGCCATGTCAAAATACAACTTCTAACTTGTATTTGGCAGGGTAGAGCGGTCTAACCGCATGCCCGACGGTCTCTCATCCGGACTCTGAATTGGACGTTCTATATATGGATCTTGATCTACTTGACGAGTCCTATCCAATGGTGAAGTCCAAATTGCCTTTTAAGGACTTTGATCAGGGCGGTCTAACTGGGTATGCCATACCGTTTAGACCGGCCTACCCAGACCTTCCAATTTTGGGTGTCAACATATGCCCCCTATTTTATGGCAAAGCTTGCATGCTAGAAAACATACACAATGATCAAAATTGGCTAAAGATGATGACTAAAACCACATCATCCATGTGACGGTTTTCAAAGCCTATATGAATGCAATTGTAGCCAAAATAAGATCTTAAGAAGTAAAATATGTATGAAACTAATATTACGTCTTTGTGAACAACATATCTAACAATTGAAGTCCTGATGTGGCCATGGCGGCCAATCGTAGCTCCTTAGTGAAAAAAAAGACCAAGGATTATACCAAAACCATGGATTGAAATTATTTATACCTGAATAAGCATTCCATGGCACATGCATGGACGGAATAAATGTTGAAGACCAATGTGATGACCGTCAATGCTTCTTTGCTTTTGGTGATCAAGAATTCCAACTTCGATTTCCTAACCGATTGCTTTGCTTTTGCTCGACTATCCTCTGGTATTTACGCAACAACTCAACAAAGCTTGACTTTTTCCACACCACCTTGCTCTTTGGTGTGATACTCTCGTCTCTACCAAAATTTCTTGTGAGACCGGTCAGACCGGTTTGGACACCGGTTAGATCGGTGCTTTGAGAACCGACCACTTTGAGATCGTCTTGCCTCCCAACCGAACTTGATTGTTGCTCAACTATGTTTTTTTGAAACATGTTTATCACTGGGGAAAATTTGATCAGTAGAACTAGCCAATGATTCTTCAATATTCAGTTTTCTATGTCTAGTGTCAAATCTGAATTTTTATTTAATCTACCATCTTTTTGACACAATAGACTTGTTTGATCACCTTGCGCTTATTTTTCTGTGTTGGCTGATTCTTATAATCAAAATGGTCATTACGCATAGGTGATGGCTTATTAATTGCCGACTCTCTATAAGTAATATAGTCTGGACAAATATATCTAGGAAGAGACGACGTATACAAATTATAATACCATGGATGTAAAAAAATAATGCATATTAAAGTAAGCTTCCGATGGCATAGGATTTGATGATCCATGTGAAGGAAATGACATTGATGCAAAAAAATTACTCCATTACAGATTCTGTTTATAAGCATTTGGATTTTTTAGACCGACTAGCGCCATTGACTTTCTTTTGCCTTTGAGACTTAGCCGAAAGTTTCTCATTACACTTCGGCTTTTCTCTTTGATGCTTGGGGCCTTTTGGATCAATTGTTTTCCAAACACCTATTTCAGGTTTTTTAGGCTTAATCATCTTTGGTTCAAATTTATTTTGCAAAAGCCTGGGAGAGGCGGTTAGACCGGGTTGCCCCCCTATTAAACTGGCCTCGGTGCAACCACCTGCTTCGCCTTTGTTTTGTTGCCCCACAAGCATCGAAGTACTAGATGTAGCCTGTTGACGGTGTATTTTGGTACACCAAACATGTTCATTACACTTTAGTTTGGATTTGATTATGGAACTAACACGCCACTAAGCACACTAATCATAACAAGTTCATCTTTGTGCATGCATTTGGAAGTGTTGTGTTTACGTAGGAAAACATGAACATAAAGAACGGATTCACAACAAGTTCAAAGGAGCAATTATGGAGTCTTGTTCGTGTTCATGAGCTTGAGGAAATTACTTCCAATGGTGGCAAGGACCAAATTGTTGCAAAGGAACATCCCCGAGGATTGAAGCGCAAAAGACCAGACTTCATGCAAAGAGAACCTCCATCTTGGACGCGAGGATGACATCGTCAAAATGATGCAAATGGAGGGGGCAAAGTGCATAAATGCATGAGGACCCACGGGAGCGAAGGGGTGACCGAACCGGGTCGGGATGGGCCTGGGCCGGTCAGCCCAAGCCGGCCGGCCTGGCCCACTTCGGGGGTCGGTTCGGCTCTCCTTTCCTTGCACCCGAAGGATCTTCAACCCTAAATCCCTGGAGGCGCCGCCATTCGCAGGAGAGAGAGCCATTCGCACCGAGAGGCCATCCATAAGCTAGAGAGAGAGGAGGGAGATCTCCGAAGGAGGATCGCCCAACTTGAAGGAAGCACCAACAAGTGGAGAAGAAGGAAGTCACCGTCGGAAGCGTCACCATGATCAACGGTGCCATGTCTAGCACCTTGATGGGGTAATCTTCTCATTTGTCCATGGGTTGTAATCGATCTTGAGATGTAATCGCTACTTTATTGGAACATCTATCTATCATCTTGTGTTGAATGTGCTTTGATGCTTAAGGTTGGCTGCCATGCTGTAAAGGAAGTAAGGGCCCCAATTGTAACACCCGAAAATTCCATCACAATAAAATATTGTTAGCAACATGGTTTAGTTTTATTTTCTAAGGATTTAATAAATTTGGAATAAATAAATTTGCCTCTAATCAAATTAAACAACAATTAATAATTAGAATCACCCAAGTGTTTGTGCATCATGTTGAAATGCATGAGTTTTGTTTGTGGTGTGATTTTAAAAGTCTTAAAAATATTTGTGAAAAGTCTTTAAAAATAATTGTAAAATTGGAATAAAAGTTTGAATTAAAAAAAAAAATGAAAAGAGGTTGAAAGTTTGAATTTAAAAATGTTTGAAAAAGTTTTCTAAAAGTCTTAAAATAATTGAATAAATTTGTGTTAAAATTTCAATTTGAAAAAAATGAAAAAGATTTGAATTTAAAAGATTTGAAATAGGTTTGAAATTGGATTTGAAAAGAAAAGAAAAGAAAAAGAAAAAAAAAAACGACCACCCAACCCAACCCAACCCGCCGCCCATCTAAGATTTTGGCCCAAGCCGGCCCGCTCGCCTCCCTCCCCTCCCTCTCTCTCACGCGGTCACCGAGCGGTGGGGCCCACTGTCGGCACCTCCTTCAACCTCCCGCCGCGCCCTCTCCTTTCTTCCCCGGCCGGCCGCCGCCGCCCGCCGCCCGCGCCGCCACGCCGCCGCCGCCGGCCGTCCGCCGCCGCCGCCCGTCGCCCACATGCCACCGCGCAGCCGCCCGATTCGGCGGACGGCCCGTATTAAAAGGAGGCGCACCCCTTTGGATCGGTCCACGGTAGACCGGTGGGACCGGTCCACGGCGCCGGTCCACGCCCTTGCGTCGGCGCTGCGTCACCGCTTACGTCACGGCCGACGTCCATCGCTCGCGTCAGCACGTCCAACCACAAGCCGCCACGTGTCGCCACCGTAGCTCACCCGCCGGCTGCCTTGGCGGTTTTGCAAAAAGAACCCCGAGATTTCAGAATTTACATAAATACCCTTCCACCTATATAAAAGCCTTACAACTAGGTCCTTTCTTTTATGCTTAGGCCCCTGCAGTCCTTAGTTTCTATGTTCTTTAGCCTATCCTTAACCTTTTACATATTAGACCTTCTAGTTTCACACATATTTATGTTTAGGTCCCTGAAATCTTGCAGAAAACCCCCTAAACTTCCAGTTCTTTTACAATTTAGCCCCTGAATCTTGTTTCAGCCATATCTTTTCCATCCTAGCTCCGTTTTACGCGTTCTTGGTGTCCACGCGATCGTCTCTCCGAGCCCGTCATTTCTAAAAGCTTGTTTTAGCCTATTGGTAATGATTGATGTATTGTTTTATTTATTGTATGTTTTCTTGCATGATCGTAGCCAACGCGCCGTTCGAGGAAGTTCAAGTGCAGAGCTTTTCAGTAAAGGAAAGTAGCTTATCGTTGGAGAAAGGCAAGTGACCCTAACCACCCTTCTACCTATGCTTTAATCAAGAACACTATAAATTAATTGGAACATGGAGAACCACCCGGGAAAACGGTGCAACCACGGTCCATATGGCTCGGCTTAGCCAATTAATTAGGTGTGTGATTGTATTGACGACCTTATCCGAAAGGAACACAGGGGGCTCGGGTTGCGGGGGTATAGCCTGGTTCTTTTGGGGTAGCGCCTTTGCTAAGGTGCCGACCACTAGGGAGGGTTATGGTCCGCCCGAGTCAGAATCGTCGTAGGTTGTCGGTGCTTTTGCATATCTTTGTAAAGGCTTCGTAGCGTCCCTATGCAATCCACACCTCGGAAGTGTGGTATTGTGCTCGATCAAGCACATGCGTGGTTGGGTTCAAAGTTCTTTGGAACTTTTACGTGAACTCGTGGGAAAAGTGTGCAACCTCTCGCAGAGTGAAAGCGATCGATCGGCCTTGCTCACGGTCAAGAGCGGCCCGGACCCTCACATGATTAATTGAACTTAAAGATGGATTAATATTGCTTCCGGTTATTCCCGTGGCCTTCTCGAGTACCAACCATAAGTGTACTCATCCTTGCTTACGCTCTTCGGAGAAGAACCACGAAGTGGAGTACTTCATCAACTACGAGGAGTTCGAGGATGCGATCAACCGGTCGGAAGCTTTGTGGAAGATGAAGATGGAGTCGCGTCTTCATAGTTATCGTTGTTCGTGTAAAGACCTTCGTGTCTAACTATCGTGAGTGTAATAAAAGTTAATAAATCTTTTCCGTACGTTTTGAGCAATGTCTTGTGATATTACACTCATGAGTCTATCATATGTGTGAAATTGTGATCCCGGCACACATATGAGATGCATTCGGTTTTCTACGGAAAATCGGGTGTGACGAGTGGTATCGAGCATTGCCGATCGTAGGACGCGACCTCGGATAGAAATGGTCGATATTAAGGACTCTTTATCTAGAAAGCCTTTCCGGCATTCAAAATATCTTATTTACGCATAAAAAATATTTTATTCTTTATTCTTTATCAAAATCATATCTTTTGTTTTTTTCTACACCGAATCCGATTCTTGTTCTTCCACCTTGAACTACCACACGTGTTTTATAGGATAGATTCTTAGGTTGCCTACCCTTCTATCAGTTTCGTTTCGATAGAGCCGTTCTTGTGAGGACGTGCGATGTTAATGCTTGTTGATTGTAAACATGCATGATTTGGATCTTTGACATGATTGAAATGTTTTGTGGAGTGATGGCCACAAATACATCAATAAAATAATTAAAGCTAAAAATTTGAATCTTAGCCCCCCCTTTTTCTCTGATTCACCTTTATCAATTCAACTTCTTATCGGAAAACTTCTCTCTCTAACAATCAAATGGTAAACACCAGGTCAGGAGCTGGACGAGATATTCCGTTCATCGTTAATCGGTTGAATCAAGTTCCCTCCTCCACCACAAGAATTAGCGATGGATCCCGCGATGCGGCGGTTCTTTACGGAACGGATGCGGTTAATTCGGAACCTCACCGCCACCGTCCCGTAATCTACAAGCACGGCAGAACCGACCACCACCACAAGGACCCCCACCACCTCCACCACCGGTGAACAAGCATAGAGAATTCATGAGCCACAATCCGCCCACTTACTCTCATTCGCCGTAGATCCCCTCGATGCCGATGATTGGCTCAAGACCATCAACAAGATGCTGAATATCACCCAATGTAATGATCGTGAGAAGGTTTTGTATGCCTCGGGACGTCCGGAAGGTGCGGCCTCTCGATTGGTGGGATGCTTACACCGTCGCGCATCTTTGCCGCCGACACCATTACCCAGCGGGGAGTTCCGGGAGAGTTTTCGTACACATCACATCCCGGCGAGGTGTGAAGAAGTCGAAGAAGAAGGAATTTCTAGCTCTAAAGCAAGGCAACATGACCGTTAGTGAGTATCCGGATCGGTTTACTCATTTGTCCCGCTATGCACCGGATGAAGTCAACACGGATGCCAAGAGACAAGAACGCTTTCTTGATGGTTTGATAGGTCCACTTAACTATCGGTTGCGAGCCACACATTTCTTAACTTTCAGATGTTGCTCAATAAGGCTATAGGATTGGAGAATAAACGCAAGGAACTCCGTGAACAGAAGCGCAAGTTTCAACCTCAAGGTCAATCCAGCAGTAACACCCGCCCTCGTTACAACTCATCACAAGACTCTCAGTTTCGTTCTAGCACACCAGGCAGAGGCCATGGACAGAGTCAACAGTATCGTTCGTTTGACGAACCCGAAGAATCCAACCCAATGACACCACGGGCTCCAAATCCTCATCGAACCTCTCGGGTGCACCGGTAAGGAACACTACTCCGGTTCACCCCGGTGGATGCTTCAAGCTGCGGAGAATTGGGACACTATGCTAGTATTTGCCCTCGGCGTAATATGCGGACACCCCGGAGAGATAACGAGAGGTCAACGGAACAATATGCATGGTAGGGTGAACCATGTGACGGTGAAGAAGCTCAAGGAGACAAAGATGTTGTGCTTGGTACGTTTCTTATCAACTCTGTACCCGCAATGTTTTATTTGATTCGGGGCATCGCATTCATTTATTCTCGAACGATTCGTGACAAAGCATGATGTACCCAAGAGTTCCATGAAGACACATTTGCTAATTAGTTCCCCAAACGGTGAAATGAAATCCACCTATGTATGCCCACATGTCAATCTTAAGATCGGAGAGATAGATTTTGAAGCGGACTTAGTGATTCTAACATCCGGTGGAATAGATGTGATCCTTGGTATGGATTGGTTAAGCAAGCATGATGGAATCATTTTGTGTGCCAAGAAGTCGGTGCTCTTAACTACCCCGCAAGGAGATAGGATTGAGTTTGCCGCCGCAAGCCCGAAGAAGAAGGAGAAGTGAACAACCTCTGTGATAGTAAACCATCATCTATCAAGAACATCTTGTATCTCCTCTTGTTTCCGATCCCTCCGAATCTCGGGACGAGATTCTTTTTAAGGGGGTAGGATTTGTAACACCCGAAAATTCCATCACAATAAAATATTGTTAGCAACATGGTTTAGTTTTATTTTCTAAGGATTTAATAAATTTGGAATAAATAAATTTGCCTCTAATCAAATTAAACAACAATTAATAATTAGAATCACCCAAGTGTTTGTGCATCATGTTGAAATGCATGAGTTTTGTTTGTGGTGTGATTTTAAAAAGTCTTAAAAATATATGTGAAAAGTCTTTAAAAATAATTGTAAAATTGGAATAAAAGTTTGAATTAAAAAAAATGAAAAGAGGTTGAAAGTTTGAATTTAAAAATGTTTGAAAAAGTTTTCTAAAAGTCTTAAAATATTTGAATAAATTTGTGTTAAAATTTCAATTTGAAAAGATGAAAAAGATTTGAATTTAAAAGATTTGAAATAGGTTTGAAATTGGATTTGAAAAGAAAAGAAAGAAAAAAAAAAAAAGAAAACAGCCACCCAACCCAACCCAACCCGCCGGCCCATCTAAGATTTTGGTCCAAGCCGCCCGCTCCGCCTCCCTCCCCTCCCTCTCTCTCACGCGGTCACCGACAGGTGGGGCCCACCTGTCGGCACCTCCTTCAACCTCCGGCCGCGCCCTCTCCTTTCTTCCCCGAGCCGGCCGCCGGCCGCCCGCACCCCGGCGCCGCCTCCCCCGGTCTCCCCGCGCCCCTTCTCCTCCCCACCGAGAGCACATTAAGACGCCGCCGCCACCCACGTGCGCCGCCCCCTCCCCTTCCCCTTCGGAAACCGCCCCACCGAGCCGCCATTAATGGCCGGCCGGCGAGCTCCCACTCCACCGCCTCCGCGCCGTTCTCCCTTCCCTTTCCGGGCTATAAAAAGGCGGCACCATCTCCTCTTCACCCCGCGCCCCTCCCCTTCCCTCCTCGCTCTCCACAGCGCCGCCGCCACGGAGCGCCACCGCCACCGCCGCCCCTCGCCGCCGATCTCCTCCTACGGCCTCCCTCCCTCCTCTTCAAGCCACCGGTGAGTTTCCTCTCCTTCTCCTCTTCCTCTCCATGCCCTCGCCGTCGAAAATGGCTCACCGGAGCTCCTTTTCCGCCGCCGCCGCCGCGCGCCGCCGCCGCCGCCGCGCGCGCCGCCGCCGCGCCGGCCGCCGCCGCCGCCCGTCGCCCACATGCCACCGCAGCCGCCCGATCCGGCGGACGGCCCGGATTAAAAGGAGGCGCACCCCTTTGGATCGGTCCACGGTAGGCGGTGGACCGGGTCCACGGCGCCGGTCCACGGCCTTGCGTCGGCGCTGCGTCACCGCTTACGTCACGCGCGACGTCCATCGCTCGCGTCGGCACGTCCAACCACAAGCCGCCACGTGTTGCCACCGTAGCTCACCCGCCGGCTGCCTTGGCGGTTTTGCAAAAAGAACCCCGAGATTTCGGAATTTACATAAATACCCTTCCACCTATATAAAAGCCTTACAACTAGGTCCTTTCTTTTATGCTTAGGCCCCCTGAGTCCTTAGTTTCTATGTTCTTTAGCCTATCCTTAACCTTTTACATATTAGACCTTCTAGTTTCACACATATTTATGTTTAGGTCCCCGAAATCTTGCGAGAAAACCCCCTAAACTTCCGGTTCTTTTACAATTTAGCCTGCGAATCTTGTTTCGGCCATATCTTTTCCATCCTAGCTCCGTTTTACGCGTTCTTGATGTCCACGCGATCGTCTCTCCGAGCCCGTCATTTCTAAAAGCTTGTTTTAGCCTATTGGTAATGATTGATGTATTGTTTTATTTATTGTATGTTTTCTTGCATGATCGTAGCCAACACGCCGTTCGAGGAAGTTCAAGTGCGAGCTTTTCGGATAAGGAAAGTAGCTTATCGTTGGAGAAAGGCAAGTGACCCTAACCACCCTTCTACCTATGCTTCAATCAAGAACACTATAAATTAATTGGAACATGGAGAACCACCCGGGAAAACGGTGCAACCACGGTCCATATGGCTGCGGCTTAGCCAATTAATTAGGTGTGTGATTGTATTGACGACCTTATCCGAAAGGAACACGGGGGGCTCCGGGTTGCGGGGGTATAGCCCGGTTCTTTTGGGGTAGCGACCTTTGCTAAGGTGCGACCACTAGGGAGGGCTATGGTCCGCCCGAGTCAGAATCTGTCGTAGGTTGTCGGTGCTTTTGCATATCTTTGTAAAGGCTTCGTAGCGTCCCTATGCAATCACACCTCGGAAGTGTGGTATTGTGCACGATCGGCACATGCGTGGTTGGGTTCAAAGTTCTTTGGAACTTTTACGCGAACCGTGGGAAAAGTGTGCAACCTCTGCAGAGTGAAAGCGATCGATCGGCCGTGCTCACGGTCAAGAGCGGCTGGACCCTCACATGATTAATTGAACTTAAAGATGGATTAATATTGCTTCCGGTTATTCCTGTGGCCTTGCCGAGTACCAACCATAAGTGTACTCATCCTTGCTTACGCTGTTCAGAGAAGAACCCTGAAGTGGAGTACTTCATCGACTACGAGGAGTTCCGAGGATGCGATCAACCGATCGAAGCTTTCGTGGAAGATGAAGATGGAGTCACGTCTTCATAGTTATCGTTGTTCGTGTAAAGACCTTCGTGTCTAACTATCGTGAGTGTAATAAAAGTTAATAAATCTTTTACGTACGTTTTGAGCAATGTCTTGTGATATTACACTCATGAGTCTATCATATGTGTGAAATTGTGATCCGGCACACATATGAGATGCATTCGGTTTTCTACGGAAAATCGGGTGTGACACCAATGCTCCCTTGGATCCATTCAATACGCCGTGTCCATCATAGGTCTAGTCACGAATACCTCCGCGTAGTGACGGTACAGTGGGAGGGAAAGGGCGAAACCGTGGTCACAACCCCCAATAGATTAGATTGGTTCTTCATGCTTTAAGCGGTTGCATGTTCAAGTATCGTAGACCCATGGGTGAGTGTCTTTTATCTTGTTAGCTTAGTCATTCTCTCTAGTGTAGTGTAGTCATTTTCTAGTCTAATCATAGATAAGGTTTAGGTAGTTAGTGAGTAGAAGTAGATCAAACGCATGTAATCCTCTTGCTCCGTGGATTGACAAGAACCTAGGGAATGCCGTGATGAAAAAGGTGTAGGTCCGTACGCTTGCGGATTGTAGGTGGATACGTCTTTTATCCGTCAACAAGCCCCTTTTTCTAGTGTCGTTGCCGGGGAGCAAGCTAGTTTACATCGTTTGGTTTGCATCTAACTTTGTTTTATATTTTGTTTATCTTTTGTTTGCTAATATCTAACACATATTGCCTAGTAAACCACTTTGTTTTGTTTTTGTTTTTATTTTGTTGTCTAGTTGGCGTTCGTCAATCACCCCGTGGAAGAACCGGAGAAATCACTAAGGGATTACACTAGTCCTCGATGTGAAGACATAAAAGTACAAGAGTCGGATTCGAAGCTCGAAGCGACCAAGTATGAAATCAAATCCAAGATCATCGAGATGGTGGCGGCAACCCCGTTTGAAGGGATGGTTATGGAGAACCCATATAGACACATAAGGCATTTCACGATGCTATGCAACACGGTGCGTCAAGAAGAAGTTCCTGACGAATGGTTCAAATGGAATCTCTTTCCCTACTCACTTGCCGGTGAAGCAAAAGCATGGTACTCGTTTGCGTCATTTGAAGTTGAAGGCAATTGGAACAAGTTGACAAAGAAGTTTTGCGAGAAGTTTTTTCCAATTAGCAAGGTTCAACATCTAAGGAGGCAAGTGATCACTTTCACGCAAGGAGAAAAGGAAGGGATAGACCAAGCATGAAATAGATTTAATGAGTTGATCGAACAAGGACCAAGTCTCGGCTTCTCCGGTGACGTACTCTTGCATATATTTTTCTTTTCCCTAACCCCTAGTTGCATGCAACACGTTCAAATGTGTGCAGGTGGGGATCTCATGGAGAAAACACTCACGGAAGCCGCTCAACTTTTACAAAAAAATAGTAAAGCGGTGGCCATGTGAAGAGATTGGGAAACAAGACTTGCGGGAGAGCCGGAACACAATTCGAGGATGAAGATGTGTGCTGAAATTTCTAAAGAGGCAAACCTGAAAGTCACAAAAGAGGAGCCAATCCCGAAAAAGCTTGAAGAAGAGCACATCAAGTCAAGAACTACCCCGGGCGTTGACTTCGCCGAATCAAATGAAACAGATAAGCGGAGTATGTCAAGCGCGAAGCCATTAAGGGAGTTCGAACATATGGATTGGGTTCCAATCAATTATGGAGAAGTATTCGACAAGAGAAGACCGTTCCCCAACCAAAAAGGGGTGGCAAGAGCGTTGGAAACGGATTTCCCACCGGAAAAGAAAGTGGAAGATTCATACGACCTTGAAACCACCGGTGAGATATTTCAAAAGCTCTTTGGAGATGATGAAGTGGATCCGGAACATATAGCCGAGGTGAAAAGCATCATGGGGATCAAGCCTGAAACATCGCCATACGCTCGCCTCGCCGAAGTTTACGCGATTGGATCCGAAGAAGAAGAGGAGACGGCTCCACACTTGAGTTGCGAGATCAATGGAGTTCAATGCAAAGCTTTGTGCGACATTGGAGCCCAAGTAAGTGTCCTATCTTCTAAAATTTACGATAAAATTCAAGACCACAACCTAGACTTAGCTCCAACATCAACGAAATTAACTGGGAGATGGTAGAACTATTAAACCTCTAGGTATTGCTTGCAACATGAATGTAAACATCTCTGGAAATTGTATACCAACCAATTTCTTTGTTATAGATGCTTACCATAGTAATCATGATCACATAATCCTAGGTAGGCCCTTTCTTAAGTTGGTTGATGCCGTGTTGGATGCCGGAAAAGGCAAAGTAACAATGAACCTTAATGGAAAGAAGTACACATATAACTTTATTTGCGTTTCTAAACACCCTTCACCTTTTCCTCCCGAAGACGAAGTAGAGGAGGTAGATAGTCTTTGTTTTGTTGAAACCCTTAGAGACCCGTTGCAAAGAGCGATGGAGAATCAAGTTAATGATCAACAAGATGAAGAACTAGAAGAAGCAACGAAAGGATTAGAACCACAAGATGGAAGCGTGGAGGAAGAAAAATGTGAGGACATAGGAGAAATTAAACAAGAGGAGCCACAAGTGCCCGAGGTGGATCTTAAACCTTTGCCCAAAGGATTAAAGTACGAATTTTGGGCCCAGACAAGACTTATCCAGTCATCATGAGCGACAAGTTGAGTCCCAAAGAAAATGAGAAGTTGCTGAATTTATTGAAAAAACATAGGAAGGTGATTGGATATTCGATCAATGATCTCAAAGGTCTTAGCCCAGCCTTTTGCACTCATCGTATACCAATGTAAGACCAATGTAAGCCCATAGTGGACCATCAAAGGAGGCTAACTCATGCCATGCGAGAGGTAGTAAAGAAAGAGGTCATCAAGTTACTTGATGCCGAATCATCTACCCGGTTCCACATAGCGAATGGGTGAGCCGGTACATTGTGTACCGAAGAAAGGAGGTTTAAGCGTGGTGAAGAATGAGAAGAATGAATGGATACCACAAAGAACCATGACCGAGTGGTGGATGTGTATCGATTATCGAAAGCTAAACAAAGCAACGAAGAAAGATCACTTCCCCTTGCCGTTCCTTGACGAGATGCTTGAGAGATTAGCAAACCACACTTATTTTTGCTTTCTCGATGGGTACTCGGGGTTCATGCAAATTCCCATTCACCGGATGATCAACACAAAACAACGTTTACATGCCCTTATGGAATGTTTGCATATAGAAGGATGCCCTTCGGTCTATGCAACGCTCCGACCTCTTTTCTCGGAATTCATCGAAGAAATTGTCGATGTGTTCATGGATGACTTTTCCATTTATGGGAAGACGTTCATGGATTGCTTAGCAAACTTGGAAAAGGTCCTCACGAGGTGTGCAAAGGTAGACTTGGTGCTAAATCGGGAAAAGTTCCACTTCATGGTTAAGCAAGGCATAGTGCTCGGACATGTTATATCCGAGAGAGGCATCGAAGTGGAAAAAGCTAAAGTGGAGACGGTTGAGCAACTCCCACCTCCGACGGATGTTAAATCCTTGAGGAGCTTTCTAGGCTATGTCGGATTCTATAGAAGATTTATTAAGTACTTCTTAAATATCACGAAGCCTTTAACGCATCTCCTTCAAAAGGATGTGGCTTTTGACTTTGATGAGAAGTGCCTAGCGGCATTCCGGACCTTGAAAAGCGCATTGGTGAGTGCTCCCACCATCCAACCTCTGGATTGGAGCCAATCTTTCAAGATCATGTGTGATGCAAGTGACTACGCCGTAGGAGCGGTTTTGGGTCAGAGAAAGGAAGGCCGAGTTCACATCGTTTACTACGCTAGTAAAACTCTTAATGAGGCACAATTATATTATGCCACTACGGAGAAGGAGTTGCTAGTGGTGGTATTCGCCTTTGAAAAATTCAGATCTTACATCGTGAACTCAAAGGTCATAGTGTACACCGATCACGCGGCCATCAAGTATCTCTTGGCTAAGAAGGATGTTAAACCACGATTGATTCGTTTGATCCTTCTTCTTCAAGAGTTCAATGTTGAAATCCGTGATAAGAAGGGTGTGGAGAATGTTGTGGCCGATCATTTGTCCAGGATGAATCGTGGACAAGATGATAAAGAGCCCATAGAAGACAAAATGAGAGACGACCACCTCTATCGAGTGCTCGATAAAGACACTTGGATGATTGATATCATTCGAGCAATTCAGAAGATGCCTCTTGACCATCTAGATAGAAACTCTCAAAGGAGGATAATCTCCGAAAGTCGAAAATACTTTTGGGATGCACCTTACCTCTTCAAACTTGGCAATGATGGAGTCATGAGAAGATGTGTGCCAAGAGAAGAGAGGCTAGAAATTTTGAGAAAGTGCCACTCGGCGGAGTACGGTGGACACTATAGGCACTTTCAGACCCAAGCAAAAGTATGGTCTAGCGGATTCTATTGGCCGGAGATGCATGAAGATACTAAAATATATGTTGCATCATGCCCTGAATGCCAAAGAACCAGAAACATCTCTCAAAGAAATTCTATGCCCTTGAGATATAATCTACAAATCGATTTATTCGATGTGTGGGGAATAGACTTCATGGAGCCTTTCAAAAACTCACATGGATTTTAGCATATCCCAGTCATGGTTGATTATGTATCCAAGTGGGTGGAGGCCATGCCATGTCGTAAAGCTTCCACGGAGGAGTCCATTGCCACGATCAAGAGCATGATTTTTCCTCGTTTCGGTACACCGAGAATCTTGATAAGCGATAGAGGAACTCACTTCACCGGAAAGAATTTCAAAAAGTGCTTGTCCAAGTTGGGTATTGAACATAGGGTCTCTACGGCCTATCACCAACAAACCAACGGACAAGCGGAAACATCGAATAGGCAATTAGAAAGCATCCTCAACAAAACCATAAAGAAGGAAGGCAAAGATTGGTCAAAGAAATTAGACGGAGCTTTGTGGGCGTATCGAATGGCGTTCAAGACACCGATAGGTATGACCCCTTATCAATTCGTCTATGGAAAAGCTTGCCACCTTCCGGTTGAGTTGGAACATAAAGCCTATTGGGCGATCAAAGAGATGAACCTCGATCTTGATGTCGCGGTGGTAAAGCGAAGAATCCAAATAAGAGAGCTAGAGGAGATGAGGTTGAAAGCATATGAGAATGCAAGCATATACAAAGAGAGGATTAAAAGATGGTATGACAAAATGTTGAAGAAGAAAGAATTTAAAGAAGGAGATAAGGTCCTCCTCTACAATTCGAGGTTTAAAACCTTCGGAAAGGGGAAATTGCAAAGCAAGTGGGATGGACCTTATGTTGTACATTCGGTGCTCTCCAACGGAGCGGTAACCATCATGGATGTGAAAGGTGATCAATTCATGGTGAATGGTCAATGGCTTAAGGTTTACTACGAAGCCGACGTTGTGCCTCTTCACCATATTGATGTCTTCATCATGGAAGAAGAGCCCGAACGTCTAGCCTAGGACGTAAAACAAGGTGTGGATTTTTATAAATAGCTTTTCTTTTATTTTTCTGGAGTTTCTCGTGAAGTTTTACCGGATCAACTTTTTCTCATGGGCTACAAATGCGAAATACAGGGAGTACACGGAAAACGAGACCGGACGGGCCCGCGGAGCAGGGTGGGCCGGCCGGCCGGTCCGGCCGGACCGGTGGGGTCCCGACAACGGTTCGCCCGGTTTTCCCTGGAACGTGCCTTTTTGACTTCCTTCTTTGGTCAGAAAATTTTAAGGGAAGTTTGAAAAAGGAAAATGCGGTTTCTATAGCATTCCTTTTCGAACTATTTAATTGGCCGAGTTGGGAGCTCGGGAATCCATCCCATCTCACATTCTCTTGCACCCACATAGTAGCCATGGTGTCCCCGAAGAGCGTAGAGTTGAAGCAAGGCGCCGAGGAGCCATCAATGGAGGAGGCGAAGCGATGCGAGCTCAAGCTACCTGTGGGGATCAAGAGGACCGCCCGCATCCATTGCGGAGGGCGTGTCTCAACCGGAGCTATCGCATCTTGCAACCCCGTCAAGGAGGAGAAGGTCCCTACTCCCATTCGAAGGTCGGCGCGCATTCGAGGCATGAAGAGGAAAGATTACAAAAAGGTGTCACCCGAGCCTAAAGACTATGGGGGTAGCGACTATTCCGATGATCGTAGCCCGAGCTCGTGGGCGGCCGCCGGAAGAGATGATAATGATTTGTATTATTGGGAAGAGGTGCCCAAGGAGAAGACTCCCGAAGGCCCCAACGGCGGCGGCAACGACAACGGCGACGACGGCGGCGACGACGGTGGTGGAGATCCGGGCGATGACGACCCTTTCGGGATGCATCCGATGTGTTGTGCGGCTTGCCATCACTCCATCTCGGAGCTCTACGCATCGGTTGACGAGTGTTTCCTGGCCATGGAGGCAATGAGGCAGCGCATGGAGGATTTGGAGTGTGTGGTCGAAGACGACTACAAGTTCCTGAATCGCAATGTGCGTAAGCTTTTCAGCATGGTGGGGAACATGAAGGGCAAGTGGTGCAATAGTTGCGGGAAGTACCACTAGGTTTAGTTTTCCCCCTTAGGATTTTTGTAAGATACGATGAGGACGTCGTATGATTTTAGCGTGGGGGAGAGCTAGCTAGCTAGCCTTTAGCTTTTCAAGTTTAGTTTGGTTCGATTTAGTTTCCGAGAGAGTTTTAGAGTTTCAGAGTCTTAAGTTTGAGTTTGAGTGTGCTTTTAAATTTTTGAAAGTTTGAAGTGTCTTAATTTAGTGTTTTCGTCAATGAAAATCAAATAAAAAGAGTCCTTTAAATTTTGTGTCTCTTGTGATGCTTTTCTTGCTTTACTCGTTTATTCATATTTAATTTTTGATATGTGAACATAAGTGTTTGGTTTGAAAACGTTTACCATGGTGCTTAGTGGAGTTGCTACCTCTAAAAGTACCCGCACCATACTTCGATCTAGAGCTTTATATTTTGGTTGTGCTATGTTCGATGCTAAAAATTGGGGGAATTCAATTCTGAAAATTATCTAAAAACCCTTGTAATAAAGGTTAGAAAATTCTCTTTTTCCAAGTTGAGAGTTTAAGAAAAATCCTATACAAAGCCAAACTTATTATTCGCTCCACCATAAGTGCGATTAGCATAATGAGTTGGGCTAGGATTCTTCTCTCTTGGGAGTTTTAATTTCAAGCAATGATCATGTCCTTGTGCTTATCTTTTATTGCTAGCCTCGTCATGCATTTGGTAATGTGACTTTCACTTCGGAAGTCCCGTACATCACCGAATTCCATACCCAAACCTTTATATCTCTTTTGTACATCGTATTCCTTGAACACAACCTAGTCTCGAAGTTTCGTCTCGTCTCTAGCATGGTTTTATTTTAAAATTCAGATTGTGTTTATGCAAGAAAGAGAGGAGTTGAGAGCTTTGAAAAGAGAGATAAAGATGTCAAGAGAGGGAAGAGTAAAGAGAAAAATATGTGTATGGAAAAGAAAGAAAGAAAAATAGAAAAGTAAAGAAAAAAATATGTGTATGAGAGAATGGAAGAGAGTGATTGAAAAAGAAAAAGAAGAAAAAGAGAGAAGAGGAATGGCAAGAAAGATATGAGAGGGATGAATCAAGTGCAAGGAAGGATGCCATGTTGTTGAGAGACGAAACTTTCACTCTTTTTCCAACCATGTGCAATCCGACAACGAGGACATCATCGGTGCCTCGTAGTCGTATTTTCTTTTGCCCTTGCACATGTCCACCATTCTATATCTTCTCATCCTTGATATCCCCACATATGGATTAATTCTCCTGATAATTGGCTTTGAAAGGTAAACAAACATCAGGGGAAGTTCTTAGTTTGAGAATACTTGTGTTGATTGTGCTAGCCATACCTATAGCTCCACTTTACATGTCATATGAGAGACTTATGGGAGGTGAGAGTTTTATAAAAATTGTTTAGGATAGCCACTTTATATGAGCGACATGAGAGAGCTTGGAGAAAGGTTTTTGTCTAACACTTGTTGCAGGAATTTTATTTTTGAAAATCATAAAAACCATCCAATGGAAGCAAAGAAGTAAGCATGGCTGAAATTGAAGATCTTGAGTGAAGAGTTTGAGTTGTGGGGTAAATCTTGACGTGGTAAGAATTCTAAACGCCCATGTTTATGTATGGTGATCATTGCTTTATGTTTATGTATTAAAGATAAAAGATTGAATAACTTGTGAAGAAAGATTTAGCGAAGCACGATTACAACGCCTTGAACAAAGTTCTTTTACGAGTACTTGCTCGAGTACGAGCAAGAGCTCAGCGTGGGGGAGATGTTGACGGTGTATTTTGGTACACCAAACATGTTCATTACACTTTGGTTTGGATTTGTTTATGGAACTAACCCGCCACTAGGCACACTAATCATATAACGAGTTCATCTTTGTGCTTGCATTTGGAAGTGTTGTGTTTACAGGAAAACATGAACATAAAGGACGGATTCACAACAAGTTCAAAGGAGCAATCACGAAGTCTTGTTCATGTTCATGAGCTTGACGAAATCACTTCCAATGGCGGCAAGGACCGAAGTGTTACAAAGGAACATCCCCGAGGATTGAAGCGTAAAAGACCGGACTCCGTGCAAAGAGAACCTCCATCTTGAACGCAAGGATGACATCGTCAAAATGATGCAAATGGAGGGGGCAAAGTGCATAAATGCATGAGGACCCACGAGAGCGAAGGGACGACCAAACCGGGCCGGGATGGGCCTGGGTCAGTCGGCCCAAGCCGGCCGGCCTAGCCTACTCCGGGGGTTGGTTCGACCCCCCTTTCCTTGCACCCGAAGGATCTTCAAACCTAAAGCCCTGGAGGCGCCACCATTCGCAGGAGAGAGAGAGAGCCATTCACACCGAGAGGCCATCCACAAGCTAGAGAGAGAGGAGGGACATCTCCGGAGGAGGATCGCCCAACTTGAAGGAAGCACCAACAAGTGTAGAAGAAGGAAGACACCGTCGGCAGCGTCATCATGATCAACGGTGCCATGTCTAGCACCTTGATGGGGTAATCTTCTCATTTGTCCATGGGTTGTAATCGATCTTGAGAAGTAATTGCTACTTTATTGGAACATCTATCTATCATCTTGTGTTGAATATGCTTTGATGCTTAAGGTTAGCTACCATGCCGTAAAGGAAGTAAGGGCCCCAATGCTCCCTTGGATCCATTCAATACGTCGTGTCCATCATAGGTCTAGTCACGAATACCTCCGCGTAGTAACGGTACAGGGGGAGGGAAAGGGCGAAACCGTGGTCACAACCCCCGATAGATTAGATTGGTTTTTTTGTTGACGGTGAAATTCCGTCAACCTAGCCATGAGTTTACCTTCGGTGTTGACATGAGTTTTATACTTTATCCATTAGTACTAACCCCCTTGGAATAACAAGTTCATTCGTGCATGTCGGTTTTGGAGTTTAGTGTTTATGCAGGGTTTTGACATAGAAAGCAAGACTTCCGGGATAAGTTCATCAAGCACCTTGTGACAAGACCTTGAAGCCCCGTACAAGTCATGCAATAAAGCAAACTTGACTCCAAGAAGCCCGAGGGACCGAACCCGAGAAGATGATAAACTACGAGGACCTATCCCAGAAAAGTGCTTTGAATCTTGCGGGACAAGGAGCTACGTCCAACTCGGAGAGAAAGCGATGACAAGGGCCCACATGCAGAAGGGGGAAGGATCTAGAAGACTCGGGAACCGACGCCACGCGAAGGAGGCGGAGCAACTGGGCGGGGGTGGGCCCGGGCCGGTCGGCCCGAGCCGGTCGGCCCAGGCCGGTCGTCCTGGCCCATTCCAAGGCCCAGTCGCCTCCCCCTTTGACCTAGCTGCCATTCGGGCTATTTATAGCCCCGGGGTCAAGAGTCACACATCGATCAATTCATCATCGGCCGCCGAGGAGCAGAGAAGAGAGGGACACCATCCCGGAGAGGAGAGGGTCGAGCTAGTTGACTAGGGTCTCCCTAGCCGACGTGGGAACCTTGCAAGGAGACCACGTCCGAGTTCCCGGAGCTAGAAGCAAGATCAAGGTAGGATCCCGGTGGTGAGCTTGTTCATATATCATTGTAGTTGATGTATCAAGTTGAATCCGATTCTTAGCGACTAAGTGTTTCTTCGAAGTCTTCGTTTTCGATCGGCTTTGCTTATTTTAGATCTATTCTCGAGATAGATCACATAGGGTGTTCTTGTAGCCGCGGTGGCTAGAGGTGCACGCCTGATCTTCCGAAAGAACTCGACTTGTCCTCGGACTCACCCTAGACTACCCGCATGAATAAGAGTACGTTTTGACGAACGGGGGGCTGCGAAAGGCGGGCGTTTTCGGAGTCGGACGGGAAACCACGGTTTAAAGAGGCTTCTAATGAGATTTGATTTGCTACTTCTTCTTTCGCTTGGAACTTCAACAAAAGGCTCAACCCGATCTCTCTAGATCGGTTTATCTACCCCCTCTATCTTTGTTACCTCCGGTCTTTAGTAGATTAGATTCGTTCTTGTTTTGATTCTTATGATTAGATGCATTAGGGTTTTATCTCTCGAAGATTGAAGTTACTTGGCATTACTAGATCATCTTTTGCGTCACACATTTGTTCCACGGATTCGATACCTTGGGTTCACCACTCGAGGGAAGAAGGGTCCCTTGACTACGATGGCAGACTTGTCCGCTTGCAAGTCTAAACGAACTTTGATACAACTATTAATCGTTAACATTTTTCATGCTTTAAGCGGTTGCATGTTCAAGTATCATAGACCCATGGGCGAGTGTCTTTTATCTTGTTAGCTTAATCGTTCTCTCTAGTGTAGTGTAGTCGTTTTCTAGTCTAATCATAGATAGGGTTTAGGTAGTTAGTGAGTAGAAGTAGATCAAACGCTTGTAATCCCCTTGCTCCGCGGATTGACAAGAACCTAGGGAATCCCGTGGTGAAAAAGGTGTAGGTCCGTACACTTGCAGATCATAGGTGGATACGTCTTTTAATTTATCCTCAACATAGCCTCTATGCTCTTGCTAGAGGATTGTTGACGGTGAAAATCCGTCAACCTAGCCATGAGTTTACCTTCGGTGTTGGCATGAGTTTTATACCTTATCCATTGGTACTAACCCCCGTGGTATAACAAGTTCACGTGTGCATGTCGGTTTTGGAGTTTAGTGTTTATGCAGGGTTTTAGTGTTGAATGCAAGACTTTCGGGATAAGTTCATCAAGCACCTCATGACAAGACCTTGAAGCCCCGTACAAGTCATGCAACGAAGAAAACTTAACTCCAAGAAGCCGGGGGACTTGATCCGAGAAGACGACGGACTCCGAGGACACGACCGAGAAAAGTGCTCGAATCTTGCAAGACAAGGAGTTGAGTCCAATTCGGAGAGAGAACCGACGACATGGACCTACATGCGAAGTGGGAAACATCCGGGAAGCAAGGGAACCGACGTAGAGCAAAGGAGGCCTCGGGGGCCGGGCCGGATGGGCCTAGGCCGGCCGGCCCCGGTCCGGTCGGCCCGAGGCCCATCCGGGGCCCGTTTGCCCCCTCCTTTGCCCTAGCCACTAATCGGGCTATTTATAGCCCCACCGACCGAGAGCCACGAGGATACAATTCGTCATCGGCCGCCAAGGAGCGAGAGAAGAGAGGGACACCATCTCGGAGAGGAGAGGGTCGAGCTAGTTGACTAGGGTTTCCCTAGCCGACGTGGGAACCTTGCACGGAAGACCACGTCGGAGTTCCGGAGCTAGAAGCAAGATCAAGGAAGGATCCGGTGGTGATCTTGTGTATGTATCATTGTTATAGTTGAATTATCAAGTTGAATCTTTTCCTAGCGATCAAGTGTTTCCTCGAAGATTTCGTTTTTCGATCGGCTTTGCTTATTCCAATTCTATTCTCGAGATAGATTACATAGGGTGTTCTTGTAGCCGCGGTGGCTAGAGGTACACGCCGGATCTTCCGAAAGAATCTCGACTTGTCTTTTGACTCGCCCTAAGCTCCCCGCATGAGTAGGGATACGTTGTGACAGAACAGGGGTTCCGAAAGGCGGATGTTTTCGGATTTGGACGGGAAACCACGATTTAAAGAGGCTTCTATTAAGATTCGATTTGCTACTTCTTCTCTTGCTTGGAACTTCAACAAAAGGCTTACCCCGATCCCTCTAGATCGGTTTATCTACCCAATCTTACTTTGTTTTCTCCGATCTTTAGTATATTAGATTCGTTTCGTGTCTTTGACTTAGATGCATTAGGGTTTCTTTATCGAAGATTGGAGTTACTTGGCTTTATTAGATTAAGTTTTGCGTCACACATTTGTTCCACGGATTCGATACCTTAGGTTCACCACTCGAGGGAAGAAGGGTCCCTTGACTACGACGGGAGACTTGTCCGCTTGCAAGTCTAAACGAACTTTGATATAACTATTAACCGTCAACAAGCCCCTTTTCTGGCGTCGTTGCCGGGAAACAAGTGATCAAGATTTGATTTTTTATTGTCTTTTTGTAATTTTCAGTTTTCTTTTTGTTTTTATTTTTGCATCTACTAAATTTTGATCATCCTCAAAATACATCTAATCTAGTTTGTCTAACCCTAGTTTTTATAGATTTGTTTTTACTTTCTAGTTTTTGCATACTTTGTTTATTGCTAACCCTAACAGGAGATGGACGGCTACCTCTCCAACAAACCCAATAATTTTGTGGATGATCCAGAAAAACTTTACAGGCTAAGGAGACGTGAAGCACATCAAGCTAAAAAGCTGGATTTTGTAGATTCGGAGTTGGAAGACAAAGGATCGCAGGAATCTCCGAAGAATTCACCACCTCAAAGTCCTCGGGAGAATCGACTTCCACCGATGGGTGACCAACCACCGCAAGAACGCAAGATTGGGGA
This sequence comes from Cenchrus americanus, assembly GCA_947561735.1. Classification (NCBI taxonomy): domain Eukaryota; kingdom Viridiplantae; phylum Streptophyta; class Magnoliopsida; order Poales; family Poaceae; genus Cenchrus; species Cenchrus americanus. The sequence goes on from OX387243.1 coordinate 86,107,459, forward strand.
GCTATGCACCCCGGACATCATCGACCTACCAATCTTGAACCTCGAGCAGATCGGAAGACCGTTCGAGATCAAGACCTCAACAATCCGCATGGTGCAACATTCACCCTTCACCGGTAAAGAGGATGCGAACCTTCACCTCCAAGCATTCATTCAACTATGTCAGACTTTCAACATGGATGGGGTGACTCAAGACCAAATGAGGGCAAGGCTTTTTCCGTTTTCACTTCTCGGGAAGGCTTTGCAATGGTTCCACTCTCAACCGGCAGAGACGGTGCAAAATTGGAACACGTTGATGAAGGCTTTCATGAAGGAATACTACTCGCCGGGTAAAACTCAAAGCTTGCGTAATAAGATTGCCACCTTTGTTCAATATCCTATGGAAACTATCTCGGAGGCATTCGAGCACTTCAACGAGTACACCCGGGCAGTTCCACATCACAAGTTCCCGAAAGAGGACCTCGTGCAAAAGTTCTATCAAGGACTCACCATGGCGTCAAGGATGATCATCGATGCATCGGCGGGAGGATCCATCATCGAACTTACACCGACGGAAGCTTTCACTCTATTCAAGAAGGTCGCAGATAATGACACGTGGGCGTCATCCGGCGCCTACATCCGGTTCAACCCACGAGAAACGTCAAAGGAGTCTTGCAAGTGGAGAAGGAGAACATACTTGAAGGCAAGATCGACTCGCTCATGAGAAGGTTGGAGAAGATGGAGATGGAAAAGAAAGAGGATCAAGACTTGAAGGCCGCCGAAGCAAGGTCCACATGCGAAGAATGTGGAGAGTATGGCCATGTCCGCAAAGATTGTCCGGAGGAAGCCAAAGTGCTCGACTACATGAGGAAGGGAGAATTGCCGAACTTCCGCTACGGGCAAGGTAGGCCTCAATTTAATGCAAGCTCATCTATTCCTAACGCGGTTCCGCTTCGTATACAATTGAAGGAGTTCATGGATGAGCAAGCTAAGATCAACAAGGACACCGTCACCAAGTTCAAGACCATAGACAAGGTGTTGGAGAACATCGATAACAAAGTGACGGAGGTCGGAAGTTCCAATCATCAAGTGCTCAACATGATGAAGATGCTCGAGACGCAAGTTGGACAACTTGCGGGCGCCTCACTAATGATGAAGGGAAGCTTCGGGACAACCCAAATGTCCCGAATCGGCGAAGGCCATTCAAACACATTCGGGGAAGGAGACCGAAGATCCGGAACGTTCCACGGGAGCAAGGAAGCTTAAACCATCCACCGAGGTGGAAGGAGTTGCTGAAGAGAAGGTTACGGGGATCGTCACCGAGGAACCCAAATTTGAGATGCCGGAGGAAGACACGAGGATACCGCAACTCAAGCCACGCTTCTTCCGAGGTAAACTTGACAACCACTTTGAGAAGTTTGTGGAAGTTGTGCGTACACTTAGCATCAACATGCCATTACTAGATGCCCTACAAGTACCTACATATTCTCGTTACTTTAAAGACATACTTGCAAATAAATATGAGATAGCAACACTCGGGGTAGATCATGTCAAGACGTCCGAGGAGTGTAGTGCCGCTATTGCTAATGGGCTAGAGAAGCAAAAGGACCCCGGTGCCCCACAATTCCATGTTCGGTTGGTTCTTTCAACTTCGAGAAGGCGTTATGCGACCTTGGAGCTAGTGTGAGCGTCATGCCGAGGGATGTGTTCGAGAAGCTACGCCTACCAATGGAGCCTACGGGTATATGTTTGGAGTTGGGAGACAACTCCATTCGCTATCCCTTGGGCATTGCTGAAGATGTACCCGTGAAGATTGGACACCACTTCATCCCCGTCGACTTCGTTGTGCTCGAGATGGGAGAGAGGGAGAAGCCGCCACTCATCCTAGGGAGGCCTTTCCTCAAGACCGTGGGAGCTACTATTGATGTTGGCAAGGGGGAGATCATGTTCGATATCAACGGAGAAAGGAGTTCCTTCAAGTTCCGTCCAAGAATCGAGGCATGCAACATGATTGGAGTGAAGGGAGAACCAAAACAAACGGAGGGGCTGAAAAAGAAGGAGCCGAAAAAAATGAACGTAAAGAAAATCAAAGAAGGTGTTGCATCCGTCAAGACAAAGGAAGAGAAGCCGTCCGCGAAGACCAAAAAATGACTAAGACGGAAGACAAGCCCGCGCCCAAGATGGTGCGGAAGTGGGTACCCAAGATTGCAACGCCCGCAAAGAGCGTTGATCCGAAGTAATCAAGTGAAGAAGTCTAGCTATAGACTATAAACGAAGCGCTAGGCGGGGAGGCAACCCGTTTCGTTGAGTCAAGAATAAGCTACCGGGAGGACAACCCGATTCCAGGTTTTTCGAGTATTTTTAATAATTTAGTTTTTGAGTTTAATTACGCAAAGACATTAGACTTAGAAGTGGTTGAATGATATTAGAGACATAATTCTTGATTGAATGTTTGCTTTATCACAAACCCTTTGCATGAACCCTCTTATGTGCTTGTTTGTTCTTTTCTTTTCGAGAAACCTCAACCAAATAATTTCAGAACCTAACTCAACCTTTCACCCTCATTATGGTGCTGAGGTTGACTTATTTTTCATGCTAAAACCACACGAGTAGAGCCACGATTTATATTTAGGTGTTAATAAAATTCAGCACGTGGTAGAACTCGCGTGAACCTAGAAATCAAAACTTTTGGTTGGTTTTAAAAATCTTTATCTTGGTTTCTCGAGGATTAGATTTTTTCTAAGCCTATTCAAATTTTTTTATTCAAACTCTTTCTTATTTAGCCAAAATTAGAACGTAAACCTATGCCCCCATGATCAAGCCGGGAAAAGTTTGCTCTCAACCGATGAAGGCAAACTATACCGGTGAGACCGAAATCGACGTAGTCAAAAAATATTTTCGACTTACATTTGTTTTTAATGGTTTAAAAACTTCCCTAAAATTATGTTTGAGCTCTTGCATGGCTCTGAAAAATATTTTAAATTTCGAATTAGAGGAGTGCTTAACCTTAAACACACCTTAGTGGAGGCAATCTAGTTTGAATTAATCATGCATGCACCATTGGATTCCCTTTTATCAACTTTCACCAATTCCACATGCAAAGGACAAGCATGGTGGGCAGCAAGCATCAACTTTGCAGGAACTTCATGGTGGCATGTGAAGCAAGTGGAGCTAGGGAGCATGGACATGACCCAAAGCTTGGAGCATCAAGTGGAAGGACCAATAATGCAAGAAAAGGAGTGGACGAGAGCGTTTGGGCGGTGCAACTCGTGGAGCACGCGGGCGGGGAAAGTTGCGAGAGGCGAAATGACCGTCTTCGGAAGAAAGACGAGGCGGGGAGGTGCACCGGGACCCCGGGCGGCCGGCCCGGGCCGGCCGGCCTCCCCTACATAAGGAGCCCCCCCGGCTCCCGTTTTCTGCAAGCAAGCTTCCCTCTCCTTCCTTTGTTTGTGTGTTCAAGTTTGTGTGCTCAAAACCTTCGTAGACATAGCCAACCTTCCCAAGCTTGATAGCTCAAGAAAAAAATCCACATCCTTAATCCACTCAAAGTCCACATCCGAAGCAAAGAGTTTAAGTGCCTAGTTACGGCCGCAACCCGGAGTTTTAGTTGAAGAAAAGAGTGCAACAACCATGTGGAAGAAGACCACAAGTCTCTTCTCCAAGAAGAAGAGTTCGTTGTCATCCAAGCCATCATCAACCATGTCTTCGAGGAGGCACTCGGTTTCCGAGTCTCCCCGAGCATGGAGACGGATACGGCACCACCGAGCAGAACGATGCTCTCCTCCTTGGTGGTATGAGGGCCGCAAGAAGCACGCCCATGAGGTTTACCGAACCTCGTGGGCACACGGAGGAGCAGCCCGCGCCACCACGACGATCGACCCGTTCAACCGTGCCACCTCCTTACACTCCGACATACTCTTCGTACGACTTCATCATCTTGTCGTCGTCGGAGGAGGAGAGGCTCTCTAATCTTGAGAAGAGGCTTGTGCCCAACGTCGAGTTCGACGACCAAGCACTCGACACCTTGGGTTTTGGCACCAACATATACTATATGTTGGGGCACCTTGGATGGGTGCAGTTCTCCAACGGAGTATCGGTGGACACCCACTTGGGGTTCGCCTTGGAAATTTTAATGACTATTGCACCTATCCTTGATGACGATGGGGTGCAAAGCTTGTCATTCCGTTTGGAGGGAGTCCAACAAGTGGTTCCCTACGAGCACGTTAGGGAGCTGCTTGGATTCCACAAGGGAGCTCCGGAGAAAGTTGACGTGCCACCCGGCATGTTAGCGGGATTTTGGAATATGATCTCCGGAGAAGCCCATCAACAACGCAATTGCATCCGCAACCCCATTATCCGGATATTTCACTCTTGGATGTGCAAGAGGGTATTGGGGAGGATGAAGGAGACGAAGGTGACCGACACGGAGTTGAATTGGCTATACTCGGCTTTAATTGCCAGGCAGCCAATAGTCCCCTCTTACCTCATGATCAACTGTTGGTGTTGTGAAGCAACATCGGGGGCGGGGAATATTGGTTCGGGGTGCTACCTCTCCATGTTGGCCTTCTCCTTACGGCCGGGGATCGCAAGAAACCCCGACCATCTTTTGCGTGATACCTCTCTCAGCATTGAGTATTTGCGGCAAGGCAAATACATTAGTGGAGATGAGAGAGGAGGTTATCGGTTGGCCATAGTGAACCTACCCCTTCCCAATGAGAGGCTTAGGCTTTTCATCGAAGGGAGAGAAGATTGGTTGGAAGAGGGACTCCTTGTCCCTGCACGGAAGAACAAAAGAGGAAGAATCGTACATCCTCCGCACAAGCGAGTGGAGCACAACCCAATGTGCAACCATTCGGCGGGATCCCTCCTCCGCCAAGTTATTACGGAGGGCCACAAGAGCAAGCATGGGGGGTTGGTGCACCGGTACCCCCACCAAATTATGTTGTGCCCAACGCTAACTTCGCGGAGTCCTATGCTCATCATCCCCAACCACAACAAAGCATGGCCAAAATTGGAGGGTATGCTGCAAGGAACGCCCAAAACATCGCAGCCATCCAAGCTAACGCAGCTCAACTTGGTGAAGGCAATGCAAATATTGCCTTTGAGCTTCGACGCCTTCACCTTGTGGAGCCAAATCAATTCATCGGAGGAAATGTCCAATCATATATATGAGCAAGGGTATTATTATCAAGATCATCAACATCAACCACCGGCGGAGGACTAGAAGATTTAGGAACTTTAGTTTTCTTTTCTTTTCTTTTTCTCTCGTAATTTTCAGCTTTTGCTTATGTGTGTTTGCGTTGTATTTTCTGTTTTTATTTAAATTTCAGCAAGCGTGTTTGTTTATTTTCAGTTTGTATTTCAAATTGATGTCATCATTAATAAAGACACCACCTTGATTATATCATTGGAAAAGTTACAAAAATTTGTGCCATGATGATATATGATTATAATTGCAGCTTTGTTTATCTTTGTAATTGATTTATGCATGTTTAAGCTAGTGCTCTCTTAAAAATACAAATATGAATTTCTTTAAATGCTAGCTTAATTTTCAGCGGAGGTTATGATTAAAATAAAGACCCATAGTGTTTTATGTGCTTTCAAGTTATGAATAGATTAAAGATGCCTTTTATGCTCAAAAATATCGCTAACCTTGTCACAAATATCACTTGTGTGTTGCTCAACCTATCCAAAGCCTTATATATATTTGAGTGCATAAACCTTAGTGTACAAGATTTATTTTTGAGTGAGTTATTGCAGGCCATGATTTCTCTGGCCCGAGACTAAGAAGTTGGTCATTCCATTTTTGCGTATCTATCTTTTTGCTAGCCTTTTATCCGTGCATTGTGTATCCCCGCATTGGAGATCTCACAAACTTCGCAAGATATCCACCCTTAAACCAAATATCATCTTTTGTAATTACCTCCTTGACCACAACCTATCGTTGAGAATGGATCATCAATTCAAGGAAGATCGCAAGACGGTGCCGACATTGAAGATTTCAAGTATCTCTCTAAGGAAAAATATTTCCGGTACCTACCTTATTTTTCGCCTCTTTGCTCGAGGACGAGCAACGTCTAAGCATGGGGGAGGAGGTAGGTACGGTGCAGTTTTAGAGTTCAAAGGGGAGTATTTAAAAAAATAATATAATGATGAAAGAAAAAAAATTCGGCGATGATCGTGACTTCCAAGGTGAAGGTCTCACAAGAAGAAAGAAAAAAAATATATATAATGAATGAAAGAAAGAAAGAAAGAAAAGAATGATAAATATGAGAAAGAAAAAAAATATGAGTATGCGTAAAGTGAACTCCCCGGTTCTCTAAGAGTGCAATCAAGGCTTCAAGTTTAAAAGATCCATTCTCATTTTCCAACCATGTGCAATCCGATAACGAGGACTTCCTTTGTGCCTCGGGATCACTCTTTGCCATTTGCACATGTCCACTTATCTAAAGTGTGTGTATTTTTCTCTTTCCCCTCCTTGATTTAACATTATTTTCCAATGACCTTTTTGACGAGTCTCGGTAAGACCATGAGAAGCTTGTCTTGTTTTGACAACACCTCATTTATAAAATCTTGTTAGGACTAAACTTCCCCAAAGCTCCATATAAAGCCTACCACACATATATGTTATGAGAGGGAAAGGAGTAGAATATATAGGCTTGAGAGACAAGTGAGATGAGAGTTCATGAGCAATATACAAGATGATTTAAATTTGTGAACTTGGTTTAGCTTTTCTTTGTCTCGTTCTTTATTTCAAAAATTCTGAGATCTATTTAAACTTTGTGAGCATGTTAATACTTGTGGGATAAGCTTAATAAGAATCTACCCTCCGTAGAGATAAAGGCTAGTACATTATGGAACTTTAATGAATTAAAATTTTGATAGCATTATGTTTTCTCATGTGTGATCAAGTGCAAGGTTTAAACACATTTTGGCAATGATGATATCCATCAAAGGCTTACTCGAGGACGAGCAAGGTTTAAGCATGGGGGAGATGTTGACGGTGAAAATCCGTCAACCTAGCCATGAGTTTACCTTCGGTGTTGGCATGAGTTTTATACCTTATCCATTGGTACTAACCCCCGTGGTATAACAAGTTCACGTGTGCATGTCGGTTTTGGAGTTTAGTGTTTATGCGGGGTTTTAGTGTTGAATGCAAGACTTTCGGGATAAGTTCATCAAGCACCTCATGAAAAGACCTTGAAGCCCCGTACAAGTCATGCAACGAAGCAAACTTAACTCCAAGAAGCCGGGGACTTGATCCGAGAAGACGACGGACTCCGAGGACACGACCGAAAAAGTGCTTCGAATCTTGCAAGACAAGGAGTTGAGTCCAATTCGGAGAGAAACCGACGACATGGACCTACATGCGAAGGGGGAAACATCCGAGGAAGCAAGGGAACCGACGTAGAGCAAAGGAGGCCTCGGGGCGGGCTCCGGATGGGCCTAGGCCGGCCGGCCCGGTCCGGTCGGCCCCAGCCCATCCGGGGCCCATTTGCCCTCTCCTTTGCCCTAGCCGCCAATCGGGCTATTTATAGCCCCCCGACCGAGAGCCACGAGGATACAATTCGTCATCGGCCGCCAAGGAGCGAGAGAAGAGAGGGACACCATCTCGGAGAGGAGAGGGTCAAGCTAGTTGACTAGGGTTTCCCTAGCCGACGTGGGAACCTTGCACGGAAGACCACGTCGGAGTTCCCGAGCTAGAAGAAAGATCAAGGAAGGATCCCGGTGGTGATCTTGTGTATGTATCATTGTTATAGTTGAATTATCAAGTTGAATCTTTTCCTAGCGATCAAGTGTTTCCTCGAAGATTTCGTTTTTCGATCGGCTTTGCTTATTCCAATTCTATTCTCGAGATAGATTACATAGGGTGTTCTTGTAGCCGCGGTGGCTAGAGGTACACGCCGGATCTTCCGAAAGAATCTCGACTTGTCTTTTGACCGGCCCTAAGCTCCCCGCATGAGTAGGGATACGTTGTGACGAACGGGGGTTCCGAAAGGCGAATGTTTTCGGATTTGGACGGGAAACCACGATTTAAAGAGGCTTCTATTAAGATTCGATTTGCTACTTCTTCTCTTGCTTGGAACTTCAACAAAAGGCTTACCCCGATCCGTCTAGATCGGTTTATCTACCCAATCTTACTTTGTTTTCTCCGGTCTTTAGTAGATTAGATTCGTTTCATGTCTTTGACTTAGATGCATTAGGGTTTCTTTTATCGAAGATTGAAGTTACTTGGATTTAGTAGATTAAGTTTTGCGTCACACATTTGTTCCACGGATTCGATACCTTGGGTTCACCACTCGAGGGAAGAAGGGTCCCTTGACTACGACGGGAGACTTGTACGCTTGCAAGTCTAAACGAACTTTGATACAACTATTAACCGTCAACAAGGATTTTGGGTCAACAATTTCGGCTAGAGACGTCCGACTTGATTCTTGACCAACAACATCACAACTTGGTAAAGCTTTGCAAGAATTAATAATATCATTAGTCAGATTTTCAACAACCAACTCTAGATTAACAAGAATTGACTCTGAACTATCCCTTTTATCAATCATTTAAGATAATGATATACAAATTCGGATAGGTCATCAAATAAGTTACCTGAGGATTGCATCTCTTTCAATGTGTCGATGGTGGATGCCACTCCTTGCTCCAAACAACACCTTGCTCCATCTTGCGAAAACGGGACAAGAATAATCTTTTACCGCCAAGTGACACTCTCTCATGTACTCCTCACATAACTTGACGCTAAAGTCTAATAGTGTCGTATGGATATCCCCGGGCCCGCTACCTCGGTGGGTACCGGGACCGACTACTCGGTGGGCTCCGGGACTACTTGACTTGTGATGCACGACACCCGATGGCGTGGAGCGCAAGGACCCCCGGAGGAAAGGTACTCGGATAAAAAGCCGCGCATGTCCCGAACCATGTAAAGAACTCCTAGACGCACACGACTAGTACTTTCTCCTCAAACCGACTTGTAACCGCGCTCCCGGCTATATAAGGCGAGGTAGGGACCCCTATCTCTCTCATATGCATCATCTTGTAATCACACCCAATCAATCCGAGCTACGCATCATACGGGATGTAGGGTATTACGCACATTGTGGCCCGAACCTGTCTAAATTGTGTGCCACGTGTCTCTTCCTTCGAGTTACCAATCTCGTCGAGGCCACGTTCATCTACCTCGGGTACTCCCCCTTGGTAGGTTGCCGGTCCAAAACACCGACACCGGCGCGCTAGGTAGGGTATCTCGCCGAAGATCTCATGGCGAACTCGACGGATTCAATCTTCATCAAGCCAATCGTCGCCTTCAACCGTGGCAACACCTTTGTCTTCGGACATGCGGGTCTCGCACGGCCCGACGACACCGGCTCCTTCCAACGCCGCCTCACCATGACACCTAACCCGAAGATCGGGCTCATGACACTTCCCGAGGTGATCACGGGCAACCTCGCCGGAAAATTCGGCGAAATTTCACTCTACAACCAACACACCGACTTCGAGTTCGGATCCGCCTCCGACTCGTACTCGACATTTCCATGGGTCATCGCATGCAAGCCGGCTATTGAGCCACCGTGTGCAGACGTCCCGCTACACGAGCACTTCCTATATGGCCTCTGCAATGCTGGTAGGGCCCATGCGGAAGCTCTCACTGCACGCCGGGCTGGCAAGGAGATCGTCTCCGACTACTCTTCGGACTCCAACCCCGCCTCCGGCTACTACTCGGACTCCTCTTACGAGTTTGAATTTGGATTGGACCCTGACGAGCCTAAGTCCAAGAACTTCACGACCGAGCAACCGCTGTCAGGACTGGCTGATCTATCATCGAGCTTACACCGACCGAAGCTTTCACTCTATTCAAGAAGGTCGCGGATAATGACACATGGGCGTCATCCGGACGCCTACTTCCGCGTTCAACCCACGGGGAACGTCAAAGGAGTCTTACAAGTGGAGAAGGAAAACATTCTTGAAGGCAAGATCGATTCACTCATGCGGAGGTTGGAGAAGATGGAGATAGAAAAGAAGGAGGCTCAAGATTTGAAGGCTGCCGAAGCAAGATCCACATGTGACGAGTGCGAGAGAATATGGCCATATCCACAAGGATTGTCGGAGGAAGCCAAGGTGCTCGACTACATGAGGAAGGGAGAGTTGCCGAACTTCCTCTACGGGCAAGCTAGACCTCAATTTAATGCAAGCTCATCCATTCCGAATTCGGTTCCACTTCGTATACGGTTGAAGGACTTCATGGACGAGCAAGCTAAGATCAACAAGGACACCGTCACCAAGTTCAAAGCCATATACAAGGTGTTGGGGAACATCGATAGCAAAGTGACGGAGGTCGGAAGCTCCAACCATCAAGTGCTCAACATGATGAAGATGCTCGAGACGCAAGTGGGACAACTTGTCGGGCACCTCACTAATAATGAAGGGAAGCTTTCAGGACAACCTAAAGGTCCCGAATTGGCGAAGGCTATTCAAACACGTTCGGGAAAGGAGACCGAAAATCCGGAACGTTTTGCGGGAGCAAGGAAGCCTAAACCGTCCGCCGAGGCGGAGGAATTTTCTAAGGAGGAAGTTACGGAGATCGTCACCGAAGAGCCCGAGTTTGAGATGCGGGAGAAGACACGAAGATACCACAACTCAAGCCATGCTACTTCCAAGGTAAAATTGATAACCACTTTGAGAAGTTTGTGGAGGTTGTGTGTAAACTTAGTATCAACATGCCGTTATTGGATGCCCTTCAAGTACCTACATATTCTCGCTACTTCAAAGACATACTTGCAAATAAATATGAGATAGCAACACTCGAGGTAGATCATGTCAAGATGTTCGAGGAATGTAGTGCCGCTATTTCTAATGGGCTAGAGAAGCAAAAGGACCCCAGATGCCCGACAATTCCATGTTCCGTTGGTTCATTCAAGTTCGAGAAGGTGTTATGCGACCTTGGATCAAGTGTGAGCGTCATGCCAAGAGATGTGTTCGAGAAGCTACGCCTACCGTTGGAGCCTACGGGTATGTGTTTGGAGTTGGGTGATAACTCCATTCGCTATCCCTTGGGCATCACCGAAGATGTGCCCGTGAAGGTCGGACACCACTTCATCCCCGTCGACTTCGTGGTGCTCGAGATAGGAGAGAGGGAGAAGCCGCCGCTCATCCTTGGGAGGCCTTTCCTCAAGACTCGTGGGAGCTACTATTGATGTTGGCAAGGGGGAGATCATGTTCGACATTAACGGAGAAAGGAGTTCCTTCAAGTTTCAACCAAGCCTCGAGGTATGCAATATGATTGAAGTTAAAATGATCCACCTCATCATCACGTTGTTAAGGAAGAACCAAGGAAGAAGGAAGGGGTCAAGAAGAAGGACGTGAAGAAAGTCAAGGAAGATGTTGCATCCGTCAAGACAAAGGAAGAAAAGCCGCCGTGAAGACCAAAAAAATGACTAAGCCGGAACATAAGCCCATGCCCAAGACGGTGCGGAAGTGGGTACTCAAGATTTCAATGCCCGCAAAGAGCATTGATCCGAAGTAATCAAGTGAAGAAGTCTAGCCATGGACTATAAACGAAGCGCTAGGCGGGAGGCAACCCGTTTCATCGAGTCAAGAATAAGCTACCGAGAGGACAACCCGATTCCAGGTTTTTCGAGTTTTTAATTCAGTTTTTAATTTTACTACTCAAAGACTTTAGACTTAGAAGTGGTTGAACAATATTAGACATAATTCTTGGTTGAATATTTTGCTTGATCATAAACCCTTTACTTGAACCCTCCTATGTGTTTGTTTGCTTCTTTTCAAGGAACCACAACCAAATAAATTCAGAACCTAACTTAACCATTCATCCTCATTATGATGTTGTGATTGACTTGTTTTTCATGCTAAAAGCACACGAGTAGAGCCACGAGTTGTACCTAGGTGTTAATTGAATTTCAGCACGTGGTAGGACTCGAGTGAACCTAGAAACTAAACTTTTGGTTGGTTTAAAAATCTATATCCTTGGTTTCTCTAGGATTAGAATTTTTCTAAGCCTCATTTCATTTTATTACATTCAAAATCTCTCTCATTTAGCTAAAATTAGAACCTAAACCTATGCCCCCATGATCAAGCCAGGAAAAGTTTGCTCTCAACCAATGAAGGCAAACTATACCGGTGAGACCGATATCAATGTAGTCGGAAAATATTTTCGACTTACATTTGTTTTTAATGGTTTAAAAACTTCTCTAAATTTATGCTTGAGATTTTTTAGCTCTAAAAATATTAGTATTTTTTGAAAATTAGAGGAGTACTTAGCCTTAAACATACTTAGAGGGAGGCAATTTAGTTAAAGTTAATCATGCATGCACCATTGGATGCCCTTTCAACAACTTTCATCAAGACCACATGCAAAGGACAAGCATGGGTGGGCAGCAAGCATAACTTTGTAGGAAATTCATGATGACATGTGAAGCAAGTGGAGCAAGGGAGCATGGACATGACTCAAAGCATGAAGCATCAAGTGGAAGGACCATTCATGCAAGAAAAGGAGTGGACAAGAGCGTCTGGGCGGTGCAACTCGTGGAGCACGCGGGCAAGAAAGTCACGGAGGAGAAATGATCGTGCTGGAAGAAAACCGAGCCAGGGAGGAGCATGCGGCCACCCAGGCCGGTCGACCTCCCCTACAAATAGCACCCCCCGGTACCCGTCTTCTGCAGGCAAGCATCCCTCTCCTTCCTCAGTTTGTGTGCTCAAGTTTTCGTGTCCAGAACCACCGTAGACATAGCCATCCTTCCCAAGCTTGATAGCTCAAACAATTCACACCCTTAATCCACCCAAAGTCCACATTCCGAAGTAATTTTTAAGTGCCTAGTTACCGGTTGCAACCTGGAATTTTAGTGGAGAGAAGAGTGTTGCAATCATGTGGAAGAAAACCACAAGTCTCTTCACCAAGAATAAGGGGTCATCGTCGTCCAAGCCATCTTTGACGACGTCTTCGAGGAGGCACTCAATTTCCGAGTCTCCTCGGAGCATGGAGGAGGACACGGCACCGCCAAGGAGGAACGACACTCTCCTCCTCGGTGGCATGAGAGCAACAAGGAGCACGCCCATGATGTTTACCGAACCTCAAGTGCGTACGGAGGAGCCGCCCGTCCCACCTCGTCGATCGACCCATTCATCCGCGCCACCTCCATACACCCCGCGGTACTTGAAGGACCGATACGGCGAACCAGAGAGGGGGGAGTGAATGGGAGCCGATAAAAATTCTTCTCGAAGGAGATGGAAACTCCTACAAGATGAACACGGCTTCCAACACACGTCTCCGACTCACTACCCAAGTTGGCCAAGCCCACGTAGCCACTGGAGTGCCACTGGACCTAGGAACCAACACACTCGACCTTCCGACCCGAGAACGCAGTGGAACACCAAACCTCGAGTCTACAGACCCACACCGGTCAGACCGGTCCCTGCTGGTGAAACTGAGCAACTTCCACTAAGTGGCTCTACACCGGTCAGACTGGTGAGGCACATCGGTCGGATCGATGGCGACCGAAAGCCCCCAAGGCACCAAACAAGTCAACCGACCACCAAACCGACCCAAACTCGAAACGGCGGGAACACGGGACAACACCGAACACACCAAGACGTTCACCCGAGCAAAATCCCACAAGGGCTCGCACCGGTCGGACCGGTCGGGAGCATCGGTCGGACCGGTGTAGCTCGGGCAGCTCGGGATGAACAAAGCACCCGCGGTCAACTCCCCCAAATCCAAAACTCGATCTCCCGAATCGCTCCACGGACTTGAACAAGACTTTGGGGATATTAGGAACACCTCATAAGGAGTCCATAGCCAAGTTTAATCCCACCAAAACTCGTCCAAAAAGGAGGAATCGAAGAAATCCCGCCAAGAGCACTTCCAACCCAAGAACTCAAGAAACCCCAAAATCGAGCACCTTTACTCACGGATTTGGGAGGGGAATCACGGCCCAAAGAACCACGAAGGGTTCCCACAAATTTCCCCCATCAAACCCCCAAGAGAAAAGTCCCAAAAACAACCCAAAGAAATCACCAAGAGAGGGCTCCGAAAATCACCACCAAGAACAACCGGGAAAACACATCCAAACCTTGAGGAACCACGGCGAATCATCAATATATGAAACAAAGGTTCGTACAAGGTCTAGCAAGCCGCCCGATCATCCATCCCTTTCAACAAGATCTCTCCGTGAAGCTCTCTTGCTAGTCCTAAAGAAAACCTAAGGAAAATAGGTGGAAAAATAGGAAAACTAATGAGCTAGGGTTCCAAGAGTTGGCTGCCATCCTCTCACCTCTTGGGTTATACGGAGGCAACCGAATGTCTAAAACGCCCTTCTCTACTAACTAGGGATACAAGCCCCTCAAGGGCGGATTTGGAATTCTTGATGTCTTCACCATCGGACGGATGCCCGGCGACCGCACCTGCGTAGCCTCGACGCAAGCCATGCGATCCCGACGCGTGTCCTCCGCTTCGAAGATTCGGACCGCGTCGTCGCACACCGGCCGACCGGTGCTCCTCACCGGTCGGACCGGTCCCCACCGGCCGGGACCGGTCGGACCCACCGTCGGACCGGTGCAGCGGCCGCCGCGGCTCCGTCTTCGGTTCTCCGGTCTTGGCTTTGTGGATCAACCAAGGAACCCGGTGGTTTTCTCGGGTGAACCACCGGAAACCCCGCGAACTCGGTGTAGCCTCGCCAATCTCCACTCATGACTCGGCTCCCACGTAGTCCCGGCTCGACCTTGGTTTTGAGGCTGAACCAAGAAACCGTCCATGACTTCATCTTGCTTGTTCATGCCACCATGCGGCCCGCACTTGACCCCCGCCGGCCACCGGATCCCTCGAACGAAGCCTACTTGTCTTCTCCACACACGGAGGCCTCACCGGCGACGACCTTTCGCGCTTGTTCTTCACTTGCACCAACACCGGTTAAGCCGCAACCCGCACCCGCAATACTTAGCCAAGAATCGGTCCACACAACGTTGTCAATCACTCATCACACAAGGAAGCGACCATCCACCGGTCCTCGAACCACACATGGTCCTCTATCTCCCCCTTGATGAGTGCATTGGCAACACCCACACGAAAGTAACAAGAGAGAAAAGAAAAAGAAAAGAAACGAACAAAAAGAAACTCCAACAAGCGATCGAAAGCCAAACAAAGGCAAAGAGCAAGATCACTTAAAGAAGACAAATCTCGGACCCCTTAGGCAAGGGCAACGGCTCGACACATCCGAGACAAAGCAAAGCTCAAGCAAAGAGTGCGAACCACCAAAGCACAACTCGAAAGACCACAAAGAACTCCCCCCGCACATATGCAAGCTCCCCGTGAACTAATGCACCCCCCCCGGACGAATGCATGAAAGACACCACTTGAAACAGGCAGCCGCAACAACTCAGCCCGACCGGTCAGACCGGTCAACACCACCGGTCAGACCGGTGTGCAACATGTGAACAAAACCAGCACTCACACCGGCCGGACCGGTGACCACGCCGATCGGCCGACCGGTGCACAACGAGCCCGAAATGGCTCGAAACCACCGAAAACCTTCTAAATGCGACCACCAAGCCATTTCAAGCTCAAACTTCTCCCCCTTGTTGGCAATGCATGAATCAAGCAAAAAATGCAAAACTTTCAACCTAGAGCTTCTCAAATAGACAAAATTCAACAAAGAATGCTACACATGTCCAAATGAACAAGTTAGATACTCTACGGCTTCGTATCGATCTCAACTACATGATCACCAAGTTTCACAACCATTGGACGAAGCTAAGATGGATTTTGGCAATTTTGCGAAAAACTTGCCTCTCATGAGCAAAGTCCTAAACATGATCAAAGCATATCAAAATGGCAAAGCCACACAAACTTCATGCGAGGACAGCCATTCTAATCATAAGACCATCACAAACACCCACAAGCACCTCATGTCATGTCATAGCCACCGAGCCATGTGCCTACTTCTATGTATGAGACTTCTCATTGGTAGGCATCATACAACGGTTTAGCACCCAAAGCAAATTAAAATTAGCACATATGAAATGGGAGCACATTTCCAAGCATTTTTCATTTCATTTTCAGATTTGTAAATGGTACATGAAATGTCTTTGCGACAAAAAGGAACTTATGCCCCTCCACAAGATAAATCAAGAGGGCTAAACATTCATGATGGCAAATGAGCCTTTGGACCCATATGATCAATAAACTAGCTATCCAACCACAAATTAAGCATAGCAAAGCCACAAAAACATGTCAAGAGCATGTAGAGGCATTTACACATGAGAGAGCATACACTTGACATTTTCAAAAGCATAGCCATCAACCATGGATTATTCACCAAGATCATCAAGAGCTAAGCCAAACTAACCATAGCATACCAAACAAGCTCACAAAGACATAAATAACATTCCATGGTGTCGTATGGACCTCCCCGGGCCCACTACCTCGGTGGGTACCAGGACCGACTACTCGGTGGGCCCCTGGGACTACCCGGCTTGCGCTACACGGCATCTGAAGGCGTGGAGCACAAGGACTACACGAGAGTAGTACTCGGTTAGGAAGCTGTACATGTTCCGCACTGTATAGAGGACTCCTAGACGTACTCGACTAGTACTCTCTTCCTACTCCGACTTGTAACCCCGCCTCCCGACTATATAAGGCGAGGCGGGGACCGATCCCTTCATCCAATCTCTTCTCATATAACTCACGGCGCACCATTGCACCATCGTGTAATCGTGCCCTATCAATCCGAGCTACGCAAAGCATACGGGACGTAGGGTATTACGCACCTCGCGGCCCGAACTCGTCTAAATTGTGTGCCACGTGTCTCTTCCTTCGAGTTACCGATCTCGGCGAGTCAAATTCATCTACTTCGGGTACTCCCCGTAGTAGGTTGCCGGTCTAAAACACCGACAGCTCGCGATGCACCGGGTGCCGTCCGCTCGGCTTCGGCAGGCCAGGATGGTGGTTCGTGATGTAGAACCACCTCGTCTTCCAGTCCGTGTTGGAGTCCACGAGCTTGTACGCCAGGTACTGATCTGCGGCGTCTTCCCTCAGCTGGATCCCGGCTCCTCCGACTACCCTGGGGTTGGAGGCACTGGGCTGCGGCTTGACGCGGAAGAACTTCCGGAAGAGCACCCAGTGCGGCTTGATTCCGAGGAAGGCCTCGCAGAAGTGGACGAAGACCGACGTGTGGAAGATGCCGTTCGGGTTCAGGTTGAGGTACTCGATGCCGTAGTACCCGAGCAGCCCCTTGAAGAAGTCGCTTGCTGGGAGCGCAAGGCCGCGCTCCACGAAGCGCGAGAACATCGGGATCTCGTCTTCGGCCTTCTCCATCGGATAAGGATCTCCTGCGGCGGATCTCCACATGTCGACCTCCTTCTCCCTGATGAACCCGCTGTTCAACAGGGTCGACGGAGTCCTCCGTCTTGACCTTCGATTTCTTCCACTCGCGGGCCGGGATCGGCGCACGGTGGCGACACGGGCGGCGCCGCACTAGTGGCGGCCGCGGCGGCCTCTCGCACGGCCTCTCTTCTTCCCGCCGGCCTTGGACGTCTTCGACGGCGACGGCTTCATTCTCCAAGTGCAAGGAGTTTTCACTCGCATCCGCTCGGGGGCTACCCTAAAGGTTTCGGGCGGCGATGCGCTCGGATCTACTATGGCGGCAGCAGGCGCTGGAGTGGATCTGCTTCGAGATTAAAGTGGAATCACTGCGGCTCGAATGGGTGAAAAACCCTAAGGGTTTTGGCTCTTATTTATAAGCCAAATCGCCTCCACAACAGGCGGCTGGATAAGTCCACGCGCGGCTGACTCGGCCGGCCGCGCGTGACTCTTCGAATTCTACTAGTCGACTCGCCTCACCTCGGGGGCTCGGCTACTTCTACTTGGACTACCCGGGACGCGGCTAGTCTCAAGAGCATCTCGGGACACATTCTCCAAGAAGACCCTTCAATTCGAGAGGAAGTACTCGACTCAAGGCTCGGGGGCTCCGTGCCACGTGTCCTTCGGTTTTTCTCTCCGGATTTTTCGGGATTATCTTGCCAAGATTTCGGATTGACCCTAAGCCGAGCCCGCGGCTCGAGGCTCGGGGGCTACTCCATGTGGAGTGCGGATTCGCAAATCGCGCCTCCATGACGGCTCCACTTCAAGACAAGACTGGCATTTCTTGAAGACCTTCGAAGGCAGATTTCAAGGACGCTTGGGACTACTCAAGAAGACTTCAAGATTGCTCAAACATCAGCTGGAGTACATTCCAGCCTCGGGATGCTTCGACTACTCTTGAGGACTTTTGACTTGTAGCGCTTAGGGACGCTTGAGGACTACTCGTTAAGGCCGTCAAGACTACTTGAAGCTATCCTTCTCGACTACAAAGTACTCGGGGGCTTGTCGTATGGACCTCCCTGGGCCCACTACCTCGGTGGGTAACGGGACCGACTACTCGGTGGGCCCCCGGGACTACCGGCTTGCGCTACACGGCATCTGAAGGCGTGGAGCACAAGGACTACACAGGAGTAGTACTCGGTAAGGAAGTTGTACATGTTCCGCACCGTATAGAGGACTCCTAGACGTACTCGACTAGTACTCTCTTCCTACTCCGACTTGTAACCCCGCCTCCCGACTATATAAGGCGAGGCGGGGATCGATCCCCTCATCCAATCTCTTCTCATACAACTCACGGCGCACCATTGCACCATTGTGTAATCGTGCCCTATCAATCCGAGCTACGCGGCATACGGGACGTAGGGTATTACGCACCTCGCGGCCCGAACTCGTCTAAATTGTGTGCCACGTGTCTCTTCCTTCGAGTTACCGATCTCGGCGAGTCAAATTCATCTACTTCGGGTACTCCCCGTAGTAGGTTGCCGGTCTAAAACACCGACACATGGTGAACAATGTATATAGGAGAAGCATTTCCTATCCAATGCATATGATACAAAATGCATGCAATCTAAGATACAAGGATGCCTATACATCATGTTACATATGCCATGCCAAATGTAAGAAATGCACAAAGGAAAGCTATACATATGCTACAAAGAAGCTCTCACACAAAACTCACAAAACCACCGGCTCCTCGAGGGGAGGCAAAACGGGCTCGACACCACCGCAAAAGAGAGCTCCCACACACCCAACTCAAGAAATCAAACACACACCAAGTTCCCCCCGCAAACGAGTGAAAGTTGCTTGATCTAGGGGTTTGGTGAAAATATCGGCTAGTTGGTCATGTGTGGGTACATGGATCAAAGCTATCTTTCCTTTCTCGACGTTGTCTCTCGAAAATGATACCTCACTTCTATGTGCTTGGTTTTGGAATGGAGCACCGGGTTCTTTGCAACGCTTATGGCACCGGTGCTATCACATTGAAGTGGGACATGGGTATACTCCTCACCAAAGTCACTCATGGTGTAGGTGATCCAAAGGAGCCGAGAGCAACAACTAGCGGCGGCAACATA
Source organism: Cenchrus americanus (assembly GCA_947561735.1). Lineage (NCBI taxonomy): Eukaryota > Viridiplantae > Streptophyta > Magnoliopsida > Poales > Poaceae > Cenchrus > Cenchrus americanus. Next base: position 86,126,887 of record OX387243.1, read on the forward strand.
CTCGACCTCGGTAGTGGATTGAGGAACACTCGATTGTTTGCGGGAAGACCAAGACACCAAAGAAGAACCCAAAAAGCGGCAAGTCCCGAAGTGGAATTCCTATCCAACCGACACCCGGCAAAATCCGCGTGCGAAAATCCATGAAGCGCCAAAGAAGAGGACGCGAGTACCAAAGGCCGAAGTCGGGAGTGTGACGCAAGTACCTGAAAATTCTCTTCCGCTTGCCGATGCGAAGTCCTCGGAGACGCTTGAAAACGAGCGCACGGACACACCGAGACGCGTATGTCCGGCCTCGTCGCCGTCAAGTAGAGGAGTGACCCGATCATACTGCGGTACTCCTTCCGATCCACGTGTTCACCTTCCTCGTCCCCATCAAGAGCCGTAGTCGTACTCATCGGCGTCGTCATAGCCTTGGAGTCCTCCATCTTGAACTTCCGCACAATGTCCTTGGTGTACTTAGCCTCGGTGCACAAATGTTCCTTCCTTTGATTGCTTGATTTGTAGCCCAAGGAAGAACCGCAACTCGCCCATCATGCTCATCTCAAATTCCCCGCTCATATCATCCGCAAACCTTGCAACAAGAGAGTTAGACGAGCCACCAAAGACAATATCATCCACGTACACCCGCACAATCGGGATATCTCCGCCCGCCTCGGCAAAAACAAGGTCCGATCGACCTTCCCCATCTCAAAACCTCTCTCAAACAAGAACCCCCTCAACCTACCATACCAAGCTCTAGGCGCACCGCTTCGGCCCATACGGCGCTTTCCTCAACTTGTACACCGGTGGGGGTACTTCTCACTCTCAAACCCGGAGGTCGCCTCACATACACTTCTTCCTCCAACACACCATTCGGGAAAGCACTCTTCACATCCATTTAGTGCAACTTGAACCCTTTAGCCACGGAAAAGGCTAGAAGGATCCTAATCGCCTCCAAACGGGCTACGAGAGCAAAGGTTTCCTCGTAGTCAATCCCCTCCTTCGGCGAACCCCCGAGCAACAAGTCTCGACTTGTTCCTCACAACCTCACCCTTCTCTCCCTCTTTGTTCTTCCACACCCACTTTGTACCAATCGGCTTACACCACGGGGGAGGGTCAACCAACTCCCACACTGTTCCTCTCGAAGTTCTCCAACTCCTCATGCATCGAATTTGTCGGGGACGGCCCTAGGGGTCCCCTTAGACAATGGGGAAAACCTCACTTAAAACCCGCAACGAAACCAAAACACGTTAAGTCTAACCATGCAGGTGCCTAACCATGCAGGACACAGCCCACGCCACAGGGACTCTGACGGCCCATCGGGACGGCCCACTTAGAGATCCCCTCGAACGGGGCCCCGCCCCGTTCGAGGGTGCGTGCTCCCTTTGGGCGGGCTCCGCCCGTTCGAGGGCGGCACTTCCCCTCGAGCGAGGCTCCGCCACGCTCGAGGGTACGCCCCGCCCTCGGCGGGGTCCGCCACGCTCGAGGGCGCCCCTCACGCGTGCGCCGGCACCCGTACACGGGCACTTAACGCCCCGACGCCGGCGGACGGCGCCATCATGCGCCGGGGGCTCGCACCCGTGCGTGCCGCCGCACCAACTCCCCAGGGAGGAGCCCATCCCCGCCACTGTGGGAGGGGACTGTGCAGCGCGGCCGGTGTCAGTCCCGTGACACCGTGCGCACGCTCCAGTACGGCTAACACGCCGAGCCCTCGAAAGGGGGCCGGCGCACCCTCGATTCACTTTCTTGTGACCCTACAGGGTTAGGTGGAGGCGCTAGGCCGGTGGACTGCCATCCCTGTCGCTGTAACGGCGTGGCCACCGTACCCGCGCATGCAGGAGCACGCCCGGCGCCGTAGCAACAACTCCCGGGCCCGTGAGGCGCGTTGGGAAGGAACGCCGTTCGCAACTCCCGTACTCCGTACGAGCCCGTGTCGGCACCTCCCTCGAGCCTATCGGAAGACTTCACCACCATCCGCTTGCTCTACTACCCTCGAACCGCCACGCGTTCGGGTACAAGTCGAGCCATGATGACCGGATCGGCTGCGAGGATCGCCCGGACGGCCGCCCATTCTACAGCGTAGCACGTCGCACTCCCCCACGTAGCTAGATAGCGCGGCGTGCATGTAATTCGCCTCCCCCTTGAGCTATAAAAGGGGGGCGAACCCCCCCGGCCGCGGGGAGAGGAAAACACGAAGACAGGGTTCACTCGGACCCGAACTCACAATGCACCACATACTCACTCACCCATCCTCCCACAATATCTTCGCCCGGGGACTTGGAAGCCTCCCTTCCTCTCCCGCCTTGCTTGTAGCCGCCCCACTACGAGCACCCCGGTCTCGAGCAATATAGTGCCGAGAGCACACCCCTGTCGGACGTACGGCCCCCTCGGCGGGAACCGGGATAAAAACCTTGTGTCACTTGTTGCTTAGCATCGACCATTGAGGGATAGACCTCGGCGCTATCTACGGTTAGTGTCGGGACCATATTCCGCACCGACGGTTGCCGCCCACCGTGGGGCCACCGAGCGCCTAAGGTCATTTCGCCAACTCCCTCCATGGTGATCCGCACTGAGTACCGTGCTACACGCTACTGCATGGGTAGCTCGGACCCCCTCCCGGCCGGGTTCGAAATCCGCTTCGGGGACCTGAACTTTCAGGCCACGGGGAACGGTTATCTCATGCGCCTCACTAACCGTGAAGAACTCCGCGCGCGGCGCCAAGCCGGGTCCGCTCGGACCCCCGCCGCACGCACGACACCGCGCGGGCGCCCGCGAGGCACGGATGCCGCGGGTCCATCGACACCACGACGCCGTCGTCGCTCGGGACGGCGCTCGCACCGGGCGCGGTCCGAGCGGCGGCGAGCCGAGCGCGCCGCCACTCAAAGTGGCGCGCCCACCGTCACGACGGCCGCCACCGCCCCGGCGGGCCGCGCGCGGTCTCGGACCGCGCATCCCCATCGGGATGCGTGGCGCTACGACGGCCTACAACGCCAACGTCAACACGACGATGCGCGGGGTTCCACCGGCCGCCACGTCTTCGTCGCCGGGGGTCCCGGCGCCTCAGCAGGAGACGAATCATCCCTGGGCTCCGTCGACACGTTACCACCCGCCAACCGCCACGGATACGCGGAGTGGGATTTCTCCGGCGTACCTGACCCAGTTGTGTTCCGGCGTTTCCTCGACGCCGCGGACTGCGGGTTCGGGCCGCTCCGACGACTCCCGGCACGGGAGTTACGACCCCGCGCGGGAGTGCTGCGCCGTCATCACCAACGACCCGGCCAACGCCGCCGGTGCGGCAGGGCGCCGGAGACGGGGGAAGTCACGCCGCCCCGGTGATCGCCACGCGCCACGGCCGCGGGGCCAAGCGCTCTCGCCGGGACCGACGTCGACGCACGCGCGGCCCAAGCCCGCGAGCTCGAGGCCAAGCCGGCGGAAGAGTACCGAACGGTGCGGTTGCTCCGCGCCTCAATGGCGGGGGAGGCCTCCGCGCGTGGCGAACGCGCACGGGAGGCCGGGCCGACGGGTCCGCGACCGCATCAACACCGTTCCCAACATGGACAACGCGGACGCTCCGCCGCGAGCAAGCCAAAAGCTCATCGCCACCGCGACGGCTGCCGCGAGCCATGCCGGCACCCTCGACCCCCGAGGCTCGAGACATGCACCGCGAGGTGCGGACCCTCATCGAGCAAGCGACCGTCCAACGGGCCGAGAGCTCGGCCTCACGCATCCGCCAATAGGGGGGATGCGCGGGGTGATGAAGCCGCACGGGAGGCGAACCCTCGGTGCACGTAGGGCGACCCACCGAGCAAGGACGCACGCCGGCCAAAGAACGACTCGTTGACGCACGCGGGCGGCGGACGGTGACGCCCGCAACGTCATCAACGCCAGACGCACCAGCAAGGCGGACGCACGAGCAGCAAGGGGTTACCACCCTCGACGGGGTGGGCGTTACGGCCGGCGGCGAAGACCGCTCCCCGACGCCGGAGCCCCCAGGCACCCGTGTGTTCAGCCGGGAGATCCGAGCGGCAGCGTTCCCCCAACGCTTCCGCCAACCCTCGACGATCGTCAAGTACAACGGGGAGACGGACCCCCGCGTGTGGCTCAACGACTACCGCTTGGCTTGCCACTGGGCGGGGGCCACTAGAGACGAGGTCATCATCCGCAACTTGCCCCCCGCACCTTGGCGACGCGGCCGGACATGGCTCGAGCACTTGCCCGCCAGCCAGATCCATAACTGGGACGACCTAGTCCACACGTTCGTGGGCAACTTCCAGGGCACATACGTGCGCCCTGGAAACTCATGGGACCTGCGCTCCTGCACGCAGAAGCCCGGCGAGTCGTTGCGGGACTTCATACGGCGCTTCTCCAAGCGCTGCACGGAGCTCCCCAGCGTGGCACAGTCCGAGATCGTGCACGCCTTCCTCGAGGGCACCACGTGCCGGGACCTCGTGCGGGAGCTGGGACGCAGCCCGCCTGCGGACTCCAACGAGCTGTTCGACATCGCCACCAGCTTCGCCTCGGGGAAGAGGCCGTGGGGGCGATCTTCGACGGCAAGAAGGGCAAGCGCTCCGAGGACGCCGCCCGCGGAGGGCGAGCAAGTCCAAGGAACCACACCGCAACGACAAGCGGGGCAAGAAAGGGAAAAAGCCGCGCCGCGAGGCGCGCGAGCGGGGCGCGACGGCGGCAACGCCGAGGCCCTCGGCGCGTCGACCGGCTCGACGGGGCCCTCGGCCGGCCCCTCGAGGCCGGGGGTGTTCGATGACATCTTGAAAAAGCCATGTCCCTACCACAAGACCCCAGTGCACCATACCCTTGAGCAGTGCGACATGCTCAAGAAGTTCTATGGCCGCGCCGCCGCGAAGGAGGCAGAAGCCAAGAAAGACGGAGGCGATGGCGACGCCGGCGGCTTCCCCGCCGTTGAGAATGTGTTCCTCATCTTTGGGGGACCAACCGTCGACATGCCAACCCGGCAGCGCAAGAAGGAGCGGCACGAAGTCCTCGTCGCAGAGAGGGCGCCTCCGGCCTTCCTCAATTGGTCGGAGGACGTCATCACCTTTAGCCGGGAGGACCACCCGAACCGCATCCCCAACCCGGGCCAGTACCCGCTGGTGGTTGACCCCATCATCAGGAACGCCCGGTTCTCGAAGGTCCTCATGGACGGAGGCAGTAGCCTCAACATCCTCTTCGCGCATACATTGCGCCTGATGGGGATCGGGTTGGACCGAGCCTGCGGCCCGGCCACGAAGCCGTTCCACGGCATCGCGCCGGCAAGCAGGTTCAACCCCTCGGGCAGATCGACCTGCCGGTCTGGTTTGGCACCCCTAAGAACTTCCGCAAGGAGACCCTCACCTTCGAGGTGGTGGGGTTCAAAGGGGCCTACCATGCTATACTTGGGCGACCTGTTACGCCAAATTCATGGCGGTCCCCCAATTACACCTACCGAAGATGAAGATGCCGGCCCAAACGGCGTCATCACCGTCGGGTCATCCATCGAACACGCATTCGGCGCGACGTCGAGTGCGTGGAGCACGCGAGGCGGCGGCGCCGGACGAAGCGCCGGTGAACACGGCTGGAGAAGATGGTCAACGACGACCTCGACCCCCGCCGGCAAGCACGCCGGCACCTTCGAGGCCGCGGAGCGGACCAAGGGGGTCTCCCTCGACCCCTCGCCCCCGAGGGCAAGGCGTTGAGGGTCGGCTCCACCCTCGACCCCAAATAGGAAGCGGTGCTCGTCGACTTCCTCCGCGCCAACGCCGACATCTTCGCGTGGAGCCCCTCGGACATGCCGGGCATCCCGAGGGGAAGTTGCCGAGCACTCCCTTGACATCTCGCCAAACGCCCGCGCCGTGCGGCGGCGGGCCGCGCCGCTTCGACGAGGAGCGGCGACGGGCAATCGGAGCGGAGGCTGCGGAAGCTTCTCGAGGCCGGATTCATCAAGGAAGTATTCCACCCTACGTGGCTAGCTAATCCCGTGCTTGTAAAGAAGAAGAATGGGAAGTGGCGGATGTGTGTAGACTACACTAGTCTTAATAAAGCATGTCCTAAAGTTCCTTTTCCTGCGCCACGCATAGATCAAATCGTTGATTCGGCGGGCCGGGTGCGAATTGCTCGTTTCCTCGATGCTTACTCCGGGTACCACCAAATAAAAATGAAGGAGTCCGACCGGCTCGCGACTTCGTTCATCACACCGTTCGGGACGTTACGCTACGTCACGATGCCGTTTGGCCTCGAAACGCGGGTGCAACGTACCGGCGTTGCATGCGGCACGTTTTTGGGGATCACATCGGGCGGACGGTCGAAGCATACGTGGACGACATCGTCGTGAAGACCGAGAAGGCGGACGACCGGTTGGCGACCTTGGCGTCGCGTTCGGCTGCCTACGGGCCAATGGGGTCAAGTTAAACCCCGAAAAAATGTGTCTTTGGAGTGCCGCGAGGCATGCTCCGGGGTACATTGTCTCCCGGTGGGAATCGAGGCCGGCCACGAAAAGGTCGCGGCGCTCGAACGAATGGGTCCGATCCGGGACCTCAAAGGGGTGCAGAAGGTGTTGGGGTGCCTTGCCGCCTTGAGCCGCTTCATCTCGCGACTCGGTGAGAAGGGCCTGCCCCTCTACCGCCTACTCAAGAAGCACGAGCGTTTCTCCTGGACCACCGAGGCCCAGGACGCGCTCGACAAGGCTGAAGGCGTCTCTAACACACGCCCCGATCCTCACGCCGCCGCAGGACGGCGAGCCCCTGCAGCTCTACGTGGCCGCGACCACCCAGGTGGTGAGCGCCGTGATCGTTGTGGAGCGCGCGGAGGAAGGGCATGCCTTGCCTGTGCAGCGGCCAGTCTACTACATCAGCGAGGTCCTCTCGGACACGAAGACGCGCTACCCCCAGGTCCAGAAGTTGCTATACGCGGTAGTCCTTGCGCGGCGCAAGCTCCGCCACTACTTCGAGGCCCACCCCGTCACGGTGGTTTCTTCCTTTCGCTAGGAGAGATCATCCGCAACCCCCGACGCCGCGGGAAGGATCGCCAAGTGGTCCGTGGAGCTGATGGGCGAAACGCTCGCCTACGCCCCACGCAAGGCTATCAAATCGCAAATCCCGGCGGATTTCGTCGGCGAGTGGACGGACACGCGCCGCCACCCCCACAAATCCGGGCGAGTGCCGGACTGCGTTCTTCGACGGCTCGGTGATGAAAACGGGAGCGGGGCGCGGGCTGCTCTTCGTGTCACCCCTCGGGGAGCACATGCGCTACGCGGTGCGCCTCCACTTCCCCGCGTCCAACAATATGGCCGAGTACGAGGCCCTTCTCTCGCGGCCTCAAAATCTCCATTGAGTTGGGTGTCAAGCGCATCGACGTGCGAGGGGACTCGCGACTCGTGATCGATCAAGTCATGAAGAACGCGAGCCGCCATGATGACAAGATGGAGGCCCTCGCAAGGCCGTGCGGGCCCTCGAGGACAAGTTCTACGGCATTGAGCTCAATCATGTACCCCGCCGGTACAACGAGGAGGCGGACGAACTAGCAAAGATCGCGTCGGGCGGATTACCGTTCCCCGAACGTTTTCACGCGCGACATCCCGCAACCCTCGGTCGTCTTCGAGCCCTACCCCTCGAGCCACGACGGACCCGGGGCTCCCTCGAACCCAACGGGTGCGGAACCCATGGACGAGGACCCCTCGAACGAGGCGTACGTGCTCTCCCTCCTCAAGGGGTACGGCTCCCACGAGGCCGATGCGATGGACATCGAGCGGCTCTGTCCGGGCGGATTGGCGGGAAAAATATATCGCCTGGATCGCTCGAGGGGAGCTCCCCGCGGACCGGGCCGCGGCTAGGCGCATCGCTAGGATGGCTAAGTCTTTTGCCCTCGTCGACGGCGAGGCGTACAAGCGCGCCGCCTCCGCATCCTACGGCGGTGCGTGCCCATTCCCGAGGGGCGCGAGCTCCTACGGGACATCCATGCGAGGGATCCGTGGCCACCACGCCGCGCCCCGCACCCTCGTCGGCAACGCGTTCCGCCAAGGCTTTTGCGGCCTACCGCGGTCGCGGACGCCGCGGAAATCGTGCGCACCGCGAAGGGTGCCGGTTCTACACCCGCAAGTCCAACTTGCACTCGCCCATGCCCTACGGACCATCCCCGTAACATGGCCATTCGCCGTGTGGGGGGGCGGACATCGTCGGGCCCCTGCGGAAGGCGCCCGGGGGCTTCACCCACTTGCTAGTCGCGATCGACAAGTTCTCCAAGTGGGTGGAGGTGCGCCCCATCACGAACCTAAGGGCTGAGCAGGCGGTGACATTCTTCACCGATATCGTCTACCGCTTTGGAGTACCAAACTCCATCATCACAGACAATGGGTCCCAGTTCACGGGCCGGAAGTTCTTGGAGTTCTGTGACAAGTTCCACATCCGTGTGGATTGGGCGGCCGTGGCACACCCACAGACCAACGGCCAAGTGGAGCGTGCCAACGGCATGATCCTACGGGGCCTTAAGCCCGGAGAATTTTCGATCGGCTCAACAAATGCGGGCGAAAATGGCTCCAAGAACTACCGGCGGTCGTGTGGAGCCTAAGGACAACCCCAAGCGAGCCACCGGGTTCACCCCGTTTTTTTTCTAGTCCACGGCGCGGAAGCCGTCCTCCCCACGGATTTAGAATACGGGTCGCCCAAGGTTCGAGGCTACAACGAGGATGCTAACCGGCGAGCCGCGAGGACTCGGCTGGACCGGTGGACGAGGCACGCCTCGTAGCCTTAATGCATTCCGCGAGGTATCAACGGTCCCTAAGACGCTACCAAGCACGCAAGATACGTCGACGGGATTTCGGCGAGGGGGATGCGGTACTAAGGCTGCGCCAAGATAACCGAGGGCGCCACAAGCTATCGCCCCCATGGGAGGGACCCTACGTCGTGGTGAAAGTACTCAAGCCGGGCACGTACAAGCTGGCCAACGAGGACGGTGAAGAGCTCACCAACGCTTGGAACATCCAACAGCTACGTCGCTTCTACCCTTAGCTAGGATTTTCCAAGTATTTTTTGTTGTAAAAACCACATTGCCAACGCCCCAGTTGGCAACGACTATGTAAATACTTCAAGTCTGAATGCAAAGGATAACTCGGCTTTCCCCTGAAACCCAAGTTACCCTCGGAGGCTACTGCGGGGGGCACCCCCCCCCACAAAATGGTCCCATTTTTTCGCGCAAAAAACAAAACAACACGCGCTAAGTTTGTTTCCTACTTCAACCTCGAGCCGCGATTCGAACGGGGCGCGGGCGGCACGGCGGAAGGAGCGTGCGAGCCGGAGATAGCCGGGACATGGCCCTTCTCTCTCGCCTCCAACCCGGCGGGCCCCTGCGAAAATCGAACTCCCCTAACTAGAATCTACTCGGGAAGAAGGAGAAACAAAAAGCGTGATAAACAAATGACTTCATTTACGGCAAATTTTTATGTTTATGAAACAACTCGGTTATTTACAAAAGGCCACGAGGCCGGAATGCGATACACATCAAAAAATGGGCCTAGCGCCCAAGCGCTTTCGGGCGGGAGGAGCGACGGCGTCGGCGGCGTCGGGAAGAGGAACTCCTCGAAGGCCTCGGCGAGCGACCGGCGGCGTTGGCGGCGAGCGCATCCACACGCTTCATGGCCACCTCGTCCTCGATGCCCTCGGGAACGATGTAGCCCTCCGCCGCGCCTCGAAGTTAACCTCGTAGTGGGATCGCACCACTCCGAGGGCCTTCGGGACGCCCGAGTGCGGACACCGGCGCATCCGCTAGGTGACATGGCCACCAAGGGCACGCGGACGGCCGGCCGGGGAGCCGCCGGCACGGGCCTCGCCCTCTTCGACGGCGCGGCGGGTCTCGAGGGCCGCATCGCGCGGCTCCCGCCGGCTCTGCTCGGAGGAGTTGTACGAAGCCTGCAGCGCCTCGGCCCGCTCAGCTGCGTGCCCCAGGGCGGTGCGCAGCCCTGGAACGCCAAGGCAAGAAAGAAATCAGAAAAAGGGAATGCGAGTTCCCAAACGAAAAACCAACAAGCAAGAGTCAAACAGCGGCTCACCTTCGACCTGCTTCCTCTCCATCTCGAGGGCGCGGCGCTCGGCCTCGACCGCCAGCTCGAGACGCTTGACGGTCTCGCCTTGCTCCCGGAGGGATATCTCCTGACTGGCGTTGGTGATGCTGAGCATAATCACCTCGCCCTCGGCCTCGGAGAGCTTGGCATCTCGAGCCGCCAAGGTCTTCTGCGTCACCTCGTGGGCGGCGCGCTCCTGCTCCAGAGCTGCACGGGCGTCGGTGAGGGCGGCCTGCTCCTGCTGGAGCCGTTCCTCAGCCCCTTGGCGGGCGGTACTCTCTTGCAGGAGCCGCTCCTCAGCGACGACGAGGGCCGCGGCCTTAGCGTCGAGGGCGGCCTTCAGGTCGTCGGCCTCCTTGGCGCGGCCGCTCCGGCCCGCGCGCCCGCTCCTCGGCCCTAGCGGCCGCCGCGCCGCGCCCCCTCGAGCGACGCGCGGAGCTCCCGGCCTCGCCACGAACGTGGGCCACCTCCGCCTCCCGGTTGGCGGCCGGCGTCCGCGTCTTCTCCAAGTCCGAGCGTGCGTGCCACGGCGCCTCATCACGATCGATGAGGGCCGCGCGCACCCGCTCGAGGCTCGAGCGGTGCGCCGTGTCTGCCTCGAGCTCTCGGGGAGCTCATCGGGCCGAGCCGGGCCCGTACGCCGGCCAGCTGTCCGGGGACCTGAGGGCGTCAGCGAGCGCGTCGAAAGCGCTGCACCGCTCCCGGAGCCGGTGGACCTCGGCGTTCACCCGGTCGAACGCATCATACTTGTCGTGGGCGCGGCGCTCGAGCTCCTGGCATCCGCACACCAAAATCTGTAAGCACTACGGCACGAAAGCAACACACGAAGAGGAGAAGAAGAAGAAAGCAAGCGACGACACCCTACCTGAAAGACGCGCCATGCGGGGCCGCCGTGGACCTGCAACGCCTCGTTCAGCGTGCGGTTGAACGTAGCGCCGTGGCTCCGGAGCTCGCCCCGAGCTCCCGCTCCCCCCCGGGCGTCGCAAACGCGGGGGGATCATCGATGGCCCCCTCCACCTGGGCGGGGGCGGCCGGCGTGGGAGGACGAGGCCTCGGCGCCGTGTCCTCGACCCCCCACCACCGAGGGTGACCCTCGCGCCGCCTCACGAGGGCCCCCTCCGGGGCTCGGGGGGTCGTGGGCCGCGCGGCCCACCGATTCCACCCGGGGAGGCGGGGGAGTCGTCCGAGACCTCCACCACCTCCGCTGCGGACCGCCGGCGCGGCGCCGCCGCTTGTGCCGCCTCCACCGGCGCCCCCACTTGCGCCTCCGCGGTCGCGGGCGCCCGGCGCGCCGCCGCGGCCACCACCTCGCGGGCCGTGCCGCCGCATCCACGGGGGCGCCACGGGTCGCGCCCGCTCCGCCTCCTCTGCGGCCCGGCACCACGGGCCGTGCCTCCGCGGCCGGCGCCTCCGCGGGCCGCACCTCCACCACGGCCGCCGCCGCGGCTCGCGTTCCCACGACGGCCGGCGTCGGCCCCTCCTCGGCGACCGCCGGCTCCGCCGTGGCGGGCTGATCTACCGGCCGAGGCCTCGAGGCCTCCGCCGACCCTCGCGAGCTCTCGCCCGCCGCCGCCGTGCTCGCCCCCGCCCGTGACGGCCTCGACGAGCGCCGCCGGGTGGGAATGGATGTGTCCGTCCTCAGCACCTTGGCTAGTGCGAGAGGAGGCACGGTTGGCACCACGGCGCGCGAGCACAAACAGAGGATTAGAACGCCTGGACATCAACCAATCGAACCAAGCAAAAAGGCAAGCTCCTCACCTCGAAGAGGAAAAGGCCCGCTTCCTTTTCCTCGAGGCCTCAGCAGATGAGGCCGGTGCGGTTGACGCGCCCGCCGCCTGCGCCTCCCGACGGCGCCGCCGCGCCTCCCGAAGGTACCGCCGCGCGCGCGGGCACGCTCGCCCCGCGTGCGGGCACGCTTGCCGTAGCGCCGCCGCGACGCCGCCGCCGCGCGCGTAGGCGCGCTCGCCCCGCGCGTAGGCGCGCTCGCCCCGCGCACGGGCGCGCGCGCGCGCCTCGGTGGCGCGCGCGCGGGCACCTCCACGCGCACGCGCCGTCCCCGATGTCGATGGCCGGCGGCGGGCGCCGTTGCGCCCGCCCCGGGCGATGCCGCCCTCGCCGCCGGCGCCGGCTCGGCGACGGAGGCGCGGCTGCCACCCGTCGAGGAGCCCGCCCCCTCGGCCCTCTTCCTCTTCGTCCTCCTCCGAGGACGAGAACTCCTCGGTCCCCGGGGAGGAGAGCCCCCATCTCTTCGCGCCGCCGATACTCCGCGGCCCGCCGGTCGCGCGCGCTTGATGTCGCCTCGCGTGTTCCCTCTTGCGCGCCGCCCGCTCCTCGCTCGCCGTTGCGCCGCCCCGGCCAAGCGCGCGGGAGTCGGGGGTGGGCGGAACGGACTTGGCGATGGTGAAGTCCACCGAGCCTGCACGCGGGAGCGACAATGGCGCGTCAGGAGACAGAAACAAGACCAAGAACCAAAACAAAATTAAGAGCCAAACTCACCAGCGGGCCGGTGGGGAGCATCTCGAGGTCCCATGGGGTCCGACCAGGCGGCGGCGGCACCGGGTGTCGACGGTGCTCCGCGCCGGGGTGAGCGCGTACGGCCGCTCGAGGGGCGTCGGGAGCATCCGCGACCTCGCCGTGTCGACGGGATTGGCCGCCTCCGTCATCTTGAAGATGCGGAGGCGGCCTCTCCATCAACGGCACGATCCGCCGGTGATGAAGGAAAGCGAGGATGCCCATCGCGTTCAGCCCCATCTTCGCCGGGCGGCGCGGCGGCCGGGGACCAACTCCTGCCGCCTCCGATCTTGGGGCGTAGACACCCCGTAGCCCCAAGAGTCAGGCCTCTCCTTGAACACCCGACCGGTGTGTAGGGGGAGGCCGGGCTCGGCGTTACGCAAGTAGAACCATCCCCGCTCCCAGCCGGCGTTGTTCGTCGTCATGGTGCAGGGGATGTAGACGTCCTTGAATTGCCCCCGCAGGGCAAGCGACATCCCGCCGGCGCGCATCGCGCGGCGGGTCCTCGGCTCCGTCGTGGGCTGCGTGATGAGCTCCGCGCGGAAAAGGTGTACCCAGAGCTCCCAATTGACTGGGATCCCCAGGTACCCTTCGCAGACGCCCACGAATGTGGCCGCCTGCGAGATCGCATTGGGGGCGAAGTTGTGCAGCTCCACGCCATAGTGGTGGCACATTGCCCGCATGAAGGTGCTCGCCGGCGCGTTGAAGCCCCGCTCGTGGTAGCGGATGAAACTCACCACGTAGCCCTCCGGCGGGTTGGGCTCGCGGTCCGCAGCCGGCGGCACGATCCACTCCGCCAGACGTCCGTCTTCATTGGCCGCCAGCTGGCCGGCGGCGACCAGCTCGCCAAGGGCCAGCCGGGTCACCGTCGACCTCTCACAGGCGTACGGCTCCAAGATCGTGAGGGGAGGCTGAGGCGGCGCCATGAAGAAGGCAAAGAAAAGCGGGAGCGGAGGACAAGGAACAGAAGAAAAAGCTCTAACGGCGACACCACACGGTGGCAAGGGCGAGATGAAGACGAAGGAGCGGGGACCGAAAATGGTGAGACACTAAGGTAAAAAACCGCCGTCTCCCCACTCCCTCAGATTTATAAGCCGACGGGCGAGCTCTCGGAGCGGATGCCCCGCTCGCATTAGCTTGCGGGGAATCTTCCCCTCACGTCGACGGACGGGCCCCACCACGGCTGCGGCGGCCACGTCACCGCATGCGGGCCATCATCACGGCAAAGACCCACGGGGACCGAGGCGAAGCCGTCACGTCCACCGCCATGCCGCCCACTACGCGCGCACGCGCGGCGCGCCGCCTAAAAAGACGCGCCCGCGCCGCAAAAAACCGCGGCCTCGAATGCGAGGCATTTAATGACCGGCCCCTTGCCAAGCAAGGAGAACCCTCGAGCGGGGCGAGCCCTCGGCTCAAAACGAGAACGACCCTCGATGGGATATCAACGTGAGAATGTCGCCGGGACCGGCTCGATGTAGAGCGGGCACCGCGGTACCCATGCCACGTAAAACCCTCGAGCGGGGGCGAGCCCTCGGCTCAAAACGAAAACGACCCTCGATGGGATATCAACGTGAGAAGGTCGCCGGGACCCTGCTCGATGTAGAGCGAGGCACCGCGGGTACCCATGCCACGTAAAACCCTCGAGCGGGGCGAGCCCTCGGCTCAAAACGAGAACAACCCTCGATGGGATATCGATGTGAGAAGGTCGCCCGGGACCTGCTCGATGTAGAGTAGGCACTCGGGTACCCATGCCACGTAAAACCCTCGAGCGGGGCGAGCCCTCGGCTCAAAACGAAAACAACCCTCGATGGGATATCGACGTGAGAAGGTCGCCCGGGACCTGCTCGATGTAGAGTAGGCACCTCGGGTACCCATGCCACGTAAAACCCTCGAGCGGGGCGAGCCCTCGGCTCAAAACGAAAACAACCCTCGATGGGATATCGACGTGAGAAGGTCGCCCGGGACCTGCTTGATGTAAAGCAGGCACCGCGGGTACCCATGCCACGTAAAACCCTCGAGCGGGGCGAGCCCTCGGCTCAAAACGAAAACAGCCCTCGATGGGACATCGACGTGAGAAGGTCGCCCGGGACCTGCTTGATGTAAAGCAGGCACCGCGGTACCCATGCCACGTAAAACCCTCGAGCGGCGCGAGCCCTCGGCTCAAAACGATGTCAGCCCTCGAAGGGACATCGACGTGAGAAGGCCGCCCGGGACCTGCTCGATGTAGAGCAGGCACCGCGGGTACCCATGCCACGTGAAACCCTCGAGCGGCGCGAGCCCTTGGCTCGAGACAATATCGATTCTCCCAGGAAAGGCACATACGCTACCAACCAGCGCCTCGAGGGCTGGCTCGCCCAGGTCCCTCGACGGCCGCAGACGTGAAAAGACGGGGCCGCCTAGGCGCCACCCCGCACGGCCCCTCCGATCGGAGGTCCGAGCCCGACCCTCGACGGGTTCGAACAGGCGCCTCAGATCGCAGAGTTAGGGACAACGAGGGCACGCGCATTCGAGCCGTTCCTCGAGCCCGTCGGCTCGAGGGTGCCCCACATGTCGTGTTCGAGAGCCGGCGAGGGCGGCTAGCGGGGGGATCCCACCGAGGGAGAGCTTCCGCGCCCTCGGTCCCTAGCGAACGGGACCGAGCCCCCACCTAGCAAACCCACGCAAGCGCTTCCATGGACGTGTCTCGGACCGCGCAGCCTACCCTTATCGAACGGGGCATGGACGTCCACTTGAACCACCCGCTACCAGCTCGAAGAGGAATCCGCAATTCGCGACCCGCTCGATGGGAGTTGCGGAAACCTCACCCTCCGACCCGCGGAGGGACGGCGAGGGCGCGCTAAAAAACAAGTCGTGGAGCTCTACCCGATCGCCTCGAACGGGCCAAGGCTCGGGGGCTCGACGCACGGCTACACCTCCTTGAAATTGCACCCGCCGGGAGACGGTGCCGGCGAGCGTGTGCACCCCCGGCCGGCCGAAATACCGCCGATGCCGGTTGGCATATGTGCCACGCCCTCGACCAAAATTCTCGCGGTTAACCCCCGCGGGAGCACCCACACTCCTGCGGGGGCTTCGGGGCTAGACCGCGGGTCCGGCCGACGCGGCCCCACGGAAGCGTTCGCGGGGAACAAGGAGGGAAGAACGTCCTATCGGTAGGCTCCGGCATCCGTGGGAGCCTCAATGGCAAACCCACGGATGCTCGGGGGCTGCGCTTGTCGGGGACGGCCCTAGGGGTCCCCTTAGACAATGGGGAAAACCTCACTTAAAACCCTCAACGAAACCAAAACACGTTAAGTCTAACCATGCGAGGTGCCTAACCATGCGAGGACACGGCCCACGCCACGGGGGACTGCGACGGCCCATCGGGACGGCCCCCTTAGAGATCCCCTCGAACGGGCCCCGCCCGTTCGAGGGGCAAGCACCTCCCTCGAGCGAGGCTCCGCCACGCTCGAGGGTACGCCCCGCCCTCGGCGGGGGTCCGCCACGCTCGAGGGCGCCCCTCACGCGTGCGCGGCCCCCGTACACGGGCATTTAACACCCCGACGCCGGCGGGGACGGCGCCATCATGCGCCGGGGCTCGCACCCGGTGCCGCCGCACCAACTCCCCGGGGAGGAGCCCATCCCCGCCCTCGTGGGAGGGGGCGCGCGCGGCGCGGCCGGTGTCGGTCCCGTGACACCGTGCGCACGCTCCGATGCGGCTAACACGCCGAGCCCTCGAAAGGGGGCCGGCGCACCCTCGATTCACTTTCTCGTGACCCTACGGGGGTTAGGTGGAGGCGCTAGGCCGGTGGACCGCCATCCCGCCGCCGTAACGGCGTGGCCGCCGTACCCGCGCGTGCGGGGCGCACGCCCTGGCGCCGTAGCAACAACTCCGTGCCCGTGAGGCGCGTTGGGAAGGAACGCCGTTCGCAACTCCCGTACTCCGTACGAGCTCGCGTCGGCACCTCCCTCGAGCCTATCGAAGACTTCACCACCATCCGTGCTCTACTACCCTCGAACCGCCACTCGTTCGGGTACAAGTCGAGCCATGATGACCGGATCGCCGCGAGGATCGCCCGGACGGCCGCCCATTCTACGGCGTAGCACGTCGCACTCCCCCCATGTAGCTAGATAGCGCGGCGTGCATGTAATTCGCCTCCCCCTTGAGCTATAAAAGGGGGGCAAACCCCCCCGACCGCGGGAGAGGAAAACATGAAGACGGGTTCACTCGGACCCGAACTCACAACGCACCACATACTCACTCACCCATCCTCCCACAATATCTTCGACGGGGACTTGGAAGCCTCCCTTCCTCTCCCGCCTTGCTTGTAGCCGCCCCACTACGGGCACCCTCGGTCTTGAGCAATATAGTGCCGAGAGCACACCCCTGGCTGGACGTACGGCCCCCTCGGCGGAACCGGGATAAAAACCTTGTGTCACTTGTTGGTTAGCATCGACCATTGAGGGATAGACCTCGGCGCTATCTACGGTTAGTGTCGGGACCATATTCCGCACCGACGAATTAACCCAATTGTGATCGGATAGTTTGTGTCCAATGTCTTTGGGCTCAAAAGTAGCAACAAACGCAGCATGAGCAAAATGAGAATTGTTCCGAACCCTCAACCGTGTAGTGCGTTCATTCATGTCGCCGATGATCCTCGAAGGCCGGGTGATCCACTTGTACTCGCCGGGGAGGTTCTCGCCTCGATGCTACCTCCCCCTCAACATCAGCTTCTCCTCGTTCTTGATTTGTCGTCGTAGGTGTAGTAGAGGGTCCGTTCATCATCGTAGTCGAAGTAGTGGGTACATGTTCGGCGGGGGGCACCACACCGCCATCTTCATCATCACCATGTTCATGCTCCCCCTCCCGAAAGATCTCCTCGCCAAGCTCATCATCACCGCACACTCAAAGACAAGGCGACTACGTGGCTCTGTCTCGTCGAAGGTTACCTCGCAAGTCTCCACGATTTGGTTAGTTTCAAGATTGAGCACACGATATGCTCTAGAATGAGATGCATAACCAAAGAAAATGCCATCGACGGACCTAGCCTCAAACTTATCCAACTTCCTGCCTTTCTTCGAATGAAACACTTGCAACCAAAGACATGGAAGTGACTCACCTTGGGTGTGCGACCATGCATCAACTCATAGCATGTCTTCTTCTTGTGCACTCGAGGTATATCTGTTCGACACATAGCACGCGGTATTCACCGCCTCGGCCCAATACCTCCTCGGAGTCCTATGCTCATCAAGCATCGTCCGAGCCATCTCGCACAAGGTCCTATTCTTCCTTTCCACAACACTGTTCTGGGGAGGTGTATACGAACTCGAAAACTGGTGCTTAAGACCCAAGTCATGGCAAAAGGTTTCAAAACGAGAGTTCCCGAATTCCGAGCCATTATCACGCGGATAGCTCGTATGGCATCTCCGTGCCTCTCGTTCCTCAACCTCAAGACTAGATCTCGAACAAAACCAAACGTCTCCCCCTTATCCTCAAGAAAGAACACCCACGCATACCGAGAATAGTCGTCCACCACAACAAGGACATACCACTTCCCACCCGCGGATCGCACACGAGCCGGGCCAACAAGGTCCATATGGAGCGGCTCGCATGGACACTCGGTCATCACATCGGTGAGAGGCGGGTGAGAAGAGGCTACCATCTTGGCATGCCTACACGGCGCACAAACCAACTCTTTCTCAAGCCTCAACGGTGGCAATCCTCGGACCAAATTGAGTTTACTCAAGCGCGACAAAAGGTCAAAGCTCAAGTGACCCAACTTCCTATGCCACTTCCACAACTCACTCGAAGAACCGGCCAAGAAACAACGCTCCACACCCGAAGACCGGGAAAAATCAGCACGAAACACCTAACCCTTGGGAACGACCATACGGACAAGGTCCCCTCGAGAGTCCAAAATCCGAGAACCACCTGGCCGAAACAACACCTCAAAACCCTCATCCAACAACTGGGACACAGAAAGCAAATTGTACCCCAGCGATTGAACAAGAGCAACACGCCTCAAAGTGATCTTGTCACTCACTTTGATCTCACCTTATGAAAGCACACGCCCACGCCCATTGTCCCCAAAAGTGATGTACCTC
Source organism: Cenchrus americanus (assembly GCA_947561735.1). Taxonomy (NCBI): domain Eukaryota; kingdom Viridiplantae; phylum Streptophyta; class Magnoliopsida; order Poales; family Poaceae; genus Cenchrus; species Cenchrus americanus. The sequence continues at coordinate 86,145,503 of OX387243.1, forward strand.
TTCGTCACCACCGGGACGAGGCTTGAGAACCACACCCTGTCTCCGGTCATATGCCTCGAGCAACCGGAGTCAATCAACCAAATGTTCTTCAAGTCTCCCACCTGAAATTCAAAAACGAGCACGTGAGCGAACAAACGACTTAGCACCGGGGTTAGTACCAAAAGAGTAAAACCGGTCGAGCCATTTGCTCGAAAGTGGGGTTAGCACCAACCAAAGCATCTCTCCTACCAAAACTACCTCCACGAGCACCACCACGGTAACCACCCCGAGGGAACCACCCCTCTCTACCGGAGGAGGACCAAATCCACGCAAGAAAGCCCGTGGAATGTCCTTCCTCTCCAACTCAACGCTATGACCCCTCCGATCCCCGTATTGAGCACGAGGAGGAGAACGCCTAGCAAGCCGACCACCTGCACCCTTTCCGGCCCAACCACCAAAACCACGACCACCAGAAACAACCCTCGCACTCCGTACGAGCTCGAAACCCAAACGGTACGTCTGTCCGGGCCGGCACCGGTCGGCCGGTGCCCCACCCGGGTCCGGCCGGTGTGACTGGCGGCGAAGACACACCCGACGGCCTTCCGCTCTCCCCAAGCCCGAGCTTGTCCTCACATTCGCCTTGGCCCTGGGCATCTGCACACAAGGCTCAAGTACACCATCGGAAGGGTGGTACTTGTCCTTGTTAGCCCACTCCTTTGCCATTCTCTCCTCACGCTTCCTCTTGAAGCAAAACTCCTCCTTATGGCCATCTCTCCCACAATAGCCACAATGGAACCTCACAAGCTTAGGCTTAGGCTTGGGATGTGGCTGCTCACTTGGTTTCTCTCCACTCAAATCCTCCACCGGTTTCTCACCACTAGCCTTCTCACTCTCCTTCCCAAAGAACACTTTCCCCGAAGTGCTCACAAACTTGATAGGCTTTCGGAGATCATTTGTGGGTTTAGGAAACACGGGTGGAGGCGGGGTTGTGTCTAGACGGTTCCTAAGGTGGTTGGGTTTTGGAGGGAAATCATTCTTGTGGTGGGTTTTTGGTGGCTCGGGATATTCTCTTCACTTCCCTCACCAACCTTGTTTGCCCCAAGTCCCTCACCATCTTGCCTCTTAAAGCCCTCGATCATCATCCTCAAGCGAGGCTCATGACCCAGGACAACCAACCCATCAACTTCCTCAAGTCATCATTCTCATCCCGCAAACGATCAACATAATGTGCAAGTTCCAAATTTTTCAATGCATGCATTTCACGGGTAGAGCAAGATGTAGGCATGGGTTCCTTCAATTTAGCCTCAAGAGAACTAGTGTATGCATGCATCTCATCAATCTTAGCATGCAAAACGGGGCAAGAAGTGCAAGCACCTAGCAAAGCGAGGTCTAGACTTAAGCTCGACCACTTCAACCCTAAGCACATCTAGTTCCTCACACTTGGAGGCATGCTTCTCCTTAAACAAAGCAAGATCAGCAAGGAATATGGAGGAATCGGCACAATCATTCTCATCCGAAACAACGGGGCTAGCCTTAAGGGAATCAATCTCCGGCTTGCTATCAAGCATTTGTGTCTCTAGCTCGGCCACTCTAGTCCTAGCATCCTCGAGTTAAGCCCTAAGCTCTTTCCTCATTTTCTTGGCCTCTCTAAGCATGTCATCACGGTTATCAAGCAAAGAGCCAAGCCTCTCATTCTCCTGGCGCAAGAAGGGAAGTTCATCACGCACCTCGTCGTCGGACTCAGAGTCCGAGTCGCTCCGTGTGCTCTTCTTGCTGCTCGGAGCTCGGCGCCATGGTGCGAAGCCATCTCTCGTGAAGCGGCTCGGCCGCTCAGGTTCTTGGATGACTTCTTGTTCTTGCGACGATCACCTTCGTCTTCACTTCGTTGCTCGAGCTCGAGGTGGAGTACACAGGCCTCGGAGTCGACATCGCTCGCTCCAACCATCGCTCGGGCCTTGCCTCGGCTCTCCTTCTTCCTCGATCGTCGCTCGTCCTTGTACTTGTTCTTGTGCTTGCTCTTGTGGTCGCGCCTCGACCGGTACTTGCCATCCGTCCTCGACTTGTGCTTGTAGCTGTCCTTGTTCTCGACCTTCTCCGGGCAGTCGGCGACGAAGTGTCCCGGCTTGCCGCACTGGAAGCACGTCCTCATGTTCCTCCTCATGTTCCCCTGGTTCTCGTGCAGCCTCTCGAACCTCCTCGTCAACGAGCGCCGGCTCGTCCTCTCCAAGGTCATCAAACTCCTCATGCGGCATAGACATCAAAGAGGAAAAAGAGAACATCCTGGTGGATGAGTTAGAGTTAGCCTTTCCTTTGGAACCACCAACGAGGGCAAGACTATGGGAATCGGTCGGTCCCTCGAGCTTGGCGATCATGCCCCTATCCACCTCGGCCGACTTGAGCTTCGAGAACGACTCGTTCACCGTCGAGTGTCATACTTCTCCGACTCCACAATGGCCTCGAACTTTCCGCCCCAAATCGTACGATCCAAAGAGTGTAAGAGCTTGACCGCTCTATCATGATCGTCGTACGGGAGCACGTCCACATTGGCCCTCATGTTGTTCACAACCACGGTGAACCTGCGAAACAAGGCATCGATGGACTCACCGGGGAGATGAGTGAAGTTCTCGTACTCTCTCGGTAGGTCGCATACATCCGTGCACGAACACGGGCGTTCCCAACATGAGCCTCCTTCAACACCGCCCAAATCCTACATGCCAAGTGCTCGGTGTGCACCCGATCGAACTCAGGCTAACACAAAGCACGAAACAAGTAGTCGACCGCCTTATTGTTGGCGTCGAATGCGTCCCTCGATCTGGAGCGAGGAAGTCCATCAGCTGGACATAGCTGTGTCCACCGTGACATCCCAAAGGATCTGACCCTTTCCGCGGAGAAAAGCACCCATCCGCTTTGCTCCACATCCGGTAGTTCTTGCCATCGAAGTGTGGAGGACCCGAACCCGTTCTCGGTACGCCATCCTTGGATCTTGGGCGGTTAGAGTCAACAAAGACCCGAACCGGCTGCGATACCACTTGAAGGACCGATACGGCGAACCGGGAGGGGGGGGAGTGAATGGGAGCCAATAAAAATTCTTCTCGAAGGAGATGGAAACTCCTACAAGATGAACACGGCTTCCAACACACGTCTCCGACTCACTACCCAAGTTGGCCAAGCCCACGTAGCCACTGGAGTGCCACTGGACCTAGGAACCAACACACACGACCTTCCGACCCGAGAACGCGGTGGAACACCAAACCTCGAGTCTATAGACCCACACCGGTCGGACGGGGTGAGCACCACCGGTCGGACCGGTTCCGCCGGTGAACCGTGCAACTTTCACTAAGTGGCTCTACACGGTCGGGCCACGGGTGAGACACACCGGTCGGACCGATGGCGGCACGAAAGCCCCCAAGGCACCAAACAGGTCAACCGACCACCAAACCGACCCAAACTCGAAACGGCGGGGAACACGGGACAACATCGAACACACCAAGACGTTCACCCGAGCAAAATCCCACAAGGGCTCACACCGGTCGGACCGGTCGGGAGCACCGGTCGGACCGTGTAGCACGGGCGGCTCGGGATGAACAAGCCCGCGGTCAACTCCCCCAAATCCAAAACTCGATCTCCCGAATCGCTCCACGGACTTGAACAAGACTTTGGGGATATTAGGAACACCTCATAAGGAGTCCATAGTCAAGTTTAATCCCACCAAAACTCGTCCAAAAAGGAGGAATCGAAGAAATCCCGCCAAGAGCACTTCCAACCCAAGAACTCAAGAAACCCCAAAATCGAGCACCTTTACTCACGAGATTTGGGAGGGGGAATCACGCCCAAAGAACCACGAAGGGTTCCCACAAATTTCCCCCATCAAATCCCCAAGAGAAAAGTCCCGAAAACAACCCAAAGAAATCACCAAGAGAGGGCTCGAAAATCACCACCAAGAACAACGGGGAAAACACATCCAAACCTTGAGGAACCACGCCGAATCATCTATACATGAAACAAAGGTTCGTACAAGGTCTAGCAAGCTGCCCAATCATCCATCCCTCTCAACAAGATCTCTCCGTGAAGCTCTCTTTCTAGTCCTAAAGAAAACCTAAGGAAAATAGGTGGAAAAATAGGAAAACTAATGAGCTAGGGTTCCAAGAGTTGGCTGCCATCCTCTCACCTCTTGGGTTATATGGAGGCAACCGAATGTCTAAAACGCCCTTCTCTACTAACCGGGATACAAGCCCCTCAAGGGCGGATTTGGAATTCTTGATGTCTTCACCATCGGACGGATGCTCGGCGACCGCACCTGCGTAGCCTCGACGCAAGCCATGCGATCCCGACGCGTGTCCTCCGCTTCGAAGATTCCGGGCCGCGTCGTCGCACACCGGTCGGACCGGTGCTCCCCACCGGTCGGACCCACGGTCGGACCGGCCCAGCGCCTTCTTGCGGCTCCGTCTTCGGTTCTCCGGTCTTGGCTTTGTGGATCAACCAAGGAACCCGGTGGTTTTACGGTGAACCCGGAAACCCCGCGAACTCGGTGTAGCCTCCGCCAATCTCCACTCATGACTCGGCTCCCACGTAGTCCCGGCTCGACCTTGGTTTTGAGGCTCAACCAAGAAACCGTCCATGACTTCATCTTGTTGTTCATGCCACCATGCGGCACGCACTTGACCCCGCTGGCCACCGGGTCCCTCGAACGAAGCCTACTTGTCTTCTCCACACCTGGAGGCCTCACCGGCGACGACCTTTCGTGCTTGTTCTTCACCTGCACCAACACCAGTCAAGCCGCAACCTGCACCTGCAATACTTAGCCAAGAATTAGTCCACACAACGTTGTCAATCACTCATCACACAAGGAAGCGACTATCCACCGGTCCTCGAACCACACACGGTCCTCGGTACTCCACATATGGCTTCATCATGTTGTCGGAGGAGGAGGAGAAGAAACTCTCTCGCCCGAGAAGAAGCTTGTGGCAAACGTCGATTTCGACGGTCAAGCTCTCAACGCATTGGGTTTCGGCACGGACATATATTATATGTTGGGGCACCTTGTATGGGTGCAATTCTCCAACGGGGTGTCAAGAAACACCCACAAGGAGTTTGCCTTGGAAATCTTGATGACTATGGCGCCTATCCTTGATGAGGGGGGTGCAAAGTTTATCATTCCGTTTGGAGGGAATCCAACAAGTAGTTCCCTACGAGTATATTAGGGAGCTACTTGGGTTCCAAAAGGGAGCTCCGGAGAAAGTTGACATGTCGGATGGCATGTTGGATGGATTTTGGAATTTAATCTCCGAGAAGCCCACCAACAACGCAATTCCATCCGCAACCCCATTATCCAAGTATTTCACTCTTGGATGTGCAAGAGGATTATGGGGAGGACGAGGGAGATGAAGGTGACCGACACGGAGTTAAATTGGCTCTACTCGGCTTTAATTGCCAAGCGGCCAATAGATCCCTCATACCTTATGATCAACCGATGGTGTTGCGAGGAAACATCGAGATCGAGAGATATTGGTTCGGGGTGCTACCTCTCTATGTTGGCCATCTCCTTAAGGCCGGGGATTACAAGGAATCCCAAACATCTTTTACGTGGGACCCCTCTCGGATTTGAGTATTTGAAGCAAGGAAAATATATTAGTGGAGATGAGAGAGGAGGCTTTCATGTGGCCAAGGTGAACCTACCCCTTCGGACCCAAGACTTAGGCTTTTCATTCAAAGGAAGGAAGATTGGTCGGAGGAGGGACTCCTTGTTCGGTGAAGATGAATAAAAGAGAAAGAAGCGTAGAGGAGGGATCTTCCTCCGCGCAAGCGGGTGGTGCACAACCAAACTATGTGCCACCATTCGGAGGAATCCCTACTCCGAAAATTATTACGGAGGGCCAACGATGCAAGCATGGGTGTTGACGGTGAATTTCCGTCAACCTAGAGTACTTGTTATACATTGGTTTCGATTATGATTTGCAACTAACCGGCCACTAGGCATACTAATGATATAACAAGTTCACACTTGCATGTTGATTTTGGAGTTTGTTGTTTACGCGGGAAATCTAAGCTAATGAGGAGACTTTCGGGATAAGTTCACCAAGCACTTTGGAAGAAGATCATGAAGCCCGACAAGAGTCAAGACACGCGATGAACATGACTCCAAATGACCCGAGGACCGAAGCGTCAACGTGCAAATCTTCGGGGACTCAACCGGAAAACGGCGAAGCTTGCATAGCAAGGATTCAAGCCTTAACCGTGAAGGAAACGACGTCAAAGGCCCACATGCAAGTGCACACGAATAAGGGATCACGGGAGAAGCAACCGGGAGGAAACCGGGGCCGAACGGGCCGAAGTGGGCTGGGCCGGCCGGCCGGGCCGACCGGCCCGGCCCCACTCCGGGGTCGGTTCGGTCCCCCCTTTGCCCTAGATGTTCATCTATTTATTCCCTCCGCCGCCGTCGACCGACACATCGAACAAATCATCCTACCGACGCCAATCACCCGAAAACCGCCACCGCAAGATGAGGGAGAGAGTTAGATGAGCTCGTCGCAAGGATCAACGGCGGCGGAGAGAAGGAAGCAAGAGGAGGACTCCAAGCCGTTGGCTTAGGGGTGTTCCCAAGCTCCATTGCCGCCATCTTCATCGACGACGTTCTCCGGAGTCTCCATCACCCCTATGTGCTTCAATCCGTGTAAGATGATGGGGTAATGTCTCCGTTCATCCCTAGGATTAGATGGATACATGCTATGTGATCGCTACTCGATTTGTGGTTTCAATCTATTGTTTTCATGTTGATGATGCTTTGAAGATTAAGGTTAGCTACCATGTTTTTCGGGCGTATGCTATCCACTACTCCCATAGATTCCATCAACATACCGTGTCCATCATAGGTCTAGTCACGAATACCTTCGCGTAGTGACGATGACGAGAGGAGGGAAAGGGCGAAATCGTGGTCACAACCCCCGGTAGATTGGTTTACCGCTTTCGTGTAGTAGATGCATACCATGTTATCCTAGATCCTAGGGAGGGAACGCTTATCTTTCTTGCTCACTCTTTTGTGTTCACCCCTTTACGATCTAGTTTAACCCTAGATTTGTTTGATCAACTTAACTTAGATTAACTTAGGTTAGATTGTCTTTACTTTTAGATTAATACTCTCTTTCAAAGGTTTTCCATTCAACTAGATTAGTACTTGGTTAAGCGCTAGTAATCCCCTTGCTCCGCGGATTGACAAGAACCTTGGGAATCCCGTGGTGAAAAAGGTGTGGGGTCCGTACGCTTGCGGATCGTAGAGGGATAAGTCTTTTATCCGTCAACAAGCCCCTTTTCCGGCGCCGTTGCCCGGGAGCAAGCCGATTTGCTACGTTTAATCTAGTATTAATTTTGTTGATTACTAACACCTAACCCTTATTTTCTAAAAAAAGAAAAAAAATCTTTTTTGTTTTTCTTTCTACTTTTCTTGTGCCTAGATGGATTTGTTCACCTCACCATTGGAAGACGAAGAGATGTCGCTAAGGGAGCTAGCAATGCCGTCAATGGAAGACATTGAGATGCAAAAATCAGATTTGACGTTTGCTACAACCCACTATGAAGTGAAGCCCGGAATCATCAAGTTAGTGGCGACAAAACCATTTAGAGGATTGGAGGATGACAACCCATATAGACACATTAAGGAATTCACGATGTTATGCAACACGGTGCAACAAAAAGGAGTTCCGGCCGCTTGGTTCAAGTGGAATCTTTTTCCATTGTCTCTCGAAGATGAAGCGCGAAGATGGTACACACTTGCGTCCGTTGAAGCAAAAGGAAATTGGGATGAGCTAGTGAAGAAGTTTCTTTTGAAGTTCTTTCCCATAAGCAAGGTCCAAGACTTAAGGAGGCAAGTGCTCACTTTCAAGCAAGGAGAGGATGAAGGAATTGATGAAGCATGGGACCGTTTTAATGAACTACTTGAGCGAGGCCCGAACTTGGGATTTTCCGGTGACTTGATGTTGCATAACGTTTATTTTTCACTAACCCCTAACTCGTCTCGTTTTGTAAGCATGTGTGCAGTCGGTGATATAATGGACAAAACAATTAGTGAAGCCGCACAAATCTTACAAAGGATAAGCAATGGACAAAGAACAATACGAGATTGGCAAAGATGTTGTCGAGAGGAGCAAAATGACAAAATCAAGCCCAAGGTGCTTGCTGAAATTTCTGAAAAAGATGAACCGAAGGTCAAGGAAGATGAACCGACCATACAAGAAAGTGAAGATACACTTCCCAAGGTAAGAGAAGTCATTTCGGATGTTAAAAATGTTGAAACTAACATGAATGTAGGCCGAAGTATGTGGAATGCTAGACCATTGGCGGAGTTCATTCAATCCGATTGGGTTCAAGTTGATTTCGCCCCACTAATTAACTACCGAAGGAAGGAGGAACGCCGACACATTGCCAAACTAGTTGAAGATATATTTGATCAAGAGATGAGTGGAGAGTCGATCCAAAAGATGTTTGAAGAAGAAAGAGAAGAAGGAGATGAAGGATGGATCGACCGGTTTGACAACTCAAAGATTTATGATGAAGGAAGAGAAGAGTACAACCGTGATGAGCCTAGTGACTCAAAGGATAAATGGGAGGAGATAGGACTCAAGCTAGATGATAGCTTCCGTGCTATTGAAGCCTACACACTAGCAAATCAAGACATGGAAGTACACAAGGATGAAGGAAAGAGTGAATCAACAATGAGCGATCTTGACGACATGTGGTACATGGAAGATAAAGAAAGCAACATACAAGTCTTTGAAGATGAAGATCTGGTTGATAAAGAAGACTTCAAAGAAGAGATGAATGCGTACATAGTTGAAGGATTACATGTTCCACATGATGAGTTGAAGAAATTGCAAGACGGTGATGAAGAGGCAACTACACTTGTTGAGATCGATTCGCCTTCAACACTGCTAGATGAACCAAATATCACTCTTGTTGAAAAAGCTCTAAGGCCAAGGTACGTGCTGAAATCTCAAGATATTATTGGTATTGATGTTGATAAATTCAAATACTCATGCTCAACCAATAGTATGAATGATACTTTAATGTCTATGCCTTGTTCCAATAGTGATCATGTTGATAGGCTAGATTTTCTTGAGAATGAAAAAGAGGAAACATTTATTTTTGATCCAATTAATCTCACACCTAAACAACCTTTGCCTAATGATGAGCTAAGTGCTATGCATGAAACATATGCTTCTTTTATTTACACCTTGACTTGTTGCTACAATTCACATGTGGTGTTAAGTATGGACGCGTATGTTTACAATAAGTTTTGTAAATCCCGATCATGCTTTGCGCTTGGTCAAGCTAATGACCTTAAAGAATCATATGTCGGGAAAGGCACGATTTTCACTAACCATGTAGACTAGGCTTAAATAATGAAAAAAAGAAGTCATGCCTAAAAGAGTTGCAAGATAAATCATCAACCTCTCCGAATCCCGCGATGGATGCTGCTGTCTTCATCAATTTGAGAGCTTGTTCAGAGGTGTACAAATGAAGAAAATGAGATATTCAGAAGCTCCATCAAGTTACCATTCCAACGCATCAAGAACCAACAAGTTTGAAGACCCGTGCAAGGAGTTATGGAGAAAACATTGGGCGTTGCGCGTTCTGAAATTTCAGGACAGATTTCATCGCCGAAGTAAAACGGACGTAACTCTCTTGTCCGGAGTCCGATTTGAGCAAATGAAGACTCGTTGGAAAGGAAATTTTGTGCACTGTGCAATGAAGTAGAGCTTGATTATACTTTCTGTTATGGACATTAAAAAAATTCATGAAGTGAAGGCAGCACCGAAGGATGATAAAGAAGGAGATAACGATGAAACAAAAGGATGCTTTGGGCAAGTCTTCTATAAGTGATCAAGCACAACATGGGAAGTAAATTAAAGCTGCATTGGTACCTTTTATTCTTGCATGAAGGGTCATGGCTATGCAACGAAAAGAAGGTATGTGAGAAAGTCGAGCTCTATGACTTTAAATGAAGCGCTTTTCGGGAGGCAACCCGTTTCTTTATATTTTTACTACTTTCTTAGAGAAAACAAAGAATGGCACTATCTTATGATGATCAACTTGTGGTTATTAATCTAAGTTAAGTTTTCCTTTTTAGAACCACCATCATGTTCATGATCATATTTATTTATTTGCAAGCATTGCATTTTGTTGTCCTCGTGATGTTTCTTTGTGTATACATGTTTTGCACATAGTTGGCTTGGTTGTTTTATATACTTAATGATGTATGCTTCATTTTCCATGTTAATACTTCACAAGGCATTATGAGTATTTTCCTTTTGTGATCTTGTGTAAACGTGGTGTTTAAACATGATTGCGGACCATCATCGTTAAGTTCGATAAACCTAGCCGGCTTTTCATATGTTTTCATGTTGCTTTGGTTAGTTTATAAGCTTTGCAATGCGCTTAATTTTTCTTGTGCTATAAGAGTTATTGATTTAGGGATAGACATGGTGTTTTAACCCTAGATATATAAACCTTTATGGCTATGGAGAAATTCAGCAACCTAGTTGTAAACATGGTGTTTAGAACTAGGTGAAAACATTGTCTTATTTATATGCTTTCCTATCATGTGCATACACACTTTGCACCACGTACACTCATTAGGTTTTTATTCCTCATTAAACTAATTATGCCACAAGTTAAGAATCTTAGGAAACGTTGTTGGATTGTTGGCAATTCTATCTACTCCCAACCGTCACCTTGGGGGTAGAATGTGCGTTTAAAACGTCTTACAGGCAAGATAAAGACTCTCACTACAAGGAAATTGAAGGATGGCTAAGAAGTGCTTTGTCTTCTTCTTCCATGACTAGCAAAATGCTAAGCATGGGGGAGACCCTGAATCTTCAACACGGATCGTTAACATCACCGGATCAATGCGCGAGAAGCTATCGATCTCATCAAAATTCTGCATGGTCTCGAAGGCAAAACACTGGGTATTTTTGGATGTTTAGAAGCCCCATGAAGTTACGATTCCAACAAATCAAGAATCAAGACAATTGGAGGTTCCTACAAGCGGTTATGCCCGAATCACCGAGTGCAACACGTCCTGAAATCAGTTTTGGACAGCACGCAGCGCTGAAGTAAAACGGACATAGCTCCCTTGTTTGAACTCCGTTTTTGATGAATGACCACACGTTGGAAAGGTAATTTCATAAACTTTTCAATAGAGCTATATTTCGATATATGTTCTGTTCTGGACAGAGGGGGAAATCCATGAAAAAGAGACAGCAAGGAGACGATGAGAACAAGAAATAGGAGATGGTGATGACAACATTAAAGAGAAGGGTGACCAATGACTCCATTAAGCATACAAGATCAAATTCAGAAGTTTAGGAGCATTAATAAATCAAGACAAAAGCAAAAGCCACATCGATACATGGAGATGCCGGAAGAAGGCAACGAAGGATTACAAAGGATGGTAACATCTCCATGGACCTTCTCTTTTCCAAACACAAATGCTTGTAAGTATGCCTTCAACCTCAACTAGGTGCAACCTTTTGTTTTTATCTTCAAACAATAACATGGCTACTAGGAGGACAACCTAGGTTTCTTTTTACTTTCAATAGATAAGCACGACCATGTGTTCACCTCGATGTTCTATATTGCCTATGCTTACGGAAAGATGATGAAAGTTGCCGCTTTGTTTTACCTACATGAAGTTATACATGTCTTGGCTAATTGCTCTCTATAATATGATCTGAAATTAATTTAAATACCGGCTCTTTTATTTGTGGAGATGAAATGACTATGCTCTAGACCCACATACATATCTTTGCTCTTTGATTTAAGTTTATGGATAGCCGGATAACTTGTTGTTTTTATGAAAACTTAACTTTTATGCTATCTACATATTTGTGATGCTCTTGCAAAGTTCTACCTACCAAAGCCATATACATATATGTTTTATGATAACAAAACCCGTAGATTGCAAACATATGTTTTGATGAGTTGGATTAGGATTGATTTCTATGGTTCGAGACTAAGAAGCTGGTCATTCCTTTGTGTAACGTTTTCATGCTAGCCTTTTTGTCCAAGCATTGTGGGTTTTCACATTGAAAATTTCACAAACTTCGCTGGGCATCCACCCTAAACCAAAAACATCTTTTTGTGATCACCTCCTTGTCCACAACCCAATTTGAGTATGGAGTAAAATTCTCGATGGAGATTCAAATATTCCGCAAGATTATGGAATTTATACTTACTTTAGCGAGTCATTTCCCCTCTCTTTTATGCTCGAGGACGAGCATCGTTCAAGCATGGGGGAGGAGTCATTCTCTCGACACAAATGCTATGTAAGTATTATGTTGCAAAAAGTTTTGAGGAACAAAAAAAATGAAAAATGAAAAAAAAATATGATAAAAAGAAAAGAAAAGTAAGAAAAATAGGAAAAATAAAGTGAAAAAAAGAAAGAGAGAAAAATGAGAAGGAAATAAAATAAAGAAAAAAATAAAGATGCTACTCGGATCTTTTTGCTTCATAAGTTCTCAAGTGCCTTGATGACAAATCCATACTTGTTGACGGATAAAACTCGTATCCACCTACGATCCGCAAGCATACGGACCTACACCTTTTTCACCACGGGATTCCCAAGGTTCTTGTCAATCCGCGGAGCAAGGGGATTACTAGCGCTTAACCAAGTACTAATTTAGTTGAATGGAAAACCTTTGAAAGAGAATATTAATCTAAAAGTAAAGACAATCTAACCTAAGTTAATCTAAGTTAAGTTGATCAAACAAATCTAGGGTTAAACTAGATGATAAAGGGTAAACACAAGAGAGTGAGCAAGAAAGATAAGCGTTCCCTCCCTAGGATCTAGGATAACATGGTATGCATCTACTACACGAAAGCGGTAAACCAATCTACCGGGGGTTGTGACCACGGTTTCGCCCTTTCCCTCCTCTCGTACTGTCACTACGCGAAGGTATTCGTGACTAGACCTATGATGGACACGGTATGTTGATGGAATCTATGGGAGTAGCGGATATCATACGCCCGAAAAACATGGTAGCTAACCTTAATCATCAAAGCATCATCAACATGAAAACAATAGATTGAAACCACAAATCGAGTAGAGATCACATAGCATGTATCCATCTAATCCTAGGGATGAACGGAGACATTACCCCATCATCTTACACGGATTGAAGCACATAGGGGTGATGGAGACTCCAGAGAACGTCGTCGATGAAGATGGCGGCGATGGAGCTTGGGAACACCCCTAGGCCAGCGGCTTGGAGTCCTCCTCTTGCTTCCTTCTCTCCGCCGGCGTTGATCCTTGCGACGAGCTCATCTAACTCTCTCCCTCATCTTGAGGCGGCGGTTTTTACGGTGATTAGCGTCGGTAGGATGATTTGTTCGATGTGTCACCATCTTGGGGCGCCTAGGGGGTTGTATTTATGTCCTTGGGGTGCCTTTGGGCGTGCTCCACCTTGCCTTGCACGAGATCCTCCTTGGGAAAGAAGCAAACTTGGTTTCCATAAAATCAGCCAGATTTTCCTGATTCTGCAGTCCTTTCTTGCCAGGGCCATATCTCCCACGTACGAACGCCAAATAATGCAAATTCGGTGTCCAGGTTGTGTGCCACGAAATTATCTTCAACTTTGGTATTCATTTCTTTCCTTAAAAACGAAGATAAGATCTCCAAATCGGCCTTGGAAGATAATCTGTTCTGATTTAAGACTGACTGCGCAGCAGGGATTTCGGGGGCTATATCTCCTAGCTCCCTTATCCGAATTGGGCCTTCCACATGTCCAAATCGAAGGTATCGTCGAGGCCCACAACTTTGGTAGTCAAACTTTTGCCATTAAAGACCGTTTAAGTCTCCGAATATGTACCGAAAGATCATACTGTCGCTGGAGAATATCTCTCGGGCTGAGTTGATCTCGTTGGTAAACATCCAACTCCCCGGAGTTTTGCATGTTGATGCTTCGGTTCTTGGGTTGTTTGAAGTCTTGTTCACTTTGTGTCTTTACTTGTGACGGGCTTCATGATCTTCTCTTGAAGTGCTTGATGAACTTATCCCGAAAGTCTCTTCTTTAGCGTAGATTTCGCGTAAACAATGAACTCCAAAATCGACATGCAAGTGTGAACTTGTTACATCATTAGTATGCCTATTGGCGGGTTAGTTGCAAATCATAATCGAAACCAATGTATAACAAGTACTCTAGGTTGACGGAAATTTACCGTCAACAATACTCAAATCTTCCAACCATGTGCAATCCGATAACGAGGACTTCACTCATGCCTCGGGATCATCCATTTGCCACTTGCACATGTCCACTTATCTAAATGTGTGTGTTTCATCCCTCTCTCTTTCCAACATTTATTTTCCATGGCCTTTTTGACGAGTCTCGGTAATTCCAATAGATCTCTCTCTTAATTTGACAATATTTCGGATGTATGTTTTGCTAGGATTGTTTTTAACCTTCCAAGCTCCACATAAGCCTTCCACTATCACATATGAGTAGAGTAGGTTGAAAATAATCTAGTATAGGCTTGAGTGACTTGATGAGATGAGTGTTCCATGAGCTCTTGCAAGAGATTTTCACTTATGTTGGATATGCATCTTTTTGAAAATCTTCCATTTGACAAGATAATGGTTTGAAGTTCACTTAAGTTTGAGAGCATCGTGTTAAATGTGGCTTGTTCTTTATTGTTAGTCTATCTTCCATAATGAAAAAGAAGCCGGTCACAACTTGAACCTTAAAAATAAATTTTTAAGAGAGAGCAATTTGTCTCGTCATGAATGACTAAGTGCGGGGATAACATTGGAAGGCAATGCCGATTTCCCTTTTAAGCGAGGACCACTTACTCGAGGACGAGCAAGGTTTAAGCATGGGGGAGATGTTGACGGTGAATTTCCGTCAACCTAGAGTACTTGTTATACATTGGTTTCGATTATGATTTGCAACTAACCGGCCACTAGGCATACTAATGATATAACAAGTTCACACTTGCATGTCGATTTTGGAGTTTGTTGTTTACGCAGAAATCTACGCTAATGAGGAGACTTTCGGGATAAGTTCACCAAGCACTTTGGAAGAAGATCATGAAGCCCGACAAGAGTCAAGACACGCGATGAACATGACTCCAAATGACCCGAGTACCGAAGCGTCAACGTGCAAATCTTCGGGGACTCAACCGGAAAACGGCGAAGCTTGCATAGCAAGGATTCAAGCCTTAACCGTGAAGTAAACGACGTGAAAGGCCCACATGCAAGTGCACACGAATAAGGGATCACGGGAGAAGCAACCGGGGAGGAAACCGGGGCCGAACCGGCCGAAGTGGGCTCGGGCGGGCCGGCCCGGGCCGACCGGCCCGGACCCCACTCCGGGGTCGGTTCGGTCCCCCCTTTGCCCTAGATGTTCATCTATTTATTCCCTCCGCCGCCGTCGACCGACACATCGAACAAATCATCCTACCGACGCCAATCACCGCAAAACCGCCGCCGCAAGATGAGGGAGAGAGTTAGATGAGCTCGTCGCAAGGATCAACGCCGGCGGAGAGAAGGAAGCAAGAGGAGGACTCCAAGCCGCTGGCCTAGGGGTGTTCCCAAGCTCCATCGCCGCCATCTTCATCGACGACGTTCTCCGGAGTCTCCATCACCCCTATGCGCTTTAATCCGCGTAAGATGATGGGGTAATGTCTCCGTTCATCCCTAGGATTAGATGGATACATGCTATGTGATCGCTACTCGATTTGTGGTTTCAATCTATTGTTTTCATGTTGATGATGCTTTGATGATTAAGGTTAGCTACCATGTTTTTCGGGCGTATGATATCCGCTACTCCCATAGATTCCATCAACATACCGTGTCCATCATAGGTCTAGTCACGAATACCTTCGCGTAGTGACGATACGAGAGGAGGGAAAGGGCGAAACCGTGGTCACAACCCCCCGGTAGATTGGTTTACCGCTTTCGTGTAGTAGATGCATACCATGTTATCCTAGATCTTAGGGAGGGAACGCTTATCTTTCTTGCTCACTCTCTTGTGTTCACCCCTTTATCATCTAGTTTAACCCTAGATTTGTTTGATCAACTTAACTTAGATTAACTTAGGTTAGATTGTCTTTACTTTTAGATTAATACTCTCTTTCAAAGGTTTTCCATTCAACTAGATTAGTACTTGGTTAAGTGCTAGTAATCCCCTTGCTCCGCGGATTGACAAGAACCTTGGGAATCCCGTGGTGAAAAAGGTGTGGGGTCCGTATGCTTGCGGATCGTAGTGGGATACGTCTTTTATCCGTCAACAATGGGGGAGTGGCCCAGCCATTCCCCCACAAAATTATGTGGTGCCCAACGTAACCTTTGTGGAGCCCTACGCACAATACCCCCAACCACAACAAAGCATGGCCATAATTGAAGGGTATGTTGCGAGAAACATGCAAAACTTCACAACCATCCAATCCAACGCGGCCGTTGACGGTGAATTTCCGTCAACCTAGAGTACTTGTTATACATTGGTTTCGATTATGATTTGCAACTAACCCGCCACTAGGCATACTAATGATGTAACAAGTTCACACTTGCATGTCGATTTTGGAGTTTGTTGTTTACGCGAGAAATTAACGTTAAAGAGGAGACTTTCGGGATAAGTTCATCAAGCACTTCAAGAGAAGATCATGAAGCCCGTCACAAGTCAAGACACGAAGTGAACAAGACTTCAAACAACCCAAGGACTGAAGAATCAACACGCAAAACTCCGGGGACTTGGATGTTTACCAACGACATTAACTCAGCCCGAGAGATATTCTCGCAACTCGGGACAGCATGATCTTTCGGTGCAGATTCGGAGACTTAAACGGCCTTTAATGGCAAAAGTTTGACTACCAAAGTTGTGGGCCTCGACGATACCTTCGATTTGGACATGTGGAAGGCCCAATTCGGATAAGGGAGCTAGGAGATATAGCCCCCGAAATCCCTGCTGCGCAGTCAGTCCGAAATCAGAACAGATTATCTTCCAAGGCCGATTTGGAGATCTTATCTTCGTTTTTAAGGAAAGAAATGAATACCAAAGTTGAAGATAATTTCGTGGCACACAACCTGGACACCGAATTTGCATTATTTGGAGTTCGTACATGGGAGATATGGCCCTGGCAAGGAAGGACTGCGAATCAGGAAAATCTGGCTGATTTTATGGAAACCAAGTTTGCTTCTCTCCCAAGGAGGATCTCGTGCAAGGCAAGGTGGAGCACGCCCAAAGGCACCCCAAGGACATAATACAACCCCCTAGGCGCCCCAAGATGGTTACCCATCGAACAAATCATCCTACCGACGCCAATCACCAGAACACCGCCGCCGCAAGATGAGGGAGAGAGTTAGATAAGCTCGTCGCAAGGATCAACGCCGGTGGAGAGAATGAAGCAAGAGGAGGACTCCAAGCCGTTGGCCTAGAGGTGTTCCCAAGCTCCATCGCCGCCATCTTCATCGACGACGTTCTCCGGAGTCTCCATCACCCCTATGTGCATCAATCCGTGTAAGATGATGGGGTAATGTCTCCGTTCATCCCTAGGATTAGATGGATACATGCTATGTGATCGCTACTCGATTTGTGGTTTCAATCTATTGTTTTCATGTTGATGATGCTTTGACGATTAAGGTTAGCTACCATGTTTTTTCGGGCGTATGATATCCGCTACTCCCATAGATTCCTTCAACATACCGTGTCCATCATAGGTCTAGTCACGAATACCTTCGCGTAGTGACAGTACGAGAGGAGGGAAGGGCGAAACCGTGGTCACAACCCCCGGTAGATTGGTTTACCGCTTTCGTGTAGTAGATGCATACCATGTTATCCTACATCCTAGGGAGGGAACGAGTATCTTTCTTACTCACTCTCTTGTGTTCACCCCTTTATCATCTAGTTTAACCCTAGATTTGTTTGATCAACTTAACTTAGATTAACTTAGGTTAGATTGTCTTTACTTTTAGATTAATACTCTCTTTCAAAGGTTTTCCATTCAACTAGATTAGTACTTGGTTAAGCGCTAGCAATCCCCTTGCTCCGCGGATTGACAAGAACCTTGGGAATCCCGTGGTGAAAAAGGTGTAGGTCCGTACGCTTGCAGATCGTAGGTGGATACGAGTTTTATCCGTCAACAAGCCCCTTTTTCTGGCGCCGTTGCCGGGGAGCAAGCCAGTTTGCTACGTTTAATCTAGTATTAATTTTGTTGATTACTAACACCTAACCCTTATTTTCTAAAAAAGAAAAAAAATCTCTTTTGTTTTTCTTTCTACTTTTCTTGTGCCTAGATGGATTTGTTCACCTCACCATTGGAAGACGAAGAGATGTCGCTAAGGGAGCTAGCAATGCCGTCAATGGAAGACATTGAGATGCAAAAATCAGATTTGACGTTTGCTACAACCCACTCGAAGTGAAGCCCGGAATCATCAAGTTAGTGGCGACAAAACCATTTAGAGGATTGGAGGATGACAACCCATATAGACACATTAAGGAATTCACGATGTTATGCAACACGATGCAACAAAAAGGAGTTCCGACCGCTTGGTTCAAGTGGAATCTTTTTCCATTCTCTCTCGAAGATGAAGCGCGAAGATGGTACACACTTGCGTCCGTTGAAGCAAAAGGAAATTGGGATGAGCTAGTGAAGAAGTTTCTTTTGAAGTTCTTTCCCATAAGCAAGGTCCAAGACTTAAGGAGGCAAGTGCTCAATTTCAAGCAAGGAGAGGATGAAGGAATTGATGAAGCATGGGACCGATTTAATGAACTACTTGAGTGAGGCCCGAACTTGGGATTTTCCGGTGACTTGATGTTGCATACCTTTTATTTTTCACTAACCCCTAACTCGTCTCGTTTTGTAAGCATGTGTGCAGGCGGTGATATAATGGATAAAACAATTAGTGAAGTCGCACAAATCTTACAAAGGATAAGCAATGGACAAAGAACACTACGAGATTGGCAAAGATGTTGTCGAGAGGAGCAAAATGACAAAAGCAAGCCCAAGGTGCTTGCTGAAATTTCTGAAAAAGATGAACCGAAGGTCAAGGAAGATGAACCGACCATACAAGAAGGTGAAGATCCACTTCCCAAGGTAAGAGAAGTCATTTCGGATGTTAAAAATGTTGAAACTAACATGAATGTAGGCCGAAGTATGTGGAATGCTAGACCATTGGCGGAGTTCATTCAATCCGGTTGGGTTCAAGTTGATTTCGCCCCACTAATTAACTACCGAAGGAAGGAGGAACGCCGACACGTTGCCAAACTAATTGAAGATATATTTGATCAAGAGATGAGTGGAGAGTGAATCCAAAAGATGTTTGAAGAAGAAAGAGAAGAAGGAGATGAAGGATGGATCGACCGGTTTGACAACTCAAAGATTTATGATGAAGGAAGAGAAGACTACAACCGTGATGAGCCTAGTGACTCAAAGGATAAATGGGAGGAGATAGGACTCAAGCTAGATGATAGCTTGTGTGCTATTGAAGCCTACACACTAGCAAATCAAGACATGGAAGTACTCAAGGATGAAGGAAAGAGTGAAACAATGAGCGATCTTGACGACATGTGGTACATGGAAGATAAAGAAAGCAACATACAAGTCTTTGAAGATGAAGATCTGGTGGATAAAGAAGGATTCAAAGAAGAGATGGATGCGTACATAGTTGAAGGATTACATGTTCCACATGATGAGTTGAAGAAATTGCAAGATGGTGATGAAGAGGCAACTACACTTGTTGAGATCGATTCGCCCTCAATACCGCTAGATGAACCAAATATCACTCTTGTTGAAAAAGCTCTAAGGCCAAGGTACGCGCTGAAATCTCAAGATATTATTGGTATTGATGTTGATAAATTCAAATACTCATGCTCAACCAATAGTATGAATGATACTTTAATGTCTATGCCTTGTTCCAATAGTGATCATGTTGATAGGCTAGATTTTCTTGAGAATGAAAAAGAGGAAACATTTATTTTTGATCCAATTAATCTCACACCTAAACAACCTTTGCCTAATGATGAGCTAAGTGCTATGCATGAAACATATGCTTCTTTTATTTACACTTTGACTTGTTGCTACAATTCACATGTGGTGTTAATTATGGACGCGTATATTTACAATAAGTTTTGTAAATCTCGATCATGCTTTGCGCTTGGTCAAGCTAATGACCTTAAAGAATCATATGTCGGGAAAGGCCCGATTTTCACTACCATGTAGACAAGGCTTGAATAATGAAAAAAAGAAGTCATGCCTAAAAGAGTTGCAAGATAAATCATCAACCTCTCCGAATCCCGCGATGGATGCTGCTGTCTTCATCAATTTGAGAGCTTGTTCAGAGGTGTACAAATGAAGAAAATGAGATATTCAGAAGCTCCATAGAATTACCATTCCAACGCATCAAGAACCAACAAGTTGAAAGACCTGTGCAAGGAGTTATGGAGGAAACATTGAGCGTTGCGCGTTCTGAAATTTCAGGACAGATTTCATCGCCGAAGTAAAACGGACGTAACTCTCTTGTCCGGAGTCCGATTTGAGCAAATAAAGACTCATTGGAAAGGAAATTTTGTGCACTGTACAATGGAGTAGAGCTTGAGTATACTCTCTGTTCTGGACATCAAAAAAAATTCATGGAGTGAAGGCAGCACCGAAGGATGATAAAGAAGGAGATAACGATGAAACAAAAGGATGCTTTGGGCAAGTCTTCTATAAGTGATCAAGCACAACATGGGAAGTAAATTAAAGCTGCATTGGTACCTTTTATTCTTGCATGAAGAGCCATGTCTATGCAACGAAAAGAAGGTATGTGAGAAAGTCGAGCTCTATGACTTTAAATGAAGCGCTTTTCGGGAGGCAACCCGTTTCTTTATGTTTTTATTCATGATGATCAACTTGTGGTTATTAATCTAAGTTTAGTTTTCTTTTTAGAACCACCATCATGTTCATGCTCATATTTATTTATTTGCATGCATTGCATTTTGTTATCAACATGATGTTTCTTTGCATGTACATGTTTTGCATATAGTTGGCTTGGTTGGTTTAAGGCTTAATGATGTATGCTTTCATATCCATGTTAATGCTTCAGCTGGGCATTTTCCTTTTGTGATCTTGTGTAAACGTGGTGTTTAAACATGATTTCGGACCATCATCATTAAGTTCGATAAACCTTGCTATCTTTTCATATGTTTTCATATTGCATTGTTTAGTTTATAAGCTCTGCAATGCGCTTAATTTTCCTTGTGCTATAAGGGTTATTGATTTAGGGATAGACATGGTGTTTTAACCCTAGATATATAAACCTTTATGGCTATGGAGAAATTCGGCAACCTAGTTGTAAACATGGTGTTTAGAACTAGGTGAAAACATTGTCTTTGTTTATATGCTTTCCTATCATGTGCATGCACACCTTGCACCATGTACACTCATTAGGTTTTTATTCCTCATTAGACTAATTATGCCACAAGTTAAGAATCTTAGGAGACATTGTTGGATTGTTGGCAATTCTATCTACTCCCAACCGTCACCTTGGGAGTAGAATGTGCGTTTAAAACGTCTTGCAGGCAAGATAGAGACTCTCACTGCAAGGAAATTGAAGGATGACTAAGATAAAAATGCTTTGTCTTCTTCTTCCATGACTAGCAAAATGCTAAGCATGGGGGAGACCCTGAATCTTCAACACGGAAGTGCAATATGACGCTCTAGAAGATAGAATGATCAAGATCATTAACGTCTCCGGATCAATGTGCAAGAAGCCACCGATCTCATCAAAATTCTGCATGGCCTCGAAGGGAAAACACTGGATGTTTTTGGATATTTAGAAGCCCCATGAAGTTACGATTCCAACAAATCAAGAATTAAGACAATCGGAGGTTCCTACAAGCGGTTATGCCCGAATCACCGAGTGCAACATGTCCCGAAATCAGTTTTGGACAGCACACAGTGCTGAAGTAAAACGGACGTAGCTCCCTTGTTTAAACTCCGTTTTCGATGAATGACCACATATTGGAAAGGTAATTTCATAAACTTTTCAATAGAGCTATATTTTGATATATGTTCTGTTCTGGACAGAGGGGGAAATCCATGAAAAAGAGACAGCAAGGAGATGATGAGAACAAGAAAGAGGAGATGGTGATGACAACATTGAAGAGAAGGGTGACCAATGACTCCATTAAGCATACAAGATCAAATTCAGAAGTTTAGGAGCATTAATAAATCAAGACAAAAGCAAAAGCCATATCGATACATGGAGATGTCGGAAGAAGGCAATGAAGAATTACAAAGGATGGTAAAATCTCCATGGACCTTCTCTTTTCCAAACACAAATGCTTGTAAGTATGCCTTCAACCTCAACTAGGTGCAACCTTTTGTTTTTCTCTTCAAACAATAACATGGCTACTAGGAGGACAACCTAGGTTTATTTTTACTTTCAATAGATAAGCATGACCATGTGTTCACCTCGATGTTCTATATTGCCTATGCTTACGGAAAGATGATGAAAGTTGCCGCTTTGTTTTACCTACATGAAGTTATACATGTCTTGGCTAATTGCTCTCTATAATATGATCTGAAATTAATTTAAATACCGGCTCTTTTATTTGTGGAGGTGAAATGACTATGCTCTCAACCCACATACATATCTTTGCTCTTCGATTTAAGTTTATGGATAGTCGAATAACTTGTTGTTTTTATGAAAACTTAACTTTTATGCTATCTACATGTTTGTGATGCTCTTGCAAAGTTCTACCTACCAAAGCCATATACATATATGTTTTATGATAACAAAACCCGTAGATTGCAAACATATGTTTTAATGAGTTGGATTAGGATTGATTTCTATGGTTAGAGACTAAGAAGCTGGTCATTCCTTTGTGTAACTTTTTCATGCTAGCCTTTTTGTCCATGCATTTTGGGTTTTCACATCGAAAATTTCACAAACTTCGCTGGGCATCCACCCTAAACCAAAAACATCTTTTTGTGATCACCTCCTTGTCCACAACCTCATTTGAGTATGAAGCAAAATTCTCGATGGAGATTCAAATATTTCGCAAGATTATAGAATTTATATTTACTTTAGCAGTCATTTTCCCTCTCTTTTATGCTCGAGAGCGAGCATCGTTCAAGCATGGGGGAGGAGTCATTCTCCGACACAAATGCTATGTAAGTATTATGTTGCAAAAAGTTTTGAGGAGCAAAAGAAAAAAAGAAAAAAAAATGAAAAACGAAAAAAAATATGATAAGAAGAAAAGAAAAGTAAGAAAAATAGGAAGAATAAAGTGAAAAAAAAGAAAGAGAGAAAAATGAGAAGGAAATAAAATAAATAAAAAATAAAGATGCTCCTCGGATCTTTTTGCTTCATAAGTTCTCAAGTTCATTGATGACAAATCCATACTCAAATCTTCCAACCATGTGCAATCCGATAACGAGGACTTCACTCGTGCCTCGGGATCATCCATTTGCCACTTGCACATGTCCACTTATCTAAATGTGTGTGTTTCGTCACTACTCCCATAGATTCCATCAACATACCGTGTCCATCATAGGTCTAGTCACGAATACCTTCGCGTAGTGACAGTACGAGAGGAGGGAAAGGGCGAAACCGTGGTCACAACCCCCGGTAGATTGGTTTACCGCTTTCGTGTAGTAGATGCATACCATGATATCCTAGATCCTAGGGAGGGAACGCTTATCTTTCTTGCTCACTCTCTTGTGTTCACCCCTTTATCATCTAGTTTAACCCTAGATTTGTTTGATCAACTTAACTTAGATTAACTTAGGTTAGATTGTCTTTACTTTTAGATTAATACTCTCTTTCAAAGGTTTTCCATTCAACTAGATTAGTACTTGGTTAAGTGCTAGTAATCCCCTTGCTCCGCGGATTGACAAGAACCTTGGGAATCCCGTGGTGAAAAAGGTGTGGGGTCCGTATGCTTGCGGATCGTAGTGGGATACGTCTTTTATCCGTCAACAATGGGGGAGTGGCCCAGCCATTCCCCCACAAAATTATGTGGTGCCCAACGTAACCTTTGTGGAGCCCTAAGCACAATACCCCCAACCACAACAAAGCATGGCCATAATTGGAGGGTATCTTTTGCGAGAAACATGCAAAACTTCACAACCATCCAATCCAACGCGGGCTGTTGACGGTGAATTTCCGTCAACCTAGAGTACTTGTTATACATTGGTTTCGATTATGATTTGTAACTAACCCGCCACTAGGCATACTAATGATGTAACAAGTTCACACTTGCATGTCGATTTTGGAGTTTGTTGTTTACGCAGGAAATTAACGTTAAAGAGGAGACTTTCGGGATAAGTTCATCAAGCACTTCAAGAGAAGATCATGAAGCCCGTCACAAGTCAAGACACGAAGTGAACAAGACTCCAAACAACCCAAGGACTGAAGAATCAACACGCAAAACTCCGGGGACTTGGATGTTTACCAACGACATTAACTCAGCCCGAGAGATATTCTCGCAGCTCAGGACAGCATGATCTTTCGGTGCAGATTCGGAGACTTAAACGGCCTTTAATGGCAAAAGTTTGACTACCAAAGTTGTGGGCCTCGACGATACCTTCGATTTGGACATGTGGAAGGCCCAATTCGGATAAGGGAGCTAGGAGATATAGCCCCCGAAATCCCTGCTGCGCAGTCAGTCCGAAATCAGAACAGATTATCTTCCAAGACCGATTTGGAGATCTTATCTTCGTTTTTAAGGAAAGAAATGAATACCAAAGTTGAAGATAATTTCGTGGCACACAACCTGGACATCGAATTTGCATTATTTTGAGTTCGTACATGGCAGATATGGCCCTGGCAAGGAAGGACTGCGAATCAGGACAATCTGGCTGATTTTATGGAAACCAAGTTTGCTTCTCTCCCAAGGAGGATCTCGTGCAAGGCAAGGTGGAGCACGCCCAAAGGCACCCCAAGGACATAATACAACCCCCTAGGCGCCCCAAGATGGTTACCCATCGAACAAATCATCCTACCGACGCCAATCACCAGAACACCGCCGCCGCAAGATGAGGGAAAGAGTTAGATAAGCTCGTCGCAAGGATCAACGCCGGTGGAGAGAAGGAAGCAAGAGGAGGACTCCAAACCGTTGGCCTAGAGGTGTTCCCAAGCTCCATCGCCGCCATCTTCATCGACGACGTTCTCCGGAGTCTCCATCACCCCTATGTGCTTCAATCCGTGTAAGATGATGGGGTAATGTCTCCGTTCATCCCTAGGATTAGATGGATACACGCTATTTGATCGCTACTCGATTTGTGGTTTCAATCTATTGTTTTCATGTTGATGATGCTTTAATGATTAAGGTTAGCTAACATGTTTTTTCGGGCGTATGATATCCGCTACTCCCATAGATTTCTTCAACATACCGTGTCCATCATAGGTCTAGTTACGAATACCTTCGCGTAGTGACAAGACGAGAGGAGGGAAAGGGCGAAACCGTGGTCACAACCCCCGGTAGATTGGTTTACCGCTTTCGTGTAGTAGATGCATACCATGTTATCCTAGATCCTAGGGAGGGAACGCTTATCTTTCTTACTCACTCTCTTGTGTTCACCCCTTTATCATCTAGTTTAACCCTATATTTGTTTGATCAACTTAACTTAGATTAACTTAGGTTAGATTGTCTTTACTTTTAGATTAATACTCTCTTTCAAAAGTTTTCCATTCAACTAGATTAGTACTTGGTTAAGCGCTAGCAATCCCCTTGCTCCGCGGATTGACAAGAACCTTGGGAATCCCGTGGTGAAAACGGTGTAGGTCCGTACGCTTGCGGATCGTAGGTGGATACGAGTTTTATCCGTCAACGGCGGCTCAACTTGGTGAAGGCAATGCAAATATTGCCCGTGAGCTTGGGCGCCTTCACCTTGTCTAACATCCTTAGAAATGGTTTGATTGCAAAATGTGGAATTTCAAAAACTTGATTTGTATTTGAGTGCTCATGCAACAATTAAGGATGTCTTCCCGTTCCTTTCCCCGATTCCTAGGTTTAATTTGGCACCATCCATAATTTTAGGGCTTATAACTTGCTAGTGTGAAAAGTCGGGTCTTTATTTGGATTTTATTTGGATTTTCATTGAGTGGATTAAAATTTGAATTGGGAATTCAAATTTGAATCAAACTAAAGTTTAAAGGGATTCACTTCAATTCTTAGCGGGCCGCCAACCCGCATTCTAGCCCAACACCCCTTCCCGGCCCGGCCCGCGGCCAAGCAAAGAAACCCGCCGGCCTCCACCTACCGCCGCGCGGCTGCTCGGTCGTTGGCAAGCGGGACCCGCACCGCGTCACCCGGGGCCGCGATGACGTCGCCGCGGTCACCCCCTACCTTTGCCGCTTTCGGCCGACGGCCAAAGCAAAAGTGGGCGCGTCGGTCGTGGCCTCGCCGTCGCGGCGTGCCCCGCGCCCCCTCGGCGCATCCCGCCGTCCACGTGCCCCGCGTGGACCATGGCTATAAGAGCCGCCGCCGGGACCCCGGGAGCTCCCCAACCCTAGCCGCCTTGGGGGAATCACTCCCCCGTCCGCCCACCGACCCGCCGGAGAAGGAGAAGTTAAGGGGGGAGAAGGAGATTTGGAGTCGTTGCGTGGGAGCGCCGTCCGCCGCGAAGACCGGAGCCGCCCGTGGGAGGAGCCGGACTCGCCGACGCCGAGCACACTTGCCTCCCCTACTTCCTCTACTTCCTCGACGTCACGCCGCCGTCGCCATCGTCTTCCTCCACGCCGACGAGCCGCGCCACCACACTTCACCAACGCCGCACGACGGCCGTGGCCACCAAGGTGAGGACGAACACTTCCCCGCCCTTGTGGACGCCCCGCCTTCGAGCCGAGGGGGAACGTGCCGCCGCACCGCGCCGCTACGCCGCCGCCGCCGGTGATGCCGTCCTTCGTGCCGGGGGCCGGGTAAAATCGCTTGCGGTGCCGCCGCCTTCGTCAACGCGCGCGCGCCTTCTTGCTTAGCTTTGTCTTTCTCGCCGGCGTACGCCGTGCCGTGCTGCTCGCGTTTGCGACCCCGCGCCGGCGCGCGTTCACGTTCGCGTTCGCGAGTGTGTCCACGCGGGCACGACGCTCTCACGTTCCCTATTTCCTCTTTGAAAAACCCTATTTTCTCTTTGAAAAACCCTAGTAAATCTGTTTTAACTCCGAAAATTGTAAAACCTTTTCCAAAAATTTTCTAAAATCTTAAACTCCAAGCTAGGGTGGTGTTTGCACTCTTTTGGCTCCTATTTGTGTTCCTTTGGAGTTAATTGCTATAGGACAGCTATTTATTTTCCTTTTCACACTATTAGGAGCAGCTGGAGCCGGGGAGCTGATCCCGGAGTACGACTACGCCGACGACTTCACCGCGGAGGACTACCCGACCCCAGGTTCATGCCCGACTAATTCTGAAATTCCTATTAGGCATTGCTAAGTAGAATTGCTAGCGCTTTACTTTAAATGCATGTTGATGAACCTTGCACTGCCTCTTTAATTATCCTGTCCTTGATTGCCGTACTACTATATATGTTTATATGAGCGTGTATATGCGCTGAGCTTCGCGATGCATGTGTTGGGTTGGGAATAGTGGATCCTGGCGTGTGTGGGGTAAAACCGGCAGGAGAAGGCGTTTTGGGTACCTTGGCAGGGGTGAGCTCGAAACAACCAATGCGGGATCGGGGACGAGGGTGCACTCCTCGGTGTACCCCCACCGTTACGGTTTTCGGAGCCTAGGTGTTGGGGTTTTACTTGCACGTGGAGGATATGAGCTCGCCCGATCCGAAACCGAGTGGATCAACTTGTCTATAGGACTTTCGTACACACCACCCCCGCCGAGCGTGGGGTTAGGGCCGAGTTGAGCTCGGCAAGTGCGGAATCATACCCGCTTAGAAAGGATAGCGGGGTATCGTAGGGGAGCGGTGGAGGTGAGAACACCCTCTCGTAGCGACTCCCGTGTGGCCACACGGGAGCATTTCACGCTCCGTGCCGTCCCCCGCTGCGGGGGGGGGGGGGGGATCGTTTTGAGAACCGGATGCGAGGATGGGACCGTAACTACCGAGACTTCGCCCGTAGGATGGGCTCGGTCGGCCGTACACCGGTCGAGCGCCATTCGGGATGGGTACAGTGTACACACTGCGCAGTTGTTCGATCTATAGCTATAGCCGTGTCCTCGGTCATGGACACGGCCTAGATGACATGTTTGTTCCTCATGTTTTGGGATTTCTACCTCCCCCTATAGGAGAGTGTGCTGAGTCGTGGTTGCAGCCGGCTAGAGGAGAGAGGCTCCATCTACCTCGTCGATCCGATTGCAATCATTGAGGTGCGAGGAGAGGAAGTTCTCGCACTGACCCTAGACAGGAGTAGGTTGTGGAGACGGGTCCCTGGGTGACCAGGTGGTTCCGAGCTGTGTTGAGAGACTTGGGATTTGGGAATTTGTTGGAGATACCTTGTTTATACTCTGCCGCCGCCGCACAGGAAAACATAGCCGCTTCCTTGTCTCTTTTCCTCCCTTTAGATGATAGGCCACTTAAAGCTGCATACAGTTGGTGACGTGGACCTATCCCACTCCTTGGGGATAGACTTTGGGTGTGCGGGGTACAAGACCGAGTTGGACATCAACGCCGACGGATGGTACGAGCGAGGGGATGTGTCGCTTCGCTCAAGGATGCCCGTGGCTAGAAGAATAAAAGATGGAGACCCTTCGAGAAGATAGCTATCATTGCGTAGAATTTTCACTCCGATTCAGCCAAGAGGCTTGTATTGATGTACTCCATAATGGACATGTAATAAATTATGTACTTTTATCCTTATGTGATGCGATGTATGACTTTGTGTATCTATCTCGTGAGACGTTCGTACGTGATAGCCACCGATCCAGGGACTATCGCGATGGTACGAGGATTTCGGATTTTCTATGAAAATCCGGGGTTTTACGGTGGTACCGCAGCTATGCTTGACCGTAGCACGTATCCCTAGAAATGGTCGATAGAGTTAGGACTCTATACGCTCTACTTCTATAGTTATACCCTTGAGCTATGTTATAAAATCTCGATCCCTTTTTGAAAACTTCTTACTCACCTGCGCTAACAGAAATTTCGTGCGTTTCACAGGAGATGCAGCGCCAGGTCGCTGAGATCACCCCCGAGACGTGCGGGGCGATCTGCCACTGGATGGAGAGGGCCCTTCTCAGGCTTGGGGTCCCTCCGACCTACGTCACGTACCGAGCCGAGTACGTACCCGCCGTGACAGGGCGGGTGGTGCTCCGCATAGTCGTCGTGCTCCCTCACCCGAGCCTCCCGGGGTTCAAGGGAGAGGTCTGCTACAGCACTGCGCTCACCGTCGCGACCGTGCCGGACGTCGCCTGCCGTCAGGCACTGGTCTGCCTTCTCGCTCAGTACCGTGCCTCCTTCGAGTCCGGGACGCTTCGACTGCTACCCTGGGACTACCGGCGCCTCGCACTGCTCGTGGACGGAGTTCCTTCGCACGAGGGGATCCAAGACGACATCGACGCTGCCCCCTTCTGCGAGTCCGACGAGACCTTGGTGGAGACGGCCAGCTACTTGGTCGACCTCGACAAGTATGCACGCCGCCTGGAGGACGAGTCACGTACCCTCTTCGGCCAGATCAGAGACGCCACCGTCGACGCCCGCCGGCACCGCCCACGCCGTGTCCACCGGAGAGAGAGAACGGCCGCCCTACGCTACCGTGTTTGCCGGCTCGAGCGAGCCTCGACCGTGCGACCACCGTCCCGCCGCAGTCCAAGAGAGAGAGGGTGGACACCCGTGAGGAGATGGTGCACATCAAAGAGGACCTCCGTAGACCGACCGCGAGTCCGAACAAGCCGAAGGACAAGCTCGAGCGCAAGGACGACCCGCTCACGGTACGCGCTCACCGCTCGGTTATGAGCGGCTCAAGGTGGAGAAGCTGGAGAAGAGCCGGGCGGACAACGTCGCCAACCTCGCGTGGCTCACACGCACGGCCGTCTACCTGAGGGACAAGGCCGAGAGACCAAGGAGGACTTGGGAGGACGCGGACTCACTTCGCGAGGACGATCTCTTCGAGCTTAATGGAGAGCTACCCCCCCGAGTCTCGCCGTGAGATCCACACTGAGACCTTCGAGCTCCACAAGTCCCGCCTCTAGCTTCACCTGTGCCCGATGGCCCGACTGCCGACCCCCGTCGAGACCGAGGAGGTTCGAGAGGCTCACGCCTTGGTGTTCCGGATCTTTCCGCCGGACTACCCTTCTGAGGACCGCTACCCCGTCTCGTACAAGAAGGCACGCACTGAGTAGAGAGCTGAGCGAGGGCATGACCTAGAGGAGTGTAGTGTGCTAGTAGTTTCCATGAGTTGTTCCATGCAGCCGCGAGCATGTTCCGATGCATGAAGAGAGTCATGTCACACCTTGTAGGCACTACCCTTTTGAGATTGTACCGATGTATTAGAGCGTTGACTTGTTGCTGCTACCCCTAAGGTCTGAGTTAGCCTCGGGGAAGCAAGTGTACTATTGACGCTTGATGTATGCTTGGATCTTAATGGAGTTAGTCGTGTCTTAATGCTTTTTCCCCTTGTGTGTAGGTTATAGATAGATTTATGTTCATGTTTGCCTTAGACTCTTTGTGTGTTGGTGAGTGACGTTGTGTAAACCATATCCTGTCCTCTTATGTTTTCTGAAGGATGTCGATCCGCCGATCCAACTGGTCGATGGCTCGCCTCGAGGAGGCAACCGCCGAGGAAGAAGCCCCGCAGCCCATGGACGTGGACGTGGTCGTGGACGCCCACCCCGCGTGGAGGAGTTGGGTGACGGAGCGCCGCCACCACCGCCCGAGGGCCCCGAGGGCCGAAGCTAGAAAAGGAGGAGCCGAGCGAGGCCGCCCGAGCCGGACCGGCCCCCACCACCCCCACCTAACTTGCCGGAAGTGATGGCAATCCGGACTCGACCGATGCGGAAGAGGATGACGAAGCCATGGAGCACCGTGGCAACGGTGGAAACCGTGTCGCTCCGCGAGAAGAGGACCTCACGAGAATGATCGAGAGGTTCATTCGTCCGAAGCCCCCCACCTTCGGCCACTCGGATGACCCGCTCAAGGCCAACGACCGGGCTGAGGGTGATCGAGACCAAGCTCGACCTCACCGTCTGCTCCGACGAGGAGTGCGTCGCTATCGCCGCGCACCAGCTGGAGGGTCCTGCCAAGGCATGGTGGGACAACTACACTGCCACCCACCCGAACCCAGCATTCATCACTTGGCTGGAGTTCTGCGAGGCGTTCCGCGAGCAGTACCTTCCCGGTGAGCTGCTGGTCCAGAAGGCGCAGGAGTTCCGCACCATGACCCAGGGTGCGATGAGGGTCGAGGAGTACGAGCGTCACTTCATGAAGATGATGCGGTACGCCCCCGACGACACCAACACCGACCAGAAGAAGCAGTTCTGGTTCCTGCGAGGCCTTCACCATGGCCTTCGCCAGGCGCTGAAGGCGAGCGAGCACAAGTCCCTTCGCCATCTCGTCAACCGCGCCATCGCGGTCGAGGACGAGAGGAGGGGCCACGAGGAGCGCATGAGGGGCAAGAAGAGGATGGGAGATCGGGACCAGCCCAACCGATCCTTCCAGAAGCCGAGGAGCGAACAGAGCAACATGCTGAGGGGGAGCTACCTCCCGGGGCAGAACCAGTCTGGGCGTGGCTTCAGAGGTGCAGGACGTAGCCCGTTCTCCGGAGGGAGGAACCCCTGCTATCCCCAGCAGACCGGGAGGCTACACTCGTGCTCCACCGAGCACCGCGAGACCCGCCGCGGGAGGTCTTGCCGTCACCTGCTTCGCGTGTGGCAAGCCCGGCCACAACTCCTACGAGTGCCCCGACAAGAAGGCCGCCGCTACCCCCGTGAGGGCACCTCGCTCCAAGAGGCCGACCCCCTCGGCCGCACCACCGCCGGCTGCCGGCCGTGGGAGGTTGAACCACCTTACTGAGGAGGAGGCTGCCGACGCCCCTGACGTCGTGATCGGTAAGTTTTTAGTCTGTGGTACTACTGCTTTGGTTCTCTTCGACACTGGTGCAACCGGGTCGTATGTTACATCTCGGTTCGTAAACAAACTCTCCCTCCCTACAACCACCTGATCGATTCCCATTATCATGAGCTCTCCGCTGGGGATATCCGATGCACCTTGCTGTGCAAGGGTGTGGATATAGACATTCAAGGCCACAAGTTCTTTGGGGATCTGACCATATTGCCTTCCCATGGCATTGATGTGATACTGGGGATGGATTAGATCACTGCCCACAAAGGTGTCATCTCCACTTCACCGAGACTTGTGACTCTAGAGCATCCCGACGGGGTGAGAGTTACCTTCGAGCCGATGAAGTCTCGAGACATACCGGCTGTGTACAGCCTTCACATGAAGGCCATATCGGATGTGCTGGTAGTCTGCGAGTATGAGGATGTGTTTCCGGGGGACCTGCCTGGGCTACCTCCCGATCGTGATGTGGAGTTTGTGATTAACTTGGTGCCGGGAACGGCGCCGATAGCCCAGAGCCTATACCGTATGGTAGAGGTTGAGCTAAAACTGTTGAAGGCAGAGTTAGACTCGCTGCTTGAGAAGGGGTTGATCCGACCAAGTGCTTCACCTTGGGGCTCACTGGCACTGTTCGGTCCAAAGAAGGATGGGACTCAACGTCTGTGCGTCTACTACCGCGCCCTAAATGCGGTGACCATCAAGAACAAGTACCCACTACCCAGGATCGATGACCTTATGGATCAGCTAAGGCAAGCCAAATACTTTAGCAAGATTGATCTCCGATCGGGTTATCACCAGATGAAGATTCGCCCGGAGGACATCCACAAGACTGTGTTTGTAACCCAATATGGGCAATACGAGTACACAGTCGTGTCGTTTGGCCTGACAAATGCCCCGGCGTACTTCATGAACATGATGAATAAGGTCTTCATGGATGAGTTGGACAAGTGTGTCGTCATCTTCATTGACGATATACTGGTCTTCTCCCAGACCACAGAAGAGCACGAGAAGCACCTGAGGATCGTGTTGGGAAAGCTCGGACAAAGATCGTTGTACGCCAAGTTCAGCAAGTGTGAGTTCTGGATGGAGGAAGTCACCTTTCTTGGTCACATGTTGTCAGCCAAAGGAGTGGCCGTAGATCCGAGCAAGATAGAAGCAGTGTCCAAGTAGCAGTCACCAAAGTCTGTGACAGAGATCCGTAGTTTTCTCGGTTTAGCCGGATACTACCGCCGGTTTATCGAGAACTTTTCCAAGATCGGAAAGCCCATGACGTAGCCGTTGAAGAGCAACACACCGTTTGTGTGGTCGGACAAGTGCGAAGCAAGCTTTCGGGGAGCTCAAGACTCGCCTCACCACCGCGCCGGTCTTGACCTTGCCCGATGCGAGCAAGGACTTCGTGGTGTATCGTGACGTGTCAAGGTAGGGACTCGGCCGCGTGTTGATGCAGGGAGGCAAGGTGGTAGCCTATGTCATATGGACCTCCCCGGGCCCACTACCTCGGTGGGTACCGGGACCTACTATTCGGTGGGCCCCTGGGACTACCCGACTTGCGCTGCACGGTACCTGATGGCGTGAAGCACAAGGACTACGGAGGAGAAGTACTCGGTTAGGCAGCTGTACATGTCCCGCACTGTATGGAAGACTCCTAGACGTACTCGACTAGTATTCTCTCCCTATTCCGACTTGTAACATTGCCTCCCGGATTATATAAGGCAAGGCAGGGACCCCTCTCTCGATCATCTCATATCACGACATACAATTGCACCATCTTGTAATCGTACCCAATCAATCCTGAGCTACGCAGCATACAGGACGTAGGGTATTACGCACCTCGCGGCCCGAACCTGTCTAAATTGTGTGCCACGTGTCTCTTCCTTCGAGTTACCGATCTCGGCGAGGCCACATTCATCTACTTCGGGTACTCCCCTTAGTAGGTTGCCGGTCTAAAACACCGACAGCTGGCACGCCAGGTAGGGGCTCTCGCCCGAGATCACATGGCGAACTCGACGGCTCCTGTCTACTTCAAGCCAACCGTCGCCTTCAACCGCGGTGACACCTTCGTTTTCGGCGCTTGGGTCTGCACTGCTGACGGCGCGGGATCTTTCCAGCGCCGCCTCACCATGCCGCCCAACCCGGAGACCGGCTTCGTGACGCTTCCTGAAGTTGTCACAGGCGAACTCGCCGGCAAGTTCGGCGAAATTTCGCTTTTCGACCAACACGCTGACTTCGAGCTCGGGTCCGCTTCCAACTCGAACTCGACGTCTCCGTGGGCTATCGCATGCGAGCCGGCCGCTCGCCCATCGCATGTGGTCTCCCACCCCGTGAGCGCTCCACGCGTGGCCCCCGCAACCCCCTCCGGGGCCCGCACGGGGAGCTCCCTCTTCGCGCGGGCCGGCAAGGAGCCCGTACCGAGTACAACTCGGACTCCGACACCGCCCCCGGCCACGCTTCGGACTCCAACCCCCTCTCCGGTTTCTACTCGGATTCCGCATACGAGTTCGATTTCGGGTCGGACCCAGAGGATCCCGAGTCCGAGGACAACACTACCGAGCATCCCTTATCAGGGCCGGCCTCCGGGCTGGTTATAACGTCCACGCCCGCCGAAGATTCGTCTGCGGCCGGACCGCAAGCCCACGGACCTGATAAGTGGAGACTCACGCTACGTCGCCTACCTCGACTCGCTCCCGTTCCAGGAGGGAACACCACTTGCCCGGGCTGACTCGTACACTCCAACTGAAGTGGCGAGCTCTGAGTCCAGCCTTGGCAACCCCGATCGCCAAGTCTTCATGGCTGCCGGTGACACCCCCGGACCATCAGGGACGGCTCAAGACAAGTACCGGAGGACATCTCTGCAGACGAGGCTGCTCGCGATGCACCCGCGACGAGACCGCCGCCAATAGGGACGCTCGACGTGAGCGTAACGAGAAGCGCAACGAACAGCCGCCGGCGTCTCGAGACAACCTCCCCATCCGCAATCTTGCGGAAGCTCTTGAGGCGGTCGAGAGCAGAGTACACACTACCCCCGAGCAGTGCCTCATGTCGATCACAGCGATCGCACGCCAGGCTCAGGGAATACGCGCCGGAGAAGTCATCGCCAAGCTCGCTGAAGACGCCTACTTCATGCGGGTCGACAACAGGGTCAACCAGTCTCCTCCCAGAAAACCGCGACAACGAAGCTACAAGTCGCAGTGCTGACCTCGGCCGCAACCGTACTCGAGCTGAGCAGCCGGCTCAGCCCAACCGTACTCGCGCAATCGCCGGCGGACCCTCACAGGGTGGCAACAGCAATCGCGAGGTCGTCCCTCACCGCGCTCCCGACGGCGGCGGCCGTGACCCCGACGGCGGCGGCAGAACGACGGAAGCTCCAACCACGGAGCCAACGAGAGGGCCGGCGGTGGCGGCAACCGCGGCGGTCGAGACCATGCGAACGGCCCACGCCTCCGTGCCTCACGGGGCGGCTACGACGCCCGCTAGAAGATTGAGGAGGCCGCGGCGGAAGAAGTCGCCCACCGCAGGCGACAACGACGGCTTCCCCGCCTTCTCACCTCGACTTCGCAACTTGCTCCTCCCCCGACAAGTTCAAGCCGTTGGGGATCACCAAGTACGACGCGAAGTAGGACCCCATCCGGTGGCTCGGGTGCAACGCCCTCTCCATCGAGAACGCCGGCGGCAACAACAACACCAAGTGCCTCTACTTCCCCTTCGCCTCGACCAAGCTCCACTCACATGGCTCGAGTCGCCGGACAAGAACTCGATCGACAAGTGGGACTAGGCCGAAGGAGCAGTTCACCAAAGCAACTTCGCGGGCGCCATGGGCCGATCGGGTACTCGCATGGACCCGGCCATGGTCAAACAGAACAAGGCAAGACCCTCCGCAAGTACATGCGCCGCTTCTTCGACAAGCGCGCTACCGTAGTCGACGTCACCGACAAGGAGGTCATCGACCTCTTCCAAGACGGCCTCTACCACCGCCGCACCTTTGAAGACTTCGGTCGTCGCCGCCCCAAGTCCATCCCCCACCTCAAGGACATGATCACGTCCTGGGCGGATGAAGAAGACAAGGCCAATGCCAAGTACGATGCCATCCGTGGCAAAAACAAGCAGAACACGGGCGGCGGCAGCGGCAACAACGGGAACCAAGGCGGTCGCAGCAACAACAACAACTACTCGGGTCCCAACCGCAAGCGCAAGCCAGACAACACTGTCGCGGCTATCCAGCGCCCTGCGAAGGAGAACTCGAAGAAGAACTCCGGCGGCTTCAAAGACTTGCTGAAGGAGAAGTGCCCGTGGCATCTGGACGGCAACCACACTACCGAGCAGTGCTACCAACTCAGGCGAGCACTCAAGAGTACTCCAGAGCCACCGCACCCTCACGACAAGAAAGGCAAGAAGAAGAACGACAGAGACAACGGCGACTTCCAGGAACCCGACAAGACTGTCAACGTCCTCTTCGGCGGACTACCCAGCAGGCGGGAGCAAAAGGCTACTCGTCGAGAAGTCATGAGCATTGAACCAGCGGTCCCGACCCCTCTCAGGTGGTCGGAGGTACCAATTACCTTCTCCCGCGCGGATCAATGGACCAGCTTCTCCGAACCAGGGCGGTTCCCTCTCGTCCTGAAGCCAGTGGTCGCGGGCTCCAAGCTCAACAAGGTCCTCATCGATGGTGGAAGCGGGCTCAACGTCCTTTTCACCAAGACCTTGAAGAAGATGAAGCTCGACATCACCCACATGCTCACCAAGAGCAACACGCCTTTCTACGGCATCGTCCCCGCAACGCGGCTATCCCACTAGGCTTAGTGGTCCCGCGGTTACCTTCGAACAATCTCGGGACAACTATCGTACCGAGTACATCAAGTTCGAAGTCGCGGACTTCGAAACATCCTACCATGCCATCCTCGGCAGACCGGCCATCGCCAAGTTCATGGCGGTGCCCCACGACACCTACTTGGTACTTAAGATGCCGAGTCTAGCAGGTGTACTCTCTCTACAAGGGGACTTGAAGATCTCGCACGACTGCGACACAGAAGCTGTGGAGATCGCCTCCACAAATCAAGTACCCAACGTGATGATGGAGGTCTATGCCGCGTCGAAGAAGCTTGCAACAAGTGAACTCGACATCCCTGAGAAGTCTGACAAAGGCAACAAGCCTCAGCCAGCTGAGGAGGTTCTGGTCAAGACGATCGACCTCGGGACGGGCGACGCCAGCAAGACCACCACCATCGGGGCCGGCCTCGACCCCAAATAGGAAGACGCGCTCATCAACTTCCTCCGGGCTAACTGCGACATCTTCGCGTGGAAGCCGACGGACATGCTAGGAATGCCCGGGGAGTTGATCGAGCATCGCCTCAACGTCAATCCTAAGGCCACCCCCAAGCGACAACACCTTGAGGACAATGTGTGGTTCGAGGACCGATGGATGGTCGCTTCCCCGTGTGATGAGTGATTGACAACGTTGTGTGGACCGATTCTTGGCTAAGTATTGCAGGTGCGAGGTTGCGGCTTGACTCGTGTTGGTGCGAGGTGAAGAACAAGCGCGAAAGGTCGTCGCCGGTGAGGCCTCCGGGTGTGGAGAAGACAAGTAGGCTTCGTTCGAGGGACCCGGTGGCTAGCGGGGGTCAAGTGCGGGCCGCATGGTGGCATGAACAAGCAAGACGAAGTCGTGGACGGTTTCTTGGTAGAGCCTCAAAACCAAGGTCGAGCCGGGACTACGTGGGAGCCGAGTCATGAGTGGAGATTGGCGGAGGCTACACCGAGTTCGCGGGGTTTGCGGTGGTTCACCGTAAAACCAATGGGTTACTCGGTTGAGCCACAAAACCGAGGCCGAAGACTCGACGAGGAGGTGCGGCCACCCGGGGCCGGTTCAACCGCCCGGGAGGGGCGGTCGGACCACCCGGGGCCGGTCGGATGTCCCGGCCGGTCTAACCGCCCGGGGGGGGGCGGTCCGACCGCCCGGCCACCGCGCCGAGAAGCTTCGAAGCGGAGGACACGCGTCGGGATCGCAAGGCTTGCGTCGAGGCTAAGCGAGGTTGCGGTCGCCGGGCATCCGTCCGATGGTGAAGACATGAAGACTTCCAAATTCGCCCTCGAGGGGCATGTATCCCTAGTTATTAGTGAAGGGTAGTTTAGTCTTTTGGGTGCCTCCATATATACTCATTAGATGGGTGGATGGCGCCAACTCTTGGAACCCTAGCTCATTTGGTTTTTCCATTTTCGTTCTCCATTTTCCTTAGGATTTTAGAAGGCTAGCTTGAGAGCTTCATGTGAGATCTAGAGAGAGGGATGGATGTTTGGGTGGCAAGCTAGACCTTGTACGAACCATTCATGGCATGTATAGAAGGTATGGCGTTGTTCATCATGGTGGTTTTCCCGTCTCTTTTTTGTTGATTTTCGGAGCTCTTTTTGGCGGTGTTTTGAGAATGATTTCTTGGGGTTCTTGGTGGGTGTCACGTATGAGGTTCTTGTGCCTCTTTGGCTGGTGACTTTGCCCCCAAATCCCCTTTTAATCGGACTCGATTTGGTGATTTCTCGAGTTGGGCGAGTTCTTGACCTAGAGAAGCGATCTCTTCGATTCCTCTTGATTGTGAGCGTTTCGGGTCGATTCCTTTGAGGTAGAGGTTGCCCAGAGGTAACCCGGCTACTCCCGAAGTTTGGTTGCAATCCGTGGAGTGATTCGGGAGATCGGGCGCGAGGAAGTTGAGGTTTGACCCGCGGGTTCGTTTTCCGGAAGGGGCGTCCCCTAACCGCCTACAGGGGGCGGTCTAACCGCCCGGGTGTTTCCGGGTCAAAGTTTTGTTTCGCCGGATTTTCCTCTCGTGAGTTTGTTCGCCTTGACCGGAGGAGCGTCCGGGTGAAATTTGGGGTCGTTCTTGTGCGTTTGCTAGGTGTTCTTGGTTGGAGTTCGTTGCCGGGTACGGGAGGTTAGACCGCCCCGGTAGCCGGTCTAACCGCCCCTAGGCCCTTGGGTGAAGTTTTGGTTTTTGCCAAGATTTTTCGGTAGCCGGCATGGCCTTGACCGTAAATCTCTCGTTGGTGGAACCGTAGTGAGTTTTGGTGCTCGGAAGAGGCGTTTCGGAGGATTTCTTGGTTGCCGGGTGGAGGCGGTCTAACCGCCCCCTATACCCGGCCTAACCGCCCCTCCGGTTAGCCGGCTTTCGAGTTGTTTCCGCCGTCGTTGCTGCGTGTGTGTTGTGGTTGCTCGGTAGAGTTTGTTCCTAGGACCGTAGCACTCCGGTGGCTACGTGGTTTTGGCAAACGGGAGGTAGAAGTGCGGAGCTTGTGATTTCGAGGGTTCGACCGAGCTAGTTCGTCTTGTCGAGTTTCAATCTCCCTCGAGAAGAATTTTTATCGGCTCCCATTCACTCCCCCCCCTCTCCGGTCGCCTAATCGGTCCTTCAAGTGGTATCGTAGCCGGGTTTGGGTCTTTGTTGACTCTAACCGGTCTAAGATCCAAGGATGGCGTACCGAGAACGGGGTTCGGGTCCTCCACACTTCGATGGCAAGAACTACCGGATGTGGAGCAAGCGGATGGGTGCGTTCCTCCGCGGAAAGGGTCGACCGCTTTGGGATGTCACGGTGGACACGGGCTATGTCCACCGATGGATTTCCTTGCTCCGGGGTCGAGGGGACGGATTCGACGCCAACAATAAGGCGGTCGACTACTTGTTTCGTGCTTTGTGTCGGCCGAGTTCGATCGGGTGCACACCGAGCACTTGGCTTGTAGGATTTGGGCGGTGTTGAAGGAGGCTCATGTTGGGAACGCCCGTGTTCGAGCACGGATGTATGCGACCTACCGGAGAGAGTACGAGAACTTCACTCATCTCCCGGTGAGTCCATCGATGCCTTGTTTCGAGGTTCACGGTGGTGGTGATCAACATGAGGGCCAATGTGGACGTGCTCCCGTACGATGATCATGATAGAGCGGTCAAGCTCTTACACTCTTTGGATCGTACGATATGGGGCGGAAAGTTCGAGGCCATAGTCGAGTCGGAGAGGTATGATACTCGACGGTGAACGAGCCGTTCTCGAAGCTCAAGTCGGCCGAGGTGGATAGAGGCATGACCGCCAAGCTCGAGGGACCGACCGACTCCCATAGTCTTGCCCTCGTTGGTGGTTCTAAAGGAAAGACTAACTCTAACCCATACACCGAGGATGTTCTCGTTTTCCTCTTTGATGTCTATGCCGGATGAGGAGTTGGATGACCTTGGAGAGGACGAGCCGGCGGCGTTGACGAGGCGGTTCGAGAGGCCGCACGAGAACCGCGTGAACATGAGGAGGAACACGAGGACACGTTTCCGGTGCGGCAAGCGGGACACTTCGTCGCCGACCGCCCGGAGAAGGCCGAGAACAAGGACGACTACAAGCACAAGCCGAGGATGAACTATGGCAAGTACCGTTCGAGGCGCGACCACAAGAGCAAGCACAAGAACAAGTACAAGGACGAGCGACGATCGAGGAAGAAGGAGGGCCGAGGCAAGGCCCGAGCGATGGTTGGAGCGAGCAACGTCGACTCCAGTTCCGCGTACTCC
Organism: Cenchrus americanus; assembly: GCA_947561735.1. NCBI lineage: Eukaryota > Viridiplantae > Streptophyta > Magnoliopsida > Poales > Poaceae > Cenchrus > Cenchrus americanus. Next base: position 86,185,975 of record OX387243.1, read on the forward strand.
ACCTCGAGCTCGAGCAGCAGTGAAGACGAGGGAGATCGCCGCAAGAACAAGAAGTCGTCCAAGAACCTGAGCGGGCTGAGCTGCTTCGCGAGAGATGGCTTCGCACCATGGCGCGAGCTCCGGCAAGCAAGAAGAGCACACAGAGCGACTCGGACTCTGAGTCCGACGACGAGGTGCGTGATGAACTTCCCTTCTTGCGCCAGGAGAATGAGAGGCTTGGCTCTTTGCTTGATAACCGTGATGACATGCTTAGAGAGGCCAAGAAAATGAGAAAAGAGCTTAGGGCTTCGCTCGAGGATGCTAGGACTAGAGTGGCTGAGCTAGAGACACAGGTGCTTGATAGCAAGCTTGAGATTGATTCGCTTAAGGCTAGTCCTGTTGTCTCGGATGAGAATGATTGTCTTTGATTGCTCCATATTCCTTGCTGATCTTGCTTTGTTTAAGGAGAAGCATGCCTCCAAGTGTGAGGAACTAGATGTGATTAGGGTTGAAGTGGCCGAGCTTAAGTCTAGACCGGCTTTGCTAGGTGCTTGCACTTCTTGCCCTATTTTGCATGCTAAGATTGATGAGATGCATGCTTACACTAGTTCGCTAGAGGCTAAATTGAAGGAACCCATGCCTACATAATGCTCTACCTGTGAAATGCATGCATTGAAAAATTTGGAACTTGCACATTATGTTGATCGTTTGCAGGATGAGAATGATGACTTGAGAAAGTTGATGGGTTGGTTGTCTGGCCATGAGCCTCAGTTGAGGATGATGATTGAGGCTTTTAAGAGGCAAGATGGTGAGGGACTTGGGGCAAATAAGGTTGGTGAAGGAAGTGGAGAGAATATCCCGGAGCCACCAAAAACCCACCACAAAAATGATTTCCCTCCAAAACCCAACCATCTTAGGAACCGACTAGACACAACCCCAGCTCCACCTATATTTCCTACACCCACAAATGATCTCCGGAGGCCTATCAAGTTTGTGAGCACTTCCGGAAAGTGTTCGTTGGAAAAGTGAGTGAGAAGGCAAGTGAGGAGAAATCGGTGGAGGAGCCGAGTGGAGAGAAACCAAGCGAGCGGCCCCAATCCAAGCCTAAACCTAAGCTTGTGAGGTTTCGTTGTGGCCATTGTGGGAAAGAGGGTCACAAGGATGAGTTTTGCTTCAAGAGGAAGCGGGAAGAGAGGATGGCAAAGGAGTGGGCGAACAAGGATAGGTACAACCCTTCCCATGGTGTACCTAAGCCTCGTATGCCACTGCCAGGGGAAAGGCAGTTGTGAGAAGTGTTCCGGCATGGGGAGATGCGAGTTCCCGCACCGAGGAGCAAGGTGTCCGGGAGGGGGCGGTCGGGACCGGCCCGGCTAGGCGGTCGACCGCCCAGCCCTGCCCAGAGGGGGCGGTTAGACCGGCCTGGCTAGGCGGTTTAACCCCCCCCCCCCGGCACTCCGGGCGGAGTGGTTTTCGAGGTGGTGAGTCGAGAGGTTTCGGTGTCCGGAGGTGGAGTTGCTTGGTGGTTGGTCCGGAGAGACGGCGGGTGGTCGGTTGCTAGGCATTCTCCCCCTCGAGGTCCCTACGGGGATGGGAGGAGTCGTAGCTTTGAGAAGGAGAGGAGGGACGTTCCACGGGTTGTCTTCCGTGTTTTGGTCCTCCTCCGAGCGGTGAGGGGTGGTTTCCTCGGAGTGGTTACCGAGGTGGTGTTCGTGGTGATGGTTATGGTAGGAAAGATGGCTTGATGTGTTCTAACCCCACTTTCGAGCAAATGGCTCGGCATCGGTTTTCCTCTTTTGGTACTAACCCCAGTGCTGAGTCGTTTGTTCGCTCACGTGCTTGTTTTTGAATTTCAGGTGGGAGACTTGAAGAACATTTGGTTGATTGACTCCGGTTGCTCGAGGCACATGACCGGAGACGGGGGGTGGTTCTCAAGTCTCGTCCCGTGGTGACGAAGAGGTACATCACTTTTGGGGACAATGGGCGTGGGCGTGTGCTTTCGAAGGTGAGATAAAAGTGAGTGACAAGATCACTGCGAGGCGTGTTGCACTTGTTCAATCGCCGGGGTACAATTTGCTTTCTGTGTCCCGCTTGTTGGATGAGGGTTTTGAGGTGTTGTTTCGGCCTCGGTGGTTCTCGGATTGTGGACTCTCGAGGGGACCTTGTTTGTATGGTCGTTCCCGAGGGTCGGGTGTTTCGTGCTTGATTTTTCTCAGTCTTCGGGTGTGGAGCGTTGTTTCTTGGCTGGTTCTTCGAGTGAGTTGTGGAGGTGGCATAGGAAGTTGGGTCACTTGAGCTTTGACCTTTTGTCTCGCTTGAGTAAACTCAATTTGGTCCGAGGATTGCCACGGTTGAGGCTTGAGAAAGAGTTGGTTTGTGCTCCGTGTAGGCATGCCAAGATGGTAGCCTCTTCTCACCCGCCTCTCACCGATGTGATGACTGAGCGTCCATGCGAGTCGCTCCATATGGACCTTGTTGGCCCGGCTCGTGTGCGATCCGCGGGTGGGAAGTGGTATGTCCTTGTTGTGGTGGACGACTATTCTCGGTATGCGTGGGTGTTCTTTCTCGAGGATAAGGGGGGAGACGTTTGGTTTTGTTCGAGATCTAGTCTTGAGGTTGAGGAACGAGAGGCACGGAGATGCCATACGAGCTATCCGCGGTGATAATGGCTCGGAATTCGGGAACTCTCGTTTTGAAACCTTCGCCATGACTTGGGTCTTGAACACCGAGTTTTCGAGTCCGTATACGCCTCCCCGGGAATGGTGTTGTGGAAAGGAAGAACAGGACCTTGTGCGAGATGGCTCGGACGATGCTTGATGAGCATAGGACTCCGAGGAGGTATTGGGGCGAGGCGGTGAATACCGCATGCTATGTGTCGAACGAGATATACCTCAGAGTGCACAAGAAGAAGACATGCTATGAGTTGATGCATGGCCGCACACCCAAGGTGAGTCACTTCCATGTCTTTGGTTGCAAGTGTTTCATTCGAAGAAAGGCGAGGAAGTTGGATAAGTTTGAGGCTAGGTCTGTCGATGGCATTTTCTTTGGTTATGCATCTCATTCTAGAGCATATCGTGTGCTCAATCTTGAAACTAACCAAATCGTGGAGACTTGCGAGGTAACCTTCGACGAGACGAGCCACGTAGTCGGCTTGTCTTTGAGTGTGCGGTGATGATGAGCTTGGCGAGGAGATCTTTCGGGGAGGAGGAGCATGAACATGGTGATGATGAAGATGGCGGTGCGGTGCCCCAGGCTGAACATGTACCCACTACTTCGACCACGATGATGGATGGACCCTCTCGCTACACCTACGACGACAAATCAAGGACGAGGAGAAGGCGATGTTGAGGGGGAGGTAGCTTCGAGGCGAGAACCTCCCCGGCGAGTTCAAGTGGATCACCCGGCTTCGAGGATCATCGGTGATATGAATGAACGCACTACACGGTCGAGGGTTCGAAACAATTCTCATTTCTCTCATGCTGCATTTGTTGCTTCTTTCGAGCCCAAAGACATTGGACACGCACTATCCGATCACAATTGGGTTAACTCGATGCATGAGGAGTTGGAGAACTTTGAGAGGAATCGGGTGTGGGAGTTGGTTGACCCTCCCCCAGGGTGTAAGCCGATTGGTACAAAGTGGGTGTGGAAAAACAAAGAGGGAGAGAAAGGTGAGGTTGTGAGGAACAAGTCGAGACTTGTTGCTCGGGGGTTCGATCGAAGGAGGGGATTGACTACGAGGAGACCTTTGCTCCCGTAGCCTTTGTTTGGAGGCGATTAGGATCCTTCTAGCCTTTTCCGTGGCTAAAGGGTTCAAGTTGCACCAAATGGATGTGAAGAGTGCTTTTCGAATGGTGTCTTGGAGCAAGAAGTGTATGTGAGGCGGCCTCCGGGGTTTGAGAGTGAGAAGTACCCCCACCGGGTGTACAAGTTGAGGAAGGCGCCGTATGGGTTGAAGCGGGCGCCTAGAGCTTGGTATGGCGGGTTGAGGGGGTTCTTGTTTGCGAGAGGTTTTGAGATGGGGAAGGTCGATCGGACCTTGTTTTTGCCGAGGCGGGGCGGAGATATCCCGATTGTGCGGGTGTACGTGGATGATATTGTCTTTGGTGGCTCATCTAACTCTCTTGTTGCAAGGTTTGCGGATGATATGAGCGAGGGAGTTCGAGATGAGCATGATGGGTGAGTTGCGGTTCTTCCTCGGGCTACAAATCAATCAATCAAAGGAAGGAACATTTGTGCACCGGGCTAAGTACACCAAGGACATTGTGAGGAAGTTCAAGATGGAGGACTCAAAGGCTATGACGACGCCGATGAGTACGACTACGGCTCTTGATGCGGACGATGAAGGTGAACACGTGGACCGGAAGGAGTGCGGAGCATGATCGGGTCACTCCTCTACTTGACGGCGACGAGGCCGGACATACAATTCTCGGTGTGTCCGTGCGCTCGTTTTCAAGCGTCTCCGAGGACTTCGCATCGGCAAGCGGTGAAGCGAATTTTCGGTACTTGCGTCACACTCCCGACTTCGGCCTGCGGTACTCCGCGTCCTCTTCTTTGGCGCTTCATGGTTTTTCGGACGCGGATTTTGCCGGTGTCGGTTGGATAGGAAGTCCACTTACGGGACTTGCCGAGTTTTGGGTTCCTCTTTGGTGTCTTGGTCCTCCCGCAAGCAGTCGAGTGTTGCTCAATCCACGACCGAAGCCGAGTATGTTGCCGCTGCTAGTTGTTGCTCTCGCCTCCGTTGGATCACCTACACCATGAGTGACTTTGGTGAGGAGTATACCCATGTCCCACTTCAATGTGATAGCACCAGTGCCATAAGCGTTGCAAAGAACCCAGTGCTCCATTCCAAAACCAAACACATAGAAGTGAGGTATCATTTCCTGAGAGACAACGTAGAGAAAGGGAAGATAGCTTTGATTCATGTACCCACACATGACCAACTAGCCGATATTTTCACCAAACCCCTAGATCAAGCAACTTTCACTCGTTTGCGGGGGGAACTTGGTGTGTGCTTGATTTCTTGAGTTGGGTGTGTGGGAGCTTTCTTTTGCCGGTGGTGTCGAGCCCGTTTTGCCTCCCCTCGAGGAGCCGGTGGTTTGTGAGCTTGGTGTGTGGGAGCTCCTTTGTAGCATATGTATAGTTTTCTTTTGTGCATTTCTTGCATTTGGCATTGCATTTGTAACATGATGTATAGGCATCCTTGTATCTTAGATTGCATGCATTTTGTATCATATGCATCGGATAGGAAAAGCTTCTCCTATATACAATGTTTACCATGGGTTGCTATATATGTTCTTGTGAGCTTGTTTGATATGCTACGGTTAGTTTGGCTTAGCTCTTGATGATCTTGATGAATGATCCATGGTTGATGGCTAATTTTTGAAAAATGTCACCTACATGCTCTCTCATGTGTAAATGCCTATATATGATCTTGACATGTTTTAGTGGCTTTGCTATGCTTACTTTGTGGTTGGATAGCTAGTTTATTGATCATATGGGGTCAAAGGCTCATTTGCCATCATGAATGTTTAGCCCTCTTGCTTAATCTTGTGGAGGGGCATAAGTTCCTTTTTGTCGCAAAGACATTTCATGTACCATTTACAAATCTGAAAATGAAATGAAAAATGCTTGGAAAATGTGCTCCCATGTCATATGTGCTGAATTTAATTTGCTTTGGGTGCTAAACCGTTGCATGTTGCCTATCAATGAGAAGTCTCATACATAGAAGTAGGCACATGGCTCGGTGGCTTTGACATGACATGAGGTGCTTTTGGGTGTTTATGATGGTCTTATGATTAGAATGGCTGTCCTAGCATGAAATTTGAGTGGCTTTGCCATTTTGATATGTTTTGCTCATGTTTAGGTATTTGCTTATGAGAGAGTAACTTTTCGCAAAATTACTCAAATCTTTTTTAGCCTTGTACAATGATTGTGAAACTTGGTGATCATGTAGTTAAGGTCATTATGAACTGTCGAGTATCTAACTTGCTCATTTGGACTTGTGTAGCTCCTTGTGATGAATTTTGTATATTTGAGAAGCTATATGTTGAAAGTTTTTGCATTTTGCCTTGATTCATGCATTGTCAACAAGGGGGAGAAGTGTGTGCATGATTTGGGCACCTGGGAGCTTATGGAAGGTGTCCAAAGTGGTTCGGCAATTTTCAGAGAAGTTTTTGCAGGGCGGTCACATGGGGCGGTCTAACCTCCCCTGGGGCGGTCACATGACCAGGGGCGGTTTAACCGGCCTGTGCAGGCGGTTTAACCGCCCTATGCAGTGTGAGCTTGGTTTGCTCTTTGTCATGCATTTCCAAGTGACCTTCTTGCATGCATTGGTTCAGGGGGAGTTTGCATATGTGCAGGGGGAGCTCTTGTGTGAGTTTTTGGCTCGTGGCCTTGTGTGCTTTTGGTGGTTTTTGCTCTTTGCTTGAGCATGGTTTTGTCTCGGATGTGTCGAGCCGTTGCCCTTGCCTAAGGGGTCCGAGACTTGTTCTTCTTCAAGTGATCTTGCTCTTTGCCTTTCTTTGGCTTTCGATCACTTGTTGGAGTTTTTCTTTTAGTAGTTTATTTTCTTTTCTTTTCTCTTTGGTTACAAATCATGGGTGTTGTCAATGCACTCATCAAGGGGGGAGATTGAGGACCATGTGTGGTTCGAGGACCGATGGATGGTCGCTTCCCTGTGTGATGAGTGATTGACAACGTTGTGTGGACCGATTCTTGGCTAAGTATTGCGGAGGTGCGGGTTGCGGCTTGACTCGTGTTGGTGCGGGTGAAGAACAAGCGCGAAAGGTCGTCGCCGGTGAGGCCTCCCGGGTGTGGAGAAGACAAGTAGGCTTCGTTCGAGGGACCCGGTGGCCGGCCGGGTCAAGTGCGGGCCGCATGGTGGCATGAACAAGCAAGACGAAGTCGTGGACGGTTTCTTGGTAGAGCCTCAAAACCAAGGTCGAGCCGGGACTACGTGGGAGCCGAGTCATGAGTGGAGATTGGCGGAGGCTACACCGAGTTCGCGGGGTTTGCGGTGGTTCACCGGGAAAACCACCGGGTTACTCGGTTGAGCCACAAAACCGAGGCCGAAGACTCGACAAGGAGGTGCGGCCACCGGGCCGGTTCAACCGCCCGGGAGGGGCGGTCGGACCGCCCGGGGCCGGTCGATGCCCGGGCCGGTCTAACCGCCCAGGGGGGCGGTCTGACCGCCCTGGCCGTCGGCGCCGAGAAGCTTCGAAGCGGAGGACACGCGTTGGGATCGCAAGGCTTGCGTCGAGGCTAAGCAGGTTGCGGTCGCCGGGCATCCGTCCGATGGTGAAGACATGAAGACTTCCAAATTCGCCCTCGAGGGGCATGTATCCCTAGTTATTAGTGAAGGGTAGTTTAGTCTTTTGGGTGCCTCCATATATACTCATTAGATGGGTGGATGACAGCCAACTCTTGGAACCCAAGCTCATTTCGTTTTTCCATTTTCGTTCTCCATTTTCCTTAGGATTTTAGAAGGATAGCTTGAGAGCTTCATGTGAGATCTAGAGAGAGGGATGGATGTTTGGGTGGCAAGCTAGACCTTGTACGAACCTTTCATGGCATGTATAGAAGGTTTGGCGTTGTTCATCATGGTGGTTTTCCCATCTCTTTTGTGTTGATTTTCGGAGCTCTTTTTGGCGGTGTTTTGAGAACGATTTCTTGGGGTTCTTGGTGGGTGTCACGTATGAGGTTCTTGTGCCTCTTTGGCTGGTGACTTTGCCCCCAAATCCCCTTTGAATCGTACTCGATTTGGTGATTTCTCGAGTTGGGCGAGTTCTTGACCTAGAGAAGCGATCTCTTCGATTCCTCTTGATTGTGAGTGTTTCGGGTTGATTCCTTTGAGGTAGAGGTTGCCCGGGAGGTAACCCGGCTATTCCCGAAGTTTGGTTGCAATCCGTGGAGTGATTCGGGAGATCGGGCGCGAGGAAGTTGAGGTTTGACCCGCGGGTTCGTTTTACGGAAGGGGCGGTCTAACCGCCTACGGGGGGGCGGTCTAACCGCCACGGGTGTTTCCGGGTCAAAGTTTTGTTTCGCCGGATTTTCCTCTCGTGAGTTTGTTCACCTTGATCGGAGGAGCGTCCGGGTGAAATTTGGGGTCGTTCTTGTGCGGTTGCTAGGTGTTCTTGGTTGGAGTTCGTTGCTTTCGGGTACGGGAGGTTAGACCGCCCCGGTGTAGCCGGTCTAACCGCCCCTAGGCCCTTGGGTGAAGTTTTGGTTTTTGCCAAGATTTTCCGGTAGCCGGCATGGCCTTGACCGAAATCTCTGTTGGTGAAACCGTGGTGAGTTTTGGTGCTCGGAAGAGGCGTTTCGGATGATTTCTTGGTTGCCGAGTGGAGGCGGTCTAACCGCCCCTATACCGGTCTAACCGCCCCCTCCGGTTAGCCGTCTTTCGAGTTTGTTGACGGATAAAAGACGTATCCCTCTACGATCCGCAAGCGTACGGACCCCACACCTTTTTCACCACGGGATTCCCAAGGTTCTTGTCAATCCGCGGAGCAAGGGGATTACAAGCGTTCGATCAACAACGACACACTAGCTACTAAAACCCTAACTACTATTATACTAGAAAACAACTAAACTACACTAGAGAGAATGATAAACGATCAAGATAGAAGACACTCGCCCACGGGTCTACGATACTAGAGCATGCAATCGCTTAAAGACATGAAAACCAATCTAATCTATCGGGGATGTGACCACGGTTTCGCCCTTTCCCTCCTCTCGTACCGTCACTACTCGAAGGTATTCATGACTAAACCTTTGATGGCCACGGCGTATTGAATGGATCCAAGGAAGCATTGAGGCCTATACTCCCTTTACGACACGGTTGCAAGCCTTAAGCATTAAAGTATATTCAACACAAGATGATAGATAGATAATCCGACAAAGTGCGATTACATCTCAAGATCGATTACAACCCATGGACGAATGAGAAGATTACCCCATCAAGGTGCTGATCATGGCACCGTTGATCATGGTTTCCCTTCCGCCGGTGTCTTCCTTCTTCTCCACGAGAGGGTGCTTCCTTCGAGGTGGTTGATCTCCGCATGGGACATCCTCCTCCTCTCTCTCTAGCTTGTGGATGGCCTTCGGTGCAAATAACTCCTCCTCCCGTGTTGGCGGCGTGTCGGGGGTTTTAGGGTCGAAGATCCTTCGAGGGCAAGGAAGACGGGACCGAACCGGTGCCCGAAGTGGGCCGGGCCGGCCCGCCGGGCCGGCCGGCCCGGGCCCAATTTCGGCCCGGTTCGGTCGCCCTTTTTGCTCCGTGGGTCCTCGTGCACTTATCTACTTTGCCCCCTCCACTTGCATGATTTTGACGCCGTTATCCTCGCGATCAAGATGGAGGCTCTATTTGCATGAAGTTTGATCTTTTACGCTTCAATCCCGGGGGTGTTCCTCGTAGCACTTCGGTCCTCGCCACCATTGGAAGTGATTTCGGCAAGCTCATGAACACGAACAAGACTCCATGAATGCTCCTTTGAACTTGTTGCAAATCCGTCCTTTATGTCCATGTTTTCCTACATAAACACAACACTTCCAAATGCATGCACAAAGATGAACTTTTCATATGATTAGTGTGCCTAGTGGCGGGTTAGTTCCATAATCAAATCCAAACCAAAGTGTAATGAACATGCTAGGTGCACCAAAATACACCGTCAACGAGTTGTTTCCGCCGTCGTTGCTTGCGTGTGTGTTGTGGTTCTTTGGTAGAGTTTGTTCCTAGGACCGTAGCACTCTAGTGGCTACGTGGTTTTGGCAAACGGGAGGTAGAAGTGCGGTGCGTGTGATTTCGGGGGTTCGACCGAGCTAGTTTGTCTTGTCGGAGTTTCAATCTCCCTCGAGAAGAATTTTTATCGGCTCCCATTCACTCTCCCCCCCTCTCTCGGTCGCCTAATCGGTCCTTCACACCTCCGCCGTTTCGCCGGCGATAGACGGCATGCCATCAAGAAGGAACTCGCCAAACTACTCGCGGCCGACTTCATTAGAGAAGTCTTCCATCCCGAGTGGCTCGCCAACCCCGTCCTCGTCCGCAAGAAGAACTCGAACGAGGGGAGGATGTGCGTCGACTACACTGACCTCAACAAACACTACCCAAGGACCCCTTCGGGTTGCCGCGGAGTGATCAAGTCATCGACTCCACGGCGGGCCGCGACTCGCTCTCGCTTCCTCGACCGCTACTCCGGTACCACCGGATCGCGATCAAGGAAGAAGACCAGGAGAAGACCGCGTTCATCACCACGTTTGGCGCGTCGCTACACGACCATGTCCTTTGGGTTGAAGAACGCCGCGCCACCTATCAACGAGCTATCCAGGATTGCTTCAAGAGCCAACTCAACAAGAACGTCGAAGCCTACGTGGATGACGTGGTCATCAAGACCCGAAATTCCGTACCCTCATCGACGACCTTTAGAGACTTTCGCATCCTTGCGCGAGTACCGCCGGAAGCTCAACCCAAACAAGTTCATCTTCGGCGTACCTTCGGGCAAACCGCTCGGCTTCATCATCGGCCCGGCGCGGCATCGAAGCCAACCCCGAGAAGATCTCCGCCATCACCAGGCATGAAAGCTCCCAAGTGCATCAAAGACGTCCGTAAGCCGACCGGGTGCATGGCGGCCTTGAACGAATTCATCTCGAAACATGGAGAACGGGGGCTCCCCTTCTTCAAACTACTCAAGCACCAAGAGAAGTTCGTGTGGACTCCGAGAGGCGGACCAAGCCCTTGCTCGGCTCAAGGGCTTCCTATCGAAGCCACCGGTCGTCACGGCTCCTCGCAAAGGCGAGCGCCTCATCGCTCTACCTCGCTGCGACTACTCACGTGGTCAGTACTGCCATCGTCGTCGAGCGGCGGGGAAGACGGCCACGCCTATCCGGTACGGCGCCCCGCCCAATTCGTCGGCCGAGGTCCTGTCGAGTCCAAGGCACGCTATCGGCACCGTGCGGGAAGCTTTCGTACGCGTACTCATCACCTCGCGGAAGCTACGACACTACTTCCAGGAGTACTCGATCTCCGTCGTCACCGACTACCCGCTCGGCGACATCTCGTGGAACCAAGACGCTACCGGAAGAATCTCCAAGTAGGCAGTCGAACTCGGTGCCCTCACCATCGACTTTAAGCCACGTACAGCCATCAAGTCGCAGGCGCTAGTCGAGTTCATGGCGGAGTGGCGGGAGAATCAGCTACCTACTCCAACCGTGCGACCGGAGCATTGGGTGATGTACTTTGACGGCTCACTCAACCTCGAGGGCGCAGGAGCGGGGGTACTCCTGATCTCTCCAACGGGCGAACAACTCAAGTACGTCCTGCAGATCTTCTGGAAGGTGTCAAACAATGAAGCCGAGTACGAAGCTCTCCTACACGGACTCCGCCTCGCGGCTTCACTAGGCATCAAGCGGCTACTAATCTACGGCGACTCCGCAAAGTGGTCATCAACCAAGTCAACAAGTCCCGGGAACGCAACAAGGAGAACATGGACGCCTACTGCCTAGAAGTCCGCAAGCTCGAGAACAAGTTCTACGGTCTCGAGTTCCACCACATCGTCCGCGACAACAACGTTGCAGCGGACGTCCTGTCGAAGCTCGGTTCTACTCGCGCTCAAGTACCAGCGGGTGTCTTCGTCCACGAGCTTCACGCGCCATCCATCCCGGAGCCGGCGCCACCGACCACTGTCCCAGCGCATCCGCCAGCTGGCCAGGAGGTCATGATGATCGACGCGGACTGGAGGCAACCCTTCATCGACTACCTCAGCGAGCAGAAGGTTCCCTCGGACAAAAACTTGGCTGAGCAGCTCATCCGCCGCGCCAAGTCCTACGTCCTCGTCGGAGACAAGCTTTACAAGCGGGGCACATCTTCTGGAGTACTCATGAAGTGCGTCCCCAGGCAAGAAGGCAAGGACATCTTGGAGGAGATCCACATGGGCGTCTGCGGTAACCACGCGTCTTCTCGTACGGCCGGTCGGCAAGGCCTTCGGTGAGCCTTCTACTAGCCCACGGCTACGGGCGACGCCGAAGAACTCGTCGAAGGTGCCAAGGATGTCAATACTTCGCCAAGCAGCAACACGTCCCAGCCTACAAGCTAGTCACCATACCGCCAACCTGGCCCTTTGCTTGCTGGGGGCTCGACATGATTGGGCCACTGCCAACTGCGCCAGGTGGATTCAACAGAGTATTGGTGGCCATCGACAAGTTCACCAAGTGGATCGAGGTCAAGCCGGTCACATGCCCCAAGGCTGACAGAGTACTCGACTTCTTGGATGAACTCGTGCATCGCTACGGACTACCCCACCGCATCATCACAGACCTGGGCTCCAACTTCAACAACCACCAGTTCTGGGAGTACTGCGAGAATAGCGGGATCGACGTCCGATATGTCTCAGTTGCCCACCCTCGGGCCAACGGACAAGTCGAGCGCGCCAACGGAATGGTGCTCGACGCTCTCAAAAAGCGGCTACACGACGCTGCTAATTCCAAAGGAGGCAAGTGGATCAAGGAACTACCCAACGCACTCTGGGGGCTACGCACTCAGCCTTCCAAGCCAACGGGGCAATCCCCCCTACTTCTCGGTCTACGGCTCCGAAGCAATCCTCCCCGCCGATGTCATATGGTATTCACCGGCGGTGGAGCACTACGACGAAGGCGTCTGCGAAGACGACAGACGAGTTGACATCGACGGACTCGAAGAAGCTCGGCCGCGCCGCCCTCGTCCAATCGGGCAAGGTACCTAGAGGGTATCCGACGCTACCACGACCGCAACATCAACAAACGCTCCTTCAACGTTGGCGATCTCGTCCTTCGTCGTATCCAGAACACGAAGGACTACACAAGCTCGGCCTCCCCACGGGAAGGTCCCTTCACCGTAGCAAAGGTGACCAGGGCCGGCTCCTACCACCTGCGGACACTTGAAGGAGAAGATGTCAACAACTCGTGGAATGTCGACCGGCTCCGTCGGTTTTACGCCTAAGTCTACACGACTACCCCGGGGGCTCAAGTCTACTCGACTACATCAAGACCCCTCCACCGTAAGCGGCCTCCGTGTCCCGGCTCCGGTCTCTCGTACTACTCCTTCGCCGTAAGCGGCCTCCGGTCCGGCACTAGTCTCCGGACTACTCTTCTCCGGAATCCGGCCCATGCGGCTACCTACGGATCCCGGGCCGTGATGAGCGACAAAGGACTCTAGCGGTGGTCTACCGAGAGACCATGTACTCCTAGATCCGGCCTACACGGCTACTTACGGATCTACCGCCGTAAGCGGCTACTCGCCCTAGCACCACTTAGCCGTAGGCGGCCTCCGGTCCTAGCGACTACTCGTAACTACGGCCCCGGCCATCCGAGTGCACTTCTTCGTAATAAAGTTTGATTGTTCATCAACTTCTTTATTGTCTACCTCCCTCAACGGGACTACTGCCGAGTACGACTACTCGCAACAACTCCACGATGGGACTCCGCACTCTGAGATCGCGACTACGAGTACTCATTGATGGAACTTCTCTCCATTAATACTTAAACAATTTCATTACAATTGTTTTTGTACATCTATTGCTACGAGCTAACTATTACAGGACTACTAGAGATTAAGCTTGTCGGTGACTTGTTCCGCAATGGGCGCCATCTGCTCCAGCAGCTCCGCATATTGCTCGTCGGTATAGTTGGCGGCTAGTCCGCCGCGACCGCATCCACGGGTGCCTTCGGAAAGTAGGACTTCATGAAGGCCGGCACCGGTTCGGGATCGACTTCGCCGGATGCTTCACGTAGGCCGCCGGCCCGGCAGGGGGCTTCCTTCGGCCGATCCACCGGTGGTGCTATCTTGGGGCCGCCGGGGTGGTGAGGTACCGGCAGCCTCGCGATGGGGAGCGTGTCTTCTTCAAGCTCCTTCAAACCGGGCCCGCAGCCTCTCGCAGTCCTCGTTCGGCCTTCGCAATGATTTGTAGCAGCGTTGACGAGGTCACGATCGGAGGCAATACGAAGCTCCATGTGCTTGACGCACTCGTAGGCAAGCTCCTTATAATCTAACTCGAGTACGGCGGGCCTCCCCGCTCCCGTAGAAGAGATTCTTCGGATCCATCTCTCGAAGTCTTCAACCGCTCTACCCGGGTTTCAAGCTCGCAAACAAAGCAAGGAAAAGCGGGTTAGACTACCTCTCGACCTCCAACAAGTACTCAACAAGACAAGTGGTGTACCTTTGTTCTTGTTGCGGAGCGACTTGTTCTTCCGCACCAAGTTGTCACTCTTCGCCCGCATCTCCTGGATGTCGTTGTGGTATTTGGCGAAGGCGGTATCAAGCTTGGACTGCATGGCAGCCGCGTGCTTCCGGGACTTCACGAGTTGGTCCTCCAGCGCTTCGGCCCGAAGCACAGTGTCGCCGTACCCCTGAAGCATCTCAGACTTCAGGCGGGACTTCTCAGCGACGTCCTGCACGGACAACATACGTCAGATGAGTACTCAACACTAAAGGATTGACTACTCAGGAGTTACAACTACTCACCTTCATCCACTGCTCGGCTTGGCAGACCGCCTCCAGATGCCGAGCCACCGTTGCCGGATCGACCAAGTCGTCCGCCAGCAACTCGATCCCCCCATGACTACTTGTGGTGGCTTCGGACATCGGTGCAAAGCGGATAGGCTCCGCGTCTTGGATCTCCGGGAGCGAACGACCACCTCCAGAGCGGGTTCTGGCTGCGTGGTGGCCTCCTCTCCCCCGGTCGTCGCGGCGGCCTCTCCGGCGGCCACCTCCATCAGCTCGGGGCTGCTCCGGTAGCCTTCGAGTTTCGGTGTCAAGTTCTCCATGGGCACCGCCGATGGGATGTCGTTCCCCTCGGCCTCAACGCCCGTCAACAAGAAGACAAGCGCATCGGCGTCATCCGACGACTACGACTACTCTTCGGGGATAGTACGGCCTCAGCGAGTACTCACCTTCGACTACGCCGGCTTCGTGCAACGTAGCCCCCGGCGGCCGGCGCTTCGGGCTCCGCCCCCGAGGGGCGGGAGCGGACTCCTCGGCCGGGCGGCGCGGCTTCTTCTTCCGCCACCGCCGCGGAGGGTTCATCCCCCCTCCCGGGACGGATCCGTCGACTTCTCCGCAGTACACAAGCCGCTTGTCGGTCAAGCACGACTACCACATCAAGTACTACTCGGGAAGATTCAACACTTACAAGCTTGACCGGACTACCGTCACGGTCGGGGCGCCGAGGATGCTGGCGATGTCCACCAGTCCAGCCTCGGCGGGCGCCTCCTCTTGCGCCTCGCGGCCGCTACCCCTCTCGCGGTGACGGCCGTGGGTGCAGCGCTCTCCTGCGCTTCTGCGGCCACCACCTCTTCCGCAGCAGCAGCAGCGGGCTCCGTGCTCCCCTGAGGAGCAGGGGGCTGGCGCTCCATCTGCGCCAAGAGTTCTTCAACAGTGGGGGCTGGGCTACGACTCCCAGCGGCCTCCCCCACCGTGTCCCACTCGCCTTCGTCGCCCTGATCAACGGGCTCCGTAGGCGGCAACTCCTACAAGCAAGGAAACTTCTTCATCAACAAGTGAACTCGAGACACTAGTACTCGACTACACTACTCAAGACGGCTTACCTCTGGGGACGTGGTCTCAGTGACCTTCAACTTCTTCGTCACGCGCTTGCGGGACGCATTGCGCGGCTTCCGCGGCGGCGCGGCCAGACTAGCCTCTAGGCTAGCCGGTGGATCCTGAACAAGAGGAACGTGAGGCAAGCCAGGACGGCTGAACCTCGACCGCAGCTGGAAGCGGTCCTGCAGCGTCTCCTCGTCGTCGTCCTCGTCGGACGTGTCCTCCACGACAACGGTGTCGTCTCCTTCGCCGACCTCCCGCCGCTCTTTGGCCTTGGTCTTCCCCTCCTCCAGGATCTCGACTTCCTGAGGAGGTGGCGGCGGCTCGGAGACAAACTTCTTCAAGTCGTCCCCGCAAGACACAACTCATCGGCGCGACTACTCGCATGGAATGGGTACTCGACTATGGATGCGGCTACTTACCTCCTTTGGCGGGGCGCGCGGCGGAGTACTCCCGTACGGGGCACGCCGTGTACGGTGGCATGTCCTTGAAGATCCGCGCCGGCCTATCGCCAATGTCGTCGTCGTCGACTTTGTCTCCGAGCATCCGCGACGTGTCGTCGTCGCCGGTGTACTCGAACCCCGGGGTGTCGCGAGCCATCGGTGGTCGCACCCCGTGCTTCATGAAGCCGAAGGCCACGTGCTCGGCCCTCGGCCGGCTTCTCTTAGCGCCTTGATCCGCGCCAACAACTCCGGAGCCGGATCCCCTCCCGCATCGTCGGCTCCGTATTCCACCCACGGGCGATGCTTGGGGCGCTTCCCGCTCGGCTTCGGCAACCCCGGATGGTGGTTCGTGATGTAGAACCACTTGGCCTTCCAGTCTTGGTTGGAGTCGATGAGCTTGTACGAGAGGTACTGCTCGGCGGCGTCCTCCCGCATCTGGATCCCCGCTCCTCCGACTACCCGCGGGTTCTTGGTGCTTGGTTTCGGCTTCACCGGAAGAACTTCCGGAACAAGATCCAATGGGGCTTGATCCCCAGAAAAGCTTCGCAGAAATGTACGAAGACGGCGGTGTGAAATATACCGTTAGGGTTGAGGTTGAGGTACTCAATGTTGTAGTACCCCATGAGCCCCTTGAAGACAACGAGCATGAGGAGAACTACCCTACACATGACCTCGAGCTAGCCGCTATCATTCACGCTTTGAAGATTTGGAGGCACTATCGATGGGTAACAAGTGCGACATTTATACCGACCACAAGAGCACGAAGTATATCTTCACCCGATCCCGAATTGAACCCGAGGCAAAGGAGATGGCCGGAGCCGATCAAGGACTATGACCCGAGCATCCACTACCACCTCGGCAAGGCGAGACGTCATAGCCAACGCTCTGAGTTGCAAGCATTACTGTAACAACTTGATGGTGCATGATGAACAACCGGCTTTGTATGAGGAGCTAGAGAGGCTGAGTTTGGAGATAGTGGAGGAGGGGCAGTTGAATGAGTTGAGGGTGAAATACACACTCGAAGACCAGATCCGTTAGGCTCAAAAAGGGTGCCGGAGATTAACGAAGTAAAAGGACGGATGGAAAGAGGCAAAGCGTACCGATTATCACCTCGATGATCAAGGCACACCATGGTTGAAGGACCGCATATGCGTACCCCAGAACAGGGAGATTCGGGACTCGATTCTTAGAGAGGCTCACGACTCTCGATACTCGATCCACCCCGGTTGCACCAAGATGTACAAGGATCCGAAGGTACGGTTACGGTGGGAAAAGATGAGGGAAGACATTGCCGAGTACGTCGCTCGATGCGACACATGTCGACGGTGAAGGCGAACATCGAGACCCGCCGAGCCGCTTCAACCGCTTGAAATACCCACGTGGAAGTGGGATGATATCGATATGGACTTCATTGTGGGTTTGCCGTGCACGCGAAAGGAAACGACTCCATTTGGGTGATTATCGATCGGTTGACCAAGGTAGCACACCGTTGACGGTGTATTTTGGTGCACCTAGCATGTTCGTTACACTTTGGTTTGGATTTGATTATGGAACTAACCCGCCACTAGGCACACTAATCATATAACAAGTTCATCTTTGTGCATGCATTTGGAAGTGTTGTGTTTATGTAGGAAAACATGAACATAAAGGACGGATTCGCAACAAGTTCAAAGGAGCATTCATGGAGTCTTGTTCGTGTTCATGAGCTTGCTGAAACCACTTCCAATGGTGGTGAGGACCGAAGTGCTACGAGGAACACCCTCGGGGATTGAAGTGTAAAAGATCAAACTTCATGCAAAGAGAGCCTCCATCTTGGACGCGAGGATAACAGCATCAAAATCATGCAAGTGGAGGGGGCAAAGTACATAAGTGCACGAGGACCCACAGAGCAAAAAGGGGCGACCGAACCGGGTCGGGAATTGGGCTGGGCGGCCGGCCCAGGCCGGCCGGCCCGCCCCCACTTCCGCACCGGTTCGGTCCCGTTTTCCTTGCCCTCGAAGGTTCTTCAACCCTAAAACCCCCGACGCGCCGCCAACACCGGGGAGAGGATTCATTCGCACCGAGAAGGCCATCCACAAGCTAGAGAGAGAGGAGGAGGATCTCCGGCGGGAGATCAACCACCTCGAAGGAAGCACCCTCTCGTGGAGAAGAAGGAAGACACGGCGGAAGGGAAACTATGATCAACGGTGCCATGATCGGCACCTTGATGGGGTAATCTTCTCATTCGTCCATGGGTTGTAATCGATCTTGAGATGTAATCGCACTTTGTCGGATTATCTATCTATCATCTTGTGTTGAATATACTTTAATGCTTAAGGCTTGCAACCGTGCCGTAAAGGGAGTAGAGCTCCAATGCTTCCTTGGACCCATTCAATACGCCGTGTCCATCAAAGGTCTAGTCATGAATACCTTCGCGTAGTGACAGTACGAGAGGAGGGAAAGGGCGAAACCGTGGTCACAACCCCGATAGATTAGATTGGTTTTCATGTCTTTAAGCGATTGCATGCTCTAGTATCGTAGACCCGTGGGTGAGTGTCTTCTTCCTTGATCGTTTATCATTCTCTCTAGTGTAGTTTTGTTGTTTTCTAGTATAATATAGTTAGGGTTTTATTAGCTAGTGTGTCGTTGTTGATCGAACGCTTGTAATCCCCTTGCTCCGCGGATTGACAAGAACCTTGGTAATCCCGTGGTGAAAAAGGTGTGGGGTCCGTACGCTTGCGGATCGTAGAGGGATGCGTCTTTTATCCGTCAACAAGCCCCCCTTTTACGGCGCCGTTGCCGGGGAGCAAGTTAGTTTACATCGTTTGATTTGCATCTAACTTAGTTTTATATTTAGTTAATCTTTTATTCGCTATATCTAACATATATTATCCGAGAAAAACACTTGTTTCTTTTTTTGTTTTTGTTTTTATCTTATTGTCTAGATGGAGTTCGTTAATCAACCCGTGGAAGAACCGGAGAAATCATTAAGGGATTACGCTAGCCCTCGATGTGAAGACATAAAAGTACAAGAGTCGGATTCGAAGCTCGAAGCGACCAAGTATGAAATTAAATCCAAGATCATCAAGATGGTGGCGGAAAACCCATTTGAAGGGATGGTTACGGAGAACCCATATAGACACATAAGGGATTTCACGACAATATGCAACACGGTGCGTCAAGAAGGAGTTCCCGATGAATGGTTCAAATGGAATCTCTTTCCCTACTCACTTGCCGCAAAGCAAAGACATGGTATTCGGTTGCGTCCTTTGAAGTTGAAGGCAATTGGAACAAGTTGACAAAGAAGTTTTGCGAAAAGTTCTTTCCAATTAGCAAGGTTCAACATCTAAGGAGGCAAGTGATCACTTTCATGCAAGGAGAAGAGGAAGGGATAGACCAAGCACGGGATAGGTTTAATGAATTAATCGAACAAGGACCAAAACTCGGCTTCACCCGTGACATACTCTTGCATACATTTTTGTTTTTCCCTAACCCCTAGTTGCATGCGACACGTCGAAATGTGTGCGGGTGGGGATCTCATGGAGAAAACACTCACGGAAGCCGCCCAACTCCTACAAAAAGTTAGTAAAGCGGCTGCCATGCGAAGAGATTGGGAAACAAGACTTGCGCAAGAGCCGGAATTCAACTCAAGAAAGAAAAAGCTTGCTGATTTTTCTAAAGAGGCAACCCCGGAAGTCACAAAAGAGGAACCAATCATGGAAAAGCTTGAACAAGAACACATCAAGTCAAGAACTACACCAAACGTCGACTTCGCCGCACCAAATGAGACGAACAAGAGAAGCATGTCAAGCGCGAAGCCACTAAGGGAGTTCGAGCCAATGGATTGGGTTCCTATTGATTACGGAGAAGTATTCGACAAGAGAAGACCGTTCCCTAATCAAAAGGGAATGGCAAGAGCATTGGAAGTGGATTTCCCACCGGAGAAGAAAGCTGAAAATTCATACGACCTCGAAACCACCGGTGAGATTTTTGAAAAGCTCTTTGGAGATGACGTGGTGGATCCGGAACATATTGCCGAGGTGAAGAGAATCATGGGGATCAAGCCCGAAGCATCACCATACGCTCGCCTCGCTGAAATTTACTCGATAGGATCCGAAGAAGAAGAGAAGATGACGCCGCACTTGAGTTGCGAGATCAACGGAGTTCAATGCAAAGCTTTATGCGACATCGGAGCCCAAGTAAGTGTTCTATCTTCTAAAATTTACGATAAAGTTCAATACCACAACCTAGACTTAGCTCCAACATCAACGAAATTAATTATGGGAGATGGTAGAACTATCAAACCTCTAGGTATTGCTCGCAACATTAAAGTAAAAATCTCTAGAAACTATATACCAACCGATTTCTTTGTTATTGATGCTTACCACAGTAATTCTGATCATATAATCTTAGGTAGGCCTTTTCTTAAGTTGGTTGATGCCGTGTTAGATGCCGGAGAAGGCAAAGTAAGAATGAACCTTAATGGAACAAAGTACACATATAACTTTCTTCGTGCTTCTAAACACCTTACACCTTTTCCTCCCGACGATGAAGAAGTAGAAGAGATAGATAGTCTTTGTTTTGTTGAAACCTTTAGAGACCCGCTGCAAAGAGCGATGGAAAATCAAATTAGTAATCAACAAGATGAAGAACTAGAGGAAGCAACTAAAGGCTTAGAGCCGCATGATGGTAGTGTGGAGGAAGAGAAGTTCGAAGACATAGGAGAAATCAAACCCGAGGAGCCACAAGTGCCCGAGGTAGACCTTAAACCTTTGCCCAAGGGATTAAAATATGAATTTTTGGGCCCGGACAAAACTTATCCGGTCATTGTGAGCGACGAGTTGAGTCCCGAAGAAAATGAAGCGTTGCTGATTTTATTAAAAAAACATAGGAAGGTGATTGGATATTCAATTAATGATCTCAAAGGTATTAGCCCAGCCTTTTGCACTCATCGTATACCAATGGAAGACCAATGTAAGCCCGTAGTGGACCACCAAAGGAGGCTAACCCATGCCATGCGAGAGGTAGTAAAGAAAGAGGTTATCAAGTTACTTGATGCCGGAATCATCTACCTGGTTCCCCATAGAGAATGGGTGAGCCCGGTACATTGTGTACCGAAGAAAGGAGGTTTGACCGTGGTGAAGAATGAGAAGAACGAGTTGATACCGCAAAGAACCGTGACCGGGTGGCGGATGTGCATCGATTACCGTAAGCTTAACAAAGCGACGAAGAAAGATCACTTCCCCCCTACCGTTCATAGACGAGATGCTCGAGAGGTTAGCAAACCACGCTTATTTTTGCTTTCTCGATGGATACTCGGGGTTCATGCAAATTCCTATTCACCGGAAGATCAACATAAGACAACGTTTACGTGTCCTTACGGAATGTTTGCATATAGGAGGATGCCCTTCGGCCTATGCAACGCTCCGGCCTCTTTTCAACGTTGCATGATGGCCGTGTTTTCGGAATTCCTCGAAGAAATTGTTGAAGTGTTTATGGATGATTTTTCCGTTTACGGGAAGATGTTCATGGATTGCTTAGCAAACTTAGAAAAGGTCCTTACAAGGTGTGCGGCGGTAGATTTGGTTTTAAATTGGGAAAAGTGCCACTTCATGGTTAAGCAAGGCATAGTGCTCGGACATGTTATATCCTAGAGAGGAATCGAAGTGGACAAGGCTAAGGTAGAGACGGTTGAGCAACTCCCACCTCCTACGGATATTAAGTCCTTAAGGAGCTTTCTAGGCCATGCCGGATTCTATAGAAGATTTATAAAGGACTTCTCGAAGATCACTAAGCCTTTAACGCACCTTCTTCAAAAGGATGTGGCTTTCGACTTTGATGAGAAGTGTCTAGCGGCATTCGGACCTTGAAAAATGCGTTGGTGAGTGCTCCCATCATCCAACCTCCGGATTGGAGCCAACCTTTCGAGATCATGTGTGACGCAAGTGACTACGCCGTAGGCGCGGTCTTGGGACAAAGAAAGGAAGGCCGAGTTCACGCCGTTTACTACGCTAGCAAAACTCTTAGTGGGGCACAATTAAATTACGCCACTACGGAAAAAGAGTTGCTAGCGGTGGTATTTGCTTTCGAAAAATTCAGATCTTACATTGTGAACTCGAAAGTCATTGTTTACACCGATCACTCAGCCATCAAGTATCTCTTGGCTAAGAAGGAAGCTAAACCACGTTTGATTCGTTGGATCCTTCTTCTCCAAGAGTTTGATGTTGAAATTCGTGATAAAAAGGGGGGTGGAAAATGTTGTGGCCGATCATTTGTCTAGGATGAATCGGGGACAAGATGATAAAGAGCCCATAGAAGATAAGATGAGAGATGACCACCTCTATAGAGTGCTTGATAAAGACACTTGGATGATCGACATCATTCGAGCAATTCGAAAGATGCCCCTTGATCATCTAGACAAAAACACTCAAAGGAAGATAATCTCTCGAAAGTAAGAAATATTTTTGGGATGCACCATACCTCTTCAAACTTGGCAATGATGGAGTGATGAGAAGATGTGTGCCAAGAGAAGAGAGGCTTGAGATTCTAAGGAAGTGCCACTCGGCGGAGTACGGTGGGCACTATAGCCATTTTCGAACCGAAGCAAAAGTATGGTCGAGCGGATTCTATTGGCCGGAGATGCATGAAGATACTAAAAGATATGTTGCGTCATGCCCCGAATGTCAAAGAACCGGAAGCATCTCTCAAAGAAATTCTATGCCTTTGAAATACAACTTGCAAATCGACATATTCGATGTATGGGGCATAGACTTCATGGGGCCCTTTAAAAACTCATTTGGATTCGAGTATATACTTGTTATGGTTGATTATGTATCCAAGTGGGTAGAGGCTATACCATGTTGTAAAGCTTCCACGGAAGAGTCCATCACTATGATCAAGAACGTGATTTTTCCCCGTTTCGGTACACCGAGAATCTTGATAAGTGATGGAGGAACTCATTTCACCGGAAGAACTTCAAAAGGTGCTTGTCCAAGTTGGGAATTGAGCATAGGGTCTCTACGGCCTATCACCCACAAACCAATGGACAAGCGGAGACGTCAAATAGGCAATTAAAAAGCATACTCAACAAGACCATAGAGAAGGGGGGCAAGGATTGGTCAAAGAAATTAGACGGAGCTTTATGGGCTTATCGAACGGCGTTTAAAACACCGATAGGTATGACCCCTTATCAATTCGTCTATGGAAAAGCTGGCCACCTTCCGGTTGAGTTAGAACATAAAGCCTATTGGGCGATTAAAGAGATGAACCTTGATCTCGATGCCGCGGTGGTGAAACGAAGAATTCAAATAAGCGAGCTAGAGGAGTTGAGGTTGAAAGCTTATGAAAACGCAAGCATATACAAGGAGAGAATCAAAAGGTGGTATGATAAAAGATTGAAGAAAAAAGAATTTAAAGAAGGAGATAAGGTCCTCCTCTACAATTCGAGGTTTAAAACCTTCGGAAAGGGGAAATTGCAAAGCAAGTGGGACGGACCTTATGTTGTGCATTCGGTGTTCTCCAACGGAGCGGTAACCATTATGGATATAAACGGCGATCAATTTGTGGTGAATGGTTAGCGGCTTAAGGTTTACTACGAACCCGATGTCGTGCCCCTTCACCATGTTGACGTCTTCACCATGGAGGAAGAGCCCGAACGTCCTGCCTAGGACAAAAAACAAGGCATCAACTTCTGTAAATAATTTTTCTTTTAGTTTTTCGGAGTTTTTCGCGAAGATTTACCGGGCCAACTTTTTCCCATGGGGCGAGGAAGAAAAAATAGGGCGGTGTGCAAAAACCCGGACCGGCTCGGCCCCCGAGGCGGGGTGGGCCGGCCGGCCCGGGGGGGCCCGACGCCCGATGACGCCGAATTTCGCCCCGAATTGCTCCTTTTTGACTTCTTTGTTTGGTCGGAAAATTTTAAGGGAAGTGTAAAAAAGGAAAATAAGGTTTCCGCAGCTTTCCTCTCGGGACTATTTATTTGGCCGAATTGGGAGCTCGAGAATCAAACCTTTCAAGCAATGTGTTGCACCCTTGTAGCGGCCATTGAGCCTCCAAAAAGCTTAGAGTTGAAGCAAGAAGCCAAGAAGCCATCGATGGAGGAGGCGATGCGATGCGAGCTCAAGCTACCCGTCAAGAGGACCGCACGTATCCGTTGCGGAGGACGTGTCCCGACCGGAGCTCTTGCATCTCGCAACCCCGTCAAAGGAGAGAAGGTCCCTACACCCGTTCGAAGGTCGGCACGTCTCCAAGGCATCAAGCGTAAAGATTACAAGGAGGTGTCGCCGGAGCCTAAGGATTATGGGGATAGCGACTACTCCGACGATCGTAGCCCGAGCTCGTGGGCGGCCGCCGGTAGAGATGATGATGATTGGGATGAGCAGCCCTATGAAAGGACTCCCGAAGGCCCCAACGGCGACGGCAACGACGGTGGTGAAGGCAACGACAATGGAGGTGGCGACGACGGTGGGGACAACGGTGGAGATTATGGCGACGACGACCCCTTCGGATTGCATCCGGTGTGCTGTCGAGTTTGCCGTCAATCCATCGCGGATCTCTACACGTCGGCCGACGAATGTCTCCAAGCCATGGAAGCGATGAAGCGGCGTATGGAGGACTTGGAGCGCGTAGTTGAAGATGACTACAAGTTCCTTAACCGCAACGTGCGCAAGCTTTTCGGCATGGTTGGAAACATGAGAGGCAAGTGGTGCAAAACTTGCTTGAAGTACCACTAGATCTAGTTTTCCCCTTAGGATTTTTGTAAGATACGACGAGGACGTCGTATGTTTTAAGTGTGGGGGAGAGCTAGCTCGCTAGCCTTAGCTTTTGAACTTCAAGTTTAGGTTCGGTTTAATCTTCGTGTGAGAGTTTTAGTGTTTTAATGAGTCTTTAGTTTTGAGTCTGTTTTAAAATTTTTGCAAGTGTCTTAAATTAGTGTTGAGTCAAGAAAACCAAATAAAAAGAGTCTTTATATATATATCTTTGTGTTTTATGTATTGTTTATCTTTATTTACTTGTTTGTTTAATCTTCGATTCTTGATATATGAATGGAAGTATGTGGTTTGAAAAACGTTTACCGTGGTGCTTAGTGGAATCGCTACTACTTAAAGTACCCATACCGCACTTCGATCTTGAGCTTCACATGTTAGTTGTGCTATGTTCGATGCTAAAAATTGGAGGATTTCAGTTCTGAAAATTATTTTAAAACCCTTGTAATAAAGGTTAGCAAAACCTCTTTTTCCAAGTTGAGAGTAAGAAAAAAATTCCTATCCAAAGCCAAGTTTATTTTTTCGCTTCACCATAAGTGTGATTAGCACGATGAGTTAGGCTAGGACCCTTCTCTCTTGGTGAGTTTTAATTTCAAGCAATGATCATGTCCTTGTGCTTATCTTTTGTTGCTAGCCTCGTCACATATTCAGTACGTGACTTTCACAACGAAAGTCATGATTATCACTGGATTCCATACCCAACCCTATACATCTCTTTTGTACATCGTATTCCTTGAACACAACCTATTTTCAAAGTTTCGTCTCGTCTCTAGCATGAGTTATTTAAAATTTCAGATTGTATGCATGCGAGGAAAGAGAGAATTGAAAGCTTTGAAAAGTTGTCAAGAGAGAGAAAAATAAAGAGAAAAAGTATGCGTATGGAAAAGAAAGAAAGAAGAAAAAGAGAAAGATGAGTTAGCAATGAAGATATGAGAGGGATGGATCAAGTGAAAGAAAGAAAAAAATAAAGTGTAAGGAAGGATGTCACGTTGATTGTGAGACGAAACTTTTACTCTATTTCCAACCATGTGCAATCCGACAACGAGGACATCATTGGTGCCTTGAAGTCACAATTTTCTTTTGCCCTTGCACATGTCCACCATTCTAAATCTTCTCATCCTTGATATCCCTACATATGGTTAATTCTCATGATCATTGGCTTTGAAAGGTAGACAACCATTAGAGGAAGTTCTTAGTTTGACAATACTTGTGTTGATTGCGCTAGCCCTACCTATAGCTCCACTTTACATGATATATGAGAGATTAATGGGAGGTGAGAGTTTTATAAAACTTGGTTAGGATAGCCACTTCATATGAGTGACTTGAGAGAGCTTGGAGAAAGGTTTTTGTCTAATACTTGTTGCAGGAATTTTTGTTTTGAAAACCATAAAAAAAACCTCCGATGGAAGCAAAGGAGTAAGCATGGCTGAAATTGAAGACTTCGAGTGAAGAGTTTGAGTTGTGGGGTAAATCTTGACGTGGTAAAAATTCTAAACGCCCATGTTTATGTTTGATTATCATTACTTTGTGTTTATGTATTAAAGATGAAGGGATTGACTAACTTGTGAAGGAGGATTAATGATACACGATTACATACCTTGGACGAAATTCTTTTACGAGTACTTGCTCGAGGACGAGCAAGAGCTAAGTGTGGGGGAGATGTTGACGGTGTATTTTGGTGCACCTAGCATGTTCGTTACACTTTGGTTTGGATTTGATTATGGAACTAACGCGCCACTAGGCACACTAATCATATAACAAGTTCATCTTTGTGCATGCATTTGGAAGTGTTGTGTTTATGTAGGAAAACATGAACATAAAGGACGGATTCGCAACAAGTTCAAAGGAGCATTCATGGAGTCTTGTTCGTGTTCATTAGCTTGCTGAAACCACTTCCAATGGTGGCGAGGACCGAAGTGCTACGAGGAACACCCCGGGGATTGAAGAGTAAAAGATCAAATTTCATGCAAAGAGAGCCTCTGTCTTGGACGCGAGGATAACAAAGCATCAAAATCATGCAAGTGGAGGGGGCAAAGTACATAAGTGCACGAGGACCCACGGAGCAAAAAGGGGCGACCGAACCGGGTCGGGTGGGCACTGGGCCGGCCGGCCCGGGCCGGCCGGCCCGCCCCACTTCCCGGCACCGGTTCGGTCCCGTTTTCCTTGCCCTCGAAGGATCTTCAACCCTAAAACCCCCGACGCGCCGCCAACACCGGGGAGAGGATTCATTCGCACCAGAAGGCCATCCACAAGCTAGAGAGAGAGGAGGAGGATCTCCGGCGGGAGATCAACCACCTCGAAGGAAGCACCCTCTCGTGGAGAAGAAGGAAGACACGGCGGAAGGGAAACTATGATCAACGGTGCCATGATCAGCACCTTGATGGGGTAATCTTCTCATTCGTCCATGGGTTGTAATCGATCTTGAGATGTAATCGCACTTTGTCGGATTATCTATCTATCATCTTGTGTTGAATATACTTTAATGCTTAAGGCTTGCAACCGTGCCGTAAAGGGAGTAGAGCTCCAATGCTTCCTTGGACCCATTCAATACGCCGTGTCCATCAAAGGTCTAGTCATGAATACCTTCGCGTAGTGACAGTACGAGAGGAGGGAAAGGGCGAAACCGTGGTCACATCCCCGATAGATTAGATTGGTTTTTCATGTCTTTAAGCGATTGCATGCTCTAGTATCGTAGACCCGTGGGCGAGTGTCTTCTATCTTGATCGTTTATCATTCTCTCTAGTGTAGTTTAGTTGTTTTCTAGTATAATATAGTTAGGGTTTTAGTAGCTAGTGTGTCGTTGTTGATCGAACGCTTGTAATCCCCTTGCTCCGCGGATTGACAAGAACCTTGGGAATCCCGTGGTGAAAAAGGTGTGGGGTCCGTACGCTTGCGGATCGTAGAGGGATACGTCTTTTATCCGTCAACACACACTTCTTGCCCGGAAAAGCAAACTACGGTGTGAGCCGGCTTGCGGAACTTTATGTGGACAATATCCTAAAGCTTCATGGAGCTCCGAGGAGTATTGTGTCAGACAGAGGGACTCAGTTCACCGCCCAGTTCTGGAAAAGTCTACATGCTTCCATGGGCACCGAGCTGAACTATAGCACAGCTTTCCACCCTCAGACGGATGGCCAGACAGAGAGAGTGAATCAGGTCCTAGAAGACTTGCTGAGGGCTTGCGTGTTGACCTACGGGTCCGATTGGGAAAAGAGTCTGTCCTGTGCCGAGTTCTCGTACAACAACAGCTAGCAGGCCAGCTTGAAGATGGCTCCCTTCGAAGCCCTTTACGGCAGAAAGTGTCGGACACCGTTGATGTGGTTCGAGGTGGGGGAGCGAACCTTTTTCGGTCCCGCCGCCATGGTTGAGACCGAAGAAAATGTCGCCAAGGTCAGAGAGAACCTGAAGATAGCTCAGAGCAGGCAGAAGAGCTACGCGGACCCAAAACGGAGAGACGTCTCGTTTGAAGTGGGAGAACACGTCTACTTGAAGGTGTCACCCCTCGGGGTACAAAGAGGTTCCACATCAAGGGGAAGCTGTCCCCTAGGTACGTTGGTCCGTATCCGATTGTAAAAAGGATCGGGAAAGTGGCGTACAAGCTCGAACTACCTGCGGAGCTTACCGGACCGCATCCGGTGTTCCACGTGTCTCGGCTTCGGAAGTGTGTGGTCGTCGAGAAGAGAGTGCCCGCTCGGGCACTCGACGTTCGAGAGACCCCCCGGAGTACTTGGAGTACCCGGTTCGAATCTCGGACCGGGCGGAGAAGTCAACCGGGAAC
Source organism: Cenchrus americanus (assembly GCA_947561735.1). Classification (NCBI taxonomy): domain Eukaryota; kingdom Viridiplantae; phylum Streptophyta; class Magnoliopsida; order Poales; family Poaceae; genus Cenchrus; species Cenchrus americanus. The sequence goes on from OX387243.1 coordinate 86,214,481, forward strand.
ACCACCACGCGCTTCGCAAGGTGCTGCGGAGTAATCACTCCGAGCGCGAAGCAACGTGGGAGAAGGAGTCCGCCTTGAGGGAGAAATACCCTCATCTCTTCGAAACGAGAGGTAAGTTCTTAATCTTGCGAACGAGATTCTTCGAGGGGGGAGTTCGTAACATCCTTAGAAATGGTTTGATTGCAAAATGTGGAATTTCAAAAACTTGATTTGTATTTGAGTGCTCATGCAACAATTAAGGATGCCTTCTGTTCCTTTCCCCGATTCCTAGGTTTAATTTGGCACCATCCATAATTTTAGGGCTTATAACTTGCTAGTGTGAAAAGTCGGATCTTTATTTGGATTTTCTTTGAGTGGATTCAAATTTGAATTGGGAATTCAAATTTGAATCAAACTAAAGTTGAAAGGGATTCACTTCAATTCTTAGCGGGCCGCCAACCTCCATTCTAGCCCAACACCCCTTCCCGGCCCGCCCCGCGGCCCGGCGGCAAACCCGCCGGCCTCCACCTACCGCCGCGCGGCTGCTCGGTCGGCCGGCAAGCGGGGACCCGCACCGCGTCACCGGGGGCCGCGATGACGTCGCCGCGGTCACCCCCTACCTTTGCCACTTTGACCGACGGCCAAAGCAAAAGCGGGCGTGCCGGCCGTGGCCTCGCCGTGGCGGCGTGCCCCGCGCCCCCCTCGGCGCATCCCGGCCGTCCACGTGCCCCACGTCGCCCACGGCTATAAGAGCCGCGGCCGAGACCCCAGGGAGCTCCCAATCCCTAGGCGCCTCGGGGGAATCACCGCCCTATCCGCCCACCGACCCGCCGGAAAAAGGAGAAGTGAAAGAGGGAGAAGGAGGATTTGGAGCCGTGCGTGGAAGCGTCGTCCGCCGCGAAGACCGGAGCCGCCCATGGGAGGAGCCGGACTCGCCGTCGCCGAGCACACCTACCTCCCCTACTTCCTCTACTTCCTCGACGACGTGCCGCCGCCGCCTTCGTCTTCCTCCCCGCCGACGAGCCGCGCCACCGCACTTCACCAACACCGCACTACGGCCCGTGGTCACCAAGGTGAGGACGAACACTTCCCCGCCCTTGTGGACGCCCCGGCCTTCGAGCCGCCGAGGGGGAACAAGTCGTCGCACCGCGCCGCCGCGCCGCCGCGCGCGGTGATGCCGGCCTTCGTGCCAGGGGTGGGTCAAATCGCTTGCGGGTGCCGCCGCCTTCGTCAACGCACGCGCGCCTTCTTGCTTAGCTTTGTCTTTCTCGCTGTCGTACGCCGCGCCGTGCTGCTCGTGTTTGCGACCCTCGCGCCGGCGCGTTCACGTTCACATTCGCGCGTGTGTCCACGCGGGCACGACGCTCTCGCGCCGGTGTGCACCCCGGCACACGCGCACGCCAACCTCGGGGGGGGCAAGGCCGGACCTTGAGTCCCCTTTTTTCTTGCACCGGGCCTCACCACCGCGTATCGGTCGACCGCGCCGCCACGGCCTCGCCGTGATCGGGTACCTCGCGTACGCGGTCGCAAGGGGGGGGAAACGCCGCTCCCTTGGTCACCTAGTACACGCCTTGCCACCGGCCGGACCTCGCACGCACGCACTTGAGCCGACCGCGGACGCCATGCTCGCCGCCACACATGGCGTCGGCCGGGCTCCGCCGCGACGCGCCCCTATTGCGGCCGACACCTAGCCTAGCCGTGTCTTTACCCTACACACGCGCTTCCCCGCGCACGCCATCGCGTGCGCGTTCACACGCCTCTACACCGGGGAGGAGCACCGGCACCGCGCCGCGCCGCCGACGTCGCCGCGCCCACACCGGCGACGACCTCACCGCGACGGCCACCACCCTCGGTTTTGCGTCCCTTCGAGCCCAAAGCAACCCAAGGGGGTCCCTTGAGGTTATCCCGTTTTGGCCGGTCGCCCGGGCGCCGTGGAGCTTCGCCGCCGGCGGGGTCATCCCGTGCCGCCGTTTCTCTCCGGGCATTTCGTCAAACACCTAGGGCCACTTGTTGAAACACGGGGTTTGTTTTGTGCACAAGGGGCCACATGTTGGCGTGGCCGTAGCCAATCCGCCGGGGATCCGCCGCGGCAAACCCATTCCCGTCTCGGCCACACACCGCTTGCACCGCGCCGAGCCGCACGGCCTCCCGCCGGATCGCCGCGGCAACCAATGGGGGCCGAGCCACGCGCGGGGGCTGCTGGTGGCCGGGCCGCACCCGATCCGGGGATCCGGTGTGGCCGGATCCGTATTAGGGGGGGTTAAACGTATTTTGATTTTCGAAACCCTATTTCCTCTTTGAAAACCCCTAGTAAATCCGTTTTAACTGCGAAAATTGTAAAACCTTTTCCGGAAATTTTCTAAAATCTTAAACTCCGAGCTAGTGTGGTGTTTTCTCTCTTTTGGCTCTTATTTGTGTTCCTTTGGAATTAATTGCTATAGGACCGCTATTTATTTTCCTTTTTCGCGCTATTAGGAGCGAGTTTGGAGCCGGGAGCTGATCCGGGAGTACGACTACGCCGACGACTTCACCGCGGAGGGCTACCCGACCCCGGGTTCATGCCCGACCGATTACGAAATTCCTATTAGGCATTGCTAAGTAGAATTGCTAGCGCTATACTTTAAATGCATGTTGATGAACCTTGCATCGCCTTTTTAATTATCCTGTCCTTGATTGCCCTACTACTATATATATGTTTATATGAGTGTGTATATACGGCCGAGCTTCGCGATTCATGTGTTGGGTTGGGAATAGTGGTTCTTGGCGTGTGTGGGGTAAAACCGGCGAGAAGAAGGTGTTTTGGGTACCTTGGCGGGGGTGAGCTCGAAACAACCGATCCGGGATCGGGGACGAGGGGTGCACTCCTCGGTGTACCCCTCCGTTACGGTTTTCGAGCCTAGGTGTTGGGGTTTTAGTTGCGCGTGGAGGATGAAAGCTCGCCTCGGTCCGAAACCTAGTGGATCAACTTGTCTATAGGACTTTTGTACACACCACCCCGCCGAGCGTGGGGTTAGGGCCGAGTTGAGCTCGGCAAGTGCGGAACCATACCGCTTAGGAAGGATAGCGGGGTATCAGTGGGGGAGCGGTGGAGGTGAGACCACCCTCTCGAGTGACTCCCGTGTGGCCACACGGGAGCATTTCCACGGTTCCGGTGTTGTCCCCTGGGGGGGGGGGGGCGTTTTGAGGGCGGATGCGGGATGGGACCGTAACTACCGAGAGTTCGGCCGGTAGGATGGGCACGGTCGGCCGTACACCGGTCGAGCGCCATTCGGGATGGGTACGGGTGTACACACTCGCAGAGTTGTTTGATCTATAGCTATAGCCGCGTCCTAGGTCATGGACACGGCCTAGATGACATGTTGGTTCCTCATGTTTTGGGATTTCTACCCCCCCTATAGGAGAGTGTGTGGTGAGTCGTGGTTGCAGCTGGCTAGAGGAGAGAGGCTCCATCTACCTCGTCGATCTAATTGCAATCATTGAGGTGCGAGGAGAGGAAGTTCTCGCACCGACCCTAGACAGGAGTAGGTTGTGGAGACGGGTCCCTGGGTGACCAGGTGGTTCCGAGCTGTGTTGAGAGACTTGGGATTTGGGAACTTGTTGGAGATACCTTGTTTATACTCTGCTGCTGCCGCACAGGAAAACATAGCCGTTTCCTTGTCTCTTTTCCTCCCTTTAGATGTTAGGCCACTTAAAGCTGCATACAGTTGGTGACGTGGACCTATCCCACTCCTTGGGGATAGACTTTGGGTGTGCAGGGTACGAGACCGAGTTCGACATCAACGCCGACGGATGGTACGAGCGAGGGATGTGTCGCTTCGCTCAAGGATGCCCGTGGCAAGAAGAATATAAGATGGAGACCCTTCGAGAAGATAGCTGCCGTTGCGTAGAATTTTCACTCTGATTCAGCCAAGAGGCTTGTATTGATGTACTCCATAATGGACATGTAATAAATTGTGTACTTTTATCCTTATGTGATGCGATGTATGACTTTGTGTATTTATACGTGAGACGTTCTGTACGCGATAGCCACCGATCCAGGGACTATCGCGATGGTACAGGGATTCGGATTTTCTATGAAAATCCGGGGTTTTACACCTTGTACCGCCGGGATCAATTCGTTGGAGGCAATGTCCGGACCTACTACGAGCAAGGGTACAACTACCAAGACCATCAATACCAACCACCGGCGGAGGATTAGCAAGAAGGAGGAGCTTTATTTTTCTTTTCTTTTCCCTTATTCTATAATTTTCAGCTTGTGTTTGCTTGTGTTTGTGTAGTATTTTCAGTTTTTATTTAAATTTCAGCAAGTGTGTTAGTTTATTTTCAGCATGTATTTTAGTTTGTTTCCTTCATGTATAAAGACACCACCTTGTTTATACCTTTGGAAAAGCTATGAAATTTGTGTCATGATGATATATATGATTATAATTGCCGCTTTGTTTATCTTTGTAATTGATTTATGCATGTTAAAGCTAGTGCTCTCTTAAAATACGAATCTGAATTTATCTAAATACTAGCTTAATCTTTAGCGGAGGTTATGATTAAAATAAAGACCCATGGTGTTTTATGTGCTCTCGAGTTTTAGATAGATTAAAGATGATTTTTATTCTTAAAAAGTAATGCTAATCTTGTCATGAATATCACTTGTGTGTTGCTCTACCTATCCAGAGCCTTATACATATATATATATTTGAGTGCATAAACCTTAATGTACAAGATTTATTTTTGAGTGAGTTATTGCAGGCATGATTTCTCTGGCCTGAGACTAAGAAGCTGGTCATTCCGTTTTTGCGTATCTATCTTATTGCTAGCCTCTTATCCGTGCATTGTGTATCCCCACATTGGAGATCTCACAAAGCTCGTTGGATATCCACCTTTAAACCAAAAATCATCTTTTGTGTTTACCTCCTTGACCACAACCTATTGTTGAGAATGGATTATTAATTCAAGGAAGATCGCAAGACGGTGCTAACATTGAAGATTTCAAGTATCTCTCCAAAGGAAAAGTATTTCCGTACCTACCTTATTTTTATCACCTCTTTGCCCGAGGACGAGCAAAGGTCCAAGCATGGGGGGAGGTAGGTACGATGCAATTTTAGAGTTCAAAGGGGAGCAAATAAAAAATTTTATGAGAAAGAAAAAAATGAGAAAGAAAGAAAAAGAATATATATATATATATATATATATATATATATATATATGAGAAAAAGAGAAAAATATGAGTTGTGTAAAAATAAAAGAAAGTGAACTCCCCAGTTCTCTAAAGTGCATTAGGAATTTCAAGGCTTCAAGATTAAAAGATCCATACTCATTTTTCAATCATGTGCAATCCGATAACGAGGACTTCCTTTGTGCCTCGGGATCACTCTTTGCCATTTGCACATGTACATCTATCTCAAGTTTGTGTATTTTTCTCTTTCCCCTCCTTGATATAACATTATTTTCCAATGACCTTTTTGACGAGTCTCGGTAAGACCATGAGAAGCTTGTCTTGTTTTGACAACATCTCATTTATAATATCTTGGTATGACTAAAACTTTCCCAAAGCTCCATATAAAGCCTACCACATATATATATGTTATGAGAGGGAAAGGAGTAGAATGAATAGGCTTGAGAGACAAAGTGAGATGAGAGTTCATGAGCAATATGCAAGATGATTCGAATTTGTGAACATGGTTTAGCTCTTTTTCATCTCGTTCTTTATTTCAAAATTTCTGAGATCTATTTAAACTTTGGAGCATGTTAATACTTGTGGGATAAGCTTAATTAAGAATCTACCCTCCGTAGAGATGAAGGCTAGTACATTATGAAACTTTAACGAATTAAATTTCGAGAGCATTATTGTCACACCGGTTTTAAAGGCAAAACCGAATGCATTGATCACGTGTGCGCCGGGATCAAGTTACACACACGCTTAGACATTATGAATACCAAAAACAAGTGCCACACGAATAAAGAGTTATTACAAACCATAGTCTTAAACGAATCTTAAATAAACGAGTTCTCGCAGCGGACAAAATGCCTCCACGAGGCGGCGGACCGAAGACTACGCACACCTAGAACTCCCGGAAATCTCCGGAATATCTTCAAAGTTCTCCCAGTCTGAGCAGCAATTCCGGGTATTGTAGATGCAAGAGAATAAACAAGCGTGAGCACATATCGTACTCATCAAGAGAGAACAATATAACATGCAAGGCTAAGGTTCAAGCACTTTAGCATTTTAGTTGGTCAGGTTTTATTAGCAACCTGATTACTAAAAGTGTAAGTTCATACCAACCCAATTAATAAGATAATAGCATCATAAATAAAGAATAAAACCACAATTAAACATTAAAGATCCATAATTTAATCATGTTTGTGTCCAGGCCGCTCTTGACCGTGAGCACGGCTAATCGATTAGTTTAACACTCTGCAGAGGTTGTACATCTTTACCCACAAGCGACGTAAAAGCTCCAAAGAACTTTGGACCCAACCATGCGGTGTTTGCAAGGCACCATATCACACTTCCGAGGTGTGATTGCATAGGGACGCTACATGGCCTTTACAAAGGTTCCCTAGCAAGTTATGACCCACAAGGTCCGGATCGATTAGCAAGGTATAAAGTCCCCTAGCGTGTCGATATCCCACCATAAAAGAATAACTCACCCAACCCCCTGCTAGAGCGAGTCTATACCCCACAGTACCGCCGATCCCTTGTCCTTATTAGGTAAGACCATCCCAAGCTAAAGTTCCTAATTATTCAGCCAAGACCATTGCCCATTAGTTCTTGTGGTTGTACTGTTTTCCTGGGTGGTTCTCCATGTTCCGATTACCATATTAAGGTGGTCTTGTGAAGTAAAAGATCATAAACGCAACATAGAATAACAAAAGGTATCCAAGTCGATTAATATTAATTCCCAGTTGAGCATGCTAAGCAATAGCTACCACAAGATTAATTTAATTCCCGGTATCAAGGTAAAGGTAGTAAAAAGCTAGGCATGATCCTTAATAGGTTCCCATCAAATTAATGCAAGCGGAAAAGTAAAGACAGTGAATTTAAATGCATGTTATGTAGGACAAGCGGGCATGCATCAAGGAATACTTGCCTTCAACAAAGCCTTGCTGCTCAAACTCTTGCACGACTTGATCTTCAAATCCCTCGAACGAATCGCTCTCTACGGTCCACAATCATCACATACAAGCATACAATAAGAATAAATAAGAAACAAGTCACCAAACGGATCAAACGGATCTAAACAAGTAGCATAAAACTAATCTACGCTTCGAAACAAACGCGTGGACATAAAGAACGCTAAAATCGGAGCTACAACGACTAAGTCATGGCTTAGGGAAGGTGTAAGGACCAATCTGTAAAGATTTGAAAAGGTTTTGGGCTAAAATAAAAAAAAAGGACTAAATTGTAACGAAACTTCTAAGGTGGAAGGGTATATCTGTGAATATAGGAAACTCAGGGGCTTTTCTGCAAAACGGCCAGGGCTGGCAGCGGGGTTGACCAGCTGACTTGGGTCGGCTTGATCTAGATCCGCCGGATCTAGATCCGGCGGCCGCGGTGGCTTGCGGGCTTAAGAGAGGCGGCGGACGGATCTGAGACGCCGGATCTCGATCCGGCGGCACGAGACGCACGCGAGGGGCCGGCGGCGGGGCGGCGGCGGCCGACGGCGGCAAGCGGCGGCGAGGGCGGCGGCGGGACTCGCCGGCGAGACCCCAATCCGGGGCTCGGGGCACGGTTCGACGCGCGGGGAGGCATCTACGCGGCGCGCGCAACACGGCGGATCGATCTAGGGCGGCGGCCTTGGCGGAGACGCGGCGGCGCGGGCGGTCGACGCGGCGGCGTGGGACACGGACTCCGGCGAGGTTCCTAGGGCGGCGAGGGTGCACGGGGACGACGACGAGCGACACCAACGTGCTGCTCACCTCCTGGCGCAACTGCGGAGCGATTCCTCGGCGGCGGAAAGACGGCGACGGCGGAAATCGACGGCGGCGGCGGCGAGCTCGAGCTAGGGTTTGCGGGGGCTCGCGGCTAGGCAAGAGGGCGGCGCGATTCGCTTGGATAGGAGGTCCGGGTGGCGGCGGCGCGCTTTAAATAGCCGGGGAGGGCTCCTTGGCGTGCAAGTCACGCGGGGACGTCGTGCTCGAGTCGGACTTGGCGGCGCGGCGGCGGAGTCCGAAGCGGGGGACGACGCCGCGGAGGGGATGACGGGGCGGGACCCACGGGTCGGCGACCCGGGCGGAGGCGGGGAGCGACCGGCGCGGCTAGGCGGGCCGGGCCGGGGCCGGAAGGCTCGCTTGGCCGCGTGCTAGGCGGGTTTGCGCGAGCACCGGCGGGCGGCAATCGGCCGGGGCCGCGGCGCCGGGTTGGCCGGCGCGCGCCCGCCGGGTCGGCAAGGGGCGACGGGCTGAATTTGGAAAGGGAAAGGGTAGGGTAGAGGGTTTAAGGTTTGGGAATTTAGAGGTTTGGGTATAGGTATTAGAAAGGAATTCAAATCAAATAGAATTCAAACTTCTGAATTTGAATTCCAACAACCAAAAGAAATGCTCCAGCATGTATGCAACAATTAACTCCTATATTTTGTTAACTTTATTTTAGAAAAGTTTTAAATGCCTAAATAAAGCAACCTTATTATCCTTAAGCAAATAAATGGTTTCTAGCAAATTTTTATAAAGCCAAATTTTTAATAAAATTAGGGTGTTACAAATCCTACCCCCCTTAAGAAGAATCTCGTCCTCGAGATTCGGACGGATTGGGAAAAAGATGCGGAAACTCGCTTTCGGCTCATCCTCTCTTTCCCATGTTGCCTCATCCTCTCGCATGATTACTCCATTGTACTTTGCACATCTTAATCACACAATTCCGGGTGACCCTTGTCATTGTTTCCAATATCCGAATAGGGTGTTCAACAATAGTGAGATCCTCTTTAACGTTTAGATCATCCAAGGGTAACGGCTCCTTGTCATGAGGACTAAAACCCTTCTTCAACCGAGAGATATGGAATACACCATGCACATTGGCTAGCCGGACCGGCAACTCCAATCGTAAGCCACTTCTCCCACCCTCTCAAGGATCTTGAAAGGTCCAATAAACCGAGGTGACAACTTTCCTTTAACTGCGAATCGACGCAAACCTCGATAGGTGACACCTTTAGGTACACATAATCGCCTTTCCGAAAGACCACATCCCTTCGTTTGCCATCCGCATAACTTTTCCGTCTAGACTGAGCAATCCTCAAATTTTCTCTGATGATCTGAACTTGTTTCTCCGCTTCTCTGATGATATCTGCCCCAAATAACTGCCTTTCGCCTGTCTCACTCCAATATAACGGGGTTCTACACTTCCTTCCATACAGGGCCTCAAAGGGTGACATTTTGAGACTAGCTTGGTATTCGTTGTTATAAGAGAACTCAGCATATGGCAAGCTCTTATCCCAACTACAACCATGCTTAAGCGCACATGCTCTCAGCATGTCTTCTAGGATCCGATTGGTTCTCTCCGTCCGTCCATCCGTCCGTGGATGATAAGCCGAGCTGAAATTTAGCTTAGTATCCGGAGACTCATGCAACTTCCCCGTAAACGAGAAGTAAACCGAGTACCTCTCCGTCGACACGATCTTCTTTGGTACACCATGCAAACACACAATCCTGGACATGTATAGTTCGCCAACTTAGCTCATGTATAAGTAGTCTTTACCGGAATGAAGTGAGCTACCTTAGTCAAACGATCCAAAATAACCCAAATCGAATCATAACCATCTCGGGTTCGGGGTAAACCCACTATGAAGTCCATTCCGATCTCTTCCCACTTCCACTCGGGCACCTTCAATGGTTGAAGCAAACCGGCGGGTCTCGATGTTCGGCCTTAACCCGGTGGCAAGTGTCACACAAAGCCACATGTGCGGCCACATCTCTCTTCATACCGTATCACCAATACCTCTCGCTTGAGATCCCGGTACATCTTAGTACCGCCTGGATGGATAGAGTAAGCCGAGTCGTGAGCTTCTCTCAAGATCGTCTCTCCGAGATCTCCGTCTCCGGTACACACAACCGGTTCTTAAACCACACGGTTCCTTGCTCATCTTCTCGTGAAATCTCGGGGCTTCTCCTTGTTGCATACTCTCCTTAATTTTTTGTATTCCAAAGCATCCTCCACTGCCACTTATGTATCTCTTGCTCCGAGTGGATCGTACTTCCAAAGTCACTCCTTCGCATGTGCAACCACTTTCAAGTTGAGCCTTTCAAACTCTTTTACCAACTCATCGAGAAACCGAATGATCATAGCCATGTTAGTGTGGCCCTTCCGACTCAAAGCATCGGCAACCGATTCACTTTACCGGGATGATAGTGAATCTCTAGATCATAGTCCTTGATCAACTCTAACCAACGACGCCGTCTTAGATTGAGATCCTTCGAGTGAAGATACACTTCGGACTCTTGTGATCGGTATAGATCCGACACTTAGTTCCCATAATGTAGTGTCTCCAAATCTTCAATGCATGAACCACAGCTGCTAACTCAAGATCATGCGTAGGATAGTTCAACTCATGCTTCCTCAACTGACGAGATGCATAGGCTATAACATGACCTTCTTGCATCAACACGCATCCTAGACCTTGTCGAGATGCATCACAATAAATGTCAAAGCTCTTCCGTAGATCAGGCATTACTAGAACGGGTGCCGTGGTTAGCCGCTTCTTTAACTCTTCAAAGCTCGGATCGACATGCACTGGTCCATTTGAACTCCCTGTCCTTCTCTAGCAATGTAGTGAGAGGCTTCACAATCTTGGAGAATCCTTCAATAAACCGACGATAGTAACCAGCAAGTCCAAGAAAACTCCGGATCTCAGACACTGTACGAGGGGCTTCCCACTTCAATACATCACTAACCTTGCTGGGATCTACCGCAATACCTCCGTTGGTGATGATATGACCTAGAAAAGACACTTCCTTGAGCCAGAACTCACACTTGCTGAACTTCGCATATAACTCATGCTCTCTCAGCTTCTGCAACACAAGCCTCAAATGCTCCTCATGGTCCTCCTCATTCTTGGAGTAGATCAAAATGTCATCAATGAATACCACAACGAACTTGTCCAGATACTCCATAAAGATCTTGTTCATCAAGTACATGAAGTACGCGGGTGCATTGGTTAACCCAAAGGACATAACCGTGTACTCATAAAGTCCGTACTCGGTAGTAAAAGCTGTCTTAGGAATATCTGAAGGCCTATTCTTCAAGGCGATGATAACCGGATCGCGGATCGATCTTAGAAAACACTTTAGCTCCTCTCATCTGATCAAACAAATCTTCAATACGTGGCAGAGGATACTTGTTCTTGATGGTAACATCATTAAGGGACCTGTAATCAACACACATCCTCTGTGTGCCATCTTTCTTACCCACAAAGATAACGGGTGCTCCCCAAGGTGATGAACTAGCACAAATGAACCCTTTACCCAATAATTCTTTAATCTGAGCTTTAAGTTCTTGTAACTGATCACTAGACATTCTATATGGGCGCTTAGAGATAGGAGCAGTACCAGGTAAAAGATCAATAACGAACTCAACATCTCGGTCAGGGGGCATACCTGGCAACTCCTCGGGAAACACATCAGGATAATCGCACACTACTCGTATGTCTTCCAAGCTTGCTCCATCCAGCTTATTCACGGACCGGTGTTTGATGGTGCGGGATCTGCTGCAAACTCAAATCTTTCACCAGCTGGACTTGTAAGGAGGATTGATCTCTTAGCACACTGTATCACCGCATCACACGCGGTCAACCATCCCATTCCCAATATCACATCGATCCCCTTTGAATCCAAGATTATAAGGTTGGCACGGAAATCTCTGCCCACAATCTTGAGATGGACGTTATCACATTTATAGATGGCTTTCAATTCCCCCCCAGGTGAGGTAACTAACATGTGGCGAGACATGGGACTGATAGGTAGATTATGTTGAGCTACGAACTGGGATGTAATGAAAGAATGGGATGCTCCAGAATCAAACAAAACTGAGGCAGGAGTAGAGTTGACTAGAAACATACCGAGCACTACTCTGGGGTTCTCCTGAGCGACTTCAGCATCAACGTGCATCGCCTTGCCTCGTGCATAGCTCTGTTGTCCTTTGTTAGACTCGGCGGGGTTTAGCTTCCGCTCCTTGTCCGTCGCCGGTTCCGCACGGGGGTGTGTGGAGGGTTCCTCTTTGGGCAAGCATTGGCATAGTGACCAAGCTCTCCGCACTTGAAGCAAGTAGTGGTGGCGAGGATTGGGCGGTGCCACGGACCTTGCGGGTGTGCCAACCGGGGCTCTCTCGCCGACTCGCCGGGAAACCGGGCGGGGAGTCCGAGGAACGGGACGCCGAAACCGCCGAGCGGAGCCGCCGGAACCACCGAGCAGACGCCGGGACTACCGCCGCCCAAAGTTTCCACCCGGTCCCCAAAGCGGAACGGGGTGTTCGGCGGTGGGTTGAAGCGCGGGCGAGACGCACTTCCAAAGCGCCGGAGCCGGCGGCCTTCCTCTTCGCTCTCCGAGCTCCTTGCGCTTGTGCTCCAAGCGGATGGCGACATCAACTAGCCGCTCGAAAGTTAGGGAAAGGATAGGACATCGGTGGTACCGCAGCCGAACCGCCTAACCCATCCAGGAACAGCTCCTGCTTCTTCCTATCTTCAGCAACCTCCTCAGCTGCATAGCGAGACAACTCAGTGAACTTGTCTCTATACTCAGCCACTGACATTCCTCCCTGCTTCAGAGAAAGGAACTCCTTCTTCTTGATCTTCATGACTCCAGAGGGTATGTGATGGCTCCCGAAGTTGGTGGTAAACTCCTCCCAAGTGATAGTGTCCGGGGCGGCATGAGCGACGGAATACGCATCCCACCAAGCACTGCGCATCCTTGAAGTCATCCTGCAAGCATACGGAACCTTCTCTCCGTCGTCACACCGACAGGTAGTGAGCATCTTCGATCTTGTCTTTAGCCAATCTTCGGCTTCAAGTGGATCGGCGGCGTGAGTAAACACGGGAGGGTGATGACTCATGAACTCCCGTGCTTGTTGTGAGGCGCGGGTGGCGGCACCGGTGGGTTGTTGACTCGGGCTTGCAAGTTTGTCACGGTGTTGGTCAAGTTCGGGAGGAGCCGGGTCCGTGCCTCCGGGAACTGCTGCATAGCGGGATCCATTTGCACCGGGCCGGGGTGCTCTTCCCGCTGGTTCATCAACACCTGATCCCGACCTCGGTGTTCACCATCCGAGTGTTAGGGACATTATTTTAGATGATTGCACCAAGGGTTAAACTCGGGAAGATAAGATAGTAATGATATTCAGATAAGACATATTCTGTTGACTCCAAACAATCAGGCATAGCTCTCAGTGCGGGTAACCAAAAATTATGTATTTTGGACTGATAAAAGGTAATGAAATTACGAAACTACTCCAACTGGAATCACCTCAATCGGAGTTGTGTAGCTCTGGTTATTAAATAAACAAGTCAGGTAGGTCAGCCGTGTTTAACAGATTCGTGAGGCTGTAATGTTTCAGTTATAACTCTCTGTTTATCCATCCAAATATTCTGAATTTTTCACAGAAAATCAGTCACGAAATTCTTGAACTTTTCCAATTAGTTTTACTGAAATCGGAGTTCTGTAGCTCGAGATAAAATTAAAACAGTGTAGCTGACTCAGAAAGCTGCGCGAACAGATTTAGGGATCTCGAATTTGCATTAAGGGAAAACTTAAACGGACAAAAAGATTAAGATAGATAACTGATTGAGACTGAAAGTTAACCCCCACAAACTTACTACTAAACCAATGTCGTTGTGGTCATCACTCCACAACACATTGCACTCAACCAAAAATCCAACTCATACATTAAGCACAAAATCAAGCATTCAACCACACCTCTAAACTAAACACACTTTACCGATCGTCTACTAGCGATTACAAAGAGATCCTATCCTTAATCTTAAACCTAAGGACTATCTTCCGCCATGGCAGCCGTGCGGGCGTCGGGGAGTCGTAGTGTGGCCTCTTGGGTGACGGGGAGGTACATCCTTCGTGGCTTCATGGGCTTCGGTCGCTCCCCGTTCCGAAGTGCGGCTTCTAGGGCACGCCTCTCGCGTCTCCGGAGTGAAAATCCGCTTTCGCCGTGCCGCATATAGAGTGTTGTTGGCATCATCCAATGCGGTGTTCATAGCTGCAAGTAGACTCCGAACATTGTTGAGCGTTCCTTCATAGGCTGGTGGCCGGGGCGATGTAAGTCTTGGCTTCCCCACTTGCTCTCGAAAGGTGTGTAGCGGCAAAGTGGGTATCCTCCAACCTCGTCACGCTCCTTGTGAGAGAGCACATAGAGCGCCCTCCGAGCCGACTCGCTATCCCATCATCAATAGTAGTCCCGTGAGCCACATCATGATGCTTGGACACCTCCTTCACTCCACGGCATGGAATGTACTCCTCCAAGATGGCAGCAACCTCCCAATGGGGCTCGAACCACGGATGAGTCCACGGCTCACAATGGTAGACAGGGGCCTTATCATAGCCCAGGGCGGAGTACCATCGCTCTCGGGTGGTCCGCCATGGGAATGCCTACTCCATCGGCTCCGTAGTGGTACACTTCCCGGTATCGCTTCCTCGGCCTTCCTCCTCTTGCTCTTGTTCTTCTTCCTCCATCTCTTGATCAAGGTGATCCTCATCTTTTCCCGGTGCTTGCTCCTCTAGGTTTGGCTGTTCAGCCTAGCTCATCCTCCTCTCCGGAATCATCTCCTCCGGATCTTCCTCATCATCAGGCACCATGATAAGGTTAGGGAAAACCATAGGTGCAGGCTCCATCTCAATCTCCTCATCTGTGTCTCCATCATGCAAGTCATTGTACTGTTCCTGTGGAGCATACTGATGGACTGCTCCAGCCTGAGAGGTCTTCAAACTACGAACCATCTGTAGTGCAGTGCAGAATGAGAAAGATGGTAAGGCAAAAGGATGAGAGCTAAAGCAAGCACAAGGTAAAGAATGCAGACAGCTCAAGAGTGAAGCAAAAAGGCAAGAGTAAGGTTAATAAGAATAAAGCAAGCATGTAAGAGAAAGCTTCTATGAGTATAAAATCCTTAGTTCGACCATTTCTATCTAGGCTAGCGTTCCTACAGTCAACACAGCTACGGTACCACCATGTGTCACACCCGGTTTTAAAGGCAAAACCGAATGCATTGATCACGTGTGCGCCAGGATCAAGTTACACACACGCTTAGACATTATGAATACCAAAAACAGTGCCACACGAATAAAGAGTTATTACAAACCATAGTCTTAAACGAATCTTAAATAAACGAGTTCTCGCAGCGGACAAAATGCCTCCACAGGCAGCTGACTGAAGACTACGCACACCTAGAACTCCCGGAAATCTCCCCGGAATATCTTCAAAGTTCTCCCGGTCCGAGCAGCAATTCCGGTATTGTAGATGCAAGAGATTAAACAAGCGTGAGCACATATCGTACTCGGTGTTGGGGGGATTCGGAATCGAGCCTTCGCATACCCAAAAAATAGAGAGCGGCCATGCGAAGGATGTCGGCAAAGCAAAACCCCGAAGTAGCGGATTCCATTTCCACCCTCCGGGCGTTGCGTTTTGGCGGGCACCCTTCGTCGCCACCAAAGCCATCAACACGAATCCAACTTAACACGGGGTGTCAAAGTCTCGCTTGGCGACTTATTCCATGACGAAACCCCTAGGGCGAATATTATCCACCCGGAGAGCCTAGGCCCGGGATTCGAACAGGGGGTTTCGTCGTTCGTAACACTTAATGAGTTCAAACTTGAGTGTGGTTTTTGTTTCGGGTGATGAAGAGCACCGGGCGAAAGGGGGGGGTCTCCAAAAGGCTCGGCGGTTTTCACCCCGACAGCGCACGTGATGAAAGCCGGAAAGGCGCCGCGATTTGCGGCGTGACATCATGAAGCGCCAATTACGTGGAGACCTAATTGGAGATTACCCGAAGATAGTCTAGCACATTCGTTTTGATTCGTTTTACACGAGGGTGTTCTCGGAATGTAAAAAGTCCGTCCGCCTCCCTATAAAAGGAGACGGACCGGCACTTGTAAAGGGGATCGACTTTTGAGAAATCAATCGTTGAGCAAAGAGCTTTTGGTTGTCTTTTGTCTTGAGTTTTGGTTTTGGTTCCCGAGCTTTTGTCTTCTCTTATTGTTCGTGTGCGAGAGCCGCGGCTTTCCCCACAACAATTGGCGCCCACCGTTTGTGTTTGGCTCGAGTATCAAACCCGAATGTCCACAAGGAAGAAGAGAACCACCGTCAATTCCACCAAAGGGGCGTCGTCCTCCTTGGACGAGGAGCCCAATCTCTCGCCTATGCTCACCCGGGGAGAGGCGCTCCCGGCATCCCAACCCAACGCGGAGAGGCGGAGCCGGCCAACCGCGCAAGGAGGCCGAGGAATTGGCCGGAACCAAGAAACGGCTCCCGGCAATACAAAGCACGAAGCGAGAGATCCAAAAGCGAAAGCGTAAATCGCTACCCTAAAGGAGGAACTACGTGCTCTAAAAGCGAAACAATCCTTAAGCTTCACCCAACCTTCACCCGAATACACGCTTCCTAGCCAACCTAATTTCAATGAGCGCACCGAGTTTTTCACCCGGCCCCCTCCGCACACTACCTTCACCCGCAACCCCTTCGCGAGCCCTTTTGAATCGGTCCCTCGGACCAAGACATTCACACCATTCGCACGAGACCATGGGACCCCAAATCCCCCTTGTCTCAAGAGATTCAAATCACTCCGTGGTCGCAAACTTACGAGCCGGCTCCACCGCCTAGATTCTCGGGCCGTCCGACCCAAGGCAATTTCTAATGAGCTACAAAGCCGCCATCCTTTCGGCCGGCGGTGACGACTCCGTACTAGTGAAATCT
The DNA here is from genome assembly GCA_947561735.1 of Cenchrus americanus. Taxonomy (NCBI): domain Eukaryota; kingdom Viridiplantae; phylum Streptophyta; class Magnoliopsida; order Poales; family Poaceae; genus Cenchrus; species Cenchrus americanus. Next base: position 86,231,348 of record OX387243.1, read on the forward strand.
TTCATCATCGCCGCCGATGACGCGACAAAGACACGGTGGTATTCTCTCGTTAAGCCCGGGCGTGATTCACGGATGGGATGATCCGCGCCGCATTCTCTCAAACTTCCAAGGTTTCCAGCGTCCAGAACTTACAGAGAGTGACCTTTTCTCCTGTAAGCAGAAGGACAAGGAACCCCTTCAAAACTACTTCAGAAGATTTGTGCACTTAAGAGCCCAGGCACCAAATGTGTTGGACGCTGTCGCCATCAACGCTGCCATCGTGGGTTTAAGAGCCGGTCAATTCCGCTCGCATCTCATGCGCGAAAGGCCCAAAACTATCCAGCGCCTCTACGAAGAATTCGAGAAGTATTGTCGCTCAGACAATGACTTCAGAATGTGCATGGAAGAGCAATCCCAGCAGAAAAAGTCTGCGAAAGCCAACCAACCCAGCGAGAGGGAGTGGTCCAATCCCGTAAAACACCTCTCATACTAATCCTCGAGGCGTTTTCGGCCTGGAGGGCGAAAACACCCAAGAAAATCCTTGCCCGCAGGCTGATCCACAGAGCCTGGTCCCAAGCCCACCTAGTCCCCCTCACCCCAATCAGGGGGGAGGCCGCGAGGGGCGAAGAGGTGGAGGCAGGGGTAGAGGTCGAGGCAGAGGCCGAGGCCATAACGAGAAAAGGAAATGGTATTGTATTTTTCACAAGGAAAACGATGACCATAGCTCAAACTATTGCCCAGACAAGAAAAGGTTCGAAGCTATCCTCGAAGAAGAGAGGAAGGAAAAGAGAGAGCGAGTGCTGTAAACCATTCTCGCCCGGCTTGGCAAAATCCTAGTTTTGGGAGAAACTCTTTCGCAAACCCATTCCAACCACCTCAATACCAACCACCGCTACCCAATTACCCCCGGCCTCGCCTTGGCAATCACAAACTTTCCAAGCTCAAAATATCGAGCGCGAGCCCGTCGAGCAACATCCTATTCCTCCCCCTCCCCTCCTTACAAAGGTCCCACGGCTCCACCGCTCCCGGCCAAGCTCGAGGGCCAAAGCGATCCCTTGCCATCCGTTGGCACCATAATGCCTATTTCGGGGGCTCCGCCCCCGGAGTTCGAAACCAAGAAGGAGCGGAAACACTACTTTCGCGAGGTGCGAAACATCCGTGTGGAAGGAAGAGTGGAAAAAACAAGATGGTCTCACATCCCGATTACCTTCTCGGAGGAGGACGTAAGATTGCAAGGTTTCCCTCACAACAACGCTCTTGTGATAGAAGCCAATATAGCGAGCCGGACTGCGGGAAAACCGTTGGTGGACAACGGTTCATCGGCGGACATCATTTTTGCCGACGCCTTTGACAAGATGGGGCTCAATAGAGACTTGCCGCAACCATCGACACACACCTCCGTATGGCTTCGGGGGGCGTGTCATCCACGCAGTGGGCAAGGTGGTCCTCCCTGTATCTTTCGGCACAGTACAAAATGCCAGAACTGAGTATTTATCCTTCGACGTTGTGGAAATGTACTATCCATACAACGGTATCCTAGGCAGAGGGTTCCTCAACAAGTTTGAGGCAGTCATCCACCAAGCATTTCTATGCATCAAAATCCCGGCGACGCTGGGGGTCATCACAATATGGGGTCATCAAAACGATGGCCGCAACCTAGAAAGAGGCCGCACCCCGGGGCGGCGAAATAAGCACGCCCTCGATGAGGCGTCGAACACAACGAGGTAGAAAAGCGGCCCGAAGGCGTACAAAGAAAAAATCAACATCCACCGGACTCGCGAGACCAAGCGAGTTCCTTTGGACACGATGATCCTCGATCGGGCCGTCGTCATCGGCTCGGATCTATCGGCCGATGAGGAAGCAAGTCTAGTTCTTTTCCTCCGGAAGAACAAGGATGTGTTTGCATGGTCCGCCAAAGATCTCACGGAGCGTTGACCGAAGCTTCATCGAGCACAAATTGAACATCGACCCATCGGTCAAGCCACGCAAACGAAGTTGAGAAAGATGTCGACGACAAGGTGGTGGCCGTCAAGTCGAGGTCCAAAGGCCGCTTGATGCCGCCGTCATCCGCGAAGTCATGTACCCTAAATGGCTGGCCAACACGGTGCCTGTCAAGAAAAAGAACGGCAAATGGCGCATGTGCATCGATTTCACCGATCTCAACAAGGCAACGCCAAAAGATAACTATCCATTGCCTCGAATGGATCAAGTGGTGGACTCTGCGGCCAACACCGCGATCATGTCCTTGTTGGATTGTTTCTCCGGTTACCATCAGTGTTGGATGGCGAAGGAGGACGAGGAAAAAACCGGTTTCATCACACCCTTCGGAACCTTCTCGCTTCGTCCGCATGCCGAGGGGTTGAAAAATGCCGGCTCAACGTTCACCGAATGACCGGAGCGTATTCAAGCCACGGATAGGCAAGAACATTCGAGCCTATGTCGATGACCTCATCGTAAAAAGCTCGACAGGCCGCCCACGTAAATGATCTGGCCGAAACCTTCGCCAACATGAGGAGGGCCGGCTTGAAGCTAAACCCGGACAAATGTGTGTTCGGGGTCACAAAAGGAAAGATTCTGGGGTGCCTCATCTCCGCTAAAAGAATCGAAGCCAACCCCGACAAGATCAAAGCAATCAGGGAAATGGAGGAGCCCAAAACGAAGAAAGACGTCCAGAAATTGAACGGCCGAGTAGCAGCCTTGAACAGATTCATCTCAAGGTCCGCAGAGCGAAGCCTTCCGTTCTTCAAGGCACTAAAAGGCAAGGGCGCAATCGAATGGGGCCCCGAGCAAAGCAAGGCTTTCGCCGAGCTCAAGGACTACATAGAAAAGATGGCAATCTTGTCCCCACCTTCGCCCTCGGAGCCGCTACTCCTCTACGTAGCCGCCTCAAGGGCCGCAGTCAGCGCTGCTCTGGTCCGAGAGGTCGAAACTGAAAAAGGCAAACTCCAATCCCCAGTCTATTTTGTCTCTGAAGCCTTAGCAGGGTCAAAACTGCACTATTCAGAGCTAGAGAAAATTGCTTACGCCGTAATCATGACCACAAGAAAGCTCAGGCATTACTTCGAGGCTCACAAAGTCACAGTGCTCACAGATCAACCTCTGAACGATCTGTTCATTAACAAGGAGGCTTCGTCCAGAATTGCCAAATGGGCAACCGAGCTGTCAGAATACACAATTGATTTTGGAAAGATATCAAAGCAATCAAATCCCAAGTCCTAGCGAGACTTCATCGTAGATCGGACTTCACCTAGCAACGTCAATGCCGACGAAGAGCTAGTGCCAATCCTGGGAAATCGATGTGACGGAGCCGGGGGCGCAAGGGTGCCGGCATTGCAGCCATCATCACCTCCCCTGCGAGCATCAAGCTAAGATATGCTGCCCGGTTAGATTACAAGGACCCATCCGACAGATGCACTAACAACACTACCGAGTACGGAGCCTTGCGCTAGGCCTTCGCAAAGTAAGAGCTCTAGGGGCCAAAGCAACTTCCTAGTCAAGTGCGATGCCAAGGTCATCAAAGACCATGTGGAAAAGGAAAGTGAGGCCAAGGAGCCGGAGCTAGTCAAGTACCTAGCGGAGGTGCGCAAAATGGAAAGGCATTTTCGAGGATTCACCATCGAGCACCCGCCCAGAAATACAACGGCGAAGCCGACGAGCTCGCAAAAAAGGCCGCAAGGGGGGAGGCGATGCCCTCGATGTATTCTTCGAAATTTTAGTTGCTCCGTCCACAAAGCCGGACAAGCAACCGCTCAAAGACCATCAATGCAATCGCAAGCCGGACCGGAGAGCACCCATAATTGCCTTCCTTCGCGGGCACTATGAACCCGTCGAAACCCACGACCTCAAAAGAATGCAGCGCGAGCCAAGGGTTACATCCTCAAGGATGATGTCTTGTTCAAGCTGGGCGTATGTGCACCACTGCTCAAATGCATTTCCCAAGATCAAGGCATCGAGCTCATGAGAGAAATCCATGGAGGGATGTGCGGCTCGCACATTGCAGCGAGAGCATTGGCAGGAAAAGCCTTCAGGCAAGGTTTTTATTGGCCAATGGCCATAAAAGACGCAGAGCACATCGTGAAAACTTGCAAGGCATGCCAGTTCGCGGCAAAGCATCAGCGAAGGCCCGGCGCGCCATCGCAACTCATCACACCTACCTGGCCGTTACAACGCTGGGGAATGGACATCGTCGGGCCGCTCCCCTACCGCCGGTGGTAACTTCAAGTTCGCAAAGTGGTAGCAATCGAGTACTTCACAAAATGGATCGAGGCAAGACCTCTCGCTACTATCACCTCAGCCACCTATCGGAAGGTTCTTCGGCAGCAAATCATTTGCAGATTTGGGGTACCCAAAGAGCTCACTGTCGACAATGGAAAGCAATTCGATTGTCAAGATTTCAGGGAATACTGTCGTCCAATTGGGACGAAGCTATGCTTCGCATCCGTGTACCATCCCCAATCCAACGGCACTGTGGAAAGGGCCAATGGGCAAATCTTCTCTACCATTAAAAAATGCCTTTTCGAGTAGAAGAAAGGAAAGTGGGCGGATGAGCTCTCGAAAGTCGTCCGGTCGCATAACACTACGCGAGTCGAGAACAACCAAATTCACCCCATTCAAACCGTTGTATGGGGCCTAAGCGATGTGCCCCGAAGAACTCAACAACGAAAGCGCCGCAGTTTTGGCCGGTAGCTCTCGCGAGAGTGAAGAGGCTGACAAGGATCTAGTGGAAATCGACAGGCTTGATGCAGTCCAAAACCTGTTGAAGTATCAAGAGGAAACCAGGAGGTGGAGGAACAAGAAAGTATCCCTCAAGAACATCAAAGTGGGAGACTTCATCCTGAAAAGAAAGAAGAATGCCGACGCTGTAGGAAAATTCCAGTTTGCTTGGGAGGGACCCTACGTGGTCTCAAGCTCGGTTCGAGACGGGGCTTTTCGCCTCAAGGACGAAGCAGGTGTGGAGTTGCCTCATTCATGGAATGTGGACAACTTGTGTAAGTTTTTTCCGTAGTCTACTTTCAGTAGGAGCCTTTCGCACAGTACTATAAGTGCGGAGGACTCATCTTAGATTTGCATTTTCCAGTATTTACTTTCGCACTTTACAATTCAATAACAAGGCGGGTACTCTTTTCCTCACATAGGGAGGACTCCACTCTGGAGCGTGAGGTTTTTAATGAGGCAGCCTTGATGTAAAAGTTATTTCCAAGTGAATGGAATACTTCCTCCCTAAAGTTTTGTTGTGTTTCTTTCGCATAGCTTAAAGTGCTATCTTAAGATAGCCCATCCCAAAAGAGGATGAATTGAAGTGCTATTTCAAAATAGCCCTCTCCGAAAGTGAGAGCATCAAAGTGCTCATTAATAGCCCACCCACAAGTGGTGCGGTCGAAACGATTCACAAGAATCAATTTTACAAAGAGCCGTCCTCTCGACAAACTCGTCCAGAAGGACGTTCTAAAGCGATTCGATCTCGAATCGAAACAATCGATAGCTGAAATGTTACGGTCCCTAACTTGCGCGGAAACTACGTCGCAAATGATAAGGCACGCTTCAAGGACGACCACTTTTCAAAAAACGCGAGTAAATGCCTCGTCAAAAAACAGCTCAAAAGCTGTAAAATTTGACAAATTCAAAACAGCTCCTAGTCCTTCGACACGTTCCACGCCTAGGCGTCGCGTCAAAGGCTAGTTTTTATTCGTTTCCATCAAAAACCGTAAACAACAAACTAGAAAATTCAACACTTAGCATCGCGCAACGTCTAAGCAAACCAACAAGTTATAAACTCCGATGACATGACAATTCTAAGCAAAGTGGTCAAGCTGAAGTTATCCCTGCTTCCGAAGGGGGGGAAGACGTTTTCTTCCGAAAGCTGTAACTCGAAAGCAGTGATAACTTCAGCTCTAAACGTTCAAGGACCTTAGCACGACAAAAATTACGACCGGCGTTTACAACACCCCGTCGTCGCATACAAGTTCACATTTTAACTTTCAAATGTTTGAGTTGCCGACACGCCATTCCCGTTTTCATTCAAAGCACTAATCCGCTGATTCAGAGCCGAAGGGGAGCCAACGCCTCTCCGGTAACAGGATCCACCTGACCGCCTTCGCCTTGAGGCGCCTCGCGAACTGGGGCTCCGGGATTGCCTGCTCAGGGGCATCGTCAGTTGGCTTCGGCGGCCAGTGCCTAGGGGGCCCATAAGGCCCCAAAGTTGCCTCAGGACCGTGCGTCGTGCGATGCTCTCGAAGCTCCAAAGCTTGTTTTGCCTGCCCAAAATGGAGCCGTGAGAAGGAAGAAAGCATTAACAACCATCATAAGCAACCGATTAGCAAAGGTGACCGAAGTTGAAATAAACCAAAAAGACCTACCCTCGCCAAGTGATACACTCGCTTTCTTTCGTGCGTGTGCTCGTCCACTCTTGTCCCAAAAGTTGCGAAGGATGATCTTATTTATCGATCAACCGTCTTACTTGGGGCCGGAGCGTCGTCGGGTGAGGGAAACACGAAGCCTCGGCTTCCAAAAGCTTTGAAGTGTTCACAACCCCGTCGCTCGAGAAGACTCGCAACATCTCGGAGAGGGTGTAGCGGCCGTTGACGGTTAATAATTGTATCAAAGTTCGTTCGTGACTCGCAAGCGTACAAGTCTCCCGTCGTAGTCAAGGGACCCTTCTTCCCTCGAGTGGTGAACCCAAGGTATCGAATCCGTGGAACAAATGTGTGACGCAAAACTTAATCTATTAAAGCCAAGTAATTTCAATCTTCGATAAAAGAAACCTAATGCATCTAAGTAATAACACAAAACGAATCTAATCTACTAAAAACCGGAGAAAACAAAGTAAGATTGGGTAGATAAACCGATCTAGAGGGATCGGGGTAAGCCTTTTGTTGAAGTTCCAAGCAAGAGAAGAAGTAGCAAATCGAATCTTAATAGAAGCCTATTTAAATCGTGGTTTCCCGTCCAAATCCGAAAACATCCACCTTTCGAGACCCCCGTTCTGTCACAACGTATCCCTATTCATGCGGGGAGCTTAGGGCGAGTCAAAAGACAAGTCGAGATTCTTTCGGAAGATCCGGCGTGTACCTCTAACCACCGCGGCTACAAGAACACCCTATTTAATCTATCTCGAGAATAGAATTGGAATAAGCAAAGCCGATCGAAAAACGAAATCTTCGAGGAAACACTTGATCCCTAGGAAAAGATTCAACTTGATAATTCAACTATAACAATGATACATACACAAGATCACCACCGGGATCCTTCCTTGATCTTGCTTCTAGCTCCGGAACTCCGACGTGGTCTTCCGTGCATGGTTCCCACGTCGGCCTAGGGGAACCCTAGTCAACTAGCTCGACCCTCTCCTCTCCGAGATGGTGTCCCTCTCTTCTCTCGCTTCTCGGCGGCCGAAGACGAAATCTTCTCTCGCGTGGCTCTCGGTCGGGGGGCTATAAATAGCCCGATTGGCGGCTAGGGCAAAGGAGAGGGTGTTTGGGCCCAAAATGGGCCACGGGCCGACCGGACCGGGCCGGCCGGCCCGGGCCCATTTAGGCCCGGCCCCGTGGGCTCCTTTGCCCCACGTCGGTTCCCTTGCTTCCCGGATGTTTCCCCCTTCGCATGTAGGTCCATGTCGTCGGTTTCTCTCCGAATTGGACTCAACTCCTTGTCTTGCAAGATTCAAGACTTTTCCGGTCGGGTCCCCGGGAGTCCGTCATCTTCTCGGATCAAGTCCCCGCTTCTTGGAGTTAAGTTTGCTTCATTGCATGACTTGTACGGGGCTTCAAGGTCTTGTCATGAGGTGCTTGATGAACTTATCCCGAAAGTCTTGCATTCAACACTAAAACCCCGCATAAACATTAAACTCCAAAACCGACATGCACACGTGAACTTGTTATACCACGGGGGTTAGTACCAATGGATAAGGTATAAAATTCATGCCAACACCGAAGGTAAACTCATGGCTAGGTTGACGGATTTTCACCGTCAACCGCGGCGCCATAGTCCCCAATCTTGCTCATGGTATCGGGAAGATGCTTCAACTCGCTATGCAACCACTCTACAAAACTCAAGATGTTGTCGGTAATCTTGAAGTCCCGGGCCTCGGCACCGAAGCTCTCCAAAGCTCGACGATACTCGGTCGCTAGATACGCCCCCCATTGGTGACGAGTAAGCTTCGTTTTTCTCTAGAGTATCCTCAAGCTCGCCCTTCGGCCTTCTTCAATTCCGCAATAAGGTCGGCATTGGCGGCCAGCAAGATGTTCGCGCATCATATTGCGTCACCGGATCTTTCAATTCCGACGACACTCTTCATAGCATTTCACGCTCAACTCAAGCTCTCTTTTTAAAGCGTCAAGGGCTTCTTTGTCGCTTGGCGCGCCGATTCGCCCAATCATTGGCGTCGCGTCTTAACCTCTCATTCTCTTCCCTCAAACATTGATTCTCGTCCTCTAACGTCTTTTGCTTGTCAACCGAGGCTTTCGCTTCCGACGCAGCCTTCTCGAAGCCTTTCGACGAGCGACGATACCTCTCGAAAGATAAGCGCGCACAATCTTCATTAGATCATCGCCGCTTAAGTCCTCCAAGGTACGTTCAAAATCTGCGAGATGATCAATAACAATGTTATCTAGCGTATATCCTTCGCATCGCCGGCACGACGAAGACGCAAAGTCAAAAATCAAAAAGCAAAACGATAAACGAAACTTCATACCCGGCTCCCCCAAAGCATTGACGCGAGACCGATCTTGATGCGGAAGGATCCGCCTCGATCCGGGAGACCTCCTTCTCTCGGTCTTTAATACTCAAGTTGACCAAAGTGTTCGCTGCCAAAAATAATGGGAAAGCAAAAACTCGTAAACAAACAAAACGCGCAATAAAAAGATAGAGCACGAAAATGTTGCTCTTAAGTTAAAGCACCGTACCGGCGTCTTCGGGATGGAGACTTTCGGACGCCGTCAACTTCCCCCGACGCGGCGGCCTCAACGAGGTTTTGCCGACGCCGGGTCGACATCTCGTGACACCGGTGGAGGCGAACGAGAGGTCCGCGCCGCCGAAGCATCAACTTCTGGAGCATCCAGGTCAATCAGATTTTGAGCTTTCGCACCAGAGCCCTCGTTCAAGTTCATCGCAGCTTCACATTGGGGCTGCGGCAGCGATACATCTGGACCCTTTTCTGATCGAGTGGCGTCGTCATCAATATAACAAAGTGATTCCGACTCATCCACGACATCCACAAGACCGGCCACACGCTCTTTCGGAGCCGCCTCGGCCATGGCAATATCCTTCCGGATCGGCTCGGCCCACGCGTCCGCCTCTCGCTTCCCGCGCCTCCAACTCCTCTCGCATCGGTTTGACTCGCTAGCGAAAGCCCCTCGGCCCGGTTCCGCGCCGATCCTTTCGGTGGGTACTTAGTACAAGGTTGAATTTGAGGTGTCGTCACAATATCGACATCTTCGTCGGTTTCAAGAATCGGATCAACTCGCGCTCTCTTAGCGAAGCCTCCCGCATCCTCGGGCTCTTTCTCTTTAACCGCAAGTCGCTTCACCTTTTCAATGGTGTCCGGCGGTCTCTTCCGCAAGACCAGCCCCTTGTCCGCCTCCCCGGGGACGACGGGGTCTTGCGCCTTTTTCTTCTCTCTCTCGGCCGCGGCCACTTTCGCCGCCTCAACCTTGCGACGAGCCGGGGTCTAATTAACTTTCGACAACTTCGTAGACTTTTCTCGCAAGCGGTGGCGGGGGTTGCTTTTGTAGTGTCCGCCTTCCGCTTGGCCAAGACATCTTGGGCTTTCCTTGCTCTTCATGACATTTTCAACAACCGAGCCGGTCTTGCCTAACTTGGCCTTTCGTGAGGTCTCGACGGCCTCGGACCCAACATTGCCTCGGAGGTCGCATCTTCTTGCCGGCCGTCGGAGGCACCGACGAGGGGAATACGTCACGCCCATCTCATCAAAAACTCGGTTAACACGGCCTTGATGCTTCAAAATCCTCTGGGCACATTCCCATTCCTTATGGGTAAAGTTTCCTATCATTTGTACAACTTTCCTCTCCACTTCAGCAACGATTTCTTCGTCGGTCATATCCTCCGGTCGTTTGACATTGAAGATGGGGCTTCGTACATCATTATCAAGCCCGGGCAGCCATTGCACCTTAAATGCCCACGACCCCCATCGGGGCTGGCACGGCCAGACATCAGCAGCCACAAACTCTTCCAGGGCATCGCGCGTAGTGATCACACGCGTCGCCTGATAAAACGCCGTTGTACTTGCTGAAGACCGGCTGGCCTTCGTCAACTCGGCGACAGTTCAACCTCTAGGTCGACCATGCGGCTAGCCAAATCGTATGTTGTCACCTCTTCTTGCTTTGAATTCCGACCAATCACTTCAATGGGAACATAAAACCAATATGAAGTCCATCGGTTAGCCCATTTGTTCTTGTATGCCGGAGCCGGTCCACCGGAGCCCGATTTTTGGACAAGCGACGGGTCCGAAAGGTACAAATGACCATATTGAGCTTCCTTGTCTTCATCATCAACCTTCACAAGCCTTCTAGCCCAATGAATCTCAAAATGTCGAATGAAGGTTTCGACATCATTATCCCCGGTGAAGGTCCGACATGCCCACAAAAACTTCGGTACTTGAGGGATAGAGTTGGGAGTCGATTGATGAATTTGAACACTATAGGCCGCCAAAATATCCGCAAACTTCTTGGATACCGGCAACCGAAGGCCCGCGGTGAAAAAATCTCGGAACACCACACTTTCATTTTTCCGGGGTTTCGGCGTGGTTTCCTTTCCGGGCAATCGACACACCCCGGCTCGAAGCATCCCTCTAACCGTAAGGCATCCAAATCAGCCTCGAGTCATCAAGGACCGACCAATATAAGAAGTCGGGCTTTTGCTCCAGTCGGGTTCCCTTCGATTCTACCATAGCCGCATCGGTCTCCACTCCTATTTCGCCTTCCTCCACGTCCACAAGCACACGTTTTTCAACATCTGTGTCGCTAGGCATTATTTCGACATAACTCCCATCCGAACCACTATTTGCATCGCTACTAGAAGAAGATGAGGTATTGCCACTCTCACGAGAGCTGGCAGACCAATCCAAACCAGAAATCTTACCAGACTCCGAGCTAGACGTCGAGGTGGAGGAGGTCGCGGTAGCTTCCGCAACTGCCGGCGCAATCTGTTTCCCACGATTTGACGACGATCCTTCGTCCTCCATGTTTTCGCAAGAACGCTTGACACAAACAACTAAGTTTCCTCAGAAACATAGACTCAAGCGCGCAGTGCTGGAAAATGAAGAACGAAAGTGCGTGTGAAAAGCGGAAGCAGAACTAACCTCACAAATTGGACTGGGGCTTCCGCTGAAGCGATTCGCCGGAAGCAGAGGCGAAAACAGCAAACAGAAGCCGCGAGGGAAAAATGAGGCTGGGAACGCAGGCGGGGTTGCACCGGCGGCGGTCCCCGGCTATTTATAGGCGGTAAAACCCAACGGTCGAAAATTTCAAACTCAACGGTAAAAAACACCTGTCCAAGGGCAGTTTAGGTATTTCAAGAGAGACCCTTGGGCACCGCCGCCGAGGAAGACGTTTTCTTCCGCCTCGATTCTCGATCCCCGGGTTTCGCTGGCTCAGGTTTGCAATCAAGGCAAGCGCTTCGCCATCGAGGGGCTTCTGTTGGGGGGATTCGGAATCGAGCCTTCGCATACCCAAAAAATAGAGAGCGGCCATGCGAAGGATGCCGGCAGCAAAACCCCAGAAGTAGCAGATTCTACTTCCACCCTCCGGGCGTCGCGTTTTGGCAGGCACCCTTCGTCGCCACCAAAGCCATCAACACGAATCCAACTTAACACAGGGTGTCAAAGTCTCGCTTGGCGACTTATTACATGACGAAATCCCTAGGGCGAATATTATCCACCCGAGAGCCTAGGCACGGGATTCGAACGAGGGGGTTTCGTCGTTCCTAACACTTAATGAGTTCAAACTTGAGTGTGGTTTTTGTTTCGAGGTGATGAAGAGCGCCGGGCGAAAGGGGGGGGGTCTCCAAAAGGCTCGGCGGTTTTCACCCCGACGGGCGCACGTGATGAAAGCCGGAAAGGCGCCGCGATTTGCGGCGTGACATCATGAAGCGCCAATTACGTGGAGACCTAATTGGAGATTACCCGAAGATAGCCTAGCACATTCCGTTTTGATTCGTTTTACACGAGGGTGTTCTCGGAATGTAAAAAGTCCGCCCCGCCTCCCTATAAAAGGAGACGGACCGGCACTTGTAAAGGGGATCGACTTTTGAGAAATCAACTCGTTGAGCAAAGAGCTTTTGGTTGTCTTTTGTCTTGAGTTTTGGTTTTGGTTCCCGAGCTTTTGTCTTCTCTTATTGTTCGTGTGCGAGAGCTGCGGCTTTCCCCACAACACTCAGCAAGAGAGAACAACATAACATGCAAGGCCATATGGTGGATGGCTAAGGTTCAAGCACTTTAGCATTTTAGTTGGTCAAGTTTTATTAGCAACCTGATTACTAAAAGTGTAAGTTCATACCAACCCAATTAATAAGATAATAGCATCATAAATAAAGAATAAAACCACAATTAAACATTAAAGTTCCATAATTTAATCATGTGAGTGTCCAGGCCGCTCTTGACCGTGAGCACGGCTAATCGATTAGTTTAACACTTTGCAGAGGTTGTACATCTTTACCCACAAGCAGCGTAAAAGCTCCGAAGAACTTTGGACCCAACCATGCGGTGTTTGCAAGGCACCATATCAGACTTCCGAGGTGTGATTGCATAGGGACGCTACATGGCCTTTACAAAGGTTCCCTAGCAAGTTATGACCCACAAGGTCCGGATCAGTTAGCAAGGTATAAAGTCCCCTAGCAGGTCGATACCCCACCATAAAAGAATAACTCACCCAACCCCTGCTAGAGCGAGTCTATACCCCACAGTACCGCCGATCCCTTGTCCTTATCAGGTAAGACCATCCCAAGCTAAAGTTCCTAATTATTCAGCCAAGACCATTGCCCATTAGTTCTTGTGGTTGTACTGTTTTCCTGGGTGGTTCTCCATGTTCCGATTATCATATTAAAGTGGTCTTGTGAAGTAAAAGATCATAAATGGAACATAGAATAACAAAAGGTATCCAAGTTGATTAATACCAATTCCCGAGTTGAGCATGCTAAGCAATAGTTACCACAAGATTAATTTAATTCCCAGTATCAAGGTAAAGGTAGTAAAAAGCTAGGCATGATCCTTAATAGGTTCCCATCAAATTAATGCAAGCGGAAAAGTAAAGACGGTGAATCTAAATGCATGTTATGTAGGACAAGCGGGCATGCATCAAGGAATACTTGCCTTCAACAAAGCCTTGCTGCTCAACTCTTGCACGACTTGATCTTCAAATCCCTCGAACGAATCGCTCTCTACGGTCCACAATCATCACATACAAGCATACAATAAGAATAAATAAGAAACAGTCACCAAACAGATCAAACAGATCTAAACAGTAGCATAAAACTAATCTACGCTCGCGAAACGAACGCGTGGACATAAAGAACGCTAAAATCGGAGCTACAACGACTAAGTTATGGCTTAGGGAAGGTGTAGGGACCAATCTGTAAAGATTTGAAAAGGTTTTGGGCTAAAATAAAAAAAAAGGACTAAATTGTAACGAAACTTCTAAGGTGGAAGGGTATATCTGTGAATATAGGAAACTCAGGGGCTTTTCTGCAAAACGGCCAGGGCTGGCAGCGGGGTTGACCAGCTGACTTGGGTCGGCTTGATCTAGATCCGTTGGATCTAGATCCAGCGGCTGCGGTGGCTTGCGGGCTTAAGAGAGGCGGCAGACGGATCTGAGACGCTGGATCTTGATCCGGCAAGACAGACGCACGCGAGCGGCGGCGGCGGGGCGGCGGCCGCCGGCCGGCGGCGGCGGGCGGCGGTAGGACTCACCGGCGAGACCCCAATCCGGGGCTCCGGGGGCACGGTTCGACGCGCGAGGAGGCATCTACGCGGCGCGCACAACACGGCGGATCGATCTAGGGCGGCGGCCTTGGCGGAGACGCGGCGGTGCGGGCGGTCGACGCGGCGGCGCGGGACACGGACTCCGGCGAGGTTCCTAGGGCGGCGGGGTGCACGGGGACGATGACGAGCGACACCAACGTGCGTTGCTCACCTCCCTGGCGCAACTGCGGAGCGATTCCTCGGCGGCGGAAAGACGACGACGGCGGAAATCGACGGCGGCGGCGACGAGTCGAGCTAGGGTTTGCCGGGGCTCGCGGCTAGGCAAGAGGGCGGCGCGATTCGCTTGGATAGGAGGTCCGGGGGGCGGCGGCGTGCTTTAAATAGCCGGGGAGGGCTCCTTGGCGTGCGGGTCACGCGGGGACGTCGTGCTCCGGCCGGACTCGGTGGCGCGGCGGCGGAGTCCGAAGCGGGGGACGACGCCGCGGACGGGATGACGGGGCGGGACCCACGGGTCGGCGACCCGGGGCGGAGGCGGGGAGCGGCCGGCGCGGCTAGGCGGGCCGGCCGGGCCGGAAGGCCCGCCGGGCCGCGTGCTAGGCGGGTTTGCGCGAGCACCGGCGGCGGCGATTGGCCGGGCCGCGCGGCCGGGTTGGGGCCGCCGCGGCCCGCCGGGCCGGCAAGGGGCGACGGGCTGAATTTGGAAAGGGAAAGGGTAGGGTAGAGGGTTTAAGGTTTGGGAATTTAGAGGTTTGGGTATAGGTATTAGAAAGGAATTCAAATCAAATAGAATTCAAACTTCGAATTTGAATTCCAACAACCAAAACAAATGCTCCAAGGCATGTATGCAACAATTAACTCTTATATTTTGTTAACTTTATTTTAGAAAAGTTTTAAATGCCTATATAAAGCAACCTTATTATCCTTAAGCAAATAAATGGTTTCTAGCAAATTTTTATAAGGCCAAATTTTTAATAAAATTAGGGTGTTACAATTATGTTTTCTCATGTATGATCAAGTGCAAGGTTTAAACAATGAAGGGCAATGATGATATCTATCGAAGGCTTACTCGAGGACGAGCAAGGTTTAAGCATGGGGGAGATGTTGACGGTGAAATTCTCGTCAACCTAGCCATGAGTTTACCTTCGGTATTGAAATGAGTTTTATACTTTATTCATTGGTACTAACCCCCTTGGTATAACAAGTTCATTCATGCATGTCGGTTTTGGAGTTTAGTGTTTATGCGGGGTTTTGACGTAGAAAGCAAGACTTCGGGATAAGTTCATCAAGCACCTTGTGACAAGACCTTGAAGCCCGTACAAGTCATGCAATAAAGCAAACTTGACTCCAAGAAGCCCGAGAGACCAAACCCGAGAATATGATAAACTTCGAGGACCTATCCGGAGAAAAGTGCCGAATCTTGCGGGACAAGGAGCTACGTCCAACTCGTAGAGAACCGACGACAAGGGCCCACATGCGGACGGGGGAAGGATCTAGAAGACTCGGGAACCGACGCCACGCGAAGGAGGCGGGGGCCACTAGGTCGGAGTGGGCCCGGGCCAATCGGCCCGACCCATTCCGGGGCCCGGTCGCCTCCCCCTTTGACCTAACCGTCATTCGGACTATTTATAGCCTCGGGGTCAAGAGCCACGCAACGATCAATTCGTCATCGGCCGCCGAGGAGCGAGAGAAGAGAGGGACACCATCCCGGGCGGAGGAGAGGGTCGAGCTAGTTGACTAGGCCCTCCCTAGGCCGACGTGGGAACCTTGCTAGGAAGACCACGTCGGAGTTCCGAGCTAGAAGCAAGATCAAGGTAGGATCCCGGTGGTGATCTTGTTCATATATCATTGTACTAGTTGATGTATCAAGTTGAATCCGATTCTTAGCGGCTAAGTGTTTCTCCGAAGTCTTCGTTTTCGATCGACTTTGCTTATTTTAGATCTATTCTCGAGATAGATCACATAGGGTGTTCTTGTTGCCACGGTGGCTAGAGGTGCACGCCCGATCTTCCTAAAGAACTCGACTTGTCCTCGGACTCGCCCTAGACTACCCGCATGAATAAGAGTACATTTTGACGAACGGGGGGCTGCGAAAGGCGGGCGTTTTTAGAGTTGGATGGGAAACCACTTGTTTAAAGAGGCTTCTAATGAGATTTGATTTGCTACTTCTTCTTTCGCTTGGAACTTCAACAAAAGGCTCAACCCGATCTCTCTAGATCGGTTTATCTACCCCATCTATCTTTGTTAACTCCGGTCTTTAGTAGATTATATTCATTCTTATTTTGATTCTTATGATTAGATGCATTAGGGTTTTATCTCTCGGAGGTTGAAGTTACTTGGCATTACTAGATCATCTTTTGTGTCGGACATTTGTTCCCTCGATTCGATACCTTGGGTTCAGAACTCGAGGGAAGAAGGGTCCCTTGACTACGACGGGAGACTTGTCCGCTTGCAAGTCTAAACGAACTTTGATACAACTATTAACCGTCAACATTTTTCATGCTTTAAGCGGTTGCATGTTCAAGTATCGTAGACCCATGGGCGAGTGTCTTTTATCTAGTTAGCTTAATTGTGCTCTCTAGTGTATTGTAGTCGTTTTCTAGTCTAATCATAGATAGGGTTTTGGTAGTTAGTGAGTAGAAGTAGATCAAACGCTTGTAATCCCCTTGCTCCGCGGATTGACAAGAACCTAGGGAATCCCGTGGTGAAAAAGGTGTAGGTCCGTACACTTGCAGATCATAGGTGGATACGTCTTTTAATTTATCCGTCAACATAGCCTCTATGCTCTTTTTGAGGATTTTGGGTCAACAATTTCGGCTAGAGACGTCCGACTTGATTCTTGACCAACAACATCACAACTTGGTAAAGCTTTGCAAGAATTAATAATATCATTAGTCAGATTTTCAACAACCAACTCTAGATTAACAAGAATTGACTCTGAACTATCCCTTTTATCAATCATTTAAGATAATGATATACAAATTCGGATAGGTCATCAAATAAGTTACCTGAGGATTGCATCTCTTTCAATGTGTCGATGGTGGATGCCACTCCTTGCTCCAAACAACACCTTGCTCCATCTTGCGAAAACGGGACAAGAATAATCTTTTACCGCCAAGCGACACTCTCTCATGTACTCCTCACATAACTTGACGCTAAAGTCTGATAGTGTCGTATGGATATCCCCGGGCCCACTACTTCAGTGGGTACCAGGACCGACTACTCGGTGGGCCCCTGAGACTACGCGACTTGTGATGCACAACACCTGATGGCATGGAGCGCAAGGACTCTGGAGGACGAGTACTCGGATAAGAAGCTGCGCATGTCCTGAACCATGTAAAGAACTCCTAGACGCACACGACTAGTACTCTCTCCCCAAACCGACTTGTAACCCTGCCTCCCGAGCTATATAAGGCGAGGTAGGGACCCCTATCTCTCTCATATGCATCATCTTGTAATCACACCCAATCAATCCAGACCTACGCAGCATACAAGACGTAGGGTATTACGCACATTGCGGCCCAAACCTGTCTAAATTGTGTGCCACGTGTCTCTTCCTTCGAGTTACCGATCTCATCGAGGCCACGTTCATCTACCTCGGGTACTCGCCTTGGTAGGTTGCCGGTCCAAAACACCGACAGCTGGCGAGCTAGGTAGGAGATCTCGTCGAAGATCTCATGGCGAACTCGATGGCTTCAATCTTCATCAAGCCAACCGTCGCCTTCAACCGTGGCGACACCTTTGTCTTCGGATACTGGTTCTGCACAGCCGACGGCGTTGGCTCCTTCCAACGCCGCCTCACTATGACACCTAACCCGAAGATCGGGCTCGTGACACTTCCCGAGGTGATCACGGGCAACCTCGCCAGAAAATTCGGCGAAATTTCACTCTACAACCAACACGCCGACTTCGAGTTCGGATCCGCCTCCGACTCGAACTCGACATTTCCATTGAGCCACCGTGTGCAGACGTCCCGCTACACGAGCACTTCCCATATGGCCTCTGCAATGCTAGCAGGGCCCATGCGGAAGCTCTCGCTACACGTCGGGCTGGCAAGGAGATCGTCTCCGACTACTCTTCGGACTCCAACCCCGCCTGCGGCTACTACTCGGACTCCTCTTACGAGTTCGAATTCGGATCGGACCCTGACGAGCTCAAGTCCGAGAACTCCACAACCGAGCAACCGCTGTCAGGACCGGCCACTGGTCTGGTTATAACATCTACGCCTGCCGGGAGATTCGTCTATTGGCCAGATCGCAAGCCTGCAGACTTGACAGACGGGAACTCACGCTGCGTCGCCTACCTCGACTCGCTTCCCTTTCAGGAGGGAACACTGCTAGCTCCAACAGAGGAGCACACTTCAACCGAGGTGGAAACCACAGACTCCGGTCTCGGTACCCCTGATCACCAAGTCTTCATGGCTGCTGGCGAGACGCTAGGACCTTCAGGGACCCGACCCGACCGATACTTTGATGACATCTCAACAGACGAGTTGTCTGCATATGCACCCACCGATGAAACCAACGACAACAAGAACGCCCGACGTGAATGCAACAGGAAGCGAAATGAACGACGCAGACGTCTCCGCGAATCCCTTCCCATCCGGAACCTTGCACAGACTCTCGACCAAGTCGCGAACCGGGTGCACACCACCCCCGAACAGTGCCTCATGTCTATCAATACGATAGCGCATCAGGTTCAGGGGATACACACGGGTGAAGTCATCGCCAAGCTAGCAGAAGACGCCTACTTCATGAGGGTTGATAACAGGGTCACTCAACTACCTCCTCCCAGAACTCGTGAAACTGGGCACCATGAAGCTACTAGTAGCAGTCCAGCGGATGGTGGACATAACCGCTCCCGAGGAGAATAACCACAGAATCCCAACCGTATCAGGGCATCAGTTGGAGGACCTTCTCAGGGCGGTAACAGTGACGGTGGCGCCGGCGGAAGGCGCGGCACCGCTAGTCACGGCGACGCTGGCGGTGGAGGCAGCAGCGGCGGGAGCTCCTCACACAGGGCTGGTAGGGAGAGGCCGGTGGCGGGGGCGATCGCGGAGGTCGAGGCCACGAAGACGGCCACATCACCGACATCTCGCGTGGTAGCTATGATGCTCGGCTGCAGAATTGAAGAAATACGGCGCAAGAAGACCCGAGGACCATGTGTGGTTCGAGGACCGGTGGATGGTCGCTTCCTTGTGTGATGAGTGATTGACAACGTTGTGTGGACCGATTCTTGGCTAAGTATTGCGAGGTGCGGGTTGCGGCTTGACTCGTGTTGGTGCGGGTGAAGAACAAGCGCGAAAGGTCGTCGCCGGTGAGGCCTCCGGGTGTGGAGAAGACGAGTAGGCTTCGTTCAAGGGACCCGGTGGCCGGCGGGGGTCAAGTGCGGACCGCATGGTGGCATGAACAACAAGATGAAGTCGTGGACGGTTTCTTGGTTGAGCCTCAAAACCAAGGTCGAGCCGGGACTACGTGGGAGCCAAGTCATGAGTGGAGATTGGCGGAGGCTACACCGAGTTCGCGGGGTTTCCGGTGGTTCACCGAAAACCACCGGGTTCCTTGGTTGATCCACAAAGCCAAGACCGGAGAACCGAAGACGGAGGTGCGGCGGCACCGGACCGGTCCCCGGCCGGGTGGGTCCGACCGGTCGGCCCGGTGGGGACCGGTCGACCGGTGAGGAGCACCGGTCCGACCGGTGTGCGACGACGCGGTCCGGAATCTTCGAAGCGGAGGACACGCGTCGGGATCGCATGGCTTGCGTCGAGGCTACGCGGGGGTGCGGTTGCGGGCATCCGTCCGATGGTGAAGACATCAAGAATTCCAAATCCGCCCTTGAGGGGCTTGTATCCCTAGTTAGTAGAGAGGGGCATTTTAGACATTCGGTTGCCGCCTATATAACCCAAGAGGTGAGAGGTTGGCAGCCAACTCTTGGAACCCTAGCTCATTAGTTTTCCTATTTTCCACCTATTTTCTCTAGGTTTTCCTTAGGACTAGCAAGAGAGCTTCACGGAGAGATCTTGTAGAGAGGGATGGATGATCGGGCGGCTTGCTAGACCTTGTACGAACCTTTGTTTCATGTATAGATGATTCGGCGTGGTTCCTCAAGGTTTGGATGTGTTTTCCCCGGTTGTTCTTGGTGGTGATTTTCGGAGCCCACTCTCGGTGATTTCTTTGGGTTGTTTTCGGGGCCTTTCTCTTGGGGATTTGATGGGGGAAATTTGTGGGAACCCTTCGTGGTTCTTTGGGCTGTGATTCCCCTCCCAAATCCGTGAGTAAAGGTGCTCGATTTTGGGGGTTTCTTGAGTTCTTGGGTTGGAGGTGCTCTCGGCGGGATTTCTTCGATTCCTCCTTTTGGACGAGTTTTTGTGGGATTAAACTTGGCTATGAACTCCTCATGAGGTGTTCTTGATATCCCCAAAGTCTTGTTCAAGTCCGTGGAGCGATTCGGGAGATCGAGATTTGGATTTGGGGGAGTTGACCCGCGGGTCTTGTTCATCCCGAGCGCCGGAGCCACACCGGTCGACCGGTGCTCTTGGCCGGTCCGACCGGTGCAAGCCCTTGTGGGATTTTGCTCGGGTGAACGTCTTGGTGAGTTCGTTGTTGTCCCGTGTTGCTGCTTGTTTCGAGTTTGGGTCCGTTTGGTGGTCGGTTGGCCTGTTTGGTGCCTTGGGGGCTTTCGGTGCTGCCACCGGTCCGACCGGTGTGTCTCACCGGTCCGACCGGTGTAGAGCCACTTAGTGAAAGTTGCTCGGTTTCACCGGCGAGGGACCGGTCGGACCGGTGGTGCTCACCGGTCCGACCGGTGTGGGTCCGTAGACTCGAGGTTTGGTTTTTCCGTTGCGTTTCTCGGGTCGGAAGGTTGTGTGTTGGTTCCTAGGTCCGGTGGCACTCCGGTGGCTACGTGGGCTTGACCAACCTTGGTAGTGAGTCGGAGACGTGTGTTGGAAGCCGCGTTCGTCTTGTTGGAGTTTTCATCTCCTTCGAGAAGAATTTTTATCGGCTCCCATTCACTCCCCCCTCTCTCCGGTTCGCCGTATCGGTCCTTCAAGTGGTATCGAGCCGGTTCGGGTCTTTGTTGACTCTAATCGGTCCAAGATCCAAGGATGGCGTACCGAGAACGGGGTTCGGGTCCTCCACACTTCGATGGCAAGAACTACCGGATGTGGAGCAAGCGGATGGGTGCTTTTCTCCGCGGAAAGGGTCGGATCCTTTGGGATGTCACGGTGGACACGAGGCTATGTCCAGCCGGTTGATTTCCTCGCTCCAGGATCGAGGGACAGCTTCGACGCCAACAATAAGGTGGTCGACTACTTGTTTCGTGCTTTGTGTCAGCCTGAGTTCGATCGGGTGCACACCGAGCACTTGGCTTGTAGGATTTGGGCGGTGTTGAAGGAGGCGCATGTTGGGAACGCCCAGGTTCAGGCACGGATGTATGCGACCTACCGGAGAGAGTACGAGAACTTCACTCATCTCCCCGGTGAGTCCATCGATGCCTTGTTTCAGAGGTTCACGGTGGTTGTGAACAACATGAGGGCCAATGTGGACGTGCTCCCGTACGATGATCATGATAGAGCGGTCAAGCTCTTACACTCTTTGGATCGTACGATTTGGGGTGGAAAGTTCGAGGCCATTGTGGAGTCGAGAGAAGTATGACACTCGACGGTGAACGAGCTGTTCTCGAAGCTCAAGTCGGCTGAGGTGGATAGGGGCATGACCGCCAAGCTCGAGGGACCGACTGACTCCCATAGTCTTGCCCTCGCTGGTGGTTCCAAAGGAAAGGCTAACTCTAACCCATCCACCAGGATGTTCTCTTTCTCCTCTTTGATGTCTATGCCAGATGAGGAGTTCGACGAGCTTGGAGAGGATGAGCTGGCGCTCCTGACGAGGCGGTTCGAGAGGCTGCACGAGAACCGCGTGAACAGAAGGAGGAACACGAGGACATGCTTCAAGTGCGGCAAGACTGGACACTATTTCGCTGAGTGTCCAAAGGTGAACAGCCACGACAAGCACAAGTCCAAGGACAAGAAGAAGAAGTCCAGGAAGAAGGATCATGGACATGAGAAGAAGACACGGTCTCGAGAGAAGATGAAGAGATCAAGCGACATCGAGTCTGATTCCGAGGACACGTCTTCAAGCTCGAGTGATGAAGACGAAGAGGATGAGAAGAAGAGGAGGAAGAAGAAGAACTTTGGCAAGTATCTCAACGGCCTTTGTGTGACGGGCCTAAGCCTCAAGGACGACTTCTGCGGCATGGCTCGTAGTTCGAGCAGCAAGAGAAGCCAGAGGGACGCCTCGGACTTGGATTCTGAGGATGAGGTATGTGATGAGCTCTCCTCTTTGCGCAAGGAGAATGAGGAGTTGGTTGACTTGCTTGATAATCGCGATCACATGCTTAGAGAGGCTAAGAAGCTTAGGAAGGAGCTTAGATCTTTGCTCGAGGATGCTAGGACTAGAGTGGCTGAGCTAGAAACACAGGTTCTTGATAGCAAGCTTGAAATTGATTCGCTCAAGGCTAGCCCTGTTGTTTCTGATGAAAATGATTGTGTTGATTGCTCTGCTTTCCTAGCTGACTTGACTGATCTTAGGGAGAAGTATGCCTCCAAGTGTGAGGAACTAGATGTGCTTAGGGTTGAGTTGGCTGAGCTACAATCTAGACCCACTTTGCTTGGTGCTTGCACTTCTTGCCCTAGTTTGCATGAGAAAATTGCTGAGCTCCGCTCTCGCATTGTTTCACTTGAGGCTGATTTGAAAGTGCCTATTCCTACTTCTTGCTCTACATGTGAGTTGCATGCTATGAAGAATTTGGATCTTGCAAAATGTGTTGGTCGCTTGCAAGATGAGAATGATAAGTTGCGTGAAGCGCTGAGTTGGTTGTCGAGTCAAGAACCTCGGCTTGGTATGATGATTGCTAGGCCGTAAGCGCTTTGACGGTTGGGCTTTGGGATTGGATAAGGTTGGTGAGGGCGGTGGTGAGAGAGAAAGGAAATTTGGGAATGTTTCGGTTCCACCACAACCCACACCCAAATACAAGTTTGCATCCAAGCCAAACCAACCAAAAGAAAAACCGAGTGAGAAGGCAAGTGAAACGCCTAGTGAGAAACCAAGTGAGAAGCCTTGTGAAGAGCCTCATCCCAAGCCTAAGCCCACATCGATCCGTTTCCATTGTGAGTTTTGTGGAAAGGATGGTCACAAGAGAGCGTTTTGCTTCAAGAGGAAGCGTGAGGAGAGAATGGCGAAGGAGTGGGCTAACAAGGACAAGTACCACCCTTTCGATGGTGTACTTGAGCCTCGTGTGCGTTGCCCGGGGCCAAGGCGAGTGTGAAGTCGGTTCGGGTTTGGGGAGAGCGGAAGGTTGTTGGAGGTGTTGCTGGGCTACACCGGTCGGACGGTGTGGAGCACCGGTCAGACCGGTGCAGGCCTGGACAGCAACCGGTTGGGTTTCGTGCTCGTACGAGGTGCGAGGGTTGTTTACGGAGGTCGTGGTTCCGGTGGTTGGTCTGGAATGTTTGCAGGAGGCCAGTTTGCTAGGCATTCTCCCCCTCGAGCTCACTACGGGGATGGGAGGAGTCTTAGCTTTGAGAAGGAGAGGAGGGATGGTCCACGGGCTTTCTTTCGTGGTTTTGGTCCTCCTCCAGGCAGAGAGGGTTGGTTCCCTCATGGTGGTTATCGTGGTGGTGTTCGTGGAGGTAGCTTTGGTAGGAAAGATGGTTTGGTGTTTGCTAACCCCACTTTCGAGCAAATGGCTAGGCACTGGTTTTACACATTTGGAACTAACCCCGGTGTTGAGCTCGGTTGCTCGCTCTCGCTCTTGGTTTTGAGTTGCGGGTGGATGGCCGGAGAACATTTGGTTGATATCGGGGGGGTGGTTCTTCGGCTTCATATCCCGGTGGTGACATGGAGGTACATCACTTTCGGGGGATGGTGGACAAGGATGAGGGAATTGTGATGAAATGATAAAGGTAAGTGTATTTGTGACCTTCGAGTGTGTGGCCTTGGTCAAGCCACTTGGTTTGTTTTGCTCCTTCTCTATCTCATGTGTGTAAGGTGAGCTTTGTACGCTCTTTGTCCTTAATGCATGAGTTTAGGGGGAGCTTGTGAGTTTGGTGCTCCTTTGCTCTTTTGCCGGTGGTGTCGAGCCCTTTTTGCCTCCCCTCGAGGAGCCGGTGGTTTGTAAGTTTTGTGTGAGAGCTTCGTTGTAGCATATGTATAGCTTTTCTTTGTGCATTTCTTGCATTTGGCATGGCATATGTAACATGATGTATAGGCATCCTTATATCTTAGATTGCATGCATTTTGTATCATATGCATTGGTTAGGAAAGCTTCTCTCATATACATTGTTCACCATGGAATGAGATATATGTCTTTGTGAGCTTGTTTGGTATGCTTCGGTTAGTTTGGCTTAGCTCTTGATGATCTTGATGAATAATCCATGGTTGATAGCTATGCTTTTGAAAAATGTCACATGTATGCTCTCTCATGTGTAAATGCCTTTACATGCTCTTGACATGTTTTTGTGGCCTTGCTATGCTTAATTTGTGGTTGGATAGCTAGTTTATTGATCATATGGGGCCAAAGGCTCATTTGCCATCATGAATGTTTAGCCCTCTAGATTTATCTTGTGGAGGAGCATAAGTTCCTTTTTGTCGCAAAGACATTTCATGTACCATTTACAAATCTGAAAATGAAATGAAAAATGCTTGGAAAATATGCTCCCATGTCATATGTGCTGAATTTAATTTGCTTTGGGTGCTAAACCGTTGCATGATGCCTACCAATGAGAAGTCTCATAAATAGAAGTAGGCACATGGCTCGGTGGCTTTGACATGACATGAGGTGCTTGTGGGTGTTTGTGATGGTCTTATGATTAGAATGGCTGTCCTAGCATGAAGTTTGTGTGGCTTTGCCATTTTGATATGCTTTGATCATGTTTAGGACTTTGCTCATGAGAGGCAACTTTTTCGCAAAATTGCCAAAATCCATCTTAGCTTCGTCCAATGGTTGTGAAACTTGGTGATCATGTAGTTGAGATCGATACGAAGCCGTAGAGTACCTATCTTGCTCATTTGGACATGTGTAGCATTCTTTGTTGAATTTTGTCTATTTGAGAAGCTCTAGGTTGCATTTTTTGCATTTTTGGCTTGATTCATGCATTGCCAACAAGGGGGAGAAGTTTGAGCTTGAAATGGCTTAGTGGATGCATTTAGAAGGTTTTCAGGTGGTTTCGAGCCATTTCGGGCTCTCGTTGTACACCGGTCCGACCGGTGAAGAGCACCGGTCGACCGGTGTGAGTGCTGGTCCTGTACATATGTTGGGCACCGGTCCGACCGGTGGTGATGACCGCGCCGACCGGTGTGAGGAGTTCGAAGTTGCCCGGCTTGTCCCGTTTCATGTGGTTTCTTGCATGCATTCATCCAGGGGGAGTTGCATTGGTTCAGGGGGAGTTTGCATGTGTGCAGGGGGAGCTCTTTGAGAGTTTTCGAGCTTTGTTTCGGTGGTTTGTGCTCTTTGCTTGAGCTTTGCTTTGTCTCGGATGTGTCGAGCCGTTGCCCTTGCCTAAGGGGTCCGAGACTTTTCTTCTTCAAGTGATCTTGCTCTTTGCCTTTGTTTGGCTTTCGATCGCTTGTTGGAGTTTCTTTTTGTTCGTTTCTTTTCTTTTTCTTTTTATCTCTTGTTACTTTCGTGTGGGTGTTGTCAATGCACTCATCAAGGGGGAGATTGAGGACCATGTGTGGTTCGAGGACCGGTGGATGGTCGCTTCCTTGTGTGATGAGTGATTGACAACGTTGTGTGGACCGATTCTTGGCTAAGTATTGCGGGTGCGGGTTGCGGCTTGACTCGTGTTGGTGCAGGTGAAGAACAAGCGCGAAAGGTCGTCGCCGGTGAGGCCTCCGGTGTGTGGAGAAGACGAGTAGGCTTCGTTCGAGGGACCCGGTGGCCGGCGGGGGTCAAGTGCGGACCGCATGGTGGCATGAACAACAAGATGAAGTCGTGGACGGTTTCTTGGTTGAGCCTCAAAACCAAGGTCGAGCCGGGACTACGTGGGAGCCAAGTCATGAGTGTAGATTCGCGGGAGGCTACACCGAGTTTGCGGGGTTTCCGGTGGTTCACCGAGAAAACCACCGGGTTCCTTGGTTGATCCACAAAGCCAAGACCGGAGAACCGAAGACGGAGGTGCGGCGGCACCGACCGGCCCCGACCGGTGGGTCCGACCGGCCCGCCGGTGGGGACCGGTCGGCCGGTGAGGAGCACCGGTCCGACCGGTGTGCGACGACGCGGTCCGGAATCTTCGAAGCGGAGGACACGCGTCGGGATCGCATGGCTTGCGTCGAGGCTACGCGGGGTGCGGTTGCGGGCATCCGTCCGATGGTGAAGACATCAAGAATTCCAAATCCGCCCTTGAGGGGCTTGTATCCCTAGTTAGTAGAGAGGGGCATTTTAGACATTCGGTTGCCGCCTATATAACCCAAGAGGTGAGAGGTTGGCAGCCAACTCTTGGAACCCTAGCTCATTAGTTTTCCTATTTTCCACCTATTTTCTCTAGGTTTTCCTTAGGACTAGCAAGAGAGCTTCACGGAGAGATCTTGTAGAGAGGGATGGATGATCGGGCGGCTTGCTAGACCTTGTACGAACCTTTGTTTCATGTATAGATGATTCGGCGTGGTTCCTCAAGGTTTGGATGTGTTTTCCCCGGTTGTTCTTGGTGGTGATTTTCGGAGCCCTCTCTCGGTGATTTCTTTGGGTTGTTTTCGGGGCCTTTCTCTTGGGGATTTGATGGGGGAAATTTGTGGGAACCCTTCGTGGTTCTTTGGGCTGTGATTCCCCTCCCAAATCCGTGAGTAAAGGTGCTCGATTTTGGGGGTTTCTTGAGTTCTTGGGTTGGAGATGCTCTCGGCGGGATTTCTCCGATTCCTCCTTTTTGGACGAGTTTTTGTGGGATTAAACTTGGCTATGAACTCCTCATGAGGTGTTCTTGATATCCCCAAAGTCTTGTTCAAGTCCGTGGAGCGATTCGGGAGATCGAGATTTGGATTTGGGGGAGTTGACCCGCGGGTCTTTGTTCATCCCGAGCTGCCCAGGCCACACCGGTCTGACCGGTGCTCTTGACCGGTCTGACCGGTGCAAGCCCTTGTGGGATTTTGCTCGGGTGAATGTCTTGGTGAGTTCGTTGTTGTCCCGTGTTGCCTGCTTGTTTCGAGTTTGGGTCCGTTTGGTGGCTCGGTTGGCTTTGTTTGGTGCCTTGGGGGCTTTCGGCCGCCACCGGTCTGACCGGTGTGTCTCACCGGTCTGACCGGTGTAGAGCCACTTAGTGAAAGTTGCTCAGTTTCACCAGCAGGGACCGGTCTGACCGGTGGTGCTCACCGGCCTGACCGGTGTGGGTCTGTAGACTCGAGGTTTGGTTTTTCCGCTGCGTTTCTCGGGTCGGAAGGTTGTGTGTTGGTTCCTAGGTCCAGTGGCACTCCAGTGGCTACGTGGGCTTGACCAACCTTGGTAGTGAGTCGGAGACGTGTGTTGGAAGCCGCGTTCGTCTTGTTGGAGTTTTCATCTCCTTCGAGAAGAATTTTTATCGGCTCCCATTCACCCCCCCCCTCTCGGTTCGCCGTATCGGTCCTTCAAGACCTCCGAGGCGGGCGACGGCGATGGTTTCCCCGCCTTCTCCGCTCGACTTCGCAATCTCCTTCTCTCGAGAGAAATTCAAACCTCGCGGGGATCACCAAGTACGACGCGAAGCAAGACCCGATCCAATGGCTCGGATGCTACGCCTTATCCATCGAAAATGTTAGTGGCAACAACGACACAAAGTGCCTTTACTTCCCCTTTCTACCCGGACCAAGCACCACTCACGGCTCGAGTCGCTCGACAAGAACTCGATCGACAATAGGGACCATGTCGTATGGACCTCCCCGGGCCCACTACCTTAGTGGGTACCGGGACCGACTACTCGGTGGGCCCCCGGGACTACTCGGCTTGTGCCACACGACACCCGATGACGTGAGGCGCAAGGACTACTTGGTGGAGAAGTACTCGGATAGGAAGTTGTACATGTCCCGTACCGTGCGAGAGAACTCCTAGACGTACTCGACTAGTACTCTCTCCCCGAACCAACTTGTAACCCTACCTCCCGGACTATATAAGGCGAGGCGGGACCTCTCACTCGGATACACATCATCTTGTAAACACACCCAATCAATCCGGAGCTACACAAAGCATACAAGATGTAGGGTATTACGCTCCTCGCGACCCGAACCTCGTCTCAATTGTGTGCCACCCTGTCTCTTCCTTTGAGTTACCGATCTCGGCGAGGCCACATTCATCTACCTCGGGTACTCCCCTTGGTAGGTTGCCGGTCTAAAACACCGACAGCTGGCGCACCAGGTAGGGGATCTCACCGAAGATCTCATGGCGAACTCGACGGCTTCAATCTTCATCAAGCCAACTGTCGCCTTCAACCGCGGCGACACCTTCGTCTTCGGCTCCTGGGTTTGCACTGCTGACGGCGCCGGATCCTTCCAACGCCGCCTCACCATGACGCCCAACCCGAAGACCGGGCTCGTGACGCTTCCCGAAGTAGTCACGGGCGATCTCGCCGTAAAATTCGGCGAAATTTTGCCGTACAACCAACACGCCGACTTCGAGTTTAGATCCGCCTCCAACTCGAACTCGTCCCCGTGGGCAATCGTATGCGAGTCGGCTACTCGGCCATCGTGTGCGGACTCCCCACTCCATGAGCACTTCCCATACAGCCTCTCGCAACGCCCGAAGCAAGACCCACGCAAAGGCTCTCTCGCGCGCCGGGCCGGAAAGGAGATCGTCTCCTAGTACGACTCGGACTCCAACACTGTCCCCGACTACTACTCGGACTCCTACGAGTTCGACTTCGGGTCGGACCCCCGACGAGCCCGAGTCCGAGAACCACATGAGCGAGCAACCGCTATCGGGACCGGCTTCCGGCCCGGTTATAACATCTACACCCGCCGGGAGTTTCGTCTCATCGGCTACACCGCAAGCACGCAAACCGCGACGGACGGGGAACTCACGCCGCATCGCCTACCTCGACTCGCTTCCCTTCCAGGAGGGAACACCGCTAGCTCCAGCTGAGGAGCATACTCCAACAGAGGTGGCGACTTCCGACTCCAGTCTCGGCAGCCCCAATCGCCAAGTCTTCATGGCTGCTGGTGAGACGCCGGGACCCTCAGGGACACGCCCTGACCTATATCTCGAGGATGTCTCAGCAGACGAGTTGTCTGCCAATGCACCTGCAGACGAAACTGACGACAACAAGACTACCCGACGTGAACGCAACAGAAAGCGGAACGAATGGCGCCAACGTCTCTGTGAGACCCTACCCATACGGAATCTCGCAGAGGCTCTCGACCAAGTCGAGAATCGGGTGCACACTACCCCGGAGAAGTGCCTCATGTCTATCCCCACGATAGCATGTCAAGCTCAGGGGATGCATGCGGGAGAAGTCATCGCCAAGCTCGCGGAGGACGCCTACTTCATGAGAGTTGACAGCAGAGTTGCTCAAGTGCCTCTCGTTAGAACTCGCCAACCCGACAACGAAGCCACAAGTCGCAGTCCAGCTGTCAAGGGACGCAACTGTACTCGAGGAGAACTACCGGCTAACCACAACCGTACTCGGGCATCGGCCGGTGGACTTTCTCAGGGTGGCAACAGCGCTGGCGGCACCGGCGGTAACCGCGATGTTGTTCCTCATCGCGATCCCGGTGGCGAGGCGGCCGGCGGCGGGAGCTCCTCACACGGGGCTGGCGGGGAGAGCCGGTGGCGCGAGCGACCGCGGGGGGCCGAGGCCACGCGAACGGCCACGTCTCCGAGTCTCACGCGGCGGCTATGATGCCCGCCAAAAAATTGAAGAACTACGACGCAAAAACTCCTCCATGGCGAGGCGACAATGACGGCTTCCCCGCCTTCTCGCTCGGCTTCGCAATCCGCTTCTCCCGGAGAAATTCAAACCTGCGGGGATCACCAAGTACGATGCGAAGAAAGATCCGAAGACGGTGGCTTAGATGCTACGCCCTCTCCATCGAAAATGCTAGTGGCAACAACGACACAAAGTGCCTCTACTTTCCTTTCGCTCGGACCAAGCTCCGCTTACATGGCTCGAGTCACTCGAGAAGTACTCGATCGACAAGTGGGACTAGCTCAAGGAACAGGTTCACGAGCAACTTCGCGTGCGCTATGGGTCGCTCCGGTACTCGCATGGACCCGGCAATGGTGAAGCGAGAACGGGGCGAGACCCTACGCAAGTACATGCGGTGCTTCTTCGACAAGCGCGCCACCGTAGTCGACGTCACCACAAGGAGGTCATCGACCTCTTCCAAGACGGTCTCTACCACCGTCGCACCTTTGAAGACTTCGGTCGTCGCCGCCCCGAGCTCCATCACCCACCTCAAGGATATGATCACCTCCTTGGCTGATGAAGAAGACAAGGCTAACGCCAAGTACGACGCCATTCGTGGCAAGAGCAAGCAGAACACGGGCGGCAACAACAATAACAACAGGGATCAAGGCGGTCGCAGCAACAACTACTCGGGTCCTAATTGCAAGCGCAAGCCAGACAACACAGTCGTGGCTATCCAGCGTCTGCGAAAGCAACTCGAAGAAGACCTCCGGCGGCTTCAAGGACTTGCTCGAAAGAAAAGTGCCCGTGGCATCCGGATGGCAACCGGACTACCGAACGGTGCTACCAACTCCGGCGAGCACTTAAAGACACTCCCGAACCACGGCACCCTCGCGACAAGAAAGGCAAGAAAAAGGCCGACGAAGGCAACGACGACTTCCAAGAACCCGACAAGACGGTGAACGTCCTCTTCGTTGGGCTGCCCAACAGACGGTCTCGAAGGCCACTCGACGGGAAGTCTTGAACATTGAACTAGCGGTTCCAACCCCTCTCGAGGTGGTCGGGAGGTACCCATCACCTTCTCCCGCACGGATCAATGGACAAGCTTCTCGAACCGGGGCGGTTTCCACTCGTCCCGAAGCCCGTAGTCGCGGGCTTCGGACTCAACAAGGTACTCATCGACGGTGGAAGCGGGCTCAACGTCCTTTTCACCAAGACCTTGAAGAAGATGAAGCTCGACATCACCCACATGCTCACCAAGATAACATCGCCTTTCTACGGCATCGTCCCCGAGAATGCGGCTATCCCACTGGGCTCGGTGGTCCCGCCGATTACCTTCGGGGAGACCGAGAAAACTACCGCACCGAGTACATCAAGTTCGAAGTCGCGGGCTTCGATGCTTCCTACCACGCCATCCTCGGCGAGACCGGCTATCGCCAAGTTCATGGCGGTACCTCACTACACATACTTGGTACTCAAGATGCCAAGTCCGGCCGGTGTACTCTCGCTACAAGAGGACTTGAAGATATCCTTCGACCGCGACACGAAGGCCGTGGAACTCGCGGCCACAAATCAAGTACCCAACGCAATGATGGAGATCTACGTTGCATCCAAGAAGCTTGCCCCAAGTGAACTCGACATCCCAGAGAAGTCGGACAATGCCAACAAGCCTCAGCCAGCTGAGGAAGTGCAAGTCAAGACGATTGACCTCGGGACGGGCGATAGCGAGCAAGACTACCACCATCGGGGCGGGCCTCGACCCGAAATAGGAAGACACGCTCATCGGCTTCCTCCGGGCTAACCGAGACATCTTCGCGTGGAAGCCAACGGACATGCTAGGGGTGCCCGGGCAGCTGATCGAGCACTCACTCAACGTCGACCCTAAAGCTACCCCGAAGCGACAACACCTCCGCTGTTTCGCCGACGACAGACGGGATGCCATCAAGAAGGAACTCGCCAAACTACTCACGGCTGGCTTCATCGGAGATGTCTTCCATCCTGAGTGGCTCGCCAACCCCGTCCTCGTCCGCAAGAAGAATTCGAACGAGTGGAGGATGTGCGTCGACTACACCGACCTCAACAAGAAGCGCCCCAAGGACCCCTTCATGTTGCCGCGGATAGACCAAGTCATCGACTCCACGGCGAGCTGTGACCTGCTCTGCTTCCTCGACTGCTACTCCGAACCACCAGATTGCTATCAAGGAAGATGACTGGGAGAAGACCACGTTCATCACCCCGTTTGGCGCGTACAGCTACACGACCATGTCTTTCGGGTTGAAGAACGCCAGCGCTACTTACCAGCGAGCTATCCAGGTCTGTTTCAAGAGACAACTCAACAAGAACGTCGAAGCCTATGTGGATGACGTGGTCGTCAAGACCAGAAACTCGACACGCTCATCGCCGATCTTGAAGAGACTTTCGCATCCTTGCGAGAGTATCACTTGGAAGCTCAACCCGAACAAGTGCGTTTTTGGTGTACCGTCGGGAAAACTACTCGGCTTCATCATCGGCCATCACGGCATCGAAGCCGCCCCGAGAAGATCTCCGCCATCACCAACATGAAAGCTCCCACGTGCATCAAAGACGTACAAAAGCTCACCGGGTGCATGGCGGCCCTGAACAGATTCATCTCAAAGCTTGGAGAACGGGGGCTCCCCTTCTTCAAACTACTCAAGCATCAAGAGAAGTTCGCGTGGACTCCAGAGGCAGACCAAGCCCTTGCTCAGCTCAAGGACTTCTTATCCAAGCCACCAGTCCTCACGGCTCCTCGCAAAAAGGAGCAGCTACTGCTCTACCTCGCTGCGACTACTCACGTGGTCGATCATCGCCATCGTTGTCGAGCGGCGAGAAACAAAGCTCACCCTAAGCTCATGTGATAGAGAAAAGAGCAACCACCAAAGCACAACTCGGGCAAACAAAGGAAACTCACCAAAGCTCCCCCTACACAAATGCAAGCTCCCCCGAACATGTGGATGCAAACTTCCAAATTTTAGATGCGAGTTTTCGAATTTTTCATTAAGCTCACCTCTTCTCCCCCTTGTTGACAATGTATGAGTAAAGGTGAAGATGTGGGAATGTAAGACAAAGCATGTAAACATCTACATGAGCTTCTCAAATAGGCCAAATCTAGTTGCAAAGGCTAGAAGTGAGACAAAGAGCACACATATGAATCATAGCAAAGTCAAAGCATTGCCACAAGTAATATCTTGAAATATAGGCATGTGACAAAGAAAATTTTCAGATTTGAGCAGTTTTATCAAAAGATGGCTCACTTCAAATTTAAATCCATGTCATATTCTAGCCAAAAACATGCATATCATACAGAGATCATACAAGGAGATCAAATTCTTAACAAAAGATCATTGCAAACACCCATAAAGCAAAGCATGTCATGTTAAAGCTCATGAGCCATGTGTCCACTTCGGGGAGACTTCTCCACTGGTGAACATCATGCAACATGTTTTGCACCCATGTGTGAAAGATAAGACATTTTAAGCATAAACATGATGGATGGAGCATTTTTCAAGCATACACACTTCTTTTCAAGATTAATTCATTTCATGGTACATGAAGTGCCTTTGCGGCAAAAAGAAGCTTATGCTCCTCCATGAATGCAACATAGGCTAAACATTCACAATGATATCAGCCTTTGGCCCAAATGCAAGAAAGAGACATCCAAGCACAATCTAAGCATGAAAGGCACATTTAGACCAAAACGTGACATGGATACACTACTACACATGAGTGGAGTACATTTCATCAAATTTAGTCAAGATTAGCATTTGATTCAAAAAGGCTATCTCACACCACATATATCTCAAATATTCTAAGAGCATAGCCTCACATAGACATTTCTCCACACACATGACCAATATCTCACAAGTAGCCAAAGAAACTCAAATGAGGCATATGGAAGAAGCTCATCATCCTAAAATGCAATATGATACAAATGCAACATAGGTAGATATGTACATCAAAAGAAACATGATATATGACAAAATGCGAGACACAAATGTCAAACCTACCAAAGTCTATACATCATGATATATAATACAAGTTCAATGCAAAATGCATAGGGAGACAAGGAACTTGACTTAACACCAATAAAGCTCACGAGGGAACACACCCACCAAGAATCGCTCCAAGCGAGAGAAGAGCCACCAAAGGTCCCAATTGAGTACCATAGAAAAAGTACCAATTGCAAAATCGCAAAGATCCCAATTGAATACCATAGAAGGAATACCAATTGAAGGATCACAAAGACTGCCCAAAAAGCCACAACCCTTCTTGGAATCAAATTCCCCATCAAAAGAAGCCAAGCTCCCCCTCAACCAAGGGCAACTAACAAAGCAAAAGCTAGGAAAAAAAGAGCAAGGAAAACTCTAAAACCGACCGAAAGGGGGAGA
This sequence comes from Cenchrus americanus, assembly GCA_947561735.1. NCBI lineage: Eukaryota > Viridiplantae > Streptophyta > Magnoliopsida > Poales > Poaceae > Cenchrus > Cenchrus americanus. The sequence goes on from OX387243.1 coordinate 86,265,522, forward strand.
GAACCAAAGGAGGAACAACAACACAACCCGAAGACAAGACAAGCCCAAAACTCCAAGGAAAGCTCACAACATGCTACACAAAGCATTGACAATATCAATTAAGCATGGGCAAGCAAGTATGTCAACAAGGTACAACACTAAACCAAAATGATACCAAAGAACAACGTGCCAAACAATATACAAGAACTAAACAAAGACATGATACAAGTTCAATGGATCATCCACCAACATATATTACAAAGCTAGCATTACAAGATATACATGGGGGACAAACATGCTAACAAGAAAGGTACCATCGAGCTAGACAAAAATGATATGGATGAACAACATGACATATCCGAGCAATCAACAATAAAGCATGACATGATGTTCATAAATATCATCCACCATAAAATCATACAAAGATAGCAAGATAGATATTCAAGATAACAAAGCTATCATGAACAAGGTGGCTAGCCTACCATGGTTTTCACACAAGCAAGACACAAGTATATACAAGAAAGGACAAGGGGACAAGAAAACTCACTATACATGTGTACAAAGGCTTTCAAGAGCCATCCAAAACGGTGTGGAGAACCATCTTGTCTTGATCTCCTCACGGGCGGAGATCAAGCCCATCCAACTCATGTTCTCCGACCGCGTCTCCATACCTACACACAAGGAGATAAGAAAGACCGAGCCTTGGATCCCAAATGGTTAGCAAGCACGTACTTGGGAATCCAATATTTGGTCACATGGGTAAGTGGTGCACACAACCTATCATGTGGGTTAGCATGATGCAAATGCCGGTTGGAATGAAAAGTCTTTCGAACACCCTTGGAACCATGCCTCAAAGAAGTCACTCGCGAAGAAAGTCGAGTGCTACCACAAGCAAAAAGGCAAAGATCCTTCGGGGTCGTAGGAGAAGAACCAACACAAGCACCACGGGAAGCATGTCGCGGACCAACACAAGAAACACTAGAAGCATGTCCACGAGCATGGCCTAACTCACTAGAAAGAGTGTCATAAAACCTGTCCACAAATCGCGCCTTCTTAGGCTCACAAGTGTTCATGCCATGAGAAGGGCTATGAACAACCAAAGGCCTAGAGGCACCTCCTCGCCGTATTCTCCTTGCCCGGCGGTAGCAAAAACTCTCTTGATGCCCATCCTTCCCACAATGAGAGCAATGGTACAAAGGCCTATCGAGAGGCACGGTCCGAGTGGATGAATCACCATTCTCTTGTAAGTGGGAAGTCCCTTGGGACTTAGAGCATGAAGCATCAACCCCAACATCCAACTTGGTGCCCACATTAGAATCACACGTGCCATGAGAAAGGCTACGTGGCTTCTTAAAAGCTTTGGCACGCACACGTCGCTCGTGCTTGACACGACGAAAGCAAAACTCAATGGTATGCCCATCCTTTTTGCAAAAGGTGCATTGGAACCTCGGTTTGGAAGTATGAATTCCAAAGCAATGAGAAGCACTCTTTCCATTCAAATCACCTTGGGCAACACCGGAAGAAGCAACAAGCTTGGGACTAGCTACGGGAGAGCTATCCAAAGCAGTAGCACACTTAACACCATCCAAAGACTCACGCTCAAGAGAAGAAGTCGACTCCGGTTTAGAAGAAGCAATTTTAGAAGCATCAACATCGAGTGACAAGAGACGCGAGAATCCAAACCCTTGGCACAAAGATCGTTGCACCTTGTGCGCAAAACCTCATTTTGAGACTTGAGGCGCTCACAAGTACCACATGTGATATTTCTCAAATTATTGATTTCTTCTTCAATGCATTTAGCATATGTGGTACGCAAGAGTTCATTTTCTTTCTCAAGGTTGACACTCATCTCATCATGCTCAACCAACTTAGCGCTCATATCCTCGCGCATCTTTTTCAAAGCCAAAACTTCACTTTCCAAATCAATGCATGAGTGCAAACAAAATCACATGAACAAGCAACATCATTTACATCTCGCAAAGCATTATCATCATTGCAAGAAGTATGGCAAGCATCCTCAATCAGCAACAAAGAGCACTTGCTACAAGTCATGGATTTCATATCACAAATTTCAGCCCTAGCATGCTCAAGTTTATCTACACATGTGGTGTGAGTCAATTTAAATTCATTAATTTCAGCATGCAAAGACTCACAAGAAACACATGGTAAAGAAGCACTTGTCTCTAACAAAGCAATCTTACTCCTAGTCATATCAAGCTCATCATTCAAAACAACACAAGAGTTGCAAGGCATAGAAGCATTGGATTTCAACAAGTCAATTTCAGATTGCAAGTTAGCAAGAGATGATCTCAATTCATCATTCTCAAAATCAAGATTGTTGCATGCTCTTCTAAAAGCTTCAACATGCATTTTGCGCCAATTAACTTCATCTTTTAATTTCTCATTTTCAGCACGCAAGGCATCGCAAGATTTGTAAGACAAAGAAGCTTTGAAATTTAACACCTTAATTTCAGATTTCAAGCATGCAATGGAAGCAATCAAAGCATCATTCTTAGCATGCATGGTGTTACAAGAAGTGCAAGAATTCAAAGCATGAGACTTCCAATGAGCCATACCACATTTCAACCTAGTAAGAGAGCATTTCATCTTCTCATTTTTCCTACGCAAGGCATCACACAAATCTATGTTTCTCCCATGCAAGTCTCCACAATCACGCTCACAATCATCCAACCTATTGCATAGGATCAAGATATCTTTGGCAAGTGTACCTTGGTTCATGCCTCCTAGCTTGTGGTAGAGCTCGCCTTTCTTGATGTCACCATCTCGATAGTCCTCGATGAGAGATATCATCTCCTCCACTCCGGCTTCCGCCTCCACCGCCATACTCCTCCTGCTCAAAGAACCACAAGGAGAAGAACTTGGTGCCATATCAAAGTACAGGTTAGGATTAGTCGAAAGCAAACTCGAGGAACAAGCAACGATGCAAAGAAAGCGCTCAAAATGCCTCAATTCTCTAACAAGTACTCACGAGTTCAATAGCAAAGAATCTTATCTTTTTCCCAAAATTTTACCACTGAACAAGGAGCAACAAAGATAGAGGCACAAAAAATTTCAGCTCAAAATAAGGTGAAATGAAGCCTAGAGAAAATCCGAAGAAACAAGACAAAGCCTCAAGAGACTTAAAAGAGGATTTTTCAATTATCTTCTTGATTTTTTCTGAATTTTTGAAGACCCCAAAATGATCTTTAGATGATTTTGGATCACCTATAAATGGAGTTACAAAACCGCTGTAAAAATTTGAGCCAAAACGGAGCACCGAGCGAAAAGTTATGCCCGTTTTACCGAAGGTATCTCAAGTTATGGTTTTCCAAGGGCACAACTCCAAATCGCCGGACTCAAAACGCGCAAACCAAGGTCGCAAGCAAAAGCACCTCTTTCCTCTAGTCACCCTATGGATTCAAGACTTGTTAGAGCCACAAGAATCCACAACTGGCTCTGATACCAATTGAAGGACCGATTCGGGCGACCAAAGAGGGGGGGGGGTGAATGGGAGCCGATAAAAATTCCTCCCTTTGGTTGAATTAGGCCTATACCCCAATCGCAACTCCACGAACCCACATGCACAAACAAGATCCCAAACAGGGCTCAAACAACCTCAAAGGAACCACCAAGAAGCCTAGGGACAAGAAGCGAAAGCTAACCAACAAGATCCGAAGCACAAGCTGCGAACCGCAAAAGCACGTGCGGACCGTCCGTGTGAGACCGGCAGACCGTCCGCGAAGGGGTCGTGGACCGTCCGGACACCACACGTGGACTGTCCGAAAAAGCTCTCCGAACCAACGAGCCGCACCCCGAATAACGGACCGTCCGCGGGGAGCACGCGGACTGTCCGCCCGGTACACACGGACCGTCCGAAACCTCGCCCAACCAAAACTCGAAATCCCAACGGATCGAAACGAAGACGAGCAAGAACACGAAGAACACACGACGAACACTGTGCCCGCGGACCGTCCGCCAGGCCATCGTGGACCGTCCGCAAGGCACGGACAGAACCAAAAACTGCTCAGCCCCTAAAGTCAACACCTCCAATCCATCACCAGATCTCGCAAACGGTAGAAGCTGTTGAGGCAAGGGTTTGGGGACATGATAAGCGTCAAACAAGGATGCTATACCCCAAAACTTTTGCCTCCTAACTCCCTAAATCACCAGGAATCGCGGATCCTTTGAACACCACCAAAAACTGGAGTTCCGACCGAAAATCCATGAATCAAAGTGGTTTCCTGGCGTTTGAGGGGTCAAGATCATCACCAAAGGTGCGCAAGGCATCCATCCATGATCCCCTCAAAGAAATCCGGAGCCAAACGACCTAGAAACGACGAATCGAGCCAAGCACGAAAATAGCACAAAAGAGCTGCGAAAAAGAAATAAAAGAAACTTGGGAAAAGAAAGATTGGCACAAGATTTAGAGGATGAATTCACTATGAATATCTTGTCCAATCGAATACAAGCCACTCCTAGAATCCAAATCTAAGATGGCAAAAAGCTCCAATCAAAGAGCCACACTCTCCTCTCTACCTCTCTCCCAAAGCACTCCAAAATGAAAGAGTACAACGGCCTACTAGCCCAAGAGGTGGCTAAAAATTCAGCCCCCTCCTCCTATATATATGCCCTCCGGAAAAGACCGAAGTGCCCCTACACTAGGAGTACAACACAAGCCCTCATAGGGGCATTTTGGTCAACACATGAAGTTCACCATCGGACGGCCGCGCATCCATCAGGCCTTCACGTCCTCCGACGCAAGCACCTCGATCATGCCGCGTGTCGCCCGCCTCGAAGCTTCCCGACGCACCCGGATACCGTCTCTGTCACGCCAGGCCCTCGGGCTCGGTTTTGAGGCCCAAACCGAGAAACTCTCCTCCGATGGTTTTGTGGCCAAACCACCAAACCCCGCGTACATGGCCCGGCCTCACCACGCCAAGCGTCGAGCCCGCCAAGCCTTTCACCTCCGGCGCCGGACGGTCTACTCAGTCTTGCCTCGTTCCTTGACTTGGCCACCACCGATGTACCGGCTCCATGTCCACGACTTCATCTTGCTCTTCTTGCACCATGCGGCTCGCACTTGATCCCGTCGGCCACCGAGTCCCTCGAACCAAGCCTACTTGTCTCTCCACCCCTCGGAGGTCCCGCAAGGCTAAGACCTTTCGCGCCTGTTCTTCACCTGCACCAACGCAAACCAAGCCGCAACCAACACCCGCAATACTAGGCCAAGAGTCGGTCCACACAACGTTGTCAACCACTCCTCACGAGTGCATTGACAACACACCACATAAACAATAAGGTAAATACTCAAAATAAAACACACACAACACAACTCAACACTACACACACAAAGCTTCAAACCATCCGGTCAATCACTCATCACACACGAGACCAAGGTACTTCTCAACTTGGTTCCTCACCAAGTCTTCATGGCTGCGGAGAGACGCCGGGACCTTCACGGACCCGACCCGACCGATACTTCGACGACATCTCAACGGACGAGTTGTTTGCCAATGCACCCACCGATGAAACCAACGACGACAAGAATGCTCGACGTGAACGCATGGCGGAAGCGAAATGAACGACGCAGACGTCTCCGCGAATCCCTTCCCATCGGAATCTTGCGAGAGACTCTCGACCAAGTCGCGAACCCCCCGAACGGTGCCTCATGTCTATCACTACGATAGCGCGTCGGGCTCGGGGGGATACACGCGGGTGAAGTCATCGCCAAGCTAGCGAGAAGACGCCTACTTCATGAGGGTTGATAACGGGGTCACTCAACTACCTCCTCCCAGAACTCGTGAAACTGGGCACCATGAAGCTACTAGTAGCAGTCCAGCGGATGGTGGACATAACCGCTCCCGAGGAGAATAACCACAGAATCCCAACCGTATCAGGGCATCAGTTGGAGGACCTTCTCAGGGCGGTAACAGTGACGGTGGCGCCGGCGGAAGGCGCGGCACCGCTAGTCACGGCGACGCTGGCGGTGGAGGCGGCAACGGCGGGAGCTCCTCACACGGGGCTGCTAGGAGAGAGCCGGTGGCGGGGGCGATCGCGGAGGTCGAGACCACGCGGACGGCCCACATCACCGGCATCTCATGCGGCGGCTATGATGCTCGGCCGCAGAATTGAAGAAATACGGTGCGAGAAGTCCTCCGAGGCAAGCGACAGCGATGGTTTACCCGCCTTCTCCGCTCGACTTCGCAACCTCCTTCTCCCAGAGAAATTCAAACCTCTGCGGATCACCAAGTACGACGCGAAGCAAGACCCAGTCCAATGGCTCAGATGCTACGCCTTATCCATCGAAAATGTTGGTGGCAACAACGACACAAAGTGCCTTTACTTCCCTTTCTGCCTGGACCAAGCACCACTCACCTGGCTCGAGTCGCTCGATAAGAACTCGATCGACAAGTGGGACCATGTCGTATGGACCTCCACGGGACCAATACCTCGGTGGGTACCAGGACCGACTACTCGGTGGGCCCCTGGGACTACTCGGCTTGTGCCACACGGCACCTGATGACGTGAGGCGCAAGGACTACGGTGGAGAAGTACTCGGATAGGAAGTTGTACATGTCTGTCATCGTGCGAGAGAACTCCTAGACGTACCCGACTAGTACTCTCTCCACGAACCGACTTGTAACCCTACCTCCGGACTATATAAGGCGGGCGGGGACCTCTCTCTTGGATACGCATCATCTTGTAAACACACCCAATCAATCCCGAGCTACGCGGCATACATGATGTAGGGTATTACGCACCTCGCGGCACGAACTTTGTCTAAATTGTGTGCCACGTGTCTCTTCCTTCGAGTTACCGATCTCGGCAAGGCCACATTCATCTACCTCGCGTACTCCCCTTGGTAGGTTGCCGGTCTAAAACATCGACGGTCGGCGCGCCGGGTAGGGGATCCCGCCGAAGATCTCATGGCGAACTCGACGACTTCAATCTTCATCAAGCCAAGCGTCGCCTTCAACCGCGGCGACACCTTCATCTTCGGCTCCGGATTTGCCTAACGCTAACGGCGCCGGATCCTTCCAACGCCGCCATACCATGACGCCCAACCCGAAGACCGGGCTCGTGACGCTTCCCGAAGTACTCACAGGTGACGTCGCCGAAAAATTCGACGAAATTTCGCTCTACAGCCAACACGCCGACTTTGAGTTTGGATCTGCCTCCAACTCGAACTCGATGTCCCCGTGGGCCATCGTATGCGAGCCGGCTACTCGGCCATCGTGTGCGGACTCCCCACTTTATGAGCACTTCCCATACGGCCTGTGCAACGCCAGCAAGGCCCACGCGAAGGCTCTCTCTGCGCGCCGGGCCGGAAAGGAGATCATCTCCGAGTACAACTCGGACTCCAACACCGTCTCCGGCTACAACTCAGACTCCTCCTACGAGTTCGACTTCGGGTCGGACCCTGACGAGCCCGAGTCCGAGAACAACACGACCGAGCAACCGCTATCGGGACCGGGCCTTCCGACCTGGTTATAACATCTACACCGCCGAGAGTTTCGTCTGCGGCCAAACCGCAAGCCCGCAAACCCGACGGACGGGAACTCACGCCGCATCGCCTACCTCGACTCACTTCCCTTCCCGGGAGGGAACACCGCTAGCTCCGGGCGAGGAGCACACTCCAACGAGAGGTGGAGACTTCCGACTTCGGTCTTGGCACCCCCCGATCGCCAAGTCTTCATGGCTGCCGGCGAAACACGGGACCCTCGGGGACATGCCCTAACCGATATCTCGAGGATATCTCGGCAAACGAGTTGTCCGCAATGCACCCCGCGGGACGAAACCGACGACAACAAGAACGCCCGACGTGAACGCAACGAGAAAGCGGAACGAATGGCGCCGACGTCTCCGTGAGACCCTACCCATACGGGATCTCGTAGAGGCTCTTGACCAAGTCGAAAATCGGGTGCACACCACCCCGGAAGCAGTGCATCATGTCCGTCACCATGATAGCACGTCAAGCTCGGGGGGATGCACGGAGGGAAAAGTCATCGCCAAACTCGCGGAGGACGCCTACTTCATGAGAGTTGACAACGAGTTGCTCAAGTGCCTCCCGTCGAGAACTCGCCAACCCGACAACAAAGCCACAAGTCGCGGTCCTACGGATGCAACCGTACTCGAGGAGAACTACCGGCTAACCCCAACCGTACTCGGGCATCGGCCGGTGGACCTTCTCAGGGTGGCAACAGCGCCGACAGCGCCGGCGTTAATCGCGATGTCATTCCTCATCGCGATCCTAGTGGTGGAGGCAGCGGCGGCGGGAGTTCCTCACACGGGGCTGGCAAAAGAGCCGGTGGCGGAGGCGACCGCGGGGGCCGAGGCCACGTGAACAGCCACGTCTCCGGAGTCTCACGCGGCGGCTACGATGCTCGCCAAAAAACTGAAGAACTATGACGCAAAAAGTCCTCCACGGCAGGCGACAACGACGGCTTCCCCGCCTTCTCTACTCGGCTTCGCAATCTGCTTCTCCCGGAGAAATTCAAACCACTGGGGATCACCAAGTACGATGCGAAGCAAGATCCAGTACAGTGGCTCAGATGCTACGCCCTCTCCATCGAAAACGCTGGTGGCAATAACAACACAAAGTGCCTCTACTTTCCTTTCTGCCTGGATCAAGCTCTGTTTACATGGCTCGAGTCACTTGAGAAGTACTCGATCGACAAGTGGAACCATCTCAAGGACCAGTTCACCAGCAACTTCGTTGGAGCTATGGGTCGCTCGGGTACTCGCATGGACCTGGCAATGGTGAAGCAGGAACAGGGCGAGACCCTACGCAAGTACATGCGGTGCTTCTTCGATAAGCGCGCCACCGTAGTCGTCGTCACCGAAAAGGAGGTCATCGACCTCTTCCAAGACGGTCCCTACCACCGTCGCACCTTTGAAGACTTCGGTCGTCGCCGCCTGAGCTCCATCACCCACCTCAAGGACATGATCACCTCCTGGGTTGATGAAGAAGACAAGGCTAACACCAAGTACGACGCCATCCATGGCAAGAGAGAGCAGAACACGGGCAGCAACAACAACAACAACAGGGATCAAGGTGGTCGCAGCAACAACTACTCGGGTCCTAATCGCAAGCGCAAGCCAGACAACACAGTCGCGGATATCCAGCACCCTGCGAAAGACAACTCGAAGAAGACCTCCGGCGACTTCAAGGACTTGCTGAAAGAAAAGTGCCTGTGGCATCCGGATGGCAATCACACTACCGAACGGTGGTACCAACTCCGGCGAGCACTTAAAGACACTCTAGAACCACGGCACCCTCACGACAATAAAGGCAAGAAAAAGGCCGACGAAGGCAACGACGACTTCCAAGAACCCGAAAAGACGGTGAATGTCCTCTTCGGTGGACCGCCCAACGGACGGTCTAAGAAGGCCACTCGACGAGAAGTATTGAACATTGAACCCGGCGGTTCCAACCCCTCTCGGGTGGTCGAGGTACCCATCACCTTCTCCCGCACGGATCAATGGACAAGCTTCTCTCGAACCGGGGGCGGTTTCCACTCGTCTTGAAGCCGGTAGTCGCGGGCTCCGGACTCAACAAGGTACTCATCGACGGTGGAAGCGAGCTCAACGTCCTTTTCACCAAGACCTTGAAGAAGATGAAGCTCGACATAACCCACATGCTCACTAAGAGAGCGTCGCCTTTCTACGGCATCGTCCCCGAGAACGTGGCTATCCCACCGGGCTCGGTGGTCCCGCAAGTTACCTTCGGGGAGACCACGAGAAAACTACCGCACCGAGTACATCAAGTTCGAACTCACGGACTTCGAGGCTTCCTACCACGCCATCCTCGGCGGACCGGCCTATCGCCAAGTTCATGGCGGTACCTCACTACACATACTTGGTACTCAAGATGCCAAGTCGGTATTCGGTGTACTCTCGCTACAAGGGGACTTGAAGATATCCTTCGGCGCGACACGAAGGCTGTGGAACTCGCAGCCACAAATCAAGTACCCAACGCAATGATGGAGATCTACGCTGCATCCAAGAAGCTTGCCCCAAGCGAACTCAACATCCTAGAGAAGTCGGACAATGCCAACAAGCCTCAGCCAGCTGAGGATGTGCAAGTCAAGACAATTGACCTCTGGACAGGCGACAGCAGCAAGACTACCACCATCGCGGCGGGCCTCGACCTGAAATAGGAAGACACGCTCGTCAGCTTCCTCCGGGCTAACCGAGACATCTTCGCGTGGAAGCCAGCGGACATACCACGGGTGCCCAGGCAGCTGATCGAGCACTCACTCAACGTCGACCCTAAAGCTACCCCGAAGCGACAACACCTCTGCCGCTTCACCGACGACAGACGGGATGCCGTCAAGAAAGAACTCGCCAAACTACTCACGGCTGGCTTCATCAGAGAAGTCTTCCATCCTAAGTGGCTCGCTAACCCTGTTCTCGTCCGCAAAAAGAATTCAAATGAGTGGAGGATGTGCATACACCGACCTCAACAAGCACTGCCCCACGGACCCATTCGGGTTGCCCCGGATTGACCAAGTCATCGACTCCACGGCGGGCGCAACCTGCTCTCGCTTCCTCGGACCGCTACTCCGGGTACCACCGGATCGCTATCAAGGAAGAAGACCGAGGAGAAGACCGCGTTCATCACCCCGTTTGGCGCGTCGCTACACTTTGTGACAACCCGCCCCCGGAAAATACCGTACTATCGCCTAAGACCGATCCACTTTGGTCATTAAGCAATAATAAAGTATCATCCTGTCGTTAGTTGCCGGGTTAACGCCGGTAAATCACTTGAAAAGCAACAAGGATCGAATATATGCATTAAAACTCACTCGAAGGCGAGTCCAGAGATACATCAACATTAATATCCAAATTCGTACCCCGAAAGGTTTAATTATTACAAACCATAGTTTTTGCCATGACAAAATAGTTCGAGTTTTCGAAAGCGGCGGAAATGAACTAACGGAAGCGAAGACACCACGGGAGGCCATCCATGATGCTTTCAGTAGTCGTCCTCCACCCACTCCAGCTCCCAGCTGGCGGGATCTCTCCGGGCCACACATCACTGAAGGCATTACCTGGATCAACACATTATAGCAAGGCTGAGTATACTAATACTCAGCAAGTCTTACCCGTCGGTGATAACTACTTCACCAAAACTAGACCATGAAAGGCTTTTTGGCTCTTTGGGTTGCTTTTGCTAAAAAGTAACAAAGAGTAGGTCCTTACTTTCAAGATTTTAGCACAAGTTCTAGTAGGTTTAACCTTTACTACATTAGCCAACTAGTACAAACAAAGTTGTACAATACAATTAATCAAACATAATATTCATCAACTTCCATCATTAGGGATCTCATGACTAGTGTAGTAAGTAGTCTCGAATAACGGTGAGAGGCCGACAATCGATTGATTTAAACCTTGCAAGGTAAACCCAAACACACGGTAGGCTGCCCCCGAAGGGACAACTTTCCCAGGCCGTTTCCAAAAATCCTCGGGTCGGGATCGAATCTTACAGTCTTTGGTGCAGGCTATCCGGCATACCCCGCGAGATACCCGGAGTCACCATACACCACCGGTAGCTAGCCGTGAGAGCGAATCCCAAGAGTAGTAATGGTAGGATCCCTAGCCGCCTCATTAAGGTACTAGGCTTACCGGTCCCATACCCGACATGTGCTTAGTACGTTCAAAAACTTAACCCACATAACCACTGGACCGAAGCCCGGATCCACTAGTACAAATCCTATCATCTATGACCATTACCTAGTGATGATTTCTGTTTGGTCATAGAAGTTCTCTTTGCGAGTGACGAAAAAAATATTTGGTCATAGAAGATTATTCTTTCTATGACGATATACAAATTTGGTCATAGTAGTTATTCAACAGTTACGAATTGTTGAATTTGGTCACAGTTGACGAGTGAGGGGTGAGACGAATCTGCTGCATGCGGCCGGGCCCCGATGGGCTTGGAGGGCGGACCGAGCGGGCTCCAGTAGGATAGTTTTTTTCGAATTTATTTTTCAATGCGAAAACAATTCCAGTAAACACCAGAAAATGTTTTTAGAGCACGAAAAATACTCGAAAAATCACAAAAATTCAAGGAAAATTCCTAGAGATAGATTAAGACATGAACAATCCAAATAAAACATTTGAAGCTCATGAAAAAGATTTTAGAGCCTTCTAATAAATAGAAATAGCTCAAGGAAAATGAGAATAAGTTCCAGAAAAATCCGGAAAATTCTCGGGAAAATTAGGACAGCTCCTAAACACATTTTTAAACCTTTTGCACTCAAGAACCACTAGATGCATCGGCATGAATGCAACACACATAACTTTTTATTCAATTTAGAAAATCAAACAATGGATTTTTCCTATACTATATTCCCTGTAAAGAAAAATAAATGTTGGAAAAAATTTTAAAATTATGAGAAAATTGTTATTTAATTATTCTTTCTATTCACATCCTGAAATTGGAAATTTCAGGGTGTGACAATAGCTCATGAGCATTTTCACAATTAAAAACTCTATTGAAAACGCCTACATATAGTGAGGACAAAATGTTACTCTTAGCAATCACATCAAATTGTTTTTCCTTCTTAGTACCATTTCTCATGCCCTTGTGTCCTAGGAAACAAATACATGTGGAGGTCGCTGCATAATTATAGAGTTTTCAATGTATAATTCACCATATTTTGTCTCACACAACACGAAAAAAATTATAAAATTAAAATAATTGTCCAAAAAATGTAAGTTCTTGCGAGGGACCGTATTTTTGCTACAAATGACTACAAAAAAATTTCAAGTCATTTCAAAAAAGTTGAGTGCTATGTAGTCCAAATATAACAAGTCACTCACATAGTTCCTTAAACTATGTGAGTGGCTTGTTATATTTGAACTACATAATATCACCACTTCCTCAAATGGAAATTTGACCTACGCAAAGTTTGTCAGTCTCGACAAGTTATGAAACTTTTGTGTTCAAATGATTTTCATCCGAGTTCATTTCGTATTTCGTTTGACTGGGTTTTAACCGAGTCAAACTTGGATTTTAAAATTTGAATTGCTCATGTTTTGTTGCATGAAGAAATGATTGAATCCAACACCATAACTTGATAAATCATGATTTTAAAAATTTTTGGGAAGAAGAATCACCTCATTTCGAGTTCGTATGAGGGAGAACGACTAGTTACAAGTTTTAATCCGAGAAAAAAAATCGATCAGTTCATTCCGGTTCGTCACATGTTCATGAAGAAGGACCGATTTCTCTTTTTTTCCTCGGATTAAAAATTGTAACTAGTCTTTCTTCCTCATACGAACTCAAAATCGGTTGATTCTTTTTCCTAATGTTTTCTAAAATCGAGATGTTTTACTCAATGCCATTTGTTTGTATCTTAATTACTATTTCTTGATTGCTTTTCGTAAACATATCTTTTCCAACTAAAAAGAGAATATAAAAAACATGTTTTTTTCATAATAATTGCTAATATAACTTAATATTCTCTAATGTTATGGTCAACACAAGGTTGCATCCAAATTTGAGGTGCCCATGGGTAAGAAAGTATTTGAGTGTGTACAAACTTTGAAGTTTAAGTTGAGTTGTATGAAACAATGTGATGATCTAGCTAGTTTATGAACAGTCTATAGTCCAATTTTCACAAAATCATATGAAACTTTTTTGTCAAGCTTGTACATCGATAAAATGATCCGTGCCAATTTACATAATTTTTCCGATAAGTTCTATTTATTATTATCATTATTTTATAACAAGGTGACTAGTAGAAGTTCGAAATTTCCCTACAAGCCAATTGAATTTTTCGTTAATCTCCTAGATGTGGGCTAGAATGGACCATAGAAGCCTAAATATGATTTTTTTTTAAAAAAATTCCAATCATATTGGAGGTACGCACAGTTCAAATTGTAATTATTTTCTTATTGAAAAGAAATGAAAAAAAGAAAAAGAAAAATGTTAAGCGGGATAAGAATGTAACGGGCCCATTTAGGCTCGAATAGCCCATTCGGTTTGGACCGTTCATCGGGCAAACGGACGACTACGATCGTTTTCGATTTGTATAAGTGGAAGCCACATCCCTCGAACCCTAGCTCTTTCATTCCAATCCCTCCTCTCGCCCGTGGCAATGCCTTTCTTCTCCGGCGGCGGCGGGGCTCGCTCCGGCGCGCTCCTCCCCACCACCTCCAAGCCGAAGGCGCACCACCACCTCCGCTCCAAGTCCTCCCTCTCCGCGCCCCCTCCTCCCGCCACCGCGGGGGCCCCCACTCCGCCTCCTCCCCCTACTCCCCGCCGCGCCCTCGCCTCGCCGCGGCCGCCTTCGCCGCGCTCTTTGTCCTCACCTTCCTCCGCCTCGGCCTCCCCTCCTCCCGCCCTCGCGCCGCGCGGCCCCCCCCCCCCCCCCCGCCCGCCCCCCCGCTCGCGCCTCACCCGCACGACGGCCTTCCGCCACCGCGACTCGGCCGGCGCCGAGGCCGCGGCGGCCGCCGTGGCCGCGCGGATCGGGCGAGAGGCGCCCGTGGACATCACCACGAGGGACCTCTACGACCGGATCCGGTTCGGCGACGTCGACGGAGGCACACGGAAGCGGGGGGTGGGAGGTTCGATGACCGCGGCAACGAGTGGGATGGCGAGAAGCTCAAGGTCTTCGTCGCGCCGCACTCGCACAACGACCCCGGTGGATCCGCACCGTCGAGGAGTACTACGAGCGCCGGTCGCACCACATCCTCGACACCATCGTCGAGTCTCTCTCCAAGGTTGTTGTCGGCTTCTCCCCCATTTGAGATTTGCATCCGGCTCCTGTTGCCCTACCCTCCCGAGTCTCGACGATCATCGGGAATCTGCTATGTTGTAGGATTCGCGCGGGAAGTTCATATGGGAGGAGATGTCATACCCGGGAGAGGTGGTGGCGCGACGCACCGCGGAAGAAGCGAGGAGGCATTCGGTAAGCTTGTACGTGATGGGCAGCTCGAAATCGTGAGCGGCGGATGGGTCATGAACGATGAGGTGAGAGGGAAGCAAAATTTGGTGTTTAGATGGGGTTTATGGAGTAGACTGTAGTTCCCGTTTCATTGTTTCTGTTTGCCATTGGCATGCTATGCTTGCACTGTCTGTGTAGGCCATGAACTAACGGAATGAAATTTCATTTCAATTTCACGTTTTATTACCTAGTGTCATAGTTGCCTAGTGATTAGGAATGAACTTGGGTGTCTTGTGTTTGCAGGACTAGGATGCCGTCTCATTGTATTTTACGTGCACACTGTGATCTCGATTCTTAGTACTATGTGTGCATTTAATGCTGTTTCATATTTGGGCGTGAATTGAGTGTAACTTCTTTTGAATTTGTAGCTCTTTGGCTTGTGTACTTGTAGTTTCTATGCTTAGGAGTCAATTGGGGCCTAGTCTCCTATAGGGTGTTGTGTACTCCGTATTTGTGATTTCTGTGCTACCTGTCCACTTCCTACTTAGGAATTTACAGCATGCATTTATGCTACACAAGCTATCGTACCGGACTTTGTTGCTCTAGAATTTGCATATCGGTACACATGCTTGAGGAGATTCATCGATCAAGATGGCTAAATAGTCACAAACAAGCAATGACAAGTTTAATTTATTGTTTGTGTTTAGTATCTTGTTTACGTTGTGAGCTTCTTTGGGTTCGGCCATTCTTTATTCAACGTATTGTGCTCCTATTTATCTATTATCCTGTTTTGTAACCGAAAGACATCTAGGCCCTTAGTGGGTTTTGGTGTATTGATTGACAACTAGATTAAAGATCTAATGTCCTTGTTAAGCATGTGAGCAGGTTGTAACATATAAATGACAAGGCATAATATATGACATTGGTTATCTACATGGTGAAAACAAGCTATGTGTATACAAGATAAGTTGAGGCATGGTTTTAGCCTCATATTGAAATGGCTTGACTTAATGGTGAATGTCATGATGGTTGATATGTATGATCCCATGGAGCATATAAATGGTATATGACAAGTTTATGTAAGTCAAGAAAGAGGCATATTGATTTTGGAACATTGGATGGTCTCTTATTAAAGCAAGAAGCTTGTTATAACAAAAAGGGATATTTAAATTAAAAGAAGGCATGATCTCAATAGAATTCCACTCTTGATGTTGAATCAAAGCTTAACTCAAATTGGCAACGAATGGATGAAGAAATCAAGCAAGAGATTAGTAATGAGGTACTAAGCTAAGATTGGCCAAGTAGTGACTTGGACCATGTGCTTGGCTAGGGTGAAGTAGCTATAGCTTGGAAAGTTTCGAGGTATCAAGTCGAGCCTAACCGAGTGAAGCAATGAAGAAGCATTACATATTCATTGAGTCATGTGAAAGGTGACTTAATCAAGAATTGGGTTTCATTCTTATACAAAGATCAAAGTCACTAGCTCAAGGTAGAAGTGCTCAAACCAATGAGACATTGATGGATGGATCTCTCACGAGGATATATTGATCAAGTATGGCTATTCTTGAAGAAGAAGCTCAAGAGTTCTTTTATTGCATTTATATTTGATCTTGAGTATAGGTACACCGTACTATCAAGAGGGATGCATCACAAGGAGTTTTGATAATGTCTCAGTGCTCAAGTAACCCATGTGAGTTGAGAGAGACACAAAAACCACACGTACACGTCTTCGGGTTTGACCTGTGTCAAACCCGGTGGCACCGGTTTTGGGAAACCGGTGGCACCGCTTTTGTGTCAGCCGTCCCAACGGCTAGTTTTTGAAAACTCGGTGGCACCGGTTTTGGGAACTCGGTGGCACCGGTTTTCACTGGAGTTTGCAACGGCTAGTTTTGGGAAGTCCGGAGTATCCGGGGTTTTTCCGGAGATTCCGGGTTTTAACTCCAACGGCTAGTTTTTGGAGAGTCGGGTATTTATACCTTTCAACCTCTCTTGTTGCAAGCCTTTGTTCTCCGAGGTTGCTAGAGTGCTTCCTTGCTATTCCTTGCTAAGCCAAAAGCCATTCTTGCTCTCCCCAACCCCTCTTTGTGAGGTTGTTTGATCTTTGATAGATCTAGTGAGTTGGGTGGTAGAGAGAAAACTTTGTGAGAAATTCAAGAGCACTTGTATCCCTTGAGCACTTGTTGGACGTCGTCAAGCTTGTGTGAAGCGTTTGTTACTCTTGGAGGATTGCCTCCTAGACGGCTAGGCGTCACCCACAAGCACCCAAGGTGTGGTGAGTCGTGGGACGGTTGTGAAGGTATTGCTTCGCCTCCGTAAGGGAAGAAGCTATCTAGTGGATCGGGAAAAGGGTTGAATGCAACCGGCTCGGTAGGAGAAGCACCCAACGGAGACTAGGATTCACACGGTGGTGAATCCGAACTTCGGTAAAACAAATCCTTGTGTCTCCGTTGGTTACCTCGCATTTACATTGTTATATCTATTCTTGCTTGTCTTTGTCATATTGGTGGAGCTACTTGGTTGTTAGTGTTTGTGAAGTGCAGGCACTCCACATTCATCAAATAACTGATCCTTAAGCTATTCATCAAGTTTAAGTTCAAGCCAAACAAGCAAACAAGAAGGAGAAGAAGAGGGGAGTCACTGCCAGGCAAACCCGGTGGCACCGGATTCGCAAAACCGGTGGCACCGGTTTTGGGCAGTGTATCCATTCCGCTGCGAAGGCGTCAGTCCAGAGACTCCGGAGATTTTTCCAGAGATTCCGGACTTTCCAGAGACTCCGGAGAAAAGTCCGGAGTATCCGGTTTCACTGATAAATTTGTTTTAAGTGGTGATTTTCAGGACTCGCCTATTCACCCCCCCCCCTCTAGGCGACATCAAGATCCTTTCAATTGGTATCAAAGCCTGGTGCTCCGATTCGAGCTTAACCGCTTGGAGTTTAAAGATGTCGACTTCTTGTGAGGTATCGTTTGATCCTCTTCGGTTTGATGGCTCAAACTACGATTCTTGGTCTGCTCATGTTCTTCATGTATTAAATACTCGGGGTCCTCTTTTTGAGCGAGTTGTGGTTGCTAACATCCTTCCCGAGGATTTTGATAGTGAGGACACGTCAAACCTATCAAAGGAGGAAAAGGAAAGTGTTCTCTATAACTACTATATTACTAAGCTCATGTATAATAATGTGAGCAAGGTTATTCGAGAATTCATCTTCAACAATGAAGACATTTGCGATGATGCACATCATATTTGGGTGGCACTCAAAGACATGTATACTAGTGCCGATGATGACGATGATGAAGATGAAGAGGAGGAGTCACTAGAGGAGTGCTCAACATCAACATCTTGCATCTCTCCTTCAAAGACCTCATCCACGAAGCAAAAGAGCAACAACATCGCGAGCACTACCTTTGACCAGGCAAACTCGGTGGCACCGAGTTCAGAACTCGGTGGCACCGGGTTTGGCGATGAACAACACCAACTTGCTTCGTTGGACTTCGGAGAAACATCGCACAATAATAATGAGGTATCTACAGCCCCTAGTACTTCCTCACTATGTGCTAATGATTCCAAGTCTCAAGTGCCTAAAGGTAGAAGGAAGGAGGGAAGTAAAGTTGAGTAATTTAACTTCGAGCTCGACAAGATGACAAAGAAAGACAAGAAAAATGTCGTTGGAGCTCATAAAGAGAGTAAGAAGACAAGAAGATGAGCTCACAAGACAACAAGCATATCGTGATTCCTTTGAAGAAGATTTGAAGAAGCTCAAGGAGTCTAATGATGTCTTGTCTAGAAAGTGCAAGGAGGACATCACCAAGGCATATGCTTGTGCTACTAACTCTCTATCTTGTGCAGCATCCTTGGAGAAGGAAAATCAAACTCTCAAGGACCAACTTGAGGAAATCACTCGCAAGCTTGTGAAACTACAAGGAACTCATATAGAACTTGAATATTCTCATGAGAGGCTTGTAGAATCACACACTTTGCTAGAAGTGACAAATGAGGTTTTGGTAAACTTGTTTAAATCTTACACACCTCATTTCACCACTAGCACTTGTACTCAAATTGAAAAAGATATATCTTGTGATAACCCATGTGGCCCAAAAGGCAAACCTTCTTGGTATGATTGTGTGGCTAACGAGCAATCTTGTGATGACTTCATTGCTCAAGAAAATGGTGAACTTATGCAAGAGGTCGAAAAGCTCAAGAAAGAGGTGGCTAAGTTGAAGAGAAAAGAAAAAGTGCAACCTTCTCAAGATAACCGTGAGACCATGGTGAAGAAGCTTGAGAAGAGGACAATCGTCACTAGATCAATCTCTCAACAAAGCCACAAAATCAATGATCACAAGATTGAGGACAAAATGAAGCTAGATCACATCAAGTGCTACAAGTGCTCACACATGGGACATTATGCATCCATGTTCTCATTTAAGAAAGAAGACAACTCAAACCAATCTAAGAGGCAAAGAAGTCTTGCTCAAAGAAGATGCTTTGGTTGTCATGAGAAAGGGCACAAGATTGAAGCTTGTACCAACGGGCAAAGGTTCCCTCGGGGAAACCGGTGGCACCGGGTTTGCAAAACCGTGGCACCGGTTTCCACCGAGGAACCACAAGTGAAGCTCAACATTGGATTTCTGAAGGCTCAAGAAAAATTTAGAAAGAAGAATGGCCCAAGTAACAAGTGTAAAGAGAAATGGCAACATCAAGTACAAAATTTGCTACACTTGTCGTCAAAAGGGACATCTTGGTAAAGATTGTCCCAATAGTAAGAATCCTAAGCTCAACCATGTTCATTATAGTAATGAGAAGCTTAGGAGTAACTCAAATGACTCTAGTGCCCCTAAGGTGGTTATTTCACAAAGGAAGGGCACAAAGGCCATTTGGGTACCTAAGTCCTTAACCACTAACCTTGTCGGACCCAATGCACGTTGGGTACCAAAACATGCCTAAAGGGACTTTGCGGTACTTGGAGTAGCATTGAAAGCTTGGTTCACTTGAGAAGATATTAATTTTCATTCATCTATATCCCAAGAGAAATCTTGTGACTCATCAATAGAAATGGACCAAGTGACACAAATCAAAGAAATCTTATTCAATGCTCCTCTCATGATAAGTACCTCTCACTGTTGTTGTTCACTCTCATATGCAAAACTTGCTCTTGTGCTAGTTGATCATATGAGGTGGACAACCTATATATGTTCTCTTTGGCAAAAATTATATCAAAAACCATTCGATGCTATTAACCGCTTCATCTAGAAGCATTGAGTGACTTGTGCATGCGGGGAGAACTTATGTGAGCTAAAAGAGCAAGAAAGAATCAAGACAAGAATAATCAACCCTTGAGAAATGCATAAGTGCCAAATTCTGGAAGAATCCGGTGGCACCGGTTTTGTGAACTCGGTGGCACCGAGTTTCTAGGATCGGCAAGAGTTGGAAAGGAAATTTTTGCAAATACCTCAAGGCACATTATTCTTGATTCAAAAATAAAAGGAGACTAAGCAAATATAGTTTGTGAGCCACTCTTGATCTAATCTCACATATTCTAATTTGCTTATGTATTTTGACCAAGATGTGGAGCTTGCTACCCTAGTGCTTTAATTGAGCAAAAAGTACACTTCTCAAGATTCAAATACTTGATGCACCTATTGAGGGGGAGCTCACTTCACATTTTGTGTCTCTTGGTATTAACATCACTTGCAAAGATTCATGTGTGTAGTTCAAGTGTGAGGTGTCTCAATATTTTATCTATACTCTTCACTTGAATGATTCTTATGGCAAGGATATTGGTTGTGAGCAAGACACATGACAAGGAGGTCACCAATCCATATCCGTAATTGTATATCTCTCTCCTTATTTTTGGATTAGATTACACTTATCTTTGGCTATTCACCATAGCATGGTTTAAATTCCTTAACTTGGACATATGTGACCAAGGTAGTGCACATGCCCCTTCCATCCACATATCCATGTGTGCACTATATCCGAGGAGTTTAGCCCATGCTATGAGGTTTCATGTTGGGTGACTTATTTCCATTCCACTCTCAAAGAGTCATCCAATGTGAGACTAGAGCTCGTGCTTTTAATATTTGTGTTCTCTTGTCATCTTAGCACACATTGGGTATTTCTCATCAAAAGTGACAAGAGGACGTTATTGAAAAAAAAATAAAAAGTGCCGGCTAATTTATGAGAGTTCCTCTAAGTGAGAAATCATGCAAAATGAAGGCAAAGGTATGAATCCTAAACTCAAGTTATTAATTTGGGCATCTAGGCCTTATTCTTGCTAGTGTGAGTTTTGGTGTGCAAAAGGAGCTAGCATCACCTTGATTTGTTGCTTGGTGGTAGTGATGAGATTTTAGATATTTAGTTGATGCCTCACAAATTTTTGTTGGAAATTTTGTTTTTCTAACCGTGGCTGAAAATTTTTGGTAGAGGCATGAGCTAAATATGCTAAGACTTATCTTGGCTAGTAACCTTTGCATACTTTTTGTGACTTAGGATAGACTTTCAAATTTTCACTAGCATATGTAGGTGGTGTGCTATTTGCAAAATTTTTGAGTCTTGATCTTTTAGATCGTGTCTTGTCGTTTATGGTTATTATTGCTCATGCTTGATTGTTGGCTAACCATAAATGACAAGATTCTCTCAAGCTCAAAAGAAGCTACTCATTTCTATCTCAAGGGATTGCAAACTTTGGATTTCTCTCTTTTCATCAAAATCTCTCAAAATCCATATCCGAGACTAAGGGGTGTGCAAAAATGAATATTAAAGGCATAGAAATAAAGAGAAATGGAAAAGGAAGAGCGAGAGGTGAATTTATGGACAAAAGTCCACGGGTCAAGTGAAACCGGTGGCACCGGTTTTCGAAAATCGGTGGCACCGGTTTTACGTCGGCGATAAAAGGATAAGACCCGTGACTCACCCTACGGTTACCCATTCACCACCCCCTTTCACCTCACGACCCAAAGACAGGGAAAGAGGAGGGTAGAAAGGGCGATTCCATGGCGATTTGAGGGCTCAACCGTGAGATTCAAGGATTGGAGCAAGATTTCGGTTCCCCAACCCGATGGGATCGGTTTCCCCTCCATTCAAGGGTTGCGGCAACTCTCTCACCATGTCGGGAGGTACCCCATATCTTGGTTTTGCCCGATCTACTTTTCTAGGGACTATTTCTAGGATTCCTTTGGTAGAATGGCTTCTATATGGTCCTAGAACAGATTAAAATTAATGGATTCAGGTTTTACTGGCTGCTTATCAGGGGCACATTTTAGGGTTCATGCTGAACCCGGTGGCACCGAGTTACCCAACTCGGTGGCACCGGTTTCGGTGTTGAATTTCGATTCGAGTTGCAAAAGGAGCTCCTAAAATTCATTTGCATATACTTGTGGCAGAGAAATGTTCCTAAGACCCATATGTATCTCCCTTGTTCACAGATCCAAGGTTTGACGCAGTTTATGGGAGAAGGCAACCTAGAACAAAGAATGCAAGTTTTGAATTCAGAAGAAGAGAAGGAACTAGCAGCGCTCATGAGATCACAGAAGATATTCCAGAGCCACCGAGAAGGTCCAAGAGGGCAGCGACAGGGGAGAATTAATCTCCCTAGAGGTGCTATGCGCATTGAGGACTCTGAGCCTGAGTCAACCTCTAGTGATGATGATGAGGAGAGCCCGTACAGGCAGGAGCCATCCCCTCCGGAATCACCTACAACAGCAGCTCAGCGCAAGAGGAAGGGCAAAAACATCCGCACAGCTAGCCACGAGCACAGTCAGGGCACCGGAGATGATGATAGTGATGGTGAGTATGAGGGCATCTCAGTTCTTGGACCGCAGCCCGTTGAGAGTGGTGATGTGACTCACTTCAATGTGAGAATGAGGCCACCTGTTGACCCTGAGCGCCGCAACATAGTCAACTATAAGGGAAGGGGTATGACAGAAAGGGCAAGAAAGGAAAGGGAAAAGAATCCTTTGACCGTTGGTGGAAGGAACTTGGATTATCGGTTTGGCACCAAATTCCATCAAGATTATTATGCTAGTGCCATCATCAAGAAGGACTTCCCCATTGCCCGCTCGAGAATACATTGATTGGGGATTCTTATCAGTCATGCGAGATGCAAAGATAGCTGAAATTATTCGAGAGTGCAAGAAGAAAAATGTCTATGATATCATGGGTTTTGCCAAGTCATGGAACAGTGAAGTGATTGCACAATTCTATGCTACATGCTACTTCACCACATGGAAGAACGGCAAAATTGTGCATTGGATGACCGAGGGAAAATGGTTTGGCATCACTATCACTGAGTTTGCATATCTGCTTGGTTCTGATGAAGAAGACCTTGGAAGGATGAAGATCCATAGAGATCATGACATGGACAAGGTAGACATGAAGTTCATGTATATCCTCGGGACAAGAATGGAACTTTGGACAAGTCAATGGCATGCTACCATTCTATGCATACTTGCACCGCATGTTTAGAAAGACTCTCGCACCTAGGGAAGGGGACCAATCAAATGTGTCAAGCTATGGAAGAGATTTGTTAAGGCACATGTGTCCTAGTGAGCCGGAGTTTAGTGTTGTGGACTACATTTGGGAGGAAATTCATTCCATCTCCGGCTCGCCACAAAAGAGTTGTGGATATGCTCCTTATCTCATGCATGTTATTGAGGCCATCACAAACTACACATTTGTCTGTGATCATGAGCATAAGCCTTTCCACTTGAAGAATGATGTTGTGGGACCTTCACTAGCAGATTTGGAAAGGGCACAAGGGAATATTGGAGGCCAAGAAGCCCCCGAACAGCCCAGCCTGCTGCTGCTGCACCGTCTAGGGCAGCAAGGACCTCACAAGAAGAAGAAGAAGTATATATTGATCAAGTATATTATCAAGTACATTATCGGAGGATATATTGATCAAGTATGGCTATTCTTGAAGAAGAAGCTCAAGAGTTCTTTTATTGCATTTATATTTGATCTTGAGTATAGGTACACCGTACTATCAAGAGGGATGCATCACAAGGAGTTTTGATAATGTCTCAGTGCTCAAGTAACCCATGTGAGTTGAGAGAGACACAAAAACCACACGTACACGTCTTCGGGTTTGACCCTGTGTCAAACCCAGTGGCACCGGTTTTGGGAAACCGGTGGCACCGGTTTTGTGTCAGCCGTCCCAACGGCTAGTTTTTGAAAACTCGGTGGCACCGGTTTTAGGAACTCGGTGGCACCGGTTTTCACTGGAGTTTGCAACGGCTAGTTTTGGGAAGTCCGGAGTATCCGGGGTTTTTCCCGGAGACTCCGGGTTTTAACTCCAACGGCTAGTTTTTGGAGAGTCGGGTATTTATACCCTTCAACCTCTACTGTTGCAAGCTGCTGTTCCTGAGGTTGCTAGAGTGCTTCCTTGCTATTCCTTGCTAAGCCAAAGCCATTCTTGCTCTCCCCAACCCCTCTTTGCGAGGTTGTTTGATCTTTGATAGATCTAGTGAGTTGGGTGGTAGAGAGGAAACTTTGTGAGAAATTCAAGAGCACTTGTATCCCTTGAGCACTGTTGGACGTCGTCAAGCTTGTGTGAAGTGTTTGTTACTCTTGGAGGATTGCCTCCTAGACGGCTAGGCGTCACCCACAAGCACCCAAGGTGTGGTGAGCCGTGGGACACGGTTTGTGAAGGTCTTGCTTCGCCTCCGTAGGGGAAGAAGCTATCTAGTGGATTGGGAAAAGGGTTGAATGCAACCCGGCTTCGGTAGGAGAAGCACCCAACGGATACTAGGATTCACACGGTGGTGAATCCGAACTTCGGTAAAACAAATCCTTGTGTCTCCTGTTGGTTACCTCGCATTTACCTTGTTATATCTATTCTTGCTTGTCTTTGTCATATTGGTGGAGCTACTTGGTTGTTAGTGTTTGTGAAGTGCAGGCACTCCACATTCATCAAATAACTGATCCTTAAGCTATTCATCAAGTTTAAGTTCAAGCCAAACAAGCAAACAAGAAGGAGAAGAAGAGGGGAGTCACTGCAAGGCAAACCCGGTGGCACCGGATACGCAAAACCGGTGGCACCGGTTTTGGGCGATGTGTTCATTCCGCTCGCGAAGGCGTCAGTCCAGAGACTCCGGAGATTTTTCCAGAGATTCCGAACTTTCTAGAGACTCGGAGAAAAGTCCGGAGTATCAGGGTTTCACTGATAAGTTTGTTTTAAGTGGTGATTTTCAGGACTCGCCTATTCACCCCCCTCTAGGCGACATCAAGATCCTTTCAATTTGTATCAGAGCCTGGTGCTCCGATTCGAGCTTAACCGCTTGGAGTTTAAAGATGTCGACTTCTTGTGAGGTATCGTTTGAGCCTCTTCGGTTTGATGGCTCAAACTACGATTCTTGGTCTGCTCATGTTCTTCATGTATTAAATACTTGGGGTCCTCTTTTTGAGCGAGTTGTGGTTGCTCATCCTTCCCGAGGATTTTGATAGTGAGGACACGTCCAACCTATCAAAGGAGAAAAAGGAAAATGTGCTCCATAACTACTCTATTACTAACCTCATGAATAATAATGTGAGCAAGGTCATTCAAGAATTCATCTTCAACAATGAAGACATTTGCGATGATGCACATCATATTTGGGTGGCACTCAAAGACATGTATACTAGTGCCGATGATGACGATGATGAAGATGAAGAGGAGGAGTCACTAGAGGAGTGCTCAACATCAACATCTTGCATCTCTCCTTCAAAGACCTCATCCACGAAGCAAAAGAGCAGCAACATCGCGACCACTGCCTCTGACCAGGCAAACTCGGTGGCACCGAGTTCAGAACTCGGTGGCACCGGGTTTGGCAGTGAACAACACCAACTTGCTTCGTTGGACTTCAGAGCAACATCGCACAATAATAATGAGGTATCTACACCCCCTAGTACTTCCTCACAATGTACTAATGATTCCAAGTCTCAAGTGACTAAAGGTAGAAGGAAGGAGGGAAGTAAAGTTGAGTAATTTAACTTCGAGCTCGACAAGATGACAAAGAAAGACAAGAAAAATGTCTTGGAGCTCATAAAGAGAGTAAGAAGACAAGAAGATGAGCTCACAAGACAACAAGCATATCACGATTCCTTTGAAGAAGATTTGAAGAAGCTCAAGGAGTCTAATGATGTCTTGTCTAGAAAGTGCAAGGAGGACATCACCAAGGCATATGCTTGTGCTACTAACTCTCTATCTTGTGAAGCATCCTTGGAGAAGGAAAATCAAACTCTCAAGGACCAACTTGAGGAAATCACTCGCAAGCTTGTGAAACTACAAGGAACTCATATAGAACTTGAATATTCTCATGAGAGGCTTGTAGAATCACACACTTTGCTAGAAGTGACAAATGAGGTTTTGGTAAACTCGTTTAAATCTTACACACCTCATTTCACCACTAGCACTTGTACTCAAATTGAAAAAGATATATCTTGTGATAACCCATGTGGCCCAAAAGGCAAACCTTCTTGGTATGATTGTGTGACTGCAGAATCTTGTGATGACTTCATTGCTCAAGAAAATGGTGAACTTATGCAAGAGGTCGAAAAGCTCAAGAAAGAGGTGGCTAAGTTGAAGAGAAAAGAAAAAGTGCCACCTTCTCAAGATAACCGTGAGCCCATGGTGAAGAAGCTTGAGAAGAGGACAATCGTCACTAGATCAATCTCTCAACAAAGCCACAAAATCAATGATCACAAGATTGAGGACAAAATGAAGCTAGATCACATCAAGTGCTACAAGTGCTCACACATGGGACATTATGCATCCATGTTCTCATTCAAGCAAGAAGACAACTCAAACCAATCTAAGAGGCAAAGAAGTCTTGCTCAAAGAAGATGCTTTGGTTGTCATGAGAAAGGGCACAAGATTGAAGCTTGTACCAACCGGGCAAGGTTCCCTCGGGGGAAACCCGGTGGCACCGGGTTTGCAAAACCG
Organism: Cenchrus americanus; assembly: GCA_947561735.1. Lineage (NCBI taxonomy): Eukaryota > Viridiplantae > Streptophyta > Magnoliopsida > Poales > Poaceae > Cenchrus > Cenchrus americanus. The sequence continues at coordinate 86,292,315 of OX387243.1, forward strand.
GTGGCACCGGTTTCCACTTTGAGGAACCACAAGTGAAGCTCAACATTGGATTTCTGAAGGGCTCAAGAAAAATTTAGAAAGAAGAATGGCCCGGTAACAAGTGTAAAGAGAAATGGCAACATCAAGTACAAAATTTGCTACACTTGTCGTCAAAGGGACATCTTGGTAAAGATTGTCCCAATAGTAAGAATCCTAAGCTCAACCATGTTCATTATAGTAATGAGAAGCTTAGGAGTAACTCAAATGACTCTAGTGCCCCTAAGGTGGTTATTTCACAAAGGAAGGGCACAAAGGCCATTTGGGTACACTAAGTCCTTAACCACTAACCTTGTCGGACCCAATGCACGTTGGGTACCAAAACATGCCTAAAGGGACTTTGCGGTACTTGGAGTAGCATTGAAAGCTTGGTTCACTTGAGAAGATATTAATTTTCATTCATCTATATCCCAAGAGAAATCTTGTGACTCATCAATAGAAATGGACCAAGTGACACAAATCAAAGAAATCTTATTCAATGCTCCTCTCATGATAAGTACCTCTCACTGTTGTTGTTCACTCTCATATGCAAAACTTGCTCTTGTGCTAGTTGATCATATGAGGTGGACAACCTATATATGTTCTCTTTGGCAAAAATTATATCAAAAACCATTCGATGCTATTAACCGCTTCATCTAGAAGCATTGAGTGACTTGTGCATGCAGGAGAACTTATGTGAGCTAAAAGAGCAAGAAAGAATCAAGACAAGAATAATCAACCCTTGAGAAATGCATAAGTGCCAAATTCTGGAAGAATCGGTGGCACCGGTTTTGTGAACTCGGTGGCACCGAGTTTCTAGGATCGGCAAGAGTTGGAAAGGGAAATTTTTGCAAATACCTCAAGGCACATTATTCTTGATTCAAAAATAAAAGGAGACTAAGCAAATATAGTTTGTGAGCCACTCTTGATCTAATCTCACATATTCTAATTTGCTTATGTATTTTGACCAAGATGTGGAGCTTGCTACCCTAGTGCTTTAATTGAGCAAAAAGTACACTTCTCAAGATTCAAATACTTGATGCACCTATTGAGGGGGAGCTCACTTCACATTTTGTGTCTCTTGGTATTAACATCACTTGCAAAGATTCATGTGTGTAGTTCAAGTGTGAGGTGTCTCAATATTTTATCTATACTCTTCACTTGAATGATTCTTATGGCAAGGATATTGGTTGTGAGCAAGCCACATGACAAGGAGGTCACCAATCCATATCTGTAATTGTATATCTCTCTCCTTGTTTTTGGATTAGATTACACTTATCTTTGGCTATTCACCATAGCATGGTTTAAATTCCTTAACTTGGACATATGTGACCAAGGTAGTGCACATGCCCCTTCCACCACATATCCATGTGTGCACTATATCACGAGGAGTTTAGCCCATGCTATGAGGTTTCATGTTGGGTGACTTATTTCCATTCCACTCTCAAAAGAGTCATCCAATGTGAGACTAGAGCTCGTGCTTTTAATATTTGTGTTCTCTTGTCATCTTAGCACACATTAGGTATTTCTCATCAAAAGTGACAAGAGGACGTTATTGAAAAAATATAAAAGTGCCGGCTAATTTATGAGAGTTCCTCTAAGTGAGAAATCATGCAAAATGAAGGCAAAGGTATGAATCCTAAACTCAAGTTATTAATTTGGGCATCTAGGCCTTATTCTTGCTAGTGTGAGTTTTGGTGTGCAAAAGGAGCTAGCATCACCTTGATTTGTTGCTTGGTGGTAGTGATGAGATTTTAGATATTTAGTTGATGCCTCACAAATTTTTGTTGGAAATTTTGTTTTCTTGAAGTGGCTGAAAATTTTGGTAGAGCATGAGCTAAATATGCTAAGACTTATCTTGGCTAGTAACCTTTGCATACTTTTTTTGTGACTTAGGATAGACTTTCAAATTTTCAACATATGTAAATTGGTGTGCTATTTACAAAATTTTTGAGTCTTGATCTTTTTTAGATCGTGTCTTGTCGTTTATGGTTATTATTGCTCATGCTTGATTGTTGGCTAACCATAAATGACAAGATTCTCTCCAAGCTCAAAAGAAGCTACTCATTTCTATCTCAAGGGATTGCAAACTTTGGATTTCTCTCTTTTCATTAAAATCTCTCAAAATCCATATACGAGACTAAGGGGTGTGCAAAAATGAATATTAAAGGCATAGAAATAAAGAGAAATGGAAAAGAGCAGAGGTAATTTATGGACAAAAGTCCACGGGTCAAGTGAAACCGGTGGCACGGTTTACGGCGTCGGTGTATAGGTTTACGCTCGGCGGTAAAAGGATAAGACCGTGACTCACCCTATAGTGCCCATTCACCAACCCCTTCCCCACGACCCAGCACAGTAAAGAGGAGGGTAGAAAGGGCGATTCCATGGCGATTTGAGGGCTCAACCGTGGGATTCAAGGATTGGAGCAAAATTTCGGTTCCCCAACCCGGTGGGATCGGTTCCCCTCCATTCAAGGGTTACTGACAACTCTCTCACCATGTCGGGAAGTACCCCATATCTTGGTTTTGCCCGATCTACTTTTCTAGGGACTATTTCTTGGATTCCTTTGGTAAGAATGGCTTCTATATGGTCCTACGATGATTACAATCGATGGATTCGGGATTTCTTGTTTGCTTATCGGGGGCACATTTTAGGGTTCATGCGGGCCGGTGGCACCGAGTTCCCAACTCGGTGGCACCAGTTTCAGTGTTGAATTTCTGATTCAGTTGCAAAAGGAGCTCTAAAATTCATTTGCATATACTTGTGGCAAGAAATGTTCCTAAGACCCATATGTATCTCCCTTGTTCACAGATCCAAGGTTTGACGCAGTTTATGGGAGAAGGCAACCTAGAACAAAGAATGCAAGTTTTGAATTCAGAAGAAGAGAAGGAACTAGCAGCGCTCATGAGATCACAGAAGATGTTCCAGAGCCACCTAGAAGGTCAAAAAGGGCAGCGAGCGGAATTAATCTCAGTAGAGGTGCTATGCGCATTGAGGACACAAACCCCCAAAGGTCAACCTCTAGTGATGATGATGAGGAGAGCCCGTACAGGCAGGAGCCATCCCCTCCGGAATCACCTACAACAGCAGCTCAGCGCAAGAGGAAGGGCAAAAACATCCGCACAGCTAGTCATGAGCACGGTCGAGCACGGAGATGATGATAGTGATGGTGAGTATGAGGAGCATCTCGGTTCTTGGACATGGCCAGATTGAGAGTGGTGTTGTGACTCACTTCAATGTGAGAATGAGGCCACCTGTTGACCCTGAGCGCCACAACATAGTCAACTATAAGGGAAGGGGTATGACGAGAAGGGCAAGAAAGGAAAGGGAAAAGAATCCTTTGGCCAGGTTAGTGGAACTTGGATTATCGGTTTGGCACCAAATTCCATCAAGATTATTATGCTAGTGCCATCATCAGAAGGACTTCCCCATTGCCCGCTCAAGATACATTGATTGGGGATTCTTATCAGTCATGCGGGATGCAAAGATAGCTGAAATTATTCGGGAGTGCAAGAGAAGAATCTATGATATCATGGGTTTTGCCAAGTCATGGAACGATTGAAGTGATTGCACAATTCTATGCCTACATGCCATTACCACATGGAAGAACGACAAAATTGTACATTGGATGGCCAGGAAAATGGTTTGGCATCACTATCAACGAGTTGCATATGTTGCTTGGTTTTGATGAAGAAGACCTTGCAAGGATGAAGATCCATAGAGATCATGACATGGATAAGGTAGACATGAAGTTCATGTACATCCCGGGACAAGAATGGAACTTTGGACGAGTCAATGGCATGCTACCATTCTATGCATACTTGCACCGCATGTTTAGAAAGACTCTCGCACCTAGGGAGAGGACCAATCAAATGTGTCAAGCTATGGAAGAGATTTGTTAAGGCACATGTGTCCTAGTGAGCGGAGTTTAGTGTTGTGGACTACATTTGGGAGGAAATTCATTCCATCTCCGGCTCGCCACAAAAGAGTTGTGGATATGCTCCTTATCTCATGCATGTGTGGAGGCCATCACAAACTACACATTTGTATATGATCATGAGCATAAGCCTTTCCACTTGAAGAATGATGTTGTGGGACCTTCACTAGCAGATTTGGAAAGGGCACAAGGGAATATTGGAGGCCAAAAAGCCCCCGAACAGCCCACTGCTGCTGCTGCACCGTCTCGGCAGCAAGGACCTCTGAGAAGAGGGGCATGGTCGTGAAGCGTAACAAGTTCAAAAGCCCCTTCCCCACTTAGAAAATTGTTCAACTTTTGGTGTGGGTCTTGCATGAAAGCAAATGATGCGGTTCACAAGGAGAGACAGCTTAGAAAGAGGGATTCTAGGATGATAAGGCATGTATGAAAACCCCTCTCCCACGAACGAGGCCTCCCCATACCACATGCACCATCCGATGAGAAGAAAGTGAGCCGGAGACCTTTGAAAGCATTTGGGAAAGATCACAACAAGTTGATCCAATAAATCAAAATGATAGTTTAAAATGATAAACAAAATTAAATTAGATTTTTAATGCGTAAATAAGATGATTTGAAGCATGATAAGGCTTTCTAGAACATGAATCCTTAATTTCGTCCATTTCTAACTAAGGCTGCGACCTACAGTCATCACGGCTCTGGTACCACTTTGTCACACCCGATTTTACAAGGAAAACCGAATGCATCTCATATGTGCGCCAGGATCATTTACACACACATGATAGACAAAACGAGAGTAATACCATTGCTGTAATAAAACGTACAAGAGTTTAAACCAGTATGATATCCATTATTACATCCATAAGGGTGGACTCGAAGGTCCGAACAAGACGATAACTAAACGACGACGAGTAACTCCATCGCTGACATCCACAGGCATGATGACTGGGGGATCCGCATGCCTAGAACTCCTCGAAGTCGCTCCAATACTCGTCCTCGCCTCCGACGTTCTCCCTCTCGAACGGCGGTAAGCAAGGGTGAGCACACTTATGGTTGGAGCTCGGCAAGTGGGGGAAACAATGCGGGGCCATCAAGGATAGGCTATGGTTCACGGCGGTAAGCATTTTATAAGTTGGTCAAGTTTTATTAGCAAGCACCTAGTTACTAGATGTAAGTGCATACCAACCCACTTAACCTCAAAAGAAACCTCAAACCAAACCTCCAACCCATGATTTTCATTAATCTTCAAGTTTATTAGTCATGTGAGGGTCCAAGACGCTCGTGACCGTGAGCACGGCCGATCGATCGCCTTTACACTCTGTAGAGGTTGTACACTTTACCCACGTTCGTGTTCCCCATCTTGCCCGGTTAGCTAGACCCTTAAACACTTCCAAGGTGAGTGGCTAGGGGTACACTACGAAGCCTTTACAAAGGAAAGAAGAGAAACCAACAGCCCGCAACAATTCTGACAAAGACGGAGCGGGCCATAACCCTCCCTAGTGGTCAACACCTTAGCCAAGGCTGCTACCCCAAAAGGACCGGGCTATACCCCTTCAACTCCGGCCCCCGTGCCCCTCTCGGAAAAGAGCTATCGGCTAACCCACTCTCCTAATTAATTGGCTAAGCCGCAGCCATGTGGATTGTGGTTGTACCGTTATCTTGGGTGGTTCTCCATGTTCCGATTATATCAAGTTGTCTTGTTTAAAGCACAAGCACATACATAAACAAAACCGAGATGAATAACATAAACAAAGCATAACCAAACTTATGTTGAGCAAGCTAAGCATTTATCTACCCCAAACATAAGTTTAAACGGGGTTGATCAAGGTAATGTGGTAAAGCATCTAGTCAAGTCCTTAGCTAGGTGTTTGCCCATCGGATTTATGCATTTCAACAGGAATAGTAAACATTATTTAGCATGCAAAAGTGTCATAGGTTCAAAAAGATTATGCAGAGGGGGAAAGCCACTTGCCTTCCTCTACAAGTCGGGTGAATTCCTCTTCAAAGACAAGTTCTTCCGGATCACTTCCGACAGGGAGCTCGGACGAAACAGCACGATATCTACGAGTCGACATGGATAACAATCAATAAACAAAACAGTACACCAAACAGTAGTAAAACTGGTAAATTTACTGTTTAAAAGATTCTACTCGTCGAGACGATCATTTCGATATATAGAACGCTAAAAACGGAGTTAAAATGAGATAGATATGATTAAAACAGCTTTTCAGAACCTATTTGCAATAAAACTATGTTTACGGGGTTGTTTTTAAATAAATTCAGGGGCTAAACCATTTTTATTAATTAAATCAGAGGGTTTAGGTGCAAAAAGAAGTGAAAAGGGCTTAAAACAAAATTAAACAGGGTAGATAGGGCTAGATTGCAAGAATCGGGACCTAACCGTGAATATTCAAAAAGGTGGAAGGACCGGCGCTATTATTTGAAAATCCAGGGGCTCTTAATCAAAACCGCCACTCATCACCGTGGATCTTAGATCCAACGGCGGATGGCGCTTGGGTGCACCGTGGACCCGGCCGTGGGCGCGGTCCATGGGTCCACCGTGGACCGGCCCGCTTAAAACCGAAGGGGTACGCGATCCCCATCGTCCGCGCGTGATCCAACGGCCCCGGATGATGAAGGGGGGGGATGCGTGTGGGAGGGGCGGGGCGGCGATGACGCCGGAAGCAGGGGCGGCGCGGCGGCGCGCGGCGGCGCTCGCGCGGGCGCGAGCTGCGGGGTGAGCTCCCGGCCGTCTTTTCGCGCACGAGCGGGTGCTACACGTAGCGGGGAAGCTAGCGCACGCAACTAGGGGGTTCGGGGGAGGGGCTCGAGGCTTCTACGGTGGCCGGCCGCGGAAGGGGGCGGAGCCGCTACTCCGGCGAGCCCGCGCGGGTGCCGATGTGCACAAGAGAGAAGGGAAAAGGCGGGGCGGTATTGCTCACCACGCAGGCAACGGGAGCGAGCACAAAGTTGACGAGGAGGCGCCGAAGGGGAAGTTCGACGTCGACGGCGAGCTCGGGCGGCGATCCGGCGGATGGTGTCACGGCGCAGCTTGGCCCCGAGGCGACGAGGTGCCCCCGGGAGCAAAGAGAGAGAGAGAGAGATAAGCCACGCGTGCAAAGGAGAAGAAGGAAGGGAGACGGGGGTACTTCACCGACGCGCGGCTCCGGCGGCGGCGGAAACAGAGGCGGCGACGCCGGTGGCGTTGGGCTCGGCACGTGTGCCGGCAAGTCGGGGTTGCAAAAGGGAAGGGCGGGAGCGTGTGCGCGAGCTTAAATAGGACCGGAGAGGACGGGGAAGGGGGAAGAAAGGAAGCGGCGGCCGAGCCTACGGCCATGGGCGCACCGGCGGCCGGATTCCAAGCGAATTGGGCGAGATTAAAGGAAACCGACGGGAATTAAAGGGAGAGGTTAATCTGCGGTGCTACGGGCGCTTGATTGATTGCCTTGATGGCCGAGAGAGAGCAAGGGGAAGGCGGGCGGGCGCACGGGATCCGCGGGCGGCGCCGCCGTGCGCAGGAAGGAAGGGGGAAAGAAGAAAGGAAGGGGGGGGGAAACGGGGGCCGACGGGTGGGACCCACGCGCCGGCGCCGCTCGTGGAAAAGAAAAGAGAAGGGGAGAAGCGGTGGGCCGGCGGGGAAAGGTCGGGCCGGGCCGCCGGGCCGAAAGGGTCGGGTGCCGGTTTTTGTTTTTTTTTCTCTTCTTTTTCAAACTTCATTTTCAACTCAAATTCAAATCAAACTTTTGCAAACTTTTCTCAAATATTTTATAGACTTTTTAGAGACCACACAAGCAACCAAAAACCATGCAAGCCAAATGATGATGCACATACACTTGTTGTTTCTAAGTTTATTATATTATCTTTAATATTTTTAGAGCTCAAATTAAATAGCAATTTAATCTCCTTAAATCCCTAAGACAAATTTAAGTTGCTAAGTGATTTTAGTGATGGAATTTTAGGGTGTCACAAAAAGGAAGTTCGAGTCTTTGAGTGGATATTACTATGGTTCACTATTTGGCTCGACCAATCCATATGAGGGAATGCCGCCTCACTATCCTCCATTCCCCCCACCTTTTAGGCCTCCGAGTCGGTTGTGCAACCGTCTCAAGATGATGAAAAAGAAGAACCATGAGCAGTTGTCCAAGACCCCCGAACCTTTATTGGTGATTAATGACAAAGGGGGAGAGAGGTGTCGATTGAAAGCTTGTCGTTCTTGCTCCGTTTGCACAAACCGGTGGAACCGGTTTCCTAAAATCGGTGGCACCGGTTTTGGTGTGTCTCAAGATCCCTCCTGTCAGAAAACTCGGTGGCACCGAGTTTCCAAAACTCGGTGGCACCGTATTGGCCGTTGGATGCAACGGGCCCATGTAATAAATTCTCTTTAGCTTCAATTGGACTTGAGAACCTTTGTTATGTGTGTTAAAATGTGTGGTGAACCTTTCCATGCTTCTTAAGACTCAATTGACTCAATTGCATGTTAGTGTGATTTTACATGGGTGATGTATTGCTTTTGATAGGGCCGCTCGGGCAAACCGGTGGGACCGAGTTTGGGAACTCGGTGGCACCGAGTTTGGCCGTACAAGATCGCTTTTTCTTGCTCTATGTGTTAAAGTGATTATTTATTGCATGCATCATGGTTTAAATGTTCACACACTTGTTTTGCACCCCATCGTTGCCGAGATTTAGGGGGAGCTCCATGTTTTCTTGAAAATGTGTGAAATGGCATTTAAAGCCAATTCTTATGAATTCCACTCATAGCACATATTAAGGGGGAGCTCAACCTAAATCTATTTTGTTAAGCTTTATTGAATATCGTTTGTAAGCTTTAATCGAGGTTGTCATCAATCACCAAAAAGGGGGAGATTGAAAGACATCTAGGCCCTTAGTGGGTTTTGGTGTATTGATTGACAACTAGATTAAAGATCTAATGTCCTTGTTAAGCATGTGAGCAGGCATAATATACGACATTGGTTATCTACATGGTGAAAACAAGCTATGTGTATACAAGATAAGTTGAGGCATGGTTTTAGCCTCATATTGAAATGGCTTGACTTAATGGTGAATGTCATGATGGTTGATATGTATGATCCCATGGAGCATATAAATGGTATATGACAAGTTTATGTAAGTCAAGAAAGAGAATATTGATTTTGGAACATTGGATGGTCTCTTATTAAAGGAAGAAGCTTGTTATAACAAAAGGGTATATTTAAATTAAAGGAAGGCATGATCTCAATAGAATTCCACTCTTGATGTTGAATCAAAGCTTAACTCAAATTGGCAACGAATGGATGAAGAAATCAAGCAAGGGATTAGCAACGAGGTACTAAGCTAAGATTGGCCAAGTAGTGACTTGGACCATGTGCTTGTCTAGGGTGAAGTAGCTATAGCTTGGAAAGTTTCCAGTATCAAGTCGAGCCTAACCGAGTGAAGCAATGAAGAAGCATTACATATTCATTGAGTCGTGTGAAAGGTGACTTAATCAAGAATTGGGTTTCATTCTTATACAAAGATCAAAGTCATTAGCTGAAGGTAGAAGTGCTCAAACCAATGAGACATTGATGGATGGATCTCTCACGAGGATATATTGATCAAGTATGGCTATTCTTGAAGAAGAAGTCAAGAGTTCTTTTATTGCATTTATATTTGATCTTGAGTATAGGTACGCCATACTATCAAGAGGGATGCATCACAAGGAGTTTTGGTAATGTCTCGGTGCTCAAGTAACCCATGTGAGTTGAGAGAGACACAAAAACCACACGTACACGTCTTCGGGTTTGACCCCGTGTCAAACCCGATGGCACCGGTTTTGGGAAACCGGTGGCACCGGTTTTGTGTCAGCCGTCCCAACGGCTAGTTTTTGAAAACTCGGTGGCACCGGTTTTGGGAACTCGGTGGCACCGGTTTTCACTGGAGTTTGCAACGGCTAGTTTTGGGAAGTCCGGAGTATCCGGGGTTTTTCCCGGAGATTCCGGGTTTTAACTCCAACGGCTAGTTTTTGGAGAGTCGGGTATTTATACCTTTCAACCTCTACTGTTGCAAGCCGCTGTTCCCGAGGTTGCTAGAGTGCTTCCTTGCTATTCCTTGCTAAGCCAAAAGCCATTCTTGCTCTCCCCAACCCCTCTTTGTGAGGTTGTTTGATCTTTGCTAGATCTAGTGAGTTTGGTGGTAGAGAGAAACCTTTGTGAGCAATTCAAGAGCACTTGTATCCCTTGAGCACTCGTTGGACGCCGTCAAGCTTGTGTGAAGCGTTTGTTACTCTTGGAGGATTTCCTCCTAGACGGCTAGGCGTCGCCCACAACCACCCAAGGTGTGGTGAGCCGTGGGACAGCTTTGTGTAGGTCTTGCTTCGCCTCCGTAAAGGAAGAAGCTATCTAGTAGATCGGGAAAAGGGTTGAATGCAACCCGGCTTCGTAGGGAGAAGCACCCAACGGAGACTAGGATTCACACGGTGGTGAATCCGAACTTCGGTAAAACAAATCCTTGTGTCTACCGTTGGTTACCTCGCATTTACATTGTTATATCTATTCTTGCTTGTCTTTGTCATATTGGTAGAGCTACTTGGTTGTTAGTGTTTGTGAAGTGCAGGCACTCCACATTCATCAAATAACTGATCCTTAAGCTATTCATCAAGTTTAAGTTCAAGCCAAACAAGCAAACAAGAAGGAGAAGAAGAGGGGGAGTCACGCCGGAGCAAACCCGGTGGCACGGATTTGCAAAACCGGTGGCACCGGTTTTGGGCAGTGTGTTCATTCCGCTGCGAAGGCTTCGGTCCGGAGACTCCGGAGATTTTTCCGGAGATTCCGGACTTCCCGCAGACTCCGGAGAAAAGTCCGGAGTATCCGGGTTTCACCGATAAATTTGTTTTAAGTGGTGATTTTCGGGACTCGCCTATTCACCCCCCCCTCTAGGCGACATCAAGATCCTTTCGGTAACACTCGCCATTTTTGTTGTCCTCGTCTATTAATTTAATCTTTTCCGGCAAAGTATTTCCTCAAAGTTATTTCTCTTTAAAAGGAAGCTAAATTGAATTTCATTTGTTTCCCAATGCAGGCAAATTCAAACTACTTTGCCATCATAGTACGTGCAAGTAAACTCTTATATCTTTGCTCTTTGCTAAACATTGTATTATGACTGCCTTAGCTGATGTGTAAACAAAGTGCATTCTTTATCCCTTTCTTATTTGATGTGCACCATGTTGAGAAACACATGATACCGTCGTGTCGTCGTCCGGGGTCGGCTCCATGGGCTGCGCCTTGTGGCGCACGACCATGGGCATGTTCCTCGCTACGAGCTCGTCTCCCGGTGCGCCGAACTCGTCCCGCCCCCGTGGAGGTGACCCGGTGGCCCGTCCGGGGAGCTCGGCGAGATGGAGGGCGGGCTCGCGCTCCCCGTGTCGACGAGTGCGTCGGCCGCCGTCGTCGTCATCCTGCCCTCGACTTCGCGCGCCGCGACCCCGAAGGTGCCGTCGCCCGGACTCCGGCCGGCTACTTCGAGGGCGGCCGCGTCGGGGACGCAAGGCCGTCACGCCGCTTCGCTCGCGGGGGCAAGGCGGAGGTCGTCATGTGGGACCCCAACGCCGAGACGGTCGTCGCCATGGACCTCGAAGGACGCACCACGCGCACCATCACCTTCATCCCCCGGCACCGGGTACTACGCCGATTTCATCCCCTACGTCGCATGTTGGCCGCCATCTCTGCATCCGGGTAAAATTTTCATCTCCTTCCGGCTCCCCTGCATCTCATGCTGCAGATAGATCTGATATTTCAGTGTTGGAGTTGACTGGTGTCTTCGTGCACTACGTTTGATCGATCGGCTGATGAATGTCTAGATTAATTCCTGCTTGCAGACTAGTTTCTGCATTTCATTGTTGCTTGATGAACGGGGTTGTCTGAGTTTGGTAGTTACAGGATGGGGGCATCATCCGGAAGAGTTTGACGATTTAAAAGTCCAGTTCATGCAACCCTGAATTCAAATTTGTTTGTGTTTGGCGTGTCCGGGACAGTTTTGGAATCTATGTTAAATAATGTTGGATAATGATCCGCAATGGTCTCAATTACAATCTTCTCTTGTGCTATATCGGGTGATAATGTCTTGCTGCTGCTGTGCATCGATGCTAGTTTTTACAGCAGTTTTAGTAAGGCTTGATGAATGGTGTTCTCCGATTTTGTTAGTTTTCTGCACATGGTTGGCCATTTGATGTGCTGGGTACAATGTTATTGTTGAATGAAACAACCTTGTTATTTTGGTTCTGTTCAGATAGCTTGCTTTGTTCAGATAGCTTGCTTTGTTGGTGATTTGAACTTGGATGATGGTTTTCAGATTCCACGGAAATATTGTGACATCATGGCATTGATATTTATTTATGTACAATCTTGAAATGCACTTTTGTCCGTAATTTTTCAAATATGCAATTTCATCCTCGTCCAAAGACTCCATGTCCAAATTTACCATGGCTTAATGATTCATTGACTAGAGTTTGGTTGCTTTTATGTTTTTTCTTCTCCAGTAATGGGTCAACTACCGCCTTTGGGTCAAGGACTAAATCTGCTAATTTCAAGGCTATGGATACCGATGCCGAGACATACTAGAGTAGCAACAAATTTCGAATCCGTAAGTACCGCTCCGAAAGAACTTCATGAATCTAGCCATTGTAAAGCTGGAATGTAATTGTGACATTCCATCTTAGTTATGTTTCCATTGTAACGTTGGCCGCAGTACCAAAGCTGGAACGATTCTTTGATGATACTAAGGAATAAGGAAGCTTCCGGATGTGTGCGGCATAAGAGAAGCGAGAAGCAGCATTCTTGGAAGCAGATTTGCTCGCTAGTATCTCCCATCTTTTGCAAGCATGCCACTTCGATTTCCTTTTCCTTTTTAACATAGACATATATTCAGTTTGATTGCTTGCATACTAGTCTTCTGATTTCCTTTTCTTTAACATAGACATATATTCAATTTGATTGCTTGCATACTAGTTTGATTGTACTCAATAATCTCCGAAACTAACATATGTGCTTGGCTACTCGCTGTGAACCGAGCTCCAAGTGGTTGTCGTCAAGGTATCCCCGCATTCAAAGCATGCACTCGGGAAAGTGAAGAAGCACCTCTCCAAGATGGAAGGTATCCGGTCGTAATCCTAGTACCTGGATAACTTCGGCCGGAACCTCCGGATATTAAATGGAAAATCATTGCATAAACCCTCCCGGCCCCACATGGAGTGATTACTAATGATAACATAAATCAAACCGTATATATATATATAACAAGTCTGAATTCACTTGTGCTTCCATTGTTAGCTACCGGAAATTGTAGCACTATTATCTCCTCGAAATTGCAATAATCACTTTTTTAAACATAGTGATAGTTGTTCAACTTTGTGCAAAGACTCGCATATTGTATACTTTGTTGATCCGTAGAGAACACGGATATAGAAATGTAAGATCCGAATACGCAAGACCTTAGTATCCTCAAATACTATGTGTATGTGTGCGGTACAAAGTGTGGTTATAAATATGAAAGGGAAGGGTGTCAAGCCTTGGTCAAAGACAATGTTTATGGTGCCAAACGGTGAAAGAGAATGGTGTCAAACCTTGGTCAAAGACAATGTTTATGGTGCCAAACGGTGGGTGGTGATGCTAGATAGAAAATGTATGTGATCTGTTGATCTGTTGATATTCTGGTGATCTCTGTTAATATGGTGAAATATATGGCGATTTGGCCATTTCTGGGATTTATATACCGTTCGAAACTGTTGGGCATTTGTTGGGCTGAAATGTTTATGGGTTGTGCCGGGAATGTATGTGAGCCGGGCTGTAATGGATTTATATATGCTGAAATTCAGTTTGGGAAAAAATTGCGTAAGCCGACTTCATCCGCCATGTCATCATCTATGTAGGCGGCCACGTCATTGTACACGTAGGCAGCCACGTCATCGTCCATGTAGATAGCCAGCGTGGCATCGAGCCATGTCAAAACATGGACAAACCTGAGTGCGACACGTGGACAAACCTGAGTGCGACACGTGGACCATTCAGAGCTTGACACGTGGACAAACCGCAGCGCGACACGTGGCGCTGTGTCAAAGAGCCACGTCATCATATCCATGTCAGCACGCGCCTTGCCACGTCGGCGGCCCGGCATGGGCCGTGCAACGTGGCATCCCCTTCCGTGACCAATTTCGTGACCATTTGGCTTGGTCATAGAAGAAATACACTTCTATGACGAAAAACATGTTGGCCATGGAAAAGTTCCACTTCTATGACAAAAATGACCGATTGGTCATGGTAGACCAAATGTGACGGAGCTTCTGTGACCAATTCAATTTGGTCATAAGTTGGTCATAAAAAAGTGTTCCGTGACCAAATTTGCATGTACCGTGACCAAACCGTTTGGTCATTGATGTTGAGTACTGTACTAGTGATCCCATGCTCTTACCACGTGAGCAATCCATTTAGGATAAATTGTGATTCCTATCTAGGAACCTATTCTCGCGAGTGAGGTCATCACTCGACTTGTAACGGTCCTATAGCTTAGCAGCTATCAACCTATCATACTAGTAAGGACAAGGTACCTATGGATCATGCATCTAGGGTTTCATTCAACTCCTGAACGTAAATGCACAATCATTCATAAATAATTGAATAAAGAACTTTAAAACTAGGTTAGATGCACCGGAGCTTGCCTTCGTCGGCTAGGTTAGCACGGGCACCCTCGGTGTCGAGCACTTCCACGTACTGTAGTGAAGCTTCCGCTCCTCCTTCCTCGTTTTCCGGGACAAGGGAGTAATCTCTGTCCGGAAGATCTACACGGAATGCAATGCAAGTTCAGGTGATGTGATAGTTTGTTGTCTTATCCAACTCGGGTTGGTCATATTCACCTTAACAAGCATCTAGATAGTGTTTCTCTTTTAGGAAGGTTATTGGGTGTACATGGTTATTCTTTTACCGCACATTTGAATAAAGGTTTTTATTGTAATTGTCATTTCATGTGAAGACTTTAATTCCTTTTTCTTTTCACAAGTAAAGGTATAATTAATATTTCTATCCATGAATTAATTTCTTATCAGCAATGATAATTAATTATCTTTTAATTAAATTAGGAAATACTTTCAAAAAGGAAAAAAAATTAAGTAAGGGCTTTTCTTTATTTAATTTCTCTTTAACATTAAAAGGGCTTTTAAGCTTTTTATTAAGCAATTAAATTACCAAAAATTAAAGAAGTGTTTCTTAATCATATTAGCACCTATCTTGGTCCATTGGACCCACATGTAAGTGTTGGATGCTAGGAAATTAAATATTATGGAAAATAACAAAGACTAGCTAGTGATTCAATTTAAATAGATACAAAAATAAATAAGCCTCAAAATGATCCAAACTTTCTCATGCATGCTCTCTGGTCTAAACAAGCCTAAAGAACTAGCATGTCCACATGGAATCTCTACCGATCTTCCCCCATTAATTTATGAAGGAAAACATGCCCGAATTGAGAATAATTATTTCTATTAAGCCAAAAATCATGATTAATTCACACGATGTGTATTTTGACATTACAAGACTGTGTGCGTAAGTTGAGCTCAAAAACATTAATATATTTAGCAAGAAAAATCATTTATGCAGATTCTTCGGAAATGGAAAAACATTTTTATATACATATTTACATCATAACTTTGTGCAATTTTTGGCATAGGAGCTAGTCATGACCTAACACACAACATATACAAAAATTAGCTACAGAGGATTTATGGTTTTTGAGATATTGCAGATCTAGGGTTTTCACATTTGTATTTTTCATGCAAAAACTAACAGGAATTAGCTCAGGCAAGAATAACAAAAGTTGTGGGATATTTCACCATAAATCCACCAAAATTGATTTTACAGTTTTCTGATTTTTCTGTGATGTTCTACGCAATTTACAAGAATCAGCAAACTCACTTTACTATTTTAGTTGCACTTTTGCGGGGAGGCCCTCGGAAAGATCTTGGTTTTTGCAATGTAACCCCCGGGCGGCCGGGCAGCGGCGGTCCGGCCAAGTTCCGGCGAGCCGCCGCCGGCTTGGCCGGGGGAAGGGTGTGGGGAGGGGCTAGAGGTCACCGGGGCGCGATTTGGGGGCTCGGCCGAGGGCAGGGGAGAGGGGGCCGGTGAGGGGCGGTGCGGCGGCCGGGCTCGGTGGCCGCCGCGGCCGCCGTGCCGGTGAGGTGGGGGTACGGGGGGAATGACGGCACGCCGGCGAGTTCGGTTAGGTGCAAGGGAAGGTGGCAAAAGCGTTTATTTGGACTTCCGACCGCCGGCCCCGGAGCTCACCGCGGCCCCGCCATCCATGGCACCGGCGGCGGCTCGGCCGGGGGCATGGCGCGGGGTGAGAAGGGCGGTGCCCCTTTTATGGGCGGTCGGGGAGCCTACAAGCGACCACAAGGGACCCACGGCGACATCTAGGAACACGCGGCGGCCTCGGGAGGAGCGAACGAGCGGGGGACGCACGGAACGGACCGGCGTTCCGTTGGGGCGTTCGCCGGCCGGTCGGCGCGCGGCGTGAGGAGGAGGGGGGGTGACTTCGAGGCGGCCTTGGGACGTGCGTGGATTCGGGGAACGAGCCTCGGGAAGGCGTGAGGGGGCTCGGACGCCGAGGCGGACGGGTGCGGCGCGCGCGCGGCGCGGCGCGCGGGCGACGCGGCACGACGTCGCGCTCCGGCGCCGAAAAACTTTCACTGTGCCCCCGTTTGAATTAACTTTTCTCCAAATTTTTGTACTGAACTTGACCAAGTGGTGAACATTAAAGTTGTAGATCTAGTCACCCTCTACAACTTCTAAAAAGGCTCTAGGGTGTTTTTCTCGACGGACTTTGCAGGAACGTCGTGCCAACTTTGATGCCGCCAGGTTCCGGTAAACAGGAGGTGCTGTCAGTCGATCAAGTTTTTCGCTAATTTCCACCCAAAATTTGAAATGCCAATCTACACGAAAGTTGTATCCCTCAACAAGATGGACAACTTTCATAAAGGTAGATTTTGAAGTGCTTAGGTGAAATTTGGAGAACGCGGCAAAAGTTCCGGACGACATTCGCCAACGTCAACGGTTAAGCGGTTTTGACCGTGTCTTTGACCAAGGGTCCACCATGGGTGTGTGTAGACTTGGTCAAGGGGTTCATAAGGGTTCATTGGTGAGGTTTTCGAGGTGATGACCCGAGGTTGACCTAGGTTTGACCGATGTTTGACCGGTTTGACTCGGGCGATCGGGTCATTAGCGTTAATGACGGTAATTAAAAACACGGGGCGTCACATACACGACCATGTCTTTCGGAGTTGAAGAACGCCGGCGCTACTTACGGCCGAGCTATCCAAGCCCGTTTCAAGAGACAACTCAATAAGAACGTCGAAGCCTATGTGGATGACGTGGTCGTCAAGACCGAAACTTTGACATGCTCATCGTCGATCTTGAATAGACTTTCGCATCCTTGCGAGAGTACCGCTCGAAGCTCAACCCGAACAAGTGCGTTTTTGGTGTACCGTCGGGAAAACTACTCGCCCATCGTGGCATCGAAGTCAACCCCGAGAAGATCTCCGCCATCACCAACATGAAAGCTCCCACGTGCATCAAAGACGTGCGAAGCTCACCGGGTGCATGGCGGCCCCGAACCGATTCATCTCAAACCTTGGAGAACAGGGGCTCCCCTTCTTCAAACTACTCAAGCATCAAGAGAAGTTCGCGTGGACTCCAAAGGCGGACCAAGCCCTTGCTCGGCTCAAGGACTTCTTATCCAAGTCACCAGTCCTCATGGCTCTACCTCGCTGCGACTACTCACGTGGTCGCATCGCCATCGTTGTCGAGCGAGCGAGAAAGGCACCACGCCTACCCAGTCCAGCGACCAGTCTACTTCGTCAGTGAGGTCCTGTCGGAATCCAAGGCACGCTATCAACCAGTACAGAAGCTACTGTATGCAGTGCTCATCACCTCGCGGAAGCTACGACACTACTTCCAGGAGTACTCGATCTCCGTCGTCACCGACTACCCGCTCGGCGACATCCTGCAGAACCAAGATGCTACTGGAAGAATCTCCAAGTGGGCAGTCGAACTCGGCGCCCTCAACATCGACTTCAAGCCACGAACAACCATCAAGTCACAGGCACTAGTCGACTTCATGGCAGAGTGGCGGGAAAATCGACTACCAACTCAAACCGAGCGCCCAGAGCACTGGGTGATGTACTTCGACGGCTCGCTCAAGATTGAAGGCGCAGGTGTAGGGGTACTCTTGATTTCCCCAACGGGCGAACAACTCAAGTATGTCCTACAGATCTTTTGGAAGGTCTCAAACAACGAAGCCGAGTACGAAGCTCTGCTACCCGGGCTTCGCCTCACAGCTTCACTAGGCATCAAGCGACTACTAGTCTACGGCGACTCCGCAGTGGTCATTAACCAAGTCAACAAGTCATGGGACCGCAACATGGAGAACATGGACGTCTACTGCCTAGAAGTTCGCAAGCTTGAGAACAAGTTCTATGGTCTCGAGTTCCACCACGTCGTCCGCGACAACAACGTTGCGGCGGACGTCCCGGCGAAGCTTGGTTCTAGTCACGCTCAAGTACCGGCGGGTGTCTTCGTCCACGAGCTTCACGCACCATCCATCCCGGAGCGGTGCCGAGCGACCACCGACCCAAAGCACCCTTCCCGGTGGCCGGGAGGTCATGATGATAGATGTGGACCGGCGACAATCCTTCATCGACTACATCCGCGAGCGAAGGTTCCCACGGACAAGAACTTGGCCGAGCAACTCGTCCGCCGCACCAAGTCCTACGTCCTAGTCGGAGACAAGCTCTACGGTGGGGCGCATCTGCGGAGTACTCATGAAGTGTGTCCCCCGAGAAGAAGGCAAGGGCATCTTGGAGGAGATCCACAAAGGTGTCTGCGGCAACCACGCGTCTTCACGCACACTGGTCGGCATGGCTTTCCGACGAGCTTTCTACCGGCCCACGGCTCTCCGGGCGATGCCAAAGAACTCGTCGAAGGTGCCAAGGGTGCCAATTCTTCGCCAAGCAACGAAGCACGTCCCGGCCTACAAGCTAGTTACCATACCACCAACTTGGCCTTTCGCCGCTAGGGGCTTGACATGATTGGGCCTCTTCCGACCGCGCGCGGGGAGGATTCAACGAGTCTTGGTGGCCATCAACAAGTTCACCAAGTGGATCGAAGTCAAGCCGGTCACATGCCCCAAGGCCGACAGAGTACTCGACTTCTTGGATGAACTCGTGCACCGCTACGGATTACCCCATCGCATCATCACGGAGTTGGGCTCCAAATTCAATTACCACCGATTACGGGAGTACTGCGAGAACAGCGGGATTGACGTCCGGTATGTCTCAGTCGCCCATCCGCGGGCCAATGGACAAGTTGAGCGCGCCAATGGGATGGTACTCGACGCTCTCAAGAAGTGGCTGCATGATGCTACTAATACCAAAGGAGGCAAGTGGATCAAGGAACTATCCAATGCACTCTGGGGGCTGCGTACTCAACCCACCAAACCAACGGGACGGTCGCCATTGTCGGTGTTTTAGACCGGCAACCTACTAAGGGGAGTACCCGAAGTAGATGAATGTGGCCTCGCCGAGATCGGTAACTCGAAGGAAGAGACACGTGGCACACAATTTAGACAGGTTCGGGCCGCGAGGCGCGTAATACCCTACGTCCTGTATGCTGCGTAGCTCTGGATTGATTGGGTATGATTACAAGATGATGCAATCTTACGCCGTGAGATGAGATGATGAGAGAGAGGTCCCTGCCCCACCTTATATAGTCCGGGAGGCAGGGTTACAAGTTGGAGTAGGGAGAGAGTACTAGTCGAGTACGTCTAGGAGTCCTCCATACGGTGCGGGACATGTACGGCTTCCTAACCGAGTACTTCTCCTCTGCGGTCCTTGTGCCGCACACCATCGAGTGTCGTGCGGCGCAAGTCGGGTAGTCTCGGGGGCCCACCGAGTAGTCGGTCCCGGTACCCACCGAGGTAGTGGGCCCGGGGAGGTCCATACGACAAGCCCCCGATTACTTTGTAGTCGAGAAGAATAGCTTCAAGTAGTCTTGACGGCCTTAACAAGTAGCCCCCGAGTGTCCCCGAGTACTACAAGTCAAAAGTCCTCAAGAGTAGTCGAAGCATCCCGAGGCCGGAATGTACTCCGGGCGATGTTTGAGCAATCACGAAGTCTTCTCGAGTAGTCCCAAGCGACTTCGAGTGCGCCCTTGAAGGTCTTCAACAATGCCCGTGTTGTCTTGAAGCCGAAGGCGGTATGGAAGTGTGATTGCAAAATCGCACTCCATATCGAGTAGCCCCCGAGCCTTAGATTGAGTTGTATACTGCGGGCCGAGGGTCCACCGAAGTTTTGGCAAGAATATCTCGAAAAATCCGGAGAAAAAACCGAAGGACACGTGGCACGGAGCCCCCGAGCCTTGAGACGAGTACTTCCTCTCGAATTGAAGGGTCATTTTGTAAAATGTGTCCGAGATGCTCTTGAATCTTGCCGCTTCCCAGGAAGTCGAGTAGAAGTAGCCGAGCCCCCGAGGTGAGGCGCGTCGACTAGTTGAAGTTGAAGAGTCACGCGCGGCCGCTGAGTCAGCCAAGCGCAGACTTATCCATCCGGCCGTTGGAGGGCCGCGTTGACTTATAAATAGAAGCCAAAACCCTTAGGGGTTTTCACCTTACGCAGTTGTAGCCATTCCAAGCAGATCTTGGCCAGAAATCGCCACCATTGCGCGCCGCCTCCACTGAGTGAAGTGTAGATCCAAGTGCGCCGCCGTAGAGAGCTACCGCGGTGGCCCCCGAGCGAATGCGCGTGAAGACCCGGTGCACTTGGAGGATGAAGCCATCTCCGTCCAAGACCACGAAAGACGGCGGCGGGGAGAAGAGGGGCCGTGAGGAGACCACCGGATCTACCACGGGGGATATCACCGTCGGTGTCCCCGCCGCGGCCGGATCCAAACCATGAGTGGAAGAAGTCCAAGGCGAAGACCGAAGACTTGCTCGCTCTCCTCAACGGGTGGTTTCTGCGCGAGAAGGAGGTCGACATGTGGAGGACCGCCGCCGGGGATCCGTACCCGATGGAGAAGAATGAAGATGAGATCCCAATGTTCGCGCGGTTCGCGGAGCGCGGACTTTCTCTCTCCGGCGAGCGACTTCTTCAAAGGACTCATGGGATACTACGGCATCGAGTACCTCAACCTCAACCCCAATGGTATTTTCCACACTACCGTCTCCGTACATTTCGCGAAGCTTTTCGCGGGGATCAAGCCCCATTGGAACTGTTCGGAAGTTCTTCGGGTGAAGCCGCAACCCGGCGCCGAACTTTGCGGGTAGTCGGTGGAGCGGGGATCCGGATGCGGGAGGACACCGCCGAGCGTACCTCTCGTACAAGCTCATAGACTCCAACCAAGACCGGAAGGCCAAGTGGTTCTACGTCATGAACCACCACCCGGGCCGCCGAAGCCGAGCGGGAAGCGGCCCAAGCATCGCTCTTGGTGGAACACGGAGCCGACGATGCGGGAAGGGATCCGGTGCCCGAGTTGTTGGCGCGGATCAAGGCACTGAGGGAAGCCGGGCTGAGGGCCGAGCACGTGGCCTTCATCTTCATGAAGCGCGAGGGCGCGGCGCGCCGATGGCTCGCGACACCCTGGGGTACGAGTACACCGGGGACGACGACACGTCGCGGATGCCTGGGGGCGAAGTCGACGACGACGATATTGTTGACGAGGGCGGGGCCCGGATCTTCAAGGATATGCCGCCGTACACGGCGTGCCCCGTACCGGAGTACTCTGTCACGCGCCCACCAAAGGAGGTAAGTTGCCGCACCCATAGTCGAGTACCCATTCCATGTGAGTAGTCGCACCGATGAGTTGTTTCTTGTAGGTTGACTTGAAGAAGTTTGTCTCCGAGCCGCCGCCGCCCCCTCGGGAAGTCGAGATCCCGGAGGGAGGGCAAGACCAAGGCCAAGGAGCGTCGTGAAAGGCGAAGGAGATGACACCGTAGTCGTGGAGGACACGTCCGACGAGGACGACGACGAGGAGACGCTGCAGGACCGCTTCCAGCTGCGGTCGAGGTTCAGCCGTCCTGGCCTACCTCATGTCCCTCTCGTTCGGGATCGGTCGGCTAGCACGGAGGCTAGTCCGGCCGCGCCGCCGAGGAGGCCGCGCAATGCATCCCGCAAGCGCGTGGCAAAGAAATTGAAGGTCACCGAGACCACGTCCCAAGAGGTAAGCCGTCTTGAGTAGTGTGGTCGAGTGCGGTGTCTCGAGTTCACTTGTTGATGAAGAAGTTTCCTTGCTTGCGGGGAGTTGCCGCCTACGGAGCCCGTTGATCGGGCGACGAAGGCGAGTGGGATACGGTAGGGGAGGCCGGCGGGAGTCGTAGCCCGCCCCCCGCGTCGAAGAACTCTTGGCGCAAATGGAGCGCCGGCCCCCGCGCCGCTCGGGGGGCACGGAACCCGCTGGCCGCGGCGCGGAAGAGGCGGCGGAAGTGGCGGCGGCTACAGAGGCGCAGGAGGAGGCGCCCGCCGAGGCTGGACTGGTGGACATCGCCAGCATCCTCGGCACCACCGACCGTGACGGTAGTCCGGTCAAGCTTCGTAAGTGTTGAATCTTCCCGAGTAGTACTTGATGTGGTAGTCGTGCTTGATTAACAACCGGCTTGTGTACTGCGGAGAGATCGACGGCACTGTCCGGGAGGGGGGGTGAACCCTGCGCAGCGGTGGAAGAAGAAGAAGCCGCACCACCCGCTAAGGAGTCCGCTCCCGCCCCTCGGGGTGGAGCCCGACGTGCTCGGCCGGCCGCGGCTACGTTGCCCGAGGCCGGCGTAATTGAAGGTGAGTACTCGCTGAAGTTGGAGTGCCTTCGTAGAGTAGTCGTAGTCGAATGTTGACTAATACACTTGTCTTCTAGTCGACGAGTGCCGAGGCCGAAAGGAACGATATCTTGTCGACGGTGCCCGTAGAGGACATGGCACCGGGAGACTCGGGGAGAGGCAGCCGTAGAAGCCTCCGAGCCGATGGAGGTGGTCGCGGGGGAAGCCGCCGCGACGTCCGGAGGAGAGGGGGCCGCCGCGCTACCAGAACCCTCTCTGGAGGTGGTCGTCCACTCGCCGGAGATCCAATACACGGAGCCCATCCGCTCGGCGCCGATGACGGAAGCCGCTACGAGTAGTCGTGGCGGAATCGAGTTGTTGGCGACGACTTGGTCGATCCGGCAACGGTGGCTCGGCACTTGGAAGCGATGCGACAAGCCAAACACGATGGATGAAGGTGAGTAGTCATCACCCGTGAGTAGTTAATCCGTAGCGTTGAGTACCCATCGATGTGTCTTGTACGCGCGGGGACGTCGGCGAGAGGTCCCGCCCGAAGTCGGGGATGCTTCGGGGATACGGCGACGCCGTGCTTCGGGCCGAGACACCGGAGGACCAACTTGTGAAGTCCCGGAAGCATGCCGCCGCCATGCGATCAAAGGCCGGATGCCGCCTTCGCCAAGTACCACAATGATATCCGGGAGATGCGGGCGAAGGGCGACGACTTGGTGCGGAGGAACAAGTCACTCCGCAACAAGAACAAAGGTACACCACTTGTCTTGTTGAGTACTTGTTGGAGGTCGAGAGGTAGTCTAACCCGCTGTGCCTTGTTGTTTGCGAGCTTGAGACTCGGGTAGAGCGGTGAAGACTTCGTAGACCGATACGAAGAATCTCTTCTACCGGGAGCAAGAGGCCCGCCGTGTGCGGGAGTTAGATTATAAGGAGCTTGCTTACGAGTGCGCCAAGAACATGGAGCTCCACATTGCATCCGACCGTGACCTCGTCACGCTGCTACAAATCATTGCGAGAAGGCCGAACGAGGAATGCGAGAAGGCGCGGGCCCAACTCAAGGAGCTTGAAGAAGTTGCGCTCCCCATTGCGAGGCGGCCGGTGCCTCACCCCGGCGGTCCCGGGATAGCGCCGCCGGTGGATCGGTTGAAGGAAGCCCCCCGGCAGGGTGGCGGCCTACGTGAAGCATCCGGCAAAGTCGATCCCGAACCAAGTGTTGGCCTTCATGAAGTCGTACTTCCCGAAGGCTCCCGTAGACATAGTCGGCGGTGGGCTAGCAGCCAAGCTGCGGCGATGAGCAAGATGCGGAGCTGCTGGGAGCGAGATGGCGCCCATTGCGGATCAAGTCGCCGACAAACTTAATCACCGGTAGTCCTGTAACGGTTAGCTCGTAGCAATAGATGTACAAAAACAATTGTAATTGTTTAAGTATTAATGAAGAGAAGTTCCATCAATGAGTACTCGTAGTCGCGATCTCGGAGTGCGGAGTCCCATCGTGGAGTTGTCGCGAGTAGTCGTACTCGGCGGTAGTCCGCGAGAGGGAAGAAGACAAGAAAGCAGTTGATGAAAAATCGAACTTTGTTAGCGATGAAGTACACCTGGATGGCCGGGGCCGTAGTTACGAGTAGTCGTCGGGACCGGAGGCCGCCTACGGCTAAGTGGTGCTAGGGCGAGTAGCCGCTTACGACGGTAGATCCGTAGGTAGCCGTGTAGGCCGGATCTAGAAGTACATGGTCTCTCGGTAGACCGCTGCTAGAGTCTTTTGTTGCTCGTCACGGCCCGGGATCCGTAGGTAGCCGCATGGACCGGATTCTAGAGAGGAGTAGTCGCGGAGGCCGGTGCACGGACCGGAGGCCGCTTACGGCCGAAGAAGTTGTCGGAGGAGACCGGAGCCCGGACCGCGGAGGCCGCTTACGGCGGAGGGGTCTTGATGTAGTCGCGTAGACTTGATCCCTAGGGTAGTCGTGTAGACTAGGTATAGAACCGACGGAGCTGGTCGACATTCCACGAGTTGTTGACGTCTTCGCATTCAAGTGTACGGGAGGCGGTAGGAGCCCGGCCCGGTCACCTTTGCGGACCGTGAAGGGACCTTCCCGGGGGGGAGGGCCGAGCTTGTGTAGTCCTTCCGTGTTTCGGGATACGAAGGAGGACGAAATCGCCAACGTTGAAGGAGCCTTCCTTGACGTTGCGGTCGAGGGCGAGCGCGGCGAGCTTCTTCGAGTCCGTCGATGTCAACTCGTCGCTCGTCTTCGAGAGATGCCTTCGTCGTAGTGCTCCAATGTCGGTGAATCCCATATGACATCGGCGGGGAGGATTGCTTCGGAGCCGTCGACTAGGAAGTAAGGGGATTGCCCCGTTGGCTTGGAAGGCCGAGTACGTAGCCCCCGAGTGCATTGGGTAGTTCCTTGATCCACTTGCCTCCTTTAGTGTCGTGTAGCCGCTTCTTGAGAGCGTCGAGCACCATCCCATTGGCGCGCTCGACTTGTCCGTTGTCCGAGGATGGGCAACCGAGACGTAGCGGACGTCGATCCCCTTGTTCTCGCGGTACTCCCGAAGCCGGTGGTTGTTGAAGTTGGAGCCCAGGTCTATGATGATGCGATGGGGTAGTCCGTAGCGATGCACGAGTTCATCCGGGAAGTCGAGTACTCTATCAGCCTTGGGGCATGTGACCGGCTTGACCTCGATCCACTTGGTGAACTTGTCGATGGCCACCAGTACTCTGTTGAATCCACCTGGCGCATTTGGTAGTGGCCCAATCATGTCAAGCCCCCAGCAGGCGAAGGGCCAGGTTGGCGGTATGGTGACTAGCTTGTAGGTTGGGATGTGTTGCTGCTTGGCGAAGTACTGGCACCCTTGGCACCTTCTGACGAGTTCTTCGGCGTCGCCCAGAGCTGTGGGCCAGTAGAAAGCTCGTCGGAAGGCCTTGCTGACCAGCGTGCGAGAGGACGCGTGGTTGCCGCAGACGCCCTTGTGGATCTCCTCCAAGATGCCCTTGCCTTCTTGTGCGGGGACGCACTTCATGACTACTCCAGAAGATGCGCCCCGCCTGTAAAGCTTGTCTCCGACGAGGACGTAGGACTTGGCGCGGCGGATGAGCTGCTCGGCCAAGTTCTTGTCCGAGGGAATCTTCTGCTCGCTGAGGTAGTCGATGAAGGGTTGCCTCCAGTCCACGTCGATCATCATGACCTCCTGGCCAGCCGGCGGATGCGCTGGGACAGTGGTCGGTGGCGCCGGCTCCGGGATGGATGGCGCGTGAAGCTCGTGGATGAAGACACCCGTTGGTACTTGAGCGCGAGTATAACCAAGCTTCGACGGGACGTCCGCCGCAACGTTGTCGCGGACGATGTGGTGGAACTCGAAACCATAGAACTTGTTCTCGAGCTTGCGGACTTCTAGGCGAGGCGTCCATGTTCTCCTTGTTGCGGTCCCGGGACTTGTTGACTTGGTTGATGACCACCGCGGAGTCGCCGTAGACTAGTAGCCGCTTGATGCCCAATGAAACCACGAGGCGGAGCCCGTGTAGTAGAGCTTCGTACTCGGCTTCATTGTTTGAGACCTTCCGGAAGATGCGGGACGTACTTGAGTTGTTCTCTGTTGGAGAAATCGGGGAGTACCCCCCGCACCCGCGCCCTCAAGGTTGAGTGAGCCGTCGAAGTACATCACCCAATGCTCGGTCGTTCGGTTGGAGTAGACACGGTGATTCTCCCGCCACTCCGCCATGAAGTCGACTAGCACCTGCGACTTGATGGCTGTGCGTGGCTTGAAGTCGATGGTGAGGGAACCGAGCTCGACTGCCCACTTGGAGATTCTTCCAGTAGCATCTTAGTTCCGCGGGATGTCGCCGAGCGGGTAGTCGGTGACGACAAAGATTGAGTACTCCTGGAAGTAGTGTCGTAGCTTCCGCGAGGTGATGAGTACCGCGTACAGGAGCTTCGCACGGGGCGATAGCGTGCCTTGGACTACGATAGGACCTCGCCCGACGAAGTAGACCGGGCGGCCCGGACCGGATAGGCGTGGCCGTCTTCCCGCCGCTCGACGATGATGGCGATGCGACCACATGAGTAGTCGCAACGAGGTAGAGCAAGAATCGCTCACCTTTGCGAGGAGCCGTGAGGACTCGGTGGCTTCGATAGGAAGTCCTTGAGCGGGGCCGGGGCTTGGTCCGCCTCTGGAGTCCACACGAACTTCTCTTGGTGCTTGAGTAGTTTGAAGAAGGGGAGCCCCCGTGCTCCAAGCTTCGAGATAAATCTGTTCAAGGCCGCCATGCACCCAGTCAGCTTCTGGACGTCTTTGATGGACGTGGGAGCTTTCATGCTAGTGATGGAGGAGATCTTCTCGGGATTGGCTTCGATGCCGCGGCGGGCCGATGATGAAGTCGAGTAGTTTGCTCGAAGGTACGCCGAAGACGCACTTGTTCGGGTTGAGCTTCCAAGTAGTACTCGCGCGGGGATGCGAAAGTCTCTTCAAGGTCATTGATGAGGGTATTGGAGTTTATGGTCTTGACGACCACGTCATCCACGTAGGCTTCGACGTTCTTGTTGAGTTGCCTCTTGAAGCAGGCCTGGATAGCTCGTTGATATGTGGCGTCGGCGTTCTTCAACCCGAAGGACATGGTCGTGTAGCAGTACGCGCCAAACGGGGTGATGAACGCGGTCTTCTCCTGGTCTTCTTCCTTGATCGCGATCCGGTGGTACCGGAGTAGCGATCGAGGAAGCAGAGCGGTCGCGACCCGCCGTGGAGTCGATGACTTGGTCAATCCGCGGCAACCCGAAGGGGTCCTTGGGGGCGGTGCTTGTTGAGATCGGTGTAGTCGACGCACATCCTCCATTCGTTCGAGTTCTTCTTGTGGACGAGGACGGGGTTGGCGAGCCACTCGGGATGGAAGACTTCTCTCGATGAAGCCAGCCACGAGTAGTTTGGCGAGTTCCTTCTTGATGGCATCCCGTCTGTCGTCGGCGAAGCGGCGGAGGTGTTGTCGCTTGGGGGTAGCTTTAGGATCGACGTTGAGGCAGTGCTCAATCAACTCCCTGGGCACTCCTGGCATGTCCGCTGGCTTCCACGCGAAGATGTCGCGGTTAGCCCGAAGGAAGTTGATGAGCGCGTCTTCCTGTTTGGGGTCGAGGCCGGCCCCGATGGTGGTGGTCTTGCTACCGTCGCCTGTCCCGAGGTCGATCATCTTGACCAGAACCTCCTCGCTGGTTGAGGCTTGTTGGCTTTGTCGACTTCTCAGGGATGTCGAGTTCACTTGGGGCAAGCTTCTTCGACACGGCGTAGACCTCCATCATCGCGTTGGGTACTTGATTTGTGGAGGCAATCTCCATGGCTTCGGTGTCGCGGTCGTGTGAAATCTTCAAGTTCCCTTGGAGCGAGAGTACACCTCTCGGGCTTGGCATCTTGAGTACCAAGTAGGTGTAGTGGGGTACCGCCATGAACTTGGCAATAGCCGGTCCGCCGAGGATGGCATGGTAGGACATCTCGAAGTCCGCGACTTCGAACTTGACGTACTCATTACGGTAGTTGTCCCGAGATTCCCCAAAGGTAGCGGCGGGACCACCGAGCCTAGTGGGATAGTTGTGTTCCGGGGACGATGCCGTAGAAGGGCGAGGCGCTCTTGGTGAGCATGTGGGTGATGTCGAGCTTCATCGTCTTCAAGGTCTTGGTGAAAAGGACGTTGAGCCCGCTTCCACCATCGATGAGGACCTTGTTGAGCCTGGAGCCCGCGACCACCGGCTTCAGGACGAGAGGGAACCGCCCTGGTTCGGAGAAGCTGGTCCATTGATCCACGCGGGAGAAGGTGATGGGTACCTCTGACCACACGAGAGGGGTCGGAACCGCCGGTTCAATGCTCATGACTTCTCGACGAGTAGCCTTTTGCTCCCGTCTGGCCGGGTAGTCCGCCGAAGAGGACGTTGACGGTCTTGTCGGGTTCCGGAAGTCATCATTGCCTCCGTCGTTCTTCTTCTTGCCTTTCTTATCGTGAGGGTGTGGTGGCTCGGGAGTACTCTTGAGTGCTCGCCCGAGTTGGTAGCCATTGCTCGGTGGTGTGGTTGCCATCCAAATGCCACGAGCACTTCTCCTTCGACGGAGTCTTTGAAGCCGCCGGTGGTCTTCTTCGAGTTCTCCTTCGCAGGCGGCCGGATAGCCGCGACGGTGTTGTACGGCTTGCGCTTGCGGTTGGGACCCGAGTAGTTGTTGTTGTTGTTGTTGTTGTTGCGACCGCCTTGGTTCCCGTTGTTGCCGCCGCCGCCGCCCGTGTTCCGCTTGCTTTGGCCACGGATGGCATCGTACTTGGCATTGGCTTTGTCTTCTTCAACCGCCTAGGATGTGATCATGTCCTTGAGGTGAGGGATGGACTTGGGGCGACGGCGACCAAAGTCTTCAAAGGTGCGGCGATGGTAGAGGCCGTCTTGGAAAAGGTCGATGACCTCCTTGTCGGTGACGTCGACTACCGTGGCGTGCTTGTCGAAGAAGCGGCGCATGTACTTGCGGAGGGTCTCGCCTTGTTCTGCTTGACCATGGACGAGTCCATGTGAGTACCCGATCGGCCCATGGTGCCCACGAAGTTCTTCGGTGAACTTCTCCTTCGGCCGGTCCCACTTGTCGATCGAGTGCTTGTCCAGTGACTCAAGCCATGTGAGTGGAGCTTGGTCCGGGCGAAGGGGAAGTAGAGGCACTTGGTGTCGTTGTTGCCGCCGGCGTTCTCGATGGAGAGGGCATAGCACTTGAGCCACCGGATGGGATCCGCTTCGCATCGTACTTGGTGATCCCTAGAGGTTTGAACTTTTCGGGGAGGAGCAAGTTGCGAAGCCGAGGAGAGAAGGTGGGGAAGTCGTCGTTGTCGCCGCGGTGGCGGACTTCTTCCGCCGTAGCTCTTCAATCTTTTGGCGGGCGTCGTAGCCGCCCGCCGTGAGGCTCCGGAGGCATGGGCGTTCGCGTGGTCTTGACTGCCGCGACTGCCTCCGCCGCCTTCCCTCCTATTGGCCCCGTGGTTGGAGCTTTCGCCATCGCTGCCACCGCCACCGGGGTCACGGTCACCGCCGCCAGGGCCGCGGTGAGGGATGATCTCCCAGTTGCTGTTGCCACCCTGTGAGGGTCCGCCGGCATTTGCACAAGTACGGTTGGGGCTGGGCCGGCAACTCGGCTCCCGGTACGGTTGCGGCCGAGGTCGGCGCTACGACTTGTAGCTTCGTTCTCGCGGTTCTGGCGGGGAGGAGGCTGGTTGACCCTATTGTTGACCCGCATAAAGTAGGCGTCTTCGGCGAGCTTGGCGATGACTTCTCCAAGACGTATCCCCTAAGCTTGGCGTGCGATCACCGTGATCGACATGAGGCATTGCTCCGGGGTGGTGTGTACCTTGCTCTCGACGGCTTCGAGAGCTTCGCGAGGTTACGGATGGGGAGGTTGTCTCGGAGGCGCCGGCGCCGTTGATGGTGAAAATCCGTCAACCTAGCCATGAGTTTACCTTCGGTGTTGGCATGACTTTTGTATCTTATTCATTGGTACTAACCCCCGTGGTATAACAAGTTCACTTGTGCATGTCGGTTTTGGAGTTAAGTGTCTACGCAGGGTTTTAACGTTGAAAGCAAGACTTCCGGGATAAGTTAATTAAGCACCTCATGACAAGACCTTGAAGCCCGATACAAGTCAAGCAATGAAGTGAACATGACTCCAAGAGCCCAAGTACCAAGCCCGAGAAGATGATAAACTCCGAGGACCGAACCAGAAAAGTGTTGAATCTTGCAAGACAAGGAGTTGAGTCCAATTTGGAAAGAAACCGACGTCAAGGGCCCACATGCAAAAGGGGAGAGGATCTAGAAGACGTGGGAAGCAACACGGGCGAAGCGAGCCGCGGGATGGGCCGAAAAGGGCCCGGGCCGGCCGGCCCTAGCCCAATTCGGGGCCCAATCGGCCTCTCCTTTGACCTAATTGCTTCTCGGGCTATAAATAGCCCCCCGACCGAGAGCCACGCGGAACCGAAGTCGTAATCCGCCGCCGAGGAGCGAGAGAAGCTTGAGGGACACCAACTTGAAGATGAGGGTCGTGCTAGTTGTCTAGGGTTTCCCCGGCCGACGTGGGAACCTTGCATGGAAGACCACGTCGGAGCTCGGAGCGAGGATCAAGATCGAGGGAGGGCCCGGTGGTGATCTTGTTCATGTAATCATTCATGGTGAAGTTTGTAAGTGAATCCGATTTCTAGCGATCAAGTGCCTTCTCGATGATTTTGTTTTCTTCTTGGTTTTGCTTCTTCTACGATCTAGTCTGTAGCTAGATTACTAAGGGTGCTCTTGTAGCCGCGGTGGCTAGAGGTGCATACCGGACCGGCCAAGTGATTTCAACTTGTTCTATCGAACTCGCCCTAAGCTCCCCGCATGAATAGGGATACGTTGTGACAGAACGGGGGTCTCGAAAGGCGGATGTTTTCGGAGTCGGATGGGAAGGCCACGATTTAAAGATGCTTTTAATGAGATTCGCTTTGCTATCTTCATCTATCTTGTTTGGAGCTACAACATAAGCATGATCTAGATTCTCTAGATTGGTTATCTTTTGCTTTCTCTTGCTACCTCTTTAATAGATTAGATTAGATTCGTTTTCTTTATGAGTTAGTAGATAGATGCAACTTGTCTTCATTAGATAGCTTTACCTTGCTTTACTAGATTGAATCCTTGCGTTGCACATTGTTCCACGGATTCGATACCTTGGGTTCACCACTCGAGGGAAGAAGGGTCCCTTGACTACGACGGGAGACTTGTCCGCTTGCAAGTCATAAACGAACTTTGATACAAATATTAACCGTCAACGGGCGCCATTCGTTGCGCTTTCGTTACGCTCACGTCGAGCGTCCCTATTGGCGTCGGTCTCATCCGTGGGTGCTTCAGCAGACAGCTCGTCTGCGGAGATGTCTTCAAGGTACGGTCCTCTCGCCGTCCCTGAAGGTCCTGGCGTGTCGCCGGCAGCCATGAAGACTTGGCGATCGGGGTTGCCAAGACTGGAGTCGGAGCTCGCCACCTCGGTTGGAGTGTACGAGTCAGCTCGAGCAAGTGGTGTTCCCTCCTGGAACGGGAGAGAGTCGAGGTAGGCGACGTAGCGTGAGTCCCCGCTTATCGGTCGGCGGGCTTGCGGTCCGGCCGCAGTAGACAAAACCGTCGGCCGATGTCGACGTTATAACCAGCCCCGAAGCCGGCCCCGATAAGGGTTGCTCGGTAGTGTTGTCCTCGGACTCGGGGTTCTCGGGGTCCGAACCGAAGTCGAACTCGTACGCGGAGTCCGAGTAGAAGCCGGAGAGGGGGTTGGAGTCCGAAGCGTAGCGCGGGGCGGTGTCGGAGTCCGAGTTGTACTCGGGCACGGGCTCCTTGCCGGCCGGCGCGCGGGGGGAGCCTCCGTGCGGGCCCCGCAGAGGTTGCGGGGGCCGCGCGTGGAGCGCTCGCGGGGTGGGGGCCGCATGCGATGGCTGAGCAGCCGGCTCACACACGGTAGCCCACGGGGACGTCGAGTTCGAGTTGGAAGCGGATCCGAGCTCGAAGTCGGCGTGTTGGTCGAAAAGCGAAATTTCGCCGAACTTGCCGGCGAGTTCGCCCGTGACTACTTTGGGAAGCGCCACAAAGCTGGTCTCCGGGTTGGGCGGCATGGTGAGGCGGCGTTGGAAGGACCCAGCGCCGTCAGCAGTGCAGACCCAGGCACCAAAGACGAAGGTGTCGCCGCGGTTGAAGGCGACGGTCGGCTTGATGTAGACAGGAGTCGTCGAGTTCGCCATGTGATCTCGGGCGAGATCTCCTACCTGGCGCGCCAGCTGTCGGTGTTTTAGACCGGCAACCTACTAAGGGGAGTACCCGAAGTAGATGAATGTGGCCTCGCCGAGGTCGGTAACTCGAAGGAAGAGACACGTGGCACACAATTTAGACGAGGTTCGAGCCGCGAGGTGCGTAATGCCCTACGTCCCGTATGCCGCGTAGCTACGGGATTGATTGGGTACGATTACAAGATGATGCAATCTTACGCCGTGAGATGAGATGATGAGAGAGGGGTCCCCGCCTCACCTTATATAGTCCGAGAGGCGGGGTTACAAGTTGGAATAGGGAGAGAGTACTAGTCGAGTACGTCTAGGAGTCCTCCATACGGTGCGGGACATGTACGCCTTCCTAACCGAGTACTTCGCCTCTGCGGTCCTTGTGCTTCACACCATCGGTGCCGTGCGGCGCAAGTCGGGTAGTCCCGGGGGCCCACCGAGTAGTCGGTCCCGGTACCCACCGAGGTAGTGGGCCCGGGGAGGTCCATACGACGACCATATTTCCCGGTCTACGGCTCCGAAGCTATTCTACCGCCGACGTCATGTGGAATTCGCCGGCAGTAGAGCAATACGACGAAGGCATATCTAAAGATAGCAGGCGAGTTGATATCGACGGACTCGAAGAAGCTCATTGTGCTTCCCTCGTCCAATCAGCAAGGTACCTTGAGGGTATCCGACGCTACCATGATCGCAACGTCAAGGAACGCTCCTTCAACGTTGGTGATCTCGTCCTCCGCCGCATCTAGAACACGGAAGGACTACACAAGCTCAGCTCGCCATGGGAAGGTCCCTTCACAGTTGCAAAGGTGACCGGACCATGCTCGTATCGCCTCCGGACCCTTGAAGGCAAAGACGTTAGCAACTCATGGAACATCGACCGGCTCGTCGATTCTACGCCTGGTCTCTCGACTACCCTGGGGGCTCAAGTCTACACGACTACCTCAGGACCCATCGCTGTAAGCGGCCTCTCGGGTCCGAGAACTAGTCTCGGACTACTATACTCCAAGATCCAACGTTAACGGCTACTAACGAATCTCGGGCTGCTTAGAGCGTCAAAGGACTCTACCAGCGGTCTATTAAGAGACCATGTACTTCTAGATCCAGTCTATACGACTACTAACGAATCTTTAGCTGTAAGAGGCCATGCGCCCTAGCACAACTTAGCCGTAGGCGGCCTTCGGGTCCTGGCGATTACACTTGTAAACGGCCGTGGCCATCCAGGTGTACTCTTTCAGTAATAAAGTTTGATTTTTGATCATCTAACTTACTGTGTCCCCTTCGACGGGTATACCAGCGAGTACTACTACTCGCGACAACTCCACACATGGGCACTCCGCATACATACATCGCGACAACGAGTACTCATCTATGGAAATTTGTCTCATTTTAAACTTAAACAAGTTCATTACAACTTTGTTTATATACAATTGCTGCTACAAGCTAACCCTACAGGATAACTACTGGAGGTTCAGCTTCTCGGCGACTTGTTCGGCCTATCGCCGCTATCCGCTCCGAAGCTCCGCGTCTCGCTCATCGGTGCAATTGGCGGCTAGTCCACCCGCGACTACGTCTACCGGAGCCTTGGGGAAGTACGATTTCATGTACGCCAAGACTTGGTTTGGGATGGACTTCGCCAGATGCTTGACATAAGTCGCCAGACGGCCGGGAGCTTCCCTCAACCGGTCAACCAACGGAGCAATCTTCGGCCCGCCCGGATGAGGCACCAGCAGCCTTGCAATGGGAAGTGCGGCTTCTTCAAGTTCCTTGAGCTGTCCCCGCAACTTCTCGCAGTCTTCGTTCAGCTTCTGCAGAGATTTATAGCAGTTGACAAGATCATGATCCAAGGCAATCCGAAGCTCCATGTGCATATTACACTCATGGGCCAGCTGCTTATAGTCGTACTCAAGTACCTCACGGGCATCTTTCTCTTGGTAGAAGAGGTTCTTCATATCGACTTCGATACCTTCGAAATTTGTTCTACCCGAGCCTCAAGATCTGCAAACAACTCAAAGGGAGATGTCAGACTACTACAGGGTACCCGCAATAAGTACCCAACAAGGCGACATCGACATACCTTTGCTCTTCGGCGCGACGACTTGTTCTTGCGCACCAGCTCATCGCTCTTCGCCTACATATCTTGTATTTCATTGTGGTACTGGGCGAAGGCACCATGAAGCTTAGATTGGAGCATGGCAGAGTGCTTCCTGGCGTTCGCAAGCTCTTTCTCCAGTGATTCTGCCCGGAGCACTGCATCGCCATATCCCTGGAGCATTTCAGACTTTTGTCGGGATCTCTCCACGACATCCTGCAAAAGACAACATTCATTACTCGGGTACTCGGCACTTGTGGCGGATCGACTATCCAAGGGTACCGATACATACCTTCATCCATTGCTCGCCCGTCGCATCGCCTCCAAGTTGCGTGCCACTCGTCGCCGGTCAACAAGATCATCCGCGAAGCTCGAGTCCACCACGACTAGTCGTAGCGGCCTCGGACATCGGCGCCGAACGGATCGGCTCCCCATCTTGGATTTCGGCGAACGAACGACTACTTCCGGGCTTGACTCCGGAAGTATATCGTCACACACTTCTTCGGCCACCCGGGGCTACTCCGCCGGCTATCTCTATCGGCTCGATTCTTTGCTCCGCGGCTACTTCGACTTTCCGGCACAATGCCTTCAACGGGCACGGCCTCGGGGATGGTGCTTCCCTCAACTTCGCCCCCGTCAACGAAGACACACGGGATCGTTTTCGGGCCGCGACTACTACTCGAGGAAGGCCGCATCTCTACGGTGTACTCACATTCTACTATGCCGGCCTCGGTAACGCAGCCTCCGCGGGCCGGTGCCACGGTCTCGCCGGCCGGCGGAGGGGAGCGGACTCCTCGGCAGCAGGCGCGGAAGCTTCTTCAGCCGCTGCCGTGCTGGGTTCATCTCCCTCCTAGGACAAGTCCGTCGATTTCCTGCACAATACATAATCGGTGGTCAATCAAGTACGACTACCAAGCTACATGTACTAATCGGGAAAGATCTTCACTTACAAGCTTGACCGGACAACAGTCACAGTCGGAGCGCCTAGTATGCTGGCAATGTCGACAAGCCCAGCATCGGCGGGCGCCTCCTCTTCGGTTTGAGCTACCGCCGGTTCTTCAGCAGTAGCAGTCGCAGCCGGTTCCGTCCTGCTCTCGACGACCGGCGCCTGCGGCTCGACAACTGTAGTCGACCGCCGTGTCAACCGTGACACAAGTTCTTCTACGGTGGGGGCCGGGCCGCG
The DNA here is from genome assembly GCA_947561735.1 of Cenchrus americanus. NCBI lineage: Eukaryota > Viridiplantae > Streptophyta > Magnoliopsida > Poales > Poaceae > Cenchrus > Cenchrus americanus. The sequence goes on from OX387243.1 coordinate 86,328,139, forward strand.
GTTTCTTTCGGCCCGGCTCTCCCACCGTCTCCCAGTCGCCTTCGTCCCCTTGGTCTACGGGGTCGGAAGGCGGAATCTCCTGCAAGCACTCGGAATTCAGTTGTCAGCATACACAATATTGCAAGACAAGTACTCGACTACTCTACTCGAGGAGTTTACCTCTTGAGACGTAGTCTCGGTGACTTTCAACTTTTTGGCGACGCGCTTGCGTGCCACATTGCGCGGCCTCCTCGGCGGCGCAGGCAGACTAGCCTCCAGGCTAGTCGGAGGATCATTGATGAGGGGCACGTTGGGCAGTCCAGGGGCGGCCGAACTCCGGACCGCAGCCGGAACCGCTCCCCGAAGCGTCTCCTCGTCGGACGTATCTTCAACGACGACGGTGTCGTCACCTTCGCCAACTTCGCGGTGCTCTTTGGCCTTGACTTTCCCCTCCTCCGGAATATTCACAAGTCGGGGAGGCGAAGCTGGCTCAGAGACAAACTTTACAATGTCATCCTGCAACATATAGCTTGGGTGAGCATGACTACTACCATACAATCAGTACTCGGACACCGAGTGCGCTACCGACCTCGTTCGGCGGATGAGCTGCGGGAGTACTCGGGGACCGGGCAGGCGTGTACGGCGGCGTGCCCTTGAAGATCCTGCCCAGCCTCTCGATGATGTCGTCATCATCGATCTCACCGCCAGGCATCCGCGACGTGTCGCCCTCGCCGGTGTACCGATACCCGAGGGTGTTGCGATCCATCGGTGGTCGCACCCTCCTCTTCATGAAGCCGAAGGCCACGTGTTCGGCCCTCGGCCCAGCCTTCTCTCAAAGCCTTGATCTTCCGTAGAAGCTCGGGTAACCGAATACCCTCTCGCATCGTCGGCTCCGTGTTCCACCGGGGCCGATGCTTCGACCGCTTCCCGCTTGGCTTCGGTAGCTTCGGGGGTGGTTGGTGATGTAGAACCACTTCGCTTTCCAATCTTGATTGGAACCGATCGGCTTGTACGCCAAGTACTACTCGGTGGCGTCTTCACGCATCCGGATGCCGCCCCTCCAACTACTCTAGGGTCGTTGGCGCTCGGCCGGGGCTTCACACGGAAGAACTTTTAGAACAACACCCGGGGGGGCTTGATCCCCAAGAAGGCTTCGCAAAAGTGGATGAAGACGAAGACGTGTAAGATTCCATTGGGGTTCAAGTTTAGGTACTCGATACCGTAATAGTCGAGAAGACCTTTGAAGAATTCGCTCGCCGGGAGGGCCAACCCGCGCTCCACGAACCGGGCGAACATCGGGATCTCGTCGGGGTTCTTCTCCATCGGTTACGGGTGTCGCCCGCGGCGGCGCGCCACATATCCATCTCCTTCTCCCGGAGGAACCGCGTCGTTGACCGGCGCCGGCAAATCTTCTATCTTTGCCTTGGATTTCTTCCATTCCGTATTTGGATTCGGGCGCGGGGAGACGTCGGCAGCGTTGACCCCTCGGCGGATCCGGATGCCTCTTCACGGGACCTCTTTTTCCCGGCGCCGGTCTTCATGCTCTTCAACGGGGACGGCTTCATTCTCCAAATGCAGCAGGTCTTCACTCGCATTCGCTTGGGGGCGCTCCGGAGGCAAGCGGCCGGCGGCGCGCGTGGATGCGGCCCAAGGCGCGGTGGCAAGGTGTGCACGGGAGGCCGACTCTTGGCTAGATCTCGTTTCGAATGGTTGCAAATGCGGGGGATGAAAACCCTAAAGGTTTCGACTTCTATTTATAATTCAACCGGTGGCTTTGTAACGGCTAGATGGATATGTATCGGTGGTCGACTCGGCGGCGGCCGCCTGACCTTTCAACTTCCAGTAGTCGACGCGCTCTATCTCGGGGGCTCGGCTACGTATACTCAACTCCCCGAGTGGCGACAAGATTCAAGAGCAACTCGAGACACATTCTACATTCAAGATGACCCTTCAATTCGAGAGGAAGTACTCGACTCAAGGCTCGGGGGCTCCGTGCCACGTGTCCTTCGGTTTTTTCTCCGGATTTTACGGGGTAATCTTACCGTAACTCGTATTGACCCTCGGCCCGAGTCTACAACTCAACCTAAGGCTCGGAGGCTACTTCATATGGAGTGCGATTTTGCTATCGCACTTCCATATAAATTTTGGCTTCAAGACAACGCGAGTATTGTTGAAGACCTTCAAGAGAAGAACTCGAGGACGCTTAGGAACTACTCGAGAAGACTTCAAGACTACTCGAGGATCACGGAGTACCTTCCAAATCTCGGGATGCTTCAAGTATTCTTGATGACTTTTGGCTTGTATCATGTGGTGGATAGATCTATTTGTGGAAAGTGGTACGGTTTTTCATGCAAGTTGTATCATGTGGTGGATAGATTTGTTTGGTATCGTACCCGACGGATCTTAAAGTAACTAGACATGCGGTAGACTAGTGCTTTGGATCTATGCATGCTTGTTTAATACATGATCATGCCCGTGCTTTACTTTATTTAATGTTAATCTTCATGGGGATCGGTCATATCTTTACGCGTGCATCCTTGCTTATACAAAGACCGATCGCTGTCACGCTTACGTCATCCATTCGGCAGTGTTCTTTTTTCCCTTTTGCGGTTTCCCGAATGGTCGTGGCTCTTTGACAGATAGCTTTCCATAGCTATGTGTTATTCCATCTGGCTCTTTAGCCGTAAATATGGAACTGTCTGGTAACACCTGGCAAGTTCCAAGCTTTGATATCTAACTGCCTTATCTTTTGTTAATTTTCAAGAAAAATTGACTGGCACGTCATTTGCTCTCTGCGCGTGTGAAGCCAGCTTTGTTCGGCTTGTCGTGTGATTGGCGTTGAGTGCACTTTTTGCGTCAACACACTTTTTGGCACGCCCGGTGGGACACAGCCGAATAGATTCAAGACGCCCGAAATCTCGCATCTCATGGATGTCAATATTGAAGACCTTTCTCCGAACGGCGGCGAAGCAGCTCCAAGATGTCGTAGACCAGTTTCAGCAGAAATGTCTGCTGTCGTTCAAAAAGAATAGAAGCGGCGTCCCGTATCTGAAGAACGAGATGCCCAGAGTACTGCTGCCAGGGGAGATCGATGCTACATCTCAGCAGGAAAAGGAGGAATGCGTGCGGGTATTCCAAGAGTCAGCAGATTACATGCTCACCAAGCACAACAAGGCCTTCCTCGGGTCGCTCCAGCAGATGATGGTGGCCATCTTTGGCCCGGGCATGGAGCAAGCGTTCGGCAAGGCACCCGGCCAGGGGAAGACCGTGGAGCTGGGTGAATCAAGCTCGCAGCCGCCGCTACGGAGCCAGCCACAGCAGCCTCCTCCTCAGAGCTCCGGAAGCCAAGCATTCCAACCTCCTCCGCAGGGCGCTGGGGGGCAGCCAGTTCAGCCCCCGTTGCAAGCTTCAGGAGGTCAGCCAATCCTGCCGCCACCACAGAGCAAAGACAGGTCGGCCGTGCAACAGCCGAATCCGTACCAGCCTACGTACGGAGACCTAGCGTTCGGCTCGTCTGGGGCCCCACTTGATCCCGGCCGGAGAATTGCTCCGTCGACCAACTGGCTCCAGAAGAATTTGTACGGCGGTGGTTATCATGAAGTGGGAAACTACGGAGCGTTCGACGCCTTCCCGCACCCAGGGTACACGCCGGGCGGTGCGCGCAAGAAGACGACGCCCTAGCGCGCAAGATGGCCGAATTGATGCGGAATCGGCTCGGCCTCAAGCCAAAGATGCGGGGCCCCGCCTATAGGACGCCGTTCCCGCAGTGGTACTATAACGTGCTCTTGCCGCCAAGGGTGAAACCGCCAACGGAATTCACAAAGTTCTCGGGGCAAGACAAGACAAGCACGGTCGAGCACATCGCCCGTTACCTCATGCGGCTTGGGGAATGCTCCGGCCGAGGAGACGTTCGGGGTTCGCTACTTCCCCGCCTCACCGACGAGTCCGGCCTTTCGGTGGTTCTCGTCCCCGCCTCCCCGAATCGGTGGCCGGATGGAAGGATTTGGAGCGTAAATTCCACGCTCATTATTTCGGCGGCGGCTCCGAGAAGAAGCCGATTGATCTCGCCACCCCGAAGGAAAGGCACGGCGAAACACCGCCGGAGTTTCTTAGAAGATTCGGGGAAGTCAAAGGCATGTGCTTCTCGGCCGAACTTGCCGACGATCGGTGGCCGATATGGCCGTCGCCGGGATGTTGCCGGCCGTGCGCGAGAAGTTATTCGGGATGGAGTTTGAGAACCCGGGGCCGCCTATCACGAAGTTGTCTCTAATGAGCAATCGGGCCTATGGTCTCAAGAAGGACCCCAAATTTGGCAAGCAAGACGACGTCGCCGACATCTACAACCGGTCCCCGGACAAAGCCGATCCGTTCGAGGATTCCGAGGATGAATTGGAGATAGCCGCAGCGGAAATCATGTGGGGTAAGGAGCCCTTGACAATGAATCCCGGCCGGGTCAAGCGGACCAAGGGGACTTATGACTTTGACATCACGAAGGCCGATAAGTTGTTTGAGCTCTTAGTGAAAGAAGGCCGAATCAAGCCGCCCGAGGGGCATTCTATGCTTCGGCCCGATGGAGTTAAAGCGAAACGTTACTGTGGCTTCCATGACAGGGATTCACACTCCATCAACGATTGCAGGGTCTTCAGGATGAGGATCCAGAAGGCCATCCAGGAGGGACACCTCAAGTTCGATAACAAGATGAAGCTGGATGGCCACCCCTTTCCTCAGAACATGCTCGGCTTTTCTGTCAATGCGATAACAGCCGAGGAGAAGGGTAAGGTCAAGGTCCTGACCTCAACCAGGTCCAAGCAAGGTGGAGCAGTAGACCCAGAACGCCAGGTGACTCTGGAGCAAGTACAAGGTGACGCCCCCCGCATTCTCAAGAGCCACATCGAGATTGGGGAATCATCCAGGCCTAAGCCCAAGGTGACATCGCGCATTCTCCTCAACAAATGGCAGCGCCAAATAGAGAAAGAGCGCTACCAGAAGCGTCGTCACGAAGAGGAGCAGCGCAGAGCTGAAGAAGAGGCGCGCGAAGGGACCGGGGAGCAAGACATGCGCGAGCGGAGCGTGCACACCGGGGATGCGCCTTCTTCGAGCACCGCCGGAATGAGGGTCTAAAGCTACCCACATTGAAGAACCGTCCCGAATGCGGCGACATGTATGTTGAGTATAGGCGGGAAGTCGCAATCGCCGATCCGTCCACGAGAGACTTGGAAGGATCCACCCTGATGGGGATCGGCGTCAAAAAATTGAAGTCATCGATCATCCCAGGAAGCGCCAAGCTGATCTCAGGTGGGCTGATCAAGAAGAGGACGAGGATGACTACATCTGGCAGAAGGGGCAATGGTGCCCGCCCGGCCTGAGGAGAAGCCAGAAGAGACGGGTCCAGCGCTTGAGGAACCGCGAGTCGGCGGGCCGGGATCCGGACGCGCCGTGTGTGGCGCCCCAAAGACCAACCGGAGGGATCGAAGCGTTCGGCTCCCGCATGCATGGTATACTTCCCGCCGAACGAGTTCATGGCTCCCGCTAACCAGGGTTATGCGGGAGGAAGCTTCCTTCGACGACGAGCGTACCGAGGAGATGATGGCACAACCGGTGCCGGCCAAGCGGGGCCATCTTCGACAAGCCGGCCAAGAACCGTCACATGAGGCCACCGTACTTGAGGGGGATACGTCAATGGCAAGCCATTGACCAAGATGTTCGTCGACGGTGGAGCGGCGGTCAACGTGATGCCGTACACCACCTTCGGGGAAGCTTGGTATGGGCCCGAGCGATTTGACGCCTACGAGCATCATCTTGAATGATTTCGCCGGTAACCCATCGGACACCAAGGGATGCGCTCACGTGGACTTGGTGATCGGGTCCAAGACGCCGCTCACCACCTTCTTTGTCATTGAGGGCAAAGGAGCCTACGACCCGCTGCTTGGGCGGGGACCGGATTCATGCTAATTGCCGCGTCCCATCCACCATGCATCAACGGCTCATCCAAGGGGGTGGACGATGAGATCGAGGTCGTCCACGCGGATGATTCCGTGAGCGTGGCCAACATGGAACCAGCTTTCGCGGGAATACCGGGGGATTGATTGCTTCTCGGGCAAAGATCGGGGGGGAAGGTCCTGTTGAACCTGTCGCGGCGACCAACGGCCGATTCAAGCGATCGGCTCTTATAGTAATTTTTAATGGAGAACCCCGTGGATGGCACTGATGGCAAATTAGGGCGAGGATTCATGTCGGCTGATAAACTAGAAGAGGTTGACATTGGAAGCGGTGATAAGCCAAGGCCGACGTTCATCAGTGCAAATTTACAGCCAGACTTCAGGGGGAATTTAATTGAACTTCTCAAAGAATATAAGGATTGCTTCGCCTGGGATTACTCGGAGATGCCTGGATTGGATCGTTCCATCGTCGAGCATCGGTTGCCAATCAAGTCTGGTTTCAAACCATATAAGCAACCGCCCCGGAAAATCTACAAGGATGAAGTATTGGCCGATGTGAAGAAGGAAATTGAAAGATTACTTGACGCAAACTTCGTTCGGCCATGCGGATATGCGGAGTGGATTTCTAACATCGTCCCTCGTGTATAAGAAGAATGGAAAAATGAGGGTTTGCATAGACTTCAGGGACCTGAACAGAGCTACTCCCATGGATGGATACCCGATGCCTATTGCCGATTTGTTGATTGACGCCGCTGCTGGACACAAGGTGATTAGTTTCATGGATGGCAACGCGGGATACAATCAGATCTTCATGGCAATAGAAGACATATCAAAGACGGCCTTTAGATGTCCTGGTCATATAGGCCTATTCGAGTGGATAGTCATGACATTTGGGTTGAAAAATGCCGGTGCAACCTATCAACGGGCCATGAATTACATTTTTCATGGGTTGATCGGCAAAACTGTGGAAATCTACATTGATGACGTGGTGATCAAGTCCTTAAGTCATGACACCCATCTGGAAGATGTGAAGAAGACCTTGGAGTGCACCGGAAACACGGTTTGAAGATGAATCCAAACAAGTGCGCTTTTGGGGTATCATTTGGAGAATTCTTGGGGTTTCGGTCCACGAAGGGGGAATTGAAGTTGGCAAGAAGAGCATGAAAGCCATTGATGAAGTCGTTCCTCCAACCAACCTCAAGGAATTGCAATCATTGCTCGGCAAGATCAACTTCGTGAGAAGATTCATCTCAAATTTATCACGAAGGTGTTGCCATTCTCTCCATTGCCGAAGCTAAAGAAAGATCAAAAATTCACATGGGGTGACGAACAACAAAAGGCTTTTGATGAGATCAAGCAAGACATGAAGGAGCCGCCGGTGTTGGTTCCTCCTCGCCTAGACAAGCCTTTCAAGTTGTACGTGGCGGCCGATACCCGGACCATTGGATCGGCCCTTATTCAAGAATTCGAAGGAAAGGAGCGGGTAGTAGCTTATCTTAGCCGAAAACTACTCGATCCCGAAACCGGGTATTCGGCCGTAGAGAAACCGTGTCTTTGCGTGTACTACTCGTGTACAAAGTTTCGGCACTACCGTTGAATGCCGAATGCATTGTATACTCCAAGTTTGACGTGATAAAACATATGTTATCTATGCCAATTCCGAATGGTCGGATTGGCAAATGGATTTTAGCTTTATCGTAGTTCGAGTTGAAGTTCGAATCGGCAAAAGCCATCAAAGGTCAGGTCATTGCCGATTTTATAACTGAACATCGTGACCCGTCAATTGATCTGCTTGAAATTACCCCTTGGGCTTTATTTTTTGATGGGTCATCGTGTGGCAAAGGTGGGGGAGTAGGGATCCTGCTAATTTCGCCTAGAGGTGAGATGTTTGAATTCGCCATTCCTATACAACCCACTGTCACAAATAACCAGGCTGAGTACGAGGCACTACTTCGAGGGCTTCAATATTTGAGAGAAGTTGGGGCTGTTCCAGTTGAGATCTATGGAGATTCAGAATTGGTAATCAAGCAATTGAACGGCCAATACGAGTGCAGAAGCGAAGCGCTGAGGAGTTACTACGAAGAGTGCAGGGAAATCTTGAAGAGCTTACCATTGGTAACCCTACAAAGACATTCCTAGAGAGCATAACGAGGAAGCAAACAAAGCTAGCTCGGAGCGCCTCCGGTTACAAGGAGAGTCAAGAAGCGTTTGCTGAAGTGTGTGCACTAGGGGCGGATCTTGCAGAAGATGATTGGAGGAAAGAAATCGTTGATTACTTGAAAGATCCATCCCGAAAAGTCTCTAGGAAACTCAGGTACAAGGCAATTAAGTTCATTCTTCTGGATGATAATCTGTTCTATAAATCATTAGATGGGGTATTACTACGATGCTTGGGTCCAGAAGAAGCCAAGAACATGATGAGCGAGGTGCACGATGGGATATGTGGAGCGCACCAATCGGCCTACCGTATGAAGTGGGTTATTAGACAAGCTGGATGCTTTTGGCCGACGATATTAGAGGACTGCTTTGAGTATTACAAGGGATGTCGGGATTGCCAAAGGTTTGGGAATATTCAAAGGGTCCCCGCATCGGCATTGAATCCCATCATCAAGCCATGGCCATTCGGGGGTTGGGGTATAGACTTGATTGGCCAAATTAATCCGCCGTCTAGCAAGGGGCATAAGTTCGTGCTTTTGGCTACGGATTACTTCACCAAATGGGTTGAGGCGATCCCACCGAAGAAGGTGACGTCGAAAACATGATCGAATTCGTCAAGGAACACATCATCTATCGATTTGGGATCCCTCGGACGATTACCACCGATCGGGGGCACAATTCGTGTCATTGGAGTTCGGAGATTTTGTCGAAAGCATGAGAATCAGATTGTTTAATTCTTCTCCATATTATGCCCAAGCTAATGGTCAAGCGAGAGGCTTCTAATAAGATCATGATCAAGCCGATACGAGAAGAAGATCGATCGAAGCCAAGAAGGTGGCATTCGGTACTCGGTGAAGCGCCGTGGGCTTACCGGATGGCCCCCCATGGAGCTACAAAGACTTCTCCTTACGAGTTGGTTTACGGGCATCACGCAATCTCGCCTTGGGAAATACAATCGGATTCAAGGAGAGTGGTGCTGCAAAACGAGTTGAGCTCCAAAGATTACAGGTGGCCTAATGATGGATGAACTAGAAGATTTGCATATGATCCGTCTCGGGGCCCCGGAGAACATCGAGAAAAACAAGCGCGGGTTGCCAAGTACTATAATAAGAAGGTAAAAGTAAGGCAATTTGCGAAGGCGATCTAGTTTGGAAAGCGCTATTGCCGATTGGAACTAAATACGTTGAATTCGGCAAATGGTCCCCTAACCGGGAGGGGCCTTTTCGTGTGGTCGATGCGTTCCCGGTAATGCATACATATTGAAGACTTTGCTAGGAGAAGAATTTTCCGCTGCAATAAATGGAAGATATCCGAAGAAATATTATCCTAGCATTGAGATCGATCGATGATTACACACATCCGGCACAAAAATAGCCGGCGCTCAAGAATGAGGCCGCCTTCGCAGCAAAATCCATGAACAAGAAAAATGGCCGGTGCTCGGATGCATTGCCCTTAGCTCAAAACTACATTATAACTACTTCTTGCGGGATTACATCTAACAACCCCGGTAGGCGGATCCTCGTGGAGGAGGGAAGCGAGAAGGCGTGGAGGAAGAAGCGAAAGTATGATACAATCTTTTCTTTAATTCTTCGACCGCTCCCTCTTCGGTTGCTCCAGACCACCTTGACGGCAACCCGGAACGCGCGGGGGTGACCATGGTTGGCGGCCTCCACCAAGCTGTCCCGGTGCCGTCTTCGGGTTGTTGTACCGTCGAGACATCTAAAGCGATGGAATCACGATTAGGGGCAAGAAATCCAAATGCAAGCGCGAGATCAAGAAGGGGTCGAAGCATTTACCCCCTACTAGTGCTTCCGAGCCATGCGACGCTCGCGCTCGGCTTGGCAACGGGCGGTGATGTCCCCGAGGCCGTGCTCCGGTGCCGGATGCGGCGGCGCGGTCGATGGTTGGTCCTCTCGTTCGGTGCGTGGCATACTCGCTTCGATGGAGGAATCGGAGGAGATGTACTCGGGCACATCTTCGGTCCCAATGACTTCTTCGGGAAGCAAATCAAGGCGCAGAAGATGAGAGGAAAGCATGAAGCGCAAGATCATGCGGGAGAACGAGGAGCGGATCAAGAAAGAACTCACTTCCGAATCGTACACTTCTTTGATGAGCCGCTTTCCCGGGGTTGCTTGCCCTTGTCCATGACTTCGGGGTTTTCTTCTCTAAGGACAGGGGAGGAGATGAGAAATGATGGATGAGTGTGCGAGTGGATTTGCGGGGCCTCCCGGCAGGGCTATTTTATTGACCAAGGAGTGCATTGGTAGTGAGGACCGGTCAAGACACACCGCCGGAATACCAAACGGCGAGGTTTTTATCCCAAGTACGAAGGGTTTTTTCTTGAACAAAGATCGATGGATTGCCGAATCGGGATCCGTTGTGGATTTTGTGCCAAGGGGCGGTTGTTCTCGCACGTTCGGCTCAAGATAGTCCCGAATGCACTCAAAGAAAAAGGAATTCGCAGATGCAAAATGCAAAGGAAGTCATCACGGGACAAGCACGAATGCAAAAAGTTCTCCATCTATTGCCGATGTTTACATATCCCTAGTACAATCTAGTCGAAAAGCCTATTCAACACAGATTGGGGATGAGTAATTTCGGCAATGGCGTCGCCGTGGCCATCAAGGCGCTCCAGGATGAGTTCGATCTCGTAGATGTCCTCCGGCGCGCCGCCCCGGAAGCCACGCGGCCTGGCGGAGTAATCGACGTCCGTATGCGTCACCATCGCAGCCAGGCCCAAGGTGGTACCCAAACGAACGCCATGGACGGCCACCTTGTCGACGCGGCGCTCCACCGCGGCAAGGCGCTCCGCCGGCGTGTCGCCGCGGGCATTCACCTTCTCGGCCAACCGCTCTACCAGCGCCTTTAGGCGGGTTGAGCTCGGCATCGGCGGGCCGCAAAGAGCAAACGAAAGGATTAGCATCAAAGGCCGGGCCGGATCAAGAATCATTCTCGCAGCCATACCGTCGATGGCCTCCAGCAGCTGTTTGCGCTGGTCCTCCCATTCTAGCTCGGCCACGCCCGCCTTCTTGGAAACCTCCTCCAGCCTCACACCGGACGCCTCCAGTTCCTCCTTGAAGCGGAGGGCATCAACTTCCCCGTACGGCACGGGGGAGTGGCCATCGGACTCCGAGGAGTCGTCAAGAAGGGGTTGATTGGCTGGCGCCGGAGACGGATTCCACTGGATCAATCTGAGGAAATAGGGGATGATCGTCAAGGCAAGAAGAAAATCAAAAGTCGAATCAAAGAAAAGGGATTGACGATCGTTGCCTCCGGCGCGCGTTGGCGCTGCTCCCCTCGGCCTCGTCGGAGGCGCGGCGGCGGTTGAGGCGGCGCACCATTGTGGTTTGGGATGTGTACTGTTTGCAAAAGGACTAAGATTGGCAAAGATTCGAGAGCTAGAGGGCCTGATGGAGAGCTAGGGGCACCTATGGTAACATTTATAGGCCTGGCAGGATGAATCGTGGCTTCGAGTCGTGGCTGTGGATCGTGGCGCATATCCCAAGAAAATCGGAAGGTGGAAAGGTTTCCTTGGCCAGCCCGCCGACGGGTCGCTTGGAGTTCTAGGCTGAGCCGCGTGCAGTTGATTTGGTTCGGCTATAGAAAATCAAAGTGCCGTTCGGGAGTTGGCATTTCACTACCGAATGGGTCGTTCAGCATTATATTTGAAAGTGCGCAGAAGAAAGGAAAAAGATCGCAAGAAGATATTACAAGAACGACCAATTCAGTTATACATCAATAAGGACATTCAAGCATTAAGAAGTTTTGCAATCTCACTACGAGCACTGGATGTTATCAGATGGGAATTGTTCAGCAGCTCCTGGCAATCCTTTTGGGTACCGGATAAATCAGCGAGTTCTGCATTGCATTGCTCTATCTTGGTGATAGCCGATTTTGCTTCCGCTTGGGTCTTTCCTATCAATCCAGGAAGTTCGGCTATTTTCACTTTATCAACCTCTATCTCCGCTGACAGGCTTCTCAGTTCGCTTCTAGAGCGACTTTCCCGGCAATTTTTAGATCATAAGAAGTCCGCGGGTTAACCAATGCATCCTTGTGGCTCTCTCGCTTGGGATTGTGCCCCGTTCATGGCATGTTCGGCATCGGTTTTCCTCTTTTCAATGGCCGGGCGGGAGCGCAATTTCCTCCAAGCGCGCCTTACTCGGTGCATAAAGGGCTTCTAAGCCATAGACGGATGATAGAGAAGCTCGATGTCTTCGGGAAGTTCTTGACCGATAGATTCAAACATCTCTTCGAAGTGATGGAGATCATTGAACCGATCCCGAGCATTTTTTTCTAGCCGGGCGGCAATTTCTTTGAGCTTGGACAACACTTCGTCCGGCGTTGGCCGGTATACTCCTTTCATCACCTCGGCAGCTGGATTGCTCTCTGATGGCAGGCTTGATGATGATGGAGCCTGATCCTGAGAAACAACATTGCCGAGTTAAGAATGCTAAACATCGAGGTACCAAAATTAAGTGCAGATGGATACCTCATGGCTGGTTTCTTGAGCAGGGGCAATCACAGGTGAAGGAGATGCTCCAGGCAGAGCCGAAACTTCCAAGCTGGAAGGTGCCGATGCGGCTACTAGCAGCTCGTGAGTTTCTGGCTGATGAGGAGTCGGGTCCACCTCTGTTGGGTTGGTTATCTCTGCTTGACCAACAGGTGATGGCACCCTTGAAGAACTTGGTGGCTCCGGTTGAATTGGGAGATTCATCTCTGGAGAATTTGCTGCTTCTGCAGAAGGTGATGAAGATGAGATCTCCACTGGGATAGGTAATTCAGCCCCGGGTGGACTTGCTTGCTGGACCACTGGGACATTTACAAGCTGCTCTTCCATTGTTTCTTCTGCAATGTCAAATTGGAAGGGTAAATGCCAGTGCTCATCTTAAAGAAAAGACAGAAAGGGTCATACCAGTGGATGGGGCATTGGCAGGTACTGGCTCTGAAAGCTGCTGGGCTCTGGTCTGAAAATGCACAATGATATGATTCATCAAGAACAGAGTAATCTTGTGGTCAAGAGGGTAAGGGATTCTACCTCAGTGAGCACTTTCTTGATTGTTCTCCTCCTCTTGGCAGCTGGAGGGGCAACCAGAGATAGACCTTGCCTCTTGTCAGCGGCAAGGCTAGAGAGGCCGGGATCCGATGAGGCATACCCGGCCATTAGCCGAGCCGAGTTGTGGATTTAAATTCCGGTGCCGAAAGTGGGCCTTTGGCATTATAAGTAATATCCCTAGCTCGAGGAGCGTGCACCGTGTTCGTGGACAAGAGGGTGAAAGTCGAATCATGAATAAAGAGGGCATGTCCGATCCAAGGGTTCATTGTATTACCTCCGAAGTTGGCGGGAAATCGGGCGTTAACTCGCACGAGAACACATGGACAAAGCTCACCGAAGATATGGTCATGAAATTCTTGCCACCGGGGAGTTGAAGGTGGGGTGAGCTATGGTTGTGGGCACAAAAGGACATGTGTAGACGGTTGGACCGCACACATAATTAAAAACCCCCGTCGCCCCGCATCGGTTCTTTGATTTCCTCTCCGGGCTTGAGGAATTCGTGCGGGAACAATCTTGGGGGCATCTGTCCACATCCGGTTTGCCGGCCATTATATTGGGCCGATAATACTCATAGGTGCTAACATTCTGCCGCCCTCCATTGAACTCAGCCGGCAGTATGCATGGGCGGATGATAATGTTGAAGATCTCTAAGAATCTCCTATCTTGATGGCCGGGTTCAAAGGAAAATTCAACAGGAAAGGTCAAGGTGTCGTTGTCCAGATAAGGAAGCCAGAGGGGATTGGGGAAACCTTTGAAGAACAACTCGAAGAACTGGCTGATGTCTTGCTGGATGGAAACAGTTGAAGCCGCTTCTCCGTAGTTCTGGCATCCTCTGGTAGCTTGAGGCTCTCCTTCGGGGTGATTGGACAAAGGAAAGAACCTGGAGTTCAAATCGACGCCGACAATCTGATGCATGTGGAGCTGCAGCCACATCTGAACAAACCACCAAGGGCCATTGACGCATGTTATCCTTTGGCTGGTGTACATTTGGGTAACGAGTTTGATGAAGCATATGATATACGCTGCCCAAGAAGAATTTTCCCGGAGGGAGGCGATTGCCACCGCCCGGATGAGTCGCCATTGCGATATGGTTCAAAGTGGGCTCGTTGGCTTTGCCACGTAGAAAACAAATCTCGCACAAAGCCACATATTCGGAAGGGCTCGTATTCAACATCACCAAGGGGATTGTCTTTCATGTGCTTCAAGATATAATTTTTGTAGCCGTTCCCCGGCTTTACCCCCGTCCGGCGTGAAGAGTTTTTGAAGTTCCGGGGCCGGGACGGACCGGTGATGTCAAGGCCGGTGATCATATATACATCGGCCAAGGTTGGAGACATTGGGCCATGCCCAAAAAGGAAGGTGTTGACGCCATTTGACCAGAAGTGGCAGGCGGCTATCAGGAGGTTTTCGTTCTTGGGGGTCTCAGCCACTGATAACTCCAAACACTGGGCGATACAGAGGGTGTCTAGGTTGGTCAATCCACTCTTATCTGTAAGAATCCTCCGATACCAAGTTCTCCAACCTGCAATTGGAGGTAAAGGCCAGTTCTTGAAAGCGTCTTGCCATTGAGCCGGTGGAGACAGATCTGCTTTAAAGGGGATTCTCCGAGATTCAATTTGCTATGAAATCTCGAGGATCGGGGTTCCCCACGGGACCAAGATAATAAGATCTCGAATTGGCCTCGGTAGGAATCAAAAGAGCAAGAGAAGGCTCCCGAAAGAAAAGCGGAAAAGGAAATTTTAGGTGAAATTGAAAACCTAAAATGCCGAACGAGGCATGCGGGGGTGAGTTTACCCGAGTATCTTGGTGTTGAGCTACCATTGGAGGTCCGAGCTCGAACAAGGAGATCTAGGGTTGGATCCGGACGAGGATTCGGCGGATTGCGAAGAACAAGTGTTGACAGATTCGATTCGTGATCGGAGTCAATTGTGGAACAAAATTACTTTTATCCCACAATTGAAGGGGCATGTGTTAACACCGAAATTTGGTAAGGAGTCCGACTTATGGGTCCGGTTCGATAAAGAGTCCGTCCGGTGGAAGGAAGGATATTTTCGAGAGATATTCGGCAAAAAGGATCCGCGGTCGGCTATCCGCTCCGGTTCGGCGGAGGAACAAGAGAGCCGATTTTGCGGGATTGGACGGTGACGTGGCTCGATCGGGGGAACGAATGGATGGATAGGCGATCAAACTTAGAGATAAATTAGGCAATGAATCCATTCGCAGTTGTACTCAATAGGGTATAAATACGACCCCCTGGATGTATGTAACAAAAACGATCATTCCTCAATATACACCGGCCTTACGCCAAACCCTAGAGTCCTTGTCGTGTCGTCGAGTTCTTCGAGAGGGCCAATCGATCCGTCGACCTCCGTGAGTATCGGCAACCTTGTATCATGTCTAGTATCATGCGGTGGATTTAGATCCGATGCAAGTAGTCTTGTTACCATGCTTCGTGTCATGCGGTAGATTCAAGCTTGGTTCAAGAAGGTTTCTTGTTAGATCATGAGCCATGCGGTAGGCTAAGATCTGGCTTGAAGCTAGTTATCGGCTCTATTGGATTTTGGCAAGATCCAATAGATTCATTAAGTTACCCCGTGTTATTTTGAGTTTTACTTTATGTTTTAATTCATGTAACACACCTTTGCCCAATCTAGATGGGTTTGGATCGGCTTTATCTTCTATGATCCTTGTTCGAGTGGATTTCATGTTTCAATACGTGGATCTTGTGCTCTCCAATAGCCGAAACCGAATCGATCTAGGTTGTTACGTGTTGCGGGTTCAAGCTTGCTACGTTCGTATAAATCTTGAAAGAGCCGGGTATCATGCGGTAGATGCAGGTTTTTGGGTTGCTTTGGAGCTAGTCATCCGGTGGATTAGATTCCCAAATCGCTCGATAGATTTATTCACGTGGTAATGTTTGTTCCTTCTTCATGGACCCCGAATCGGTACGTTCGGCCGTATTCGGTTATGTTTTTTTTCACGAGTAGATCCCGTACGTTATTTATGTTTTAAATGATGTGTGCTTCTAGCTTTCCATATTTAGATTGTATCATGCGGTGGATAGATCTATTTGTGGAAAGTGGTACGGTTTTTCATGCAAGTTGTATCATGCGGTGGATAGATTTGTTTGGTATCGTACCCGACGGATCTTAAAGTAACTAGACATGCGGTAGACTAGTGCTTTGGATCTATGCATGCTTGTTTAATACATGATCATGTCCGTGCTTTACTTTATTTAATGTTAATCTTCATGGGGATCGGTCATATCTTTGCGCGTGCATCCTTGCTTATACAAAGACCGATCGCTGTCACGCTTACGTCATCCATTCGGCAGTGTTCTTTTTTCCCTTTTGCAGTTTCCCGAATGGTCGTGGCTCTTTGACGGATAGCTTTCTATAGCTATGTGTTATCCCATCCGGCTCTTTAGCCGTAAATATGGAACTGTCTGGTACCACCGGCAAGTTCCAAGCTTTGATATCTAACTCGCCTTACCTTTTGTTAATTTTCGGGAAAAATTGACCGGCACGTCATTTGCTCTCTCGCGCGTGTGAAGCCGGCTTTGTTCGGCTTGCTTTGTGTGATTGGCGTTGAGTGCACTTTTTGCGTCAACACCATCCCCGGCAGACCAGCTATCGCTAAGTTCATGGCGGTACCTCACTACACGTACTTGGTACTCAAAATACCAAGTCCTGCCGGAGTACTCTTACTACAAGGGGACTTGAAGATATCCTTCGACTGTGACACAGAAGCTGTGGAACTCGCAACTACTAATCAAGTACCCAACGCAATGATGGAAATCTATGCTGCATCCAAGAAGCTTGCCCCAACTGAACTCGAGATACCAGAGAAGTCTGACATAGCCAACAAGCCTCAACCATCTGAGGAAGTGCAATTCAAGGCGATCGACCTTGGGACAAGCGACAACAGAAAGACTACCATGATCGGGGCGGGCCTTGACCCGAAATAGGAAGACGCACTCATCAGCTTCCTCCGGGCTAATCGAGACATCTTCTCCTGGAAACCAGCTGACATGCCAGGGGTGCCAGGAGGCTGATCGAGCATTCTCTCAATGTCGACCCTAAAGCTACCCCCAAACGACAACACCTTCGCCATTTTGCTGACCACCGACGGTACGCCATCAAGAAGGAACTCGCCAAACTACTCGTGACTGGCTTCATCAGAGAAGTCTTCCATCCCGAGTGGCTTGCCAACCCCGTCCTCATCCGCAAGAAGAACACGAACGAGTGGAGGATGTGCGTCGACTACACCGACCTCGACAAGCACTGCCCCAAGGACCCTTTCGGGTTGCCGCGGATTGACCAAGTCATTGACTCCACGGCGGGCTGCGACCTGCTCTGCTTCCTCGACTGCTACTCCGGTACCACCGGATCGCCATCAAGGAAGAAGACCGCGGAGAAGACCGCGTTCATCACCCCGTTCGGCGCCTACCGCTACACAACGATGTCGTTCGAGTTGAAGAACGCCGGCGCCACCTACCAGCGAGCTATCCAAGCCTGCTTTAAGAAGCAGCTCAACAAGAACGTCGAAACCTATGTGGATGATGTGGTCGTCAAGACCCGAAACTCCGACACGCTCATCGCTGATCTTGAAGAGACTTTCGCATCCTTGCGGGAGTACCAGTGGAAGCTCAACCCCAACAAATGCGTCTTCGGCGTACCGTCGGGGAAACTACTCGGCTTCATCATTAGCCATCGTGGCATCGAAGCCAACCCCGAGAAGATCTCCACTATCACGAACATGAAAGCTCCTACCTACATCAAAGACATGCAGAAGCTCACCAGGTGTATGGCGGCCTTGAACAGATTCATCTCGAGGCTTGGAGAACGGGGACTACCTTTCTTCAAGCTACTCAAACACCAAGAGAAGTTCGTGTGGACCCCAGAGGCGGATCAAGCCTTGGCTCAGCTCAAAGACTTTCTGTACAAGCCACCAGTCCTCACGGCTCCATGCAAACAGGAGCAGTTACTTCTATACCTCACCACGACTACCCATGTGGTCAGTACTACCATCATCGTCGAGCGGTAGGAAGACGGCCACGCCTACCAGTTCAGCGGCCAGTCTACTTCGTTAGCGAGGTCCTGTCGGAATCTAAAGCACGCTACCAACCAGTACATAAGCTACTCTATGCATTGCTCATCACCTCGTGGAAGCTACGACACTACTTCCAGGAGTACTCAATCACCGTTGTCACCGACTACCCGCTCGGTGACATCCTATGGAACCAAGATGCTACTGGGAGAATCTCCAAATGGGCAGTCGAACTCGGTGCCCTCAACATCGACTTCAAGCCGCGCACAACCATCAAGTCACAAGCAATAGTCGACTTCATGGCAGAGTGGCGGGAGAATCAGCTACCAACTCCAACCGAGTGACCAGAGCATTGGGTGATGTACTTTGATGGTTCACTCAAGCTTGAGGGTGCAGGTGCAGGGGTACTCTTGATCTCTCTAGAGGGCGAACAACTCAAGTATGTCCTGCAGATTTTCTGGAAGGTCTCAAACAACGAAGCCGAGTACGAAGCCCTATTACACGGACTCCGCCTCACAATATTATTGGGCATCAAACTACTACTAGTCTACGGTGACTGCGGAGGTCATCAACCAAGTTAACAAGTATTGGGATCGCAACAAGGAGAACATGGACGCCTACGCCTAGAAGTCCGCAAGCTCGAGAACAAATTCTACGGTCTCGAGTTCCATCACATCGTCCGTGACGAAGCAACGTTGCAACGGACGTCCGTCAAAGCTTGGTTCTACTCGCGCACAAGTACCAGCGGGAGTCTTCGTCCATGAGCTTCACGTGCCATCCATCCCGGAGCCAGCGCCCACGACCACTGACCCAGCACCTTCTCAAGGTGGACAGAAGGTCATGATGATAGATGTGGATTGGCGACAACCCTTCATCAACTACATCCGCGAGCAGAAGGTTCCCTCTGACAAGAACTTGGCCAAGCAAATCATCCGCTGAGCCAAGTCCTATGTACTAGTTGGAGACAAGCTCTATGGACGGGGTGCCACTTCTGGAGTACTCATGAAGTGTGTTCCCCGGGAAGAAGGAAAGGACATCTTGGAGGAGATCCACAAAGGCGTCTGCGGCAACCACGCGTCTTCCCGCACACTGGTAAGCAAGGTTTTCCGATGAGCTTTCTACTGGCCCACAGCTCTGGGCAACGCCGAAGAACACGTCAGAAGGTGCCATGGGTGCCAGTACTTCACCAAGCAACAACACGTCCCGACCTTCAAGCTAGTCACCATACCACCAACCTGGCCTTTCGCCTGCTGCTGGCTCGACATGATCGGGCCCCTCCCGACTGCGCCAGGAGGATTCAACAAGGTTCTGGTGGACATCGACAAGTTCACCCAGTGGATCGAAGTCAAGCCGGTCACCTGTCCAAAGGTCAACAGAGTACTCGACTTCTTGGATGAGATCGTGCACTGCTACGGACTACCCCACCGCATCATCACATACCTGGGTTCCAACTTAAACAATCACCAGTTCTGGGAATATTGCGATAACAGCGGGATTGACGTCCGGTACGTCTCAGTCGCCCATCCACGGGCCAACGGACAAGTCGAGCGTGCCAACGGAATGGTACTTGACGCTCTCAAGAAGCGACTGCACGACGCTGCTAACACAAAAGGGGGCAAGTGGATCAATGAACTACCTAATGCACTCTGGGGCTTCGTACACAACCTACCAAGCCAACAGGGTAGTCACCCTACTTCCTGGTCTGTGGCTTAGAAGCTATCCTACCTGCCGACGTAATGTGGGATTCACCAGCAGTAGAGCAGTACGACGAAGGCATCTCAGAAGACAGCAGACGAGTTGATATCGATGGACTCGAACAAGCTCGTTGCACCGCCCTCGTTCAGTCATCAAGATACCTTGAGGGTATCCGACGCTACCACGATCGCAACGTCAAAGAACACTCCTTCAACGTTGGTGATCTAGTCCTCCGCCGCATCCAGAACACGGACGAACTACACAAGCTCAGGTCGCCATGGGAAGGTCCCTTCTTAATCTCAAAAGTGACCGGACCAAGCTCCTATCATCTTCAGACACTTGAAGGCAACAACGTTAGCAACTCATGGAACATCGACCAGCTCTATCGATTCTATGCGTAGTCTCTCGACTACTTTGGAGTCCAAGTCTATACGACTACTCCTGGACACCTCGCCGTAAGCGGCCTTCAAGTCCAGGCACTAGTCTCCAGACTACTCCACTCCAAGATCCAGCGTCAACCGCTACTAACCTCGGCCGCTCGGAGCATCGAGGACTCTAGCGGCGGTCTACAAAAGACCATGTACTCTAAGAACCGGCTTATGCGGCTACTAACGGAGATCTATAACCGTAAGCCGCCATGGGTCCTAGCGCCACTCGGCCATAAGCGGCCTCTGCGGGTCCGGGCAACTACACTTGTAAATGGCCCCGGCCATCCAAGCGTACTTTTCTTTCATTAATAAAGTTCGATTTACAATCAACTCATTTCTTGTGCTTCTCAATACGGTGTCTACCGCCGAGTACTACTACTCGCATGGTTGGGTACTCCGCACAACTAAAGCAAATGCGGCAACGAGTACTCATTTCAATACGCATTGTGGATAACATTCATTCACAAACTTCAACAAATATTGTTTATGTTACATATGTTGCTAGAAGCTAACCCTACGGGACCCGCTACTAAAGGTTCAACTTCTCCGCGACTTGTTCCGCGATTGGTGCCATCTCGCTCCAGCAACTCTTTGTACTAGTCGTACGTGCGGTTCGCGGCTAGTCCTCCCGCGACCACATCTACAGGAGCCTTGGGGAAGTATGACTTCATGTACGCCAAGACACGGTTGGGGATAGACTTCGCCGGATGCTTCACATAAGTCACTAGACGACCGGGGGCTTCCTTCAACCGGTCCACCGGTGGAGCAATCTTGGGCCCGCCGGATGCGGCACTAGCAATCTCGCAATCGGGAGTGCGGCTTCTTCAAGCTCTTTGAGTTGGCCGCACGACTTCTCGCGATCTTCATTCAGCTTCTACAGAGATTTATAGCAGTTCACAAGGTCATGATCCGAGGCTTTGCGAAGCTCCATGTTCTTAACGCACTCATGAGACAGCTGCTTATATTCATATTCAAGTACCTCACGGGCATCCTTTTCTCAGTAGACAATGTTCTTCGAACGGTCTTTGATGCCTTCAATTTGGTCTACCCGGGCCTCAAGCTCGCAAAAAGCTCAAGAACAAATGTCAAACTACAATAAGGTACCCCCAATAAGTACTCAACGATCGGCGGGTAGCATACCTTTGTTCTTTTGTCGCGCCGACTTGTTCTTGTGAATCAAGTCGTTGCTCTTCGCTTGCATCTCTTGTACCTCGTTGTGGTACCGGGCGAAGGCTCCATCCGGTTTAGACCGCAGCAAAGTGGAGTGTTTCCCGGCCTTCCTCGGTTCTTTCTCTAACGACTCCGCGCGAGCACCGTGTCGCCGTACCCTTGGAGCATGTCGGATTTTTGTCGGGATCTCTCCACAAAGCATCCTACACAAGACAACAATCGGCATCGAGTACTCCATGCCTCGGGGAATTCGACTACTCAAGGTGTCGCAATGTATCTTCATCCACTCTTTCGCCCGGCACATCATGTCCAAGTTACGAGCCACCATCGCCGGGTCGATAAGGTCGTCGGCTCCGAAGCTCCCGGTCCGTCACGACTAGTCGTTCTTTGTTCTTGACATCGGCGCCGAACGGATTGGCTCCGCGTCCCGGATCTCTCGGTGATCGAACAACTACTTCCATGCTAGGTTCCAGGAGTGCATCCTCACGCATCTCCTACGTGATCTCGGGGGCTATTGGAACCTCCGGACCGGGAGTTGTTCCCTCCGACACACCGGCCTCGGGCATGACACCTTCCATGACCACAACTTCGGGGATCGCGGTCTCTTCGACTTGTGCTTCCGTTATCACAAAGCGCATGAAGTCAATATCCGAGGGCTATGACTACTACACAGGGCGGCTAACGTCGGTGCGGTACACATACCTTCAACCATGGTAGCCTCTTGTGGCGTAGACTCCACCACCGGCGCAACGGATTCGGCTTGAGGAAGGGATGCGGACTCCTCAACCGCCGGTAACCGGTCTTCTTCACCGACCGCCGCACTAGGTTCCTCGCCTTCCCGGGACGTAGATTAGTGGATTTTCGCATAGCACAACTTCGTGATCACCCAAACAAGATTACCGACTACATAAACTACTCGAAGATTGATTGTACTCACAAGCTTGACCGGGACCACAATCACGGTCGGAGCGCCAACTATGCCGGCAATATCAACAAGCCGGCTTCCGCGGGCGCCTCTCCTTCCTCATGGGCTACTACGGCTCCGCGGCTCCCGGTAGTCGCGGGGGTTCTAGCCTCCTTTCTTCTATCGGCGCCCGCGGCTCGCTAGTACCGTCGTCCGTTGTGCCGTCTCCCAAGCACGGTCGCTAATGGTGGGGGCCGAGGGGCCGCGGCTCCTCTCGTCGCTCCTCCCACCGTGTCCCGGTTTTCTTCTCCCCACTAGTCCACGGGGTCGGATGGTGGAATATCCCGCGACACCTCAAGATTCAATTGTCGGCATGTAGTACTCTATGGAAGTACTCGACCATACTACTCGATGAACTCACCTCTTGGGCAACCGATTCGGTGATCTTCGGTTTTTGGCGGCGCACTTCCGCGCCACATTACGTGGTCTCCTCGGCGGCACGGGAAGACTAGCCGACCTCTCGACAATGGGAGGGACATCGGGCGATCCGGAGACGGGCCGAACCCGGAGCGTAGTTGAAAACGCTCCCGGAGCATCTCCCCATCCTCGTCATCGGAGGTGTCTTCAATGGTGACGGTGTCATCACCCTCGCCGACTTTGCGACGTTCCTTTGCTTTCCCCTTCCCCTCGTCCGGTACATCTTCAAGGCGAGGGAGGGGAGTTGGATCGGAGGCGTACTTGGCGACGTCATCCTGCGGACAACAACTTGGGTGAGTGCGACTACACCGGGCCAATCGGTACTCATATCGGTAATCGTGCCTACTCACCTTGTTCGGCGGATGCGACGCGTAGTACTGCGGGACCGGCAAGGAGTGTACGGCGGCATGTCCTTGAATATCTTGCCTATCCTCTCGACAATATCGTCATCGTCGACTTCGCACTAGGCATCCTCGACGAATCTTCGTCGCCCGTGTACCGATACCCGAGGGTGTCACGGGCCATCGATGGCTGCACCCTCCTCTTCATGAAGCCGAAGGCCACGTGCTCGGCCCTCGGCTCGGCTTCTCTAAGGGCCTTGATCTTCTTCATCAACTCGGGTAGTTGGATGCCCTCTTGCATTGTGGGCTCGGTGCTCCACCACGCCCCGTGCTTCGACCGCTTCCCGCTTGGCTTCGGTAGCTCCGGATGTTGGTTACATATATATAACCACTTGGACTTCCGGTCTTCATTTGACTCTATCGGTTTGTACGACAAGTACCGGTCGGCCACATCCTCACGCATTTGAATGCCTCGCCCCTCCGACTACTCGTGGGTCATTGGTGCTCGGCTGCGGTTTGACTTGGAAGAAGTTTCGGAAGAGAAACCCGTGGGGTTTGATTCCCACAAACACTTCGCAAAAATGCACAAAAACGGAAACATGGAATATTCCATTGGGATTAAGATTCGGGTACTTGATGCCGTAGTACTTGAGTAGACCCTTGAAGAAGTCGTTGGCTGGAACCCGCTAGTCCATGCTCCACTAATGCGGCAAACATCAAAATTTCATCCGGTTCTTCTCCATCGGATATGGGTCGCCGGCGGCGGTGCGCCAAAGATCCATCTCCTTCTCCCGAAGGAAGCCGCTATTCACCGAGCCGGCGGACCTTCCGTCTTCGTTTTGACTTCTTCCATTCCTTGGCCGGATTGGGATGCGGGGGAGATTGTGGTGACGACTCCGGGCGGTCCTCCCGCCTCGCTACGGGATCTCTTCTTCCCTACACCGGTCTTCGGGCTCTTGGATGGAGATGGCTTCATCCTCCAAGTGCGGGGGGTTTTACTCGCATCCGCTCGGGGGGCTACACTCGGTGGCGGGCGGCGGCGCGCGCTTGGATCTCTTTTCCCTCGCGCGGTAGCGAAGTGATAGAGGAGGGAAACTCTACTAAGGCGGCTACCAATGAGGAGAATGAAAAACCCTAAGGGTTTCGGCATCTATTTATAATCCAACAAGCGGCACCACAACGACCGAACGGATAAAGTGCCGGCGGGTGACTTAGCGGCGGCCGCCGACTCTTCGGCTTCCGTACTCGACGCCGAGGACCATGTGTGGTTCGAGGATTGGTGGATGGTCGCTTCCTTGTGTGATGAGTGATTGACAACATTGTGTGGACCGATTCTTGGCTAAGTATTGCGGGTGCGAGGTTGCGGCTTGACCGGTGTTGGTGCGGGTGAAGAACAAGCGCGAAAGGTCGTCGGCGGTGAGGCCTCCGGGTGTGGAGAAGACAAGTAGGCTTCGTTCGAGGGACCGGTGGCCGGCCGGGGTCAAGTGCGGGCCGCATGGTGGCATGAACAAGAAGATGAAGTCATGGACGGTTTCTTGGTTGAGCCTCAAAACCAAGGTCGAGCCGGGACTACGAGGGAGCCGAGTCATGAGTGGCGACTAGCGGAAGCTACACCGAGTTCGCGGGGTTTCCGGTGGTTCACTAGAAAACCACCGGGTTCCTTGGTTGATCCACAAAGCCAAGACCGAAGAACCGAAGACAAGGCCGCAAGGTAAGCTTCGGACCGGCCCGACCGGTGAGGAGCACCGGTCCGACCGGTGTGCGACGACGCGGTCCGAGACTTCGAAGCGGAGGACACGCGTCGGGATCGCAAGGCTTGCATCAAGGCTAAGCGAGGTTGCGGTCGCCGGGCATCCGTCCGATGCGGCGACGACAAAGATTTCCGATTTCGCCCTCGAGGGGCATGTATCCCTAATTAGCTAGCAATGGTATTTTAGACTTTTGGTTGCCTCCTACATAACCCAAGAGGTGAGAGGATGGCAGCCATATCTTGGAACCCTAGTTCATTTGCTTTCCTATTTTTCCCTTCCTATTTTCTTAGAATT
Organism: Cenchrus americanus; assembly: GCA_947561735.1. NCBI lineage: Eukaryota > Viridiplantae > Streptophyta > Magnoliopsida > Poales > Poaceae > Cenchrus > Cenchrus americanus. The sequence goes on from OX387243.1 coordinate 86,353,376, forward strand.
TTCATAGGACTAGCTTGAGAGCTTCATGGTGAGATCTTGTGAGAGGGTTGGATGTTCGGGCGGCAAGCTAGACCTTGTATGAACCTCTTTGGTATGTATAGATGATTCGGCGTGGTTCCTCAAGGCTTTGTTGTGTTGTTCCCGGTTGTTCTTGGTGGTGATATTCGGAGCCCTCTCTTGGTGGTTTTCTCGGTGCATTTTTGGGACCTTGCTCTTGGGGATTTGATGGGGGAAATTCGTGTGAACCCTTCGTGGTTCTTTTGCTTTTGATTCCCCTCCCAAATCCGTGAGTTAAGGGACTCGATTTTGGGGTTTTCGGTGTTCTAGAGTTAGAGGAGTTCTTGGCAGGATTTCTTCGATTCCTCTTGGTTTGGAAAGTTTTGGTGGACAAAATCTTGGCTATGGACTCCTCATGAGGTGTTCCTACTATACCCAAAGTCTTGTTCAAGTCCGTGGAGCGATTCGGGAGATCCAAGTTTGGATTTGGAGGAGTTGACCCACGGATGTTGTTCATCCCGAGCTGCCCGTGTTACACCGGTCTGACCGGTGCGAGCCACTTGTGGGATTTGCCTCGTGTGAACTGCTTGACTCGTGTGTCTTTGGGTCTTGGTGCTGCTGGTCAGTTCTTGGTCTATTTGGAGTTGTTTTGTTAGGTTTTGTGTGGGGTTTTCCTTCCGTGGAGGTTGTGTTTTGTGGGTGTTTTTGTTCCAGGGCCTAGAGAAGTCACTGAGGCTCTCTGGAATGCTTGTTGTGCGGCTGCTGTAGCCATCGGCCTGACCGGCGCTGTCCACCAGTCTGACCGGTGTCGCCGGCCCCGACCGGCGCGAGCCATCGGTCGACCGTGCAAAGCACGGGGCGCAAGCTGCCGTGCAAGTTTCCGTTGTGCGTGTTGGTGTGTTTTGGCTCGGAAGGTTGTTTGTTGGTTCCTAGGTCCAGTAGCACTTCGGTGGTCGCTTGGGCTTGGCCAACATGGGTAGTGAGTCGAGACGTGTGTTGGAAGCCGTGTTCATCTTGTTGGAGTCTCCATCTCCTTCGAGAAGAAATTTTATCGGCTCCCATTCACTCCCCCCCCTCTCGGTTCGCCGTTTCGGTCCTTCAAGTGGTATCGAGCCGGTTCGGGTCTTTATTGACTCTAACCGTCTAAGATCCAAGGATGGCGTACCGGAGAACGGGGTTCGGGTCCTCCACACTTCGATGGAAAGAACTACCAGATGTGGAGTAAGCGGATGGCGGCGTTCCTCCGCGGAAAGGGTGAGATCCTTTGGGATGTCACGGTGGACACGAGCTATGTCCGGCCGATGAACTTCCTTGCTCCGGGATCGAGAGACATGTTCGACACCAACAATAAGGCGGTCGACTACTTGTTTCGTGCTTTGTGTCACTTCGAGTTTGATCGGGTGCACACCAATGTTGACGGTGTATTTTGGTACACGAAACATGTTCATTACACTTTGGTTTGGATTTGTTTATGGAACTAACCCGTCACTAGGCACACTAATCATATAACAAGTTCATCTATGTGCATGCATTTGGAAGTGTTGTGTTTATGTACGAAAACATGGACATAAAGGACGGATTCGCAACAAGTTCAAAGGAGCATTTACGGAGTCTTGTTCGTGTTCATGAGCTTGATGAAATCACTTCCAATGGTGGCAAGGATCGAAGTGTTATGTAGGAACATCCCCGGGGATTGAAGCGTAAAAGACCGAACTTCATGCACAGAGAACCTCCATCTTGGACGCGAGGATGACATGCACGGGGAGGGAACACCACTTGCCCGGCCGACTCGTACACTCCAACCGAAGTGGCGAGCTGCGAGTCCATCCTTGGCAACCCCGATCGCCAAGTCTTCATGGCCGCCGGCGACACCCCGGACCATCGGGGACGGCTCAAGACAAGTACCTAGAGGAGATCTCTGCGCAAACGAGCCGTCTCGTCGATGCACCTGCGGACGAGACCGCGACCAACAAGGGGACGCTCGACGTGAGCGTAACGAGAAGCGCAACGAACGGCGCCGGCGTCTCGGAGACAACCTCCCCATCCGCAACCTTGCGGAAGCTCTCGAGGCGGTCGAGAGCAGAGTACACACTACCCCCGAGCAAATTGCCTCATGTCGATCACGGCGATCGCACGCCGAGGCTCGGGGAATACGCGCGGGAGAAGTCATCGCCAAGCTCGGCCGAAGATGCCTACTTCATGCGCGTCGACAACGGGGTCAACCGGCCTCCTCCCGCCGAAACCACGACAACGAAGCAAAAAGTCGCGGTCTGCCGACCTCGGCCGCAACCGTACTCGAGCCGAGCCGCCGGCTCGGCCCAACCATACTCGCGCAAACGCCGACGGACCCTCACGGGGTGGCAACAAGAATCGCGAGGTCGTCCCTCACCGCGCTCCCCGACGGCGGCGGCCGTGACCCCGACGGCGGCGGCGGCGACGACGGAAGCTCCAACCACGGAGCCAACGAGAGGTTCGGCGGCGGCGACAGAATCGCGGCGGTCGAGACCACACGAACGGCCACGCCTCCCGTGCCTCACGGGGCGGCTACGACACCCGCCGAAGATTGAGGAGCCGCGGCGGAAGAAGTCGCCCACCGCAGGCGACAACGACGGCTTCCCCGCCTTCTCACCTCGACTTCGCAACTTGCTCCTCCCCGACGTCCCGGGCGGATGAAGAAGACAAGGCCAATGCCAAGTACGACGCCATCCGTGGCAAGAACAAGCGAGAACACGAGCGGCGGCGGCGGAAACAACGGGAACCAAGGCGGTCGCAAGAACAACAACAACTACTCGGGTCCCAACCGCAAGCGCAAGCCAGACAACACTGTCGCGGCTATCCAGCGCCCTGCGAAGGAGAACTCGAAGAAGAACTCCGGCAGCTTCAAAGACTTGCTAAAGGAGAAGTGCCCGTGGCACCTAGACGGCAACCACACTACCAAGCAGTGCTACCAACTCAGGCGAGCACTCAAGAGTACTCCGGAGCCACCGCATCCTCACGACAAGAAAGGCAAGAAGAAGAACGATGGAGACAACGGTGACTTCCAGGAACCCGACAAGACTGTCAACGTCCTCTTCGGCGGACTACCTAGCAGGCGGGAGCAAAAAGCTACTCGTCGAGAAGTCATGAGCATTGAACCAGCGGTTCCGACCCCTCTCAGGTGGTCGGAGGTACCCATCACCTTCTCCCGCGCGGATCAATGGACCAGCCTTCTCCGAACTAGGGCGATTCCATCTTGTCCCGAAGCCGGTGGTCGCGGGCTCCAAGCTCAACAAGGTCCTCATCGATGGTGGAAGCGGGCTCAACGTCCTTTTCACCAAGACCTTGAAGAAGATGAAGCTCGACATCACCCACATGCTCACCAAGACCAACACGCCTTTCTACGGCATCGTCCCCGTAACGCGGCTATCCCACTGGGCTCGGTGGTCCCGCCGATTACCTTCGGGAAATCTCGGGACAACTATTGTACCGAGTACATCAAGTTCGAGGTCGCGGACTTCGAGACATCCTACCCTCGCTATCCTCGGCGGACCGGCCATCGCCAAGTTCATGGCGGTGCCCCACTACACCTACTTGGTACTCAAGATGCCGAGTCCGGCGGTGTACTCGCTCTCCAAGGGGGCTTGAAGATTTCGCACAAGCCGCGACACGAAGGCCGTGGAGATCACCTCCACAAATCAAGTACCCAACGCGATGACGGAGGTTTATGCCGCGTCGAAGAAGCTTGCAACAAGTGAACTCGACATCCCCGAGAAGTCCGACAAAGGCAACAAGCCTCGGCCCACCGAGGAGGTTCGGTCAAGACGATCGACCTCGGGACGGGCGGCGCCGGCAAGACCACCAACATCGGGGCCGGCCTCGACCTCAAATAGGAAGACGCGCTCATCAACTTCCTCCGGCTAACCGCGACATCTTCGCGTGGAAGCCGACGGACATGCCGGAGTGCCCGGGGAGTTGATCGAGCACCGCCTCAACGTCGATCCTAAGGCCACCCCCAAGAGACAACACCTCCACCGTTTCGCCGACGACGGACGGGATGCCATCAAGAAGGAACTCGCCAAACTACTCGCGGATGACTTCATCGAGAGAAGTCTTCCATCTTGAGTGGCTCGCCAACCCCGTCCTTGTGTTGACGGTGAAAATCCGTCAACCTAGCCATGAGTTTACCTTCGGTGTTGGCATGAGTTTTATACCTTATCCATTGGTACTAACCCCCGTGGTATAACAAGTTCACGTGTGCATGTCGGTTTTGGAGTTTGATGTTTATGCGGGGATTTAGTGTTGAATGCAAGACTTTCGGGATTAGTTCATCAAGCACCTCATGACAAGACTTTGAAGCCCCGAACAAGTCATGCAATGAAGCAAAATTAACTCCAAGAAGCCGGGGACTTGATCCGAGAAGACGACAGACTCCAGGGACCTGACCAGAAAAGTGCTGAATCTTGCAAGACAAGGAGTTGAGTCCAATTCGGAGAGAAACCGACGACATGGACCTACATGCAGAAGGGGGAAGCATCCGGGAAGCAAGGGAACCGACCTCGGGCAAAGGAGCCCGCGGGCTGGGCCTAAATGGGCCCGGGCCGGCCGGCCCGGTCCGGTCGGCCCGAGCCCATTTTGGGCCCAAATCCGTCCTCCTTTGCCCTAGCCGCCAATCGGGCTATTTATAGTCCCCCGACCGAGAGCCACGCGGGAGAAGATTTCGTCTTCGGCCGCCGAGGGAGCGAGAGAAGAGAGGGACACCATGTCGGAGAGGAGAGGGTCGAGCTAGTTGACTAGGGTTTCCCTAGCCGACGTGGGAACCTTGCATGGAAGACCACGTCGGAGTTCCCGAGCTAGAAGCAAGATCAAGGAAGGATCCCGGTGGTGATCTTGTGTATGTATCATTGTCATAGTTGAATTATCAAGTTGAATCTTTTCTTAGCGATCAAGTGTTTCCTCGAAGATTTCGTTTTTCGATCGGCTTTGCTTATTCCAATTCTATTCGCGCGATAGATTACATAGGGTGTTCTTGTAGCCGCGGTGGCTAGAGGTACACGCTGGATCTTCCGAAAGAATCTCGACTTGTCTTTTGACTCGCCCTAAGCTCCCCGCATGAATAGGGATACGTTGTGACAGAACGGGGGTCTCGAAAGGCGGATGTTTTCGGATTTGGACGGGAAACCACGATTTAAAGAGGCTTCTATTAAGATTCGATTTTCTACTTCTTCTCTTGCTTGGAACTTCAACAAAAGGCTTACCCCCGATCCCTCTAGATCGGTTTATCTACCCAATCTTACTTTGTTTTCTCCGGTCTTTAGTAGATTAGATTTATCTTTGTTTTGTGCTCTTATCTAGATGCATTAGGGTTTCTCTTTTACCAAAGATTGAAGTTACTTGGCTTTACTAGATCAACTCTTGCGTCACACATTTGTTCCACGGATTCGATACCTTGGGTTCACCACTCGAGGGAAGAAGGGTCCCTTGACTATGACGGGAGACTTGTACGCTTGCGAGTCACGAACGAACTTTGATACAATTATTAACCGTCAACACCTTGTCCGCAAGAAGAACTCGAACGGGTGGAGGATGTGCGTCAACTACACCGACCTCAACAAACACGGATTGATCAAGTCATCGACTCCACGGCGGGCCGTGACTCGCTCTGCTTCCTCGACCGCTACTCCGGTACCACCGGATCGCAATCAAGGAAGAAGACCAGGAGAAGACCGCGTTCATCACCCCGTTTGGCGCGTCTTTGCTACACAACCATGTCCTTCGGGTTGAAGAACGCCGGCGCCACCTATCAACGAGCTATCCGAGCCCGCTTCAAGAGGCAACTCAACAAGAACGTCGGAGCCTACGTGGATGATGTGGTCGTCAAGACCGAAACTCCGTACCCTCATCAACGACCTTGAAGAGACTTTCGCATCCTTGCGCGAGTACCGCCGGGAAGCTCAACCGAACAAGTGCGTCTTCGGCGTACCTTCGGGCAACCGCTCGGCTTCATCATCGCCCGGCGCGGCATCGAAGCCAATCCCGAGAAGATCTCCGCCATCACCGACGCATGAAAGCTCCCACGTGCATCAAAGGCGTCCGAAGCTTACCGGGTGCATGGCGGCCTTGAACGGATTCATCTCGAAACTTGGAGAACGGGGGCTCCCATTCTTCAAACTACTCAACCACCAAGAGAAGTTCGTGTGGACTCCGGAGGCAGACCAAGCCCTTGCTCGGCTCAAGGACTTACTATCGAAGCCACCGGTCCTCACGGCTCCTTGCAAAGGCGAGCGGCCATCGCTCTACCTCGCTACGACTACTCACGTGGTCGATGCGCCATCGTCGCCGAGCGGCGGGGAAAACGGCCACGCCTATCCGGTCCGGGCGCCCGGTCTACTTCGTCGGCGAGGTCCCGTCGAGTCCAAGGCATGCTATCGCCCGTGCGGAAGCTTCGTACGCGGTACTCATCACCTCGCGGAAGCTACGACACTACTTCCGGGAGTAGTCGATCTCCGTCGTCACCGACTACCCGCTCGGCGACATCCTCGCGCAACCAAGACGCTACCGGAAGAATCTCCAAATGGGCAGTCGAACTCGGCACCCTCACCATCGACTTCAAGCCACGCACAACCATCAAGTCGCAGGCGCTAGTCGACTTCATGGCAGAGTGGCGGGAGAATCGCTACCTACTCCAACCGTGCGACCGAGCATTGGGTGATGTACTTCGACAGCCTCACTCAACCTCGAGGGCGCGAGGTGCATGGGTACTCCCGATCTCTCCAACGAGCGAACAACTCAAGTACGTCCTACGGATCTTCCGGAAGGTGTCAAACAACGAAGCCGAGTACGAAGCTCTCCTACACGGGCTCCGCCTCGTGGCTTCACTTGGCATCAAGCGGCTACTAGTCTACGGTGACTCCGCAGTGGTCATCAACCAAGTCAACAAGTTCTGGGACCGCAACAAGGAGAACATGGATGCCTACTGCCTAGAAGTACGCAAGCTCGAGAACAAGTTCTACGGTCTCGAGTTCCACCACATCGTCCGCGACAACAACGTTGCAGCGGACGTCCTGTCGAAGCTCGGTTCTACTCGCGCTCAAGTACCAGCGGGTGTCTTCGTCCACGAGCTTCACGCGCCATCCATCCCGGAGCCGGCGCCACCGACCACCGTCCCGGCCGCATCCGCCGGTGGCCGGGGAGGTCATGATGATCGACGCGGACTGGAGGCAACCCTTCATCGACTACCTCAGCGAGCAGAAGGTTCCCTCGGACAAAAACTTGGCTGAGCAGCTCATCCGCCGCGCCAAGTCCTACGTCCTCGTCGGAGACAAGATTTACGGGCGGGCGCATCTTCTGGAGTACTCATGAAGTGCGTCCCCAGGCAAGAAGGCAAGGACATCTTGGAGGAGATCCGCAAGGGCGTCGCGGCAACCACGCGTCCTCTCGTACGCTGGTCAGCAAGGCCTTCCGGCGAGCCTTCTATGGCCCACGGCTCCGGGCGACGCCGAAGAACTCGTCGAAGGTACCAAGGATGACAATACTTCTCCAAGCAAAGCAACACGTCCCGGCCTACAAGCTAGTCACCATACCGCCAACCCGGCCCTTTGCTTGCTTCGGGGGTTCGACATGATTGGGCCACCGCCAACCGCGCCGGTGGATTCAACGGAGTATTTGTGGCCATCGACAAGTTCACCAAGTGGATCGAGGTCAAGCCGGTCACATTCCCCAAGGCTGACAGAGTACTCGACTTCCTGGATGAACTCGTGCATCGCTACGGACTACCCCACCGCATCATCACGGACACGGGCTCCAACTTCAACAACCACCGGTTCCGGGGGAGTACCGCGAGAATAGTGGGATCGACATCCAATATGTCTCGCTTGCCCATCCTCGGGCCAACGGACAAGTCGAGCGCGCCAACGGGATGGTGCTCGACGCTCTCAAAAAGCGGCTACATGACGCCGCTAATTCCAAAGGAGGCAAGTGGATCAAGGAACTACCCAACGCACTGCGGGGGCTACGCACTCGCCCTTCCAAGCCAACGGGGCAATCCCCCTACTTCCTAGTCTACGCCTCCGAAGTAATCCTCCCCGCCGATGTCATATGGGATTCACCAGCAGTGGAGCACTACGACGAAGGCGTCTCTGAAGACAGCAGACGAGTTGACATCGACGGACTCGAAGAAGCTCGCTGCGCCGCCCTCGTCCAATCAGCAAGGTACCTGGAGGGTATCCGACGCTACCACGACCGCAACGTCAAGGAACGCTCCTTCAACGTTGGCGATCTCGTCCTCCGTCGTATCCAGAACACGGAAGGACTACACAAGCTCAGCTCCCCCTGGGAAGGTCCCTTCACCGTGGCAAAAGTGACCGGGCGGGCTCCTACCGCCTCCGGACACTTGAAGGTGAAGACGTCAACAACTCGTGGAACGTCGACCAGCTCTGTCGGTTCTACGCCTAAGTCTACACGACTACCCTGGGGGCTCAAGTCTGCTCGACTACATCAAGACCCCTCCATCGTAAGCGGCCTCTGGGTCCTGGCTCCAGTCTCCGGACTACTCCTTCGCTGTAAGCGGCCTCCGGGTCCAGGCACTAGTCTCCGGACTACTCCTCTCCAGAATCCAGCCCACGCGGCTACCTACGGATCCCGGGCCGCGACACGCGACAAAGGACTCTAGCAGCCGGTCTACCGAGTGACCATGTACTCCTAGATCCGGCCTACACGGCTACTTACGGATCTACCGTCGTAAGCGGCTACTCGCCCTAGCACCACTTAGACGTAGGCGGCCTCCGGTCCCGGTGACTACTCGTAACTACGGCCCCGGCCATCCAGGTGTACTTCTTCGTAATAAAGTTCGATTGTTCATCAACTTATTTATCGTCTACTTCCCCTCAACGGGACTACTGCCGAGTACGACTACTCGCGACAACTCCACGATGGGACTCCGCACTCTGAGATCGCGACCACGAGTACTCATTGATGGAACTTCTATTCATTAATACTTAAACAATTTCATTACAATTGTTTTTGTACATCTATTGCTACGAGCTAACTATTACAGGACTACTGGAGATTAAGCTTGTCGGCGACTTGTTCCGCAATGGGCGCCATCTGCTCCAGCAGCTCCGCATGCTGCTCGTCGGTACAGTTGGCGTCTAGTCCGCCAGCGACTACATCTACGGGTGCCTTCGGGAAGTAGGACTTCATGAAGGCCAGCACCTGGTTCGGGATCGACTTCGCCAGATGCTTCACGTAGGCCGCCGCCCGGGCCGGGGGGCTTCCTTCGGCCGATCCACCGGTTGTGCTATCTTGGGGCCACCGGGGGTGAGGTACCGGCAGCCCTCGCGATGGGGGAGCGCGGCTTCTTCAAGCTCCTTCGACCGGGCCCCGCAACTTCTCGCGGTCCTCGTTCGGGCTTCCGCAACGATTTGTAGCGATTGACGAGGTCACGATCGGAGGCAATACGAAGCTCCATGTGCTTGTCGCACTCGTAGGCAAGCTCCTTATAATCTAACTTGAGTACCTGGCGGGCCTCCCCGCTCCCGTAGAAGAGATTCTTCGGATCCGTCTCTGAAGTCTTCAACTGCTCTACCCGGGTTTCAAGCTCTGCAAACAACAAGGAAAAGCGGGTTAGACTACCTCTCGACCTCCAACAAGTACTCAACAAGACAAGTGGTGTACCTTTGTTCTTGTTGCGGAGCGACTTGTTCTTCCGCACCAAGTCGTCGCTCTTCGCCTGCATCTCCTGGATGTCGTTGTGGTATTTGGCGAAGGCAGTATCAAGCTTGGACTGCATGGCGGCCGCGTGCTTCCGGGACTTCACGAGTTGGTCCTCCAGCGCCTCGGCCCGAAGCACAGTGTCGCCATACCCCTGAAGCATCTCAGACTTCAGGCGGGACTTCTCGGTGACATCCCGCACGTACAATACACATCAAATGGGTACTCAACGCTAAAGGATTGACTACTTAGGAGTTATGGCTACTCACCTTCATCCACCGCTCGGCTTGGCGGACCGCCTCCAGATGCCGAGCCACCGTTGCCGGATCGACCAAGTCGTCCGCCAGCAACTCGATCCCCCCATGACTACTTGTGGTGGCTTCGGACATCGGTGCAAAGCGGATAGGCTCCGCGTCTTGGATCTCCGGGAGCGAACGACCACCTCCAGAGCGGGTTCTGGCTGCGTGGTGGCCTCCTCTCCCCCGGTCGTCGCGGCGGCCTCTCCGGCGGCCACCTCCATCGCCCTCGGGGCTCCTCCAGTAGCCTCCTGAGTTTCTGGTGTCAAGTTCTCCACGGGCACCGCCGATGGGATGTCGTTCCTCTCGGCCTCAGCGCCTGTCAACGAGAAGACAAGCGCATCAGCGTTATCTGATGACTACGACTACTCTTCGGGGATACTACGGCCTCACCGCAGTACTCACCTTCGACTACACCGGCTTCGGTGCAACGTAGCCCCGGCGGCCGGCGCTTCGGGCCCGCCCGAGGGGCAGGAGCGGACTCCTCGGGGGGCGGCGCGGCTTCTTCTTCCGCCACCGCGCGGCAGGGTTCATCCCCCCTCCCGGACGCATCCGTCGACTTCCGCAGTACACAAGCCGGTTGTCAGTCAAGCACGACTACCACATCAAGTACTACTCGGGAAGATTCAACACTTACAAGCTTGACCGGACCACCGTCACGGACGGGGCGCCGAGGATGCTGGTGATGTCCACCGGCCCGGCCCTCGGCGGGCGCCTCCTCTTGCGCCCGCGCGGCCGCCGCCCCTTCGCGCGGTGACGCCGCCGCGGGTGCGGCGCTCTCCGCGCTGCTCGCGACCACCACCTCTTCCGCGCAGCCAGCCAGCCGGCTCCGTGCCCTCCCCGAGGAGCGAGGGGGGGCCGGCGCTCCATCCGCGCCAAGAGTTATTCAACGGTGGGGGGGGCCGGGCTACGACTCCCGGCCAGCCCTCCCCCACCATGTCCCACTCGCCTTCATCGCCCCGATCAACCGGCTCCGTAGGCCGCAACTCCCGCAAACAAGGAAACTTCTTCATCAACAAGTGAACTCGAGACACTAGTACTCGACTACACTACTCAAGATGGCTTACCTCTCGGGGACGTGGTCTCAGTGACCTTCAACTTCTTCGTCACGCGCTTGCGGGACGCATTGCGCGGCTTTCGCGGCGGGCGCGGCCGGACTAGCCTCTAGGCTAGCCGGTGGATCCTGAACAAGAGGAACGTGAGGCAAGCCGGGACGACCGAACCTCGACCGCAAACGCCGGAAGCGGTCCCGCAAGCGCGTCTCCTCGTCGTCGTCGTCGTCGGACGTGTCCTCCATGACAACGGTGTCGTCTCCTTTGCCGACCTCCCGCCGCTCTTTGGCCTTGGTCTTCCCCTCCTCGCGGGATCTCGACTTCCCGAGGGGGCGGCGGCTCGGAGATAAACTTCTTCAAGTCGTCCCGCAAGACACAACTCATCGCCGTGACTACTCACACGGAATGGGTACTCGACTATGGATGCGGCTACTTACCTCCTTTGGCGGGCGCGCGGCGGAGTACTCCGTACGGGGCACGCCGTGTACGGTGGCATGTCCTTGAAGATCCGCGCCGGCCCCATCGAAAGTGTCGTCGTCGTCGACTTCGTCTCCGAGCATCCGCGACGTGTCGTCGTCGCCGGTGTACTCGAACCCCGGGGTGTCGCGAGCCATCGGTGGTCGCACCCCGCACTTCATGAAGCCGAAGGCCACGTGCTCGGCCCTCGGCCCGGCTTCTCTTAGCGCCTTGATCCGCGCCAACAACTCCGGAGGCCGGATCCCCTCCTGCATCGTCGGCTCCGTGTTCCACCACGGGCGATGCTTGGGCTGCTTCCCGCTCGGCTTCGGCAACCCCGGATGGTGGTTCGTGATGTAGAACCACTTGGCCTTCCAGTCTTGGTTGGAGTCGATGAGCTTGTACGAGAGGTACTGCTCGGCGGCGTCCTCCCGCATCTGGATTCCCGCTCCTCCGACTACCCGCGGGTTGCTGGCGCTTGGTTGCGGCTTCACCCGGAAGAACTTCCGGAACAAGATCCAATGGGGCTTGATCCCCAGAAAAGCTTCGCAGAAATGTGCGAAGACGACGGTGTGAAATATACTGTTGGGGTTGAGGTTGAGGTAGTCGATGCCGTAGTACCCCATGAGCCCCTTGAAGAAGTTGCTCGCCGGGAGCGAGAGCCCGCGCTCCACGAATCGCGCGAACATCGGGATCTCGTCTTCATTCTTCTCCATCGGATATGGATCCCCGGCGGCGGCCCTCCACATGTCCACCTCCTTCTCTCGGATGAATCCGCTGTTGAGGAGGGCTAGCAGGTCTTCGGTCTTCGCCTTCGACTTCTTCCATTCGCGGTTTGGATCCGGCCGCGGTGGAGACATCGGCGGTGATGTCCCCGTGGCGGCATCCGGTGGCTTCATCACGGCTCATCTTCTTCCCGCCGGCGGCCTTCGTGGTCTTGGACGGAGATGGCTTCATCCTCCATGTGCACGGGGTCTTCACGCGCATTCGCTCGGGGGCTACCGCGGTGGTTCTCTCCCGCGGCGCGCTCGGATCTACACCACTCGGCGGAGGCGGCGCGCGGTGGTGGTGATTTCTAGCCAAGATGTGTTTGGAATGGCTACACCGCGTAGGGTGAAAAAAAACCCTAAGGGATTTGGCTTCTATTTATAAGTCAACGCGGCCCTCCAATGGCCGGATGGATAAGTTTGCGCTCGGGCCGACTCCGCGGCCGCGCGTGACTCTTCAACTTCAACTAGTCGACGCGCCTCACCTCGGGGCTCGGCTACTTCTACTCGATTACCCGGGAAGCGACAAGACTCGGGGAGCATCTCGGGACACATTTTACAAGATGACCCTTCAATTCGAGAGGAAGTACTCGACTCAAGGCTCGGGGGCTCCGTGCCACGTGTCCTTCGGTTTTTTCTTTGGATTTTTCGGGATATTCTTGCCAAAACTTCGATGGACCCTCGGCCCGAGTCTACAACTCAACCTAAGGCTCGGGGGCTACTCCATATGGAGTGCGATTTTGCAATCGCACTTCCATATCGGCTTCGCTTCAAGACAACGCGGACATTGTTGAAGGCCTTCGAGGGCGACACTCTAGGACGCTTGGGACTACTCGAGAAGACTTCAAGATTGCTCAAACATCAGCTGGAGTACATTCCAGCCTCGGGATGCTTCGACTACTCTTGAGGACTTTTGACTTGTAGTACTCGGGGACGCTTGAGGACTACTCGTTAAGGCCGTCAAGACTACTTGAAGCTATCCTTCTCGACTACAAAGTACTCGGGGGCTTGTCGTATGGACCTCCCTGGGCCCACTACCTCGGTGGGTACCAGGACCGACTACTCGGTGGGGCCCCGGGACTACCCGACTTGCGCCGCACGGTGCACCGACGGTGTGAAGCACAAGGACTACAGAGGAGAAGTACTCGGTTAGGAAGCTGTACATGTCCCGCACTGTATGGAAGACTCCTAGACGTACTCGACTAGTACTCTCTCCCTATTCTCGACTTGTAACCCTACCTCCCGACTATATAAGGTGAGGCGGGGACCCCTCTCTCGATCATCTCATCTCACGGCGTACAATTGCACCATCTTGTAATCGTACCCAATCAATCTAGAGCTACGCGGCATACGAGACGTATGGTATTACGCACCTCGCGGCCCGAACCTCGTCTAAATTGTGTGCCACGTGTCTCTTCCTTCGAGTTACCGATCTCGGCGAGGCCACATTCATCTACTTCGGGTACTCCCCTTAGTAGGTTGCTTGGTCTAAAACACCGACAGTGCCCCCTTTCTTTGCACCCGAAGGATCTTCAACCCTAAAACCCTGGAGGTGCCGCCATTCGCAGGGGAGAGAGCCATTCACACCAGGAGGCTATCCACAAGCTAGAGAGAGGGGAGGGAGATCTCCGAGGGAGATCAACCACCTCGAAGGAAGCACCCACAAGGGGAGAAGAAGGAAGACACCATCGGAAAGGTGACCATGATCAATGGTGCTATGCCTAGCACCTTGATTGGGTAATCTCCTTATTCGTCCATGGGTTGTAATCGATCTTGAGATGTAATCGTACTTTGTCGGATTATCTATCTATCATCTTGTGTTGAATATACTTTATTGCTTAAGGCTAGCTACCATGTCGTAAAGGGAGTAGAGCTCCAATGCTTCCTTGGATCCATTCAATACGCTGTGTCCATCATAGGTCTAGTCACGAATACCTTCGCATAGTGACAGTACGAGAGGAGAGAAAGGGCGAAACCGTGGTCACAACCCCCGATAGATTAGATTGGTTTTCTTGTTTAAAGTGATTGCATGCTCTATTATCGTAGACCCATGGACGATTGTCTTTTATCTTGATTGCTTAATCATTCTCTCTAGTGTAGTTTAGTTGTTTTCTAGTTTAATCATACTTAGGGTTTGAGTAGCTAGAGTGTAAATATAGATCGAACGCTTGTAATCCCCTTGCTCCGCGGATTGACAAGAACCTTGGGAATCCCGTGGTGAAAAAGGTGTAGGTCCATACGCTTGCGGATCGTAGAGGGATACGATTTTTATCCGTCAACAACCGAGCACTTGGCTTGTAGAATCCGGTCGGTGTTGAAGGAGGCTCATGTTGGGAATGCTTAGGTTCGGGTTCGGATGTATGCGACCTACGGGAGAGAGTACGAGAACTTCACTCATCTCTCCGGTGAGTCCATTGATGCCTTGTTTCGAGAGGTTCGCGGTGGTTGTGAACAACATGAGGGCCAATGTGGACGTGCTCCCGTACGATGATCATGATAGAGCGGTCAAGCTCTTACACTCTTTGGATCGTACGATTTGGGGCGGAAAGTTCGAGGCCATTGTGGAGTCGGAGAAGTATGACACTCTGACGGTGAACGAGCTGTTCTCGAAGCTCAAGTCGGCTGAGGTGGATAGGGGCATGACATCCAAGCTCGAGGGCCCGACTGACTCTCATAGTCTTGCCCTCGTTGGTGGTTTGAAAGGAAAGGCTAACACTAACCCATCCACCGAGGATGTTCTCTTTGTCCTCTTTGATGTCTATGCCAGATGAGGAGTTCGATGTGCTTGGAGAGGACGAGCTGGCGTTGCTGACGAGGAGGTTCGAGAGGCTGCACGAGAACCGAGTGAACATGAGAAGGAACACGAGGACTTGCTTCCAGTGCGGCAAGCCGGGACACTTCGTTGCCGACTGCCCGGAGAAGGTCGAGAACAAGGATGGTTACAAGCACATGTCAAGGACGGATGGCAAGTACCGATCGAGGCGTGACCACAAGAGCAAGCACAAGAACAAGCACAAGGACGAGCGATGATCTAGAAAGAAGGAGAGCCGAGGCAAGGCACGAGCGATGGTGGGAGCGAGCGACGTCGACTCTAGTTCAGCGTACTCCACCTCGAGCTCAAGCAGCAGTGAAGACGAAGGTGATCGTCGCAAGAGCAGGAAGTCGTCCAAGAACCTAAGTGGGCTGAGCTGCTTCGCTAGAGACGACTTCTGCACCATGGCACTGAGCTCCGGCAGGAAGAAGAGCACACAGAGTGACTCGGACTCGACTTCGACGACGAGGTGCGTGATGAACTCCCCTTCTTGCGTCAGGAGAATGAACGTCTTGTCTTGTTGCTTGATAATCGTGATGACATGCTTAGAGAGGCTAAGAAAATGAGGAAAGGGCTTAGGGCTTCACTCGAGGATGCTAGGACTAGAGTGGGCCGAGCTAGAAACTCGAATTTGGATGCTAAGCTTGAAATTGACTCTCCGAAAGCTTCACCGTTGTTTCGATGATGTTGAATGTCTCGATTGCTCTATTTTTCCTTGCTGATCTTGCCTTGTTTAAGGAAAATCATCCCTCCAAGTGTGAGGAACTAGATGTGCTTAGGGTTGAAGTGGCCGAGCTTAAGTCTAGATCTCGCTTTGCTAGGTGCTTGCACTTCTTGCCCCGTCTTGCATGCTAAAATTGATGAGATGCATGCTTACACCGTTTCTCTTGAGGCTAAGCCGAGAGAACCAATTCCTACATCTTGCTCTACCCGTGAAATGCATGCTTTGAAGAATTTGGAACTTACACATTATGTTGATCGTTTGCAGGATGAGAATGATGAGCTGAGGAAGTTGATGGGTTGGTTGTCTGGTCATGAGCCTCAGTTGAGGATAATGATCGAGACATTCAAGAGGCAGGATAGTGAGGGACTTGGGGCAAACAAGGTTGGTGAGGGAAGTGGAGAAAACATTCCAGAGCCAGCAAAAACCCACCACAAAAATGATTTCCCTCCTAAACCTAACCATCTTAGGAACCTACTAGACACAACCCCAACTCCACCCGTGTTTCCCCCACAAACAAATGATTTCCAAAAGCATATCAAGTTTGTGAGCACTTCGGGGAAAGTGTTCTTTGGGAAAGAGAGTGAGAAGGCTAGTGAGGAGAAACCCGTGGAGAAGTCAAGTGGAGAGAAACCAAGTGAGCAGCCCCCAACCCAAGCCTAAGCCTAAGCTTGTGAGGTTTCATTGTGGCTATTGTGGGAGAGATGGCCATAAGAATGAGTTTTGCTTCAAGAAGAAGTGAGAGGAGAGAATGGCGAAGGAGTGGGCTAACAAGGATAAGTACCACCCTTCCAATGGTGTACATGAGCCTCGTGTGCGATTCCCGGGGAAAGGGCTAGTATGAGGACAAGCTTCCGGCTTGGGGAGAGCGAAAGGCTGTTGGAGGTGTCGTCTGCCGAACTACACCGGTCGGATCGGTGAGGGGCACCCCGGTCGGACGGTGCAGGCCCGGACGAGCGGGCAGTTCGGGTTTCGTGCTCGTACGGGAGTGAGGTTTGGTTCGGGAGGTCGTGGTTCGGTGGTTGGGGTGGAGAGTCCGCAGTGGTCGGTTGCTAGGCGTTCTCCCCCTCATGCTCAATACGGGGATGGGAGGAGTCGTAGCTTTGAGATGGAGAGGAGGGACGGTCCACGGGCTTTCTTTCGTGGTTTTGGTCCTCCTCCGGGGTAGAGAGGGTTGGTTCCCTCATGGTGGTTACCGTGGTGGTGTTCATGGAGGTAGCTTAGGTAGGAAAGACGGTTTGGTTTGTGCTAACCCCACTTTTGAGCAAATGGCTCGGCATCGGTTTTACTCTTTTGGTACTAACCCCGGTCTTTCGAGTCGTTTGTTCGCTCACGTGCTCGTTTTTGAATTTCGGGTGGGAGACTTGAAGAACATTTGGTTGATTGACTCCGGTTGCTCGAGGCATAAGACCGGAGACAAGAGGTGGTTCTCAAGTCTCGTCCCAGTGGTGACAAAGAGGTACATCACCTTTGGGGATAATGGGCGTGGGCGTGTGCTTTTAGAAGGTGAGATTAAGGTGAGTGACAAGATCACTCTCAGGCGTGTTGCTCTTGTTCAATCGCTTGGATACAATTTGCTTTCCGTGTCCCAGCTATTGGATGAGGGTTTTGAAGTGTTGTTTCGGCCTGGTGGTTCTCGGATTTTGGACTCTCGAGAGGACCTTGTCTGTATGGTCGTTCCCGAGGGTCAGGTGTTTCGAGCTGATTTCTCTCAGTCTTCTGGTGTGGAGCGTTGTTTCTTGGTTGGTTCTTCGAGTGAGTTGTGACAGTGGCATAGGAAGTTGGGTCACTTGAGCTTTGACCTTTTGTCTCGCATGAGTAAACTCAATTTGGTCCGAGGATTGCCACGGTTGAGGCTTGAGAAAGAGTTGTTTTGTGCTCCGTGTAGGCATGCTAAGATGGTAGCCTCTTCTCACCCGCCTCTCACCGATGTGATGACCGAGCGTCCATGCGAGTTGCTCCATATGGACCTAGTTGGCCCGGCTCGTGTGCGATCCGCGGGTGGGAAGTGGTATGTCCTTGTTGTGGTGGATGACTATTCTCGGTATGCGTGGGTGTTCTTTCTCGAGGATAAGGGGGAGACATTTAGTTTTGTTCGAGATCTTGTCTTGAGGTTGAGAAACGAGAGGCATGGAGATGCCATACGAGCAATCCGCGGTGACAATGGCTCGGAATTCGAAACTCTCATTTTGAAACCTTTTGCCATGACTTGGGTCTTGAACACCGTTTTCGAGTCCGTATACGCCTCCCCGTAAAGGTGTTGTGGAAAGGAAAAACAGGACCTTGTGTGAGATGGCTCGGACGATGCTTGATGAGCATAGGACTCCAAGAAGGTTACGGGGTCGAGGCGGTGAATACCGCATGCTATGTGTCAAACGGGATCTATGTTGACGGTTAATAGTTGTATCAAAGTTCGTTTGTGACTTGCAAGCGGACAAGTCTCCCGTCGTAGTCAAGGGACCCTTCTTCCCTCGAGTGGTGAACCCAAGGTATCGAATCCGTGGAACAATGTGCAACGCAAGGATTCAATCTAGTAAAGCAAGGTAAGCTATCTTATGAAGACAAGTTGCATCTAATCTACTAACTCATAAAGAAAACGAATCTAATCTAATCTACTAAAGAGGTAGCAAGAGAAAGCAAGAGATAACCAATCTAGAGAATCTAGATCATGCTTATGTTGTAGCTCCAAACAAGATAGATGAAGATAGCAAAGCGAATCTCATTAAAAGCATCTTTAAATCGTGGCCTTCCCATCCGACTCCGAAAACATCCGCCTTTCGAGACCCCCGTTCGTCACAACGTATCCCTATTCATGCGGGGAGCTTAGGGCGAGTTCGATAGAACAAGTTGAAATCACTTGGCCGGTCCGGTATGCACCTCTAGCCACCGCGGCTACAAGAGCACCCTATGTAATCTAGCTATAGACTAGATCGTAGAAGAAGCAAAACCAAGAAGAAATCAAAATCATCGAGAAAGCACTTAATCGCTAGAAATCGGATTCACTTACAAACTTCACCATGAATGATTACATGAACAAGATCACCACCGGGGCCCTCCCTCGATCTTGATCCTCGCTCCGGAGCTCCGACGTGGTCTTCCATGCAAGGTTCCCACGTCGGCCGGGGAAACCCTAGACAACTAGCACGACCCTCATCTTCAAGTTGGTGTCCCTCAAGCTTCTCTGCTCCTCGGCGGCGGAATACGACTTCGGTTCTGCGTGGCTCTCGGTCAGGGGGCTATTTATAGCCTGAGAAGCAATTAGGTCAAAGGACGACGAATTTGGGCCCTAAATGGGCCTGGGCCGACCGGACTGGGCCGGCCGGCCTGGGCCCATTTAGGCCCAGCCCGCGGGCTCCTTTGCCCGAGGTCGGTTCCCTTGCTTCCTGGATGCTTCCCCCTTCTGCATACGGGTCCATGTCGTCGGTTTCTCTCCGAATTGGACTCAACTCCTTGTCTTGGAAGATTCAAGACTTTTCGGTCGGGTCCCCGGAGTATGTCGTCTTCTCGGATCAAGTCCCCGGCTTCTTGGAGTTAATTTTACTTAATTGCATGACTTGTTCAGGGCTTCAAAGTCTTGTCATGAGGTGCTTGATGAACTTACCCCGAAAGTCTTGCATTCAACACTAAATCCCCGCATAAACATTAAACTCCAAAAACGACATGCACATGTGAACTTGTTATACCACGGGGGTTAGTACTAATGGATAAGGTATAAAATTCATGCCAACACCGAAGGTAAACTCATGGCTAGGTTGACGGATTTTCACCGTCAACATCTCCCCCATGCTTAAACCTTGCTCGTCCTCGAGTAAGCCTTCGATGGATATCATCATTGCTAAACAATGTTTAAACTTTGCATTTGATCATACATGAGAAAACATAATGCTCTCAAAAGTTTAATTCGTTAAAGTTCCATAATGTACTAGCCTTCACCTCTACGGAGGGTAGATTCTTATTAAGCTTATCCCACAAGTATTAACATGCTCACAAAGTTTTAAATAGATCTCGAATTTTTGAAATGAAGAACGAGATAAGAAAAGCTAAACCAAATTCACAAATTTAAATCATCTCATGTATTGCTCATGAACTCTCATCTCACTTGTCTCTCAAGCCTATATATTCTACTCCTTTCCCTCTCATATATATGTGGCAGGCTTTTATATGGAGCTTTGGGAAAGTTTAGTCCTAACAAGATTTTATAAATGAGGTGTTGTCAAAACAAGACAAGCTTCTCATGGTCTTACCGAGACTCGTCAAAAAGGTCATTGGAAAATAATGTTAAATCAAGGAGGGGAAAGAGAAAAATACACACACTTTTAGATAGGTGGACATGTGCAAATGGCGGAGAGTGATCCCGAGGCACAAAAGAAGTCCTCGTTATCGGATTGCACATGGTTGGAAAATGAGAATGGATCTTTTTATCTTGAAGCCTTGAATGCACTCTTAGAGAACCGGGGAGTTCATTTTACGCACAAATATATTTTTTTTTTCTTCTCTTTCTTATATTTCTCATTCTTTTCTTTCTTTCTTTCTTATATATATATATTTTTTTCTTTCTTCACCTTGGAAGTCATGTACATCGCCGAATTTTTTTTTTTTTTCTTTCATCATTATATATTTTTTTTTTAAAATACTCCCTTTTGAACTCTAAGGCAGCACCGTACCTACCTCCTCCCCCATGCTTAGACGTTGCTCGTCCTCGAGCAAAGAGGCGAAAAATAAGGTAGGTACCGGAGATATTTTCCTTGGAGAGATACTTGAAATCTTCAACGTTGGCACCGTCTTGCGATCTTCCTTGAATTGATGATCCATCCTCAATGATAGGTTGTGGTCAAGGAGGTAGTCACAAAAAGATGATATTTGGTTTAAGGGTGGATATCCGGCGAAGTTTGTGAGATCACCGATGCGGGGATACACAATGCACGGATAAAAGGCTAGCAAAAAGATAGATACGCAAAAACGGAATGACCAGCTTCTTAGTCTCGGGCCAGAGAAATCATGGCCTGCAATAACGCACTCAAAAATAAATCTTGTACACTAAGGTTTATGCACTCAAATATATATAAGGCTTTGGATAGGTAGAGCAACACACAAGTGATATTTGTGACAAGGTTAGCGATATTTTTGAACATAAAAGACATCTTCAATCTATTCATAACTTGAGAGCACATAAAACACTATGGGTCTTTATTTTAATCATAACCTCCGCTGAAGATTGAGCTAGCATTTAGATAATTTCAGATTTGTATTTTTAAGAGAGCACTAGGTTAAACATGCATAAATCAATTACAAAGATAAACAAAGCGGCAATTATAATCATATATCATCATGGCACAAACTTTGTAACTTTACCAAAGGTAAAAACTTGGTGGTGACATTATTCATGATGAAAATAAAAACTAAGATACATGCTGAAAATTAAACTAAAAACTGAAAATTAAAGCAAAGCTGAAAATACTACGCAAACATAGGTGCATACAAGCTGAAAATTAAAGAAAAGGGGGTAAAGGAAAGATAACTAAAGCTCCTCTTCTCTCTAATCTTCCGCCGGTGGTTGATATTGAAAGTCTTGGTTGTTGTACCCTTACTTGCAATAGGAATGCACCACTCCTCCTATGAATTGTCCGACGGTGCTAGGTGAAGGTGTCCAAGCACATAAGCGACGTTTGCATTTCCTTCACCCATTTAGTTGGCATTGGTTTGGATGGCTGCAATAATTTGCATGTTCCTTGCAGCGTATCCTCCAATGGTGGCCACATTTTGTTGTGGTTGAGGAAGGTGTGCAAATGGCTCCGCAAAGGCTACGTTGGGCACCGCAAAAATGGTGGGGGTATGGCTGCACCACTCCCCCATGCTTGCATTGGTACACCACCGTAGTAATTTGACGGCGCCGGGGTTTCTCCCGGTGGTGGGACATAATTTTGTTGTGCACCTCCTTCTTGGGTCGTGGAAGATCCTTCTCCTATAATTCTTCTCCTTTATTTTTCTTCGCCGGCACAAGAAGTCCTTCCTCTAACCGATCTTCTTCCCCTCAAGAAAAGTCTTAATCTTCAATCCGGAAGGGGCAAATTCACCTAGGCCACTTGTAAGCCTCCTCTCTCATCTTCACTCTTATATTTTCCTTTCTTCATATATTCCTAGGGAAGTCCCGGGTAGGAGATGATTTGGGTTCCTTGTAATACCCGGTTTTAAAGAGATAGTCAACATGGAGAGGTAACAACCCGATCTCCCGAATCCGATGTTGCCACAACACCACCGGTTGATCATAGGTGAGTAGGGTTGATTGGCTGCGAGTAAATCCAATTCAACTCCGTGTTGGTTATCTATGTCTCTCTTATTCTCCCCAAAAATCCACTTGCACAAAAGTGACACACTTGGATGATGGGGTTCCGGATAGTATTTCTTCGTTGATGGTCTCTTCCCGTGATCATACTCCAAAAACCTTCCCATGTGCCTTCATGCACATACTTGTTTCGGAGCTCCCTTTTGAAAATAGGAGACACTCGCCCATGGGTCTACGATACTAGAACATGCAATCGTTTCGAACATGAAAACCAATCTGATCTATCGGGGTTTGTGTTGAATGGATCCAAGGAAGCATTGGAGCCCTACTCCCTTTATGGCATGGTTGCTAGCCTTAAGCATTAAAGTATTTTCAGCACAAGATGATAGATAGATAATCCAACAAAGTTCGATTACATCTCAAGATCGAATGCACCCCATGGATGAAAGGAGATTACCCCATCAAGGTGCTAGAAATAGCATCACCGATCAAGGTTACCCTTCCAACGGCGTCTTCCTTCTTCTCCTCTTGTGGGCTCCCTCCAACGGAATGAGAGACTCGGCACTCCTTCATCAAGGTTATGCGCCATGGTCATGAAAATTTCCTAGGCGAATTTCTTGTGGGTGTTTGCCGACACTCCGCTAGAGAATTGCACCGGTGTCCCGTGTGAAACCCAATATGTGGAGAGCTTGGTCGTCGATGTCGACGTTCGCTACAAGCCTCTACTTAAGGTGAGCGAGCTTCTTCTCCTCCTCCGTCATGATGACATACCCCTCGGAATACCGCGGAGCATATGGAGGTGGAGCGGATGATCGTGTCAAGTGGTGAGGTTGGACGGGCGGCTCCTCCATATGTTATTGAGGTTTGGTAAACCTAATAAACGAGTTTTGTGTGGCCCTCATGCCACCAAGGAGAAGAGTGTGGTTCCTCCTCGGCGGTGCCGTGTCCTCCTCCATACTCCAAGGAAACTCGGAAACCGAGCGCCTCCTCGAAGAGGTTGTCGATGATGGCTTAGACGACGATGATCCCTTTTTCTTCGGTGAAAAGACTTGTAGTTTCTTCCTTGATTGCGGTGCTCTCCCTCACAAATAAATATCCGGGGTTTTCACCCGGTAACAAGGTACACAAATATTATTTTGGAGTCCGGACTTTGAGTGGATTAAGGATGTGGATTTTTTTTTTTTTTGAGCTATCAAGCTTGGGAAGGTTGGCTATGTCTACGGAGGTTTTGAGCACACAAACTTGAACACACAAACAAAGGAAGGAGAGGGAAGCTTGCTGCGCAGTAAAACGGGAGCCGGGGGGGCTCCTTATGTAGGTGAGGTCGGCCTCGGTGCTCCTCCCCGCCTCGTCTTTCTTCCAAGCACGATCATTTCACCTCTCGCAACTTTCCCCGCCCGCGTGCTCCACGAGTTGCATCGCCCAAACGCTCTCGTCCACTCCTTTATTGGTCCTTCCACTTGATGCTTCATGTTTTGACTCACTTCCATACTCCCTTGCCTCACATGTATCCATGATATTCCTACAAAACAAAGCCTTGGCTGCCCCCCCATGCTTGTACTTTGCATGTGGTTTAAATATGTTGGAGGGGCATCCCGTGAT
Organism: Cenchrus americanus; assembly: GCA_947561735.1. Taxonomy (NCBI): domain Eukaryota; kingdom Viridiplantae; phylum Streptophyta; class Magnoliopsida; order Poales; family Poaceae; genus Cenchrus; species Cenchrus americanus. Next base: position 86,377,049 of record OX387243.1, read on the forward strand.
GTATCATGGTGCATGCATGGTTAGGTTAACTAGATTGCCTCCCTTTAAGGCTAAGCACTCCTCTAGTTTCGAAATTTAAAAATATTTTTCAGAGCCATGCAAGAGCTCGAACATAATTTTAGAGAAGTTTTTAAACCATTAAAAACAAATGCAAGTCGAAAATATATTTTTATTACGTCGATTTTGGTCTCACCGGTATAGTTTGCCTTCATTAGTTGAGAGCAAGCTTTTCCCGGCTTGATCATGGGGGCATAGGTTTAGGTCCTAATTTTGATTAGATGAGAGAGATTTTGAATGAAATAAAATTAAGTGAGGCTTAGAAAAATTCTAATCTTAGAGAAACCAAGGATATGGATTTTTAAACCAACCAAAAATCAAGATTCTAGGTTCACGCGAGTCCTACCGCATGCTGAAATTTAAATAACATCTAGATACAAGTCGTGGCTCTACTCGTGTGGTTTTAGCATGAAAAATAAGTCAACCTCAGCACCATAATGAGGGTGAAAGGTTGAGTTAAGGTTCTGAAATTATTTGGTTGAGGGTTTCTCGAAAAGAAAAGAATCAAACAAGCACATAGGATGGTTCATGTAAAGGGTTCATGATCAAGCAAAATATTCAACCAAGAATTATGTCTCTAATATTGTTCAACCATTCTAAGTCTAAGGTTTTGCGTATTAAAATTCAGAACTGAATTAAATTTAAAAAGACTTGAAAAACCTGGAATCGGGTTGTCCTCCCGTAGCTTATTCTTGACTCGACGAAACGGGTTGCCTCCCGCCTAGCGCTCCGTTTATAGTCCATGGCTAGACTTCTTCACTTGATTACTCCGGATCAACGCTCTTTGCGGGCGTTGCAATCTTGGGTACCCACTTTGGCTTAGTCAATTTTTTTTGGTCTTCACAGCTGGCTTTGTCCTTTGGTCTTGACGGATGCAACAACTTCCTTGTGGCTCGGCATCTCGAACTCCGGTCCTTCGGTCGTGATCTTCATGGTCTCTAGTGTGATCCTTCATCTCTCCCGAATGAGTTTGAGTAGCCTTCGCCGTCTTGGGACCTTGGAGTTGTCTCGGATATTCTTCTTTGTCACCAATCGGTTGTCCGGCAAGTTGTCCCACTTGCGTCTAGCATCTTTATCACGATGAACACTTCACGCTCCTTGCATGTGGATCTTGCCTTGGTAGCCTTTAGGTGTTGAGCTTCTTTCTCCATCTCCATCTTCTCCATCCTCCTCTTAAGTAAACCGATATGCCACTCAAGGAATCCAGCTCGTATGCATTCGGCTCTCGCAATCGTCATGCGGATAGTTGAGACTTTGATCTTGAACGGCCTCCCGGCGTCTTGAAGGTTTATGATAGGTAGATCAACAATGCCCGGGGTGCATAGCTTGATCTCGCGCTCCGGTGGTTGAGGTTGATCTTCCTTTGGACTTGGAGGTGGTGATTCCCTTGGAGATTTTGATGGTCCTTCGAGCTTGTGTTGCACGTCACCTTTGCCTCGTAAAGTTTTCCTGGATCATCCACAAAAAAGTTTTGGGTTTCTTGGAGAGGTAGCCAACCATCTCCGGTTAGGGTTAGTGATAAAACAAAAATCTAACAAAAGAAAAATTAGGGTTAATCAAAACTAGATTAGATTGACTCTTTTTTTTTTCTTTTGAGGATGATCAAACATAAGAGATGCAAAAGAAAATCAAAAGAAAAACTGAAAGATAAGCGATACTAGATCGGATCTTGATTGCTTGTTCCCCGGCAACGGCGCCAGAAAAAGGGGCTTGTTGACGGTTAATAGTTGTATCAAAGTTCGTTTGTGACTTGCAAGCGGACAAGTCTCCCGTCGTAGTCAAGGGACCCTTCTTCCCTCGAGTGGTGAACCCAAGGTATCGAATCCGTGGAACAATGTGCAACGCAAGGATTCAATCTAGTAAAGCAAGGTAAGCTATCTTATGAAGACAAGTTGCATCTAATCTACTAACTCATAAAGAAAACGAATCTAATCTAATCTACTAAAGAGGTAGCAAGAGAAAGCAAGAGATAACCAATCTAGAGAATCTAGATCATGCTTATGTTGTAGCTCCAAACAAGATAGATGAAGATAGCAAAGCGAATCTCATTAAAAGCATCTTTAAATCGTGGCCTTCCCATCCGACTCCGAAAACATCCGCCTTTCGAGACCCCCGTTCTGTCACAACGTATCCCTATTCATGCGGGGAGCTTAGGGCGAGTTCGATAGAACAAGTTGAAATCACTTGGCCGGTCCGGTATGCACCTCTAGCCACCGCGGCTACAAGAGCACCCTATGTAATCTAGCTATAGACTAGATCGTAGAAGAAGCAAAACCAAGAAGAAATCAAAATCATCGAGAAAGCACTTAATCGCTAGAAATCGGATTCACTTACAAACTTCACCATGAATGATTACATGAACAAGATCACCACCGGGGCCCTCCCTCGATCTTGATCCTCGCTCCGGAGCTCCGACGTGGTCTTCCATGCAAGGTTCCCACGTCGGCCGGGGAAACCCTAGACAACTAGCACGACCCTCATCTTCAAGTTGGTGTCCCTCAAGCTTCTCTGCTCCTCGGCGGCGGAATACGACTTCGGTTCTGCGTGGCTCTCGGTCAGGGGGCTATTTATAGCCTGAGAAGCAATTAGGTCAAAGGACGACGAATTTGGGCCCTAAATGGGCCTGGGCCGACCGGACTGGGCCGGCCGGCCTGGGCCCATTTAGGCCCAGCCCGCGGGCTCCTTTGCCCGAGGTCGGTTCCCTTGCTTCCTGGATGCTTCCCCCTTCTGCATACGGGTCCATGTCGTCGGTTTCTCTCCGAATTGGACTCAACTCCTTGTCTTGGAAGATTTAGCACTTTTCTGGTCAGGTCCCTGGAGTATGTCGTCTTCTCGGATCAAGTCCCCGGCTTCTTGGAGTTAATTTTACTTCATTGCATGACTTGTTCAGGGCTTCAAAGTCTTGTCATGAGGTGCTTGATGAACTTACCCCGAAAGTCTTGCATTCAACACTAAATCCCTGCATAAACATTAAACTCCAAAAACGACATGCACATGTGAACTTGTTATACCACGGGGGTTAGTACTAATGGATAAGGTATAAAATTCATGCCAACACCGAAGGTAAACTCATGGCTAGGTTGACGGATTTTCACCGTCAACAATCTACCTCAGAGTGCATAAGAAGAAAACTTGCTACGAGTTGATGCACGGTCGCACACCCAAGGTAAGTCACTTCCATGTCTTTGGATGCAAGTGTTTTATTCTTAAGAAAGGGAAGAAGTTGGATAAGTTTGAGGCTAGGTCGGTCGATGGTATTTTCTTTGGTTATGCATCTCACTCTAGAGCATATCGTGTGCTCAATCTTGAAGCTAACCAAATCATGGAGACTCGCGAGGTAACCTTCGACGAGACACAACCACGTAGTCAGCTTGTCTTTGAGTGTGCAGGTGATGATGAACTTGGCGAGGAGATCTTTCAGGAGGAGGACCATGAACATGGAGACGATGAAGATGGTGGTGTGGTGCCCCCGCTGAACATGTACCTACTACTTCGACTACGGTGGTGGACGGACCCTCTCTCACACCTACAACGACAAACCATGATCAAGGAGAAGCTATTGTTGAGGGGGAGGTTGCATCAAGGCGAGAACCTCCCCGGCGAGTACAAGTGGATCACCCGGCTTCAAGGATCATCGGCGACATGAATGAACGTACTACACGGTCGAGGGTTCAAAGCAATTCTCATTTCGCTCATGCTGCATTTGATGCTACTTTTGAGCCCAAAGACATTGGACACACACTATCTAATCATAATTGGGTTAATTCGATGCATGAGGAGTTGGAGAATTTTGACAGAAATCGGGTTTGGGAATTGGTAGACCCTCCCCCAGGGTGTAAGCCGATTGGTACAAAGTGGGTGTGGAAGAACAAAGAGGGAGAGAAAGGTGAAGTGGTGAGAAACAAGTCGAGGCTTGTTGCTCAGGGGTTCAGTCAGAAGGAGGGGATCGACTACGAGGAGACCTTTGCTCCCGTAGCCCGTTTGGAGGCGATAAGGATCCTTCTAGCTTTTCCGTGGATAAAGAGTTCAAGATGCACCAAATGGATGTGAATAGTGCTTTCCGAATGGTGTGTTGGAGGAAGAAGTGTATGTGAGGCAACCACCGGAGTTTGAGAGTGAGAAGTACCCCCACCGGGTATACAAGTTGAGGAAGGCGCTTTATGGGTTGAAGCGGACGCCTATATCTTGGTATGGTAGGTTGAGGGGGTTCTTGTTTGAGAGAGGTTTTGAGATGGGGAAGGTTGATCGGACCTTGTTTCTACTTAGGCGGCGCAGAGATATCCCGATTGTGCGGGTGCACGTGGATGATATTGTCTTTGGTGGCTCGTCTAACTCTCTTGTTGCAAGGTTTGCGAGAGGATATGAGCGGGGAATTTGAGACGAGCATGATGGGCGAGTTGCAGTTCTTCCTCGGGCTACAAATCAAGTAATCAAAGGAAGGAACATTTGTGCACCAAGCTAAGTACACCAAGGACATTGTGCGGAAGTTCAATATGGAGGATTCCAAGGCTATGATGACGCCCATGAGTACAACTACAGCTCTTGATGCGGACGAGGAAGGTGAACATGTGGACTAGAAGGAGTACCGAAGCATGATCGGGTCACTTCTCTACTTGACAGCGACGAGGCCGGACATCTAGTTCTCGGTATGTCTGTGCGCTCGTTTTCAAGCGTCTCTGAGGACTTCGCATCGGCAAGTGGTGAAGCGAATTTCCAGGTACTTGCGTCACACTCCCGACTTCGGCCTTTGGTACTCCGCGTCCTCTTCTTTGGCGCTTCATGGTTTTTCGGATGCGGATTTTGCCGGGTGTCGGCTGGATAGGAAGTCCACATCTGGGACTTGCCAGTTTTGGGGATCTTATTTGGTGTCTTCGTCTTCCCGCAAACAGTCTAGTGTTGATCAATCCACTACCGAGGCAGAGTACGTTGCCGCTGCTAGCTGTTGCTCTCAGCCCCTTTGGATCACATACACCATGAGTGACTTTGGTGAGGAGTATACCCATGTCCCACTTCAATGTGACAGCACCAGTGCCATAAGCGTTGTAAAGAACCCAGTGCTCCATTCCAAAACTAAGCACATAGAAGTGAGGTATCATTTTCTGAGAGGCAACGTAGAGAAAGGAAAGATAGCTTTGATCCATTTACCCACACATGACCAACTAGCCGATATTTTCACCAAACCCCTCGATCAAGAAACTTTCACTCGTTTGCGGGGGAGCTTGGTGTGTGTTTGATTTCTTGAGTTGGGTGTGTGGGAGCTCCTTTGTAGCATATGTATAGCTTTCCTTTGTGCATTTCTTGCATTTGGCATGGCATATGTAACATGATGTATAGACATCCTTGTATCTTAGATTGCATGCATTTTGTATCATATGCATTGGATAGGGAAAGCTTCTCATATATACATTGTTCACCATGGAATGCTATTTATGTCTTTGTGAGCTTGTTTGGTATGCTATGGTTAGTTTGGCTTAGCTCTTGATGATCTTGATTTATAATCCATGGTTGATGGCTATATTTTTGAAAATTGTCACATGTATGCTCTCTCATGTGTAAATGCCTTTATATGATATTGACATGTTTTAGTGGCTTGGTTATGCTTAATTTGTGGTTGGATAACTAGTTTACTGATCATATGGGGCCAAAGGCTCATTTTTTTTTTGAACCGAGAATCGTGGGGCAAAGCCCCCGAAAAAACACAAATATATTAGAGGAGAAGGGAATCAAGCACTTACAACGAGGCTCAACCGAGAGATTAGACGAACGAGAGGGAGGAGAAAAGCGAAAAAGGGCCATAAAAGGCCAACTAAACAAAGCTAAAACAGCTTACAAGGCTTGGAGCCGAGCAAGATGGAAGGATGAAGATTTTCTTTGATCCTAATGAGATGTTTTGAGACTTGAGCTTTAAAGGCCGATTTCCATGCGGCCAGGCATGGAGGTTTTCTGTTAAAGATGAGGTCGTTTCTTTCATTCCGGATACACCAAGCACCTATCATAAAATTTTCCATGAAGAAGGGTTGAGCAAAATCCAACTTAGCCGCCGTATCTTTTGATGGATATTTAGATGATCATTCCAAGTGATACCCAAAGCAAGCCATCTACATGATGCGGAAGTGACGATCAAAGAAAAGATGTTCAACCGATTCTTCTACATCTTCAAGACAGAGAACACAGTATACCCATCCTCTAAGAATTTCCTCCTTCTTCTCAAAATATTTACGGTGGTAAGCCTGTCATTTAGAAGAAGCCAAGCGAAAAACTTAATTTTGGGTATACATTTTGATTTCCAAATCCAAAGGATAGTCGATTGGGTGAATGTCTCTCGAAATGGTCATGATAGTATTTACTGGAGGAATATCTATGCTGTCCCCAAATGTAAATCCAAGAGTCTTTACCATCCTGATCCACAGAGTGTAGGTCATCAAGAAAGTTCTGCAATTGAAGTAACTTGTTATAGGCTTCCCTGGACATGGGGATTCTAAAACAATTAAGCAGGGGAGCAGTCTGCCTGAGGGTCCAAAGAGAGATACGAGGATCTTTAGCCAAGCCCATAAGATGAGGAAAAATATCAGAGTGAACCCTTCCATTAATAAGATCCTCCCAAAAACTGATTTTATTTCCATGATTGGTGATACACATTGCAACACCCCTAAGGTGGATATTAAGACGCAGGATATCCTTCCACCAAAAGGAACCTTTTTCCCTTGCCAGATGAGGCACAATGCCATTGTAATATTTTTGCCAAATGAGGCTGACCCACTGAATTTTCTCCTGCTTGTAGAATTTATCAAGTTGTTTTAGCAGTAAAGCATCATTTTGCACACTCAGATTAATAACCCCAAGCCCACCTTTAGCTTTTGGTTTTCTGACCAAGTCCCAAGCTGCTAGATTGTAGCCCTTTTCTATCGAATTCTCTCGCCTCTCCAAAGGCGAGTTCTTCCCGTGCTTATCAATAATATCAATGACAACGATGGGCAACTTAAGAGTGCACATATAGTATGTAGGTAAGGAGGAGAGTACGAGTTAACAAGTTGCAAACGACCCGGTATACGATAGGTGCAAAGAAGCGACAGGCCATTTTCCTTTCAATTCCGCAAATAAGGGGAGCATAGTCCTTTACTTGAGGTTTGGTGAGACCCATAGGAAGGCCTAAGTATGTAAAGGGGAAAGAGCCAACAAGACATCCGAAGGATTGCGCTAGAGAATTGGCACGCTCGGGAGAAATATTGATGGGAACAAGACACGATTTATGAAAATTAACTATCGAGGCCGGATGAAACACCGATCTTATTTAGGATGTCTTTCGAATAGCAAGCCGAGAGTCACAACCTTTCATGATAATAATTGTGTCATCAAGCATATTGGATAATAGGGAAAGGGTTCTCGGACCTCGCGGGGGAAGGGAGGATGAAGATTGCCAATTTCATATTCCTTGTTAATAGCACATTGAAGAAGGTCAGCAGCAATGGCAAACAGGAGGGGGGACAGAGGATCTCCCCGCCTGACACCACGAATACATCTGAAGTCTTTTCCAGTAGTCCAATTCAAGAGCACAGAAGAGGTCCCAGAACTAAGAAGCTCATTGATCCACATGATCAATTTTTGAGGGAAACCCTTTGCTTGCAGCATAGCAAGGACAGCAGAGTGTTCAATCAGGTCGAAAGCTTTCTCAAAGTCTAGATTGAGAATGATAATTTCCCTTCTTGAGTGATGGCATTGATGTAAGAATTCGAAAGCCCAACCAAGGCAATCTTGAATTGTTCTCCCTTTAATAAAACCATATTGATTTTCATGAATAATCTCCATTGCCAGAGGTTGAAGTCTGTTAGCAAGTAGCTTGGTGACCATCTTAATAGAGGAGCTGAGAGGAGTGAGATGGGTCTAAAGTCGATCACTTTCTCAGGATTATCTTTCTTGGGGACTAAGGTTATGTAAGAGTGATTGATGCTTTTGAGGTCATCCCGATGATGAAAGAAATCAAAGCACAACTTATACATGTCAGATCTAATAATGGGCCAACATTTTTGATAAATGAGTTGTTGAAGCCATCAGGGCCAGGAGCTTTATCACTAGGGAGATCAAGAATGACATTATCAATTATTTATGTGGAGAAAGGGCTACACAAATCTTCAAGGTTATCATGCCGTTTGACAATGGCTTGAAGGTCAAACTACATATTAGTGTGAACAGAGAAAACCAATCTTCTTCTGAATTCATTATAGAATAAATCAATTTTTTCCTCATGACTAGAAACCATTCTGCCAGTATCATCCATGATTTGTCTGATCACATTCTTTCTGAATCTTTCAGTGGCCATTGAATGAAAAAATTTGGTGTTTTCATCCCCAAATTGAGTCATGCGTTGGGTAAATCTCTATCTCCAGTATTTATTCTGCATTCTCAACAGAGTTGGTGATATGAACTTTGATAATTTTCCCGATATTATACTCCCGAGGATAGAGGGGTCCGAGTTCTTCCAATTTATCCAAGAAAGCAATCGTCATATTGCAGTTGGCAATGAGCTTAGAGAGGTTTGAGATGCCTTTAGACCAATGCTTAAGAATTCTTCGAAGCTTCTTAAATTTTGCACCGAGAATAAGGGCACTATTGCCGAGTTGTGATGAGAGTTCCGGGCACTTTCAATCTGTTCAATACATCTAGGGTGGTGAAACCAAGTACTTCTCAAATCGAAAGATATTTGCTTCGGGGACATTGGTACCAATTTGCACTCTGCAAGGCAAATGATCAGAAGTGATCCTAGCAAGGGGCAGGACAAGAGATAGAGGGAAAATGGAAGTCCATGCAACATATGTGAAGAACCAATCAATCTATTGCAGTAGAGGGACTTCGTGCATATTACTCCAGGTATAACTTCTCCCTTTAATTGGCAGTTCAACCAGGCCAAGGTGATTGATTATGTTATTGAAAACCAAGGTATCATGAAAATTGCCCCCTGTCTTGTTTCTATTCTTAGCATATCTATAAAAGATAAAATCTCCCATTAATAACCATAGGTCTTCATGCTGAATCTGCAGATTGCAAAGCCAATTAACAAATTGATCCCTAGCAGGCTGTCTGCAGGGACCATAAACCACAACTAGATTCCAGAGGGTGAGGCTGTGGGTGGAGGTAAGAGCAAGATGAATAACAAAACTCTGTTTATCAATCAAAACAAATTTCGAGAAGTGCTTTGAGGCCCAGCAGACCAAAATACCACCAGAGGAACCCAAAGATGGAGAAGTCAAACTGATCAAATCTTTTCGGATCAAACTTACGGATAAAACACAGATCAAAAGATTCTTTTTTTGTTTCTTGAAGACAGAAAATGTTGGCATGACTTTCTTCGATTTTGTTTGCCATCATGAATGTTTAGCCCTCTTGCTTTATCTTGTGGAGGGGCATAAGTTCCTTTTTGTCGCAAAGACATTTCATGTACCAAGTTTGAATCTGAAAATGAAATGTAAAATGCTTGGAAAATGGGCTCCCATGTCATATGTGCTAAATATAATTTGCTTTGGGTGCTAAACCGTTGTACGATGTCTACCAATGAGAAGTCTCATATATAGAAGTAAACACATGGCTCGGTGGCTTTGACATGACAAGAGGTGCTTGTGGGTGTTTGTCATGGTCTTATGTTTAGAATGGTTGTCCTAGCATGAAGTTTGTGAGGCTTTGCCATTTTGACATGTTTTGATCATGTTTAGGACTTTGCTCATGAGAGGTAAATTTTTCGCAAAATTGCCCAAATCCATCTTAGCTTCGTCCAATGGTTGTGAAACTTGGTGATCTTGTAGTTGATGTCAATACGAAGCTATAGAGTATCTAACTTGCTTATTTGGACATGTGTAGCATCCTATGTTGAATTTTGTCTATTTGAGAAGCTCTAGGTTGAAAGTTTTGCATTTTTGGCTTGATTCATGCATTGCCAACAAGGGGGGAAGCTTGAGCTTGAAATGGCTTGTTGGATGCATTAAGAAGGTTTTCGAGTGGTTTCGAGCCATTTCTGGGCTCTGGTGTGCACCGGTCTGACCAGTCAAGGTCACCGGTCCGACCGATCCGAGTGTTGGTCCTATTCACATGCCGCACACCGGTCCGACCGGTGTTGTTGATCGGTCCGACCGGTCGGGCCGAGTTGTTGCAACTACCCCGTTTCAAGTGGTGTTTTGGATGCATTCGTCCAGGGGGGGTTGCATTGGTTCGGGGGGGCTTGCATGTGTGCAGGGGGAGCTCTTTGTGGTTTTTCAAGCTTTTGTTTGGTGGTTTGTGCTCTTTGCTTGAGCAGAGTTTTGTCTCGGATGTGTCGAGCCGTTGCCCTTTCCTAAGGGGTCCGAGACTTGCCTTCTTCAAGTGATCTTGTTCTTTGCCTTTGTTTGGCTTTCGATCGCTTGTTGGAGTTTGTTTTTATTCGTTTCTTTTGTTTTTCTTTTCTCTCTTGTTACTATATGTGGGTGTTGTCAATGCACACATCAAGGGGTAGATTGAGGACCATGTGTGGTTCGAGGACCGGTGGATGGTCGCTTCCTTGTGTGATGAGTGATTGACAACGTTGTGTGGACCGATTCTTGGCTAAGTATTGCAGGTGCGGGTTGCGGCTTGACCGGTGTTGGTGCGGGTGAAGAACAAGCGCGAAAGGTCGTCGCCGGTGAGGCCTCCGGGTGTGGAGAAGACAAGTAGGCTTCATTCGAGGGACCCGGTGGCCGGCGGGGTCAAGTGCGGGCCGCATGGTGGCATGAACAAAGCAAGATGAAGTCATGGACGGTTTCTTGGTTGAGCCTCAAAACCAAGGTCGAGCCGGGACTACGTGGGAGCCGAGTCATGAGTGGCGATTGGCGGAGGCTACACCGAGTTCGCGGGGTTTCCGGTGGTTCACCGTAAAACCACCGGGTCCCTTGGTTGGTCCACAAAGCTAAGACCGAAGAACCGAAGACGCCGTGCCGCAGCGCCTCCGCAGACGGCGGCCGACCGGTGGGTCCGACCGGTCGACATGTGGGTACCGGTCTGACCGGTGTGCGACGACGCAGTCCGGAGACTTCGAAGCGGAGGACACGCGTCGGGATCGCAAGGCTTGCGTCAAGGCTAAGCGGGGTTGCGGTCGCCGGCATCCGTCCGATGGAGCGATGACAAAGATTTCCGATTTCGCCCTCGAGGGGCATGTATCCCTAATTAGCTAGCAAGGGTATTTTAGAATTTTGGTTGCCTCCTATATAACCCAAGAGGTGAGAGGATGGCAGCCATATCTTGGAACCCTAGTTCATTTGCTTTCCTATTTTTTCCTTCCTATTTTCTTAGGATTTCCATAGGACTAGCTTGAGAGCTTCATGGTGAGATCTTGTGAGAGGGTTGGATGTCCGGCGGCAAGCTAGACCTTGTATGAACCTCCTTGGTATGTATAGATGATTCGGCGTGGTTCCTCAAGGCTTTGTTGTGTTGTTCCCGGTTGTTCTTGGTGGTGATTTTCGAAGCCCTCTCTTGGAGGTTTTCTCGGTGTGTTTTCAGGACCTTACTCTTGGGGATTTGATGGGGGAAATTCATGTGAACCCTTCGTGGTTCTTTTGCCTTTGATTCCCCTCCCAAATCCGTGAGTTAAGGGACTCGATTTTGGGGTTTTCGGTGTTCTAGGGTTAGAGGAGTTCTTGGCGGGATTTCTTCGATTCCTCTTGATTTGGCAAGTTTTGGTGGACAAAATCTTGGCTATGGACTCCTCATGAGGTGTTCCTACTATCCCCAAAGTCTTGTTCATGTTCGTGGAGCGATTCGGGAGATCGAAGTTTGGATTTGGAGGAGTTGACCCACGGATGTCGTTCATCCCGAGTCGCCCGAGTTACACCGGCTCGACCGTGCTCTTGACCGGTCCGACCGGTGCGAGCCACTTGTGGGATTTGCATCGGGCGAACCGCTTGACTCGTGTGTCTTTGGGTCTTGGTGTAGCTTGTCGGTTCTTGGTCTCGTTTGGAGTTGTTTTCTTAGGTTTTGTGTAGGGTTTTCCTTTCGTGCGGAGTTGTGTTTTGGGGGTGTTTTTGTTCTAGGGCCTAGAGAAGTCACCGAGGCTCTCTCGGAACACTTGTTGTGCGGCCGTCGTAGCCACCGGCCTAACCGGTGCTTGTCCACCGGCTCGACCGGTGTCACCGTCCGACCGCGCAGGCCATCGCTCGACCCGGTGCAAGGCACGGGCAGCAAGTTGTGCAAGTTTCCGTTGTGCGTGTTGGTGTGTTTTGGCTCGGAAGGTTGTTTGCTGGTTCCTAGGTCCAGTAGCACTTCAGTGGCTGCGTGGACTTGGCCAACTTGGGTAGTGAGTCGGAGAAGTGCTTTGGAAGCCGTGTTCATCTTGTTGGAGTCTCCATCTCCTTCGAGAAGAATTTTTATCGGCTCCCATTCACTCCCCCCCCCCCTCTCGGTTTGTCGTTTTGGTCGTTCGTACGCAATCCATCTCGGGGGCTCGACTACATTCGTCCGATTTAATGGGTGACAACAAGACTCAAGATCCATTCGGGACACATTCTACAATCAAGATGACCCTTCAATTCGGGAGGAAGTACTCGACTCAAGGCTCGGGGGCTCCGTGCCACGTGTCCTTCGGTTTGTTCTCTAGATTTTGTGGGATAAGCTTGGCGAACTTCGATTGACCCTCGGCTTGAATCTATGATTCGACCTAATGCTCGGGGGCTACATTCCATATGGAATGCGATTCTTTGAATCGTATTTTCCATATGGTTCTTCTTCAAAACGACACGAGTACTATTGAAGACCTTCAAGAGAAGAACTTGAGGACGCTTGGGAATTACTCGAGAAGACTTCAAGACTACTCAAGGATTAGCTAGAGTACCTCCCGGCCTCGAGATGCTTCAAGTATTCTTGAGGACTTTTGGCATGTAGCGCTCGGGGACGCCCGAGGACTACTTGCCAAGGCGGTCAAGACTACTCGAAACTATCCCGCTCGACTACAAAGTACTCGGGGGCTTGTTGTATGGATATCCCCGGGCCCACTACCTCGGTGGGCACCGGGACCGACTACTTGGTGGGCCCCCGGGACTACCCGACTTGTGCTACATGGCACCCGATGGCGTGGAGCGCAAGGACCCTAGAGGAAGAGTACTCGGATTGGAAGCCGCGCATGTCCCGAACCATGTAAAGAACTCCTAGACGCACACGACTAGTAATCTCTCCCCCAAACCGACTTGTAACTCGCCTATAAGGCGAGGTAGGGACCCCTATCTCTCTTATACGCATCGTCTTGTAATCACACCCAATCAATCCGAGCTATGCAAAGCATACAAGACGTAGGGTATTACGCACATTGCGGCCCGAACCTCGTCTAAATTTTGTGCCACGTGTCTCTTCCTTCGAGTTACCGATCTCGGCGAGGCTACGTTCATCTAACTCGGGTACTCCCCTTGGTAGGTTGCCGATCCAAAACACCGACAAGTAGATCAACCATAATAGCCGACTTCATTCCCGGTGGAGTCGCCAATTTGTTGACACCTTTCCGGAGCCAACAAGCACGCGGAGGAGCTCCTTGCAACGCCTCCACGTAGGACGGTCGGACCGCGGGCCGTCAAACCGGGTCGCCGGGTTCACCGGCGAGAAACCAACGAACGCCCGCCGGAGGGACCCCATCGGGGTATGCACACCTTGAGTTGTCCTAGGCTTGGGCGAGCCATCTAGACGTCCTCTCATGCCGCGGAGGTAGTAGAGGAAAAGTAGGGTAAAGAGGAACGAAAAGCTAAAATACGATAAAAGATAAGTTTGATAGATTCGACCGTGGATACCTTCAATCCGTCATGGCCCATTATGTTTATAGGGAGGGGGAGGTCTTGCCCCATTAGGAGTCAAAACCCTTACAAAGTTGTGTCAAAATACAATTTCTAACTCGTTTTTGGTAGGGTAAGATGGTCTAACCGCGTGCCCGACATGCGGACCTTTTCGGAGGCATATCTCTCTCATCGGGCCTCTAAATTGGACGTTCTATATATGGATCTTGATCTACTCAACTAGTCCTAACCAATGGGTCCAAATTGCCTTTTGAGGACTTCAACCAGGGCGGTCTAACCGGTACGCCATACCATTTAGACCGGCCTACCCGCACCGTCAATTTTGGGTGTCAATAGTACCTATATCTAAATTGGATTTTTTACCTTGCCAACGGTGGAGGAGAGGCAGGGCAACACTAGGGCCGGGCGGCGCGGCGGCGTCCGGCGGACCAACTAGCCAACGCGAGGAGCCGCCTTCCCTCGCCAACCCGGGCTCGGGACCGGGCGGGCCGGCCGCCGGAGATGGCACCGGCCGAGGAGCCAAGGCCGAGGGCTCCCTCGGGCCAACTAGTCGGCATGATGGCTCGCCCTCCCTCGCTAACACAAGCTCGGTGCCGAGCCGCCGGAGATGGCGGCGGCCACGAGCCGCAACCGAGGGAGGCGGGGGCGCCCACGCCGCGGCCCTCGGGAGCCGACAAGAGGCGCCCCACCCGACAACTAGAGGTGGCCCGCCGGACGGTGGCTACGACAAGATGGCGACTACGGTGTTGACGAAAGATTGAGAAGAGATGGGGCCGGGTGTAAGCAAGCTTGGCGCTATGCGGTTCGGGGCGCCCAACCTCGCGCCACATCACCGACACGGTGGCTCCACGTTGGCCGCGCACCCTTCGACCTCGGCACCAAGATCCGCGGTGCCGAGGCGTGTTATGTCGACTCTATGGTCGACCACACCAAGATCATATACATTTTTTGAAATCTTTTCACCGGTATATTTGTGAACTTCTTTCAAGGAAAGGGAAAAACAAAAAAGTCGGAGAGGATGTATCTATCTATACTATAAGGAGCGAAGATAATTAAAAACTTTTCTCATCCAATTCGGGCTCGCCTTACCCCTCATATTGGACCCACCCATCGGGTTGTATGATGATAAAAAAGGTGGAACGACCATCAAAATTGCAATATGGGGAGTGTTTCTACCGAAAGAGACTTTTCTCACCGGTGCACGTCTACCCACCGGATGTACCCGTTGGGCCCACAAGTTTTTCCGAGGCACACGCCCCACAAGTTTTTCCGAGGCGCACGCGTCCATCACACCGGCTCTCCCCTTCCCGCCATCCTTTCCTTCCCTCGAGCAACTCCAAAAGACTAGCTATTTTGACCTTTTACTAGCTAAAAAGTAAAAAATGTGCCTAAAAATTCAATCCAACGGACTAGCTGAACTTGTCCTAGCTATTCTCCACTAGCTAAACCGGGGGCTTCACTAGCCATCTTTGGCTAGCCATTCCCGCTAGCTATCCCCTTATACATGAGTATGGCAGGCGGGACCCCACTAGCGGTAGAGCATATGGAGAGTTGATTTTAGTTAGTCTGTTGGATTTCATCAACTTTTTACTAGCTATTTCATTTTACATACTAGCCAAATTAGTATTTTAGAGCAACTCCAAGAGACTAGCTATCTTGGCTTAACTAGCTAAAAAATAGAAAAATTGTTCAAAAACTCAATCCAACAGACTAGCTAAACTTGTCTTCTCTATCTTGCGCTAGCTAAACCGGGGGTTCCGCTAGCCATCTTTGGCTAGCGAGTTCCGCTAGCTATCCCCTCGTACATGAGTATGGCGGGCGGGTCCCACTAGTGGTGGAGCATATGGAGAGTTGATTTTAGCTAATCTCTTGGATTTCATCAACTTTTTTTTACTATTTCATTTTACATACTTGGCCAAATCAAGATTTTATTAGCGATTTTTAGAGAGGCTCTTGGAGTTGCTCGATATTTAGTGAGGCTCTTGCAGTTGCTCTTCTTCCGTCTCTTCCTTCCTTTCGTATCAAATCCCGATCTGCCTCCCGCCGTCATACACCAGGAGAAGGGGCATTGGATGGTAAGAGCGCAAGAGCCAAGCTACACGGCAGAGGAGACGACGCGCTCACCAGCCGCGCAGGAAGTAGGCGGCGATTCCAGCAACGCGCAGAGCAATACCAAAGCCATGGCGGCGGTGGCGGCACACCTCTCTTGCGCCTTCTTCTTCTTCGATGCGGAGCCGCTGGGCGAGCCAGGGAGGCACGCGCTGGACGCCTGTGCGCTCTGCTCCAAGCCACTCACCCGGAACAGCGACATCTTCATGTACAGAGGGGACACGCCCTTCTGCAGCGAGGACTGTTGCGACGAGAAGATGCAATTCGACGCCATCCGGACCAGGCAGGCCGCGAGGTCGTCATCAGCTGGCCGGCAGCAGCCCTACTCGTCGTCGGGAACGGAGTCGCGGCGCGGGCACCAGGGGACCAGGAAGGTGTCTGCGGTGGCATTAACCCTCTTTTTCAGATCGTGAATCAGGAGTCAGCAGAGCTCATCTTAATCTTAAGGTATTGGCTTTTCAAAACAAAAGTTATTTAATAGAAGGATGAAAAAGTTGCCAATGAATTATGCAGAATTTCAAGCCAGTTCCATTAGATGTAAGCAATATGCACAATCTATGCTAATTTGGGTGAAAGTTTTGAGTCTCCATGAAAATTATATAAATTACATGCACAATATGTTGGGATTAACCATTCTTTGTTGTCATGAATATTATCTAAAAAGTAATTAAATTATAAAAAATTGTTGACTGTTGAGTTTGTTGAACTACGACATCCTAAACTTACAATATCGGTAGCAAACATGTGTGTGTGTGCCGCTCGTGCATCATTGCTAGCAGTGACAAATGAGATAGCAGGTGCTGGGAGGGATCAGCGGTGGCCGGCGGACGAATTTGTGGCGGGCTGATGGGTGGCGGCGCAACCCACGGTGACCTCTTCTCCACGTACTACAGCGGCAACAATCGAGCAATCCTCCGACGTCGAAAGTCCTGTATTTCTGTTCAGTTTCTCCTATACCAATCTCCCAAGCCCTAGCGTCGCATCTGGTGGGGGCGGTGCAGATTCGGTGGTGTCCAGGCTGTCGAGCAGTTGACCTCGAGTGCACATCGGGCAGAACTCTACTTTACGATTCAAGTACGCATCAACTGACTTTGATTTATCCATGTATGGATGCGAAATTGACTATTGATGTGATTCTGGATGCATTTGTCTTGATATAGATTACTACACTACAACTACAACCAATCGATCATTTTGGACTAAAGTTGTGTTGGGTTGCAATGTGGAATGTGTCCTAAATTTTTATGGATTCTTATGCTCGAGCTTCTATTAGTTTGGTTCTCTCAATAATATTTGATTATCTATAATGTTCACCAGCCAAACTCCAGCCAAACTCCAATTGTAATAATTTGATCTCAGGTTTGTTTTCAACATGGCACTGGGCCATCTATTGTTGATGTGATGCACTTTCTGGGCACAATTAAGGTACAATCCTACCCAAAGCAAATTCATCTACTTTTTTATTTTTCAATATAATTAAGACAGCAAGACATTCATGTTAATTAGATGCATAGCTAAACATTATTTGTCAATTGATATCCGACACATCGTTATTCTTTGTTGCTGTAGGGTTCATTTTTTCAATGACATTATAATGCTCATATAATGTTCTTTCTAATCTCGAGGTGACTGAAAATGCCTCTGTTGGTAGTTACTTCTCAAAGCAGAGAGTGCAAGTGGAGAGAAGTGAGATGACTATGAGCATATGTTATCTCTATTTCACTGCCAGGTATAAATCTATACTTTAAAATCACTAGATAGTGTGTACCAACATAATATATCAATTCCTATGCAGATATCACTAATGGTTTTAACCTCGTATTTAGTAATCCTGAGATCATAACCATTTTCCAGTTTAAATGGTTTAAATTATATACTTGGTATGTTCTCTGTTAACTTAATAGGCATATAGACCAGGCATAACCTGTATGGTAGAGCTCCTGGATTTGCATTTAGTGATTTTTTTACTCATGTTATTCTTATGTTTTGATTTTCAAGCAACTCAAATTGTCTCTGAACTAGCAACATCATCAGTCACCCTTATATACAGGTGCGAAATTGATATTTTTTTAAGTAGGGAAATAAGCAAAATTATAGTTGCATTCAGACATTTTTTTGGTTTTCATGTAGGGCCCTATTTGTATGCAGCCATTTTTTGTCATTTTCAGGCTTTTGGTTGTTCGATTTGATATGTTCTCTATGTAATCTTTTATGGTTCATATATTTGGTTTCATTGCTTTGAAAGGTAGGAGATATAATGGACATTTGTTTGGTCGTTTTCCATAGTTCGTTTGCTGTGACTATATGAGCAATAGTCAAGGTAGGATATGAGCAATATCCAATGGCACATTAAGCTGACTTATCTACTTGTCCTTTCTGAACAGAAAGTATGATTTTTTTGTTTTATTGAAGTGACTTAATCATGACATGCCATTCCTTTCTCTTCATTTGAGTTCTCTTTTGTAGCAAATATACTGATACACTTCTCTGTTTCTTCTGAATTTATCTTATATTATTTTTGTTAGTGTTTTATGCAAACTATGTAGCAGTTGTTGTTTATGCAAACCATGTAGCAGTTTTGCGACAAGGAACTCGATTTTGGAGCATGTGAAATTGCTATGTGCTACCTTCACCTCACCTCACCTCATATGAAGATATGCAATTGAGACCTCAAAAATTACTGCCATATGCTCTTGTTCATATACAAAAGTAGGTTAAAATTAACTTAAGTTGCAATTAACAAGGCACACCTTTACTCTGTTTTGTGATGACCGAGTAAGATTCAATTGATTAGCAAGTCATGATGTGCACTAGCTGCTTGTAAAATATGAAGGGAAAGGTGGTTGTAATTTTAACACTATAACTACATTATGACACGTGTTTAAAAAAATATTGTTACTATGTTGGGATGTCTTATAATGCTTAATTTCAACTATTCTAAATTATGTGCACTCTATATTTTTGGAAGAGACATTATTTTGTTGTTTATAGGAAGGATTGACTGACATCCACGATATGGATTTCTCATTTCTGAATTCCATGTACATATGTATAGGGTTTCTGTTTTTTGAACATCTAAACCTACAGCAGTATGGACCCTTACACATTAGGCCACTTGTTTCCTGATATGGCACAACTGAATCCTTGATTCAAAATTTGTGTCTAATCCTAGCCTTGATTCTCGTTGTGCAATTGCAGGAAATGATTAGGTCATCAAAACCACACTGACTTGAACTTCACAAAAGCGAAGACCTGTCTAGGTGGACATGAGTGATTTTTGTCGGTTAACATTAGCACTTCGCAATGTGGTTTGTCTTGTAAATGGTGTTGTTCCCATATGTATTGCTACTTTGTGTCTATCATAAAGTTCTTTCTTAGTCTTTATTTGAGTTAATATAATGTACTTTTGACTTATGATACGAAGCGTAGATGCACCAAGTTACTGTCAAATGATATGAAGTGTAGATGCATCTATTTTTTAAAGAACACACACATATGAAATGAGAAAGTTGAACTCATATGATGTGTAGATGCACTGATCTACTATCAAATGGTGCTGGTTCAGATATCCAATGAGCTTCTCAAGTGAGCAAAGTTATATCCTTGAGTGTAGCGGGTTTTGTAGGGAGATGGTAGACTTGGAGATGGCAACAGTAGGTCGGTCATGCAGTGGTGGGCATAGTAGTGAGAGGTGGTGGTGGTACTACTACTCAAGGCGAAAGAGGTCGGTTGGGTAGTGTAGGGTTAAGGCAACCATGTTCGGGATATTAGCGTGCCTAGGAGGGGGTCGAGTGGCAGCAGATTCGGCGGGGATATTAGCGTGCCTAGGAGGGGGTCGAGTGGCAGCAGATTCGGCGGCGGCTTTCGCGGGGAGGAGGGCGGTGTGGGGTGAACACCATAGTTTGACTGGGAGTGTAAAATTTTTCATTATTGTGATTTTTAGACATGTGCGTGCCGCACGTGCATTTTACTAGTATGTAGAATACGCAATAGTATTAGTTGTTAGAGTAATCTTTACAGAATTGTTTTTATTAATCATGAGTGTATGCTATCCATCACAAAATAATTAAGAGTGTAGCTCATTAGTTCCTTGGCCGCCACAGCTCCATTGACGAAACTAGCTTTGATCAGTTGGTGCAAGTTGTAATCCTAATCCATGGCTATTCCGATCATTATATTAAAAAAGAGTACCACGGAAATGGTTATTCTAATCCATGCAGCACTTTGGCAGTTCTGTTCCCTGTCAGTCAACTCGCTCGGCTCAAAGGTTTTGATCGACCTCTAACAACCCAATTTGCGTCAGATCATTGCGCCATCGTCACCGACGCGACGCCTGATGATTGCGAGAACAGAGTCGGTTCCGGCGAGCTATATAACCCGCGAGATGGCGTGGCTGATCCAAACCATATGCGAGTCGCATTCATTCACAAGGCAGACATCATAGTCCATCTCTTCGATCACCTCAGAGAGAAGCACTGAGCGCCTGATCTTGCCAGCCGACGACATGAAAGCGGCGCTGAACTGGGGATCTCTGGGCTCGCTCGTTGCAACCGCCATGGTGGTGCGCGCGGCGGCTCGCGACATCCTCCCGCCGGAGGTGCACGGGGCGCTCCGCGCGCTGCTGGCCCGCGCCGTGGCGCCTTCGCCCAGCCCACCGACACCATCGTTATCCACGCGGTGGACCCCAACGGCGTGCCCAACGAGCTCTACGAGGCGGCGCAGCTCTACCTCGGCGCTCGCTGCCTCGCCACCGTGCCCGCGCTGCACCTCCACAAAGCGCACGGCGCGCCGGAGGCCGTGGCGTCGCTCCCCGACGACCACGCCGCGTGCGACACGTTCCGGGGTGTCCGCGTGGAATGGACGTCGTGGGGTGCGGAGGCGGCGGGCGGTGGCACGGCCTACTCTTACTCCCCGTTCGGCGGCCGGCGCGGGAGGTTCGGGGTCCCTCATATGGCAGCGCAGGGTGGCAGCACCGCAGCAGCGCTGCCTGCGGCTCGAGTTCCCGCGGCACCACCGCGACGTCGTGCGCGGCGCCCACATCGACCACGTCCTCGCCGTGGCGGCGGCGCTGCGGCTCAAGATGCGGGAGCGGAAGCTGTACACCAACAACCCCAGCATGTACTGCGGCAGCGGCGGGATGGACGACCACCGGATGCTGTGGTCGGCGCACCTCTTCAAGCACCCGTCCACGTTCGACACGCTCGCCGTCGACCCGGCGCTCCGCGACAGCATCCGCACGGACCTGCTCAGCTTCGTGCACCGCCGGGATCACTACGCGCGGGCCGGCCGGGCCTGGAAGCGCAGGTACCTGCTCCAGGGTCCGCCGGGCACCGGCAAGACCAGCCTCATCGCCGCCATCGCCAACCTACTCGAGTTCGACATCTACGACCTCGAGCTCACCGCCGTTGGCTCCAACTCCGACCTACGGAGGCTGCTTGCTTCCACGCGCCCCAAGTCACTCATCATCGTCGAGGACATCGACTGCTCGCTCGGCCTCTTCGACCGGACGAGAACGTCGTCGTCGCCCAGCCGGGACTCCGAGTCCGACGACCCGGGAACACCGGGTCCCGTCGGCATGTCACCATTCCCACCTCATGGCCGCCGAAAAATGATCAGCCTCTCCGGCGTGCTCAATTTCGTGGACGGGCTCTGGTCGTCGTGCGTTGGGGAGCGTCTCATCGTGTTCACCACCAACCACGTCGACCGCCTCGACCCGGCGCTGCTCCGGCCTGGCCGGATGGACCGCAAGATTGAGCTCGGATACTGCAAGGGCCACGCGCTGCGCGTGCACGCCAAGAACTACCTCGGCGGCGACGATCGTGAGCCAGCTGATGATGGCTGCAGGTACGAGGAGCTGATGGGGCAGGCGGAGAGGCTGCCGGAGGAGGTGCATTTGACGCCGGCCGATGTCGCGGAGGTGTTCATGGGGTGCGAAGGCAACGGAGCCCAGGCCGCGCTGCAGAAGCTCGTCGCCGATCTGAACATCAAGAGGATTGCTCAAAAATGCGCAGTCACTGTGAGCAACAACGTCTAACGATTACTATCAGGCTGTCCCCTTTCAAGTGTCAATGCACTTCTGCGTCACGGATGTACTCGCTCGGATTTGGTAAATTAACTTGTTTTAATAAGGTTTGAGTCAAAACTGAGAATATAAATTATGAATAACTCTTAAGTCATTGAGTTTGGAAATACAAAAACTACATGATAAATTTGTGTTGCATAATACTACTTCCGTCCTTTATATGTTGTTTAGGAATAGTTAGTTCAAAATGAACTTAATTTCTCCTAAACTACATATATTTAAGAAGGGGGAGTACTTTCATAAAAGTATACATATGTTAGGTTTTAATAAATATTTTTGTAAAAATAAAAAGTCAAAGTTGTACTTTAGAGACTGTGTCGCTGTCCTAAACGACTCCCAAAATAATGCATGTCTCGCTTCTTGAGATGTCAAATATTTTGAGGTTTAACTAAAAAAGAAAAATAGTATTAACATTTATATCTTTAAATAAATTTGTTATAAAAGTATACTCAATGCTCAATGTAATGATACCTATTATGTATCATAAATAAGTACATTTGTGTATGAATTTAGTCAAATTTAAAAAGTTTGACTCCTCGAAAATTAGATGCGCACTTATTTTGAGACGAATGGAGTGCTCGAGAGTTGAGATGTTGCTATTTTTTGGACCAGTCATTCTATTTAATTATTATATACTCCATCCGTTTCAAAATATTTGTCGCTATTGACTTTTTTCTGCAACTTTGACCATTCGTCTTATTCAAAAAATTGTGCATGTACAATTTATTTTGTTTGCTATATGTTTTAATGTTGTATATATTTTAAGCTTGACTTATCATTTTACATGTTTGCGATAGTTTTTTGAATAAAACGAATGGTCAAAGTTGCAAAAAAAGTCAACAGTGACAAGTATTTTGAAAAGAAGGGAGTATTTACTTTTCCTAAATCCTCACAAGAAGTAATAGAAAAATGAGGGAAGTACGTCGAGAGGGGTCTACGGATAAGGTTTTATCGAGAACCCCTCCCTCAGCTGGGCTCGTCTCTTTTAAAAAAAATTAAAGTAGGAGCACTGCTATGTCATATAAGAAGAAACAACACTAGTACATAACGGGTCGAAGCAAACACCATCACACGAACAAACCCCATAACTAGAACAACGCACACAACACACCACCATCCTCAACCACATGGGAGAGAAGAAAGACAGAAACAAGCCGCCGACACCTGCGTCGTCGTCACGAACGCTGCCACGTCGAGACGCAACCCGCTGCAGACACAAATGGCCCCTTGAGCTCCTCCACCATGGAACTTTCGCACTCAAACTACGCATACAAGATCGTCGATCCCTCAGATCTAGAGAAGCCTCAACACATACTCCCATCTCAATACCATGGAAACCACTTATCCTGACCACTCTGCGTGGGCGCCTCACCACATCCACCGCCTCACACACCTCTACCAAGGACTCAGATATCTTAGATCGCAATGAGAGCACCTCCTCCGCCCCGCGTCACCAAGATCACCACTACACCTCGCATGACAACTCAAACCTCGGAGCTCCATGGATCCTCTACACCCTGGCAGCAACACAAACCAAGCGCACCAGGCAGCCACAAGTACCGATAAAATAAATGGCAGGACTCCAACTACGACGCCGAGGCGCCGCCGTCGCACGTCCAGATGGACAAGGTCTTCACCCTAGGAGCCCCACGCGACGAGAGCATAGTGCCTCGCCATGATGCCCACAACGGGAGATCGACGCTCCAAGGGTGCCGCCATCATGCCCACCGTCAGCCAGTGGAAACTTTCTCCTGAATGCACCACGCCTGCCGCCTATTCATGGTCATGGTGGTAGCCCGCTCCCTGTCTCCTCCGCAACACCACCACTGGAGAGGCATGTCGCTCCTGAAGCACCACCTCGGCACCGCAACAATCACCCTCCAACCCCTCTGGCACCACCACCATAGCGACACCAAACTGGCTGCGTTGACAAAGAAGTAGAAGCGGTCGGCCAGCAATAGCCATGCCATGACCGGCCAAGCGAGCCACGGGAAGCTAGGGCCGGCCACAACCGGCCACGGCCAAACCACCAGCCAGGCACGGCCAAACCATGGCTGCACCTGCTGACCGCTGCAGGAGCCACGCCCACCGCAGGCGCCAAATTGTCGTCATCATTGTCTCACCGCCGCCATCAACCCCTACACCACGCCACCACCACATAAGAGCGTGCCCCTCCGCACAGCCCCCAGATCCGGCCATGGTGCCATCGAATCTTCGGCCGAGCGAACGAGCGGACACCGCTGCCGCGCTGCCCAAGCTCGGTCACGCCGGTCACCGCCGGCACCCAACCAAGTGAGGGAGCAACTGCCGATGTCCAAGCCCGTCGTCGCCTCCCCCAAGCCCGTCCAAACGCCGCCACCGTGCCAACGCCACCACACCGTCGGATCCCTCGCCGCTCGCGCGAGATTTCAGCAGCAAGGGGATGAAAACCTCATCGCTGCCTTCCCCAGAGCCTGTACGGTTGCTGGCGGTGGCCCCTCGGGCGGCAGTGAGGTGGATCATGTGAGGAGTATGGATGGGTGGTGGCTAGGGTTTCGCCCCCTAAGCCGCCAGCGGGGGTGACCCGGGGAGCGTCTCGTCGAGAACAAAAACTGGACTAGGCAGAAATTTTTCTCGGCTGGTCTCTGTGAAAACAAAATGAAGACAACACGTGTGGGTCTCGCATCCTATCGTCTTCCTCCCTGAGTCTCGCGTCTCTCGTTTGCACCTCCTCTCGACCTGCTCTAGACCCCGTCGTCAAGTGGCAGCACCCCACGAATCCCGTCCCTCCCTTCCTCCCCTCAGACCAGATCTCATCGTTGATGCACCACAGCGACCCCTCCACCGCCGACCTCCACCAGAAACCCTATGGCCGACGACGACATCACCGCCACGCCGCCGCCCACCGATGCCCATTCCCCTCAACCTCACCCTTCTTAACCACAACGGGGGCTTCCCCCGCCACCGACCCCACCCACCGGTTGTCCGCCACCGCCCAGTCGGCGGCGTCATTGCCACCTGGCCTCACTGCCCACAACATGTAACATCCCTGATGTTTTTGAGTAGTAATCATGACTATTACTAATGCCTAAGCATGGAGACTGGTCAGACCCCTTCCTAAGTGGTCAAAACCCTAAAGCTTCCAACATCTTTGCATTGGCATGGCTATACCTCAAATTTTTGTATAGCAATTCAAAAATTAGCCAATACAAAAATTGTTCATTATCTCCGGGAACACATTTTTTCCCAATTAGTGGCATCTCAAATTTTGAAAGGAAAATGCTCAAAATCATGGTCGAAGCACATTTGAACAGTTTTACCGAGATTTGCGACCAACCAACTTCGACAGGTGTTCCTGGCCAAACCTTTGCTCAAACACCATGTCGCCCTTTATAAAAGTTGTAGCCTCTACTTCAATCTACAACTTCTATTTTGTGAGATTTTGAACTTTATTTCAAAATTTTGGAGCTATCACCAGTCAATGACGCGTTGACCGCCACCTCTGCAAGTAAGCAGCGCCCCAGAGCGCAGCCTCGCCGTGCACACCATGGGTGCCCGGAAACTGTCATTATGGGAAAACCGAGCTTTGTCGTGCGCAGGCTTGACAATGCACGACAAAGCCTTTGTTGTGTGTTTTCTATTGAGGCGTGCGGCAGAGGGCACACGATAATTTTTTGCATGGTAAAGTCCCTTTGCCACGCGCCTTCCTTAAAACGCATGGTTAAGAATCTTTGCCGTGCGCCACGGGCGACGCACATCAAAAAAAATCAACTGACGGCGCCCCCTTGGAGATGGTGTTGAACCTCCTTTGCCATGCGCCGGAGTTGAGACGCACGACAAACAAAAAGAAAAAAAGAAAAAAAAATCAATACGGGGTGGGGCCTCGTCGCCGGCCGGCCACCATCATGCCGGGGACGCGCTCGTCGAGAACGTCGTCGGGCCTCTACCACATCGGAGCCGTCCTCCACTGCACCTGGCACGCACCGACTACCTCGGCGAGGGTGCTGGCCGGCAGGGCATGGTCCTCCCGTGCTAGGAGAGGAGAGAGAGGGAGGCGCCCGCCAGATCCACGTTGCCGCACGACTGGTGGAGGAGGGGAGAGGGACGCCCGCCGAATCTGGACCCCTCCCCTGCTCGAGATCCCGTCAGAGAGGGAGGCGGTGGAGCAGACCGTGGGAGAGGGGACACCACGCCGTGGGGGAAGGATCCGCGCCGCATCTAGGAGCTTGGACCGTTGCCGCCGCACTCCGTGGAGGAGGGCATTGTGGGGAGTGTGCAGTGGAGGTGGGCGCCGTGGGGAAGCGTGCTCCGTGGAGATAGTGAGGTAGGTGGCGGAGGGAACCGGCGGGAGGGAGATGGCAGCGGCGGTCGGCGGGATCCGGCCGTTGCTCCACGCACCGCCATGCGCCACGCCCGCCGTCGTCCACCGTCTCCGGGAGAGTGAGGGAGGGAGGGAGAGGGTGGCGGTGGGATCCGGGGGCAGGATTTGGCGGCCGAGGGAGGGAGAGGGTGGCGGCGGGATCCGGGGGCTGAGGGAGGGAGAGGGTGGCAGCGGGATCCGGGTGGCGGCGGTCGAAAAGAGGGGAAGAGAGTGAGGGCGCCCTAGGTTTTGTTATGGGGGAGCGGGTTAAATAGGCCAGCGTGTTTTTTTGGGTCGTGAACAGATATGTCAGCTGGTGGGCCTTTGCCGTGCGCGGTTGACCTTGGCGCACGACAAACAGATGTGTTTATCATGCCGGTACCCATGGCGCACGGAGAAGCTATTTTTCAATATACCACTCAAATGCACATTTTCATTATAACATTACTTAAATTTTAATTAATTCTCAGATAAAGTCATACACTGGACTCAATAACATGAATATCTTTTACGACACTTTATTCTATTTTTCCATGTAGTTATAGCTCACAATTAATTTATGTCTATTTAAATCTCATAATTACAGTTAATGTACTAAAATTATCAAATAGACACGCAAAATTACCATAAATTAGGATGAGACGCTCTATGTTGTATGTTCACTAGAGAAAATTTTTTTACGTCAATATCCAATTTGATCTTTACTAAGGATACAAACCTAATCAAGTGTCTCTTAGCACTCTGAAACTTCTTGTGAGATGCTTCAGTTTCTAAACACCATCCATGATGACATGCTTAAAACACTATATGATTTATCACAAGCTTCACATAGGATATCATGAGCCCCTCACGAATCTCATGATTTTCAAACTTTGTTTGCATTTTATACAATTAAAAAACATTGAAACCGCATGTAGATTTTCATGATTCGCGAACAAAATGTTCAAATTTCATCCGATTTCATGGATAATGTATTAAAAACGATTCAATTACATGAATATCAATTTTCCACAAACTTTACTCCATTACTTTATACACTTGGAGTTTAAATTTGATGTACACGACAAATTTCTTTAAGTGAAACATACTTGTTAAAAATAGTAGATTTATTGAGACATGTATAAAATTGAAATATAGATTACAAAATGATGTTTTTGTAGTGGAGAAATAAAAAAGTACAAAGATCAATTTTTTTTAAAAAAATATTTTGCCGTGTGCACGTATATGTTTGTCGTGCGTCGGACGGAAACGCACGGCAAACATATATGTTTGCAGTGTGTTTTCTAGCGGCACACGACAAAGGTAATGTCTTTGTCGTGCGCCTTGTCCTAGTGCACGGCAAAGGCAACGCACAAGCTAACAGGGGCAAACGTGGATATCATATTTGTTTGTCGTCCGTTTTCTAATGGCGCGCGGCAAACATATATGTTTGCCAATGTCTTTGTCGTGCACCTTGTCCTAGCGCACGACAAAGGCAACGCGCAAGCTAATGGGGGCAAATGTGGATAACGTCCGGTGGGGAAAAATTTTGTCGTGCACCAAGGGAAAAACGCACGGCAAACCATTTTTTTGCCAAGCATTTTTTTGCTGTGTGCTGTGGAAAAGACGCACGGAAAAGAATGTGCACGACAAAGTTTTGGGCACACAGCAAAGAGGAAGTTTCTCGTGGTGCGTGCGTCACTCAACCTCGCGCCACCTGGCACGGACACCGAGGGGAGGGCCCATGCTGCCATTCTGTGCGCACCACTCTCCTGCATCTCACGCTGTTGCTCGCTCCCAGTCCCCACGCGACATGTGTTGTGCCGCGACTCGCTGCGCCCAGCACCACCCGGACGACCAATGGGGCGGAGATTGCTTCACCCCGCCCTGTCTCCCCCGCTTGCGTGCCCTTGGCCACCTATAAAGGGGCATAGGAGCTTCAGGCACACGCACAGGGATTGCCACCTAGGTTTTGGCGCACGGCAGAACCACCGCTGGCTGCCATTGCCGCCAACACGGCGAGCTTCGTCTTCCAGTCCCTGTCGTCATGTCTTGTGTACACCCACACCTCCCCTCGAACCCTTGGAACCTCTCAGGAGGTCCCCAGCTCGCAGAAATGACCGTTTCCACAACCGCCGCCCTTGGCCGTCACCGCTCGAGCTCTCCGGTCACCCCTCTGACCCTTCCAAGCATCAAAATCGAACCCTAGGTGAGTCTACATCACCCTAGCCCCTTTCCCGCAAGCCAGGCCTTCCCCTCACCGGATTCTGGCCATCTCCGCCGTTGTCCGCGCCCAGGGACTACATTGCAGTTCCTAAGGACTTTACAGGGGCCTAAACGAAAGAATCAGGGACCTGTTTGTGAAAACCAATCTTTCAGATCTAGGGTACCCAGGCTGAAACTTGTAAAATGTCTAGAAAATAGTAGAAATATCATAAACATGCAAATAAATATGTTTGGAATCCTTGTGATGAGTACTACCTTTTCTAGAAAAGTTGTATAGTGTTTTGTGCTTAGTTATTAAATTAAAATTGAATCTCGGTTTGCGCTAGATTTGTTGTAGTTTAAAATATGCAACTGTTCTGATAATGAATTTTGGATATGTTGTTTATCATGTCATATCTAGGCTCTGCATGAAAAATGGCATATGTTTGTGGTGTAGATCTTTAGTTATAATTTACTTCCTATTTATGCTAGATTTGTCTTGATGCTTTTTATATCCTTTTAGTATATATATTTTATAGCTATAATCTTTGGCACCTGGAGTTTTTATGATCGTGTGCGTCTCAAAAAAATAGGATAGGTGTAATGCCCGTGTTTTTAGCTCCTAATAAATCACCTAATAAATCACGTGTGTTTTCAAAACTTTACCGCCGAGCTCATTTAACCCCCTTTCGAAACCCCGGTCGATTCCTTTCCTTCGCGCGCGCGTGCCGCGAATCCCGCCGCACCGCCCGCACCCGGCCATCACCCACGCGTGCCGCCACGGCGCGGCGGTCGCCCACTACGACGGGAATCCGGCACCACCACGGTCCCACCGCGGTCCGCCTCGCCATCACCGTCGTCCCGAAAATCCCGCTGACGCCCGAAAAACGGAAAACCCACAAAAACCCTTCCCCTAATTTTCCTGTGAAATTCTCCTAATTTTTTTAAAACTCTTCCCTATTTTCTTTCCCATTTTTTCTATTTCTTTTCCTCTTCCTATTTCTCCTTTTCTTTTCTTCCTTTCTTTTTCTTTTTTCTTTTTCTTTTCTTCTTTTTCCTCCCCTTTCTTCCTCCTTCGGTCGGGCCTCCGGGCCGCGATCCCCCTCGCGCGCCCCCTCCGGGGACGCCGCCCCCCCCCCCCCTTCCCTCTCCCCGCACCACCGGACGCACGCCGGGGCCGGCCCGCACCCGCAGCGAGAGGCCGGCGCCCCCCCCCCCCCACCGGCAAACCGGCGACCGCCATTAAGGCGTGCTCGCCGGACACGCCACCGACCGGTCGGTCTCCTCCCCCACGGCCACGCCGCCGGCCGCCCGCACGAAGAGTCACATCCACAAGGGCCGCGCCGCCCGAAAGCTCGCCGGCCCAAGGTCAATGCCGGGATATTTTTCCCCACCGCCATTGCCGGCCATTGGAGCTCCGCGAAGCTCAAAATATCCTAGCCAAACCGACCTTCCCGCGCCTATACAAGGGCCAGACCGGCTCCCCACCTCGTCCCGCACCTCCACGACCAATCCCCCCCTTCCCGAGCTCTCCATCGCCACCACCAGCGCCGCCCGTGCTGTCTCGGTTGCAGACCGCCTGCCGCCGTCGATCTCCTTCCACGGCCCCGTCCCCGACCAAGGTGAGGAGCGGAACGAATTGCCCTCGACCTCCTCTCGCCTTTGCCCCACATCCCGGCCCGTCCCCATGGCCTCGGGTCGCCGCGCCCTCCCCCCCCCCTCCACCGGCCGACCACACCGTTCCTCTCTCGTTCGTATCGTGAGGGAGGGGAGGTAGAAGATGGTTGTTTTGCCCATACCCCCCCCCGCCCTTTTCCCCCCTTGCCAAAACCGAACCCCCCCTTTATTTCCTCTCTCTCTTTCTTTCAAATCGACCCTAACCCTTAGGATATTTCACCAAAACAACCCCGTCCTTTTATAATTAAACCCCCGCTAAGTTTAAATATTATAATTAGGTCCTTTTCTTTTAAAATAAAATACTAACAGGCCCCTAATTAACCCTAAACACCTCCTTTAACCCGTCATTTAATGCGCGATTTTAATCCAAATCGTGCCCAAACTTCCTCACACCCGTACGGGTATACCGCCACCAATCCGTCACCCAAAACCCCTACATAATATTTATTTCCCTATTTTATTTAATTACCTTCCTCGAGCTCACCGGTAGGAGAAATTGTGTGTGCTTATATTGATTGCGTGCTTGCGTGTGTGTGCGCTATAGCCGACGAAGTAAACGAAGGAAGGTACCCCGAGCCGGAGCTTGGAACCGAGTACTGCGAGCAGGAGCCCGAGATCCCGAACGCCGAGCCGAAACTCCCCGAGGACTTCGAAGACGGCAAGTTCAATATCATCCTTTGATGTATGCTTTGGTCCTAGTTTTATAAACAACCCATATACCCGTTTTATAAATTGCATATTGTTTTACCGCAAAAACATGGTAGGATAGACACCCTTGTTTGCTATGATTGAACCTTGGTTTGGCCTAAATGATTGCTTTAAAAAATGTGTGAGTGCTTTAAAAATGGGAATGGGATATTTCGGAAAATGAGTATAGAACCGGGTAGACGGGATGGACGTGTGTGTCGGGAGTATGGGTGAGCTCGTACCGTGTGGTTGAGCGTGTTGGGAGTTGTCCATCTTGTCGCTAAGGACCGGGTTGCGTGACATCTCACCCGACCCAAATCATCGTACAACCACTCGACCGTTGTATGTGGCAAGCTTAGCATAAACCCCACTAGTTAATCTACTTGCCATCCGGGTGTGCGGGTGAGCGGCGGGAGACCAAGGAGTAGGGGTACGCTCCGTGTGAGGTACACCCCGGTTATGTGGGATAACCCCTTGGTTGCTTCCGTGATGGCTCGTACGGTTATCTAAGGTGGATAATGGATCTCGGGGACGGTGATCGGCAGTTGCTTCTCCTCCAAGCCTTTCTTGGATGCTTGATGACAAAGGGGGAGAAGATTCGAGATTAAAGTCACAAATCCGTGTTGTCCGGGTCGTCGTCCGTGTTGCACCGGCTCGATCGGTGCCATGCACCGGCCTCGACCGGTGCCTCGTTGGCTATTGAGAGAGGCCATGTAATTAGTTAGAACGTTATCTTAGCGGACTTGAGAACATTTGTGTGAGTGCTACCGTGTGTTTGAACCTTATTGTAATACTTAAGCGACTTTATTGCTAGATTGTAATGCATGAATTGAATGGTGTTTGTTTGTGTTGGCTAAATGGAGCAATGTGATCTAAACCAGACTTGCAACCCCGGCCCGATCGCCTTGGACCAAATAGCACGCACTTTCGTTGCTTTGTGAGTTGACTAGACTCGACCGGTCCGACCGGCCGTGGGAACCGGCTCCGACCGTGCCGCCCGCCGAGTGTGTTGGCCGGGACTCGACCGGTCCGGCCGGCCGCTGGCACCGGCTCCGACCGTGCCGCCCAATCGGTGCATTACTCTTTGCTTTGTGCATATCTAGTCATACGCATCACGGTTTTTATTTTGTCGCTCACACCCGTTGCACTCCACCGATTCTAAGATATAGGGGGAGCTCACATGCGTTTTCTTCCAAATTTGTGTTATTGGCGTTTGAGGCCAACTTTTTGAAATTCAACTCAAAGCACAAATTAAGGGGGAGCTCTAGCTATATCTAAGAATCTAAATGTGCTTTAATGTTTTATTTGTAAGCTTTAATCGAGTTGTCATCAATCAAGCAAAAAGGGGGAGATTGAAAGTGCATCTAGGCCCCTAAGTGGATTTTGGTGAATTGAATGACAAGACGATTAAAGGACAAATGAATTTGTCTAAGATTGTGAGCGAGTTTTATTTATATATTCATGAGCAACCATTGAAGTACTTAAATGTGAATGAATATTATGGCTCACATTGATAAAGACAAGTATGTGGTGCAAGACTTCATGAGTTTATTGGAAGAGAACAAGATAATTAGTGTACACACTATGGTTCTAAATTGGAAGCTTGCACATTCGTTGTCAATCAAGATCAAGCATTTGAAGCGGGATTTTCAAATGAAGGTTAATTGTGTATGAAGCGAAGTGTAACTCAAAGTGATTGGATAAGTGATAAAGAGATCAACCGAGATGTCTAGGGTGAGGGACTAAGCAATCTTTGGGGCCGTAGCTAAGCCGCCATTAGTGTTTTGCTAAGGTGAAGTTCTAGCATCCGTGGGGTCTTCAATTATCATATTCAAACCTTAACCGAGGGAAGCATTGCGAGTCATCAACTTGATAAGATTGGCACTATGGAGTGACTTACGGATCCAAGTGAGCACTCCTATGCTATATGGAAAGATTCTAAGTCACTAGCTCAAGTTTGGACGTGCTCAAGTCAAAGGCTATGTTGAAAGCCCTCAAGTGGATAATTGATCAAGTATGGCAAGATTGAAAGTGTTCAAGCTCAAGAGATCAAAAGTGTTTTCATTCTTTCTTGAGTATGGGTATGCCGTACTATCAAGAGGGATGCAACTTAGCGAGTTGACCAAGTCAAAGTGCTCTTTAGTTGACCTAAGTGAGATCTAGCCTTAGAGTGTGCTAACAAACCCTCCTAACCTAACCTGAGTCATTTCATCTTGGTGATGAAGTGCTAGTCTCTTAGAAAAAGGTTTTGGGGGTATCTCGGGCCTGACCGGGTCCGACTCTGGCCGGAGGCACCGGGCCCGATCGGTGCCGCTAGCCCAACGGCTAATTTTTCAAACACCGTTGTGACCGGTGTGAGGCACCGGTCCGACCGGTGCCACCCGGGACCAACGACTAGTTTTCTCTTTTGAGGGGTATAAATACCCCAAGCCCTCTTCAAGTGAGGGTTGCTGTTTCTAGTGAGTTTGCTGAGGTCCCAAGCCATTTCTAACCAGCTCTAAGCCTTAGTGGCTCTCCCCAACCCTCTATTTGTGAGTTTTGTGGATTCAAGCCATATTCTTTGTGTTGGGTTGAGAAAGTGAGCTTAAGAGTGACCTAGTGAGCTAACAAGAGTATTTCCATAGCTTGAGCACTTTGGTTTCGCGTCTTCAAGCTTTGAAGCGTTTGTTACTCTTGGAGGTTTGCCTCCTAGATGGCTAGGTGTCGCCGGCTAGCTCCCAAGGTTGTGGTGAGTAGCGGGAAGTTTGTAAGTGCCGCGATCTTGCCTCTTCGTGAAAAAGGTCCCCTTAGTGGAAAGGAGGAAAGTGGTTGAAAGAGACCCGCTTATTGTGGGAATCGTCCCTTACAAGCTCCTCAATGGAGACGTAGCCATTCCTTAGTGGGTGGTGAACTTCGGGAAACAAATCCTTGCTTCTTCGTGTGGTTTGACTCTCTAAGTTGTTTTTCTAGCATATTACATTTGCTTCCGCTTCGATCTACTTGGGTGTGCTACTTGTGTGTGCAGGGATCATTACCCCGCTTGTGTTCATATACAAAGGACACACATCAAGTTCGTTTGTGCTAGAAGTCAAGAGGTGCTTGAAGTTGTTTTTGCGGTGTGTTATGTACCGCACCGGTCCGACCGACGTGGCGCACCGGTCGACTCAGTGTCACCGTGAAGTCCAAGTGCTTGACCGGTCTAACCGGTCATCACCACCGGTCTGACCGGTGGAGAACTGTCAGCTCAAGTGGTTGGGAAAAAGAGTTTAATTTGGTAGTCACGCCTATTCACCCCCCTCTAGGCGACATCAAGGTCCTTTCGGCCTAGAGGTTGGTGATGTAGTTATCACTTGATGAGTAAGTCTTGCTGAGTATTAGTATACTCAACGTTGCTATCTATGTTGTTTCTAGGTGAAGCATTGAATGATGTGTGGCCTGGAGAGATCCCGCCTGGATTGGAGCTCCAGTGGATCGAGGGTGATGACGAAGAATGATGATGCCATGGATGGCCTCCTGTGATGTCATGATGATGTTTAGTTTTCTGTTGTTTTGAACTCTGAACCTTCCCATGCCATGTTGAACAATGATTTGTAATAAATGGACCCCCCAAGTGGGCTCGGTTTGGATTAATTTGGTTAAGTACTCTAAACTCACCTTCATGTGAGTTTTGATGTATATTGCTCTTCGATCCTGTTGTAAATAAGTGATTTACCGGGCTTGACCTGTAAAACAACGACAAAGTAACTTTGTGTTATCGCTTAAGGGCCTAATGGATGGGTTTAGGCTCTAATACGAAATTATTTTGGGCAGTTTATCACACAACCCGCCTCCTCCACCAGGCTGGGCGCCGCTGACCTCCCTCTAAGGTGTCGTCCATGTAAGCTCCCACAACAGCCTCGAACCCATGTAACCCAGAAACAATAACTCCGCCAGCCTCCACCACCACCCACAGTCGGCGGCGACCCGCCACCGGCCGCCCCACTCACCTCCCTTCCATAGTCCACCTTTTTGTCTGATTCCCGTCGAGCTGACCATGCACGTAGGGATGTAGTTACTTTTTGCCATTCTTTCTCCAATGAGGAAGTAACTAAGGGCTCTCTCGATTTATCCCTAAATCGAGAGGGCTCTCTCGTTTATCCTTTCTTTGTGCAGCTCCCTAAAAAACAAGTTAAACTAGGTGATACCCCGAGCATTTGTTGCAGGAATTTTTAGTTGCCAAAAGTAAGGATATTCACATAACAATTAAGCAAAAAGTAATAGAATGAAGACATGTACACTTACAAATACTAATAAAGTTGGAGTATAGGTCCTGACTCCGGAAGGCCAATACTCTTGCGTTGCTTAATTTTTCATGATAATTTGATGCACTTAGAAAAAAATGAATTTGTGAGATTCATGATGAACCTAGAAAATTCAAGGATTCCTCCTATGCGACTTGCTCTACTTTCAGTGTTGCTCTTGACGAACTGAATGGTGCTCATTCTGACAGCCTAGCTTGTAATTAGTTTGATTAGGGACCCTATGATCCAAGTGCTAAAGTTTAGCGCCTTTATGGATTAGCCATCTCGGGCTGTATGTGCAGGCAAGAGGATTAGCCATCTCCTCCTCCCTGTGACCAACTCAAAAAGGCATGTAAAGAAGTTAGGCCCATATGGCATCATGTTTTTTAACCGATCAAACAAAGTAGTAATCCATCGTCGCTGCAGATAGAAGTCGACTCTTTTCTCTCTGTATACCTGCCTCACACGCGAGATCTTGCCGCCCGCGTCCACGGCTTCCCTCGCTACCGGCGGGAGCATCCTGATGGAGGCGTGGACGGGTCATGGTGGCATAGCGACAGCTTCCTCCCTATCTCACTCCCTCATCCCCTCCTCCCCCTCTGGACAAATAATGGCGACGGAGTCAAGTTAAGGTGAGGAGGCACATCTTGGGCAGGTGGCGGCCCTCGTCCTTCCGACGATCTTCCTCTTCGATGGCGACCTCCTCCTCCCGGCCGGATCCGATGGCGAGTCGAGGCCGAGCGACGAGGCGCCTTCCTCCCTCTGGCGTGGTAGGCACGAAGTCTGCGACATGCGACCGGGTGCCGACCGTGCATCCTCTCCCCGCCGGCTGGCGTGTGACCTCCTGTTCCAGGTGCGGCTTCGTCAACTTAAGGTGCTCGGCGGCCCTTCTCTCCCCCCCCCCTCTTCATGCAATGCGGTCGTTTTATGGATGCGCAGCGGGAGGTGAGGTGATAACGGTGGGGATGCGAGGCAATGGGGGAGGCGAGGTGACGGTGGTGGGGATGTGAGGCGGCGGGGAGGCGAGGTGGTGCCCACGGTGTTTGCAGTGTCGCGCGGGCAGTGGCGAGAGGGGCGGTTTGGGGGCGGGCCGCGCCCCACGCGGGTGCAGGGTGAGTAAGTAACGTGATGTCAGCCGATGACGTGGGAGTGTTGAGAGTTCAGAGAATTCCTTAGTGAGGATCGCTAATATAGTTTTGTATGATTAACATATAAGAGTGCAATAACAAACCCAACTCTAATCAAAACACTCATATAAAATGTACATTTCTAGTAAAATCCCACACACCCATCTTACCAACGAAAGTGCAATTTCCTTCTTCATCGAACTAGGCCTAGCAACTACTGACAACAACATGACCTTGACAATTGAATTCTTATTCTGCAAACACTTATGTGGATCATCCTCATCAGCTGTAAAAGTTTTATTCTTGGTTAAGTAGAACCACATTTCGTCTATATGGATAATGTTAAGCATTTCAATAAACTTGGGGTTATTTGGTAATGTACTCTGATCTAACATGGAAACACAAAACCGTAATCTCTCTTGCTTGTTGGCCTCCTCCAAAAAAGCTTTAGTGAGTTTGAATGTTGTCGTAGCACCCCTTCCTTAGCCACCTATGCAGTGGTGCTTATCTTAACACCTAAGGCTCATATTATACTCCTTTTGTGCAAGGGAACACCAAGAACTTTTGTGCAAGGGAACACCAAGAACTTTTGTGCAAGGGAACAACAAGAACTTGTGCCAGATCAACTTGAACCTTTTTTCGACCACAGTTCTTGGCTTATTTGACTCACATTAACAACTTTTTCTTGTTAGATCAACTTGAACCTTCTTTCGACCACGATTCTTGGCTTCTTTGACTCACATTAACAACTTTTTCTTGTTAGTGGCACTGCAAAACTCTCTGCCAAATACGTCTCACTGTTTTCTTGCTTACATTAAACTATGTGTATAATGTTCCTTTTAAATATTCCATTATTATTACTTTTTGCTAACAAGTCTTCATAGATTTGTTACCTTCTAATATCTATCAAATTTTTGGAACAGTGTTCATTTCCATCTGTTACCATCATTTATATCATCCAACTTCTCCGCGTCGAAGTAAATGTTGGCAGCATCGACATATTCATGTAGCCAGTCCAGCTCATCAACATCCAATGCAAGTATTGTCAAGTTTTATTTCTTTTGTTTCTACGAGTACATATAAATGCATATATGTAAAAGTCTATATTAGTAAATGTTATCTACACAAGCTTGCTTTATAGATAGTGAACAACAATGCATTTCTATACAATTGCTTGTATTGATATCTTCTAGTTCCTTAAAGCCATCCATATTCAGATCAAAAGGGTGCATGAGTTGTTCATCTTGATGTTCTCCAACAGCAACATAGACTACAAACATCAACAGTATTGTTATGCTTGACTGTGCCATGCATGCATATTGTGAAAAATTAGAGGTAGTGGTAAATGAATAATATGTACTTGTGTCCGTTTCATCTCCGTGCTAGTGAAAATTATTTTCTCCGTCTCTATGTTCATCCTCAAAGTGACCTGCTTGCAGCAAGGTAACACCTCTATATCTTCTTAACTGGTTCCTGGTTGAGATCTAATATGGTCATGAATTGTAATTAGTGCTGAGTAATTAAAATGACTTGGTAATCCAACCGGTAACTCAAGCATCTAAACAAATTCGATGTATTTATAAAGGGGCACTTAGGTCATTTGGCATCTTGTTATTGTGTCTCAAAATTGCCAAAGGGACACTATGTGGATAGCGCAATGCACTTCCTCCATTCCAAATTATAATTTAGTTGACTTTTCTATTATAAATTTAACTGCTCGTCTTATTCAAACAAATTATGCAAATATCATATCTTTTGTTATAGTTTGCTTTATTAATAAAAAATTCTCCAAAAATCACTTAAATTAGATTATATTCATAAATTTTTTTAATGAGACGAGCGGTCAAAGTTTTAGTAAAAAATTGAAATGAATTATAATTTGGACTGGATTGAGTATAATGGAAGCCTACCACAACGTCTATACATTATTATGATAGAAATAAAACAAAGGAAATAAAAGAGATGCAAGTGCAACAATAAATACATGAGTGAATAGAGCAATATGCAGTGAAAATGTAGCACCATATCTACAGTATATGTTATTATGCTATAGAAAATAAGCAAACAAGGGAGGAGAGACGCAAAGATAATAAGCAATGTTTGACTAGCACTAACAGGATTTTTAAACCAAGATTAGCCATGAAAGTATTAGTGTCCCCCGAGCATTAGCGGCGACCGACGGCACGTACGAACAGGCGTGTCATGCTCCAGCCGGCTCAGCTTCAGTGGCTGCTGGTCGGCGCGGGCTCCGGCGACGACGAGGTGCCGGGACGTTCCGGCCGTCCGCGCCGCGCTTCCTCCTGCCGGCCGCCGCCACGTCGAGCAGCACCCGCGCCTGCTCAACCAGCGTCGCCAGCCCGGCGTACTCCCTCTTGGCCCGCTCGACGAGGACCGGGTCCTCCCGCGCCAGCGCGCCCACCAACTCGCGCAGCTGCCGCCGGCTCATCTCCGCCAGGTACGCCGTCACCTCACCGCTGGGCCGGGTGCCCGGCGCGAGCAGAGACGCGGCGTGCGTCGCTTCCTCGGCGCCCACCGGCCGGTCCTCGTCGCGGGTGGTTGCGCCGCCTTGCTGCTGCTGCGCCAGGCCCACGCGGAGGTCGCGGCCGCGGAGGGCCCGGCCGTGCAGGTTGCGGCAGGCGCTGAGGGCGGTCTCGTCGTCGAGGTACTCGACGAAGGCAAAGCCTTTTCGCCTGGTGGTGTCCTTGTCCGTGACCACGCGGAGGGACACGACGGGGCCGATCTCCTCGCACGCCGCGCGGAGCTCCTGCTCGCTCGCGTGGTACGGGATGTTGCCCACGAACACCACGCTGCTGCAGCGGCAAGAGGCGGCGGCCATGGCGCGGATCTGGGCTGGTGGTTGTGATTGAGCTCCGCGTGGCGACTGGGAAAGCCTGTTAGCCTGGTTGTGAGTTTATGACTGCGCCGCCGACGTACGGTACTGTCTGTCGGTTCGAATCGGAGGCGGACAGGGCAGGCGGTGATGGCGCGCGCGCGGGCGGCCCAAGCAAGCAAGGCTGTTGGCTTCGGAATTGCCGACTCGTCGTGGCCGGGCCTTTCAGGGCCTCAGGCACGTGTGCTGACACGGCCCAATATATTTCTTGGCCTGCTGCTAAATGAAATTCGTTGGGGGCAAGGGCCTTTTTTTAGTCGAACTAGGCAAAGGAATTTTTTAAAAATTGACCATAGGTGGCAAAGTTTAATCCGATAATTCATACAGCTCATTCTGAAAAGTGTTTTTTCACAAATATTCTTGCATACCTTTTTCCGTAATAATAAAAAACAGATCAAATTTCATGTGCCTTTTAACTTGTGCCTAAAGCTGAGTTCCTGTAAACTGAAAACAGTGCCGCATTAGCACAATATCTCCCTGCAAGATCTCAGTAATGGACATGCAGATAAAGATTTTGGATGGTCCAAAATCCTTTGGATTATGTGTTGTTCAATTTGTCAAAATTGTGCGAATGAATAATGCTAGACTAGTGCATTGTAGTGAAAAGTTATGAAAAAATATGTGTGTTGTGTAAGAGAAGATTAAACTCGATGTGACGATAATGAATAATGCTAGAATATTGAATAGTGTATTGTTGTGAAAAGTTGTGAAAAAATACGTGATTTACCCAATTGCTTGTCCTCATAATGTGACGGGTGAATAGTGAACCCCTACAATATGAAAGTTGGGTCATTTCCTGAGCGGGCAGCGGGTCCACGTCGACCACTAACCCGCTAGCCGTTCGATCTGGCAAACTCACGACGCCGGTCGTTCAATCGGAGCATTTGCGGGCCTCTCACCCGTTAAACCGCGGGTAATCTGCTCGTCCCTTCGCCTGCTGCGGTGGGGGGATTTACATATTTGCCATTATAACGAATGGCACTAGCTCGAAAGCCATTCTTAGGTTGTCACCTATAGATTTGCCATTCTTAGTTGAGACCTCATTCAAAATCGCTATTTTCGCTGATGTGGAATGCCACGGAAAGATCGGCCGCATGCCACTATAGATGGCCAAACGTGCGTGCCGTGCCGACACCGCGGCACGGACACGGCCGTGTCGTGCCACGGCTAAGCACGACACTACCGTGCCGGCGTGCCTACCGTGTCGTGCCTAGACGTGCCGGCGTGCGCGCATCCCGGCCCGGGCACTACACTAAAAAAGCCGGAGCGTGTCGTGTCGTGTTACTCGGCACGACAGGCCCGAAGCAGTGCCCGTGCCGGCCCGGACACAATGCGGATGCCCAGGGTTCAAACAAAACATAGATTCACCAAGTGTTCAAACACAAAAATTCATTCATTCAAAGTCACACCACATAAAGAAAACGCTCGCCTTTATATAGGAGGGGAGGGGAGGCCGGGATCAACGATAACGGTGGAGGGGCGATCCGGATCCAACATCTATCGTGCTCGCCCCGTGCCGGCCGCCGGAGCGGGTCGTGCCCGTGTCGTGTTCGCGTGCCGGGATTCCGGCCCAACACTAGCACGGGGTCGTGCCGTGCCGTGCACCGGCACGGGACGGACCGTGCCGTGTCGTTCTCGGGCCGTGTTTAAACGGGCCGTGTTCGTGCCGCCCAACGGCCGAGCCCATTTGGACATCTATACATGCCACACTGGCAACTTCACACAAAATTCTGGTCGTGCCCCTACCTATAGCTCCCTTCACCCACTGACATGTGGGACCCACGTGTCAGTGTCATCTTCAACCTCAACACCTCCATGGTCGCCGCCCCATCTCCTGTGGCCGGCACGCCCTCTTCCCGTGGCCGCGGCTGCGTTGGCGCCGTGCGGCTGCGCTGCTCGTCGACGGCGAGCAGGATTCGGATGCCGTCAAACGCGGTGTTGCGGCTTCCCCATGACCAGCGCCATCTCCCCATGGCCTGCGGCCCCTCTCCATGGGCGGCGGCGCCTCCCCATGGCATGCACGCCCTCCCCATGGCCGGCACCACCTGCCCATGGCCGGTGGCCCCCAATCCATGGTCGGCGCCTCATTCCCATGGCCGGCGGGCCCCAATCCTTGGTCGGCGCGCCCTCCCTATGCCCGGTCTGCCACCTCCCCAATCCCCATGGCTGGTGCGCCCTCCACGTGGCTGTAGTCCCCTTCTATCGCCGGAGCATCTTGTGCCATGGCCGGAGGCAGGCCATCGCGACCCCCGTGGCCAGCCACTGTGGCTCCCGTGGCCGCGCAAGTGCCGTGGGCGGGCCGCCGACGCCTCCCGTGGCTTCATCTGGAGGAGGAAGAGGCGGCTCGGGGGGAGCAGGACGTCGTGGAGGTCGTTGTTGAGCCAACATCGCCTTCGGCCCCGACTCTACCTCCGCCTCGAGCACGTGTGAGGAGGCCGGGCTGAGGAAAGAGGGGCGGAGGGCCGGCAGCGTGTGGATTCGGCCACCATCGTCTGCGCCCTGCCCCCGCGAGCTCGGCCCCCGCCTTCGGTCCTCGCGTGCGGCGACTGCCATGATAGGGGCAAAGTGCCCAGAAGAAACATGGACGAGGTAGAAGAAGATATTAAGGGTATTTTGGTCATTTCGCGTTTCGGTCCACGTTGGCATGAGTGAGCTGAGTGCTATGTTAGCAAAAATGGACATGTTGGCGTGCCACATCGGCCGAAAAGGATATATTTGAATGTGGTCTCAAATAATAGCGGCAAATATGTAGGGACAATCGTAAAATGAGCTTTCGAGTGATTGTCATTCGTTATATCTCTACTCCTAAAAAGTGTGAAAGTAAGACAATCCCATCGGTTCACCTTTCACCCTCCGCCTACGCGCATTCACCCGTCCCGCGCCTTCACACCCCCCTCCCCCAAACATTTTTTCTCCCCGCCCACGCCGTCGGTGGTTCCTTTTCACCCCCGCACAGTAGCGCGCCGACCGGATCGGGCGGCGGCCGCCGCGGCCTTCACCCCACCCACCCCCCCCCCGCCCCCGCCGCGCTCCTCCTCGGCCGCCGCTTCTCCTCCCTTTTCTCGGTCGGGCGAAATCCGGGCAGGAGCACGTTGCCGCGAGGGCGAGGCGGGGCACGGCCGCCGCGGGGGAAGAGCGAGGGCCGCCCCGACGGCGCGCCTCGCGAGGGTGGCGGAGGCCGTCTCCTGCCCACGAGACACTCCTCCGTCCGACTCCGCCCATCTCGGCTCTGCTCTATGGACATGGGCCTCCTCTTCCTCATCTTCCCGAGGTAGAGGTGGACGGGCCCGATTCGTGGCGAGGCTGGCGGCGGTCCGACGGCGGCGACGGCAGGATCCAGGAGCGGTGCACCGTCCGCTGCTCCTCTTCCTCTTTGAAGCGGCCTCAATCTGCGCAACGGCGGTCACTCGAGGGCAGCACCTCCCCTTCTCGTGCTCGCACCGGCCGAGCTCGGTGGCCGATCTTGTGAGTATATTCATTCCATATTCCAACCCCATCTACTTCTTTGTGAGCTTCTAGCTTCGAGCCATAGCAGATTCGTCGACTCCAGCGTCTTTTCATCTGGGCTGACCCAACGCGGCATGGAGGGGGCAGCCCCCCTGCCCCCTCCATTGCTCCATCTCTCATCTCGATGTTCACCCAAACCTTCCCCGGGTGTCAGGGCCTGCATCCCGTGTGGCTCATCCATCAGAATGGATGGAGCTTCCAGGTGGAGATGCAATGGATGGTGGCCGGACTTTATCCAGTTTTTCTCATACCCACCGATGTCCGATGGCGATGCAGATCCGCGAAATCGATGTGCAAGCGATGGTGGGGCGGGTTTAGGCCACAGGGGTTGACGGGCACAACATACCTCAGTTTATGGCTTCTCTCAGTACTCGCGGTGGTGGAGACAGCTACTGGTATGTACAAATCTTATATCATTCATCAGCTAGGGTTCTTTGATTCGATTGACCTGTTCTTAGATTTAGCGATTCAATATGTTTAGTGTTCAATTTCTCTCCTGCAGTGTTGCTCATGCATGCAGATGTGAATGTATTGGGTGGTGGAATGACATGACAATTGCTGTCAGATCCGCAGCTTCCACATCGCGATTTAAACCAAGCGCCGGCCTCCTTAATTCAAGAATAGATGTTAGTCACAGGGAAAAAGATTATATGAGTACACCCAATATTCTTGCAGATTAATGTTTGCTAAAGGAAAACCGATG
Organism: Cenchrus americanus; assembly: GCA_947561735.1. Classification (NCBI taxonomy): domain Eukaryota; kingdom Viridiplantae; phylum Streptophyta; class Magnoliopsida; order Poales; family Poaceae; genus Cenchrus; species Cenchrus americanus. Next base: position 86,420,439 of record OX387243.1, read on the forward strand.
ACAGGCAGGCAGCAGGGTGCTCTGCATCCATGATAGCACGGGAACATACAACAACCTGCATTTAGGCAGCGGCTCATCTTAACTTACAACCGATCTGCAAGCATCAGGTGTTTCTTGGTGTCGTTATTGTTGAGTTCGGGATTTTTTTTGTTCATAAGCTAAGGCTACAGCTGTTCAGTTCATAAGCTGCACACAAATAGCTCTATGTTTCTATGTTTTCACAGAAGAATAAGCTCTGCAAAGATCCTGGGGAAGTAATTGGAAGTTTCAGATTGTTGAAACTGGCATTAAACATTTGATTGGTTCATCTATGTAAGTGGAGGATATAAGGATTGAAGTGGGATGGAAGCAGAACAGAGCCAATCTGATGCACTCAAATAGCTAGCAATCTGAGTGATTATGTTCCATTCCAGCTTAGGTCTTTTCTATATGAGCTAAGTGAATAGCAGCATGTAGTAAACACTCAATTTTGTGACCATTTCACACAAGCTAATTTTAAGTGACGGAAGATCATAACATTCCTTTTATTTTATCCATTTAATTAAAATGTTGGCTAAATCATGTTGTGATTAGGTAATTTCACTTTTTCTCAGTAGACTTGTATTGTCTATCTAATAGACTGATGGTTTTTTTGTTAGACTGGTATCTTGTGCTTAATTGTCAAATAGACCGGTATCTTGGGCCTTTTATTGTTATTTCAGGAGTGTATGTAGTATAATTATTGTTTAGATTGTCTTACTGATTAGAAATTTTGGCTTGCCTTTGCTGTATGCGATGAGATCTAAACATATGTATTGTATCTTACTTTTAGGCTCTATATGTTAATTTTACCCGCAGCTTCATCCAGGGCACCAGGATCAATCTGGGTGTTGGGACTTGGGAGATCAACCATAAGAGCTCTACCAAATTCCCTTCAGTGTGGTATGTGGCCATTGCACACAACATGCTTGTTGGAATGCATGGAGGAAGAGCACAGGATCAATCTGGGTGTTGGGACTTGGGAGATACTGTTTGCTAAATGTTGATATACCCTTTCGTGGTGTGCTTCATCAATTGGAAATATTATGTCATTGCATTTTTATTTTTAAAAAGCAGTTCATATGTCATCTGTAGACAGAAATAATATTGTTTTGTAGCCATATAGAATGTCCAAAATATGCATGCAAATGATGGGAATGTATTGAAAGCAATGTTTAAGTACATAATGGATTCATACAGAACATCCTGAAGAATGTTCTTAAAGATACAATTGTTGTGATGCTATATTTGCGTATAATTGCAATGTATGTGATAAAGTAATAATTTTTGCGCATGCACTTAATTGATATCAACCTCGTGAATAATGTAATACCTTTTGCGTATTAATATATTTCGTCGAGTGATTTTTGCTTAAGACTTTTGAATCCCCTTGCATGAGACTTTTGTAATGAGTTATATTATGAATGGTAAACATCTATGTGAAGTGCCTTCATTATGTGCATGATCTTTTAGTTGTCCATAGCAACACATTGGCATTACACTAGTCCTACAACTAAAAAGGGGAAATGATATCGTGGTTCGGTCCGCCCCCACGCGGAAAAAACTGTTGTAGGCGCCGCGCGCATAGCGGGTGCGCGGTGCGCCCCCTCGTGGCGTGACGGAATTGGATGGAGCACGCGGGTCCCTCACGCGGCTCGCCCCCCTCACGTTGGACAGCGTCTCGGCTCGCCCCCTCGCATCGGCTCGCGACGCGGCCGCCCGCTACCCCGCTCTATTCCCTTCGCTCGGCTCAAGCTGCTTCTGGCGTCGATCCAGCGACTTACTTTGCAGCTCGTCACTTGGCTAGGCGGACTAGGTGGCTGGCGGTGTCCACCAGCAACGCAGGTCAGGGACGCACGCCAAGCTAGCTGCTGGCGGCCTTGGACCGGGCGAGCGACCAAGCGCAACACCGGCGGGCAACACACTCGCACTTATCGATAACAAGTCAACAACAACGGCGGTGAGCTCCCATTGCTGGCCCAAAAAAAAAAAAGAGCTCCCATTGCGCTCGTCGGCGGCGTCAGCTGTCCTACGGGATGGGATGCGTAGTCGGTGGCCTCGGCCGGAGAAGCTCGCTGCGGCGGCATGGTGCCGGGGGGAGCTCATCCGCGGCGGCGCGACACCCAGGAAGCTCGCTCAAGGGGCCGTGGAGCTCACTTGCGACGCGTGCGGCAGCCATGGAGCTCGAGCTCGCGGTGCCAAAGAACTCACCTGCGGCGCGTGCGGCAGCCATGGAGCTCGAACTCTTGGTGCCGCGGAGCTTACTTGCGGCACGGTACCGATTGGAGGTTGAAGACGACCAGGATGTGGGAGCCGAGCGGGGCAGCGGGCGGCCGCGTCGTGAGCCGATGCGAGGGTGCTAGCCGACACGCTGTCGCGGACGTGAGGGGGCGAGCCACGCGAGGGACCCGCGCGCTCCGTCCAATACCATCACGCCACGAGGGGGGCGCACCGTGTGCGCTATGCGCGCGGCGCTCACTGGATCTTTTTCCCCCACGCTATCCCAGTACTCCCCTTTGGGTCCCACACACTAAATTCCTTTCAATAAAAAAACCTCCAATTCTTATCTCCTTCCCAGCCGCACAAGCAAGCGCCCCGCAGGTCGGTCCTCGTCGCCGTCGGCGTCGGTCTTCCGCCCGTCGACCGCCGGTCCCCCGGTCACAAAGCCACCGAGCCACCGACCGCCGCCGGTCTCCCACCATAGCGCCGCGTCTCCGGCCGCCGGGGGAGGCGGTCCGTTGCGCCTCCGGGCCGCCGGCGAGGCCTCCGGATCTCGAGCGCGGAGGAGGTCGGAACCGGGGGTGAGGGAGACGCGGCGCGGCGGCGCGAAGGACTCGGAGCCGCGGCGAGGAGGCGGAGGAAGCGCGAACCGCATCAAGGAAGGCCGGGGCGGCGACCGACTTTTGGAGATAGGGCGACGCCGAGGAGGCCGGGGGTGGCGGGCGACGAGCTCGGGGAGGCCACGCGCCGCACCGCGTGCGGAGGAGGAGGTCGCGCCGCCGCTCGCCATCCTCTTCTCGCCGCCGTCGTGGTGGAGGAGGGAGGTAGGAGAGGAAGCTGCGAGGGCCACCGGGTCTCCTCTGCCGCGGGGTCCGGCGACGGCGGCGGACTCGGGTGGAGGAGGCGGGCTACCGCTGCCCAGCGAGAGGAAGAGGGGCGTGGAGGTGCACGCCGGCCGCCGGCACCGGAGGGGCCGAGGAGAAGGACAAGGCGCCAGACGACGACGAGCTCGAGGGGTCTCTCCTCATAAATGAAGCCCGTCGGTCGGTCGCCGACGGAGGAGTAAGCGAGAGCGAGGGCCCCCCCCCCCCCCCCCCCCACGGCTCCCGTAGGGGAAGAGCCCGGCCGGTGAGAGGCCGGCCATCCCTGCGCCGGCCGGATCCACCACCCCTGCATCGAGCTTCGCCCCCAACGCCGGTGGGAGGGAAGGCGGCCGTCGCGCCCCCAAATCGAGCCGGCGCACCTGTGTGTGTCCGACGAGCGCGGCGCAATACCCAGCCGGGGATCGAACGGCGGCACGGGGTGAGGAGTGGGTCCGATGTGGTGATGACGAGCAAGAGCAACTGAGAAAACCATTGCAGATGTGGTTTGATCGAAGGAGGAGGAGGAAAGTCCGCAGGCGCTCGATGCAAAAGGCCACGTATGTTGGTATGGTATTAACGAAATAAAATAATGAAAAAACATTGTGCATACTCGTATGTATAATATAATTATTATATTTATGGTTTCTAAATATTATTTTAACCATGTACCCACCGCGCCGCCGCCGGATCCCAGAGTCGTTGCTCCCCACTCGAGCCTCGGCGCATAGTCGCAGCTACGGCCAGCAGGGCGAGCTCCCCGCGGGGCCCCGGCCATGGCCGCGGGGGCGGCAGCAACACCGCACGGGGAAAGGGCGGTAAGGTCAGCGGGCCGCGCGGCACCGGGGAGGGGAGGGGCGGCGGGTAAAAGGTCGCGAGCACCGCAAGCCATGGCCGGTGCACGGCGGAGGAGAAGAATACGGACAAGCACGAGTCAATGAGGCCGTGCCGAGGGCGTACGCCGGCCACACAAATATGATAAAGTTCTGCAGCGTGAAAGGGATAAGAAGTTTAAGGTCCTTCACCGACATGTGGGGTAGTTGTTTCTTTCTTTAAGTTTACTTCTACATATCATTTCTTTTTTCCGATCTTGTCAATTTGGCTGCGTTGTTTTTTCCTTTATATCGAGTTTAGTGGTCTTCAAAGTTTCGGACACAATCCATAACAATTCAAGATGACTACGTTTCAAACACTACAACAAATTTTAGTGTTTTCACTTTCAAATTTCATCGAATTCTTTTAAAACTTTCCGCGAGGCAACGCGCGGCTATCACCTAGTAATGGTAAAAATGTGAAAAGCCCGCTGCGGTGCTGCCCCCTCCGCCGTCCCCCGCCCCCACGCGATCTCCAATTCGCCGGGTGCCGCCGCCACCGCTCGGGGCTGTTGCCGGTCGGTAGCCCCTGCTGGACGAGCTCACACTCGCAAACGACCCCATCGCCCTACTGCAGATACCGCCCCTCCCAGATGCGCCGTCTCAACCGTCCTGACCGTTCCACCGCTGGCCGCTGCCATTGTCGGTCACCAACTCCACCACATCAGCCCTCCCTCGCGTCGTCGTCATCTCCGGATCACGGCAGCCGCCATCACTGGGTGCTAAAAGGAGTCGTCTTCTGCTCCTTTCACAAAACTGGATTACCCACGGATCTACATTTTCTGTTGTTGCCTGCTCCTGTAACGGCCTCTCTATCTTGATCAGGTCCCTGGGAGGATGGACTTGAAGATGGTCAGGCAACCTCCGTGCTGCCAAAAGTGAATGGAATTTATACCTGTAAAAACATGGCTGCGCTCACAACACTCCCCTCAAACTCAGATGAAAATGCCACAGAACCCTGAGGTAAATGCATCAAACGATCTCAATTATGAAGGAGAAACATTTGTAACTTAATTGCTCATCAATTACATAGATACATTTTACATTTACTTTATTCACGGTACATGCGAATTTTAGTTTTAGTTATCTAACCACATGCTGAATTACTCATTGGAATTTTCATGCTGGAACATATCTTTACCAGCTTTGAGTAAATTATGACCAATTAGAATTGCCTTTATTAGCAAACTAGCCATTGTTGTAAAAGAAATAATAATTGATACCTACTATACTTCCACCTTCCCAGGCTTAAGTCATTGTTGTAATGGATACATCATCCCTATTTGAAAGGATAAAAAAATATTAATTTGCTTGCTATTATGACAACCCTCCTTTGCAATTGTAGCTGATCATATTCAGATACCAGTCCACTTTTCTCCTTTTCATAACCGTCATAATTTTTAAATGAATTCAAGCACCCATCTTTCACTTCGATTGATACACTGTCAATCTCACATGGGGGTTGCCAAAGACACTGGCATGCACCCGGCACCTAATAGAAGTGTTGTGGGTATCATGTAATGAGGTTCGACACATCTTCAATTTTACTGCTAAGCTCAGCAATGTTGAGCATGCTGCTGTCTCATCCATAAAAAATATTGACTCATGCCTAATGTTGTTTTCCTGTTTAGTTGAAACTTCCAAAGGTTATGTTAAGTTTTTCCTAAATATGCATTCTAACATAATCTTCACGCAATTTTCATGGTCCATTGTTGCTCCAAGCTTTTTATAACTACATAAGACACAATGCATTCAAGCTGCAATATTTTGTTCAAGGTCAGTAAGCTAAGTCCCAATGCATTCAAGCTGCATTCCTTTGCTAGAGGTCAGTAAGCTTCATTGTTGGATATTCACCTTATAGTTCAGGCATAACTTTTATTGTTAATTAAGCCAGGTCCATCCATTCCGATATTGTTAGAAAGTTAGCAAAGGTCAGTATGCTATTATCCACTAATATGTTTAGTTATTTGAATGATCCTTTTCCATTATAAGTGAAGCTCCACCAGCAAGTCCTGCTTTGGCTAGATGACATATGCATTTTACTGTGAAGATATGAAATCCCAACCTAATAATAAATTTCCCAATGTCTCTCAGGTCTCTTTGTGGCTCAAGGATTCAGTAGTGATCGATATTGTTGAAAAGTAAACCCTAGAGGTAATGTTTGGACCTAGTATTCGTTATATAGAGATGGTACAATTCTTCTATGAGGATAACAGAACAGAACAAAGTGGTGACAACTGACAAATATTTGCTAATGTTAGAATTGAAAGACACAGGCGACACGGTATATTTCTGTTCAATTCAATACCTGTGCTTAGCAAAACCATATGCTTATCAGCTACCTTACGATAAATAAACACCTGAATGTTTTGTTATCTAAATATAGACTAAGTCATTGTAGTTTAACGTTATTGACATTTTTAGTTGGTGTTATGATCCACAACTACTATACTGAATGTGTTTGCATGATAATGTGTCACAAGGGAGCAGTACAACTTAGGCATTTGCGTGGATCATGTATACAGAATACAGAATGTTGTTTTATACATGGCACACTGCTACTATAGGTTGACTGCCATTATTCATTAGAATTGACGAAGCAATCAGCATGTCAAATCTATCGTTAGCGTGTCTGCTTTAGTGCTTTTCTTGACTGAAAATCAGATTAACAGCTTATTACTGTAATTCTGCTCTACGCAAGATCAATTCGATCTGCATAAATGAATTAAGTATCGATGGGATGTTCCCATCACTAGGCATGTTCTCTTGTTACAAATAGTAGCACAAAAAATAGAGAGATTATTTCTTTTATTTTGTCAGAGCTAATGGTGGTGATGTCAATGCTGCTGAAGATGATGACATATCCGATGATGCTTCAGATTCTCCTGAACATGTTTCTTACTTAACAGAAGATGGATCCCCAGGCAGAACCTGTTTCATTTTATTCTTCTGCAGTATTCGTGGATAGCATGCATCATTAGGAATTTAGATTACTTTGCTTCTGGTACTCTACATGGACGATAGGGATGGTATAACAAAAGGCAGGAGGATTGTCCAGGAAGGTTGCAATGTTGGTTTACACAATATGTAAATGTTGGTTACTCGGCTACAAATGGCCCTTGTTCGTGGGTTACTAGGTGCTGCTAAGGCCAGAATTTCTTGTAGTGTTCCATTTCAAACTTGTACTGTAAAATCGAATAGGAATCAATGGGAATCAGTTTGCTGTGATATGTTTATTTTGTATCTTCTGCCAAACAATTGCATTATGATTCATCGATTCATATACATGATGCCGAGCGGTTTTTCCGCTTCGGGAGGTGCAACGACCGTTATCCGTCGGCCGGTAGCGCTCCTAGATTCGTGCGAGTCAACCGCACTAGCGCCGACGCCACTTGCTTCCCCGTCCGCCGCCGTCCTGCCTCCCACTCAGCTCCGTTCCCTCAGGCAAAATTGTGGCGCATCTTCAGGCACATTCCTAGCATCACCTCGCCGCTGACCATTTCTCCCTCCTACTACCCCGCTGCCGCTGCAAGCTCTTCCTTCCTCCCTCCATTCGCGCCGCCGCCTCTAACTCCATCCTTCATTCGCGACGCCTACCTCCGTCCTCCATTCCTGATGTCCGCTTCCTCCATTTCCCATCGTCTTCAACCTCTTGCAGTCTCACTCGTCCACCATTGGCGCCGCTCCCCCTCACCAGATCTCGCTTCCCACCAATCTCTCTCTTTCTCTCTGTCTCTCACCTTCCCGCCGTCACCTCCTCCACTGACTCCCGGCTCAACCTCCCTCCTTTGCTGATTCCACAACTCCTTCCCTACAGCCGCCACTCCTCATCACCTTCTCTACGGCGCCGCCGCTCCTCTTTCTCCTTGCCTTTCCACTCTCCCTCTCTTGTTTTTCCTCTGTTGCAGTTCGTCGGCAACGAGTGCTGATGACTGATGTTTGCAAGCTGCCAAGAGGGTTGTGTAAATTTTGGTTAGCTCATGGTTTTGTAAATTTTGTGAGCTTAGTTAGGCAACTATATACGGTGATTTGCTAGCTTCATCTTATTGTATCTAGTTAATTCTTTCATATCGGCTTATTGTGTATACCAATTGCTCTGTTTCGACGAAATGCCTAGTCCGAACTCTCCGAACGTCTACAAAATTTACGTTATAGATGTTTCTTTGTTGTTAACGGAGTAGACCTAATAAGTGAGAATTGCAAAAGTTTGAAATGCGGTGCATTTGGTATAGGATTTGTTTAAGTTCGGACCTTTAGCATCTAGAAATATTACGTTGAAGTTCGTAATTTCTTTTGTTCATGGCTAATGCAAAAATGCTAACCATTAAGAACGACACGTAGTGCTACATCCGGATACGAAATATGCCATTGCGTCATCCTCTGTCACTTTTCCCTTTCAGGTAGGGTGCTCTAGCCATGGGTGATCGGTCGCATTGTAATGATCATGCACAAGGCTCAATCACACCTATTCTTGATTCACTCAAGGCTTGTTGGTTGTCATGAACTTCTTCAAGCGAGTTTCATCCGGATGTGTAGAAAATACGGATGGCGCAAATCAAGGTTCGTCATATATTTTTTGGTCAAGTAATAGTCCGTAGTGGCAGCAATGTTCTTGAGTAAATGGAAGGATTAACCTTATACACACCTTGCAGCCTACATATATATTGCCACAACTACGACGGTTTAGTGGACTTTCGTTTTGTTTGAAATGTAAACCATTAAATATATTATAAACAATTGTATATTTCGAGTCTGGTTGGTGTTGGTGCATTGACAAGTAATGATCTATGCTCGGGGATGTGGAGTTTAAATACCCAATGTGCGGAAGCGCTAATAAATTGCCAAACACAAACACAAGTTCTTTGTGGAATAGTTGCTCGGTAATATTGGACGGTATAAGTCTTTGGTACATTTCAACCAAGTGCATTGGTGATACTATGAGTTTTAGTTGTTGTTTAATAATATTCCTTTCTATCGAGATATTACAATAAACAATGAATAATGATGTGTTCCATGTAATTTGTTCTAAACCTATTATAGTAGAGAAGCACACTTGGTTATTCTAAACCTTGTATAATACTCGTAACATGGTCGAACATTTCAAACTGAAAAATATATTTCACGGCAATTGTGACGGAAGTTAAACATATAAGAAATTGTGACATAGCGGGTGGTGCTATGTACTAAAATTCTCTATCATTACGGTCGTTTGATGAGTTAATTTACATACACACGTTTTCATTTGTGCGTTATTTATAGTTCCAAGTAACGTCCATATGGACATATCAAGAATGTGTGGTGGTGTTGGTTTGACAACAATTGATCCTTTGTCAACCATGTGGAGTGGGATCCCTGAATGTACAGGTGAGTATAATTCAGTTTTATCGATTTGTTATAAAACAACTGTAGCACCACTAGCTTATTTCTTGTTATAAAACATGCTGCACTGATGCAGTCTTATTTATATTCTTCTAACACTTAAAAAGTATTTTCGATCTGTGCAGGTGGAGCTAGTAAATTATTACAACTGATGATGGAAGCAAGCAATGGGAAATTGTGCCAAACGGATGATGTGGATTGTTCTGTTGAATATCCATTATCATTAGGTTATCCACCGGAAGAAGAATACTTTGGTGGAGTTGAATCAACTGGACGATGCGGACTCTTCTTCGATGATGTGTCCGAAGACGATGCAAGCGAAGGCTGCAGAGAAAACCAATAGCGAAAATATATACGAAATTGATGATAGTATCGGGAAAGAAGATTTCCTTTACGGAAGAGATAACATATATGATTCTTGGGAGCTTGGCATTGATGATACGGACATGAATGAAACTGAAATTGATGGAGATATTGCTCAAGATTTCCAACTATTGAACTCTTTTGGTGCGTTGCGGAATCATGCGAGCAAGGGCATTCCTGCGTTGTTTTGAAGGTAATGTGAACCCAAGCACAAATTTACTTGGTGGATGTGGCTGTCAGCATTTAGAAATCGCACAGGAAATATCTCAGAAACATATTGATCAGGTTAAGCATGGTTTCCAAAAAAGGTAATCATAAATCTTCCCTTGTTATTTATGTTGCTTAGCACTAACCAAAAATTTCATGAATTGATATCTTTATATATACACGACTAAGAAGTTGAAAGATGCGGATGCGGTTATTTGTCGTAACCCAAGGGACATGGGAGCGATAGAGATTGCATTACGCACAAGGTGCCACAGGAGGAGTGATTGTATATTTGAACCAATATTGGGAATGGTTTTTGACTCAAAGGAGGAAGCTTATGAATTTTACAACATGTACTCATGGGAACTTGGATTTGGAATAATTTACAACAGAAGGAGGACATCTGGTCCTGACAACAACAAGTATATTTCAATGCAAGAAATAACTTGCAAGAAAGGGGTATGTGGTAGGAATAGGTTTTACGCAAGGCGATTTGAGTTTTTAAAGTAATTACTGGTGATTAATACATTTGCCTCGATAATGATAATGCAGGGTAATGACCCTCGAATCATTGAGAGCACAAAGAAGGACAAGTGCCCAGCTAGAATGAGGCTTCTCCGAAATGATGATGGAGGATGGTATGTATCTATTTTTGTCAAAGAGCATAACCATGAACTGGCTGAGACATATGCTGAAAAAAGGGAGTGGGGTTCACATAAGAGAATGGATCCATACTCACTAAATGTTATTAGATACCTACGTAAAAATAATATCCCTCTAACAAAAGTACGTTGCATAATTGGTTCAATGTTTGGAAGCCTCAAAGATGCTCCTTGTACCAAAAGGTCGCTAAGGACTATATGCTCTCAGATTGCACGGGAACATTTGGCTGATGATATTGCAAAAACTCTTGAAATATTCAAGGATATGAAAGCAAATGATCCAGGTTTCCAATGGAGTGTTGAGAGAGGTGAAAATAATACAATAAAGACGCTAATGTGGGCCAGTGGGAAAAGTAGGGAACTGTATGCATGCTTTGGTGATGTGGTTACTTTTGATACAACATACTGTACAAATATATATAAAATGCCATTTGGTCTTTTTGTTGGTGTAAACAACCACTTCCAAAGTATTATATATGCTGGAGTTCTAATGAAAGAAGAAAAGACAGAAAGCTTTGAGTGGGTTTTTACCGAGTTCTTGAAAGCGATGGGTGGGAATGCTCCACGGACGGTGTTGAGTCGGTAAGCATTTGTTTTTCATGCGTTGAAATTCAAGATGTTTATATGTCTATTTCTTAGTATAACATTTTTCTTGACCGTTGTAGACCAGTGCAAGAGCATGACCATAGCTTTAGGTGAGGTTTGGCCAGATACATTCCATCTTTGGTGTAAGTGGCATGTAATGAAGAGGATAAGAGAAGGGCTTGGACCAACATACACAAAGAATGATACTTTTAGATCTGAGTTCTACACAGTTGTCAATGAGATGTTTACAAAGGAAGAATTTGTGATGGCTTGGAGAGACCTATGTAAGAGGTATGGTACGAGAAAAATCAATTCATGATTAGGACATTCCGGTGCGAATGAAATGGGCAAGAGCTTGGGCAAAGGGCCACTACGTGGCAAGGCATGACCAAGACACAACGTAGTGAATCGCAAATATGATGTTAAAGAGATTTGTTCCAAGAAACTCATCATTGAACCAGTTTGTTTCCCAATACAATGTGCTACTACAAGACCGTGACATGGAGGAGGGCGAGGCAAGAGGATCGACAAAACGGGTTTTGTGCTTTGTCTTGTTATATTAAATTCTCTGGAGTGTAGTAATGTTATCAAACCTTTTAAAATATGTTGTGTGTTTTCCTTTTGTTGAAGCTTGTCCTGCAGAAGACCCGCATGTGGCCAATTGAGAGGCATGCTTGTGAAATCTATACGAAGGCATCTTTCATGTTGTTTCGCAAACAAGTGGACAGGGCAGCGTCCTATGTTGTGAGTGGGAAGGGCGACGACTTTTATGTGGTTTCACACAACAGCTCTAGGGAAAGACCTAAATGGGCCAAGGTAGACTTTAAGGTATTTGTTCTGAATGATGGTGGAAGATACTTTTGTGAGTGTGGTTTTTACGAACACATTGGTATTCTGTGTTGTCATGCAATAAGGGTGAGAACTTGATTATGTACTTGTTTCGAACAATATTTTTTCACGTAATGGTTTTGGTTTAACTCGACATGTAAAATAAAATTGCAACGATTGATGATTCGTTTGGACATTCGCACGATACCAGAAGCACACATTATGACCAGATGGACTCGCCAGGCAAAAGATGTGCTGCCAGAACATCTAAAAGGTCATCAGATTGAAGTATCATTAAATAAGCCTTTGGTAGTGCACTCGATGCAATTAAATGCCAAGGCGTTGGAGGCAGTTTCCAAGGGAAACACGGACATTGAGACATTGCAAGTTGTTATGAAACATCTTAATGCAGCCATTAAAGAAGTAGATGGTATAATAAGAGCTAAAAGAGAAAATATTGTTTCTGCTTTGAAGTCCCGATAAAAGATAAATTTAGTGTTGACGGTGATGATTTGTATGGGACCCGGACGATGTAGAGGTGGTGCGGGGGGAAGCGTTACGGAGAGCTGCCGGTAGTAGTGCTCACCTCGGCGACACCGAAATACATTAGATTTTTTTTCAAACTGTTATGTTGTGGTGCTATAAGTTTTTTTTTTACAATTTGAGAGTTTGAACACCAATACTTTTTCTTCCGACTATGTTTTGTATTGGTCGGTGTGCCCAAGCGACAACGGCGAGCCATGTAGGGCGGGGCCCCTTGTCAACCACTCTGGCACGGGCATGTTTTTTGCACCCAAACCGGAAAAAATATTTATTTATCAACATAACCCATTCATCAACAAGAACTCCCCCCCCCCAACCGAGTTAATGCAATATCGATGGAACTCGCTATTAAACAAGTTCATGAAGCTACACATCCAATAGTTGAGAGTACTAGCCTTACACCCTCTACAACTAGCGTTGAAGTCAAGACGAAGGTTCAAGCAAGATCCCGGCACTGCGCCGCCGCAACAAAGATGGAGCCTATTTCCCCTCGGATCTCAACAAAATCGAGAGAGCGCGACCATGACAATTGCGGGCATTGATCTCAATTCACATTTTTTGGACGGCGATTGCGGCAATGCGGTGTTGCATAGGAAAGTTGTTGCAAAAGTTGGGAGGTTTGCTAGATCTCATTGGGAAAATGGGCATGGACACCTAGAAAGAGATGCTACCTTGTCACACACATCTTGTTTGACTTGTTGTCTACTACATGCGGTGATGAATTACAAAAGTAAAACACCACATTCATCTTAACTTTTGTAAAAGTTAAAGTATTGTGTATACTTATCCGGTGTCTTCATTTCTAGGTATCTTGGATTATACATGAAACTCCACGTTTCATTCAATGCAAAGGAGTTAACATCAAGAAGGAGTTTACCGGTGCCGCTTCTGTTGGGTTTGATCTGTTTGACATTGCAGTTAGGAAACTTAAGCAGCTGGATGGTTGTATCAACCAAACTGGCATCTCACTTAGGTGGAGGCACATGTTTGAATCTGATTTTGCGGTACACCCTGGACTTTGCATATGTTTCGACCACCGTTCTACCTTGTTTCTACCGTAATACTCTTTTTTTTTGGTCGGGCCCACCGCCTTTCTAATACCAATCCGGTTGAAATCGACTCCATAAGAGCGCGGTTCGGGTGGACTATGACCTCCATCGATGCCGCATGGTGAACCATACCGACCATGATCATCCCTCGTTGTTTTTGTTCCCCTACAACTTTATATATTTATGAATCTCATCTCACAACTAAAATACCCTTTTTCACACGGATCATGGTACCTGTCAGTTCGAATGGTGCATGGTCATGTTATATCTGGGACCTGAAGCAACGTGTTGTGAACATCATCGACCCAACTGCAGGTCCAATTGGTGACGATTTCACACTAACGCTGCACTCTGATGCCATTGGATTGTTGGAGCAGTGTATTAAATACGCTGTTCTGAAACTATTCAGTGGCTGGGACCTTGGCAAAGCTGACTTTCTAAAGAAAGTGGTTCGGGTTTCTGATAGCCCTCCTACCAGGTACATTCCTGTTTTAATCTACTTCCCGTTTATAATATACATACTTCCGAATTTCCCCGAGAGGTTAAAGATGTAGGCTAGAAGCTCACATTCACCTTCATTAGTTTTCATTTGCTATTTAATTGGCCAATGACACCTCCCCGTTTTTTTACCGGTGCAATCTGAAAGCCATGAGATCTTAGACCTCTCATGACAAAACAGTATACATGAAGACTAAGAAAAAACCTTTCTTATGCAGCAAATTTTGAATTCTAGCAGTACCTACATTCTAGAACGGAGGTAGTTTTTTCCAGTGTTGAAAGTTTGGTTTTCCTTTTTTACCCAGGCGTGAATCTGCATTCTACACATTGTACTCTATGAAGAATTTCAATTGTAGTGACAAGATACACACATCTGAGGTGCGTACCGCAGCCATCTTTGTGCTTGTTCATATGGTTTTTGCTGCAGCCTTAATTCTCAATTAAATTTCCCTCCATTGTAAAAACAGGGCATAATTGGCAAGTTCAAAGAATACATGTTGTATGAGATTTTAGGGTTGAAGGACAACAAAGGGACCTATCCTTCCGCCTAAGTACAAACAATCAATGACTAGAAGAGGCCAGCGATGCTGTTTGTAGTTTCTCCCTGGCATGACTGTCTTTTGCAAGTTGTCCACAAGGATCCTGAGCATCCCGGTACCGTGTCGGTCTGATTTTATGTAGCTAATTTTAGTCACAATGTGATCCAATGTAAAATCTAAAATTTTAATATGTAATGCCATTTGCTATTACGATGACACGTGCATTAACAAAAACATTAGGTGCAGCCAGCATAATATGTTTTGGTTTTTTACAAAAGCCCCTTTGCGCTTCACCACTGATGTGGTATTTCCCTTTCTGTGTTGCACCCCCACAGCCTCATTTTTTGTGTACACGTGAAGTTTGGGTGTAAGATGCCATTTGAAGCTATTCTTTTACTACAATCACAATCTGGCTGTATATTACAGCCTAATTTGTCTTTATATGGTTCTCCATTAGGAGGTTTTTTTCTACATCTTCAGTTTACCCATTCAGGTTCACATCAGGGACTGTAACATACCACTGCACTGCTGCCATTTTCCTTAACATTAGAGTAGGTTTCAGCTTTCACAGTATTCCCTACTGAAGATATTAAGGCAGAAGCTAACTGGGTCCCTGAACCAGCCGTGATAGCACTCAGTGCCCATACATTGATGTTGTGTGCAGTACTGCCACCTTGAAGTGCAGTTTTCTGAGAAAAAAACTGATAAAAAGAATACCATCCTTCCTATAGTCAGGGATATACGTATAAAACAAACCCCCCATTATGCAAATAACACTTTCATCAAGTGAGAATAATTTCGGCAAAATAGGCAAGTTCGTACCGAACTTTTCGCAAAGGCTCGAGTTAGTCCCCGAACTTTTGAAAAGGCCGGTTCGGTCCCCGAACTTTTGTTTTTGAAGTCGGTTACATCCTTGACCCCAATTTACGTCCACGCCGTCGGTTAAGTCATGACGGACATAAGAAAATACCACTTTTTCCCTTTTGGCCTTCTCGGCACATCTTGCATCCTTCGTTCTTTCTTATCCGCTGCAAAGACCGCCGGCCGCCGTTGCCACGGACGCCGAGGCACGCCCGCCCGCCTTCCTGTCGAGGCCGCGCGACACCACTCACCCGCCCGCCCCGGCGGCACCCGCCCGTACCCGCCGCCCCGGCGGCGCTCGCCCACCGAGGTCGCCCGCCGAGGCCGCCCTAGCACCGTGGCACGGCGGGTCGCGGCGGCCGCGGCAAGCACCTTGGCGAGCGTCGTAGACCTGCCGCTAATCGCCCTAGGTGCGCTCGGTGGCGCCCAAGGCCTCGCCTCCGAATCGACCCATGGCTCGTGGTAGCGAGCAGAGGAGCACTTCAAGGGCGGGGATGGAAGGGAGAACAAACAATGAAGAGGAATCGGATTACATGCTTCGGGAGATGGAGGTGAGGAATGCATTTCCCCCAATTCGGTGTTCCTCTTTTGTTTTGTTCTCATGTCGAATTTGTTGGTTCTTGGCAGCTGGAATGGTTGCTGGAAGAACACTCAGAAGGCATGATGGTGAGGACAGGGATTACTTGCCGCCATGGATAGTTCCCACTGTTGGCTTGCTGCTGGTCTGGTGTGGATGCAGGGAGAAGATTTTTGCAATGCTCAAATGTGGAGAATCCTTGTGATTTCAAGTACTTGGATTGACCCAAAATTTTGTGGGAGGGAAAATAGAGTGATTCGGGACACGGCGTCAATGAATGGAAGTTTGTCCGAGCTTGTAAAACATTTTCATGGGCAATGGGATGAACCGCTTGGTTCCGGACGGGGAGGCACGAGAAGAATGTCACAAATTGAAAGCCATTTGTAGTGAACAACTTAGTTGCATATGTATCTTGTTGTGTTTTGTTGTTTTAATGGCATGTTGCCTTTCACTGGTGTTGTAAGCATTCGGGTGAATGCAATGACATCTCGCCATCTATGAATGAATGTAATGTTGTTGTCAAAAATTCAATGAATGCGGTACTAAAATTAAGGCATTTCAAGTATATTTATTCCAATTTTCATTATGGCATTTCAGCATGGCATGAACAAACCGTACTAAAATTGGAAGCTCAACAAAGAGTACCGACATGAACATTTGTACTAACATTGGAAGCTCGACAAACATGTATTTATTCCAGTTTTTAGCATGGCATTTCAGCAAGGCAATAATAAAGGCAAAGTCACATGTCTCGGAGTTCAAAGAAAAGGCCTTCCGGTGAAATGAAACATGTCTCGGGTTCAAACAAAAGAAATTACAAACTGCAGGATTCTATCCCGATTTTTTGCCGCCCTGTGCGGTTGAAACGGACTTAATCTTTTGCGGTTGCACGGCCCCCCGCTTGTAACGTTGATGGTTGCTCTTGCGGATGAGCTGGGATGTCCCGCATTTGCTTCAATGACAACGAAGCATTCCCAACAGCGAGAGGGAGGAGATAGAAATGCTACTGTAAAATAGATTGAGACTCAGTCAAGATACTGCTGCATACGGGAAAAAACATAATGCATCAAATGTCAGTCACAAAAACCTGGTAGTTCACTCAATACAACACTTGGTCTGGGATATTAGTCCGTTTACTTGGTACATAACAACAAAAGCTACTAGTTCACTCGATACAACACTTGGTCTTCTACGAACGTGCCATACATTACATAAATGCGGCATTACAATGAAAAACAACATACTAATTATTAAGCTTGGCAACCTTTGGATAATATTTATACATGTCTTTGATCTTTGAACAAGCGGCTTCATATCAACTATTACGGTCGTCGACAACCTTCACAAAGCCATCAAATACAATCTTCCTAGCAGACTACCGATTAGCGAGATATCAACACACCCTCTCCAGGCAAAAACATGAACAACACCATTCAAGTATTCATTCATGTGAGCCCATTGTTTCTTGATCCTTTACGCAACACCAAGGAAGTTCTCCGGTAGCCTAGTACGGAATACATGGTTGGTTTTTGCCTCAACCCTGTCAGCATAGTTCTTATCCACAATAACCAGCTTTAACTTTGTCTCCAAAAAACGTAATGCTTTACCAGCAGCGTCTTCCTCTGCCTCAGCGGCAGTGAATAGATCAATACCATGGAACTTCGTTCTGCCACCACAACATGCTGCTTCAACTTTTGGAAGCTGGATTATGACCTCACCGCGGAACAGGCCACACTTGAAAAGTACTTTGTTGCTGTAATCAGATTTTGGGAGACCAATAAATTCCAGAACATAGTCAAGCACATCTTTCGCAGTGAAATGCACCACCTCACCTAGCCCCTGTAGCCAAAAACACTGACAATAATAGCTGTGAGCACAACTAATTGAAAAGCATTAGCAGAAAAGAGTAGTGTTCATGTTGTTAAAATTAAAACTCAATGCTAATTTCTGTTTTAACAGACATGCTACCTTCATTAGATAACCAGTTCTTTTGTCATTGCACACTTTCAAATGCATTGAGCGCTGAGATTCACACTCCCTCCATGCAAGATACATGGCCCTATGGTTCTCTATGAATGTTTTTATAACTGAGCCAACAAGCTCTTTCCCTTCACAAAACACTTCTCCAACTGCGCTCCTCATGTCATGGACAGTCTCCAAAATTTCTTTCCTCTCCAATTCTGACCGAAAGTTCCCAACTTTGTCTATTACCTGGCTCCACTCAGCAATAACCTTCTCAATTGCATAAGAACTTTCGTTGAGATCAGAAAAAACACGTTTCTCTTCGTAATTTTCAGCTACCTTACTGCTCCAGTCAGCGACATGGATCAAATGTTTTTTCTCCAGATACTCAAAAGCATTCTCAACCGCACTCAATAATGCCTCATCCTCTCCACTGCAGACATGGCCAAGCACCTTAGCAACACTAACAACTGGCTCAGATGTAAAACGCACCCCTGAAACATTAAGTAAAACGTTCGCTTGGTACGAAAACCCATCTCTGACACAGTCGAAGACAGGAGCTTCCTGTGCTGGAAGAGACTTCATGACCTTCACAAGGATGGTTTTGAGAGGGATATGAATTGTTTGTTCTACACCCTGCATCGATGTAATTTGGTATTTTCAGATTACTACTGATACTACACAGCTATATTGCGGGCGTTAATTAAGTAAAATCACACAAAGCTGCATACATAAAGAACCACGTGGTCCACCGAACATGCACTGTTAAAAAATACTACACAGCCAGTTTGATTGTTTATGCAGTTATTGTCTTATTATTAGCTTCCACCTGGCCACCACACAAGACTCATGTGGCAAGATGCATTGTTAAAAAACAGCTTAACATGTCAAACAAAGTTTTTCAGTTTACCAGTTAATATAGATGCGGTTGTCGTGTGATCCTGCCAAATAAGTTGGACCAAGTACCAAAAATAGTTGTGCTTGTATCAATGCAAACAAACAAACAATTACATAGTACCTCGGAGTACTCGTTGGTGGCTTACAACCATTATAACAAACATGTAACCATTGAGTCTACATTTTTTGCTATTTACGATTCCTAAGATGTAATCAAGAAAATAAAGCAGCATATTGAAAAAGTGGGCATGTGCAAATAGCCTGAATTATGGAACCCATTTCTTCTAACAGTATAAGTGATATAATGTGAATCCCAAAGTTGCATGTCCTTTTATTAGCAATACATCATGTCTTTAAAAAAATTACAACTGTGACATATTTACATTGTTTCGCACAAAAACATAAACTTTTATTAGCAGGAGTAAAATGTTGGAAAGATATAATTTACCGATATGTACTTAAGAAAGGGAAACAAGTTAGACATCCAACCGACAGCAAATAAATTGTTACAGCATGTACCAAAAATGGCATCGACACCAAATTTATATCATGTTCTAATTAGTGTTCTTAGTTGGCTTGCCAGTATTACCTAGAATTACGCACTACAATCACTGGTACCTTGCAATCATTGTAACAAAATTAGATAAAAAATATCTTCAAATGTAGAAGGTAGTATCGCGTATATACTATTTTGAAATGTGGGGGAAACTAACCTGAACCTGCAGCTCTAATTCAGAGAAAGCGGCAGGAGTGTTTGTGGATGGCACCCCTTCGCTGGAAGGCATTGAGGCCACATTCGCAGGTGTAATCATCGCCTGCATAGAACAAAAAGTGATGCAAAAAAATGTAAAACAATCATCTAGATCCAGGTAGTTAGCGCGCTGTCAAATGACCCAAAAAAATGAACTAGATCCAAAACAACCTGTTGGTTGGTCGAACCACCACCACCCTTCAGCGGCATCTTGCTGAACTCCATCTCAACAGGGTTCTATTGTGCTGTTGTGCAGGGGAGAAGGCGTTTCGGAGATTTGGATTCCTGGTGCGAAGTAGAGGAGCAAAGGTGGACCTGCGGTGGAGAAAGGTGAAACCTCGGCAACATAGCGGGATGTGTGTAGAGACAACGGCGGATCTGCGCAGGAAGCACCGGGGAGTGAAGAGCGGCGACGGGTGCGGACCGGCGGAAGATGCGGTGCGGCAGAAGGTGAGGAGCGGCGGCGGGTGCGGACCGGCGGAAGATGCGGTGCGGCGGAAGATGAGGACGGCGGCGGGTGCGGACCGGCGGAAGATGCGGTGCGGCGGAAGGTGAGGAGCGGTGGCGGGTGCGGACGGAGGAAGGTGAGGAGCGGCGCCGGGATGCGAAGCCGCGGCGGGTGCGGAACGGCCGACGTCCGGAGCGCGCGCAGATGTGGAACGGTGGAGGAGGAAGAGCGTACTTGGGCGCCGCTAGGGTTTCCTTCGTGCGCCTCCCACGAAATGCCTCGGCCGCGAGGCCGACGACGCGCGACGGCGAGCGGACGGCGAGTGTGAGGCATGTCAACACGGATCCGTGTAAGGCAACATTCGCACGAATGTTAAAGCTGAATCGACGGCGTGTGATAACGAGAGGGGCACCTTCCGGTTGTGGGAATGATTTTCCGTACATGAGGCCATGAATGTAAATGTGAAATTGTGTATGCATTACCTTGTCTTCTCACCACATGTCTTCATCAAATTATAATCGTACACCTCACACATCACACACAGTCACCACTGGCCACCTCATGATGGCGCGGCGTTCCAACGTTTTCTAGTTGGAGTTAAATTCGATAAAACAGGTCCGGCACGACTAGTCGAGTACGCCGAGTGGGCAAGGTCCATTTGCAACATGGCGTTCTATCGGCAGAACAGTTTACTCAAAAAGAACAGCACACCGAAAGAAAAGGGGAACATGAGTCGGCTACTCTACTCAATCGCAGCACGTCAGCTGATCCAAAAGGCAAAAAGAATGGCTCAGCACCTCGACGTGTAACGCGATGCGCACCAGAATCTCGCCGTCGGCGCTGCCATCCCGTGGCGGCTCAGGTGTCCTCCCTCATCGCCGGGCTCGCGCCACGTGCCCCGCGCAGGGTTTATTTTCTCGACGATAAAAAAACGATAAATCCGAAAATCACGTTTCTCGGTGGGAGCGGTTTTTATTTTATCACCGAAAAATCGTTCAAACCAACTAATACTATCTCATCACCTTCCATAAATCTAAATATTATCTCATTTTTATGCATTGCTTTCATTGCTTTCATGTTAGATTGTTTGAAAACAATTTAGGTTGTTTTTTATAAATTGAAGATTTTTCTCTAAATTTTTATCCGAAAGGAAAACGATGAATCCGAAAATTTTCCGGTAAATCCGGATAAACATGTTTCTCACCGACCTCCGTTTTTTTTTCCGTAAAATAAACCCTGGCCCCGCGAGAGCCTCTCCCTCGCGTCCCAAGGGCAGCAGCCAGCTGACGCGCGGCTCGAACCCACCATTGCAGCGCGCTACGCTACGCAACGCGCCGCGCCGGTAATCACTGTTGAACAGCTAGCTCGCAGTCGCAGCCCGGGAGATCTAGGCCAGGCCGGGCCGGAGCCGAGGGAGAAGAACACGGAGCAGCGAGGACCACGAGACGAGACCAAAGCCAACACGGACAAGAAAAGAAAGGTTGGCGGGCGCGGCCGGCCGGCGTGGTGGGATGTGTCCACGAGCCCCCTCTCGGCTGCCGCCACGTCGCGCCTCACCCGCCACCACTGCCCATCGAGCCCGTCCGCTCCGCGCGCCCTTTTAGGCGCTCCTCCTCCATTTAAGGTTGCGGCGCGCGCATCGCATGAGAGGCTACCGGGGCCGGCCATTGTTTCTGCATTTCTGGCGTCGCCGTCGCTGTTGCGTCCTAGCTGCTGCTGCTGCTGCTGCTGGGACGAGAGGGAGAGGGGATCGGTTACCGCCACCGCCGGCCGTGATGGGGCTCGCCGGGGAGAGGTCGCCCGTCACCGGAGGAGGGTTCAGGTGCCATCACCGTTGTCGCTGCTTCCTTCTTCATGCTGTTCCCGAATCATACTGAAGCTGTCATTATATATGTCCGGCCTTGTTTAACCTGATCGAGTTCTCAGCGAATCCGTGACTGCCATGTTATGTTTTGCTCATGTGCATGATGTCGCCATGCTGTTTTCATCTTTTCCAAATCGTCTCTCGCTGGTAGCGTAGGCTTATGTTAAGTGGTGACAGAGACAGGGTTATCTCATTATCTGCGTACACAAGAAAACAGGAATTACAATATTTTAGCATGCATCTAGAATATTGTCTTTCTCATAGATCTGCTGGAACTACATATAAGCCCATGCATTTGTACAGCTCCTAACGATTTACCACGTACTATGGTGAATTGTTGATGTCCATCCTTTCAAAAAAAAAATTGTTGATGTGCAACAACAACCCTGTTTCATGCAAATGCTTCTGTTCATCCTGGCAGTGAAAACGGCAAGTTCAGCTATGGCTACGCAAGCTCTCCTGGGAAAAGATCTTCCATGGAGGACTTCTATGAAACCAGAGTAGATGGTGTCGATGGAGAGACAGTTGGGTTGTTTGGCGTCTTTGACGGTAAGATGCAGTACAGACTAGTGTTAGTCAAAATAAAACTAACAATACTTAGAAACAAGATACATCGGGATCTACTAGTTTACCGTAGATCACATCTAGCACATTAATCTAATGCGGAAATAAATAGTATGGATTCGGCTATGAATACCGGCGGCGGTGTTCTCCATCGCGTTGGTGTTGGCCGATTTAGCGGTGACGGAGTCGACGGCGAGAGCAACGTCGGGCTTGTAGCGTAGACGTTCCTTGAGCGTCTTCGAGGGTATCGGTGGCCTTCGGGACGCCAACGACACCGCCCGAGACGCGGAGCTCGAGCTTCCGGGCCTTCCCGGCGCTCTTAGCGATCGGTGGGTGGATTAGGGTTAAGGTTCACGTGTGAATGCACGTGAAACTCATGTCAATCCCCTTAGGGAACCGTGAGGGGTCCCCTTTTCTTATATAGGCAGCGCTGTAGACCCAGGGCCGAGCCCGATAAGACTTAAGGTTTGCCACCCGATCACGGCAAACGGGCTTTGTTAATGTTGGGCCGAATCCGAGTCTAAGGGGAAGTGGACCGCTCCCCCATATCCTCGGTTCGTCGGTTGACCGAGGTCAAATCAAAATATCTAACAACTAGTACTCCGTATTTCAGATGGATAATTCATGACACTACGAGTTTTAGGCGTAGACAATTTGAACAAGCAACTTCTAGCACCAAAGTAATATTGGCTTGTCCTACAGCAACAATTTCCAGTCTCAGCCAGAACACACCAACTTTTGGTGGGGGAAATTGGCAACGGCTCCCTTGTTGGATTGCTATAATCAATTTCTGTCCACCCCTGTAGGACATGGTGGAGCTCGAGCAGCAGAGTTCGTCAAGCAAAACCTTTTCACCAATCTTATCAAGCACCCAAAATTCTTCAGTGATACCAAATCAGCTATTGGTATTGCAACTCTCTGCACTTGCTATGGCTTTTAAGAATTCTGCAATTTGGAGACTGAATGTTGGTATTATCCTCCTGCAGCTGAAACTTACACTCACACCGACTCAGAACTTCTGAAAGCTGATACCAGCCATCGTCGGGATGCCGGGTCGACCGCCTCCACAGCTATTCTTGTAGGTGATCGCCTTATGGTTGCAAATGTTGGGGATTCTAGGGCGGTCATATGCAGAGGAGGGGATGGTACGTCAAACCCCCTGGTACATTATTTTTGCATTTCGGCTTCTTTGACCTTGTTTGCACTTCATTTGTGATGACTAGCTTGCAGCTAACGTGTTGCAGAATTAGAATTACTACATGTAACCAATCTGTTTAACTGCACGTTTGCTGGCTAAGTTAGTGTGACTTAACTATGGCGCAAAGCTCTACTAGCCTGTTGTGATCCAATCATCCAATTTTCTGGCAAACCATGAGCTTCATTCTTGTTGCTGCTGCAGCTATAGCCGTGTCAAGAGATCACAAGCCAGATCAGACGGATGAGAGGCAGAGGATAGAGGAAGCTGGTGGATTTGTGATGTGGGCTGGTATTTCCATCTCTCTGGCTTATTGGCCCAAAATCAAACAACATAATCAACTCATAAACACCTTTGATCTGTGAAACTTTGGCAGGAACATGGCGTGTCGGCGGTGTTCTTGCTGTTTCTCGAGCATTTGGTGACAAGCTCTTGAAGCAGTACGTTGTCGCTGATCCGGAGATCAAGGTTTGTTTACTTTCAGAGACTCTTAACAACAGATGAGCAGTATTATTTGAATATCTGCTGTCTTCCTCAGGAAGAGGCTGTGGACAGCTCCCTGGAGTTCCTCATCCTTGCAAGTGATGGGCTGTGGGACGTGGTGACAAACGAGGTAGTAAAACCTTTGTCTGAATGAAAAATTTAGGTGCCCGGTCCGGTGAGTTCGTTTTCACATTTTGAAGCATGTTCCACATTTTGAAGCATGTTCTGCCTCCTCTGCTTGCAGGAAGCCGTGGCAATGGTGAAGCCAATCCTCGATTCAGAGCAGGCAGCCAAGCGGCTCCTCGCCGAGGCATCCCAGCGGGGCAGCGCCGACAACATCACCTGCGTCGTCGTGCGCTTCTTGGAGCAGAACAACGGGATGGGCAGGGCCACCAACGACCAAGCCTCGTAAAATTGTTAGCTTTGCTGTTCTGTTGTGACAACATACCAACGTATACAATTTTTACTTCGCTTTCTGCACTCTTTTCATTCTAGATCCACTCGGCCAGCAATGTTTGTTTTATTTTTCATTATGCTCTGCAACACTGAATGTAAAAACGAAGGTCACTTGCGTTTGTATCTTGGAATGAATGAAATCTGGAAAAGAATGGATTCAAATACCCCCTGTCAAACGTTTGTTCCAAACTACGTTCAGGGCCAAAGCATCAGGGCCGGGGTGATGATTGTTAGGAGTTGCTCAGGTAACCGCTCAGGAGGAAACATTATTTCCCAGACTCATCGAGCAGAGACCTGCTCTCGATACTGAAGATATCATCATAGCAACACTCAATCAGAATCCAAAACTAGATACAAAGATTAAAAAAGGAGAGAAAAGAAATAAGCAGCATTAAAAGATTGAAAAGAGGGAGAAGAAATAAGCAGCATCAAAGCATGATCAATGATCCAAAGGTGGCGTTGGGCTCGGACTACTTTTAAGCTCCGCAAGGCAGGGGAGACCCCCGCCGTTCAGACGAGCGAACCTGTTTTTTCGTCATCGCCGCCATTCTTCTCACCTCGGATCAAACATCAAAGCAAAAAAAACCAAAACCAAGAGGAGACCAAATTAAAGAAGCAAAAGCCAAAGACAGACGGAAAACACATCAGATCCCGCCATCGTTCCGTAACGAACGGCGAGCGCGGCACGGCGGCGCGGGAGTGTGGGCGGCGGCGCTAGCTAGCGATGGGAACCCTAGCCGGGGGGGCGAGTCGCTTTATAAGCTTGCCAATAGGTGCACGCCCACGAAGTTGCGTTTATTTCCGAACATGCCATCGCCGGCCGAGGCGGGCGCGCGAGTCCGGCCCAGCTGCCAATGCTGCGGTCGGCTGGCTGCTGGGCTGGGCCTTCTGGTGAAGGAATGGCCCAATTGGTGCACTGACAAGGCCCTAATAGCCCACAAATCTCAATTCCGAATCTCACAAGCTCGGTCGATCTTGGGCCACGATGGAAATGGGCCCAAAAGATTTTTTTGTTTTGACTAGTCAAACACCGCAACACTAATTGCACAGCTAATGGAATTAAACAAAACTTCTCCAAATCCTAATAAAGTATAATTTTCGAATTTCACTAGCACAAAAGTCACACACACTTGGATTTTTTTTTAGAATTACACACACTTGGAATTTGGACAGCGACAGTATATATACCAAGTAGAAAAGGACGGACAGGTCGATACGTGCCCCGCACCTGCAGGTACGGTTTTCCCTGCGTACACGTGTACGGCCGGGCTGCGGAAAGTAAACGGTAGAAAAATCTCATCATCATCATCACGCGTGAAAATTAGAGTTTTTTCATTTGAACTTGAGGGCGCTGCTCGTGCGGGCCGCCGACGACCGGGCGAAGCCGGCACGTACGGCCACGACCATTTCCCCCCGCACGCGTCACCCGAAATCTAGCCCTGAATCCGGAATCCCTGAGGCGCGCGCGCCGGCGGCGGCGGTGGTCGTCCAAGATTTTAATTTTCGGCGGAGGTCGACGACACCGACGGGACACCGTACCGACGGCCGATGATCGCCGGCGCCCCGGCGCGCATGCATTCGACAGACGAACGTACGACGACGACTTCATCGGATCGCCGATGAATATTTCTTCGAGACGTACGTGTTAATTTTTTTACAGACCTGTGGGCGTGCGAACGTGTTCGATTTTTGCCTTGCACTCGACGTCGTTTGGTTGAAACGAGTTTTCAGGATTGCTCTGCAGAAGGTCCAGACAGATTTTCTCCGGAGGCTGGAACCAAACAGGCTGAGAGTCTTTGTCACCCTGTCGCTCACTCCACCGGAGAGCTTTGGAGAAGATCGAAGGAGACGGAGGAAATGGTTTCTTCAGAGCTCTGCTGCTGCTGCTGGTCAGTGGTCTTCTTCTTCCTCGTGCGTGTGCGTGCGGACAGATGCATTTCTGTGCCTGGATTGACCGTCCAACAAACACATTTTGGACGGTCAATGATCGAAATGACCAGCAGAGCGATCGAGAGACATCAGACATCAATGCTGACGTGTGCAGGAGCTGAACCTGTTGTCTGCGGGAGAGAAAGGTATGGATGAGTCAAAATCCTGCACTGATTAGTGTTCGATTATTAGCATAATTGTATAATATAAGCTGGTTGATATCACGATGGAACAAGCTGCCGGGATTGAAACGATGATATCTCTGAAGCTTCTGGGAAGGGAGGGCAGCACTGCGTGCGTGCAGCTGAGGCAATTGCAATCTGATGAGTTCGTGGATTACTGTCCCAGGAAAAGATCAAGCATATGTAGTTTAGTTTTGTATGGGCAAACGCAAATCACGAGGACCGTTTCCACGAGAATAAGGCCGCGGTTCCTTCCTTGGAGATGACCTGAAAGCACTGGGAGTTGAACTCTTCTGACCTCAAAGCGTTAGGAGTTGATGCACTTCTTCTGACTAGACAAACCGTCCTTCAGATCAGGCCACCCGATTACTATACTTCTTATATATGGACACGCGTCTTTGTTTAATTTCTTGCCGGTTTGAGATTACCAGGGATTGAAACCAATATATAATTAATATATATAGTCTTTGCCTCATATTTTCATATTCCCTTAAACAAATTTAACTGTCCACGCCGCAAAAGAATTTTCAAAACTTTTACCACGATTGAGCTTTCGCGGCATTACATGTTTCTCGACGAGGGCTTCATTTTCTCAGTTCCCACTCTTAAATCTTTTTTTTTTGCATAAATAACTCCACCTGCATCTGCATGCACAGGTGAACCATCATGTCCTTCACGTGGAATTAAGCTAGGTCAGGTTTAAAACCTTAGCCAGACTGGAACAATATCTGTCGCCTTTCCCCAAATCGATATCTCAGGTTAAAACAAAACAGCTTCATTTGGTGGCTGCTGCCTACACTGCATGTGTGCACCACCGTTCAAAACTTATTGATTCGACGACTGAAACGTAGGCATCCAAAGGGTTGAATCAGGCGACCCATGTCTTTGAACGAATCAAGTCCAACAAAAACACATTAATTATCGCGCGAAGACACCGCAGAACATCAGACGAATCCTTCCAAATCAGCATATCTTATCACGAGAAATCAGCTAGAGCGTTCGCACTGCATCGCCTGGCTAGCTAAAGTTCAGATCAGAAGAAGCTTCTGCATCAAGGGTAATAGTAGAAACCCCTCTCCTTTTTGACCGCTTGAATTTTCCAGCAAATGATGGGGAGATCTCACCCACCTCCAATCCTCCATCATATCACCCCAGTAACAACGCCATGCCGGTGACGCAAAAGATCAGAGGCAAGTGATCGATCGCAGTAAGAACACGGCCAGTTTTTTTTGGCCTGGCCTATGGGAAAAAGTTGATCTGATGTGCCCTGAGATGAACTCAGAGTCTTCGTTCTAATTAAGCTAGTCGTCGGCGAGACCCTGTTAAGTTGCATGGCAGCCAAAGAAGGGTTAGTTGTTTTGTTCTGGCTTGCGTGAACGGTTTGGGGTTGTACACGTGTGGGTGTGTCGCTGATCATATTTTCAGCGAATGCGGCACACATCCGCCGCCGCCGCCGGAAAATGACCGCCTGTGCGTCCTCGCCATCGACGCAGGTCGAGCTCACTTAACTCGTTTGGTTCCATGAACGGAACCATCTATATACGGACAAGGACCAAAGGTACTGTAGTACGACTGTCCTAGAATTATCAGTTGCGGAGAGATTGGGAGTTCAGCTGTTTCTTCTTTCTGACCGGTTGCCGAAATGGATCATCATACATCCATCGCTTTGTATTAGGAAATCCATCGTCATCATGCACTGAACCCGTGCCGCTTTTGCTTCATCTCCAAGGCCGGCGAATTGAAGGGACTTGTAGAGGACATAGGTGATGCACTTAATTTGAAAAGAATATATATGCAGCCGCCTGCTGTGTTTTTGCTCCAGAGTACGTACATTCAGACAGGACAGACGTGTACCATTTGTATTTTAATTTGTTTTCAGAGAACAATATCTAGAGGTGACTCTCATCACATGTACGGCCTTTCGTTGCTAGATAGTAGTCTCTCATTTGCCACGCACACAGAGATGAAAAAAAACAAAGGAGGGGGTTAACAGACGTTAATTGATCTTTTACCGCCGTCTACGGTTGAAAAATGGGCGCCCAGTATAATTGTTGAGTGATGA
The DNA here is from genome assembly GCA_947561735.1 of Cenchrus americanus. Taxonomy (NCBI): domain Eukaryota; kingdom Viridiplantae; phylum Streptophyta; class Magnoliopsida; order Poales; family Poaceae; genus Cenchrus; species Cenchrus americanus. The sequence continues at coordinate 86,449,293 of OX387243.1, forward strand.
GAGCCCCTCTTAAAATGTCGTCGGTTTCAGGAACCATCGATGCTTGCATCTGATTCGCGGGAGACCGAGAAACGGCCCTCTCCTGGTCTCAGCAGCCGGCCGGCCGGTTGCCTTCCTCGTGTCTCATCTCTCTCAGTCCAACCAATTGGAGCATTAACTTGTGCCGCATACAATCCATCTCGTTCGTCTACCCCTGCTATATTCAAGTAAAAACGCCCTCTCCTTTGTAATTAGAATTACGCTCTCTGCTGGGTATTCTTGTCGTCTTCAATTCGCACACGAAACTGACTTCGTCCTGCCGCGCCATTGTTTTCCTTCCCAGGCATCAGCAGTAGTCGCCTGCCTGCCTGCAGCTATAAAGCAACGCCGAACCTTCAGACGCCGGCCGGCTACTCACTTACCCCCTAATCCTAGCTACCATCTGTGAACTGCTTCCTCTTCATCTACCCGGGCGATCGATCTGTGAAGTCTCGGGCGCCGCGCCGTCACCATGTTTAGCGCTAGACTAGCCAAGGAGCCTGAGGATTTCGGGAAATCATGGCTTGGCCTTGGGATAGGCGGCGGCGGTGGTGATCTGAAGAGGAGCCACGGCGATCGGAGGTCGTCGGCGCTGCAATTCGACCTGATGCTGTTCCCACAGAGTGTCAAGGAAGAGGATGCAGCAGAGAAGCAGGGTGCCCGGAAGAGGTTGAAGATCGCCGACGATGACGGAAGCAACCGGTCGCACGAGCCGAGCCCGAGCGACGACGGCGGTGACGGCGCGGCAGCGAGGAAGAAGCTCCGGCTTACCAAGGAGCAGTCTACCCTGCTCGAGGAAACCTTCCGCGCCCACAACATACTGTCCCACGTACGTATGCATGTGCTCTAATAACCTCTCGTGTCATCAGTTACTTTATTGCCATGATCAACATGATGCAGCGTGTAGAACATCTCCTGATGAAAATATTGCTTCTCGATCTGACGATGCTTGGCAGGCTCAGAAGCACGAGCTCGCTCGACGGGTGAATCTAAGCGCCAGGCAGGTAGAAGTGTGGTTCCAAAACAGGAGAGCAAGGTATGTGCAGGGCAAATTAAACATCTTCGCGCCCTGTCTACCTGCATGATCTGAAGTCTGAACTTGCGATCGATCTTGTGTTCTGCTTCTGTGCGAATCTTTTTCAGGACAAAGCTGAAGCAAACGGAGGTGGACTGCGAGATCCTGAAGCGCTGCTGCGAGAGCCTCACCGGCGAGAACCAGCGGCTGAAGCACGAGCTCGCGCAGCTGCAGCGTTCGTCGGCAGCGGCGGGGCTCTACGTCCAGTTCCCGCGGGGCACGGCGGCGGCGGCGGCGAGCGTCTGCCCGTCCTGCGACAAGGTCACCGTGACGACGACGAGCGGCGGCGAGACTAGCAAGAGCTCCAGCAGCTACTCCTCCTGACTCCTGAACGAAACCGAAGCATTGATTTCGTGCTTGGTTTCGATGAGCATGGCCTATCTGATTTCAAGGTTTCATGTGAGTTTGTGTAGATACGTGTGCATGCATATCGTGCATGGACGGTATGTGGTCGAGACAGGAAATAACTTTGACGCCCGTACGTACGTGATCTGCAATTCTGCATGCCGATGCAGGATGCTATAGAGATGAGATATAGCTGTAATACAATCAGTTATGATTTATGAACTGATTTGAGTTTTAGGATAGACCCAAACATCATGTAGTTTTTTAGCACACTGCAGTTATAAATTCACACGCCAATTTCTTCTTAATCTGTTATATGTCTGCAATTACATAGCTGATTAAAGTCTGCCTGACCTGAGCATTCTGAGAGATATTTCATGCATGCATGTGTGTACAGTACTTCATTCTCAAGTACGTTTACCCCTCACGAGTCAACTGTCATTACTGTTACCAGTTTACCACCTTTTATTTGTACATGTCGTAATAAGCAGCACCCGGTTTTGCTGTCCAACTACACAGTTTTCTTCCGGTGGGATCAGATATTTCCAACAGTGTGACGAAAATGATTAGAAAATTGATCATACACATGAGTAAATCATAGCACTTCTGAGTTCTGACTGGACTACGGCCGGGCTTTGATTGCAATCTGGCCATCATACAAGGAAAAAAAGGCGGCACGTTTCTCACGTGATTGCAATGTGATCTCTGAGGTAGGAAAAAATAAACGAAAATACGTTTTGTCAACACTAGAATACATAAACCAAGCTACTCCACAGCCAAATTAAACCAAGCTAGATCCTCTCTCTTCAACTGCTTCAGAGCACAGCGAAGTAAACCTAACTACTAAAGTTCTCAACTTAGCACCGATGCTCGTATTTTTTTATTTATTATATGATATAACCAAGTTACTCTTGCAGTGATAGCGAGGTGCCCGTCGATAGCGAGAATAACTTCGTCAATTTTTTGATGATTTTGCTGACTCAACCTTTCAGAGATGTGACTTCATCAATTTGTGATGATTTGTTCACTCAACATTTCGAAGATGCTCGTATAGGTAGAGGCGGATGTGCGTGTGTGTACGAAGGGTTTGCGTCTATCCTATAATTTGCAAAAAAAATTGCTTCAAAGCAAGATAATCGGCTGGAGATTAAAGGTCACATGTTCACAATTTTTGAAAGTGGTCAGTTAACGGCCCATGAGTCCGGCAACATGTGGCCCACAACATGAACGGAGGCCGTTAAATTAAATAGTAAATAGGAGCCTAAGCTAATTTATAATAGTGAATGGGCTTGTAGTCCAATGGTGAGACGATCCAGTAGGACGCTACCCAGTAGGATTAAAAAGAGCGTCGTTAAGTGGTGAGCGGCGTTCCCGTCGATAATGAGGTGTTAATGGCGACTATCTCCAGATATGTCGGATGATCAATTTTTCAAAGGTGCTTAAAGGGGTAGGGTTTGCCTGTGTGTTCATAGGGTGAGTGTGTGTGCGTGTTGTGAGCATCTACGTTGTACTATGTAATTCTAAAAAACTAATTCATAATATTGTGTCTAAATTTTTATGCCACAAGTTCGCATAATTATATCTTTGGTGGTGCAAACTTTTGTTCAAGGTTGGTGTACAACTTTTTTTTCTTCTAGATATATTAACGTCTTCTCCCATATGAATAGCTTAGCGCCAGTGAGGTTCCTCATATTCTTTATTCTGCAAGAAAAAATATGTGTGACTTATTTAGAAAATAATGTAACTATGAAGCAAATTGAACTGTAATTAACGGATGATTAGGAAGAAAATTAAATTACCATGTGAAATGACTCGAACAACGATCTTGTTTTGGCTGAATAGCTCAGGCAGTGCTCCCAAGCATCTGATTTTGGTCGCCTGAGGCTGAGATTCTTGCATGGCTGGCAAGCTGCATTGTCGGGTATCGATCCAAACAAGCCACCGTGCTCCTCCACACGAGCATTGTTGCTACCTAGGATCTTGTCAAATGATCTTGTCATGAATCAAACACAATCGTGTGTTTAGTGCATTACCTGTGAATTTAGTGCATACTCCACCGAAGTAAATCTGTAAAATGATCGTGTAACGTCATGAGAAGTTGAACTTCGTTTTAAAAAAAATGGTTTACCGTAACTGGAATGTTTTGGATCGACATAAATAATTTATTTATCGAAGTTGTACTTCTCAAAGGAAAGTTACGTAGTGAGTCTGATGGGTGAGGCTAACGGCTAACAAAACATAAACTATGAGGCTAAAATGGATGGGCATGGGTAACAAGGTAGAAAAAACTATATTGTCCATGAGTACTTTTTTTTTTGTTCTCTCCACACTCGAATTTTTGTTCCACTACTGATTGCCAATCTAAATCAACACTCCAGCGACCTCTTAGGTGAGGTTAGTGGTGGGGATTAGGGTGGTTGGGGTTGCTGAAGGCCTCGTTTGACAAGGCTCAAACAGTTTCGGCTCTAGCACTGTAGCGTAACTGTAGCATGGAGCTGGCAGAGCTACCCAAACCGGGCTCCAAATTAAGCTTCAATGGATCCATGCGTCAGTTAGAGAAGAAGGGAAGAGCTACTTGGAGCCCTCCCAAAGGGGTCTGAAGTTTGCGAGCACGGGGGGGGGGGGGGAGGCCGGAGACATCAGAGCAGCCGAAGCAGACGCCAACATCAAAGAAGGCGAAGCAGACCTCGACGACGATGAAGAGAACTATGGCGACGCCGACATCAAAGAAGGCGAAGCAGACCTCGACGATGGCTCACGTGAGATAGCTGACCCAAAGGGACAAAACCATATAGGCACGGAAAACAAAGACTACTATAAGGTAAAGAACAACTAGATATACAGATTGGGGGCTCCCTGCCCTTCTCGCCACCGGCAAGGTCGCCAGAGGGGAGGAAGGGAGGGGCTGTTGGGGATTCGGGATCGAGTCCATCATAGTCAAAATTATAAAATTGACGCAGCTCGGCATTAGCAATTCGAAGGGTCAATAGCAAAACCCCCGAAGCCAATCGACACCTTTTTATTTGTAGCGTCACAACTTTCGTCTGGTACCTTGTCGCCAGAAAAAGTCCTGAATGGGGCGAGCGGTTTAAGATGCTGGGTATCGGGTTTGGTGATTCAGTTTTCCTCTAGACGAAACCCCGAGGTCGAATCCTTCCCGTTAGATAAGCGTTAGCCGGGGTATCAGGGGGGTGTTCGTCGCTCGTGTCGGGGACAGCCATAGGGATCCCCTAATAACCGGGGAAAATACCCTTTTCGAAAAATAATAAAACGTAAACTAACAAACCCACGAACAACGAAACACGCTCCGTGTGGACGCGGCCCAAAGCAGAAGGGTCCACGGCCCAGAAAGCCGCAACGATCCACCGAACAGTCGGCCGCGGTACCCCTCGGGCGAGTCTCCGCCTCGCTCGAGACCGCCTCAGACCCACGACGCCACACCTACTCCCCCGACCAGGCACGCCGCGGGCGCTCAGGTCAAACGTGAATCCCCACCACGCCGACCCTCTGACACCGCCTGGGAATCATATCCTGGCGCTGTTCCACCAGCCCGCACTGTGCGGCCATCCCCGGCGCTGTGCGGGAAGGCCGGTGTCAACTCCGTGACACTGTGCCACCCACTCCCGTACCGCTTGCACATCGCACCCCTCGAGAGAGGACGGGGGAACCCTCGAAAGTGTACGACCGCCTACTCCGCACCCGCCTGGGACGACGTTGTGACGTCAGGCCAGCAAGGTGCGTCCCCTCCGTCACTTCTGGCCCTATGCGGCCATCCCCGCCTCTGTGCCGTCATCCCAGGCACTACAGCAGCATCCCTGGCACCGTGGGAGCTTGGGATGATGGGACACCGCCACACCCACCGCTGTACATACTCCGACCCTCTGCCAGCCCGACCCTTGAGCAGGCGTACGGACGGAGACCAAACAAGAAGCTCCCGCGTCGCCACCCTTGAAGCTGCCCTTGGACAATCACAGGACTCGCCACGACGCCTGCTAGAAGTGAGATTCTCCAGGACAATCATCAGCTCCACGGCACTGTGCGCCACGCCGCCATATGTAGCACTAGAGCCATGCGACATGGCTGTAAACCGCCTCCCCTTGGCCTATAAAAGGAGGAGGTGGTCCCCTGGCCGCAGGGGGACGACGGATAGCTGCACGCTCGCACATTTCCGCCCACACCCACGATATTGGCACTTAGCCTCAATCAAACCTCAGGGACCTGGAGACTTCTCCTCCTCTCCCGCCTTGCTTGTAGCCCCCCTCTGCAAGCACTACGGTGCACCACAATACAACGCCCTGAGCGCACCCCCTACTGGACGTACGGCTCGCGACCGGAACCAGGATAAATCCGTGTCATTGTATTGCTTAGCACCGACCATTGAGAGATAGATCTCTTCGCTCTTACTAGTTAGTGTCGGGACTACTTTGGCGCGCCAGGTAGGGGCTCTGTGCTGAATATCAGCTTCCCACCAGCCATCTCGATGGTGATCCGCACCGAGTACAGGTCCCAGAGGTACTCCATAGGCAGCTCGGACCCCCTCCCAGCCTGATTCGAAATCCTGTTCGGGAGCCTGAACTTCCAGGCCACGGGAAATGGCTACCTCATGCGCATCAACAACCGCGACGAGCTCCATCCATGGCGGTCAACCGGGCCAGGCCCCATTCCCGCCACGCCTGCCACTGACGCTCTGGCGCCCGCCCAGGTGGCCACTGCGAGCGCCTCGACACCTCAAACTCGCCGGCGCTCGGGCCGGCGTTCGCGCCAAGCACGCATGGAGCGGCGCCGAGGCCACGCGCGGCCGCGGCGCGAGGCGACGCGCCCACCGATGAGACGACGGCACCCACGGGGGAGCGCGCGGTCACAGGGCCGCAGTTCCCCTACGGGACGCGCAACGCTACGACGGCATACGCTTCGTCCGCCAGCACCGACGTGGAGGCATACAAGGACCTTCCCGGCCACCACCTGCTGGCGGTCCGGAACCTCATCGCCACCACCAACGACGAGTCGTATCACAGCTCGGCCAGCGAGTTGCCACCCGCGACCTCACACGGGTATGCCGAGTGGGACTTCTCCGTTGTACCGGACCCAGTGATGTTCCAGCGGTTCCTCGACGTCGCGAACTACTAGTTCAGTTACTCCGACGACTCCAGCGCCGGAAGCTACGACTTAGCACGTGAGTGCTTCGTGGTTGTCGATGACCACGCCGACGACGCGAACGCGACAGGCGCCGGCGATGGGGACACACCCCAAAACCCGGGGCTGAGCGCACCCTCGCCTCGCCGGCGAGAGGCACCGGCATCAACACGCAGCTGTCCCAAGCGTGCGAGCTCGAGGCCAAGCTCGCAGAGGAGTACCGACAAGTGCGACTTTTGCGTGCCACCATCGCCGGAGAAGCCTCGGCGCGCGGCGAATGCGTGCGCGAGCTAAGCGAGTAGGTCCGCGAGCGTATCAACACCGACTTCAATGTCGACGACCCGAACACGCCTCTGCGCGTGAGTCAAAAGCTCATCACAGCAAGCAACGCCGCTCCGAGCCATGCCCGCGCCCTCGACGCCCGAGGCGCGCAACCTGCACCGCGAGGCGCAGGCCCTCATCGACCTGGCGGCCGTGCAGCGGGCCGAAAGCTCACATCCTGCATACACCAGCAGGGCAGTGTGCGGGATTATGGCAGCGCCCAAGGCCAAGAGGCGTCCGTCCACGCGGGCGGCGCAGCAGGGCAACTGGCCAACCAGGGCAGAACGCCGGTCAGGGAGCGGATCCTTGACACGCGCGGGCAAGCCCAGGACGGCGACACCCTCAACGTCATAAACACCCGCCGAAAGGGTGACGCGGAGGCACGAGCAGCAGCAGGCTATCACCCACGGCGGGGTGGTCGCTACGACAACTAGGAGGATCGCTCACCGACGCCGGAACCCCCAGGGGCCCGTGTGTTCAGCCGGGAGATCCGCACGGCAAGCTTCCCCTAGCGTTTTCGCCAGCCCACCTCGATCAACAATTACACGGGGGGAGATAGACCCTTGTGTGTGGCTCAACGACTACCACCTAGCCTGCCAGCTGGGCGGCGCCACCACCGATGAGGTGATCATCCGCAATCTGCCGCTGCACCACGCGGACTCAGCCCGAATGTGGCTTGAACACCTGCCGCCCAGCTAGATCCATAACTGGGACGACTTGGTCTGCACGTTCGTAGGGAACTTCCAGGGCACGTACGTGTGCCCAGGGAACTTCTGGGACTTGCGGGCGTGCACCCAGAAGCCCGGTGAATTGCTCCGGGACTTCATACGACGCTTCTCCATGTGCTGCACCGAGCTCCCGAGCGTATCTCAATCCGAGATTGTGCACGCCTTCCTCGAAGGTACGACCTGTCGGGACCTTGTGCGCGAGCTTGGACAGAACCCGCCAGTCGACTCCAACGAGTTGTTCGATATTGCCACCAGTTTCGCTTCCGGCGAGGAGGAGGCGGGGGCCATCTTCGACGACAAGAAGGGCAAACACGCGGACGACGTGCCCGCGGAAGGTAGCAAGTCTAAGGAGCCCCAGCAGAAGCATAAGCGGGGCAAGAAAGGCAAGAGGCCCCATCGCGACGCACACGCACAGGGGTGTGACGATGACGAGAGGCCCTTGCAGTCGACCCGGCCCGCAAGGGCCCTCGAGCGGCTCCTCGAGGCCCCAGCGTGTTCGACGATGTGTTGAAGAAGCCGTTTCCATACCACAAGACCCCATTCAACCACACCCTCAAGCAGTGCGACATGCTCAAGAAATACTACAGCCGCGCCGCCGCGAAGGAGGGCGAGGCTAAGAAGGACGGTGGAGACGGGGGTGCCGGCGGCTTTCCTGCGTTGGAGAACGTCTTCCTCATCTTCGGGGGGCTGACAGTGAACATGTCCAACAGCCAGCGCAAGCGGGAGCGGCACGAGGTCCTCGCTACGGAGAAGGCTCCTCCTTCCTTCCTCGATTGGTCGGAGGACGTCATCACCTTCAGCCGCGAGGATCACCCAAATCGCATCCCCAACCCGGGCCAGTACCCGCTGGTCGTCGACCTGGTCATCGGCAACTCGCGGTTCTCCAAGGTGCTGATGGACGGAGGCGTGCAACGGCGGCTGCGGTGCTTCGACGAAGAGCGGCGCCGGGCAATCGGAGTGGAGCTGCGGAAGCTCCTCGAGGACGGATTCATCAAGGAAGTTTTCCACCCTACGTGGCTAGCCAATCTTGTATTAGTTAAGAAAAAGAATGGGAAGTGGAGGATGTGTGTAGATTACACTGGTTTGAATAAAGCTGGTCCTAAAGTTCCTTTTCCTTTGCCACGAATTGATCAAATCGTAGATTCTACTACGGGGTGTGAACTTTTATGTTTCCATGATGCCTATTCCACGTACCACCAAATAAAGATGAAGGAGTCCGATCAACTCGCAACTTCCTTCATCACGCCATTCGGCATGTTCTGCTACGTGACAATGCCATTTGGGCTCCGAAACGCGGGCGCTACGTATCAAAGATGTATGCAGCATGTTTTTGGAGACCACATCGGGCGGACCATTGAGGCGTACGTAGATGACATAGTCATAAAAACCAGGAAGGCGGACGACCTGGTCGGCGATCTGCGCATTGCGTTCGATTGACTGCGAGCTAACAGGGTGAAACTAAACCCCGAAAAATGCGTCTTCGGGGTGCCGCACGACATGCTGCTGGGATACATCGTCTCCCAGCGGGGGCATCGAGCCCAACCCGGAAAAGGTCACGGCCCTCGACCAGATGGGCCCGATTCGAGACCTCAAGGGGGTGTAGAAGGTGTTGGGCTGCCTTGCCGCCTTGAACCGCTTCATCACGCGGCTCAGCGAGAAGGGTTTGCCCCTCTACCAACTCCTGAAGAAGCACGAGCGCTTCTCCTGGACCATCGAGGCCCAGGAGGCGCTCGATAAGCTCAAGGCAACGCTCGCACACGCTCCGATCCTCACGCCGCCTCAAAGCAGCGAACCTCTGTACCTCTACGTCGCTGTGACCACCCATGTCGGTGTTTAAACCTCTCGACCTCCATAGGAGGTACCCGCAGCAAGGTAGAAGGTGGGGATCGCCATGATCTGGAACCCGAAGGTCGTCGTGAGGACACAAGACACGAGATTTATACAGGTTCGGACCGCCAAGGTGACGAGCCCTACATCTTGTTTGGAGTATATTGCGCCCTGCGCTTGTGTTGTTCCTCGGAGGGATTGTGGATGCTTGGCTAGGTACCCGGCACTCCTTTATATAGTCTAGGGGGCGGGTGCCTAGTCGGTTACAAGGTAGGAGTCCTAGTAGGATTACACGGAACGAGTCCTAGTAGAATCACAGGGGAATTCTAGTAGGAGTCTGTCTTCTCCCTTCCTTGCTTGAGTACCCGGGGTGTATGCCTGACAAGCCCCCAAGCACGTTGGAGTCGAGAGTAGTAGTTCGAGTAGTCTTGAAGCCTCTTCGAGTAGTTCTTGAGTGTCCTCGAGTACTGCTTGGAGAAGTCTTCAATAGTACTTGAACTACCGTGAGGCTGGAAGGTGGTCCAGCTCATCAGTCTTGAAGTCGAGATTATATGGAAGTGCGATTGCGAAATCACACTCCATATGGAGTAGCCCCCGAGCCTTAGGTTGACTTGTAGACTCTGGCTAAGGGTCAATCTTGATTCTGATTCTGTCTTGAAAAAATTGAACGATGGGTGTAGCATAGTAGCCCCCGAGCCTTGAAATGATTAGGTAATCAATCCAAGGGTCTTCAGTGTTCGCGGAAGTCATCATTTGAGTACTCTTGTAGCATTCAGCCCCCGAGCTCGTCGCCAAGTGAGCCATAGGAGCCACGTCGAGTAGTTGTTGGTGCCGAGCCCCCGAGCTAGAGAGCTAGCGGAGACTACTCGAGTTGTTGTCAAGTAGTGATTTGGTGCGTAGCGCCCAAGTTTGGGAACTAGCCACGCCGGTTGAGATACGCGAAGCGTACTGGAAAGTCGTTGCCGAAGCTTGACCTGAAAGTAAAGATGTGTACATTATGTAGCATTTTTGTAGAAATTGAATCTACAAATGACAAATACAAATATGAATATAGATGTAAATGTCATGTGTCATGCTCTTGTTTCGGTCGTAAGGCGTCGAGTAGTTAGCCTGATACGGTTTAGCGCCCAGTCCCTTTGGTCGCTGTTTAGCCATAGCCGCTGGGGGCGTGGAGACATGACAGGAGAGCTAGTTTAAGCGCCCGGTCTCTGAGGAGCCTGTTTAGCCATAGCCGCTGGGGGCATGGAGGCATGACAGGAGAGCCAAGGCTTTGCGCGGATCAAGGCGTGTGCTACTATAGCGAGACCATTAAGAGGTAGACGAAGGTAGTCGACATGGCGACAAGAGAGAGCGCGATTGCTCGTTGTTCCGCATGGCGGAGAGCAGGATTGCGCAATGCCTCCTCAGAGTGTAGCCGTTGTGCGCCTCCAGCACTCAGTACACGAAACGTCGTGGCAAGAGCCTCCTAATTTGGTGTACCAAGCACCGTGCGCGGTCGGTCAACGATCCCCAAGGAATAAGCGGCACGGTGTAGCTCTGGCGCGGGGTAGCCGTTGAGAGGCGTACACGAAGTAGTCTTTGGCGTTGGTTCCTGTATGTGGAGAGCAAGCCAAAGAAAGAATAATTATTGAAATAAGTGACTTATCTTAATTCGCGGACGAGTGTCGACGAAGCCATGGCGGTCGGTGATGGAGCCGCGACGGTTGTTGCTGAAGTCGACTAGTCGGAGGTGGATCCAACTAGTTGTTGATGACGTAGTAGCCGCCCTCGACAAGTTTACTAGTCGATGTGAGTAGTCGAAGTAGTCGTACGCCCAGAAGATGACGTCGCGGCGGTGTACGGCGTAGTCGATGTAGAGCCGCTGTGGCCGAGAGACGAGTACTCGCGGCGCACGGCAAGGTTGACATAGAGCCCGTGCGGCCGGGTGACGAGTAGTCGTGGTGCACAGCGTGACCGAAGTAGAGTTGGTGTTGCTGTGAAACGAGTAGTCGTGGCGCGTGTACGTCTTCCGTGTGCATCAAGCAATGATCATGCAGCTTGCTGGTGCATCTTGTGTGTGCGTATAGCAAAGCTCCATGAGATTAAATTTTGTACGCACAAGGAATCAGAGAGTAGAGCTCGTCCTTGATCCTTGTGCTGCTTCTTATCTCCATATACGGTGATTTGAAGTTGGACCAATGGCTGTTGAGCAGAGCCGGCCAATCGTCTTCACGTCACTTCGAGTTCGAAACGGAAACGATTCTGTTCCATACTCGAGTACAAGTACTTGCAGCGCATGGAGTTTTTTTACAGCCCGCATGGAGTTGAATCCGTCTTGGACATGAATAGGGACACGGACGAGTCCCAGTTTCGACTTGATGTGTCGCGTGGAGAAATTTTGCTGAGTAGGCGCTTGCAATTTGATGATGATGTGATGGCTGTGTGCAGATCAATTTCGCTGGTGAAGGTCCTTCAAATTCGCCCGATGATCCTGATGATGCCCCACGGTGGGCGCCAGCTGTCGGTGTTTAAACCTCTTGACCTCCATAGGAGGTACCCGCAGCAAGGTAGAAGGTGGGAATCTCCATGATCTGGAACCCGAAGGTCTGCGCGAGGACACAAGACACGAGATTTATACAGGTTCGGACCGCCAAGGTGGCGAGCCCTACGTCCTGTTTGGAGTATATTGCACCCTGCGCTTGGTGTTGTTCCCCGGAGGGATTGTGGATGCTCAGCTAGGTACTCGGCCCTCCTTTATATAGTCCAGGGGGCGGGTGCCTAGTCGGTTACAAGGTAGGAGTCCTAGTAGGATTACACGGAACAAGTCCTAGTAGAATTACAGGGGTATTCTAGTAGGAGTCTGTCTTCTCCCTTCCTTGCTTGAGTACCCAGGGTGTATGCCCTACAACCCAAGTGGTCAATGCGGTCATCGTTGTGGAGCGAACGGAGAAGGACACGCCCTACCAGTCCAAAGGCCGGTGTACTACATCAGCGATGTGCTGTCCGAGACCAAAGCGCAGTACCCTCAGATCCAGAAGCTGCTCTACGCGGTGGTGCTCGCATGGCGCAAGCTGCGACACTACTTCGAGGCCCACCCGGTTACGGTAGTCTCTTCGTTCCCGTTGGATGAGATTATCCGCAACCCGGACGCCGTGGGTAGGAACGCTAAGTGGTCTGTGGAGCTCATGGGTGAAACGCTCACCTACGCGCCGCGCAAGTCAATCAAGTCCCAGATCCTCATGAATTTCGTCGTCGAGTGGATAGACATGCAGCTGACCCATTGTAGATATAAGTTGAGTGCTGGACCCTCTACTTCGATGGGTCAGTGATGAAAACCGGGGCGGGCGCGGGCCTGCTCTTCATCTCACCCCTCGGAGAGCACATGAGATACGTAGTGCGCTTGCACTTCCCCACGTCCAACAATATGGCGGAGTACGAGGCCCTCCTCCGTGGCCTCCGAATCACCATCAAAACCGGCATCAAGCGCCTCGACGTCAGGGGAGACTCGCAGCTCGTGATTGACCAAGTCATGAAGAACGCGAGCTGTCACGACGAGAAGATAGAAGCATACTACAATGCCGTGCGCGCCTGTTAACACCAAAATTTGGTAAGGAGTCTGACTCGTGGGTCCGGTTCGATAAAGAGTCCGTCTGGTGGAAGGAAGGGTCTTTTCAGAGATATTCGGCAAAGAAATCTGCGGTCGGCTATCTGCTCCGGTTCGGCAAAGGAACAGTAGAGCTGATTTTGCGGGATTGGACGGTGACGTGGCTCAATCGGGGGAGACGAATGGATGGATAGGCGATCAAGCTTAGAGATAAGTTAGGCAACGAATCCATTCGAAGTTGTACTCAACGGGGTATAAATATGACCCCGAATGTATGTAAAGAAGAATCAATAATTCTTCAATACACATCGGCCTTACGCCAAACCCTAGAGTCCTCGTCGTGTCGTCGAGTTCTTCGAGAGGGCTAATCGATCCGTGGACCTCCGTGAGTACCGGCAACCTTGTATCATGTCTAGTATCATTCGGTGGATTTAGATCTGATGCAAGTAGTCTTGTTACCATGCTTTGTGTCATGCGGTAGATTCAAGCTTGGTTCAAGAGGGTTTCTTGTTAGATCATGAGTCATGCGGTAGGCTAAGATCTAGCTTGAAGCTAGTTATCGGCTCTATTGGATTTTGGCAAGATCCGATAGATTCATTAAGTTACCCCGTGTTATCTTGAGTTTTACTTTATGTTTTAATTCATGTAGCACACCTTTGCCCAATCTAGGTGGGTTTGGATCGGCTTTATCTCTTTTGTGATCCTTGTTCGAGTAGGTTTCATATTTTAACACGTGGATCTTATGCTTTCCGATAGCCGAAACCGAATCGATCTAGGTTGTTACGTGTTGCGGGTTCAAGCTTGCTAATGTTCGTATAAATCTTGAAAGAGCGGGTATCATGCGGTAGATACGGGTTTTTGGGTTGCTTTGGAGCCGATCATCCGGTGGATTAGATTCCCAAATCAATCGATAGATTTATTCGCTTGGTAATGTTTGTTCCTTCTTCATGGACCCCGAATCGGTACTGTTCGACCCGTATTCGGTTATGTTTCTTCACGAGTAGAACACGTGCGTTATTCATGCTTTGAATAATGTATGCTTTTAGCTTTCCATATTTAGATTGTATCATGCGGTGGATAGATCTATTTGTAGAAAGTGGTACGGTTTTTCACGCAAGTTGTATCATGCGGTGGATAGATTTGCTTAATATCGTACTCGACGGGTTTTAAAGTAACTAGACATGCGGTAGACTAGTGCTTTGGATCTATGCATACTTGTTTAACACATGATCATGTCCGTGCTTTACTTTATTTATTTAATGCTAATTTTCATGGGGATCGGTCATGGCCTCGTGCGTACGTGATTCTCGTTCAAACAAAGACCGATCGCTGTCATGCTCACGTCATCCATTCGGCAGTGTTGCTTTTTCCCTTCGCGGTTTCCGAATGGTTGTAATTCGTTCGAGATAGCTCCCTATAGTTATGTGTCATCTCGTTTGGCTTCTTAGCCGTAAATATGGAACGTCTGCGGTACCACCGGCAAGTTCCAAGCTTTGGTATTTAAGCGCTTTATCTTTTGTTAATTTTTAGGAAAAATTGGTCGGCACGTCTTTCGCTCTCGCGCGTGTGAAGCTTGACTTTGTTCGGCTTTGTGTGTTTGGCGTTGAGTGCACTTTTCGCGTCAACACACTTTTTGGCACGCCTGGTGGGACACAGCCGAATAGATTCAAGATTCCTGAAATCGCAGACCTCATGGATGTCAACCTAGAAGACCTTTCTCCGGAAGCGGCGGCAAGAACTCCAAGACGTCGTGGACCAGTTTCAGCAGAAGTGTCTGCTGTCGTTCAAAAAGAATAGAAGCGGCGTCCGTATCTAAAGAACGAGATGCCTAGGGTATTGCTGCCGGAGAGAGTGATACCACATCCCGGCGGGGAAAAGGAGGAGTGCATGCGGGTGTTCCGGAGAATCCGCAGATTACATGCTTAGCAAGCACAACAAGGCTTTCCTCGGTGCGCTCCGGCGGATGATGGTGGGCGTCTTCGGCCACGGCATGGAGCAAGCGTTCGGCAAAGCACCCGTCCGGGGGGGGCACCGTGGGAACCGGGCGAATCAAGCTCTCGGCGCGCCACTTCGGAGCCCGCCGGTGCGGCCTCCTCCCCAAAGCGGCCGGAAGTCAAGCTTTCCCGGCCTCCGCCACAAAGCCGGCGGGAAACGGCCGGTTCAACCTCCCTTGCGGGCCTCGGGACGGCCAATCCGGCCACCACCGCGGGCGGCACGAGTCAAGCCGTGCAACAACCGAATCCGTACCGGCCCACGTACGGAGACTTAGCATTCGGCTCGACCGGCGCCCCGCTCACTTCCGGCCGGAGGATTGCTCCGGCGACTAGCGGGCGGGGCAGAGAAACTTGTACGGCGGTGGCTATCATGAGGTGGGGAACTACGGGGCGTTTGATGCTTTCCCACATCCGGGATACACGCCGGTTGCGGGAGCGCGGGGAGGATGACGCCTGCGGCGCGGAAAATGGCCGAATTGATGCAAAATCAGTTCGGCCTCAAGCCAAAAATGCAAGGACCCGCCTATAAGCCGCCATTCCCGGAATTGTACTACAATGTGCTCTTGCCGCCAAGGGTGAAGCCGCCAACGGAGTTCACAAAATTTTCGGGGCAAGACGACACGAGCACGGTAGAGCACATTGCTCGTTACCTCATGCAGCTCGGGGAGTGTTCGGCTGAGGAGACTTTCAGGGTCCGCTACTTTGCCGCATCGGCCGACGGGTCCCGGCGTTTCGGTGGTTCTCGTCCCCCCCCCCCCCGAATCGGTTGCCGGATGGAAGGACTTGGAGTGGAAATTCCACGCTCATTACTTCGGCGGCGGCTCGGAGAAGAAGGCCGATTGACCTTGTGACCATGAAGCGAGGAGGCATAGCGAGACACCACTAGAGTTTCTCGGAGGTTCAGGGAGGTCAAAGGCATGTGCTTCTCGCTTAACTTGCCAGATGACCAGCTGGCTGACATGGCTGTCGCCGGGATGCTACCGGCCGTACGCGAAAAGTTGTTCGGGATGGAGTTTGAGAATCTGGGTCAGCTATCACAGAAGCTATCATTGATGAGCAATCAGGCGTATGGCTTTAAGAAGGACGCCAAATTTGGCAAGCAGCATGACGTCGCTGACGTCTACAACCAGTTCTTGGACAAGGCTGATACGTTCGAAGATTCGATGATGAATTGGATGTAGCCGCAGCGAGAGATCATGTGGGGGAAGGAGCCTTTGACAATGAATCGGCGGGTCAAGCGAGACCAAGGGAACTTATGATTTTGATATCACGAAAGCTGATAAATTGTTTGAGCTCTTAGTGAAAGAAGGCCGAATCAAGCTGCCCGAGGGGCATTCCATGCTTCGGCCCGATGGAGTTAAAGCAAAACGTTACTGTGGTTTCCACGACAGGAATTCGCACTCCATCAATGATTGCAGGGTCTTCAGGATGAGGATCCAAAAGGCCATCCAGGAAGGTCACCTTAAGTTCGACAACAAGATGAAGCTGGATGGCCACCCCTTTCCTCAGAACATGGTGGGCTTTTCTATCAATGTGATAACTGCCGAGGAGAAGGGAAAAGTCAAAGTCTTGACCTCAGCCAAGTCTAGACAAGGTGGAGCAGTGGACCCAGAGCGCCAAGTGACTCTGGAACAGATGCAAGGTGACGCCCCCCGTATTCTTAAGAGTCACATCGAAATTGGGGAGTCATCCAGAGCCAAGCCCAAGGTAACATCGCGCATCCTCCTCAACAAGTGGCAGCGCCAGATTGAGAAAGAGCGCTACCAGAAGAGGCGCTACGAGGAGGAACAACGCAAAGCCGAAGAAGAGGCGCGCAGAAGGGACCAGGAGCAGTACACGCGCGAGCAGGAGCGCGCGCACTGGGGATGCGCCTTCTTCAGGCATTGCTGGAATGAGGGTTTAAAGTTGCCCACGGCCGAAGAAGCGTCCGGAATGCGGTGACGGGTATGTTGAGTACGAGCGAGAAAGCGCAATCGCCGATCCGTCCACGAGAGAATTGGAAGGATCCACCCTAACGGGGATCGGCGCCAAAAAATTGAAGTCATCGATCATCCCAGGAAGCGCCGAGCTGACCTCAGATGGGCCGATCAAGAGGAGGATGAAGATGACTACGTCTGGCGGAAGGGGCAATGGTGCCCGCCCGGCCTGAGGCGAAGCCAGAAGAGACGGGTCCAGCGCTTGAGGAACCGCGAGATGAGGCGGGCGGGATCCGGACGAGGCGGTGTGGCGCCCCAAGGACCAACCGGAGGGATCGAAGCGTTCGGCTCCTACATGCATGGTATACTTTTACGCCGAACGAGTTCATGGCTCTGCTAACCGGGTTATGCGGGGAGGAAGCTTCCTTCGATGATGAGCGGACCGAGGGGATGATGGCACAAGGCGGTGTGCGGCCAGCGAGGCCATCTTCGACAAGCGGCCAAGAATCGTCATATGAGGCCGCTGTACTTGAGGGGATACGTCAATGGCAAGCCATTGACCAAGATGTTCGTCGACGGTGGAGCGGCAGTCAACGTAATGCCGTACACCACCTTCAGGAAGCTTGGCATGGGCCCGAGCGATTTGACGCCTACAAGCATCATCTTGAACGATTTCGCCGGGAACCCCTCGGACACCAAGGGATGCACTCACGTGGACTTGATGATCGGGTCCAAGATGCTTGCTCACCACCTTCTTTGTCATCGAAGGCAAAGGAGCCTACGACTTCTTTGCTTGGGCGGGACCGGATTTATGCTAAGCTGGCGCGTCCCATCCACCATGCATCAACGGCTTATCCGGTGGGTGGACGATGAGATCGAGGTCGTCCAAGCGGATGACTCCGTGAGCATGGCCAACATGGAACCGGCCTTACGGGAGTACCAAGGCATTGATTGTTTCTCGGGGAAAGGCGGGGAAGAAGGTCTGTTGAACTGTCGGTAGTGATCAACGGCGATTCAAGCGGTCGGCTCTTATAGCAATTTTTAATGGAGAACCCCGTAGATGGCAGCGACGGCAAATTAGGGCGAGGATTCATGTCGGGCCGATAAAGCGGAAGAAGTTGACATTGGAAGCGGTGATAAGCCAAGGCCGACGTTCATCGGTGCAAATTTGCAACCGGACTTCGGGGGGGAATTTGATTGAGCTCCTCAAAGAATACAAGGATTGCTTCGCACGGGGATTATTCGGAGATGCGGATTGGATCGCTCCATCGTCGAGCATCGGTTGCCAATCAAGCCTGGTTTCAAACCATATAAGCAACCACCCCGGAAAATCTACAAGGATGAAGTATTGGCCGATGTGAAGAAGGAAGTTGAAAGATCACTTGATGCGAACTTCGTTCGGCCATGCAGATATGCGGAGTGGATATCTAACATCGTCCCTGTATACAAGAAGAATGGGAAAATGAGGGTTTGCATAGATTTCAGGGACCTGAACAGAGCTACTCCGATGGATGGATACCCGATGCCTATTGCCGATTTGTTGATTGACGCCGCCGCTGGACACAAGGTGATCAGCTTCATGGATGGCAATGCGGGATACAATCAGATCTTCTTGGCAATAGAAGACATTTCAAAGACGGCCTTTAGATGCCCTGGTCACATAGGCCTATTCGAGTGGATCGTCTTGACATTTGGATTAAAAAATGCCGGTGCAACCTATCAGCGAGCCATGAACTACATTTTTCATGAGTTGATCGGCAAGATTGTGGAGATCTACATTGATGATGTGGTAATCAAGTCCCTAAGTCATGACACCCATTTGGAAGATGTGAAAAGGACCTTGGAGTGCACCCGGAAACACGGTTTGAAGATGAATCCAAACAAGTGCGCTTTTGGGGTTTCAGCTGGAGAATTCTTGAGGTTTTTGGTCCACGAAGGAGGAATTGAGGTTGGCAAAAAGAGTATGAAGGCCATTGATGAAGTTGTTCCTCCAACTAACCTCAAGGAGTTGCAGTCACTACTCGGCAAGATCAATTTCGTAAGAAGATTCATATCAAATTTGTCACAGAAGGTCTTGCCGTTTTCTCATTGTTAAAGTTAAAGAAAGATCAGAAGTTTATTTGGGGCGACGAACAACAAAAGGCTTTCGATGAAATCAAGCGGTACATGAAGGAGCCACCGATCGGTTCCTCCCCAGCTGGACAAGCCTTTCAAGTTGTACGTGGCGGCCGATACCCAAACCATTGGATCGGCCCTTATTCAAGAATTTGAAGGAAAGGAGCGGGTAGTAGCTTATCTTAGCCGAAAACTACTTGATCCTGAAACCAGGATTGGCAAGTGGATTTTAGCTTTATCAGAGTTTGAGTTGAAGTTCGAATCGGCAAAAGCCATCAAAGGTCAGATCATTGCCGATTTCATAACTGAACATCGCGATCCGTCAATTGATTTGCTTGAGATCACCCCTTGGGCTTTGTTTTTTGATGGATCATCATGTGGTAAAGGTGGGGGAGTAGGGATCCTATTGATTTCGCCTAGAGGTGAGATGTTCGAATTCGCCATCCCTATACGACCTTGTCACAAATAATCAAGCGAGAATACGAGGCATTACTTCGAGGGCTTCGGTACTTGAGAGAAGCATGGGGAACGTTTCGGTTGAAGTTTATGGAGATTCAGAGCTGGTAATCAAGCAATTGAACGGCCAATATGAATGCAAAAGTGAAACGCTGAGGAGTTACTACGAAGAGTGCAGGGAAATCTTGAAAAGCTTCCCATTGGTAACTCTACAGCACATTCCTAGAGAACATAACGAAGAAGCAAACAAGGTGGCTCGGAGCGCTTCGGTTACAAAGAGAGTCGGGAAGCGTTCTGTTGCGAGGCGTGTGCACTAGGGGCGGATCTTGCAGGAGATGATTGGAGGAAAGAGATCGTTGATTACTTGAAGGATCCTTCCCGTAAAGTCTCTAGGAATCTCAGGTACAAAGCCATGAAGTTCGTTCTTCTGGATGATAATTTATTCTACAAATCGTTGGATGGGGTATTACTACGATGCCTGGGTCCAGAAGAAGACAAGAATATGATGAGCGAGGTGCATGATGGGATATGTGGAGCGCACCAATCGGCCTACCGTATGAAGTGGGTTATTAGACAAGCTGGATGCTTTTGGCCGACGATATTAGAGGACTGCTTCGAGTATTACAAGGGATGTCAGGATTGCCAAAGGTTTGGGAATATTCAAAGGGTCCCTGCATCAGCATTGAATCCCATCATCAAGCCATGGCCATTCAGGGGTTGGGGCATCGACTTGATTGGCCAAATTAATCCACCATCTAGCAAGGGGCATAAGTTCGTACTTTTGGCTACAGATTATTTCACTAAATGGGTTGAGGCGATCCCACTGAAGAAGGTGACGTCAGAAAACATGATTGAATTCGTCAAGGAGCACATCATCTACCGATTTGGAATCCCTCAGACAATTACCACTGATCAAGGGGCACAATTCGTGTCACTGGAATTCAGAGAATTTGCCGAAAGCATGGGGATCAAATTGTTTAATTCCTCTCCCTATTATGCCAAGGCTAATGGTCAAGCAGAGGCTTCTAATAAGATCATGATCAAGTTGATACAAAAGAAGATCGATCAGAAGCTAAGAAGGTGGCATTCGGTTCTCAGCGAAGCACTGTGGGCTTACCGAATGGCCCCCCATGGAGCCACAAAGACTTCTCCTTATGAGTTGGTTTACGGGCATCACGCAATTCTGCCTTGGGAGATGCAATCGGATTCAAGGAGAGTGGTCTTTGCGAAGGATTTAAGCTCCAAAGATTACAGTGGCCTAATGATGGACGAGCTGGAGGATTTACATATGATCCGTCTTAGAGCTCTGGAAAACATTGAGAAAAACAAACTGCGGGTTGCCAAGTACTACAATAAGAAGGTAAAAGTAAGGCAATTTGCAGAAGGCGATCTAGTGTGGAAAGCGTTATTGCCGATTGGAACTAAATACAGTGAATTCGGCAAATGGTCCCCTAACTGGGAAGGACCTTTTCGCGTGGTCAGATGCGTCCCTGGTAATGCATATATATTGAAAACTTTGCTAGGAGAAGAATTTTCCGCTGCAATAAATGGAAGATATACGAAGAAATATTATCCTAGCATTGAGATCGATCGGTGATTACACACATACGGCGCGAGATAGCCGGCACTCAAGAATGAGGCCGCCTTCGGAACAAAAATCCATGAACGGGGAGAGATGGCCAATGTCTAGATGCATTGCCCTTAGCACGAAAACTACATTACAACTGCTTCTTGCAGGATTACATCTAACAACCCTGATGGTCAGATCCCCAAAGAGGTGGGAAGCAGAAGGCGTGGAGGAAGAAGCGAAAGTATGATTCAATCTTTTCTTTACTTCTTCGGCTGCTCCTTCTTCAGTTGTTCCAGGACCACCGTGACGGCGACTTGGAACGCACGGGGGTGACCATGGTTGGCGGCCTCTACCAAGCTATCCCAGGCCGTTTTCAGGTTGTTGTACCTGTCAGAGACATCTGAAGCAGAGGAGTCAAGGTTAGGGGCAAGAAATCCAGATGCAAGCATGAAGAAGTCAGAAGCGTTTACCCCCTACTAGTGCTTCCAGAGCCATGCGACGCTCGCGCTCGGCTTGGCAACGGGCGGTGATGTCCCTGAGACCGTGCTCCAGATGCCGAACGCGGCGGCGCAGCTGATGGTTGGCCTTCTGTTCAGGCGTGGCCTCCTCTGCCTCGAGGGAGGAATCGGAGGAAATGTACTCCGGCACATCTTCGGTCCCAATGATCTCTTCAGGGAGCAAATCAAGACTGAAAAAGAAAAAAAGGAGAACATGAAGCACGAGATCATGCGGAAGAACGAGGAGTAGATCAAGGGAGAACTCACTCCCGAATCGTGCGCTTCTTTGATGAGTTTGCTCTCTCGGGGGCTGCTTGCCCTTGTCCATGGCTTTGGGGTTTTCTCCTCTGAGGATGGGGAGGAGATGAGAAATGATGGATGAGTGTGCGAGTGGATTTGCAGGGCATCCCGGCAGGCTATTTTATTGACCGAAGGGGTGCATTGGGAGTGATGACCGGCTAGTACACACTGTTGGAATACCAAGCGGCAGGGTTTTCTCCCAAGTGAGAGGGGTTTTGCTTGAACAGTGTTTATGGATTGCCGAATCGGGATCTTCTGTGGATTTTGCGCCAAGGGGCAGTTGTTCTCGCGCATTCGGCTCAAGGTAGTTCCCGGATGCATTCAAAGAAAACAAGATTCACGGATGCAAAGTGCGAAAAGAATCATCACAAAACAAGCACAGAATTCAAAAGCTCTTCATTTATTGCCGATATTTACACATCCCTAATACAATCTAGTCGAAGAGTCTGTTCAACACAGATTGGGGATGAGTAATTTCGGCAATGGCGTCGCCGTGGCCGTCGGGCGCTCCAGGATGAGCTCAATCTCGTCAATGTCCTCCGGCGCGCCGCCCCGGAAGCCGCGCGGCCTGGTGGAGTAGTCGACGCCCGTATGCGTCGCCATGGCAGCCAGGCCCAAGGTGGTGCCTAGACGAACGCCATGGGTGGACACCTCGTCGACGCGGTGCTCCACCGCGGCAAGGCGCTCCGCCGGCGTGTTGCCGCGGGCATTCACCTTCTCGGCCAGCTGCTCTACCAGCGCCTTTAGCTGGTTGAGCTCAGCGTCGCGGGCTGCAAAGAGCAAGCAGAAAAGATTAGCATCAAAGGTCGGGCTGGATCAAGAATCACTTTCGAGGCCGTACCGTTGATGGCTTCCGGCTTGTTGTTTGCGGCGGTCCTCCCCATTCCAACTCGGCTACGCCCGCCTTCTTGGAGACGTCCTCTAGCTCACGCGGGACGCCTCCAGCTCCTCCTTGAAGCGGAGGGCATCGACTTCCCCGTACGGCACGGGGGAGTGGCCATCGGACTCCGAAGAGTCGTCGGAAGGGGTTGATTGGCCGGCGCGGGAGACGGATTGCCTGAATCAATCTGAAAAAGGGATGATCGTCAAGGCAAGAAGAAGATCAAAAAGTCGAATCAAAGAGGAGGGATCGACGATCATTGCCTCCGGCGCGCGTTGGCGCTGCTCCCCTCTGCCTCATCGGAGGCGCGGCGGCGGTTGAGGCGGCGCACCATAATGGTTTGGGATATGCACTGTTTGCAAAAGGGCTGAGGTTGGCAAAGATTCGAGAGCTAGAAGGCCTGGTGGAGAGTTAGGGGCACCTATGGTTGCATTTATAGGCCTGGCAGGATGAATCGTGGCTTTGAGTTGTGGTGTTGGATCGTGGCGCATATCCCAAGAAAATCGGAAGGTGGAAAGGTTTTCTTGGCCGACCCGCCGACGGGTCGCTTGGAGTTCTAGGCTGAGCCGCGTTCAGTTGATTGGTTCGGCTAAAGAAAATCAAAGTGCCATTCGGGAGTTGGTGTTTCATTGCCGAATGGGTCGTTCGACATTATATTTGAAGGTGCGCGGGAAGAAGGGAAACGGATTGCAAGACAATATTACAAGAACGACCAATTCGGTTATACATCAATAAGGGCATTCAAATGTTCGGATGTTTTGCAATCACACCACGAGCATTGGATGTTGTCGGACGAAAATTGTCCGGCGGCTCTCGGCAATCTTTTTGAGCACCCGACAAGTCGATGAGTTCGCATCACATTGCTTTATCTTGGTGATAGCCGATTTTGCTTCCGCTTGGGTCTTTTCTATCGGTCCGGGGAGCTCGACTATTTTCTCCTTGTCGGCCTCTATCTCCGCCGACGGGCTTCTCGGTCTGCTTCTAGAGCAGACTTTCACGGCAATTTTCGGATCATAAGAAGCTCGCGGAGGTTAGCCAATGTATCCTTGTGGCTCTGCTCGGGATTGTGCCCCGGTCATGGCATGTTCAGCATCGGCTTTCTTCTTTTCAATAGCCGGGCGGGAGCGCAATTTCCTCAAAGCATGCTTTATGGGTGCATAAAGGGTGTCTAAGCCATAGACAGATGATAGAGGAGTTCTGATGTCTTCAGGAAGTTCTTGGCTGATGGATTCAAACATCTCCTCGAAGTGATCAAGATCTTTGAACTGATCTTGTGCATCCCTTTCTAGCCAGGCAACTATTTCTTTAAGCCTTGATAACACTTCATCTGACAGAGGCTGGTGTACTCTTTCCATCACCTCGGCACCTGGATTGCTCTCTGACGGCGGGCTTGATAATGATAGAGCCTGGTCCTGAGAAGCAGTATTGCCGAGTTAAGAGTGCTAAACATGGAGGTAGCAGAGTTAAGTGCAGATGGATACCTCATGGCTGGTTTCTTGAGCAGGTAGGAGGTGCTCCAGGTAGAGCCGAAGCTTCCGAGCTGGGAGGTGTCGATGCAGCTGCTGGTAGCTCGTGGGTTTCTGG
Organism: Cenchrus americanus; assembly: GCA_947561735.1. Classification (NCBI taxonomy): domain Eukaryota; kingdom Viridiplantae; phylum Streptophyta; class Magnoliopsida; order Poales; family Poaceae; genus Cenchrus; species Cenchrus americanus. Next base: position 86,473,635 of record OX387243.1, read on the forward strand.
CTGATGAGGAGTAGGGTCTACCTCTGTTGGGATTGTTGTCTCTGCATGACCAACAGGTGATTGTGCCCTTGGAGGACTTGATGGCTCAGTTTGAATTGGGAGACTCATCTCCGGCGAATTTATTGCTTCTGCGAGAAGGTGATGAAGATGAGATCTCCACTAGGATAGGCAATTCAATCCTGGATGGACTTGCTTGTTGAGCCACCGGAACATCAACCGGTTGTTCTTCCACTGTTTCTTCGCAAATATCAAGTCACAAGGGTAAGTGCCGGTGTTCATCCTTAAAAGAGGACAATAAAGGTCATACTGTGGATGGGGCATTGGCGGGGTTCGACCATCGAGGGTTGTTGGGCTTTGGTCTGAAAATGCACAACGATATGATTCATCAAGAACAGGGTAATCTTGTAATCAAGAGGGTAAAGGATTTTACCTCAACAAGCACCTTCTTGACAGTTCTTCTCTGTTGACGGTGAAAATCCGTCAACCTAGCCATGAGTTTACCTTCGGTGTTGGCATGAATTTTATACCTTATCCATTGGTACTAACCCCCGTGGTATAACAAGTTCACGTGTGCATGTCGGTTTTGGAGTTTAATGTTTATGCAGGGTTTTAGTGTTGAATGCAAGACTTTCGGGATAAGTTCATTAAGCACCTCATGACAAGACCTTGAAGCCCCGCACATGTCATGCAATGAAGCAAACTTAACTCCAAGAAGCCGGGGGACTTGATCCGAGAAGACAACGGACTCCGGGGGACACGACCGGAAAAGTCTTCGAATCTTGCAAGACAAGGAGTTGAGTCCAATTCGGAGAGAAACCGACGACATGGACCTACATGCGAAGGGGGAAACATCCAGGAAGCAAGGGAACCGACGTGGAGCGAAGGAGCCCTCGGGTTGGGCCTAAATGGGCCCAGGCCGGCCGGCCCGGTCCGGTCGGCCCGGAGCCCATTTAGGGCCCAAACGCCCCCTCCTTTGCCCTAGCCGCCAATCGGGCTATTTATAGCCCCCTGACCGAGAGCCACGCAGAGAAGATTTCGTCTTCGGCCGCTGAGAAGCAGAGAAGAGAGGGACACCATCTCGGAGAGGAGAGGGTCGAGCTAGTTGACTAGGGTTTCCCTAGCCGACGTGGGAACCTTGCATGGAAGACCACGTCGGAGTTCCCGGAGCTAGAAGCAAGATCAAGGAAGGATCCCGGTGGTGATCTTGTGTATGTATCATTGTCATAGTTGAATTATCAAGTTGAATCTTTTCTTAGCGATCAAGTGTTTCCTCGAAGATTTCGTTTTTCGATCGGCTTTGCTTATTCCAATTCTATTCGCGCGATAGATTACATAGGGTGTTCTTGTAGCCGCGGTGGCTAGAGGTACACGCCGGATCTTCCGAAAGAATCTCGACTTGTCTTTTGACTCGCCCTAAGCTCCCCGCATGAATAGGGATACGTTGTGACGAACGGGGGGTCTCGAAAGGCGGATGTTTTCGGATTTGGACGGGAAACCACGATTTAAAGAGGCTTCTATTAAGATTCGATTTGCTACTTCTTCTTTTGCTTGGAACTTCAACAAAAGGCTTACCCCGATCCCTCTAGATCGGTTTATCTACCCAATCTTACTTTGTTTTCTCCGGTCCTTAGTAGATTAGATTTATCTTTGTTTTGTGTTCTTATCTAGATGCATTAGGGTTTCTCTTTTACCAAAGATTGAAGTTACTTGGCTTTACTAGATCAACTCTTGCGTCACACATTTGTTCCACGGATTCGATACCTTGGGTTCACCACTTGAGGGAAGAAGGGTCCCTTGACTACGACGGGAGACTTGTACGCTTGCGAGTCACAAACGAACTTTGATACAATTATTAACCGTCAACAAGCCCCTTTTTACGGCGCCGTTCCGGGGAACAAGTGGTCAAGATTTGGTTTTTTATTGCCTTTTTGTAATTTTCAGTTTTCTTTTTGTTTTTCTTTTTGCATTTACTAAACTTTGATCATCCTCAAAATACATCTAATCTAGTTTGTCTAACCCTAGTTTTCATAGATTTATTTTTCCTTTCTAGTTTTTGCATACTTTGTTTATTGCTAACCCTAACTTAGGAGATGGTTGGCTACCTCTCCAAGAGACCCAAGCTTTTTTGTGGATGATCCGGGAAAACTTTACGAGGCAAAGGTGACATGCAACACAAGCTAAAGGGGTGGAAACCCTAGATTCAAAAGTTGAAGTCGAAGGACCGTCGAAATCTCCAAGGGAATCACCACCTCCAAGTCAAGACGCCGGAAGGCCGTTCAAGATCAAGAGGAGGATGGAGAAGATGGAGATGGAGAAAGAAGCTCAACACCTAAAGGCCGCCAAGGCAAGATCCACATGTGAAGTGTTCATCGTGATGAAGATGCTAGACGCAAGTGGGACAACTTGCGGGCGTCCGATGGGTAGCAAAGAAGAATTTCGGAGACAACTCCAAGGTCCCAAGACGGCGATGGCTACTCAAGCTCATTCCGGAGTGAAGAATCACACTAGAGACCATGAAGATCACAACCGAAGACCAGAGTTCGAGATGCCGAGCCACAGGGAAGTTGTTGCATCCGTCAAGACCAAAGGACAAAGCCAGCCTGTGAAGACCAAAAAAAATGACTAAGCCAAAATGGGTACCCAAGATTGCAACGCCCGCAAAGAGCGTTGATCCGAAGTAATCAAGTGAAGAAGTCTAGCTATAGACTATAAACGAAGCGCTAGGCGGGAGGCAACCCGTTTCGTCGAGTCAAGAATAAGCTACCGGGAGGACAACCCGATTCCAGGTTTTTCGAGTCTTTTTAATAATTTAGTTTTGAGTTTTATTACGCAAAGACATTAGACTTAGAAGTGGTTGAACAATATTAGAGACATAATTCTTGATTGAATATTTGCTTTATCATAAACCCTTTGCATGAACCCTCCTATGTGCTTGTTTGTTCTTTTCTTTTCGAGAAACCTCAACCAAATAATTTCAGAACCTTAACTCAACCTTTCACCCTCATTATGGTGCTGAGGTTGACTTAATTTTCATGCTAAAACCACACGAGTAGAGCCACGATTTATGTTTAAGTGTTAATAAAATTCAGCACGTGGTAGGACTCGCGTGAACCTAGAAATCAAAACTTTTGGTTGGTTTTAAAAATCTATATCCTTAGTTTCTCTAGGATTAGAATTTTTCTAAGCCTATTCTAATTTTGTTTTATTCAAAATCTCTCTTATTTAACCAAAATTAGAACCTAAACCTATGCCCCCATGATCAAGCCGGGAAAAGTTTGCTCTCAACCGATGAAGGCAAACTATCCGGTGAGACCGAAATCGACGTACTCGAAAAATATTTTCGACTTACATTTGTTTTTAATGGTTTAAAAACTTCTCTAAAATTATGTTTGAGCTCTTGCATGGCTCTGAAAAATATTTTAAATTTCGAATTAGAGGAGTGCTTAACCTTAAACACACCTTAATGGAGGCAATCTAGTAATCATGCATGCACCATTGGATTCCCTTTCATCAACTTTCACCAATTCCACATGCAAAGGACAAGCATGGTGGGCAGCAAGCATCAACTTTGCAGGAATTTCATGGTGGCATGTGAAGCAAGTGGAGCTAGGGAGCATGGACATGACCCAAAACATGAAGCATCAAGTGGAAGGACCAAGGAGTGGACGAGAGCGTTTGGGCAGTGCAACTCGTGGAGCACGCGGGCAGGGAAAGTTGCGAGAGGTGAAATGATCGTCTTGGAAGAAAGACGAGGGCGGGGAGGAGCACCGAGGCCGGCCTCCCCTACATAAGGAGGCCCCCGGCTCCCGTTTTCCGCGAGCAAGCTTCCCTCTTCTTCCTTTGTTTGTGTGTTCAAGTTTGTGTGCTCAAAACCTCCGTAGACATAGCCAACCTTCCCAAGCTTGATAGCTCAAGAAAAAATCCACATCCTTAATCCACTCAAAGTCCACATCCGAAGCAAAAAGTTTAAGTGCCTAGTTACCGGTTGCAACCCGGAGTTTTAGTTGAAGAAAAGAGTGCAGCAACCATATGGAAGAAGACCACAAGTCTCTTCTCCAAGAAGAAGAGTTCGTCGTCATCCAAGCCGTCATCAACCACGTCTTCGAGGAGGCACTCGGTTTCCGAGTCTCCCCGGAGCATGGATACGGACACGGCACCACCGAGGAGGAATGATGCTCTCCTCCTTGGTGGTATGAGGGCTGCAAGAAGCACTTCCATGAGGTTTACCGAACCTCGTGGGCACACGGAGGAGCAGCCCGCGCCACCACGACGATCGACTCGCTCAACCACGCCACCTCCTTACACCCCGACATACTCTTCGTACGGCTTCATCATCTTGTCGGCGGAGGAGGAGGAGAGGCTCTCTAATCTTGAGAAGAGGCTTGTGCCCAACGTCGAGTTCGACGACCAAGCACTCTACACCTTGGGTTTTGGCACCGACATATACTATATGTTGGGGCACCTTGGATGGGTGCAGTTCTCCAACGGAGTATCGGTGGACACCCATTTGGGGTTCGCCTTGGAAATTTTGATGACTATTGCACCCATCATTGATGATGATGGGATGCAAAGCTTGTCATTCCGTTTGGAGGGAGTCCAACGAGTGGTTCCCCACGAGCACGTGAGGGAGCTGCTTGGATTCCACAAGGGAGCTCCGGAGAAAGTTGACGTGCCACCCGGCATGTTAGCGGGATTTTGGAACATGATCTCCGGAGAAGCCCATCAACAACGCAATTGCATCCGCAACCCCATTATCCGGATATTTCACTCTTGGATGTGCAAGAGGGTATTGGGGAGGATGAAGGAAACAAAGGTGACCGACACGGAGTTGAATTGGCTATACTCGGCTTTAATTGCCGGGCGGCCAATAGACCCCTCTTACCTCATGATCAACCGTTGGTGTTGTGAAGCAACATCGGGGGCGGGTAATATTGGTTCGGGGTGTTACCTCTCCATGTTGGCCTTTTCCTTGCGGCCGGGAATCGCAAGAAACCCCGCTCACCTTTTGCGTGGTACCTCTCTCGGCATTGAGTATTTGCGGCAAGGCAAATACATTAGTGGAGATGAGAGAGGAGGTTATCGGTTGGCCATAGTGAACCTACCCCTTCCCAACGAGAGGCTTAGGCTTTTCAATGAGGGGAGAGAAGATTGGTTGGAAGAGGGACTACTTGTCCCTGCAAGGAAGAACAAGAGAGGAAGAATCATAGAGGAGGGAACATCCTCCGCACATGCGAGTGGAGCACAACCCAATGTGCAACCATTCGGCGGAGTTCCTCCTCCGCCAAGTTATTACGGAGGGCCACAAGAGCAAGCATGGGGGGGTGGTGCACCGGTACCCCCACAAAATTATGTTGTGCCCAACGCTAACTTCGCGGAGTCCTACGCTCATCATCCCCAACCACAACAAAGCATGGCCATTATTGGAGGGTATGCTGCAAGAAACGCTCAAAACATCGCAGCCATCCAAGCTAACGCAGCTCAACTCGGTGAAGGCAACGCTAATATTGCCTTTGAACTTGGACGCCTTCACCTTGTGGAGCCAAATCAATTCGTCGGAGGGAATGTCCAATCGTATTATGAGCAAGGGTATTATTATCAAGATCATCAACATCAACCACCGGCGGAGGACTAGAAGATTTAGGAACTTTAGTTTTCTTTTCTTTTCTTTTTCTCTGTAATTTTCAGCTTTTGCTTATGTGTGTTTGCGTAGTATTTCCTGTTTTTTTATTTAAATTTCAGCAAGCATGTTTGTTTATTTTCAGTATGTATTTCAACTTGATGTCATCATTAATAAAGACATCACCTTGATTATATCATTGGAAAAGTTACAAAATTCGTGCCATGATGATATATGATTATAATTGCAGCTTTGTTTATCTTTGTAATCGATTTATGCATGTTTAAGCTAGTGCTCTTTTAAAAATACAAATCTGAATTTATTTAAATGCTAGCTTAATTTTCAACGGAGGTTATGATTAAAATAAAGACCCATACTTGTTTTATGAGCTCTCAAGTTATGAATAGATTAAAGATGTCTTTTATGCTCAAAAATATCGCTAACCTTGTCACAAATATCGCTTGTGTGTTGCTCAACCTATCCAAAGCCTTATATATATTTGAGTGCATAAACCTTAGTGTACAAGATTTATTTTTGAGTGAGTTATTGCAGGCCATGATTTCTCTGGCCCGAGACTAAGAAAGCTGGTCATTCCGTTTTTGCGTATCTATCTTTTTGCTAGCCTTTTATCCGTGCATTGTGTATCCCCGCATCGGAGATCTCACAAACTTCGCCGGATATCCACCCTTAAACCAAATATCATTTTTTTTGTGATTACCTCCTTGACCACAACCTATTGTTGAGAATGGATCATCAATTCAAGGAAGATCGCAAGACGGTGCCAACGTTGAAGATTTCAAGTATCTCTCCAAGGAAAATTATTTTCGGTACCTACCATATTTTTCGCCTCTTTGCTCGAGGACGAGCAACGTCTAAGCATGGGGGAGGAGGTAGGTACGGTGCAGTTTTAGAGTTCGAAAGGGAGTATTTTTAAAAAAATATATATAATGATGAAAGAAAAAATTCGGCGATATACGTGACTTCCAAGGTGAAGAAAGAAAAAATATATATATATATAACAAATGAATCAAAGAAAGAAAAGAATGAGAAATATGAGAAAGAGAAAAAAAATATATGTGCGTAAAGTGAACTCCCTGGTTCTCTAAGAGTGCATTCAAGGCTTCAAGTTAAAAAGATCCATTCTCATTTTCCAACCATGTGCAATCCGATAACGAGGACTTCCTTTGTGCCTCGGGATCATTCTTTGCCATTTACACATGTCCACTTATCTAAAAGTGTGTGTATTTTTCTCTTTCCCCTCCTTGATTTAACATTATTTTCCAATGACCTTTTTGACGAGTCTCGGTAAGACCATGAGAAGCTTGTCTTGTTTTGACAACACCTCATTTATAAGATCTTGTTAGGACTAAACTTTCCCAAAGCTCCATATAAAGCCTACCACATATATATGAGAGGGAAAGGAGTAGAATATATAGGCTTGAGAGACAAGTGAGATGAGAGTTCATGAGCAATACACGAGATGATTTAAATTTGTGAATTTGGTTTAGCTTTTCTTTATCTTGTTCTTTATTTCAAAAATTCGAGATCTATTTAAAACTTTGTGAGCATGTTAATACTTGTGGGATAAGCTTAATAAGAATCTACCCTCCGTAGAGATGAAGGCTAGCACATTATGGAACTTTAATGAATTAAAATTTTGAGAGCATTATGTTTTCTCATGTGTGATCAAGTGCAAAGTTTAAACATTGTTTGGCAATGATGATATCCATCGAAGGCTTACTCGAGGACGAGCAAGGTTTAAGCATGGGGGAGATGTTGACGGTGAAAATCCGTCAACCTAGCCATGAGTTTACCTTCGGTGTTGGCATGAATTTTATACCTTATCCATTGGTACTAACCCCCGTGGTATAACAAGTTCACGTGTGCATGTCGGTTTTGGAGTTTAATGTTTATGCAGGGTTTTAGTGTTGAATGCAAGACTTTCGGGATAAGTTCATTAAGCACCTCATGACAAGACCTTGAAGCCCCGTACATGTCATGCAATGAAGCAAACTTAACTCCAAGAAGCCGGGGACTTGATCGAGAAGACAACGGACTCCGGGGACCGACCGGGAAAAGTCTTGAATCTTGCAAGACAAGGAGTTGAGTCCAATTCGGAGAGAAACCGACGACATGGACCTACATGCGAAGGGGGAAACATCCGGGAAGCAAGGGAACCGACGTGGAGCGAAGGAGCCCTCGGGGGCGGGCCTAAATGGGCCCGGGCGGCCGCCCGATCCGGTCGGCCCGGTCCGGTCGGCCTAGGCCCATTTAGGGCCCAAACGCCCCCTCCTTTGCCCTAGCCGCCAATCGGGCTATTTATAGCCCCCACGACCGAGAGCCACGCGAGAGAAGATTTCGTCTTCGGCCGCCGAGAAGCGAGAGAAGAGAGGGACACCATCTCGGAGAGGAGAGGGTCGAGCTAGTTGACTAGGGTTTCCCTAGCCGACGTGGGAACCTTGCATGGAAGACCACGTCGGAGTTCCGGAGCTAGAAGCAAGATCAAGGAAGGATCCCGGTGGTGATCTTGTGTATGTATCATTGTCATAGTTGAATTATCAAGTTGAATCTTTTCTTAGCGATCAAGTGTTTCCTCGAAGATTTCGTTTTTCGATCGGCTTTGCTTATTCCAATTCTATTCGCGCGATAGATTACATAGGGTGTTCTTGTAGCCGCGGTGGCTAGAGGTACACGCCGGATCTTCCGAAAGAATCTCGACTTGTCTTTTGACTCGCCCTAAGCTCCCCGCATGAATAGGGATACGTTGTGACGAACGGGGGTCTCGAAAGGCGGATGTTTTCGGATTTGGACGGGAAACCACGATTTAAAGAGGCTTCTATTAAGATTCGATTTGCTACTTCTTCTTTTGCTTGGAACTTCAACAAAAGGCTTACCCCGATCCCTCTAGATCGGTTTATCTACCCAATCTTACTTTGTTTTCTCCGGTCCTTAGTAGATTAGATTTATCTTTGTTTTGTGTTCTTATCTAGATGCATTAGGGTTTCTCTTTTACCAAAGATTGAAGTTACTTGGCTTTACTAGATCAACTCTTGTGTCACACATTTGTTCCACGGATTCGATACCTTGGGTTCACCACTCGAGGGAAGAAGGGTCCCTTGACTACGACGGGAGACTTGTACGCTTGCGAGTCACAAACGAACTTTGATACAATTATTAACCGTCAACATTCTCCTCTTGGCACTTGGAGGAGCAATCAGATGCAGACCTTGCCTCCTGTCAGCAGCAAGGCTAGATAGGCTGGGATCTGTTGTAGCATACCTGGACATTAGTTGAGCCGAGTTGTGGATTTGAATCCCGATCTTGAAATTGGGCCTTCGCATTATAAGCAATATCCCCGGCTCGAGGGGCGAGCACCGTGTTCGTGGAATCAAAAGAATGAGGTCGGAATCATAATTGAGAGGAGAGATGTCGATCCAAAGGTTCATTATGTTACCTCTGAAGTTGGCAGGAAATCAGGCATCAACTCTGCACAGAACACATGTACGGGCTCACTGAAGATGTGATCATGGAGTTCTTGCCACCAAGAGTTAAAGGAGGGATGAGCTATGACTGTGGGCACAAAAGGACAGGTGTAGATAGTAGGACTACACACATATTGGAAGACCCTACTGCTGTGCATGCTCTCTTTGATTTCCTCCCTAGGCTTAAGGAATTCATGCAGAAATAGCCTTGGGGGCATCTGTCCACATCCAATTTGCCTGGCCATTACATTGGGCTGATAATATTCATAAGTGCTAGCATTCAGCCTTCCTCCATTGAACTCAGCCGGCAGTATGCATGGACGGATTATGATGTTGAGGATATCTAAGAATCTCCCGTCTTGACGGCCGGGTTCAAAGGAAAATTCAACAGGGAAGGTCAAGGTGTCATTATCCAGATAAGGGAGCCAGAGAGGATTGGGGAAACCTTTGAAGAATAACTCGAAGAGCTGGCTGATGTCCTGCTGAACAAGAACAGTTGAAGCCGCTTCTCCGTAATTCTGACATCCTCTGGTAGCTTGGGGCTCTCCTTCAGGGTGATTGGATAAGGGGAAGAACCTGGAGTTCAAATCGACACCAATGATCGATGCATGCGGAGGCTGCGGCCACATTTGAATAAACCACCAAGGGCCGTTGACACACGCTATCCTTTGGGTGGTATACATCCGGGTGACGATCTGGTGAAGCATATGATATACGGCGTTGCCCAAGAAGAATTTTCCCGAGAAGGAAGGCGGTTGCCAGCGGCCAAATGGGACGCCATTGCGATGTGGTTCAGGGTAGGCTCGTTGGCTTTACCACAGAAGACAAATCTACACAGCCACATATTCAGAAATGCTCTGTATTCAACGGCACCCAGGGGATTGTCTTTCATGTGTTTCAAGATGTAATTCTTGTATCCGTTCCCTGGCTTCACCCCTGTTTGCCGTGAGGAATTTTTGAAGTTCCAAGGCTGAACAGACCCTGTGATGTCAAGGCCGGTGATCATGTATACATCGGCCAAGGTAGGAGACATTGGGCCGTGGCCAAAGAGGAAGGCGTTGACGCCATTTGACCAGAAGTGGCAGGCGGCTATCAGGAGGTCTTCGTTCTTAGGGGTCTCAGCCACGGATAACTCCGAGCCTCGGGAGATACGGAGGGTATCCGGGTTGGTCAATCCACTCTTGTCCGCAAGAATCCTCCGATACCAAGTTTTCCGGCCACTGCAATTGGAGGTAAAGGCCAGTTCTTGAAAGCGTCTTGCCATTGAGGCGGTGGAGACAGAGCTGCTTTGAAGGGGATTCTCTGAGATTCAGCTGCGATGAAATCTCGAGGGTCAGAGTTCCCCACAGGACCAAGATAATAAGATCTCGAATTGGCCTCGGTACGGATCAAAAGCTCAGTAGAGAGCTCCTGGAAGGGAAGCGGAAAAGGAAATCTCAGGTAAAATTGAAAACCTAAATGCCGAACGAAGCTTACGGGGGATGAGTTTACCTGAGCATCTTGGTTTTGAGCTGCCATTGGAAGTTTGAGCTCGGAACGAGAGGATTTAGGGTTGGATGCGGATGAAGATTCGGCGGATTGCGAAGAACGGTGTTGACGGATTTGATGCGAAGATTCGTGGGCGGAGTCAATTGTGGAACAAAATTACTTTTATCCCACAATTGAAGGGGCATGTGTTAACACCAAAATTTGGTAAGGAGTCGACTCGTGGGTCCGGTTCGATAAAGAGTCCATCGGTGGAAGGAAGGGTCTTTTCGAGAGATATTCGGCAAAGAAATCCGCGGTCGGCTATCCGCTCGGTTCGGCAAAGTAACAAGAGAGGCGATTTTGCGGGATTGGACGGTGACGTGGCTCAATCAGGGGAGACGAATGGATGGATAGGCGATCAAGCTTAGAGATAAGTTAGGCAACGAATCCATTCGAAGTTGTACTCAACAGGGTATAAATATGACCCCTGAATGTATGTAAAGAAGAATCAATCATTCTTCAATACACACCGGCCTTACGCCAAACCCTAGAGTCCTCGTCATGTCGTCGAGTTCTTCGAGAGGGCTAATCGATCCGTCGACCTCCGTGAGTACCGGCAACCTTGTATCATGTCTAGTATCATGCGGTGGATTTAGATCTGATGCAAGTAGTCTTGTTACCATGCTTCGTGTCATGCGGTAGATTCAAGCTTGGTTCAAGAGGGTTTCTTGTTAGATCATGAGTCATGCGGTAGGCTAAGATCTAGCTTGAAGCTAGTTATCGGCTCTATTGGATTTTGGCAAGATCCGATAGATTCATTAAGTTACCCCGTGTTATCTTGAGTTTTACTTTATGTTTTAATTCATGTAGCACACCTTTGCCCAATCTAGGTGGGTTTGGATCGGCTTTATCTCTTTTGTGATCCTTGTTCGAGTAGGTTTCATATTTTAACACGTGGATCTTATGCTTTCCGATAGCCGAAACCGAATCGATCTAGGTTGTTACGTGTTGCGGGTTCAAGCTTGCTAATGTTCGTATAAATCTTGAAAGAGCCGGGTATCATGCGGTAGATACAGGTTTTTGGGTTGCTTTGGAGCTGATCATCCGGTGGATTAGATTCCCAAATCAATCTGATAGATTTATTCGCTTGGTAATGTTTGTTCCTTCTTCATGGACCCCGAATCGGCTGTTCAGCCGTCTTCGGTTATGTTTCTTCACGAGTAGAACACGTGCGTTATTCATGCTTTGAATAATGTATGCTTTTAGCTTTCCATATTTAGATTGTATCATGCGGTGGATAGATCTATTTGTAGAAAGTGGTACGGTTTTTCACGCAAGTTGTATCATGCGGTGGATAGATTTGCTTAATATCGTACTCGACGGGTTTTAAAGTAACTAGACATGCGGTAGACTAGTGCTTTGGATCTATGCATACTTGTTTAACACATGATCATGTCCGTGCTTTACTTTATTTATTTAATGCTAATTTTCATGGGGATCGGTCATGGCCTCGTGCGTACGTGATTCTCGTTCAAACAAAGACCGATCGCTGTCATGCTCACGTCATCCATTCGGCAGTGTTGCTTTTTCCCTTCGCGGTTTCCCGAATGGTTGTAGTTCGTTGGCAGATAGCTCCCTATAGCTATGTGTCATCTCGTTTGGCTTCTTAGCCGTAAATATGGAAGCGTGCGGTACCACCGGCAAGTTCCAAGCTTTGTGTATTTAACTGCTTTATCTTTTGTTAATTTTCGGGAAAAATTGTCTGGCACGTCTTTCGCTCTCTGCGCGTGTGAAGCCAGCTTTGTTCGGCTTGCTGTGTGTTTGGCGTTGAGTGCACTTTTCGCGTCAACAGCGCCTTCGAGGATAAATTCTACGGTATTGAGCTCAATCACATCCCCCGTAAGTACAATGAGGAGGCGGACGAACTCGCGAAGATCGCGTCGGGGTGAATCATCGTTCCTCCGAACGTTTTCGCGCGAGACATCGCTAAGCCGTCTGTCGACCTCGGACCGGCACCCTCGAATTAGGAAGGACCCTCGGGGGCTCCCTCGAGTCCAGCAGGTGCGGAACCCATGGACTAGGAACCCTCGAACGAGGCGTTCGTACTCTCCCTACTCGAGGGGTATGGCAGGGACGAAGCTGAGGCCATGGAGACAGAATCGGTCCCCCGCGCGGAGGATTGGCGGGCCAAGTATCTCGCCTGGATTGATCAAGGGGAACTCCCCTCGGATCGGTCTGAAGCCAGGCGCATTGCCAGGAAAGCGAAGTCCTTCACTATAATCGACGACGAGTTGTACAAGCGTGCCATGTCAGGCGTTCTACAACGATGCATCCCCATCCCCCACAGTCGCGAGCTCATTCGAGACATTCACGTGGGCATGTGCGGCCACCACGCGGCGCCGCGCACCCTCGTGCGCAACGCGTTCCGCCAAGGCTTTTATTGGCCAACCGCGGTCGCTGACGCCAACGAGGTCGTGCGCACCCGCGAGGGGTGCCAATTTTACGCCCGCAAGACCAACCTCTCGGCTCATGCCCTGCAGACCATACCTGTAACATGGCCGTTCGCCGTGTGGGGGCTGGACATTGTTGGGCCCTTGCGAATGGCGCCCGGGGGCTACACCCACCTGCTGGTTGCCATAGACAACTTCTCTAAGTGGATCGAGGCACGCTCAATCACAAACCTCAGGGCGGAGCAGGCAGTGACCTTTTTTTACAGACATCATCCACCGATTCAGAGTGTCGAACTCCATCATCACCGATAACAGCTCCTAATTTACTGACAGAAAATTCTTGGAGTTTTGCGACAACCACCACATCCGCGTGGACTGGGCGGTCGTTGCACATCCATGGACTAATGGCCAGGTTGAACGTGCCAATGGCATGATTCTACAAGGCCTTAAGCCCAGGATCTTCGACACACTGAACAAGTCTGGCCGAAAATGGCTTCATGAGTTGTCATCAGTCATTTGGAGCCTCAGGACCTGGAGAAGAGCCACGAGGTTTACGCCATTTTTCCTAGTCTATGGCGCAGAGGTCGTTCTCCCCACGGACTTGGAATACGGATCGCCCAAAGTCAAGGGCTACGATGAAGACGCCAACCAGCGAGCCCGCGAGGACTCGTTGGATCAATTGGATGTAGCCCGCAACGTGGACATGATGCATTCAGCAAAATACCAGTAGGCACTAAGGCGGTACCAAGCTCAGAAAGTCCGGCGCCGAGCCTTCAACGAGGGCAGCCTAGTCCTAAGGCTACACCAAGACAATCGGGGCCGCCACAAGCTATCACCGTCATGGGAAGGGCCCTACGTCATCGTCAAGGTGCTTAAGCCCAGCACGTACAAGCTAGCGAACGAGGAAGGTGAAGAACTCACCAATGCTTGGAACATCCAACAGCTCCATCGCTTCTACCCTTAGAAAGGATTTCCAAGTTTTTTGCACGTATACGATGCCCTAGTCGATTGTACAAATCTAAATTTTACTTTGAATAAAGTCAAGGGCGACTTGGCTTTCTCCCCGAAAACCAAGTCCCCCTCGGGGGCTACTGCGGGGGATCCCCCCTAAAAATGGTCCCATTTTTTCGCAAAAAGCTTTACTGTAAAAGCGCCAAGTATGTCCCGACCTGGACTTCGAGCGAATTTACGCAGGGCGCAAGCGGCCAAAAAGGCAAAAATGCACGAGTCGGGGATAGCCCACGCCTCCAGCAGGATACGACCCTCCCCCCTTGCCACTTTGCCTATAAGCTACTCGCGAAAACGAACCATCCCAGCTAAAATTCGCCCAAGGAAAGGGAAAAGATGGAATGGCGCAACCATTGAAACGAAATGAAAATAAAACTTGCAAACATTCCAAATAAATTGTACTTATTACACGAGTCATGCGGCTCAGATTCTAACAGAAAACTAAAAGGCCTGGATGCCCAACTATTCTCACAGCTCGAGGGGGCCGGCCGGAGGAGCGTTTGGGAACAGGATCTCCATGAAGTCATCCGCGAGGATGTCAGTGGCAGGGGCGGCGAGTGCGTCCATGTGGTTCATTTCAGCCTCTGCACTGTTGTCGTCAAGACCCTCGGGGATGACGTAGCCCGTGGACAGCGCTCTGAGATTGACCCGGTAGTGCGACTGCACCACGCCAAGGGTCTTCTGGACCCCCAGGCAGAGTGCACTTCGCACACATTGAGTGACATGACCGCCCAAGGCACGGTCGCCATGGAGCTCCCGGCCTGCACGCCGCCCTCTTCAACGCCCTGGCACGCCTCGAGGGCCGCATCTCGCAGTTCTTCCAGCTCCTGCTGAGAGCAGTTGTATGCCGTCTGGATCACCTTGGCCTGGGTCGTCGACGTCCCAAGAGCTGTCCGCAGGCCTGAAAGTGAAAACACAAAGTAAGTCGAGAGCGGATCTCGACGAACTCAACCAGCAAGCAAAAAGTGAGAGGGGTGACTCACCTTCAACGTGCTTCTTCTCCATCTCGAGGGCGGCGCGCGCGATCTCGGTCGCCTGCTGCAGATCGAGGATCGCGACGTCCTTCTCCTCGCGAGCCTGCCGTCGCTCCTCATAGGATACGCCCTCCTGGACTAGCTCCCCAGTGAGCCGTGTGATCTCCGCATCCCGGAGCTTAAGCGTGGCCTGCGCCTTCTCCAACGCGGAGTGCTCCTGCTGGAGTTGGCCCTACGCCTCAACCCGGGCTGAGCGCTCATGCTCGAGGGCGACCTGAACTTCCTTGAGGGCGGACTGCTCCTGCTGGAGTCGGCTCTCTGCCTGCTGACGCGCGCTCCGCTCTTGGCGAAGCTGCTCCTCCACCGCAGTGAGCGAGTTGGCCTCCTCTCGCAAATCAGCACCCAGCCTCACAGCCTCCTTGGCCTTCTGCTCGGCCTAGCCTGCCAGGACTGTGCCCCCTCGAGGGTGATGCGGTCCTGCTGAAGCTGGGTCTGAGCCATGGCAAGGGCCGACTCCTTCTCTGCCATCGCGGTCTGCACCTCGGCCAGAGCGGCGCGCACCTTCAGCAGATCATTTTTTTGCTGCCGCCAGCGCCGCGTCCCTCTCCAGCAGCGCGGCCTTCACTCAGTCGACCGCTGAGGAACCCTCTGAGGTCTGAGCATGCTGGTCCAGGAGCGCGTCCTGCACAGCCCGTAGCCGGTACTCCAACCAGTTGTTGTCCGTTCGCAGGGCCTCCACGAGGGCGTCGAGGGTGTCGTACTTCCCCCGGTACCAGTTGAGCTCCGAGCTCAGCTGGGCGAGGCAGTCATACCTCGCTCGCGCCCAGCCCTACAGCTCCTGCAAGCAGCGGTAGGGAAAACGGGGAGAAAAGTTTGACGCAGAACACTCAAACGATCAAAAGACGAGGAACAAGCCTCGAGTCGAATGAAAGACACTTACCTTGAAGAGCCGGATCGAAGGGCCCCCGTGGATGCGCAACGCCTCGGTTAGGGCATTGTTGATCGAGGCCCTATGGTCGCGAAACTCCTGCCACAACGTCTGCTCGGCCTGGGCCTCGTCGAGCGAGGCGCGTGGCGCCCAGGGGCGATACAGCTCCTGCTCCGGCTGCGCAACGATGACGTCGAACGTGGGCACGCGGCGTGAGACCCTGACGCCTCGGTGTCATGCGACGGGCACTACGACATCACGCAGCCATCCTCCCGCATCACTAGTACCTCGGGCGCGCGCTCGGGGGCTGGCCCAGATCGCCCCCTCAATTAGCCCCTCGCGGGGGCGGAATCACCATCAGCAGGGCCCCCGCCATCCCACGGTCCCTGGTGGGCCGGCTCTCCGAATGAGCCTGCCCGCGCCCTTGGTAAGGGTCATGGGGGACCAATGCCCGCGAGGTCGCCGCCGCCACCTCTTCTTGCTACGGCGTTGCGGCCACGGTCGTAACGCGCGATGGCTCGCCCACTGCCGCCGCGCTTGCCTCTGTCCGCGGCACCCTCTCTGAACGCCGCCCTGTCATTGCGAACGTCCTCAACTTGAGCGCCTTGACGGGTGCGAGGGCGGGGACAGTCGGCGTCATCCTTGCAACGAAAGAAGGGAAAGGGTCAGTAATTGCCCCTCGAAATCGAAGGTGCGCAGAGAGAGACGCTGCTCACCTCGAGGGCTGGGGGGTACCTCCGCTGCGCCCGCTGGTGCCTCCGCTGTGCCTGCTGGCACCTCTTCCGACGACCCGACGGCGGGCGGTTCCAGGCCCGCTTCAGGGACCAATCCCATGGCCACTCCTTCGGCCCGTGGCGATGGGGGCACGGGTTCCCACCTGTCGTGGATGGCCCGCCCCCCATCACTTTCCTCCGCCTCGTCCGACGACGAGTTCACCAATGCCGGCAGAGGGGAAAGCCCTTGCTGCTCACGCAGCCGATACTCCTCGTTGTACTGTTCCAAATGCTCCCGCCGCCTGATCCTTTTCTCCTTCGCGCGCGCCGCCCACTTCTGCTCCCACTGTTGCGCTGCGTGGCCGACGGCCCGGGTCCGATGTGTCGGCGGGTCCGACCTCGCAGTGCTCATGACAACCAACTGTGGGCAGAGGCCGTCAGGTCAAGGCAACAACACGGCGCAAGGAATCGAAAGAAAAAGAAAGACCACGCTCACCAGCTAGCCATCGTGGAGCATCACGAATGACTAGAGGTCGTCGTCGTTGTGCGGCACCGACTTGAGGATAACCGCGTGCCTCGCCCTCGTGGTCGCGTATTCCTTGGGGAAGTGCTCCTGCAGTAGCTGCGAGCGCGCCAACGACACGGGGTTGATCGCGTTGCTCATCTTGAAGATGCAGAGCTCCCTCTCCATGAGGGGGACGACCCGCCGGTGGTGAAGGTTGGCGATGATCGAGGCCGCCCCCAACCCGGCGTCCGTCAGGCGGCACAGCGGGTACAGCTCCTTGGGCGTATCCCGCAGTGCGAGCGTCAAGCCGCCGGCACGAACCGCCCGGTGCGTCTGCACCTCGCCCGTGACGAGGGTGTGGAGTTCCGCGTGGAAGAGGTGAACCCAGAGATCCCAGCACGTCGGGATCCCCAGGAACCCCTCGCAGACGGCGACGAAGGTGGCCGCCTGCGATATGGCGTTGGGAGCGAAGTTGTGGAGCTCCACCCCGCAGTGGTAGCACAACCCCCGCATGAAGTGGATCCCTGGGGCGGTGAAGCCGCGTTCGTGTAGTCGGACGAAGCTGACGACGTAGTTCGTGTAGTCCCTGTCCGACGCTGGATGTAACATACCAGAAAATTGGTGTGAAAAATTTGCGAAAATTTAAAACTTTTTGTTTGAATTGGAGTGCTACCAATTTTCAACCCAAATTGCTAGCACTTCCCTAGAATCTCCACCAATTTAACCCATTTATAAACTATATATTGGAGTTGGATTTATTTTGGATTTAATTGGAGTTCTATTGAGTGAAGTTTGAATTTGAATTGAATTCAAATTCAAACTCTAACTTAAATTTAAATTCAAAACAAATTCCGAAGCTATAGTTTATAACTTGGGCCGAATTCCACTCTTACCTTTAACCCGCCGGTCCAGCTAAGCCCAACAGGCCGCTAACGCAGCCCAACCCGCCGGTGCCCTCTTCCTTTTTCTTTTCTTTCGCTGACATGTGGGACCCGTGCGTCAGCCTCCCTCTTCTTTCTTCTTCTCAACTTTTCCCCTCTACTCTGCATCGCACCACGCCGCAACCCCACCGCGCCGCACCAGCGCGCGCGCGTGATGGGACAGACGGGCCACCGACTGGCATGCACACCGTGCCAGGGCGCGCCTGTGTGCTCACCTCGGGGTCTCCCCAGGGGGAAAAGACCCCTCTAACCTTCCGACGGTGCCAACCAGTGTCGCACTGCCACGTCAGAGCTTCCGCCGCGCCAGCCAACCAGAGCACGCGTCGTGTCTTTGCCCCTGTTCCGCTTTGCCGCGCGCCTACAACCCGGTGCCGAGCCCCTCTCGCAAGCCAGGACGCATTGGGGTTTTTCCCCTTCCCTATCCGCCGCTGCAAGAAGAGGAGGGGGGAGGAGTGGGGGAGTGCGAGTGGGGAAAGAAGGAGGCGGGGCTGAGCGGTGCGTTGTTGTCGGCGTGCCGGGAGCTGTTGGAGGGAGCCGCGCCGAGACGTCGTCGAGGGGGAGTAGAAGCAGAGCTGGGACCTCAACACCGCGAACCTCTCCCTCGCCGTCACGTATCCTCTGCACCGAGCCGGCGACGACTCCACCGTCGCCCCGTGGTGAGTGGCGTTGTCTTCCTTTGCCAACCCTGTCGCCTGTGCTGAAGAGAGCGCACCCCAGTGCTGTGCGGGTCGATCGCCGCGCGGAGCCTCGAGCCGAGAGCTCACCGCCGTGATAGCCCATGTCTGGCCTTCGTGTCGCATTTGCCTGCAGGTTCCCCTCGCCTCCACCCAGGAGGAGGCCGCCGTGCACCCCATCATGTGAGGGCCGAATCTTTGAGCACTTGTTTCAAGCCGAGGATCACCCCGCGATGCGCCGCCGTGCTGAGCGCCGAGCGCGCGTCGTGCCTCGGACATCTGTGTTCTGGCCTTCGCGCCACGAAGGTTTCGTTTAGGGAGGGGTTCCACACCCGGGCCACGGCTGTGCGCACCCCAGCGCCCAAGGCCAAGGCTTCTCCTTGTCGCAGGTCGTTAGCATTGGCGTGTGACGCCATCGCGTCTCAATGCCGGGCGCCGCTCGTTGTGCCGTGTTTTCTGCGGGCCGGCCTTCGTTCGTGCCTTCTCTCTCCCTTGCAGGGACGCGTGCATGCGGTGTCGGTCGGGCCCAGCGCACCCTAGTGCATAGCCTGAGTGTCGCGCGCCTACGCCGCGCACGCCGAAGTGGTGCTGCGCGCGCGTGTGTGATGGCCGACCAGGAGAAGCAGTGCGTCGTCGTCGTGCCCTTGGTCTTGAGAGCTCGCGTGAGGGCGGGGAAAGCTCATCTCCAGTCTAGGGATCGACCGGGTCAACCCAGGTCCCCGAACTGACCTCGCCGGCGCGGGCGCGCACCGCGCTCCGGGTAGACCGGCGGCGGTCGAGCGACTGCCTAACCGAATGGGACTAAGGGGCGATGATGGGCTTTACTTGGCGATCTGGCCCATCGGAGCCCACGGGAGCCATCGCCTCCCTCTAGGCTGCCAGGGCAAGTCCAGGGTGGTTCGGTGGACTTTAGTCCACCGGGCCAACTAGGCCGATCCCACTGGGCCACCTTCGGCCCACCGACACTTTCGGCCCACTTAAGGCCCATCAACCGCTGACTGCTGACGTCATGCTGACGTCAACGCCATTTTTAGTAAAAATCCTTTTCTATTTTCACTAATTATAGGAAACTCAGAAAAACATAAAACTAATTTCTATAAATTCGTAGTTTCGAAACCTTGCTAATTGCAGGTAGTTTGAGCTCTTTTGGGTTTTCTAAAAAGAGGTTTCTATTTGGAGTTATTGCACCGTTTTCTTACGTACGCATCGAATCTCGTGCCACAGACCCGAGCTTCGACCAGGAGGATGCGGAGGACCCCGAGTACACTGCCCCGAACAACGACTGCTTCAACGACAACGAAGGTGTCATGTCACTCCCAACCATATAGAACCCATGTTGTTATTTAAATGCTAGTGCTTTACTTTATATGCATTGCTTGGATGATTTGCATAGCCAATTGATTAAGCCTTGCCTTGATACTTTGATTTACCATGATCCCTTGTTTTACCTACCTCGGGACTAGCCACAGACCCCTAGCTAGTCCCATATACCAACTATCCATACTTGTTGCTTGATTATGGATGGTATTCTGGGCTTCGACTGAGATGCAGAAGATTTTGGTGTGTTCTAGCGTGAGTTCTGGGTGCATTCCTCCTTGATGTGTTTTGGCGGGAGCAAGCCGACCGGTTACTTGTGAACACCTGACTCAGGAAGATGCGATCTGGCCTCTTACTCGAGCGGCGTGTCGGACGGATGGAGTTGGGGAGTGCTCGCTCTCAGCCCTTAAGGACCGATGGTCAGTTGACCTTGCTTCAGATGACTTTTACCGTACAAACCGCCCGCCTTCACTACTAGAAAATGATCATCAGTGACGATCTGCTTGTGACGCTGCTTAATTTGGTCACAGAATGGTATGTATTCAATGACGAAGTCTTAAGTTTCGTCATAAGTTACGAGCGACGAAGATTTGGGTCAAAAAATAATGACAAAAATGAAAAAAACGTCTCTGAATCGTAAAAGGAGATCGTCATAGATTAAAATTTGGTATGGTGTATGCTGATGACGAAATGAGGTGGTCACAGATTAGGTTTGTTATGGTCATAATTTAAGTAGTATCGTTTGGAACAACTAATGATGAATGAAATTGGTCACAGATTATGGAAAAATTGAAATATGTTAAAAAGGAACAACTAATGATGAATGAAATTGGTCACAGATTATGGAAAAATTGAAATATGTTAAAAAAAAGTGCTCCTGCGGAGCTTTGAACCAGGGACTAGTTGGTTTAGAAGAAGGAACCATACCACCGCAGTACTTGTTGTTTCATGTTGTGTACTTGCATTTAGTCTAATTATAAGTTTATTATTGAAGTTGAGAATAATGGGCCTGTCATTGATCATAATGGGCCCTGTGTAATGAGACCTAAGTTGTTTTGTACGTGCGGAATACGATCGTTCGCGAGTCAGAAGACGAGGGGCGGCGGCAGTCGCGACTCAGGGACGAGCGGCGGAGTCTGGCGCGAGGAGCTTCGTGATCGTGACATCCTGCGCTCGAAACAGGGACAGAGGCGGTGTCTGGCGCGACGAGAGGCGTCTCCATCGTGGTTAGGACGTCGGCGGCGGGCCGCAAGGTTTGAGGATTATGGTTGTTTGAATTTTTTTGTTGAGATATGCATAAGTGCTAGAAAGTTTAGTTCTTAAATGCAACCGTGACTTATTTTTTTTATCCCGAAATTAAGATTCAAAGTTTTGTTTATCAATTAATTGTTTAATTAAATTTGCAATTTTTTTTGTATATGTGTTCAATTTAATCTGTTTTATTTTATCAATTGAATATGTTGTGTTTGTCAAAACGAGATGGATAGAAATTGGATTTTTGGGAAACAATTCACACTGCATATTTGAAAGGAGTTGAACGAGTTTATGAATTTTGTTAGAGAAAGATACCCGGAAGACACAGAGATACGTTGTCCTTGCCGCAATTGTCCGAATAAAAAAGCGCGACCCCGGCATGATGTAGAAAACCACATACACAACTTTGGAATGTCGGCTACATACACCGGGTGGATTTATCATGGGGAGCCCGAGATAGTACCGAAGCCGAGAGTACGGAAGCGACGGGATGTGGAAAGTGATCATGATTATGGGATTCATGTGGATGTGGACGATGATGATCATGTTGATGATCGGGATCTTGGAGTACCGAGAGATGATTGGAGATCCGTATGCTCAAGCGAGAGGTCGATGGAGAACGCCCTAGGTTTGCAAGAGTGCTCGAAGATGCAAAGAAGGCACTTAGCCGGGATCTAGGCATTCAAAATTCTCATTTATGGTGAGGATGTTGTATATCAAGTCTCGTTATCGAATCAGCAATGCAGGATTTTCCACGATGATGAACTTGATCTCATCAGGATACCCTAAGAGTGAGTTGCCAAATTCTTATGATGAGGCAAAGAAATACCTTCGAGAGTTGGGCCTTTGATACGAAAACCAATGTTGCAAATCGCGGGCTATAGAATTTAGCGGAGTCCTTCCAAAAAAAGCTACAAGAGCTATAGCGCAGCTATAGCGGAAGCTATAACCTTTAGCGGTATGCAAAAAAGTAATAAAATTTAGACTTAAATATTATTAATTTTATAAATTTCAGCTCATATTTCATATATATGTGTAGGCATTGGTGAAAACATAAGTAAATCAGTCCTGATTCAGAAGACAAGTGATAAATCATAACTCATAGTTCATAAATGTCAAGTATATAAGTTCGTAGTTGAACCATAGCGGTGTTAGCGGTGCTAGGCTATCGACTTTAGCGAATCTATTTCATGATATAGCGAAGTTAGCGGCATTAACGGTAAAATATGCAATATCGTAGCGGCACCTGTCTCAAAAAGCTATAGCGGAGCTATATCGAAGCTACAACGGGCTATTTGCATCAGTGAAAGAACAATTGTGTGTTATTTCGGGATTCGAAAACATCCAAGTATGCAAAGTTGAATGCGTGCCCAGTATGCAAGGAGTCCAGATGGAAAGACGAAACTGGGACCAAGCAGGTTCCACATAAGGTTCTGAGACATTTTCCACTCGTTTCAAGGTTGAAGAGAATATTTGCTTCAAAGCGGACTTCAGAGAAAACTCAATGGCACAAGAAAGTGAGGACGCCAGTGGACAATGTAATGAGCCATCCAACTGATGGGGAGGCATGGAAGTACTTTGACAGTAAGGAAAAAGACTTTGCAGCTGAACCGAGGAACTTGAGGCTTGCCTTAGCTACAGATGGGTTCAATCCATTTGGCAACATGAGTACACAGTACAGTATGTGGCCAGTGCTTCTGACTCCACTGAATCTGCCACCATGGGAATGTGTGAATGCTGCAAATTGCTTTATGTCATTACTCATCCCTGGTCCAAAATGTCCAGGAAAGGATTTTGATGTGTTCCTTGAGCCCCTAATTGAAGAAGCTGCTAGAGCTATGGAAGGGTGTCGGTACCTATGATGCATGTCTTGGTAGGAAGTTTGACCTTCGTCTTCGTTGTGCTATGGTGTATACATGATTATCCGAAGCATTGAGCACGTTGTACGGGAGAACTACAAAAGGGTATTATGCATGTATTTCTCGCGACAAGGATCCGTTGTCTCGGGCAATAAGGAATAAGGTATGTTATATTGGACATCGTCGATACCTTCCAAAGACACAAGCATGGCGGAGAAGCTTGGCTTTCGATGGTAAGCGGGAAAACAAAGAAGCGCCACAGAGGTTCACTTTGAATGAGGTGGTAGAGGAGCTAGAGAAGGTGAAAGATGTGAGGCCAGGGAAGGAGATGAAGGAATCTGAACTCAGTAGGAAAAAAAGAAAGCGTAATGTGGGTCCAAAGATTTATAGCCGGAAATCTGCATTGTGAAGATTGCCTTACTGGAAACATTTGAAGCTTCCACATAATCTTGATGTGATGCACATAGAGAAAAACGTATGTGAAAACATTCTGTGCACATTACTCAATGTACCGGGGAAGACCAAGGACACACATAATTCTAGACTAGATTTGTTCGATATGGGTATCAGACATCATTTGCACTTACAGGAGAAAGGGAACAACTCAGTCAGTGCTCCACCTGCTCCTTATGTTTTGGGGAAGGATCAAAAAGTCCGGTTTGGCAAGTTTACGAAAGGTATCAAGTTTCCCGATGGATATCTTGCTAACCTAGCAAGATATATTAGTGAAGATGGATCGAGGGTGGTTGGAAAGCTGAAGACACATTCTTGCCACATACTCCTTCAAAGAATCATCCCTGTAGGACTTAGAGGACTGGTGCCAAAGGATGTGTATGAAGCAATTGCTGAGCTCGGGACCTTTTTTAGGGAGCTGTGCAGTAGAAATCTTAGGATTGATGTTGTGAAACGGCTGAAAGAACAGATTCCATTGATCCTATGCAAGCTTGAGAAAATATTTCCCCCCGCCTTCTTTGATGTGACGGTGCACTTGTGTGTACATCTACCTGATGAGGCACTGCTTAGAGGTCCTGTTCAGTATGGATGGATGTACCCAATAGAAAGGCGTATAGGCACTTTGAAGAATTTTGTAAGGAACAGGGCGAAGCCAGAAGGTTCAATTGCTGAGGCATATGTGGCAAGTGATACTTTGACGTTCTGTTCTAGGTACATGGAGGATATGGGCACTAGATTCAACTCTGAGGATGATAGTGGCGGAGAGGATATGGAGGATATGGACATCTCTGTTTTTCAGCATGGTGTTACTCTAGTTGGAGGGTGTAGGGTCCAGTACATTGATGATGATGTTATGGATAAGTTAGTTAGGTATGTGCTACATAATTGTGAAGAGGTCGACGAATTTAAGGAGTAAGTATGAGTTTTAGTACATTCATATTTATTACTGGATATAAATAATGGTTTGTTAAATGTACTTGTCCTTGCAGATTGTACAGAGATGAGCTATTGCAGCAAGGAGCACAACTAAATAATGTTGATAGAATGGTTCAACAAGGATTTGCCAAGTGGTTTAGGCGCTATGTAAGTAACTACACATATTTTGTTATTTAATTCATATGTAATTATTCAAATAATTTATTTATTTTTTGCGACAGATTGAGAACAAACGCAAGGTTAATCCAGATTCGGTTAGCGAAGGATTGTGGGCACTGTCATGTGGTCCATGCTTACGAGTCAAGTTTTCGGCAGCTTGCAAGATGAATGGTGTTCGATATAGCACAGTCGATCGTGAAAAGTTTCTGCAGACACAAAACAGTGGTGTGATGACTCCAGGTGAACACAATGGCAACATCATAGGTTTTATGGAGTCCTTAAAGAGGTCATTGAGTTGCAGTATAACTCGAACCTTCAAGTTCGACGCACTGTAGTTATATTTCGATGCGATTGGTACAACTAAGAAGGCAAGGGGAAAGGCCTTCAAGATGATGGACATTTCAAATCCATCAATGTGCAGTCATTATGGTACAAGACTGATCCTTTCATCCTATCGTCTCAATCGAAAAAAATATTTTACATTGGAGACACATCTTTAGGTAAAGACTGGCGAGTTGTGCAAAAATTTGAACATAGGAATATCTATGATGTTGCTGAAAAAGAAGAGACCGGTCTTGAAGTGCATCAGGATGATTACCATTCAGATACTGAGCATGTGGTGGAAGAAGGAGATGATAACGAGCCATTGCATAATATTCAAGGTGGGGAAGTCACAATAATAGAAGGCAATTTACAAGAATTCATAAGAAACAAGAGGCAAGCTGCACTTATTGAAGAAGATAGCGATGATGAGGAAGATGACGACACAGTATTGCAGTACTGTAGTGATGACGACATTGTTAATAATGATGATATGTCCCCAGATTCAGAAGATGAAGATTACTAGTACTTGAAAAAGTATGTTAGTTCCTAGTATGAATATTTGAGATCATTTAATGTATTTGTTTATCAGGCCATATATTGCATTGTAAAATCGGATTGTTTGACAAGAAAATTGCAAATATTTTGGTCACGGGAAAATTGCAAAAGACTTTGGTTCGCGGGAAAGCTAATATTATATATTCATAGTCCACTATTATGCCAACGAGATAGGTTACTTGTCTTACTACCACGTTGGACACTAGGAACCATATTTGATACTTGTCTTGTGTCGACAAAGGACACTATTACCTAGCCACATTGCACTGACCAATTATATTTACAAGCAAAAGGAACTGGTTAGTTGCATAGTTGACACATGCAGGAACCATCACTCTTCTGGAATGCACTTCGTCTTCTTCTTTGCCTTGTCAGCAGTAGCTTTGAGTGCAGCTTGGAGTCTGTTGTACTTGTTCTTCTCCCTGTTGAGCTGAACGTCCAGCAGCATCACTTTCTCCTGTGAAGAGCACACCTCCTTCTGTAACTCCCAGAAGTCCATCTGATATGAAAATGAGCATTGGTAAGGCCACAATTATCTTATCAAATAATATTTTCTCCTTTCTCCTTGTCACATAAATTTGCCCACATCAGTAAACTCACCTTCTTCTCCTTCCTTGTCACATAACTAGTTTCTTCAGTTGTAGACTTAGAAGAGCAAGGGCTACTAGAAGCAATCACCAACTGTTTGTCCTTCTTGTTGCGGCGCTCGGCCGACTCTCAAAGCGCGCTCGCGGCATCGGTGGAGAGCGCCCCATGTGCGGCGGCCTCGAAAATTTTGTGAACCACAATTCATTTGCGAAGTTCGATGAAGAAATGCGGGCTCGGATATTTGTAAGAATTTTTGCTACTTGTAAATGCTACGCCAAACTTAAGCCGCATATCACCTATGTATAACACCTATCACAAATGCATTGCACAAATTAACCAATGCCAATCACCAAGCAAATTCTATCGATTAATTCATTGCACAAGTTCAGATGAAAGAGGTTGTGCAAGCAATGTATAAAGAAATGCCATATAAAGTCACTGGGTACTTGAACTGAAAAATTGCACCAATGCCAATCACCAAGCAAATTCTACTAAATAATAACGTTTTCATAACATTTTTACCTATTTTTAGACTAATGCCATCTGACTAATGCCAGGAACACAATCTGACTAATTTTTGGACCACAATCTGACCAAGCAAATTCTACTCATTTATTCATTGCAAAAGTTAACTAATGCCAGGAATACAACATGGCTATCCACCATTAACCAAAATGGCTATCTAAGATCAATACAGCAGAGCAATGTATAAAGAAATGCCATATAAAGTCACTGGGTACTTGAACTGAAAAAATTTAAAGAGATTCTACTGATAATGCAATCTATTGAAGAAATGCCATATGTAGTCACTGAGTGCAGTATTAATCTCGAATTGAATCAATAACATAGATAAAATAAAAAAACTAGCTACAATCCTGCTACATCTGAAGAACATGAAACCCTAACCTACAAATTTCTGAAAATCTTCTGAGTAATCTGTTGAGCATGCGCAGTCCACATCATCTGATTCTAATCGAACAACCCATCAACAAGAAAAGGGGAAATTTGTGAAATCGAACCTTAGGTTTTGAAGGGGAAAATGTCGACCCGCCGGCGCGAGAGCGATTGGGGATGACCCCCTCGAACCCTGGCGGGACGTCAGGGACCCTTCCCCCCACGCGGCGGTGGAGGCGGAGGGCTCGCGCACCACCACACCGCCGGGAGCCGGGATGAACCTCCCGGTCGCTGGGTCCCGGTTCTGGTTCGTCGCGCGAAGTGACTGCTCGCGGTTCTTGATCCTCTTCGCCCTCTTCGCCATCTTCACACCGCCGGCGACTCCGACGGGGAAGAGGAGAGCAAGGTGGTGGCCGGTGGCGGAGGACGCGGCCGTGGAAGCGGAGGCGACGAGGTGTGAATGGTGACGATTTTGGGGACGATCGGGGGGAAACCGCTTTATTAGATGCGGGGAGGAAAAGCGGCCCCTTCACGCGATAAATATAATTGATGACACCACAAAACCGAACTCCCCTATCTAGCCCAGTGGCAAGGCGCCCAACTTCTACCGCCACACCTCCCAGGTTCGAATCCTGTGGGAACCAAATTTTTTTTGTTTTTTTCTTTTTTCCTTCCTTTCATATTTATTTTCCATTTCATTTATTTGAACTTTTTAGTGTTCCAATTTTTTAAAAATATAACACACAATTTTGAAATCATTGAGATGAAGAGGTTGTGCAAGCACTCACTATCACATACATGTCTCAGTACGACCCTTGTGCCTATGTGAGGGATCTCACCTCATGTGAGCTATGTGCATGATGACAATCTCCAAATCGCGTCTCAATTTTTCTGAGTGATCATGGATCCAAACTAAGAGGTTTTGGCACATTGTGCAATTTTCAGAACATTTTTACCTATTTTTCGAATTTTTTGGTTGATTTACTAAATAATTAATGTTAAAAATACCCTTAGGTGCCAAAATAATTCTAAAATCTTGCAAGGACACACTAATGTATTGTATTGTCATGACAAAAATTTTGAAATCATTCAGATGAAAGAGGTTGTGCAAGCACTCACTATCACATACATGTCTCAGTACGACCCTTGTGCCTATGTGAGGGATCTCACCTCATGTGAGCTATGTGCATGATGACAATCTCCAAATCGCGTCTCAATTTTTTTGAGTGATCATGGATCCAAACTAAGAGGTTTTGGCACATTTTTGAAAAAAAATAACTAAAGCAAAATTAGAAATAAACATTTGCTTAATAATACAAAATTACATCTTTTCAAAAAAATAGGGGTCCCTCAGGATTCGAACCCCGGGCTATGGGGAGCCATATAGTTCACCTAACCACTGCGCTACGCTAGTATGTTCGTTATACATCAAGTGAGATATTTATTTAACCGGACATCAGCCAAATAAAAGGGCGGCAACAGTTGCGCCAAAACATTTCGGTTCATTCAACCCCGAAAATAATTGCGCCAAAAGCACCTTTATTTGCCTCCTTCCCCCATTCCTCCTACCTAGACTCCCGACCCCATTCCTCTTACCGCTGCCGCCGCCGCCGTCACAGGGACCCATCACCGTCGGCGAGGTGGTTCCTCGTCCCAGGTGAGTTGTGTCTACGCCGCCTCCACCTATCCCTATCTCTCCAAGACCCAGCTGCCTATTTCCCCAACACCCTAACCACATCCGCCGCCGACGAAACCCTAACCACAGCACCCACCGACGAGCGGTGCCTTCGATTTGGTTTCAGGCCGCACCCCATCGATCTATCTCCCCTATATTTCTCTCCCCATGTTCCTCTATTTCTTCCCGAACCTTAACCTAACCACATCTGCAGGTCTCAAAGAGCTTCTTGGCCACAACATCGATGGTGGCAACAAGGGGTCAACGTAAGAACGCACCTGCAGGTTTGTGCAATACTACAACTTTCTTTGTGTCAGTAGATGCAAATTTATTTGTTCCTCAGTTACTTTCACCATGCTTCTGATGATAATCTATTTTCCATGAATGTTTGATGACACGAAAATAATAGATCTGTCTCACATATTCTCTGATTTCTCATAGATTTATAGGAGTGTTTGGGTCTGTCCTATATCTTGGGGATTAATTTTGTACGAGCCCACAACTAGTTGTACATCATATCTCAAAGCCTGGAAATCTAAACTTCTAAGTAGTGTTATTACCTCTCACCTATTAGTTGAAGCCTTTTAAATTTTCTAATACACCAACTTTCTTTTCCTTCAAAGAACCTACAATACCTGAGGATTATGAGAGAATCCGGGATAAACAAGTGGCGGAGAATCAAAGGGTCTTTGAAGCGCTCGGCTTGAACACAATTGCATCTGAATTTAATAACAACTTGCAACAATCTGCACAAAAGAAGGGGGGAAAACAGCAAACAAGGGAACACATAATGATGATTCATCATCATCCGAGTATCTCGTTGGTGAGGATGATCTAGGAGATAGTACTGATGATGATGACACTGAATCAATTGTTCAGCCAAATTCTGAGGTGCTTCTTCTAAATCTTCAAAGTAGTTGATGGACCATACTTCAAACATGCATATTGTTTAGTACATCCTATTTCTTATTAGATGTTTGATCTAGGTTTACATGTTGCTGATCTGAATTATGTTTTAGGAGTTACACTGCATTGATATTAAATGTTCAATATATGGTATTGAGCACTTATATATTGGATTGCAATAATTTTTTTCAGATCTCAATTATGCTCTTCGATTTACATTCATATTCTTTGACACACATTTCTTGACTAACATATGGTGTTCCTTGTTAATGCATATGACTTACATGAGAAATTATTTTCCCAGCTTCCCTCAACATATACGCGCAAAGTCCCGTCTCCAAAGATCAAGAAATCTAACCCCGTAATGGCGCCCGGAGTTAGGAACAAGAAGAGAGTGAGGGCGGATACTCAATCGATGTGTTGCCTTCGAATCCGCACCAAGAACGTCAAAAAGGCTTGTTGTACGAGATCGTACAACCCCTTCTGATGACAATGCAGCTGGACAGGAATGCAGTGGAACAGTTGCTAATGACAACACATCACAGGAAGGCAATGAGGCGATTGGTCATGACAACACATCACATGAAGACAATGAGGTAGCCGCTCATGAAATTGCATCGTAGATCGATATATTGGAGCTCCTAATGATGACCTTCCATTTTCTGAAGGCAAGTTATAATTTTTCATTTACTTATGTCATCTCTTTTGTTGTTGTTGAAGGTATTAAATTATTTAACCAAAAGAAAAAAATTCTCTTTTGTAGCCGCCGAACGCCGACGTCCTAGGAGGCCCGACCACCTACAATGGGAAAGCGACTTGACAACATGACCGAGCTATGGGTAGGAGATTGCCCATAGTTGTTAAAGAAGGAAAAAGAAGGCCTCATGATCCTGTTCAAGCTGCCAAGTTAGCTTCGAGGCTGGGGTCATCATTCGGGAGAGCATTCCTATCCTTCCACATTGGAAAGACTACAAGAAAGATGACACAATCTACAAAAACTTCGAGGGACGGCTAGCCGTAAGTGCCTTAATTTATCCGTTTTAAACTTTTGCAACTATTGCTTCCTTCAATAACTCAAGATCCAACTCTAATATGTGTAGGGTCGATTGGCCATTAACACAAAAAATGCCCCAACAAAGGCAATTTGTGGACCGATTTGATGCGCAATACAATAAAAAACCAACGTTATAGGCTAAAGAAGAAATACTTCAATGGTGTACCTGCAAATGAGATTAGGACAACTTCTCCTGTTGCCTACATGACTGATGCACAGTGGAGGGCACTTGTTGCAAAGTGGACTAATCCAAAGAACATGGTATGTCTATCACGTCTTGCAACCTTCTTTCACTATCACTTCCCAAAGGATATTTTTTCATCCTGTGATACCTTCTACATTTATCATCCTCTTGTAGCAAACATGTGAAAGTAACAAGATCAACCGCAATCAAGTAAAGTATCATCAGAGCTACGGGTTCTCACCGCTATGAGGCACACTTACATGCATATGTAAGGAAATCCTTATCTTTTCCACTTACATGCACTTTTCCACTAAACCAATTATTTTCAATTCCATCCGAGAATACTATCTTTGTCATTTTTTTGCACAATGCGGATGCAAGAAGAAACATGGTAGAACCCAGCGTAGATGACACTGAAGAAGTTGATGCGGTGGAAGCCTTCCAGACCTGCCACACAAGCTCTAAACGTGGCCTCAGTGACTTGGCAAGAGAGGCACTGGTAAGTGCAAAAACAATATGCCCACATGCCTCCTAGCCACAATTTAACTTATACCACATTTGGATTATGTGCATACATACTGTTTGGATTTGAATGATCTGGATTTGTTCCTTTGTGGAGAGGGTCCCATAGTTTAGTATATGCAATTTTTGGACCATAGTAATGCCATGTATGTGTGATCTTAAATTTGAATTTGTTTGTTCAATAACCTCCGTATTTCCCTTCCGTCATATTAATTACTTCTATGCATTTTATCTCCATACTACAATGTGAATATCTCGTCATGAAACATAAGTCTCTCAATATCTGTCATTAAACATAATATAATTAATATCTGTCATATTAATTGCTACTATGGATTTTATCTCCATACTATAATGTGAATATCTGCCACATATGCCACATATCACCTAATTGCCCTTGTTGTCACATATGTATACCTCAAATTAATTCCATTAATTACCAAATGTAAAATTCCTATTGATCACATACATGTAACTCTGTCTTCATGATTTACAGACTGAAATGGAAGCTTTGAGGGCTGAACCTATTCCTGAAGGTGAAACGCCAGCATCCAGCATGCAGGTCGTAGCGAAGGTTCTCTCGCAGCACAGCTCCAACCAATTCCTGAAGAGTGTCGGCTTAAAGACACCACATCCTCCAAGTCAGCATCATCACATGAAAGTGAGCTTTGGGAGCAACTTGCAGCTCAAGCGACAGCAACAGTTCAAGGAGAACTAGATGACCTAAGGAAAAAAAATTCAAGAAGCTGAGGAAGATCGGTCAAGGACACAGAGGGAGCTAGAGGAGTACAAGAAAATTACAGAGAACAACACCAAGGAGATGGCCGAGACCAATTTGCTCCTCAAGAAGCTCTTGTCCCTCCATGGAAATGCATCTTCATCGACATGAACATAGCCGCCGCACACTTATGCTTTCAACTCGCATGTTCACTTTCGCTACTCACTAACTAGGTCGTGTGAGCAACTTTTCATTATGTTTGCTACTCGTTTCATCAAACTATGTGATGCTTTGTGTACTGGTGCCCCATCAGTTGTATGCACACTTGTATGCCTTTGTGTTTCATTTGCAAATTCATATTAAATTAGTATCTGCAATTCTGTGACCATTGTGGTTCCTGTACCTGTGACGAAACTAGTTTGTAACCTGTGACGAATTGATGTTATATTTGTGACCAGTGTAATGGCAAATATGTGACCATTTTATATCAAAATGTGACGATGGCAAATAGCATCCTGTGTCGATATAAACTAATCTTCTATGACGATTTCACAAACATGATGTCAGCTGCCACGTCATCGTTGACGACAGCTGCCACGTCATTCCTGACGTCACCGCCACGTCACATGCAAACGCCGTTAATGGAAGGTTATGACCAAAACATAGGATCAACCGTGACCAAATGGGATCGTCATAGATCTGTTAACGGCGCCGTCAGTAGTCGGGCGCACGGAAAATTATGACGAAAACGGAGTTAAATCCATGACAAATAACGTTCGTCATTGATTCAATTCACTTCCATGACGATAACGATTTCGTCACTGTTTAGAACCAAATCTTTGACGAAAAATCTCATTTCGTCACAGCGTTACAAATGTGACGCCAATTCTGTGACCAATTGAAAATCGTCACAAAAACGTCACAAATGAGTTCCTGTGACCATTCTGGCGTCTTCAGTGACGTTGGTGGAACGTCATTGATGACAACATCCCTACTAGTGCTTGTATTGGGCGGGGGTGCGGGGTGAGCCTTGTAATGGATAGCACCCTGCCTGTAGGTGGATCGGTGTGATCGTGAGGGGAGACGGTTTTCCTCCTTAGTAGACTTTGCCCCGGCGAGGCCGGGGAAGGGTTCCACAGCTTCGAGGGACCCCTCGCTGGCAGTATGAGCTCTACAGTAGGGGTTGTGCCAGACTCAGAGACGTAGGGGGGGTACTATCCACTTACTTGAGCTTCAGCCGTATGGTAGGGCTTGGAATCGGTGACGGCTCTTCCAGCCCTATTCGGGCGGGTACAGTTGTACAACCTCTGCAGAGTGTTTAAACCTATAGCTATAGTCCGTGTCCACTGGTTATGGACGGTCTTCTGATCTCTCACCTGACCAGAAATACCTTTCTTGTGCTTCTTCTCTCCCCCGAGTGTGTGAGCCCGGCTAAGGCCGTTGAGATGTGGGGATAGGAGCAGGTGGGCCCCACATCGCAGATGAGAGTTGGGAACCGGATCATGGTTGTGATCTGGTGTTTTGGTGTGGAATCCTTGAGCGGGCTGTGGACCCCAGAGGTGTGGACCTCGGAAGCGAGAGCTTCCCCGAGGTGTTGACCTCACTGCATATCTCTGCTTACCTTGAATGTTGCTTCGCTACTTTGCTTAAGCCTTCTACAGCTAGAGTAGGAATATACCCTGCATAGTAGAACATACACTGCTTTTGCCTCTTTGTTGGGAAGCTGACATGACCTACCCGCTTATCGGGTAGATCCTGGTGTCTCTGACACAGAGCCGGACTACGACGGTTGGGAGGACTAGGTCTCTTCCTACACTCGAGATGCCTATGGATATGGAGTTCCCCGCGCTTGCATGGAGCCGCTGCTAGACGTTTTCTTAGTGTTTGATTCAGTCCTGATGGACTTGTACCCGGCATGTGCCGAAGAGATGTACTCTGATTAATGTAATAAATAAATGATGTACTCTATCTGTTTTATTCTTTCTGTATGGATTTTTGGTATTGCTGAGACAGGGGTTGCACGTGGTAGCCCTCCTGGGACTACCACCGAGGTGTAGAGAGTCGGGTTTCTGTCCGCGGAAATCCGGTTCGTTTCAGTTGGTACCAGAGCCATGCTTGACCGTAAGACGAGCCCTAGGAATGGTCGATAGCTTAGGAAGCCGTTTCTGAACCTTGAAACTTTATATAAACCCTTTGACTTCCGTGTGTATATATCTATACTTATATATGCATTTCCTTAATTAACTTTAACTAACTACCTTACTGACTACCCTCTAACAACATTGTGCAGATGGCGGAGCGCCCGCGGATTCCACTTGAGTCGGACGACAAGTGGGCCGGAGGTTTCTACCACCTCCTGAGGGAGTGCCTAGAGACGGCAGGAGTGGAGACCGACCAGGTGAGCTATGAGGGGAGGACCATGGGACCATTAGACCAGTCTTCTACGTTCCTGACAGTCACGGTGCCGATGGACCCACGAGTTCCAGAGTTCAAGGGAGTCAAGGTGCACTATTTTGAGAGTTCCACCATGGAGGCGCACCAGGTCTGCTCGCGTCGAGCACTCAAGGAGGTCTGTATCTGTCGGGGACAGCCCTAGGGGTCCCCTTAAACAACGGGGAAACCCTCACTTAAAACCCACAACAAGGCCAAAACACAATTTGCATAACCATGCAGGGAACAGCCCAAGCCGCAGGGTCTCCGACGGCCCATCAAGGCGGCCCTCTTAGAGTTCCCCTCGAGCGGGCTACGCCTCGCTCGAGGATACGCGCCCCCCTCGGGCGGGCTCCGCCCCGTCCGAGGGGTAGCACCTCCCTCGAGCGGGCTCCGCCTCGCTCGAGGGCTCGCCCCCTCGAGCGGAGTTCCGCCTCGCTCGAGGGTACGCCCCGCCCTCGGCGGGGGTCCGCCACGCTCGAGGGCGCCCCTCACGCGTGCGCCGGCCCCCGTACGCGGGCATTTAACGCCCGACACCGCGCAGACGCGCGCCATCATGCGCCCGGGGCTCGCCCCCGGTGCCGCCGCACCAACTCCCCGAGGAGGAGCCCATCCCCATCACCGTGGGGAGGGACCGTGCGCCGCGGCCGTGTCGTCCCGTGACGCCGTGCGCCTGCTCCAAGATGCGCTAACGCGCCGAGCCCTCGAAGGGGGGCCGGACGCACCCTCGATTCACTTTCTTGTGACCCCTACGAGGTTAGGTGGAGGCGCTAGGCCGGTGGAACACCATCCCCGCCATCGTAACAAGCCGTGGCCGCCATCCCCGCGCGTGCAGGCGCACGCCGGGCTCTGTAGCAACCACTCCGGCACTGTGAAGCGCGTTGGGAAGGGACGTCATTCCACCGATGTCAGCGCCTCCCTCGAGCCTATCAGAAGACTTCGCCACCACCCGCCGCCCTTCTACCCTCGAACCGCCACTGTTTGGGTACAAGGTAGGCCATGATGTCTAGATCGCCGCAAGGACCGTCCGGACGGCCGCCCACTCTACAGCATAGCACGTCGCACTTCCCCACGTAGCTAGGTAGCGCGGCGCGCATGTAATTCGCCTCCCCCTTGATCTATAAAAGGGGGGCGAACCCCCCAGCCGCAGGGGACGACAACGGACAGACACACACAAGAGCACATAACGCACCACGTACTCATCCTCCAATTCCCCCACAATATCTTCAGCCACTCTACCAGGGACTTGGAAGCCACGCTTCCTCTCCCGCCTTGCTTGTAGCAGCCCCACTCACAGCACCCCGTGCTGAGCAATATAGTGCCTTGAGCACACCACTGCTGGACGTACGGCCCCCTCGGCCGGAACCAGGATAAACCCCGTGTCTCTTATTGCTTAGCATCGACCATTGAGGGATAGACCTCGGCGCTATCTACTGGTTAGTGTCGGGACCATATTCCGCACCGACAGTTGGCGCCCACCGTGGGGCATCGAGCGCCTAAGGTCATTCCGTCAACTCCCTCCATGGTGATCCGCACTGAGTACCGTGCTACACGCTACTGCATGGGTAGCTCGGACCCCCTCCCAGCCGGGTTCGAAATTCGCTTCGGGGACCTGAACTTTCAGGCCACGGGGAACGACTATCTCATGCGCCTCACCAACCGTGAGGAGCTCCGCGCGCGCGGCGCCGAGCCGGGTCGGCCTTGGCCCCCGCCGCACGCACCACCACGCGCGCGGCGCCCACGAGCACGGATGCCGCGGGCCCGTCGACGCCCCGACGCCACCGTCGCTCCGGCAACATTCACGCCGGGCGCGGTCCGAGCGGCGGCGGCCGAGCGCGCCGCCACTCGGCGCGGCGCGCCCTCCATCGCGACCGCCACCGCCCCGGCGGGACAACGCACGGTCTCTGGGCCGCGCATTCCCATCGGGCTGCGTGGCGCCACGTCGGCCTACAACGCCAACGTCAACACTACGATGCGCAGGGTTCCGCCTGGCCACCACGTCTTCGTCGCCAGGGACCCCGGCGCCTCAGCAGGGGACGAGTCGTCCCTGGGTTCCCTCGACGCGTTGCCACCCGCCAACCGCCACGGATACACGGAGTGGGACTTCTCCGGCGTACCGGACCCAGTCGTGTTCCGGCGTTTCCTCGACGCCGCGGACTACTGGTTTGGTTGATCCGACGACTCCAGCACCGGGAGCTACGATCCCGCGCGGGAGTGCTACGCCGTCATCACCAATGACCCGACCAATGCCGCCGGTGCGGTGGGCGCCGGAGACGGGGATGTCACGCCTGCTCCAGGGATCGCCGCGCGCCCGGCCGCGGGGCCAGCGCTCCCGCCGGGGCCGACGTCGACGCGCGCCTAGCCCAAGCCCGCGAGCTCGAGGCCAAGCCGGCGGAGGAATACGGACGGTGCGGCCGCTCGCGCCTCAATGGCGGGGGGGGGAAGCCTCCGCGCGCCGCGAACGCGCACGGGAGGCCGGGCCGACAGTCCGCGACCGCATCAACACCGTCCCCAACGTCGACAACGCGGACGCGCCCCCGCGGGCGAGCCGAGCTCGTCGCCGCCTCGACGCCGCCGCGGGCCATGCCGGCACCCTCGACCCCCGAGGCTCGAGACATGCACCGCGAGGTGCAAACTCTCATCGAGCAAGCGGCCGTCCGGCGGGCCGAGAGCTCGGCCTCACGCATCCGCCAACAGGGGGGATGCGCGGGACGATGAAGCCGCGCCGGGGGCGAACCCTCGGTGCACGCGGGGAGACCAGCGGAGCGGCCCGCCGACCAAGGGCGCACGCCGGCCGGGAGCGACTCCTTGACGCACGCAGGCGCCGGATGGCGACGCTCGCAACGTCATCAACGCCAGGCGCACTAGCAAGGCGGACGCACGAGCGACAAGGGGTTACCACCCTCGACGGGGTGGGCGCTACGACAGCGGCGAAGACCGCTCCCCGACGCCGGAGCCCCCAGGCACCCGTGTGTTCAGCCGGGAGATCCGCGCGGCAGCGTTCCCCCAACGCTTCCGCCAACCCTCGACCATCGTCAAGTACAACGGGGAGACGGACCCCCGTGCGTGGCTCAACGACTACCGCTTGGCTTGCCAGCTGG
This sequence comes from Cenchrus americanus, assembly GCA_947561735.1. Lineage (NCBI taxonomy): Eukaryota > Viridiplantae > Streptophyta > Magnoliopsida > Poales > Poaceae > Cenchrus > Cenchrus americanus. Next base: position 86,511,323 of record OX387243.1, read on the forward strand.
GCGGGGCCACCAGCGACGAGGTCATCATCCGCAACTTTCCCCTGCATCTTGGCGACGCGGCCCGGACATGGCTCGAGCACTTGCCCGCCGGCCCGCATCCACAACCGGGACGACTCGGTCCACACGTTCGTGGGAAACTTCCGGGCACAAACGTGCGCCCGGAAATTCGTGGGACTCGCGCTCCCGCACGCGAGAAACCCGGCGAGTCACCGCGGGACTTCATACGACGGCTTCTCCAAGCGCCGCACGGAGCTCCCCGCCGCCGCGTCCGAGATCGTGCACACCTTCCTCGAGGGCACCACGTGCGGGACCTCGTGCGGGAGCCGGGACGCGGCCCGCCCGCGGACTCCAACGAGCCGTTCGACATCGCCACCGCCTTCGCCTCCGGGGAGGAGGCCGTGGGGGCAATCTTCGACGGCAAGAAGGGCAAGCGCTCGGAGGACGCGCCCCGCGGAGGGCGCAAGTCCAAGGAGCCCCACCGCAACGACAAGCGGGGCAAGAAGGGGGGGGGAAGAAGCCGCGCCGCGAGGCACGCGAGCAGGGGCGTGACTGCGGCAACGCCGAGGCCTTTGCTGTTGACCCGGCTCGACGGGGCCCTCGACCGGCCCCTCGAGGCCCGGGGGTGTTCGACGACATGCTGAAAAAGCCATGTCCTTATCACAAAACCCCAGTGAATCACACCCTTGAGCAGTGCGATATGCTCAAGAAGTTCTATGGCCGTGCCGCCGCGAAGGAGGCAGAGGCCAAGAAAGACGGAGGCGATGGCGACACAGGCGGCTTCCCCGCCGTCGAAAATGTGTTCCTCATCTTTGGGGGGCCAACAGTCGACATGTCGACGCGCCAACGCAAGAAGGAGCGGCACGAGGTCCTCGCCGCTGAGAAGGAGCCTCCGTCCTTCCTCAATTGGTCGGAGGTCGCCATCACATTCGGCGGGAAGACCACCCGAACCGCGTCCCCAACCGGGCCAGGACCCGCCGGTGGTCGACCCCATCATCGGGAACGCCGGTTCTCGAAGGTCCTCATGGACGGAGGCGGCAGCCTCAACATCCTCTACGTGCATACTTTGCGCCACGATGGGGATCGGGCTGGATCGGTGCGGCCCAGGACGAAGCCGTTCCACCCGCATCGCGCCGGCAAGCGGGTCCAACCCCTCGGGCGAGATCGACACCGCCGGTCTTGGTTTGGCACCCCAAAGAATTTCCGCAAGGAGACCCTCACCTTTGAGGTGGTGGGGTTCAAGGGGGCCTACCATGCTATACTTGGGCGACCCCCGTTACGCCAAATTCATGGCGGTCCCCAATTATACCTACCGAAGATGAAGATGCCGGACCAAACGGCGTCATCACCGTCGGCTCGTCGATCGAGCACGCATTCGACCGCGACGTCGAGTGCGTAGAACACGCGGAGGCACTAGCGCCGGATGAAGCGCCGGTGAACACGCCGGAGAAGATGGTCAACGAAGACCTCAACTCCGCCGCCAAACACGGCGGCACCTTCGAGGCCGCGGAGCGGACCAAGGGGGTCCCCCTCGACCCTTCAGCCCCCGAGGGCAAGGCGTTGAGGTTCGGCTCCACCCTCGACCCCAAATATGAAATGGTGCTCGTCGACTTCCTCCGCGCCAACGCCGACATCTTCGCGTGGAGCCCCTCGGACATGCCGGGCATCCCGAGGGAAGTCGCCGAGCACTCCCTTGACATCCTACCAAACGCCCGCGCCGTGCGGCACGGCTCCGCCGATTCGACGAGGAGCGGCGACGGCAATCGGAGCGGAGGCCGCGGAAGCTTCTCGAGGCCGGATTCATCAAGGAGGTGTTCCACCCAACGTGGCTAGCAAACCCCGTGCTTGTAAAGAAAAAGAATGGGAAGTGGCGGATGTGTATAGACTACACCAGTCTTAATAAAGCATGTCCTAAAGTTCCTTTTCCTTTGCCACGCATTGATCAAATCGTTGATTCAACAGTTGGGTGCGAATTGCTCTGCTTCCTTGATGCCTATTCCGGATACCACCAAATAAAGATGAAAGAGTCCGACCAGCTCGCGACCTCGTTCATCACACCGTTCGGGACGTTCTGCTACGTCACGATGCCGTTTGGCCTCAGAAACGCGGGTGCAACATACCAGCGTTGCATGCAGCACGTTTTTGGGGATCACATCGGGCGAACGGTCGAAGCATACGTGGACGACATCGTCGTAAAGACCGAGGAAGGCGGACGACTCGGTTGGCGACCTTGGAGTCGCGTTCACGCGCCTACGGGCCAATGGGGTCAAATTAAACCCCGAAAAATGCGTCTTTGGAGTGCCGCAAGGCATGCTCCTGGGATACATTGTCTCCCAGCGGGGAATCGAGGCCAACCCTGAAAAGGTTGCGGCCCTCGAACGAATGGGTCCGATCCGAGACCTCAAAGGGGTGCAGAAGGTGTTGGGGTGCCTTGCCGCCTTGAGCCGCTTCATCTCGCGGCTCGGTGAGAAGGGCTTGCCCCTCTACCGCCTACTCAAGAAGCACAGTCGCTTCTCCTAGACCACCGAGGCCCAGGATGCGCTCGACAAGCTGAAGGCGTCTCTAACGCACGCCCCGATCCTCACGCCGCCGCGGACGGCGAGCCCCGCTGCGGCTCTACGTGGCCGCAACCACCCGGGTGGTCGGCCGCCGTGATCGTCGTGGAGCGTATGGAGGAAGGGCATGCCTTGCCTGTGCAGCGGCCGGTCTACTACATCAGCGAGGTCCTCTCATACACAAAGACGCGCTACCCCCGGGTCCAGTTCTTTGCCGTACAAGGTGGTTCTTGCGCGGCGCAAACTCCGCCACTACTTCGAGGCCCACCCCCGTCACGGTGGTTTCCTCCTTCCCACTGGGAGAAATCATCCGCAACCCCGACGCCGCGGGCGGGGATCGCCAAGTGGTCCGTAGAGCCGATGGGTGAGACGCTCGCCTACGCTCCGCGCAAGGCCGTCAAGTCCCAAATCTTGGCGGATTTCGTCGCCGAATGGACGGACACGCGGCTACCGCCGCCACGCATCCAAGCGGAGTGCCGGACTCGTTCTTCGACGGCTCGGTGATGAAAACGGGGGGCGGGCGCGGGCTCGCTCTTCGTGTCACCCCTCGGGGAACACATGCGGTACGCGGTGCGCCTCCACTTCCCCGCGTCTAACAACATGGCTGAATACGAGGCCCTCCTCTGCGGCCTCAAAATCGCCATTGAGTTAGGCGTCAAGCGCCTCGACGTACGGGGCGATTCGCAGCTCGTGATCGATCAAGTCATGAAGAACGCGAGCTGCCACGACGACAAGATGGAGGCCTACTGCAAAGCCGTGCGAGCACTCGAGGACAAGTTCTACGGCATCGAGCTTAACCATGTGCCCCACCGGTACAACGAGGAGGCGGACGAGCTCGCTAAGATCGCGTCCGGGTGGATCACTGTCCCCCCAAACGTTTTCGCGCGCGACGTCGCCCAACCCTCGGTCGTCTTCGAGCCCTACCCCTCGAGTCGCAACGAACCCTCGGGGGCTCCCTCAAATCCAGCAGGTGCAGAACCCATGGACGAGGACCCCTCGAACGAGGCGTACGTGCTCTCCCTTCTCGAGGGGTACGGCTCCCACGAGGCCGACGTAATGGACATCGAGCCGGCCCCTGTCCAAGCGGACTGGCGCGAAAAGTACATTACCTGGATCGCTCGAGGGGAACTCCCCGCGGACCGGGCCGCGGCCAGGCGCATCGCCAGGATGGCCAAGTCTTTTGCCCTCGTCGACGGCGAGCTGTACAAGCGCGCGCCTCCGGCATCCTACAGCGGTGCGTACCCATTCCCGAGGGGCGCGAGCTCCTGCGGGACATCCACGCGGGGATCTGTGGCCACCACGCCGCGCCCCGCACCCTCGTCGGCAACGCGTTCCGCCAAGGCTTTTACTGGCCCACTGCGGTCGCGGACGCCAGCGAGATCGTGCGCACCTGCGAAGGGTGCCAGTTCTACGCCCGCAAGTCCAACTTGCCCGCCCATGCCCTACAGACCATCCCCGTAACGTGGCCGTTCGCTGTGTGGGGGCTAGACATCGTCGGGCCCCTGCGGAAGGCACCCGGGGGCTTCACCCACTTGTTGGTCGCGATCGACAAATTCTCCAAGTGGGTGGAGGTGCGCCCCATTACGAATCTAAGGGCAGAACAGGCGGTAACATTCTTCACCGACATCGTCTACCGCTTTGGAGTGCCGAACTCCATCATCACCGACAATGGGTCCCAGTTCACGGGCAAGAAGTTCTTGGAGTTCTGCGACAAGTTCCACATCCATGTGGATTGGGCGAGCCGTGGCGCACCCACGGACCAACGGCCAAGTAGAACGTGCCAATGGCATGATCTTACAAGGCCTAAAGCCCAGAATTTTCGACCAGCTGAACAAATCTGGGCGAAAATGGCTCCAAGAATTACCAGCGGTTGTGTGGAGCCTAAGGACCACCCCCGAGCGAGCCACCGGGTTCACCCGCTTTTCCTAGTCCACGGCGCGGAGGCCGTCCTCCCCACGGACTTAGAATACGGTTCGCCCCGGGGTTCGAGGCTATGACGAGGATGCCGCCCGGCCGAGCCCGCGAGGACTCGTTGGATCGGCCTGGACGAGGCACGCCTCGTGGCCCCGATGTATTCCGCGAGGTACCAACGGCCCCTCGGACGCTATCAAGCACGCGAGATACGCCGAGCGGGATTTTAGCGAAGGGGATGCGGTCCTAAGGCTACGCCAAGACAACCGAGGGCGCCACAAGCTATCGCCCCCATGGGAGGGACCCTATGTCGTGGTGAAGGTACTCAAGCCCGCACGTACAAGCCGGCCAACGAGGACGGTGAAGAGCTCACCAACGCTTGGAACATCCAACAGCTACGTCGTTTCTACCCCTAGCTAGGATTCCCAAGCATTTTTTCTGTTGTAAAAATCACACGGCCAACGCCCCAGTTGGTGGCAACTATGTAAACGCCTCAAGTCTAATAGGAAGGGCAACTCGGCTTTCCCCTGAAACCCAAGTTACCCTCGGGGGCTACTGCGGGGGGCCACCCCCCCCCAAATGGTCCCATTTTTTCGCGCAAAAACGAAACAACTCACGCGCGCTAAGTTTGTTTCCTACTTCAACCTCGAGCAACGATTCGAACAGGGCGCAGGCGGCACAGCGGAAGGAGCGTGCGAGCCAGAGATAGCCTACGCCGCGTGGATATGGCCCTTCTCTCTCGCCTCCAACCCAGCGGCCCCCCGCGAAAATCGAACTCCCCTAACTAGAATCTACTCGGGGAAGAAGGAGAAACAAAAAGCGTGATAAACAAATGACTTCATTACAGCAAATGTTTATGTCCAAGAACAACTTGTTCATTTACAAAAGGCCACGAGGCCAGAGTACTGATACACATCAAAACGGGCCTAGCGCCTAACTGCTTTCGGGTGGGAGGAGCGGCGGCGTCGGCCGGCGTCCGGAAGAGGAACTCCTCGAAGGCTTCGGCGAGCGACCCGGCGGCGTCGGCGGCGAGCGCGTCCACACGCTCCATCGCCACCTTGTCCTCAACGCCCTCGGGAACGATGTAGCCCTCCGCCAGCGCCTCGAAGTTAACCTCGTAGTGGGACCGCACCACTCCGAGGGCCTTCTGGACGCCCAGATGCAGCGCCCGGCGCATCCGCTCGGTGACATGGCCCCCGAGGGCATGCAGGCGGGCCGGCCGGCCGAGTCGCCGCCTGTGCTTCGCCCTCCTCCACGGCGCGGCAGGTCTCGAGGGCCGCGCCGCGCAGCTCCCGCAGCTCCTGCTCGGAGGAGTTGTAGGAAGCCTGCAGCGCCTCGGCCCGCTCAGCCGCGTGCCCCAGGGCGGTGCGCAAGCCTGGAATCGCCAAGACAAGAAAGAAATCAGAAAGGGGAATGCGAGCCCTCTAACAGAAAAACCAACAAGGCAAGAGTCAAACAGTGGCTCACCTTCGACCTGCTTCCTCTCCATCTCGAGAGCGCGACGCTCGGCCTCGACCGCCAGCTCGAGGCGCTTGACGGCCTCGCTCGCATCCCCGGAGGGCTATCTCTCCGGTTTGCGCTCGCAATGCCGAGCACAATGAGCTCGCCCTCGGCCTTGGAGAGTTTGGCGTCCCGATCCGCCAAGGACTTCGCGACACCTCGTGGGCGACACGCTCTCGCGCGCCGCCGCCCGGCGTCGACGAGGGCGGCCCTCGCTCCCCGCCGGAGCCGCCCCTCGGCCCCTTGGCGGGCGGTGCTCTCTTGCGGGTGCCGCTCCTCGGCGGTGACGAGGGCCGCGGCCTTGGCGTCGAGGGCGGCCTTCGGGTCGTCGGCCTCCTTGGCCCGCCGCTCCCGGCCCCGCGCGCCCGCTCCTCGGCCCGGCGCCGCCGCGCCCGCGCCCTCAAGCGACGAGCGAAGCTCCCGGCTCTCGCCACGGACGTTAGCCACCTCCGCCTCCCGGTTGGCGGCCGCCGTCCGCGTCTTCTCCAAGTCCGAGCGCGCATGCGCGCGCGCCTCATCACGATCGATGAGGGCCGCGCGCACCCGCTCGAGGCTCGAGCGCCGCGCGCCGTGTCCTGCCTCGAGCTCCCGGGGAGTTCGTCAGGCCAGGCCATGGACCGGTACGCCAGCCAGCTGTCCGGGGATCTGAGGGCGTCAGCAAGCGCGTCGAAAGCGCTGCACCGCTCCCGGAGCTGGTGGACCTCGGCGTTCACCCGGTCGAAGGCATCGTACTTGTCATGGGCGCGGCGCTCGAGCTCCTGGCATCCACGCATCAAAACCCATAAGCGCTACGGCACAGAGGCGGCACACGAAGATGAGAAGAAGAAGAAAACGAGCGACGACGCCCTACCTGGAAGACGCGCCATGCAGGGCCGCCATGGACCTGCAACGCCTCGTTCAGCGCGCGGTTGAGCGTGGCGCCGTGGCGTCGGAGCTCGTCCCGTAGCTCTCGCTCCCCCCCCGGGCGTCAGCAAACGCCGGGGGATCATCGATGGCCCCCTCCACCTGGGCGGGGTGGCCGGCGCGGGAGGACGAGGCCTCGCACCGTGTCCTCGGTCCCCCGCCACCATGTGCCCCTCGTGCCGCCTCACGAGGGCCCCCTCTCGGGGCTCGGGGGGGAACGCGTGGGGAAGCTAGCCCACTTGTCCCACCCGGCGGCGGGGAGTCGTCATCCCGGACCTCCACCACCTCCGCCCGGAACCGCCGGGCGGCACCGCCCTTGTGCCACCTCCACCGGCGCCTCCACTCGTGCCTCCGTGGCCGCGAGCGCCCGACGCGGCGCCACGGCCACCACCTCCGGCCGCGCCTCGCGGCCACGGGCGCCGCCGCGGGTTGCACCCGCCCCGCCTCCTCTGGCACCGGGCGCCGCGACCGCGCCTCCACGCGCGCCCTGCGCGGGGCCGCGCCTCCGCCACGACCGCCGCCGCGACCCGCGCCCCCACGACGGCCGGCGCCGGTCGCTCCTCGGGGACCGCCGGCCGCGCCGCGGCGGACCGATCCGCCGGCCGAGGCCTCGGGGCCCCGCCCACGCCCGGGCCGAGCTCTCGCCCGCCGCTGCCGTGCTTGTCCCCGCCCGTGACGCCCTCGACGAGCGCCGCCGGGTGGGGATGGATGCGTCCGTCCTCAGCACCTTGGCCAGTGCAAGGGGAGGCACGGTCGGCACCACCCTGCGCAGGCACAAACAGAGGGTTAGAACGCCTGATCGTCAAGAAACCGAACCAAAAGTAAAGCATCGAGCCCCTTACCTCGAGGAGGAAAAGGCGCGCTTCCTTTTCCTCGAAGCCTCAGCGGATGAGGCCGGCGCGGCCGGCGCGCCGCCGCGCGCGCCGCCACCGACGCCGCCGCGCGCGCGCGCCCGCGCGCGCGCGCGCGCGCGCCGCCACGCGCGCCCCCGAGGTGCGCGCGGGCGCCCTCGGCGGCGCGCGTCGCCCCCGATGTCGATTGCCGGCGACGGGCGCCGTTGCGCCCGCCCCGGCGCGATGCCGCCCTCGGCCGACGGAGCCGGCTCCGGCGACGGGGGCGACGGCTCCCACCGTCTGAGGGGCCTCCCCCCTCAGCCTCTTCCTCTTCGTCATCCCCCGAGGACGAGCAATCCTCAGTCCCCGGGGAGGAGAGCCCCAGCTCTTCGCGCCGCCGTACTCCGCGTTCCGCCGCCGCGGCGCTCGTTGCGCCGCCTCGCGCGCTCCCTCTGCGCGCGCCGCCCGCTCCCGTTCCCCGCCGGCCGCGCCGCCCGCCAAGCGCGCGGGAGTCGGGGGGTGGGCGGAACGGACTTGGAGGCGGTAAAGCTCACCGACCGCACGCACGAACACCAAGGACGCGTCAGGAGGCAGAAGCAACACCAAGAACTAAAACAAAATCAAGAGTCACACTCACCAATGGGCCGGTGGGGAGCATCTCGAGGTCCCACGGGGTCTAGTCCGGACGCACCGGCATGCGGGTGTCGACGGCGTTCCGCGCCCGCGTGAGCGCGTACGCCCGCCCGAGCGGGGTCGGGAGCATCCGCGACCTCGCCGGATCGACGGGGTTGGCCGCCTCCGTCATCTCGAAGATGCGGAGCGGCCTCTCCATCGGAGGCACGATCCGCCGGTGATGGAGGAAGCCGAGGACGCCCAACGCGTTCGGCCCTCGCGCCGCCGGGCTCTTCGTGGCGCCCATGACCGAGTCCCCGCCGCCTCGGTGCTGGGCCGTGGACACCCCGTAGCCCCACGAGCTGGGCTTCTCCTTGAACACCCGACCGGTGTAGGGGGGGAGGCCGGGCTCGGCGTTGCGCAAGTAGAACCATCCCCGCTCCCAGCCGGCGTTGTTCGTCGTCATGGTGCAGGGGATGTAGTCGTCCTTGAATTGCCCCCGCAGGGCAAGCGACATCCCGCCGGCGCGCACCGCGCGGCGGGTCCCTCGCTCCGTCGTGGGCCGCGTGAAGAGCTCCGCCGGAAGAGGTGTACCCGCAGCTCCCAGTTGACTGGGATCCCCAGGTACCCCTCGCAGACGCCCACGAACGTGGCCGCTCGTGAGATCGCGTTGGGCGCGAAGTTGTCCCGGCTCCACGCCGTAGTAGTAGCACGGCGCCCGCGTGAAGCGGCTCGCCGCGCGTTGAAGCCCCGCTCGTGGAAGCGAATGAAGCTGACCACGTAGCCCTCCGGCGGGTTGGGCGCGCGGTCCGCCGCCGGCGGCACTATCCACTCCGCCGGGCGGCCATCCTCGTTCGCCGACAGCTGGCCGGCGGCGACCAGCTCGCCAAGGGCCAGCAGAGTCACCGTCGACCGCTCCCAAGCATACGGGTCAAGGATCGTGAGAGGCGGAAGCGGCGCCATGCGAAGAAAGCAGAGGAATGCGAGAGCGGAGGCCGAGAGGCGGAAGAAAGGCTCTAATGGCGGCACCGCACCGGTAGTAAAGGCGAGACGAAGACGAAGGCGGGGGGGGGCTAAGATGGCGGAGCGCAAAGGTAAAAAACCGCCGTCTCCCCTTTCCCTTAGATTTATAAGCGGCGGGGCGAGCTCTCCCGAGCGGATGTCCCGCGCGCATTAACTGCAGGGAATCTTCCCTTCACGCCGACGAACGGGCCCCACCACGGACCGCCGCGGCCACATCACCGCGGGCGGGCAATCATCGCGGCGAAGACTAGCAGGGACCGAGGCAAGCGGTCACATCCGCCGCCACGCCGCCCACTACGCGCGCGCGCGGCCGCGACGCCTAAAAAGGCGCGCCCACGTTGCAGAGCCGCGGCCTCGACTGTAAGGCATTTAATGACCCGTTCCCTTGCCAAACGAGGAGGACCCTCGAGCGGGGCGAACCCCTGACTCGAGACAAAGATAGCCCTCGAAGGGACATCGACGCGAGAAGGCCGCCCGGGGCCTGCTTGAAGTAGCAGGCACCACGGGTGCCCATGCCGCGCAAAACCCTCGAGCGGTACGAGCCCTTGGCTCAAGACGATTTCAGCCCTCGAAGGGACATCGACGCGAGAAGGCCGCCCGGGGCCTGCTTGAAGTAAAGCAGGCACCACGGGTGCCCATGCCGCGCAAAACCCTCGAGCGGCACGAGCCCTCGGCTCAAGACAATTTTCGACCATTGAGGGACATCGGCGTGAGAAGGTCGCCCGGGACCTGCTTGAAGTAAAGCAGGCACCACGAGCACCCATGCCACGCAAAACCCTCGAGCGGCGCGAGCCCCTGGCTCGAAACGATATCAACTCTCTAAAAAAGGGGCACGTGCGTGAGAAGGTCGCCGGCGCCCGCTTGAAGCAAAGCGAGCATCGCGAGCACCCCGTTGACGGTGAATTTCCGTCAACCTAGAGTACTTGTTATACATTGGTTTCGATTATGATTTGCAACTAACCCGCCACTAGGCATACTAATGATATAACAAGTTCACACTTGCATGTCGATTTTGGAGTTTGTTGTTTACGCAGGAAATCTACGCTAAAGAGGAGACTTTCGGGATAAGTTCACCAAGCACTTTGGAAGAAGATCATGAAGCCCGATAAGAGTCAAGACACGCGATGAACATGACTCCAAATGACCCGAGGACCGAAGCGTCAACATGCAAGTCTTCAGGGACTCAACCGTAAAACGGCGAAGCTTGCATAGCAAGGATTCAAGCCTAAACCGTGAAGGAAACGACGTCAAAGGCCCACATGCAAGTGCACACGAATAAGGGATCACGCGAGAAGCAACCGGGGAGAAAACCGGGCCCGAACCGGCCGAAGTGGGCTCGGGGCCGGCCGGCCCGATCCGCCGGCCCGACCCACTCCGGGGTCGGTTCGGTCCCTCCTTTGCCCTAGGTGTTTGTCTATTTATTGCCTCCGCCGCCGTCGACCGACACATCGAACAAATCATCCTACCGACGCCAATCACCGAAAAACCGCCGCCGCAAGATGAAGGAGAGAGTTAGATGAGCTCGTCGCAAGGATCAACGCCGGCGGAGAGAAGGAAGCAAGAGGAGGACTCCAAGCCGCCGGCCTAGGGGTGTTCCCAAGCTCCATCGCCGCCATCTTCATCGACGACGTTCTCCGGAGTCTCCATCACCCCTATGTGCTTCAATCCGTGTAAGATGATGGGGTAATGTCTCCGTTCATCCCTAGGATTAGATGGATACATGCTATGTAATTGCTACTTGATTCGTGGTTCCAATCTATTGTTTTCATGTTGATGATGCTTAGATGATTAAGGTAGGCCACCGTGTTTTTCGGGCGTATGATATCCGCTACTCCCATAGATTCCATCAACATACCGTGTCCATCATAGGTCTAGTCACGAATACCTTCGCGTAGTGACAAGTACGAGAGGAGGGAAAGGGCGAAACCGTGGTCACAACCCCCGGTAGATTGGTTTACCGCTTTCGTGTAGTAGATGCATACCATGTTATCCTAGATCCTAGGGAGGGAACGCTTATCTTTCTTGCTCACTCTCTTGTGTTCACCCCTTTATCATATAGTTTAACCCTATATTTGTTTGATCAACTTAACTTAGATTAACTTAGGTAGATTGTCTTTACTTTTAGTTTAATACTCTCTTTCAAAGGTTTTCCATTCAACTAGATTAGTACTTTGTTAAGCGCTAGTAATCCCCTTGCTCCGCGGATTGACAAGAACCTTGGGAATCCCGTGGTGAAAAAGGTGTGGGGTCCGTACGCTTGCGGATCGTAGAGGGATACGTCTTTTATCCGTCAACAAGCCCCTTTTTCCGGCGCCGTTGCCGGGGAGCAAGCCGTTTGCTACGTTTAATCTAGTATTAATTTTGTTGATTACTAACACCTAACCCTTATTTTCTAAAAAAAAAAAAAAAAATCTTTTTTGTTTTTCTTTCTACTCTTCTTGTGCCTAGATGGATTTGTTCACCTCACCATTGGAAGACGAAGAGATGTCGCTAAGGGAGCTAGCAATGCCGTCAATGGAAGACATTGAGATGCAAAAATCAGATTTGGCGCTTGCTACAACCCACTATGAATTGAAGCCCGGAATCATCAATTTAGTGGCGACAAAACCATTTAGAGGATTGGAGGATGACAACCCATATAGACACATTAAGGAATTCACGATGTTATGCAACACGGTCCAACAAAAAGGAGTTCCGGCCGCTTGGTTCAAGTGGAATCTTTTTCCATTCTCTCTCGAAGATGAAGCGCGAAGATGGTACACACTTGCGTCCGTTGAAGCAAAAGGAAATTGGGATGAGCTAGTGAAGAAGTTTCTTTTGAAGTTCTTTCCCATAAGCAAGGTCCAAGACTTAAGGAGGCAAGTGCTCAATTTCAAGCAAGGAGAGGATGAAGGAATTGATGAAGCATGGGACCGATTTAATGAACTACTTGAGCGAGGCCCGAACTTGGGATTTTCCGGTGACTTAATGTTGCATACCTTTTATTTTTCACTAACCCCTAACTCGTCTCGTTTTGTAAGCATGTGTGCCGGCGGTGATATAATGGATAAAACAATTAGTGAAGCCGCACAAATCTTACAAAGGATAAGCAATGGACAAAGAACAATACGAGATTGGCAAAGATGTTGTCAAGAGGAGCAAAACGACAAAAGCAAGCCCAAGGTGCTTGCTGAAATTTTTGAAAAAGATGAACCGAAGGTCAAGGAAGATGAACCGACCATACAAGAAAGTCAAGATCCACTTCCCAAGGTAAGAGAAGTCATTTCGGATGTTAAAAATGTTGAAACTAACATGAATGTAGGCCGAAGTATGTGGAATGCTAGACCATTGGCGGAGTTCATTCAATCCGGTTGGGTTCAAGTTGATTTCGCCCCACTAATTAACTACCGAAGGAAGGAGGAACGCCGACACGTTGCCAAACTAGTTGAAGATATATTTGATCAAGAGATGAGTGGAGAGTCGATCCAAAAGATGTTTGAAGAAGAAAGAGAAGAAGGAGATGAAGGATGGATCGACCGGTTTGACAACTCAAAGATTTATGATGAAGGGAGAGAAGAGTACAACCGTGATGAGCCTAGTGACTCAAAGGATAAATGGGAGGAGATAGGACTCAAGCTAGATGATAGCTTGTGTGCTATTGAAGCCTACACACTAGCAAATCAAGACATGGAAGGACTCAAGGATGAAGGAAAGAGTGAATCAACAATTAGCGATCTTGACGACATGTGGTACATGGAAGATAAAGAAAGCAACATACAAGTCTTTGAAGATGAAGATCCGGTTGATAAAGAAGACTTCAAAGAAGAGATGAATGCGTACATAGTTGAAGGATTACATGTTCCACATGATGAGTTGAAGAAAGCGCAAGATGGTGATGAAGAGGCAACTACACTTGTTGAGATCGATTCGCCTTCAACACCGCTAGATGAACCAAATATCACTCTTGTTGAAAAAGCTCTAAGGCCAAGGTACACGCTGAAATCTCAAGATATTATTGGTATTGATGTTGATAAATTCAAATACTCATGCTCAACCAATAGTATGAATGATAGTTTAATGTCTATGCCTTGTTCCAATAGTGATCATGTTGATAGGCTAGATTTTCTTGAGAACGAAAAAGAGGAAACATTTATTTTTGATCCAATCAATCTCACACCTAAACAACCTTTGCCTAATGATGAGCTAAGTGCTACGCATGAAACATATGCTTCTTTTATTTACACCTTGACTTGTTGCTACAATTCACATGTGGTGTTAATTATGGATGCGTATGTTTACAATAAGTTTTGTAAATCTCGATCATGCTTTGCGCTTGGTCAAGCTAGTGACCTTCAAGAATCATATGTCGGGAAAGGCCCGATTATCACTAACCATGTAGACAAGGTTTGAATAATGAAAAAAAAAGAAGTCATGCCTAAAAGAGTTGCAAGATAAATCATCAACCTCTCCGAATCCCGCGATGGATGCTGCTGTCTTCATCAATTTGAGAGCTTGTTCAGAGGTGTACAAATGAAGAAAATGAGATATCCAGAAGCTCCATCAAGTTACCATTCCAACGCATCAAGAACCAACAAGTTTGAAGACCCGTGCAAGGAGTTATGGAGAAAACATTGAGCGTTGCGCGTTCTGAAATTTCAGGACAGATTTCATCGCCGAAGTAAAACCGACGTAACTCTCTTGTCCGGAGTCCGATTTGAGCAAATGAAGACTCGTTGGAAAGGAAATTTTGTGCACTGTGCAATGGAGTAGAGCTTGAGTATACTTTCTGTTCTGGACATTAAAAAAAAATAATAGAGTGAAGGCAGCACCGAAGGATGATAAAGAAGGAGATAACGATGAAACAAAAGGATGCTTTGGGCAAGTCTTCTATAAGTGATCAAGCACAACATGGGAAGTAAATTAAAGCTGCATTGGTACCTTTTCTTCTTGCATGAAGGGCCATGGCTATGCAACGAAAAGAAGGTATGTGAGAAAGTCGAGCTCTATGACTTTAAATGAAGCGCTTTTCGGGAGGCAACCCGTTTCTTTATATTTTTACTACTTTCTTAGAGAAAATAAAAGAATGGCACTATCTTATGATGATCAACTTGTGGTTATTAATCTAAGTTCAGTTTTCCTTTTTTTTAGAACCACCATCATGTTCATGATCTTATTTATTTGCATGCATTGCATTTTGTTATCCTCGTGATGTTTATTTGTGTATACATGTTTTGCACATAGTTGGCTTGGTTGTTTTATATACTTATGATGTATGCTTCAGTTTCCATGTTAATGCTTCATATGGCCCTATGGGTATTTTCCTTTTGTGATCTTGTGTAAACGTGGTGTTTAAACAAGATTGCGGACCATCATCGTTAAGTTCGATAAACCTTGCTAGCTTTTCATATGTTTTCATATTGCATTGGTTAGTTTATAAGCTCTGCAATGCGCTTAATTTTTATTGTGCTATAAGGGTTATTGATTTAGGGATAGACATGGTGTTTTAACCCTTGATAAATAAACCTTTATGGCTATGGAGAAATTCGGCAACCTAGTTGTAAACATGGTGTTTAGAACTAGGTGAAAACATTGTCTTTGTTTATATGCTTTCCTATCATGTGCATACACACCTTGCACCACGTACACTCATTAGGTTTTTATTCCTCATTAAACTAATTATGCCGCAAGTTAAGAATCTTAGGAGACATTGTTGGATTATTGGCAATTCTATCTACTCCCAACCGTCACCTTGGGGGTAGAATGTGCGTTTAAAATGTCTTACGGGGCAAGATAAAGACTCTCACTACATGGAAATTGAAGGATGGCTAAGAAGTGCTTTGTCTTATTCTTCCATGGCTAGCAAAATGCTAAGCATGGGGGAGACCCTGAATCTTCAACACGGAAGTGCAACATGACACTCTAGAAGATAGAATGATAAAGATCGTCAACATCTCCGGATCAATGCGCAAGAAGTCACCAATCTCATCAAAATTCTGCATGGTCTCAAAGGGAAAACACTAGGTATTTTTGGATATTTAGAAGCCCCATGAAGTTACGATTCCAACAAATCAAGAATCAAGACAATCGGAGGTTCCTACAAGCGGTTATGCCCGAATCACCGAGTGCAACACGTCCTGAAATCAGTTTTGGACAGCACGCAGCGCTGAAGTAAAACGGACATAGCTCCCTTGTTTGAACTCCGTTTTCGATGAATGACCACACGTTGGAAAGGTAATTTCGTAAACTTTTCAATAGAGCTATATTTCGATATATTTTCTGTTCTGGACAGAGGGGGAAATCCATGAAAAAGAGACAGCAAGGAGATGATGAGAACAAGAAAGAGGAGATGGTGATGACAACATTGAAGAGAAGGGTGACCAATGACTCCATTAAGCATACAAGATCAAATTCAAAAGTTTAGGAGCATTAATAAATCAAGACAAAAGCAAAAGCCACATCGATACATGGAGATGTCGGAAGAAGGCAACGAAGAATTACAAAGGATGGTAACATCTCCATGGACCTTCTCTTTTCCAAACACAAATGCTTGTAAGTATGCCTTCAAACTCAACTAGGTGCAACCTTTTGTTTTTCTCTTCAAACAATAACATGGCTACTAGGAGGACAACCTAGGTTTCTTTTTACTTTCAATAGATAAGCATGACCATGTGTTCACCTCGATGTTCTATATTGCCTATGCTTACGGAAAGATGATGAAAGTTGCCGCTTTGTTTTACCTACATGAAGTTATACATGTCTTGGCTAATTGCTCTATATAATATGATCTGAAATTAATTTAAATACCGGCTCTTTTATTTGTGGAGGTGAAATGACTATGCTCTAGACCCATATACATATCTTTGCTCTTTGATTTAAGTTTATGGATAGCCGGATAACTTGTTGTTTTTATGAAAACTTAACTTTTATGCTATCTACATATTTGTGATGCTCTTGCAAAGTTCTACCTACCAAAGCCATATACATATATGTTTTATGATAACAAAACTCGTAGATTGCAAACATATGTTTTGATGAGTTGGATTAGGATTGATTTCTATGGTTCGAGACTAAGAAAGTTGGTCATTCCTTTGTGTAACTTTTTCATGCTAGCCTTTTTGTCTATGCATTGTGGGTTTTCACATCGAAAATTTCACAAGCTTCGCCGGGCATCCACCCTAAACCAAAAACATCTTTTTGTGATCACCTCCTTGTCCACAACCCAATTTGAGTATGGAGTAAAATTCTCGATGGAGATTTAAATATTCCGCAAGATTATGGAATTTATACTTACTTTAGAGTCATTTCCCCTCTCTTTTATGCTCGAGGACGAGCATCGTTCAAGCATGGGGGAGGAGTCATTCTCTGACACAAATGCTATGTAAGTATTATGTTGCAAAAAGTTTTGAGGAGCAAAAGAAAAAAAAAGAAAAAAAAAGAAAAAAATGAAAAATAAAAAAAAATATGATGAGAAGAAAAGAAAAGTAAGAAAAAAAGGAAGAATAAAGAAAAAAGAGAAAGAAAGAAAGAGAGAAAATGAGAAGGAAATAGAATAAAAGTAAAAAAAAATAATAAAGATGCTCCTCGGATCTTTTTGCTTCATAAGTTCTCAAGTGCCTTAATGACAAATCCATACTCAAATCTTCCAACCATGTGCAATCCGATAACGAGGACTTCACTCGTGCCTCGGGATCATCCATTTGCCACTTGCACATGTCCACTTATCTAAATGTGTGTGTTTCATCCCTCTCTCTTTCCAACATTTATTTTCCATGGCCTTTTTGACGAGTCTCGGTAATTCCAATAGATCTCTCTCTTAATTTGACAATATTTCGGATATATGTTTTGCTAGGATTGTTTTTAACCTTCCAAGCTCCACATAAGCCTTCCACTATCACATATGAGTAGAGTAGGTTGAAAATAATCTAGTATAGGCTTGAGTGACTTGATGAGATGAGTGTTCCATGAGCTTTTGCAAGAGATTTTCACTTATGTTGGATATGCATCTTTTTGAAAATCTTCCACGTGACAAGGTAATGGTTTGAAGTTTACTTAAGTTTGAGAGCATCATGTTTATTAAATGTGGCTTGTTCTTTATTGTTAGTCTATCTTCCATAATGAAAAAGAAGCCGGTCACAACTTGAACTTTAAAAATAAATTCTTAAGAGAGAGCAATTTGTCTCGTCATGAATGACTAAGTGCAGGGATAACATTGGAAGGCAACGCTGATTTCCCTTTTAAGCGAGGACCACTTACTCGAGGACGAGCAAGGTTTAAGCATGGGGGAGATGTTGACGGTGAATTTCCGTCAACCTAGAGTACTTGTTATACATTGGTTTCGATTATGATTTGCAACTAACCCGCCACTAGGCATACTAATGATATAACAAGTTCACACTTGCATGTCGATTTTGGAGTTTGTTGTTTACGCGGAAATCTACGCTAAAGAGGAGACTTTCGGGATAAGTTCACCAAGCACTTTGGAAGAAGATCATGAAGCCCGATAAGAGTCAAGACACGCGATGAACATGACTCCAAATGACCCGAGGACCGAAGCGTCAACATGCAAGTCTTCGGGGACTCAACCGGAAAACGGCGAAGCTTGCATAGCAAGGATTCAAGCCTAAACCGTGAAGGAAACGACGTCAAAGGCCCACATGCAAGTGCACACGAATAAGGGATCACGCGAGAAGCAACCGGGGAGAAAACCGGCCCGAACCGGCCGGAGTGGGCTGGGCCGGCGGCCCCGGTCCGGCCCCACCGGCCCACTCCGGGGTCGGTTCGGTCCCTCCTTTGCCCTAGGTGTTTGTCTATTTATTGCCTCCGCCGCCGTCGACCGACACATCGAACAAATCATCCTACCGACGCCAATCACCGAGAAAACCGCCGCCGCAAGATGAAGGAGAGAGTTAGATGAGCTCGTCGCAAGGATCAACGCCGGCGGAGAGAAGGAAGCAAGAGGAGGACTCCAAGCCGCCGGCCTAGGGGTGTTCCCAAGCTCCATCGCCGCCATCTTCATCGACGACGTTCTCCGGAGTCTCCATCACCCCTATGTGCTTCAATCCGTGTAAGATGATGGGGTAATGTCTCCGTTCATCCCTAGGATTAGATGGATACATGCTATGTAATTGCTACTTGATTCGTGGTTCCAATCTATTGTTTTCATGTTGATGATGCTTAGATGATTAAGGTAGGCCACCGTGTTTTTCGGGCGTATGATATCCGCTACTCCCATAGATTCCATCAACATACCGTGTCCATCATAGGTCTAGTCACGAATACCTTCGCGTAGTGACGATGACGAGAGGAGGGAAAGGGCGAAACCGTGGTCACAACCCCCGGTAGATTGGTTTACCGCTTTCGTGTAGTAGATGCATACCATGTTATCCTAGATCCTAGGGAGGGAACGCTTATCTTTCTTGCTCACTCTCTTGTGTTCACCCTTTATCATATAGTTTAACCCTACATTTGTTTGATCAACTTAACTTAGATTAACTTAGGTAGATTGTCTTTACTTTTAGTTTAATACTCTCTTTCAAAGGTTTTCCATTCAACTAGATTAGTACTTGGTTAAGCGCTAGTAATCCCCTTGCTCCGCGGATTGACAAGAACCTTGGGAATCCCGTGGTGAAAAAGGTGTGGGGTCCGTACGCTTGCGGATCGTAGAGGGATACGTCTTTTATCCGTCAACACACCCATGCCACGCAAGGCTACCAACCGGCGCCTCGAGGGCCGGCTCGCCCGGACCCCCTCGACGGCCGCAAACGCAAGAGACGGGGCCGCCCGGGCGCCGCCCCCGCATGGCCCTACCGATCGGAGGTTCGAAGCCCGACCCTCGACGGGTTCGAACGGGCGCCTCGGATCGCGAGTCGGGGACGACGAGGGCACGCGCATTCGAGCCGTTCCTCGAGCCCGTCGGCTCGAGGGTGCCCCACATGTCGTGTTCGAGAGCCGGCGAGGGCGGCTAGCGGGGGATCCCACGCGAGGGAGAGCTTCCGCGCCCTCGGTCCCTATCGAACGGGACCGAGCCCCACCAAGCAAACCCATGCAAGCGCTTCCATGGACGTGTCTCCGGACCACGCAGCCTACCCTTATCGAACGGGGCATGGGCGTCCACTCGAATCACCCACTAACAGCTCAAAGAGGAATCTGCAATTCGCGACCCGCTCGATGGGGGTTGTGGAAACCTCACCCTCCGTCCCGCGGAGGGACGGCGAGGGCGCGTTAAAAAAAACAAGTCGTAAAGCTCTACCCGATCGCCTCGAACGGGCCCAGGCTCGGGGGCTTAACGCACGGCTACACCTCCTTGGCCTGCACCCGCCGGAGAACGGCGCCGGCCCGGCGCGTGTGCCACCGAAGCCGGCTGAAACACTGCCGATGCCGGTTGAGACATGTGCCACGCCCTCTGATCAGTTCTCGCGGTTAACCCCTGCGCAGAGCACCCACACTCCTACGGGGCTTCGGGGGGCTAGACCCGCGGGTCCCGCCGACGCGGCCCCACGGAAAGCGTTCGCAAAACAAGGAGGGAAGAACGTTCTATCAGTAGATTCCGGCATGCGGGAGCCTCAATGGCAAACCCGCGGATGCTCGGGGGGCTACTTGTCGGGCACGGCCCTAGGGGTCCCCTTAAACAACGGGGAAACCCTCACTTAAAACCCACACCAAGGACAAAACACAATTTGCCTAACCATGCAGGGAACAGCCCACGCCGCAGGGTCTCCGACGGCCCATCAAGGCGGCCCTCTTAGAGTTCCCCTCGAGCGGGCTCCGCCTCGCTCGAGGATACGCGCCCCCCTCGGGCAAGCTCCGCCCCGTCCGAGGGGTAGCACCTCCCTCGAGTGAGCTCCGCCTCGCTCGAGGGCTCACCCCCCTCGAGCAGGTTCCGCCTCGCTCGAGGGTTCGCCCCGCCCTCGGCGGGGGTCCGCCACGCTCGAGGGCGCCCCTCACGCGTGCGCCGGCCCCCGTACGCGGGCATTTAACGCCCGACACCGGCGGAGACGGCGCCATCATGCGCCGGGGCTCGCCCCGGTGCCGCCGCACCAACTCCCCGGGGAGGAGCCCATCCCCATCACCGTGGGGAGGGAGCGTGCGCGCGGCGGCCGGTGTCAGTCCCGTGACGCCGTGCGCCTGCTCCAGTACGGCTAACGCGCCGAGCCCTCGAAGGGGGGCCGGACGCACCCTCGATTCACTTTCTTGTGACCCTACAGGGTTAGGTGGAGGCGCTAGGCCGGTGGAACACCATCCCTGCCACTGTAACAGCGTGGCCGCCATCCCCGCGCGTGCAGGCGCACGCCGGGCTCTGTAGCAACCACTCCGGCACTGTGAAGCGCGTTGGGAAGGGACGCCGTTCCACCTACTCCTGTACTCCGTACGGGCCGACATCAGCGCCTCCCTCGAGCCTATCAGAAGACTTCGCCACCACCCGCCGCCCTTCTACCCTCGAACCGCCACTGTTTGGGTACAAGGTAGGCCATGATGGCCAGATCGCCGCAAGGACCGTCCGGACGGCCGCCCACTCTACAGCATAGCATGTCGCACTTCCCCACGTAGCTAGGTAGCGCGGCGCGCATGTAATTCGCCTCCCCCTTGATCTATAAAAGGGGGGGCGAACCCCCCGGCCCGCGAGGGGACGACAACGGACAGACACACACAAGAGCACATAACGCACCACGTACTCATCCTCCAATTCCCCCACAATATCTTCGGCCACTCTACCAGGGACTTGGAAGCCACGCTTCCTCTCCCGCCTTGCTTGTAGCGCCCCACTACGAGCACCCCCGGTGCTGAGCAATATAGTGCCTTGAGCACACCACTGCTGGACGTACGGCCCCCTCGGCCGGAACCAGGATAAACCTCGTGTCTCTTATTGCTTAGCATCGACCATTGAGGGATAGACCTCGGCGCTATCTACTGGTTAGTGTCGGGACCATATTCCGCACCGACAGTATCCATCTTGGAGAGAAGCTCAAGGACACCCCGTTCAGCATCCTACCGACGAAGGTTTATGACCCGAGTCATTGGGACACGTATGACCATGCTAGTACTTCGAGGTGACCACAGAGGTGGAGGACAAGAAGCTGCACATGGCGAACCGGTGCATCCTAGCATAGGACTAGGCACTCTACTGGGTTGACAGTGAGATCACTTTCCTGAGATGGAAGTGGGACCGGACCTTGCAGCTAGCTCAGGAGCTAGAGTTGGAGAAGCTGGAGTTGGCAGATCTACTGGAGCAGTCCCACCAGAGGAATGGCGAGTTGGTGCAGCTCGGACTGGCAGCCGCCAGAGCTAGCACAGAGCGAGACGCCGTGAAGATCGCAACCTTGGAGGCATGGTTGAAGACCGCTGAGGAGAGGCACCAGGCCACGGTGGAGGCCACCCGCGCTGACCGGGAGCAGTTGGCAGAGGCCAACCTGATGGAGTCAGTCAGAGCTGCAGCGGCAGACTACCAGGAGAGGGTCTGGTACTTGGAGGAGAGGAGTCATCACAACTACAACCACCTGTGCTACCTTGGAGGACGAGTGTACGAGGAGCAGGACCGTGCTGCTAGGACCCGCACAGCCTGGGAGCGTTCCGACCAGCAGAGACTGAAGGAGTTGGAGGAGCTCTCAGCACAGCTACCACCGAAGAAGAGGCCACGTCTGTGAGCAGAGACCTTCGAGTTACCTCCGACGCTACTTCCACAGCTACTCTCGTACCTGAGAGGATCTCAGGACACAACAGAGATGGACCGCGCTCTCGAGGACGTCCGAGACTACTACAGAGGACCAATGATCAGGTTGTCGGGTTACCCAGGTGTCAACTCGCTGCCGTTCTACTCTGTACCTCCAGACTCCAGCCCAGAGGCACCCCAGTGCACCCCGTGACTCGGAGTAGAGTTCTAGCAGTAGATCCAGAGTTGTCTTGATGTTTTAGCTGTAGTTGCTACCACCCGTGTTGTTATGTCAGTAGTAGATACCCCCATGATGTACCATGCATTAGCGTGATGTGTTGTCGTGTAATCTCAAAGGTCGTTGGAGTAAACCTTGAGGTACACCCCTTTTGTATGGTGGCATTGATTGAGTGTCATAGATCTTCATGGTTTTTCTTCGGATTTCATGCTTCTTACATGTCTGATTGAAATTGTCTGATTGTTAGCAAGATTACTCCTTTATAGTTAATAATCCTATAAATTCTCTCCCTACCATTATTGACTCTTGAACATGGAACATATGTCGGGAGCAAGGAGGTCCGGACGACTCCTGCCGCTTCGAGGAGGTCGCTGGAGACAACGGAGGGGAGGATGCCCCTAACCTAGTCGGAGCGAGAGGCCGCGGGCGCCGTGGAGGGCAAGCCACACAAGGAGGACTCCGTGGAGGTCGAGGAGGCCGAGGTGGCCAAGGAGGGCGTGGACCCGCAAATGACGCCGAAGGAGAACACGAGCAGGAGCCTGAGCAGGAACCCGAGCCTGAGGGAGGAGATGGCCTAGAGCAGGAACAGGAGGTGCCACCACCGCCGCCTCACCCGAACTTGGCCGACGTGATGGCAATACAAACCCAACTGATGAAGACGATCACTCAATTGCATATTTAGGCGCTCATACAGCTTGCCATCAAGCCCGTCACGGAACCTCTCCATCTTCTTGGCATCCATGTCAACATGATGCCCACCGTACTGGCATAAGCTATTGAACTTCTGGGCATAGCGGTACACGGAGTCAGATCCTTGACGAAGGGCTAGCAGCTCCCTCATCTTCCGGTCCATCAGACGGAGATACCATCGTGGGAAATGGTGTGCCCCAAGAATTTGACACTTTTCAGCCAGAATTCACATTTGGAGAATTTAGCATAAAGCTGATGATCTTGTAAACGCTGAAGGACGACTCGGAGATGGTTGGCGTGTTCTGCCTCGTCTTTAGAATAGATGAGGATATCATCGATAAAGACCACGACAAACTTATCGAGCTCCGTCATGAATACGGAGTTCATGAGGTACATGAAGTAGGCAGGCGCATTAGTGAGTCCGAAGGACATGACCAAGAATTCATAAAGACCATAACGAGTGGAAAAAGAGGTTTTAGGAATATCGCATGGTCGAATCTTGATTTGGTGGTAGCCAGAACGAAGGTCAATTTTAGAAAAGACTTTGGCACCAGCCAATTGATCAAACAGTACATCAATTCGAGGAAGTGGGTATTTGTTTTTTGATAGTGACTGCATTGAGCGGTCGATAATCTACGCACATCCTCAAGCTGCCATCTTTCTTTTTGACAAAGAGAGCAGGGCAACCCCAAGGAGAAGAGCTCGGGCGAATATAACCCTTATCTAACAATTCTTGGAGTTGGGTTTTTAGCTCGGCTAGCTCTTTGGGTGGCATGCGATAAGGTCTTTTGGAAATGGGTGCGGTACCAGGTTGGAGTTCGATTACAAACTCGACATCTCTGTCTGGTGGCATACCAGGCAACTCATCAGGGAAAACATCTGGGTACTCACACACTACTGGAATCTCATCAAGGGAGGAGATAATGGTCGCATAGGCACAAGATTCGGTACCGTCCCGGAAAGGTAGGTACAAGGTAGTGTGCCCGACCGTAGGAGAGTGGATCTCTACGACCCTATCGATATATCTAGAACCACCTTATGTTGATTCATCCATTCCATACCCAAAATAACATCCATGCTTCCTAACTGGATGACTATCAGATTAGATTGAACGACTCGACTTCCTAGTCTTAGGGGAACTCCAAAAATCACTAATTGAGACGTGATGTTTCCACCCGGTGTGGTAATTTTATAAGTAGATTTGGTTGGTACTCCTCTTAGACCCAATTTGTCTAGTAGACTCTTATTTATGAAACTATGGGTGGCTCCCGAATCAAACAAGACCTTGACGGGAGTGTTATTGATAGAGAATGTACCCGTGAGTACCGGAGCTCTGCGGGAATATCACTCATGGTGGTGAAGTTCGGCTTACCCCGGCGCACTTGCACCATGGGTTTCTTGGCGGAGTGGGCGGCTTGCTTCCCGTATTCGGTTCGCGGGTTTGACTTGATCGGTTTGGGCTTGGGACACTCATTAATGTAGTGCCCGGGCGGCCACGGATTGTAGCAACGGCGATCTCCAACCTCACGTGGGGGTGCATTAGGCTTCGGAGCCGGGCTGCTGGGCACGGCGGACCCGGAAGTTCCCGGCAGGTTTGCCCCGGAATGGCTTCATCGTCCGGCGTCCGGTTGAAGATTTGCCGGGATGGGCACGGAGCTTCCTTCTTTACAAAGCGAAACTTCTTGTTTGTTCCGCTTGCACTGGGGTGAAACCGGACATCCTCTTGTTGTCCCCATGGGCTTTCTTCATAGCATCTTCTTGCGAGATAGCTTTGTTCACGAGTTCATGGAAGTTGGCGGGCTCTAGCAGATTTAGGCGCTCATACAGCTTGCCATCAAGCCCGTCACGGAACCTCTCCATCTTCTTGGCATCCGTGTCAACATGATGCCCACCGTACTGGCATAAGCTATTGAACTTCTGGGCATAGCGGTACATGGAGTCAGATCCTTGACGAAGGGCTAGCAGCTCCCTCATCTTCCGGTCCATCAGACCCTTGGGAATGTGATGACTCTTGAAAGCTTGCTTGAATTCTTCCCAAGTCACGGCGTGATTTCGCCGCATGGACTTGAAATGGTCCCACCACATCAAAGCTTCACCTCGCGGTTGTAGGGGCTGCGAAGTTCGCTTTGTTCTCCTCCGAGCAAGGCAAGCACAAAGGCGAGAGAATTTCGCCTCTATGGCCTTGACCCAAGCCTCGGCTTCCGGAGGGTCTTCGGCTTTCGCGAACGTTGGCGGCTTCATGGCGATGAACCGAGCATACGTGGTGACCGGTTAGGTCCCTCGTGGTTGGCCCCATGTGGCGGCCCTCGGTTCATCTGGCCGGGCGATCTCGCTCGTGTTTGCAAGATCCGGGGCGCAGCACCTCGGTCTGGGTGGCCATGTAAGCCTCCGTCGGGTTCATGGGCGGGGGTGGCGGCAAGTCACCACTACCACTCGCACCAAAACCGTTGGGAGAGCTGCGCGTGGTTCCCACCATCTGAAAAGTGAGCGTTATTAGTGAGATAACTGAAAGCTTACTTCCAAATGATGACAAGCACGATCATGCATTATCACATCCCATTAGTACGTGAATAACGAGTACGGCAACAAGCACAACACTCTATAGTCACAAGATTTATAGAATCGTTTCTCTTAACAAGGTTAGGACGGTGATTGCTCAACTGCGTGGCTCCTAATCACTTCCGAACGATCGTCGTTATCCTGAATGCCAAGGAAGATGGTATACGAACGAGCACTTATATGCTGGCAACGAGTGACGTTCGTAAAGATGCTTTGCTTTACCTATGATCTCAGGAGATAAACAATGCATTCTTTTGATAAATGTGATCATTCGCAATGAATTATCCAAAGATATGGTATTTAGCACAAGAAAATTCAATTTTGAAGACAACGGAATTCACTTAAAGCATACAAGCTTAAGCATTCTTATTTCAACATGACAGAACAAGGTTCAATGTCATTACAACTCGATTTGGAAACATCAAGACAACACATGATACAATAGTTGCTTGGCACGAAGACGTGCTGTCAAGCCACTACTCCAATATCACTAAGACACTCGATAAGATCGATCTCCTGCTGCTCCCTGCTGTCGGCAACCTAGTTGCCCACTGAAGCACCACTGTACGAAGGCGAAGCTGGGGGAGTCGGTAGCGGTGGTCCTGCCTGGCTCGTCTGATCCGGGCCTCGGGACACGGCCCGCTGCTCCTCCGGGTGTGCTGTGCGGGGGCGAGCGGGTCGTAAGGCCACTATAGCTCGCAAGGCCGCCACCGTACCTCGGCCTCCCGCACCCGCTGCTGCATATCAGCAATGTTCTGCAACAGGGTCAGCCTCTCAATCTCGTGTGCGTCGGCATCCTCCTCTAGTGCATTGTTCTCTGTCTCTAGGTCCACGATCCTCTGGAGGTTGTCACCTCGCTCAAGCTCCAACTGGAATCTCCTAGTACGCAGTCTGTCATTCTCCTGCTGCACCTGGGTAAGTGTGAAGTTCAGCTGCCGGTGTGCTTCTTGAAAGGCGCTCCCAATCGCGCCTAGATGCCTCCAAGCGCCGTGCAATAGCTGGCTGCGGTATTAAAACGCAGCCCCCGGAGTGTGAAAACCACGTTCGGGCAACGGGCAAGTGTCGAGTAATATCCAACGGCTCTGCTAGGGTAAGCAACTCCCGTAGATGGTCCAAACGGTCCAACCAAGGCCGGGTCGTGAGGACTCACGGTGGAAACGGTCCAAACGGTGAAAGAGCTACCACGGTAGGGTTGTGGTCACAAAAGTCGTCGGCACTGCGAGGGCGGGCGACTCCACGGACTCGTGCGTGATAAATCCCCAGTAAATAAAACTTAGGTCAAACCAGTCGGCGTGATCTGGGTGCGGCAGTACAGTAACGATCACCCTGCAACGGGGAACACCAAAGCGCTCAAACTCCTTCACCTCGTACGTCGGCGGGGTAAGGTAGCTCGCGACGATCGAGTGCCTCCCACGCCAAGCGCGGAAAACCCTCCCAGTGCAACCCGTTGGTACGGATCGTACCGTCAGCGTCGAACTGGTGAAACACGGGGAAATCCATCTGTACACAAGGTAACCCATGTCAGATCTCAAAAGAGAACGGCATGACAAATGGTGAAGTTCTGGCAGTTGTGAACAAAATTTCATAACCAAAAGCCCAGAAACCACAAAAATTTCCCAACTTTTTTTTAAATTAATCCTTTAATACTCTTAATTAGGATTTTAAGGTTGAACAACGATCAAGGAACAAGATGGAGGGTCCTTAACTTGGATGTGCCTAAAGGAAAAGTGAACCAACCCAACAAAAATAGAACTGAGACTTGCTACACCAGGTAACTAGTTGAGAAACAACTGTTTTTAACAATTTGGTTAACCTCGCACAAGGTAAACAAATTTTTCACAAAATTTTGGCAGCATGACGGCTAGGTATGATGGGTACTTCCAATTTATAAAAAGCACACACTAGCATAATCTTCCTTAGAGAACACATGGAATTTCGATTTTTGGGGTTTATTTTAGTTGTTTCGATTTTTAACATGCATGCAAGACGTCCTATTCGACCTCACATGGCAATCAAGCCAAAAATCGAAGTCAGTGCCGGTGGCAAGGCTTATACTCGTCTCTCCCTATAATATCTAGTCGAGAGCTATACGGTACTTGCTTAACCACTAACGAAGCGCTGTTATGTACCTGCAGAAAACGAACCTTTCGTGCCAGCACGTCACGAAAGCGTCCACATACATTACCGTTCGCTATAGAAACGGTATCCATGCGTTAAGCCGCTGCATGGACAGCGTCCAACCTCGGACACCCTCCGTTCTAATGGAGTGTATCCTTGCCTCGCATGAGCGACATGCGGAATGCTCACGTATGAAACACGTGGCGACACACAACCCATAAACAGACGCGAAGATGGGATCCGTGGAAGGGATCACTCCATCAACCCTCGCAATTCCCGTGATGCGGAACGAGGCACACGTATAAAACACGTGGCTCCTAGTTTGGTTGTGCATGAAAGTAAGTCTGACAGAAAGTAATGTGCTGGAAGTTAGCAAAATAAACCATAAGTTAAATAAGCCACCTGAAAGAACCCAAAATTCCCTCTAGGGCCTCTCGGTCTAGTTTATCCTTAGCGGACCAACGTATTTTTGGAAAATCAGAAAATCTTGGCATATTTTATTCAAAAAAAATCAGTGATTAAGGTTTATTAATTAATCTCTGGTGCATATAAGCTCTGATGCCAACTGTGACAACCCGCCCAGGAAAGTACCGTACTATCGCCTAAGACCGATCCACTTGGTCATTAAGCAATAATAAAGTACCATCCTGTCGTAAGTCGCTGGGTTAACGCCCGGTAAATCACTTGAGAGCACAAGGATCGAATATATGCATTAAAACTCACTCGAAGGCGAGTCCAGAGATACAACAACATTCAAATCCAAACTCGTACCCCGAAGGGTTTAATTATTACAAACCATGGTTTTTGTCATGACGAACGAGTTCGAGTTTCGAAAAGACACGGCGGAAATTAACTAGCGGAAGCAAGTCACCACGGGAGGCCATCCATGATGCTTCAGTAGTCGTCCTCCACCCACTCCAGCTCCCAGCCGGGCGGGATCTCACCGGGCCACACATCACTGAAGGCATTACCTGGATCAACACATTAATGCAAGGCTGAGTATACTAATACTCAGCAAGTCTTACCCGTCGGTGATAACTACTTCACCAGATCTAGACCATGAAAGGCTTTTTGGCTACTGGGTTACCTTTGCTAAAAAGTAACAAAGAGTAGGTCCTTACTTTCAAGATTTTAGCACAAGTTCTAGTAGTTTAATCTTTACTACATTAGCCAACTAGTACAAACAAAGTTGTACAATACAATTAATCAAACATCATCTTCATCAACTTCCATCATTAGGGATCATATGACTAGTGGAGTAAGTAGTCTCGGATAACGGTGAGAGGCCGACAATCGATTGATTATAAACCTTGCAAGGTAGACCCAAACACACGGTCGGGTCGCCCCCGCGAGGACAACTCCCCGGGCCGTCCCCATAAATCCTCGGGTTGGGATCGAATCTTACGGTCTTTGGTGCGGGCTATCCGCATACCCCGCGAGATACCCGGAGTCACCATACACCACCGTAGCTAGCCGTGAGAGCGAATCCCAAGAGTAGTAATAGTAAGATCCCTCACCGCCTCATTATGGTACTAAGCTTACCGGTCCCATACCCGCATATGCTTGGTACGTTCAAAGACTTAACCCACATAACCACTGGACCGGAGCCCAGATCCCATGCTCTTACCACGTGAGCAATCCATTTAAGGATATAGTATGATTCCTATCTAGGAACCTATTCTCGCGAGTGAGGTCATCACTCGACTTGTAACGGTCCTATAGCTTAGCAGCTATCGACCTATCATACTAGTAGGGACAAAGGTACCTATGGATCATGCATCTAGGGTTTCATTCAACTCCGAACGTAAATGCACAATCATTCATAAATAATTGAATAAAGACTTTTAAAAGCGGGTTAGATGCACGGAGCTTGCCTTCGTCGGCTAAGTTAGCTTGGGCACCCTCGGTGTCGAGTACGTCCACGTCTTGCAGATCCTTCCGCTCCTCCTTCCTCGCTTTCGGGACAAGGGAGTAGTCTCCGTCCGGAAGATCTACACGGAATGCAATGCACTTTATGTGATGTGATAGTTTGTTGTCTTATCCCACTCTAGTTGGTCATATTCACCTTAACAAGCATCTTTCTAAGGTTTCTATTTGAGGAAGTCATTGGTTGTACATGGATTACTCTTTTATTCCTTGTTTGAATAAAGGTTTTATTTAAGCTTATCATTTCATGTGAAAGCTTTATTTCATTTTATTTTTACCAACATGGTGTAATAAATATTTTATTTATGAATTAAATTTCTTATCAGTAATGTTAATTAAATTTCTTTTATTTATATTAAGTACTATTTCCAAAAAGAAAAAGGATTTAATTAAGGATTTTCTCTTTATTTTAATTCCCCTTTAATATTAAAAGGGCATTAAAGCCATTATTTAAACAGTTAAATTACCAAAAATTACATGAGTGTTTCTTAAGCCTAACAGTACCTATTCTGGTCCATTGGGCCCACATGTAAGTGTTGGATGCTAGGAAAATAAATATTATGGAAAATAACAAAGACTAACTAGTGATTCAACTTAAATGCATATAAAAATAAATAAGCCTCAAAATGATCCAAACTTTCTTGTGCATGCCCTCTGATCCTAAACAAGCCTAAAAAGCTAACATGTTCACATGGAACCTCTACTGAATTTGGTTTATTGATTTACAAAGGAAAATAGGCATAAATCAAGAATAATTAGTTCTGTACTCCTAAATTCATGATTAATTCACAAGAGGTGCCTTTTGGCATCTCAAGGTAGTGTGCACAAGTTGGGCTCAAGAACATTAATATATTTAACATGAAAAATCATCTACGTAGCTCGCGGGAGATGGAAAAACATTTTTATAAAAAGATTCACATGATAACTTTGTACAATTTTTGGCACAGCATCTAGTCTTACTCTAACACACATCATATCCAAAGCCTAACTACAGAGGAGCTGTACATTTCAAGATATGACATATTCAAGCATAACATATTTGAAATTTTCCCTGCCAAAGCTACTTTGAATCTAGTCACAAGTGTACCACACATGGATGGGGTTTGGCATCCCGAGTCCTACAAAATTTGTTTGGGAATTTTTGGAATTTGCTGTGATTTTCTAGGGGTTTTCTAAGAGCGTGGACCGAACCGCAAATAAACTAAGTTAAGAATCCTTGCACATATGCCCCCGGGTTCACATTTGTGCCCTTGCCGGCGGCGGGAGGGTTCGCCGGCGGTGATGTGGGGCCCAACCATGACAACAAGCGGCACCATGATGAAATTGAGCTCACCACGGTCGGTTGGTGGTGGTGGCGAGGGTGGAGTTGGCTCCGGCGACGGCGCACGGCGGCGGCCGGCGGCGGCGCTCGGGAGGGCTCGGTGCGGTGCGGCGTGGAGATCAAATTGGCGCAAACAAGCGTGCTTGTGAGCTGGCTCGGATGCTAAGGAGCCTAGCGGTGTGCTTGGACGGCGGCGAGCGCGGGCCGGGGAGGGCTAGCACGGCGGCGGCGGACCGGCGGCGGCGATGGCGCGGGCGGCTCGGTGCGGTGCGCAAGGAGAGGCCGGGAGGCTTTATACCCGGCTCGGGCGGCCCGTGGGTGACGCGTTGGTGACGGCGGGAGATGCGGCCTTGCTACGGCGCGTCGGGTCGCGCGCGTACGGCGGCGACGCCGCCGACGGACCGCCGGTCCGTGGGCGCGCGCGCGCGCGTGCGGCGGCGCGGATGCCTGGGACGCCTCGGGACGGTGCGCATCGGGGCGCGCGTGCATCGGGACGCGGCGTGGCGCGGACGTCGAGGGCTCGGGCGGCGTGGGCACGGCTGCCGGGGCAAGACCGGCGGCGGCGGCACGGTGGCGCTCGGGACGCGCACGACGTCGCGCATGGCGCGCTCGGGCTGCGGCGTGGCCGCCGGTGCCATCTTTGACTCGATTTTTCTCAAAATTTTTCAACGAACCGCACCAAGTGATGAATACCAAAGTTGTAGATCTAGGTACCGGCTACAACTTTTACAAAGGTTGTATAGGGTTTTGTTGCCTAGATGCGAATCCGTGGCGGTGCCAACTTTGAATGTCGGCGGGGTTACGTCAACGGTGATTTACGGCTTGTAAGGGCTTTTTCACAATTTTCCCCTCCAAATCAGCAATGCCACTCTACATGAAAGTTGTGTCCCTCAACAAGATCTACAACTTTCCCAAAGGTAGAATTTTAAGTGTTTAGGTGAATTTCGGGGAACGCGGCAAAAGTTCCGGCAGACACCTGTGGACATTGGGTGGCAAGTGGACTTTGACCCACCCTTTGACTAAGGGTTGGCCCCACCAGTGTTTTACTATTCACTAGGGTCACTTAGGGGTATGTTAGGGAGTTTTCATGGGTGAGGGCCCAGGTTGACCTAGGGTTGACCATTTGACCGGCCAATCGTGTCGTTAGCGTTAATGACTGTAATTAAAAACCTGGGGCGTCACAGCCTACCCCCTTGGCAACTAAAAGATGGGGAAAAAGGACTCGCTGCTTCGGGATCGGAGGAAGCCCGGATACTTGGTGTTGAGATAATCCTCCGTCTCCCACGTGGCTTCTTCTTCCGTGTGGTGGCTCCATTGGATCTTGTACATTCGTACGGTTTGCCTCCGGGTCTTTCGCTCTTTTTGGTCTAGCACTTTTAAGGGATGCTCGACGAGCGAGAAATCCGGCTCGATCCAAGCATTAGCTTCTGTGATGATCTCGTTCTCCGGAACAGGCATTCCTTTCTTCAACTGAGTTACATGAAACACATTGTGAACCGCAGAAAACCGTTCTGGCAATTGGATACGGTAGGCCACGGGTCCACATACTTCTAGTACTTCGTAGGGTCCAATGTAGCGCGGGGCTAACTTTCCCTTGACTCCGAACCTTTGCACACCTTTGGTGGGGGATACCTTCAAATATACATGGTCTCCCACTTCAAAGTGTCGAGGTGCGGTTCCCTTATCATGATAACTCTTTTGTCTCATCCGGGCCATCTTCAAATTTTCTCTTATCACTTGTACTTTCTCTTCGGCCTCTTTTACTAACTCGGTCCAAAGAGTGTTCTTTCTCCGCTTCGACCAATTCAGTGGGGTGCGGCATCTGCGTCCGTATAGAGCATCGAACGGTGCCATTTTCAAGCTGGCCTGATAGCTATTATTGTAGGAGAACTCTGCTAAGGACAAGCACTTGTCCCAACTCTTGTCTAAGTGCAAGATGCTTGCTCTCAACATGTCCTCTAGGATCTGGTTTATCCTCTCCGTCTGACCATCTGTCTGCGGGTGATAACTGGAACTACGGAGTAGCTGGGTTCCCAAACACTCATGCAACTGCTCCCAAAAACGGGCCACAAACTGGGTCCCTCTATCAGAGATTATGGTCTTTGGGATTCCATGTAGACGAACTATGTGGTCCACGTACAACTCTGCATACTGTTGTACTGAGTATGTAGTGTGTACGGCAATGAAGTGAGCAGTCTTGGTAAGTCTATCCACGATCACCCAAATAGAATCCTTCTTCCGAGGGGTCAGGGGTAAACCTACAATAAAATCCATACTAATGTCATCCCATTTCCACATAGGTATCGACAGGGGTTGGAGGACTCCTGCCAATTTCAAATGGCTTGCTTCCATCCGGTGGCAAGTATCGCACTCGGCTACATACTTGGCTACATCCACCTTCATATTTGACCACCAAAAGTTCTGCTTTTGATCTTGGTACATCTTGGTACTACCGGGATGGATAGAAAATTTGGACTTGTGAGCTTCATCTAGAATGATCTTCTCGATTTCCGGGTCAACGGGGACCACTAGACGTTTTCCAAACCAGACCACACCTTGGTGATCTTGCCGAAAACAAGTGTACTTTGGGTCTCCTTCCACTAGTTTTCGCTCGATGGTTTGGATATCCGCATCATTGCGGCGGGCGGTGACAATTCTGTCATAAAGGCCGGATTCCGCCGTCAAGGCATAAATAATTCCCTGCGGTACCACTTCTAGGCTGAGCTTTCTCATTTCCTCACACAGGGGTTCACTGACTGTCACCAACTCTAGGTGGTTGCAATGATCCTTGCGGCTAAGAGCATCCGCAACAACATTTGCTTTGCACGGGTGATAGTGCACTTCTAGATCATAATCTTTGATCAACTCAAGCCATCTTCTCTGCCTCATATTCAACTCGGACTGGGTGAAGATATATTTGAGGCTTTTGTGATCAGTGAAGATATTGCAATGATTGCCCATTAGATAATGCCTCCATATCTTGAGGGCATGAACAACAGCAGCCAACTCAAGATCATGGGTAGGATAGTTGAGTTCGTGGGGTCGAAGGGCTCGCGAAGCATAGGCAATGACTCGGCCTTCTTGCATGAGGACAAAGCCAAGACCGGTGCCTGATGCGTCACAGAAAACTTCAAATGGCTTGGAGTTATCGGGCTGAGCTAGCACTGGGGCTGAAGTTAGATGTTGTCTGAGGGTGTGAAAAGCTTTCTCACATGCTTCACTCCACACGAATTTCACTCCCTTCTTGAGTAATTCGGTCATGGGTTTTGCGATTCTAGAAAAGTCAGGAATGAATCGACGGTAATATCCCGCTAATCCTAGGAAGCGCGGATTTGATGCACGGACTTGGGTGGTTTCCAATCCATCACTTCCGAACTTTACTAAGACCTACGGAGATACCATCATGGGAAATGGTGTGCCCCAAGAATTTGACACTTTTCGACCGTAATTCACATTTGGAGAATTTAGCATAAAGCTGATGATCTTGTAAACGCTGAAGGACGACTCGGAGATGGTTGGCGTGTTCGCCTCGTCTTTAGAATAGATGAGGATATCATCGATAAAGACCACGACAAACTTATCGAGCTCCGTCATGAATACGGAGTTCATGAGGTACATGAAGTAGGCGGGCGCATTAGTGAGTCCGAAGGACATGACCAAGAATTCGTAAAGACCATAACGAGTGGAAAAAGTGGTTTTAGGAATATCGCATGGTCGAATCTTGATTTGGTGGTAGCCGTAACGAAGGTCAATTTTAGAAAAGACTTTGGCACCGCCCAATTGATCAAACAAGACATCAATTCAAGGAAGTGGGTATTTGTTTTTTGATAGTGACCGCATTGAGCGGTCGATAATCTACGCACATCCTCAAGTTGCCATCTTTCTTTTTGACAAAGAGAGCGGGGGCAACCCCAAGGAGAAGAGCTCGGGCGAATATAACCCTTATCTAACAATTCTTGGAGTTGGGTTTTTAGCTCGGCTAGCTCTTTGGGTGGCATGCGATAAGGTCTTTTGGAAATGGGTGCGGTACCGGGGGTTGGAGTTCGATTACAAACTCGACATCTCCGTCCGGTGGCATACCGGGCAACTCATCGGGGAAAACATCCGGTACTCACACACTACCGGAATCTCATCAAGGGAGGAGATAATGGTCGCATAGGCACAAGAGTCGGTACGCGTCCCGGAAAGGTAGGTACAAGGTAGTGTGCCCGACCGTAGGGGAGTGGATCTCTACGACCCTATCTGATATATCTAGAACCACCTTATGTTGATTCATCCATTCCATACCCAAAATAACATCCATGCTTCCTAACTGGATGACTATCAGATTAGATTGAACGACTCGACTTCCTAGTCTTAGGGGAACTCCAAAAATCACTAATTGAGACGTGATGTTTCCACCCGGTGTGGTAATTTTATAAGTAGATTTGGTTGGTACTCCTCTTAGACCCAATTTGTCTAGTAGACTCTTATTTATGAAACTATGGGTGGCTCCCGAATCAAACAAGACCTTGACAGGAGTGTTATTGATAGAGAATGTACCCGTGAGTACTGGAGCTCCTGCGGGAATATCACTCATGGTGGTGAAGTTCAGCTTACCCTGGCGCACTTGCACCATGGGTTTCTTGGCCGGAGTGGCTGGCTTGCTTCCCGTATTCTGGTTCTGCGGGTTTGACTTGATCGGTTTGGGCTTGGGACACTCATTAATGTAGTGCCCAGGCTGGCCACAGTTGTAGCAACGGCGATCTCCAACCTCACGTGGGGGTGCATTAGGCTTCGGAGCCGGGCCGTCGGGCACGGCGGAAGCGGAAGTTCCCGGCGAGGTTTGCCCCTGGAATGGCTTCATCGTCCAGCGTCCAGTTGAAGATTGCTGGGATGGGCCTGGAGCTTCCTTCTTTACAAAGCGAAACTTCTTGTTTGTTCCGCTGCCTGGGGTGAAACCGGACATCCTCTTGTTGTCCCCATGGGCTTTCTTCATAGCATCTTCTTGCGAGATAGCTTTGTTCACGAGTTCATGGAAGTTGGCGGGCTCTAGCAGATTTAGGCGCTCATACAGCTTGCCATCAAGCCCGTCACGGAACCTCTCCATCTTCTTGGCATCCGTGTCAACATGATGCCCACCGTACTGGCATAAGCTATTGAACTTTTAGGCATAGCGGTACACGGAGTCGGATCCTTGACGAAGGGCTAGCGCCTCCCTCATCTTCCGGTCCATCAGAACCTTGGGAATGTGATGACTCTTGAAAGCTTGCTTGAATTCTTCCCAAGTCACGGCGTGATTTCGCTGCATGGACTTGAAATGGTCCCACCACATCAAAGCTTCACCTCGCAGTTGTAGGGCTGCGAAGTTCTCTTTGTTCTCCTCCGAGCAAGGCAGCACAAAGGCAGAGAATTTCGCCTCTATGGCCTTGACCCAAGCCTCGGCTTCCAGAGGGTCTTCGGCTTTCGCGAACGTTGGCGGCTTCATGGCGATGAAGCGGGCATACATGGTGACCGGTTAGGTCCCTCGTGGTTGGCCCCATGTGGCGGCCCTCGGTTCATCTGCTGGGCGATCTGCTGCTGTGTTTGCAAGATCTGGCGCAGCACCTCGGTCTGGGTGGCCATGTAAGCCTCCGTCGGGTTCATGGGCGGGGGTGGCGGCAAGTCACCACTACCACTCGCACCAAAACCGTTGGGAGAGCTGCGCGTGGTTCCCACCATCTGAAAAGTGAGCGTTATTAGTGAGATAACTGAAAGCTTACTTCCAAATGATGACAAGCACGATCATGCATTATCACATCCCATTAGTACGTGAATAACGAGTACGGCAACAAGCACAACACTCTATAGTCACAAGATTTATAGAATCGTTTCTCTTAACAAGGTTAGGACGGTGATTGCTCAACTGCGTGGCTCCTAATCACTTCCGAACGATCGTCGTTATCCTAAATGCCAAGGAAGATGGTATACGAACGAGCACTTATATGCTGGCAACGAGTGACGTTCGTAAAGATGCTTTGCTTTACCTATGATCTCAGGAGAGAAACAATGCATTCTTTTGATAAATGTGATCATTCGCAACGAATTATCCAAAGATATGGTATTTAGCACAAGAAAATTCAATTTTGAAGACAACTGAATTCATTAAAGCATACAAGCTTAAGCATTCTTATTACAACATGACAGAACAAGGTTCAATGTCATTACAACTCGATTTGGAAACATCAAGACAACACATGATACAATAGTTGCTTGGCACGAAGACGTGCTGTCAAGCCACTACTCCAATATCACTAAGACACTCGATAAGATCGATCTCCTGCTGCTCCCTGCTGTCGGCAACCTAGTTGCCCACTGAAGCACCACTGTACGAAGGCAAGGCGGGGGAGTCGGTAGCGGTGGTCCTACCGGCTCGTCGATCCGGACGGGACACGACCGCTTGCTCCTCCGGTGTGCATGCTGGGGGCGATGGTCGTAAGGCCACTATAGCCCGCAAGGCCGCCACCGTACCTCGGCCTCCCGCACCTCGCTCGCCGCATATCGCAATGTTCCGCAACGGGGGTCGGCCCTCTCAATCTCGTGTGCGTCGGCATCCTCCTCTAGTGCATTGTTCTCTGTCTCTAGGTCCACGATCCTCTCGGAGGTTGTCACCTCGCTCAAGCTCCAGCGGAATCTCCTAGTACGCGATCTGTCATTCTCCTGCCGCACCGGGTAAGTGTGAAGTTCGGCCGCCGGTGTGCTTCCGAAAGTCGCTCCCAATCGCGCCTAGATGCCTCCAAGCGCCGTGCAATAACCGCTCGCGGTATTAAAACGCAGCCCCTGGAGTGTGAAAACCACGTTCAGGCAACGGGCAAGTGTCTGAGTAATATCCAACGGCTCTGCTAGGGTCAGCAACTCCCGTAGATGGTCCAAACGGTCCAACCAAGCTGGGTCGTGAGGACTCACAGCTGGAAACAGTCCAAACGGTGAAAGAGCTACCACAGTAGGGTTGTGGTCACAAAAGTCTGTCAGCACTCTGAGGGCGGCTGACTCCACGGACTCGTGCGTGATAAATCCCCAGTAAATAAAACTTAGGTCAAACCAGTCGGCGTGATCTGGGTGCGGCGATGACAAGAACGATCACCCTGCAACGGGGAACACCAAAGCGCTCAAACTCCTTCACCTCGTACGTCGGCGGGGGTAAGGTAGCTCGCAAAGACCGAGTGCCTCCCACGCCAAGCGCGGAAAACCCTCCCAGTGCAACCCGTTGGTACGGATCGTACCGTCGGTGTCGAAGCGGTGAAACACGGGGAAATCCATCTGTACACAAGGTAACCCATGTCAGATCTCAAAAGAGAACGGCATGACAAATGGAGAAGTTCTGGCAGTTGTGAACAAAATTTCATAACCAAAAGCCCAGAAACCACCAAAAATTTCCCAACTTTTAAATTAATCCTTTAATACTCTTAATTAGGATTTTAAGGTTGAACAACGATCAAGGAACAAGATGGAGGGTCCTTAACTTGGATGTGCCTAAAGGAAAAGTGAACCAACCCAACAAAAATAGAACTGAGACTTGCTACACCAGGTAACTAGTTGAGAAACAACTGTTTTTAACAATTTGGTTAACCTCGCACAAGGTAAACAAATTTTTCACAAAATTTTGGCAGCATGACGGCTAGGTATGATGGGTACTTCCAATTTATAAAAAGCACACACTAGCATAATCTTCCTTAGAGAACACATGGAATTTCGATTTTTGGGGTTTATTTTAGTTGTTTCGATTTTTAACATGCATGCAAGACGTCCTATTCGACCTCACATGGCAATCAAGCCAAAAATCGAAGTCAGTGCCGGTGGCAAGGCTTATACTCGTCTCTCCCTATAATATCTAGTCGAGAGCTATACGGTACTTGCTTAACCACTAACGAAGCGCTCGTTATGTACTGCGCGGAAAACGAACCTTTCGTGCCAGCACGTCACGAAAGCGTCCACATACATTACCGTTCGCTATAGAAACGGTATCCATGCGTTAAGCCGCTGCATGGACAGCGTCCAACCTCGGACACCCTCCGTTCGAATGGAGTGT
Organism: Cenchrus americanus; assembly: GCA_947561735.1. NCBI lineage: Eukaryota > Viridiplantae > Streptophyta > Magnoliopsida > Poales > Poaceae > Cenchrus > Cenchrus americanus. Next base: position 86,550,181 of record OX387243.1, read on the forward strand.
ATCCTTGCCTCGCATGAGCGACATGCGGAATGCTCACGTATGAAACACGTGGCGACACACAACCCATAAACAGACGCGAAGATGGGATCCGTGGAAGGGATCACTCCATCAACCCTCGCAATTCCCGTGATGCGGAACAGCACACGTATAAAACACGTGGCTCCTAGTTTGGTTGTGCATGAAAGTAAGTCTGACAGAAAGTAATGTGCTGGAAGTTAGCAAAATAAACCATAAGTTAAATAAGCCACCTGAAAGAACCCAAAATTCCCTCTAGGGCCTCTCGGTCTAGTTTATCCTTAGCGGACCAACGTATTTTTGGAAAATCAGAAAATCTTGGCACATTTTATTCAAAAAAAAAATCAGTGATTAAGGTTTATTAATTAATCTCTGGTGCATATAAGCTCTGATGCCAACTGTGACAACCCGCCCAGGAAAGTACCGTACTATTGCCTAAGACCGATCCACTTGGTCATTAAGCAATAATAAAGTACCATCCTGTCGTAAGTCGCCGGGTTAACGCCGGTAAATCACTTGAGAGCACAAGGATCGAATATATGCATTAAAACTCACTCGAAGGCGAGTCCAGAGATACAACAACATTCAAATCCAAACTCGTACCCCGAAGGGTTTAATTATTACAAACCATGGTTTTTGTCATGACGAACGGTTCGAGTTTCGAAAAGACACGGCGGAAATTAACTAGCGGAAGCAAGTCACCACGGGAGGCCATCCATGATGCTTCGCAGTCGTCCTCCACCCACTCCAGCTCCCAGCCGGGCGGGATCTCACCGGGCCACACATCACTGAAGGCATTACCTGGATCAACACATTAATGCAAGGCTGAGTATACTAATACTCAGCAAGTCTTACCCGTCGGTGATAACTACTTCACCAGATCTAGACCATGAAAGGCTTTTTGGCTACTGGGTTACCTTTGCTAAAAAGTAACAAAGAGTAGGTCCTTACTTTCAAGATTTTAGCACAAGTTCTAGTAGTTTAATCTTTACTACATTAGCCAACTAGTACAAACAAAGTTGTACAATACAATTAATCAAACATCATCTTCATCAACTTCCATCATTAGGGATCATATGACTAGTGGAGTAAGTAGTCTCGGATAACGGTGA